>OZ007598.1:141174219-143574219 GCA_963931845.1 Maratus michaelseni
TTTTTTTTCGTTTATTTATCTACTTATATTTTGTACTTGAATGTGCATAGTTATAGCATTTATATATAAAAAAAACTATTCGAATTTAAAAAGAACTTTGAATGAGAATATATATATATACAGGGTCATTCATAATTCCCTCCAGGGTTTCGAAACGTTATAGTAAAAAAACGAAGACGAATATGAAAAAAAGAAACATATGAAATTATTCCGAAACTATTCAAGTTTTAGTTACATACATTACAGGTGTTCTATGTGTGAACACTTGGTCACACGGCATACATCCATGCGATAGTCCAGTTCCTGCCATACTCCGTTTCTTTAAATCTGAATCAGTGGTGTCAGTTCAACGGGCCTTTCGTAATAAATATCGAAAACAGGGACCAACTGACAAAACAATTCATGTGTGGTACCGGAAATTTAAAGAAACGGAGTATGGCAGGAACTGGACTATCGCATGGATGTATGCCGTGTGACCAAGGGTTCACACATAGAACACCTGTAATGTATGTAAGTAAAACTTGAATAGTTTCGGAATAATTTCATATGTTTCTTTTTTTCATATTCGTCTTCGTTTTTTTACTATAACGTTTCAAAACCCCGGAGGGAATTATGAATGACCCTGTATATATATATATATATATATATATATACAGACTTGTATAAAACCAAAAACATTCTGTGCACATAAATATCGGGTCAAAAACTTTCTGAAAATTAATTTAATGTTTAATAAAATTACACGTTATATTATTTTGGTTAAAAAAAATAATAAAGCTAAAAATCCGTGCTAGTATGAGCTGAAGTCTCATCAAATATTTTTTGTCAATGCATTTAGAAACAGCCCAATCCTTAATATTTTCGCAAGCATCTGTAATGTCACAACAAAGTTTTGCAACTTTAAACTGATTGCATCTTTAACTATCTGAATGCTTTTTGTGCGCAAACAGTAAATAAATCGTCCATAAAATTGGGGATTTTTTTTTTTTTTTTTTTTTTTTTTTTTTCTGCTAAGTTCCGAATTCTGCAGAAAATTTCCGCGCACGGCATGCGCGCGTGCGTCTGTATTATACAACTCTGTATGTATATGCAATCAGAGAGAGATGGGGGGGGGGGAGAAAGAAAGAAAGAAAGAGAGAGAGAGAAATTCACACTTGCCAAATATTTCTTTTGTTTCCATTTTACTTTTTTAATTTAAAGTTTTATGCACTAGAATTTTTGCATTTTTTTTTCTCTTTAATCATGTACTATATCATTTGCTATAATTACTATATCATTTGAATGAAAGGATTTAATGAAATGTTCGCAAAATTTCCAACCTTTAAATTTTAAGATTTTAAGTCTACATTGTTACTAGTTTTGCTCGTAGTGATTTTTTTTTTTTTTTTTTTTTTTTTTTTTTTTTTTTTTTTTTTTTTCATTTGCGGTCTAATTTGGTATATAAAAAAAGTATATACCGAATTTTCGAGAGTAAAGCTTTTGAGTTAGATGGTAAAATGCATTTTAACGGCTCGTTAATTAATTATGCACATTCAAGAACAAAATAAATTTTTGTTAATGGCACTTGTAACAGCATTAAAAGTTAATATTATTATCATCAGTCTTTTGAAAAAAATTATCTGAAATTAATTCTGAATTTTATTTTATATTTTAGTTATTTTATTTTATTTATTTAATTCGTTGATGTGCATAATTTCATATACTTTTTAATGAGGAGATATTTTTATTTATAAAACCTATAAAAACGCAATCGCTAGGAATTGACTAAAAAAAAAAAAAAAAAAAAAAAAAAAAAAAAAAGCTTTTCTTTGTAACACCGGGTTTTGTTATAGACACAGGTTTCATTTTTACAGGCTTTACTGTAATACTATTCGACATAAATGTTTGAATCAAATATGGTGAATTGCGATGAATTACGGGGAATTCCGATCTTAAATGGTATGATTTAAGGTAAAAGAGTTATTGAATTTACATTGCTTGAAAATATATTTAAAACTTAAATAATTATAACAGTACAGTCACACTACTATAACAATGCAGTAACTAAAAAACGTTATAATAAAGTAGTACTTAACAAATATATATGTTACGGTCAATATGATTAATCCGGTCATTATTAATAATAACCGGTTATTTTTAATAATGACCGGACATAAAGGCCGGCTATTGTTAATAATAACCACGGTCATTATTAATAATGACCAGATTAATTATATTGACCGAAATATATATATTTATTTATTTATTCACGCTTTTCAAAGATTTTGTTATGTCTTTTTACTATTTTGATTTAAAATTTTATATATTTAAAATTATTCAACTTTTTTTTCGTTAATTGCATATATAATTTGATATAACTTTTTTCAGTTTATTTATTTATAAGTCTTAAAATTTTAAGATTTTAACTCTATATAACTATTAAATTTCCTTGTTGTGGTTTTAATATGTGGATTTCTTTGCTATTATAAAAAAAGATACATCGTTGTTTAATTCGTAATTCCAAGAGTATATTTTCTGGGTTATGTGTTACAATACAAATAATGTCTAAAATTACAAAGGATATCCCAGTTAACTTTAGTACGTATATTTATTATTAATAATAATTATAACTGTAACATTAAAAAATTATTGTAAAAATCTGATTTTTCTTTTCTTCAGAAATTAATTTATGATTTTTTTTTCCTTTTACGCTATGTTAAGGAAATAAAAATCAAAATAAATACAGTTCTAAAAATACATTAATTTTACTTCAATTATTTTATTATTATTATTATTATTAATCTATTTTTATTTTTAAATGCAAGAATAACACGATAATAAAAAAAATGATGAAATAAAAATTATATTTGAAATTAATTTAATTTGCCAAGAATTATGATTTTTTGTGTGTTTTTTAAGGGAAAATATTTTATTGAAGACGGCTTGCGAATGTCTTAAAAATCTAAATACGAAACTCATTTATCATCAAACAGTATTAAAGAAAATTTTTTTTTCATTCATTTTCAAGGTATTAGAAATTTTATTTTACTTTTTAGATGGAAATTTTACGCTTTAAGTAATGTGTCTATATTTATTTTAATTTTTTTAATGTTAACATAATTTGGTATAATTTTCAGTTCACAAAATTTTAGGTTATTAATGGAAAAACTGGCTAAATATGGATTTCAAGTTCTAAAATTTTCAAAGCTAGGCTTAAGTTTCCCATTGGAACTTTCAGTAAATGTCAAAAAAAGATAAAATATTGCCAACTTAAAATGTACTTGTTTTATTACGAAAATTAATCATATCATAATAAGAGACGATATAATTCATTTCACCAAATATAACGATGATTTTTTTAACATTGTCTTGTGTTGGATAGTTCCGCATAGTATAATTTTAATGTATCAGAATTGTAATTAATTGTTTGTAAAAGTGTATTAAAACTTAATTTCATAAAATAAAATTCATATCTATAATATGAAAATCTGCACGTAAAATAAATTTTGTATTCATGCATTTTTGCATAAGAGTGCAACAGCTATTGCACCAAGATCGGGATATTTATAAAAATAATTATAGTACGAACGCACCTCATTTGTCACATTTGAACGTAACTTACTCCACTCTGACGGTAACCGCTTCAATTAACCGAATTTTATTTAAAGGGGTTCATTTAAAAAATTAGTACACTTGAAACTTAAAACTATATAATATTAACAAATCTTTCCGTTTTTAGATTTTTTTCAGTTCGTTTTAGAAACATGCAAACGATTTCAGAAAGAAGGTTGGTGCCTCTTATGGATCTTTCAGCCGTATCTCTTGGTTTACGATAAAGAAAATTATAAGGTAAATATTCCTTAGTGTTTCTTTTCTTTATATTTTGCGTATTATTTTTAGAATTTCATTAAAACTTCTATTATACATCACTCGTATAACCGTCAGTTTCTATTATTCGTCAGTCGCTAGAAATAGTTCATGTACAGAACGCGATTGCTCGCCGTTTTTTTGTCTGTTTTCAGTATACATTATAAAAAAAGACAAATGTTTCTTAGTCTAAGAAAATATAAAATAACCACAAAAGAAAATATGCAATAATCTCTTCCGAGTTACCCACGATTCCGGAAAGCATTATTTGTCATATAAAACCTCAGAAACAAATATATTTTCAAGATTTCAAGAATCTATATATTTAAAACGAAAAGCACATTGTATCAAATTCCAACATTATTTTTCCATACAAAAAAGGGTCTCTTTGCGGATGCTTCAACGTTTTTTGAAGGCTTCTCCTCTCAGAAACGGTAAATCTGATTGATTATCCCTCACCTGTTTCGCCTAGGGGGATTGAAAAGGGTTGATTGAAAACGGATGGAGTCGTACCATTGCATTGAAAGCATAGATCTTCTAATATATTTTTGCTCTGAGGTTGAAAGCTAAAGCTTTTTTTAAAGAACTCATGTTTTCATTATTAAAAAAGCATATTGCTTCGCAAAATTTTAAAGAAAGCTTGGATGCAATTATATTTATAACCGATTGAAATGTCAGAGAGTTTGGAAGATGAGAACTTTTTTATTTTTTTCTATGTTAAATGAGCCGACGCGAAAACAAATAAACAAACAAAAAAGCGAGAAGGAAATATTTCTTTTACAGCTAGATAACAATATTTTTTCACGATATTTTTACAAGGGCTGTAAAACCGTTTTCTTCATCACCAATAGAGATTTCAAAGAGTTCGGACAAAAATAACTCTTTGCTAGCCGACCCTGCGCAGAGTATCTGCACTCTAGTGCCTACTCTTTTAAATACTATATGCATATTAGAATACTCGAATTTCAGCATTATATGTATAATAAATATCATCCATAAAAACTTCTCCACTTAGGACTGGGAACTTTGAAATAAAAAATATATACACATCATAATATATGGACACCATTTAGAAATATGAAAACAGAGGTATTTTTCCAGCATCGTGCATATAAAAAACATTTGCATGCACACAATAGTTGCTGGATACTCTTTAAAACTAAAAAGGTGTATACATATTAGATTGAAAATATCTACACCATTCACAATTAGGAAAATGTTTTTATCTTTTTTTTTTTTTTTTAATTTTCTGCATCGAAAACGCCTTTATATACACAGTTGTAAATTTCAGAGCTCGGAGATATTATTATTAATTTTAATTGACAAATTGTTTGTCACTGTTAGTATGGCTCATCCTTTAAGCTTTTAGGGTGTCACCGTTGAAAAATCAATGTTACTGAAAAGTTGCTGCACTGGATCTTGTATATCTGGATAGCAAATTGGGGAAAACTCAATAGTTTTCCCACTTTGACATTTGCCAACCTGTAACAGTGAACTTGCTCACACTCTCTCTGTTTGAAAGGCATGCATATTTGCTGTGAGTTACATAATGTAAAATTTTCTCTATGCAACTTAAAACTGTTAGTGATCTTGAACCTCTAAAAATGACAGGTAGGACTGACTTGACGGAAATCTCCACCCAATAAGATTATTTTATTCCTTTATTATTATTATTTTATTACTCAATCTATATTATAAATAACAAACACGTGCATTCGTAACATTGACGTCATAACGATGCGGACAACAATGAGGTTAAACTGCATAAGGTACAACAATGGAGTCAATGCTTTATTTAATAACAAAATGGCGCGTTTCTTGGTTTGATTTCGCACTTTATTTTCTTTCCTTTTTAGAAAGTAGCTAGTTTTTTTTAAAATAAATAAGAAATATTGCCGGCCAATTTTTACAAAAATTGTATTTTCAATGCAAAAAATTTTTCTGCATATGTGTGGGGACTTTTAAATCGATACCTCAAATACTTTTCTTAATATTCGCAAATTAGTGAAAACAAACCTCTCGTTGCCATCGGCAAATGATAAATAATCGCGATTTCTGTGCCACGTACGATAGTCTAATATATATATATAGATTTTCAAACTATGAAACGACCCCCTTTTTAAAAAAAAATTATTATCACGGGCCCGGGCAACGCCGGGCGGGAGTCAGCTAGTAATTTATAAAAACCAAGGTTCTTTTGCAGCCACTGATTTTCGGAAACGTTTACAAGTAGTTTTTATAGTGTATTAATAAGTTTTATCGGCGTATTAATAAGTTTTATCGACGAATTAATAAGTTCGGAATATCGAATTTTAGAATGCCCTCAATTCTCAATAATAAAACGATTCAGCTGCGTAATTGAATTTATACATGCAGGATTAAATATATATTATTAGTATTGTTGTTGATGTTAAGGATGTTAATTTATCAGGTTCGCCTATAAAACATGTTTGTTGAACATGACAATGTTTACTTGGGAATTGGTAGCATCCTAAAATCTGATATTCCGGTTTAAGAAAACTGACTAATACACTATGAAAACTACTCGGAAACGTTCCCGAAAATCGGATGAGGTTTCTAAAGATAAAAAACTCTTTTTTTTTTCAGAATCATAAGTAATTCGGAAAGTGATATTGTACATTTTCGTTTGTAGTTCTATTATATTTTCCTAGGATGATTAAGGGTCCTCTTCACGCACTTGAAAACACCCGCTCGCTAATATTAATCCAATGGGGCATTATTTTTCTGATATATCGTTTGCATTTAAATATTTTTAAACGATTTTTTTTGCATTAGATAGCAGAGATCAATTTATATTTCCATCGTTGATTACTTTCTTGATTTTCTTTCCGGATTTTTTTTACGAAGATACTTTCACTTTCGGAACCGGTTTCGAAAGTGAAAGTATCTTCGTAAAAAAAATCCCCAAATAAAATCGAAAAAATAATCAACGGCGGAAATAGAGATTGATCTCTGCTATCCAATGCAAAAAAAAAATCGTTTAAAAATATTGAATTGCAAACAATATATCAGAAAAATAATGCCCCATTGGATTAACATTAGCGAGCAAGTGTTTTCAAGTGCGTGAAGAACCCTTAAGGAATATCTATCTTTTTTTTACAGTATATGTTTGTAAACTGTAAAATAACTCATATTTGTGAGATTGCGCTAGCGCTGTGCATTGAATTAAATAAAATAATTAATTAGAATTAACTAGAGAATTCTTGTAGGATTTAAGCCCGTTTACCGCAGATAGCATTTTTTAAAGATTTGTTATGTTAAAAATGATAGATTTATATTCAACCCTCTGAGCGTCTGAGGGTTTTTCTGCATTTTCATAAAAATATTTCTAAAACTTAAAATAATTAAAACTTTCTTTCCCCGTTTGTTTCTAAAATACACCTTATATCTCTTTATTTTACATATATCTTAAAATACAAGTTTGTTAAAAAAATGTTTGTCTAGAACCGATTTAAGTTCTTTTTGAGAAACGGAAAAATACGGACAAAACGCTTAGATGGTTAAAACATACAGTTGTGAAACTTTGTACAAAGTTTTTTAGTAATATATTCTTGATTATATTTTGTTTTTAGCAAAAACTTTGAAACTATAATTTTTGAAGCAAAAAGTTCTATTTAAACAGTTTTTTTTTGTTTTAAAATAATTAAAGTTATTACTTTTGAAAACCTATTAGAAAAATTCACCCCAAGTTATTAGAACTCTTCAGATTTATATGTTGTTCAATTTTCTTAATCTCAGTGTTACAAGATCTTTCTTTCTTACAAGCTACTTGAATACACAATTCCAATTATTTAAACACACACAACCGGTTTGAGAACTAAAATAAAAAGAGACATAACTACATTTTCAATGATCGTTCGGATTTTTTTTTTTTTTTTTTTTTTTTAATAGCGAATTGCAGAGTCATTAAAATAATAATAATTATTATTTTGTTACATCTGCCCAAACTTAGTTATTTAATTGAAATGGAGTTCTTTACGTAATTTGTAAGGCCCATGGATAATATTCATATATTTAAAATAAAGAAAAAAAATTGAACGCGTCATATGCAATTCGTCTCAAGTGATGTAAATAATTAGATCAAATTTGCTACTGCAAGTTTTTTTTTTTTTTTTTTTTACAAAATATACTTCTACATGTGCATGTCATCATCAGAATATATTAATTTAACATAACAATTTTAAAACAGTATACAGAATTATAAATTGAAATATAATGTGATTTTAAAATTATATAATTAAAACAAAAGAACTCAAGATCACCTTCCGACGCCCATGCTCAAAAATTCCTTATTTTGCGTGAATACAAAGGTGCCTTTAATTTTTTCTCCGATAACCCAAGTCGACTCTTTGCATTTCTGAATATTTAAATAAGATTCCAAAGCTCAGAAAGTTAACGGCACAATATTAAAGATTAGAAAACTCTGCAATTTAAAAAGCAAGCTAAATGTTCGATTGACATATTGAAACAAATAGATTGGGATCGGAACGTGACGTGATTTTTAAAAAGCATAATTGACTGCATGAACCGCAAACTGTCCGTTAATTATAGTAACGGATAGTAAGACATTAGTTCCTTAAATAGGCAATTGGAAAAATGACGTATTTCAAGGAGAATTACAGTCGTTGGATTTTCTTATTTATCCACGTTTTTCAAATTACAAAAAGGAAAAAGATAAAGAAACATTGTAATATAAGCCTTGTGAATGAACTCTCTGAAGGTCCTTCATCAATAAATGATAGAGTAGAGATTCTTATTTACCACAGACGTTTTACGTATTTTCCTTGTCTTCACGGACCCCCACGATTTAGGCCGGAAATTATACTGATATCATTCAGATCAGAGGTCGGCAACTTTTTCCTGTCATCGCAGACCGCTAAGATTTAGGCCCAAAATTATACTGATAGTCTTTAGTATAAAGGTCATCAACTTTTTTTTGTCATCGCGAACCCCTTTTTAGGCCGAAAATTATGCTGATACCCTTTAGAACAGAGGTCGGCAACTTATTTCTGTCAACGCAGATCGCTAAAATTTAGGCCGAAAATTATACTGAAATCTTTTAGAACAGTGATCTACAACTTTTTCCTGTCATCGCGGAGCACTAAGATTTAGGCCGAAAATTATACTGATATTCTTTAGTATAGTGGTCATCAACTTTTTTTTGTCATCGCGGACCTTTAAAACTTAGGCCGAAAATTATATATTGATATTCTTTAGAACAGTAGTCGGGAACTTTATTTTGTCATCGCGGACCCCTGAAACTTAGGCCGAAAATTATGCTGATACCCTTTAGAACAGTGGTCGGCAACTTTTTTTTTTGTCACCGCAGACCGCTAAGATTTAGGCCGAAAATTATATACTAATATGCTTTAGTACAGTAGTCGGGGACTTTATTTTGTCATCGCGGACCCCTGAAATTTAAGCAGAAAACTATGCTGATACCCTTTAGAATAGTGGTCGGCAACTTGTTTTTTATCATCGCAGACCGCTAAAATTTAAGCCGAAAATTATACTGATATTCTTTAGTACAGTGGTCGGGAACTTTATTTTGTCATCGCAAACCCCTTTTTAGGCCGAAAATGATGCTGATACCCTTTAGAACAGTGGTCGGCAACTTTTTTTTTGTCGTCGCAGACCGGTAAGATTTAGGCCGAAAATAATACTGATATCCTTTAGAACAATGGTCTGTAAATTTTTTCTGTCATAGCATACCCGTAAAATTTAAACAGAACATTTTACTGATATTCTTTAGAACAGTGGTCGGTAACTTTTTTCTCTTTTTGCGTACCCCCAAAATTTAAGACGAAATTTTTACTGATACCCTTTAGAACAGTGGTCGGCAACTTTTTTCAGCATAGGAGCTGGATCTCACGTTACTGAGCCGATCGGCGCGGCCCATCTATCAATATAGTTAATAATTGAATCTAATAGTAATATAAATACTATAGTTGAACAAGAAATAATGCTACAATATACAGGGTGTCCCAAAATTCCGTGACACATTTAAAATCCAATATAAGATCAAGCGTTTGGCGTACGAGAGTGCGGTTTGGACGAAAATGCTTCTTGTAATCTGAAATTTTGTTTAAGCAAATAAAAAAATTAATTCAACAAATTTCTCATAGATGGCGCTAATTCTGGAGAGATATCGAATAGGTAGAATGCCTTTATGCGTAACAATGGCAAAAGACGCACACTGCGTATACACAGTTTTGGTCCACACTATGGTCAAACCACATTCTAGAACTTAACAATAGTCGCCCAATTGAGTTCGATTAGAGGAATGAGGATAGATAGACGAGTATTGTTTACTTCTGGAATGTGGGTTGCCATAGTTTGGACAAAAATTGTGCATACGTATTGTACGTATTGTACGTATTTCGCCATTGTTATGTATAAAGGAATTCTACTTATTCGATACCTTTTCAGAAGTAACGCCATCTATGAGAAATTTTTGGAACTATATTTTTATTTTCTTAAACAAAATTTCAGATCATAAGAAGCTTTTTCGTCCAAACTGCGCTTTCGTACGCCAATTGCTTGATCTTTCATTGAATTTTAAAATGTGTCAAGGACTTTTGGGACACCCTGTACAGTCAGACCCGGTTAATACGCGGATTTTTCCTGTCCATTGAATATCGCTATTGGTCTAATGTAAAAATACGCGTTTAATACACGAATGGTTATTACGCGATCCCGCTTAATACGCGATAGAGTTTTGATGTCTTGAGGCTAGAGTTGCAAAAAACCGGTTAATTCTCATGTTTATTTCCAATAGACCCGGTTTATTCCCAAAAGACCAGGTTTATTTCCAAAAAGCCAAGTTTATTCCCCCAAAATCCGGTTTATTCCAAGGTTTAAACCGGGTTTTTTCTAGTCTTTACAACTCTACTTGAGCCAAAAAAATCTCGCTTAAGAGGCGCATTCCTCCTCTTTTCTTTAGTATTGCCATTGTTCCTTTTTCTAATTATATTAAAAATTGAGGACTGATTATAAGGGTACTCATTATCACCAGAACTAAATGTGGGTTTAACAACAGGATTGTACTGCAAAGATTTAATATCTTTGGTTTGTGTTAATAAAATTAGGCTCACATGAAAATTATTTTTGTTGCTTTATCTTTAGTTATAAAGTATTAATCTAATATATAAAAATGAAAATTTGTCTGTCTGTCTGCACTTCTGTGTAAATCAACAGTTTGGAAGTCAGAATTATGGAATGTTACGTATAGGTGTATTAAAACATAGCCGAGGCAACTAAAGTAATCCGGAATCGAAATAATGTATAGTTAATCTTTAAGTAATAAAAAACCCAAAATCTAACCATAAATCTAATCTATGAAATTTAAACATTTTTCGTTAAAGCAGTTGACAACAATTAAAGATCCACAATAAAATTTTTGCTACAATAATTAATTTTCTATTGAAAGATTTCCACGTGAAAAATGAAAATGAAATAAAAAGTTTCAACAATTGAAATAAAGAACAATATGGCGTCATATTGGTAATATAACGGAAAATTTCAAACATTTCTCAATAATACAAGGAGTATGAGTATGTGTAAGTACAGAAAGCAAGTTCGACGTCATTATGACGTCATTAGAGACTTTAAAAGAAAATTAACATGACGTCATATTGAAAGTTTAACGGATTTTTTCAAATGTTTGAGAATCATACGAAGAGAGTATTAATATGAGTAATAGAGGAATCAAGTAGATATGACGTCAGCAGGTGAATATAACGTCATATGGATTTAAGGAACGTATTGAATCATAATAAAAATCCGATTGTGGAAATATTGGCATATTTTAACATTTTGAAGTTCTTTGTACAACATGTTTAATTTTGAAATTGATTTTTCTACACAAAGATTCATAAAATCCAGGACAACACTGGGTACTTCAGTTAGTCGACAATAAAACCTAATTTGAATCCATATTTATTTTCAGTTATTATTCCAGCCGGTTTTTTAAAAAGAAACAAAAAAAAACGGTTAAACTTGAATACAGCTAAATTCTAATCTAAATCTGCATAAAAGACACAATTTTCGACGGTAAACATATAAATAAAAGCTCTAAAGTTCATTTAGATGATTATAGGTGTAAATACGCTCAATTCCTGCAACAGTATGCAAATCACGTTTAATACGCGATCTCGCTTAATACGTGACTGTTGTCCAGAGCGAGTTAACAACAAAAAGAAAAGTCACTGTATGTGTATGTTTGTGTTTACTTTTAGAAATAGTGTAATGTTTCAGTTCATATTGAATGGCCGTAGAGCACAATGTATATGTTGTGTCATTTTGACTGTTTTGGGTACATTAAAAATTGGTACACGATAACGCTTATTTGTGCTCGATAAAAGTGGTTCAAGACACAAATAATTATTTTTTATTAAAATATATTTTTAAATAAAGTTAACAGCAAAGTTAACAAGGTTTAACAGAGTTAACAGCTAAAAGAAAAGTCACTGTGTGCGTATGTGTGTGTTTACTTTTATACATATTGTAATATTTCAGTTCATATTGAATGGCCAAAGCGCACATTATATATGTTGTGACAATTTGTCTGTTTGGGTACATTGAAAATTGGTTCACGAAAACGCCTATTTGTACTCGATTAAAGTGGTTCAAGACATAAATAATTATTTTTAAATTCCTACTATTAGCCCACACTCTATATATAGATCTTGTTCAAATTTTCAATCGTTAATAAAATATTTTCTATTCATCCATTCAAGTTCAAATACATTTTTTTTAAACCTGTACTGGATGACAATTGATGTTAACACAGTTTTTTCAGATATTAATTCATTAATTAAATTAAATTAATTAATTTTAATTTTTATATGGGAGGAAAAAAATTCTCCCATTGTTTTCATAAATGAAATGAAAGATTTTCCTCAAATTAGTGATGCCAACAAAAAATAAAATACGATGATTATAAAATAATGTTCAATAAAGATAAAGTGGGACATTAATGCTACACGGGTTTATTTTATATATTTATGATTAAAAGTAGGAATTGACTTAAAAATTTTTTTTATATTACTTGTTTATTTAAAAATATTTTGTCTTGTATTTTTCTTGAAATACATATTTTTTTATATATTTTTTTCAATATGTAAGTTCTTAAAAAATATTCAACTTAATTTTTAAAAGTTTAAAAAAAAATTAGCTAGGTTTAAATGTTTTTTAACCTTTTTATCATCTTCTGGTAGAATAACTTTCTTTGGATGCATTTTCCCTTTTTGAGTACAGGAAATAACAATATTAGCTACGTGGCAATCCGGTGTGGTGCATTTAAAATGCATGAAATCTTTCGATTCTTCGGGAGGAACATAAATCAGATTTTCTTGAAAATAAATATATGTTTTGATTTTATTAAATACTAAATTTTAAATAATAAATTATATTTACGTTGTAGGTTAAGTGTTTTCTCAGCTAAAATTTACTTTTTCCATGACTTCATTTGTGAAATGCATTTTGTTCTTTTGGGATTTGTCTTGCGGAATAACAATGACGCCATTTTGACAAGTGTATACAAAAACAAGTAATATAAATAAAATTAAAGTCAATTCCTACTTAGGTCAAAAAGAATTCTTTTTCCAGCGATCTACACGCTTCGCCACGGACGGCATATATTCCTAAATTTATATGCTGCTAAATATCTTATATAAGAGAAAACATTTTCTCCCATATAAAACTAAAATTAATTAATTTAATTTAATTAATGAATTAATATTCGAAAAAACTGTATAAACATCAAGTGTCATCCACTGCAAGTTTAAAAAAATGTATTTGAACTTGAGTGGTTGAATAATAATAATAAAAAAAATGTGACTTCTTAAGAACAACCTTGATATATTTCTGCTTTTTCTTTTTTTCGCATTTCTGAGTGAGTTTTGTGTAAATAACAAAACCTTGCCGCGATGAGAATCGAACCCGCAATCTTCCGTATACTAAACTGGGTTGGGTTGATTGTTGACGGCCAATTATCTACGCTAGGGATATAGGCCCGGGGGAGTGCCCTTCGTGGGGGTCTTTCTAAGGGAACCTAACCCGTATTTACGCATGGATAAATCCACGGTTCGAAGAAAACCACGAAAACTCCGAACGATTAGGCCGACGGGCGCGATTGGGATCGAACCCAGCACCTCCCGTCTACCAGCTTCGAGAGCACAACCTCTCAGCCACTGGTGGGGCTATACTAAACTGGAGGTCCCGACCACTACGCCATGACTAGATATTCCGCTGTCTTAAGCGTTGCTACTTACTTTAGTCGCTTTTTATGATGCAAAAACTAAAATTAATTAATTTAATTTAATCAATAAATTAATATTTGAAAAAACTGTATTAACATCAAGTGTCACCCACTACAAGTTTTAAAAAATGTATTTGAACTTGAGTGGATGAGTAAAAAGTATTTTATTAACGATTGAAAATTTTAACAAGGTATATAAATATAAATAGGGAGAGTGTGAACTAATATTAGGAATTGAATGACGGCATTGGAAATAATTTATTAATACATTTTTTAGATTTCTAAATTAAAATAAATGTATGCAATTTTTTCGCTAAATCATTGCACTCTTAGTCCCTTTGTGAAAAGTTTTACCGCCATCTGTAAGGAATAATTACATGAAAATCTTTGTTTCGGCTTCCTAAATCCACTTCTTGTAATTACGTGATAATAATTTTCTAGTTAAAAGCAAGAAGCTTAAATTTGCTTTTGTTTAACCTATTTGGTTGAAGGAAAAAAATTAAAATAAAAGGGGGAAAGATTTCTTGATATTATTTTGCCGACAAGAGATTTTTAGGTGCGTTCGTAATTATATAAATACGTAGCAATTATAGTTGTCGTCTGGTCCGTTCGTCTGTCCGCATATAACAGCACAAAAACTACTCAGCCGAATAGTTTGAAATTTAATATATATAATCGTTGCAGAATTTTACCGAGTCATTTAAAATTTTATAAAAATTGAACCAAAACTTAAAAAGATATTAATAAAACTTTACTTTATTCTATTAAATCCTATCACACGTAATTAATTCAATGATATCCCATGACAGGTAATGATTCTAGAATGCCATGGTCATAACGTCCTATTTAAAATGGAGTCATATTATTTCCGTATTACTGAATTTAAAAACCGAATGCGTATACAAAATTGTTTAATTATAGCAATCCTATAATCTACTGTCAGTTTTTGGGCAGGTATTTCCGGAGAAATAGACATTAAATGGAAAAAAAGTCTAAATATAGATTTCAAATTCTGAAATTTTCAAAGCTGGGTTTAAGTTTCTCATTGGAATTTTCAGTAAATGTCAACAAAAGATAAAATGTTTTAAGCTTAAATTGTACTTATTTTATTACGGAAATTAATCATATTAGCAGATGATATAAATCAATTTACAATGAAATAATAACGATGATTTTTTTTTACATTGTCTTGTATTGGATATTTGCACATAGTATAATTTTGATGTGACAGAATTGTAATTAATTGTTTGCAAAAGTGTATTGAAACTTAATTTCATAAAATAAAATTAATATCTATAATACGAAAATATGCACATAAAATAAATTTTGTGTTCGTGCATTTTTGCATAAGGTTGCAACAGCTATTGCACCAAGATCTGAATATTTATAAAACTAGTTATAGTACGAACACACCTCATTTGTCACGTTTGACGTAAAATTTCCTACTTGTTTGTTCTGTAGAATAGCCTGATTCCTGAAACTTGAATATGAGAAAATATGTTTTATTTCCTCGAATTTTCTTGAAAAATGTAATTTAATAACGAAATTGTTTTCACCAGCTATTCAAATGAAAAATAATTTTTCTTTTTAATTTTATGAGAACGTGACGTCAAACCCTACTATTTAACTTTATCCTTCTTTTATTTACAACAATGTAGTAATTTATTTGCCACCACTGCAAAAATGTCAGTAAAAAGTACATAAAAAATGCTATCTTATAAGAACTAATTTAAATCTTAAAAATCTGAGAGGTATATCATCCGTGAGTCCTTACGAATAATTGGTTATCTTTTCAATCCATAAATAAGCCGTTCTCGGAGAAGTAGGTGTGAATTCCAAACACATAGTCAGATATGAATATAATATACATAAATTTTCCTTCGGGATTTACAAAATTAGCAATTTTTAAAGGAAAATATGTTTTTTTTTTTTTTTTTTTTTTTTTTTTACGAATGCTTTTACTTACCCATCATACGTAGTATAGGGTAAGTCTTGAAATCGCTTTAAAAATCGAAAAAAAAAATGACGGATTTACACGTTTCAGACACTGGAGATTCAGAAAAACGTCCGTCTGTCTGTGTGTGTGTCTGTGTGTCTGTGTGTCTGTAAACGCTCTATATCCCGAACAAATTGAGATAGAGACTTGAAATTTGGTATGTACTTAGTATGTAATAATGGGAAGAAGCTTATTTAATTTCAGTAACCTTGATTATACGGAACTATTTTTGGAGACTCTTGAAATATTCGTTCTGATAAAAGGTATATAAAAATTTTCGAAATTGTTTATTTTTAGGAGTGAATATAAAAGACAATAAAAAAAAAAAACATAATTATTTTGTAAAAAATTAAGTCTATCAAATAATTAGTAACAGAGATATTTGGAATCCTATTTTCCACACTCTTCGATTTTTCGTGAACTTGTATTTCATTCAAATTGCAATTCAAAGCTATATTTTAATTGGAAATGAGACATTTAATCTGACGCAGTAAACCATTAGTTAATAGTATTATAAATTTTGGAATTAGAAGGATTTTTTTAAGCAATTCAGTAATAGAGCATTTAAAATTTATGACGTCATCAAACCAAGTTTTTATAACATGGATTTTATAAATAATGCATTTATGCATTTTATAAATAGTTTACACATGTTTTATTTTCATATTTTATATTATGCATATCCATGATGGGTAAGTATTACGGTGGCCCTCAACGACTTAGTTACTACCAGAAGTCACATATTTAAAATATAATTTCTAAACTCTGAATATCGGAGACAATTTAAAGAATATGTAACATAGAAACTTTGTACAAAGTTTTGTGACTTTACATTTCTTATAAATTTACCTATATCGATTGAAATATGACAAATTGCACTATAAAACTTCACTGTTAAAAAAAAAATACATTGTAAGACATTTAAGTACTGGAAGAAGGTTACGTATCTACAAACAGTACAACATGAAAAATTTTATATATTTTGTCCTAATTATCGTAATTACATGAAGTTTGCGACTGTTTATTCTAAAAGCTGTAGAAGAGCTTTTTTTAATTTAAAAAATAAACAATGTGATTTCGTGTCCCGAACCACGTGAACGATAACTACATGAAAAAAAATCTAATAGTGTTTCCATTTTATCACGGCATACCAAGCCATCAAAATAAAAACCGTTTATTAATCTATGAGTCGGACATTCTTAAAAAGTATTCCTGTCTGTTTTTTTTTTTTTTTTTTTTTTTTTTTTTTTTTTTTTTTTTAGTTTTTGAGAATTGATTGCAATGAAAATTTTAAAAATATTTTTAAATATGTCATAAGAATAGCTACAAGAGTTTTAGATTGTGTCATTTAAAATAATTATAATAATTACCAATGTAATTAGTATGCCGTTAATATTTGAAATAATGTCTTTATTTTTTAATTTTTGTTGTTGTTGTTTTATTAAGATTATTTCCAGTTTATGCAGATTATTTATACTTCGATCTAAATGATAGTCTTTTTTTTTTTTCTTTAGATCTTCAGCAATGAAAATACTACTGTAAACAAGCCCTACAATTTTAATTTATTTAAAGAATTTTTAATGGAAAGTCTGCTTACAAGGTCAGTACTATCTGTAAATTCTTAGATTAAAAAAAAAAAACCGACATTTTAAGAAACTAAATAGTACTTTTTCGCATGCAATCCTAAGGTTCGAAGCATGATTAATTTTTAGTTGATTATTAATTACATTATCTCCATTCTTTATTCGTTTGATCAGAAGAAAAATTCTTTAGTTACATAATTATTTTCAATAACTTTCATTTTCGACGCATTTTTCGAAATAAAATGTTATTTTTTATTTCAAAAAATTTCTCGTTAAACTGACCAATGTTCATATAATTTTTTATTCGAATAAAGGAAGAAAAATCTTGTTTTGTGCATAGATTATGAAATACTTGCTACGGCTACGAAAAGGTGCTTTAAGTTCTACATTTGACTGATGTGTTAGTATATAATCGAATTATTTTGTGCAATCCGTTTCTTCTGCAATAAATAACTCGGATGGAGAGACATGTCTGCTTTAAAAAACGTCCATTTGTTCTTATGTTATTGTTAATTTGCAAAATGAAACTATTCAAAATACGAGTTTTTTGGTAGCATGCAATAGTCTTTTATTCTAATTTAGTGCCTTCACTAGTTACGCGAAGGAACTCAAACGGTAATGTTAAACTTATGGGAGAAATCTTTATAGATTTATTGCTTGCAATTTAATATTTTTAAATGATTTTTTTTTTGACATATGATACCTGAGGTCAATATCTAATGTTGTGCATTTGTACTTTTTTTTTTATTTTAGCTCACAGTTTTTTTTATATGCGGACACTTTCACTTTTAGAACCGGTTGGAACCGGTTCTAAAAATGAAAGTATTCTTAAGTGCAATTTCAGCAGTGGAATGCATTTTTAAACTTAACTCATTTTTAGTGAACTACGTGGAGTGTATAAATTGAAAGAATTCGCGCACATGGAGAAAATATATCTATTGGAGAAAATAGATTTTATAGCGTTATGTTTTTTTTTTAAATTTCTTATTTAGATGCCTCCTTTCACCGGATGAAAAACGATATTTCTTAATAATATTCTGTTTGTTTTGGAAAGTTTTTCATAATCTATGCCTGATGCATGGTTTTGTTTCTTGTTTCTCCATATATTGAGTAACATTTTACTCTTAATAGTTTTGCAGATTGTATGGAGCAAAAAAAAAAAAAAAAGATTTATTCTATATAATTTTTATCTCCAGTTAATGTCATTTATAATGATTGCCCGTCACTGGCCACACATTTAATCGGAATGGGCCGCATGCGACATGGCTTGGTATGGCTGATGTATGAATTATAATCATTATATTAATTATATTATGTATCATTATATACAAATAAATATTATTAATATTATAGTATCAGTATTATAATGTGCTAGTTGTAATTACAATAAGTAACACGAAATTATTATGCAGAGGACGAAAAGTTCACTTAAAATGCCACACGTGGTGAATAAATTAATAATTAAAGATTTTTTTTTTTAAATAGCACCAATCCCCACCTTTTTTTTTTTTTTTTTTTTTTGTTTGTTTGTTTGTTCTATCCGAGTTTCAATACAGGAGTTTATACAATTCATTGGTACTGGCTGACCCGCCCGGCGTTGCTCGGGCAGACTGTCATTGCAAAATATAACAGTGGAGTGAACTTCATTATAAAAAAAAAACTGAATAATATTTATTTATACCAAAAACTTGTAAAAAAAATTAAATAAGAGCTAAAATTTGTAAAGTATAATATTTCAAAAGTATAAATCTTACAGCAACTTCTACATGTAGTTTAAATCGGAAATCAACACTTATGAAATCTTTCAGAAGCAACGCGTTCGTGCGTGCGAGACGGTTATTAAACCTATTTTGGCGATCGCTTATGCTTTGTGTTTGACAGAGTTCTCGATCCAATCTATTTTGATTTTCTATTCTTAATTCGGCTTGTTCTTCACTTTCAAGCATTCGCCGAGATCTTTTACGGTCATTTCTAATGATATTTTGAAGTTCCATAATTGCAGCGAAAGAGCGAAACCTAAATAAACCCGATTTACCTCGGCCTAAATTCTGCCAAAGAACATTTACACAGAAACCATTGAGATGCGTTTCATTCGGGCGTTACCATTAAACTATTAACAAATAACCGCGATTTCTGTGTCACGTACGATAGCGTAATATATATATATATATATATATATATATATATATATATATATATATTACGCTATACAGGGTGAATCTAAACTCTTGGGCAAAACTTTAAGGGGTGATAGTACACATCAAGATAAGCAATATTAAATAGGAGACTAAGTGTCCCAAACGTCTTCCGAAGGAGATAGACGCCATTAAAGTTTAGGGTCCAAAATTTCAAATAATTATAAAAAAACGGAAAAATTGGTCGATTCGTTTGCGGTTTTCGCTAAATCTTTATGTCAGTATTTTCTTAAAAATAAATTTTACAGAAAAAGTTTTAAAAATGCAGATATAGGGCGCTTTAGACTTTGGAGTAATGAACAACTATTTTTTACCGTCGACTCCTACTCCGACCTGGTTGCGAGGATTGCCATCATAGCAGGCGATATCCAGGAGATGCCCGGGGTATTCACGAATGTTCGCAACTCCCTCCGCCGGCTGCGTGAGGCCTGCATCGTTGCTGGTGGGCACTCTTCCGAGCAGTTTTTATGATTCCACACGAACATCATGCGTGTACCATTTTCTACGTGTCAACCTTCATTACTATTGCGCACTACATGCATACATCAAATTGTTTCTTTTTATTTTGCGCGGAGAAATTGCTCATGTCTGTTATGAATAAATTTTCTATTAATTTTGTCATTACTCTATCGTTTATTTTACATGTAGGGGGTAGTAGTTTCTGCCTGTATTAATTTTAACACAATTATTCAAATTGGTAAAGAAATCATATGAGTTGTAATTTTCCAACTGCACGAAAAATGTCCGGGCCAGGATTCGAACCTGCGATCTCTTGTCTGAAGCTGCCATGCTCTATCAACTGAGCTATCCCGGAATGAACTGGATGAATTATGCCCTCCAGATTCAACCAGGACAGCTCAGTTGGTAGAGCATGGCAGCTTCAAGAGATCCCAGGTTCGAATCCTGGCCCGGACATTTTTCATCCAGTTTGAAAATTAAAACTCATATTGTTTCTGCCTGGTCTACGACACCAAGATCGGGAATAACTGAACTGTGTTCAGGAGTGGGGAGGGGGAAGGGAGGTGTTTCAAATTTCAACTCCTGAACGCAGTTCAGTTTGCGCTACTTAATCATTCCCAACGATTCAGATTTTGAGCTCAAATTTTAAAAAACTTAAGTCTAAGCTTTTGAAAGCATTTAATGAGATACAAAAAATAACGGTAAAAAATAGTTGTTCATTACTCCAAAGTCTAAAGCGCCCTCTATCGACATTTTTTAATTTTTTTCTTTAAAATTTATTTTTAAGAAAATACTAACATAAAGAATAGTTTTAGCGAAAACCGCAAACGAATCGACCAATTTTTCCGTTTTTTATAATAATTTGAAATGTTGGACCCTAAACTTTAGTGGCGCCTATCTCCTTCGGAAGACGTTTGGGACCCTTAGTTTCCTATTTATTATTGTTTGTCTTGATGTGTACTATAACGCCTTAAAATTTTGCCCAAGAATTTAGATTCACCCTGTATATATATATATATATGTTATATAAAAAATTATTTCCTTCGTATCCTTCCATTTTATTCGCATTAATATTTTTAAATTAATCTAACTTCTGTCATAGTCAGTATTTCCTTAATTCTTAATAATATTTATTTCTATTCAAAGTCCTTTTAAAAGTAAATATCCGTATATTAATAATTATTTTATTCCAAATCTTAATCTAAAATTTAATATCATTCGCAGTTCCCCAATCTATAAAATTCTGAGACGCGTTCTCATTTCGAATGTTTTTTAAAAGCCATTTTCTTTTTATTATTATTATTATTGCTCTGATTTTTCGCGCGCTTGGGATTTTAACTTCAAAATTTATCCGCACCCAAGTACGGGATTCTTTACCGTTTTAGCCTCGTCCTCTAGCCTCATTCGCTGAGCTGGAAGTCGCCTCTCACTCATTGGTTTGGGCGCTCGTGACGTAATTCTGTGTATGTCTCCGCGGAGAGAACAAAACCAGCTCGCAGCCGTCGGAGCGAGAGATTTTTGACGTTTTCGGAAGCTAAACAAATATGTGTCTGGTATTTTTATGTCCGTAGAATATTCAACTGGCCCAGTAACATCTTAATTCAATGAAGTGAAGCAACGTTAGCCCGAGGGCTATAAGTTTTAGACCTTTGGGAATTGTTTCTGTGTTGTTCGTCTTCTAATAAAATTATTTGTCTGGAGATTGGCTGGATTTATTGGAAAACTTTGGTGGACTCATTTCATTGCCTTCTACTTCGCCATACTCGCTAATATCGACTGCAACTTGCTATATCGTTGAAGGACTGCCATCTTTTCATCGAATATTATTCATCGTAATATCTCAACCTCGTCAAAATGCTACATATATATAGCGTAATAAGCTATAATATATATATATATATATATATATATATATAGCGTAATATAGCTATAATATATATATATACGAACACGTATATGTTATTAACGAAACCCGCGGCTTTGCTCGTGTAATTGTTGAAATATGCCAAGTGGTATTTGTGTGCCTATTTCCATTAGAGGAAATTTTACTGCCACAGATAATTCAAGAATTACTAATTAAACTATATTTTAAGTAAACTTCATTCTTATACTGCATTACGGGAACATGACTTGAATGAGAAGAACTAAGATTAATTCCAAATAAATGGTAATTCAGAATGTATTTTGAAGGTTTTACGCTCATTTCATTTTTTATTTGAAATTTAGTAATTTTTATAGCAACCGCTCTTAGCGAAAATTTACATCTTAAATGGAATCGCTATGCCAAATTCTAAGCTGCTAGTTATCTAAGCATAAATAACCACTGTATCAGAAAAATCGCAATTTTAGAACGTATTTTGTTCCAGCACAATTTAAGAATTTTAAATTTTAAAAAACTATTCTGTGGATAAATTTAACTGAGTAAGAGCCATGTAAAATTTCAAGTTTCTATCCCTAACAATTTCAGATAAATCATAGTTTAGAAGGTTTTTAGAATGCTTCCTGCTCATTTCACCCTTTTGAATTTCGAATTTTTTAGAAATTTCATAGTTTATATCTTTAAAATAACCACCATGCCAAATTTCAAGTTTTTAGTTCAGCAGCATCACAAAAATCGTAATTTTAGAACGTTTTTTGTTTTTATGCACGCTTTTAAATTTTGAAATTTCTAAAAACTGTTTTGTGCAAGCATTTACATCTTAAACATAACAGACATGTCAAATTTTAAGTTTCTATCCCTAACAATTCTGAAGAAAACGCAATTAAGAATATTTTCAGCTCATTTCACACCTTTAAATTTCGAATTTTTAATAACCTGTTTATACTGTTAATCTGTATCTTAAAAGTAACCACTATACAAAATTTCAAGTTTATAACTCGAATAAAACCAACTGTATCGTAATTTAGAACTTTTTCCGCTCATTCCATCCTTAAAATTTCGAATTTTTCAGAAACCGTTCTTAGCGAGCATTGACATTTTAAATGTAAAAGTACACCATGTCAATCTCCAAGTTTCTGTACCAACTATATCGCATAAATCGTAATTTTAGAACGTTTCTTGCTCTTGCATCTTTTTAAATTTCAAATTTTTAGAAAAGTGTTCTGAGCCAGCATTTACAACTCCAGAGTAAAAGCCACGCCAAATTTCAATATACTAGGCTTAACAGTTCCAAATAAATCGTAATTTAGAACGTTTTTAGAACATTTTTTGCTCATTTCATCCTTTTAAATTTCGAATATTTTAAAAAAGCTCTTAGTGAGCATTTACATCTTAAATGTAACCACCATGCCAAATTCCAAGTTTCTATACCAACTGTATCACATAAATAAGAATTTTAGAGCATTTTTTGCTCCTGCACCCTTTTAAATTTAGAATTTTTACAAAACTGTTCTAAGCCCAGCATTTGCATCTTAAAAGTAGCAGCCGTGTCAAATTTGAAGTTTCTACCCTTAAACTTAAAAATAATCACCATGCCAAATTCCAGGATTCTATAACAACTGTATGACATAAATCGCAATACTAGAACTCTTTTTGCTCCTTCATCATTTTAAATTTCGAATTTTTAGGAAACAGTTCTAAGCGAGCGTTGTTCTTAAAAATTTCATAGAAAGAAATTAGAACGTTTTTAGAACACTTTCCGCTCATTTCACACTTTTAAATTTCGATTTTTTTTAGAAACCATTCTTAGAGCGTATTTTTATCTTAAATGTAAAATACATGCTAAATTTCAAGTTTCTAGTCCTTTTAAGTATCACAAACATGTGTTTTTTACTCCGATACCCTTTTAAATTTCGATTTAAAACAATCCAGTTGTGTGTGCATTTGTTTTTTAAAGGTGGCAGTCATGTCAAATTTCAAGTTTGACAATTCCATGGAAATCATAATTTAAAACGTATTTAGAACGCTTTCCGCTCATTTCACCTTTTTAAATTTCGAATCTTTTTAGAAACTGTTCTTCGGGAGCATTTGTATCTTAAAAGTAACCGTCATGCGATGTTTCAAGTTTCTAGTCCTTTCAGAGTCACAGAAACCATAATTTAGAACTTTTTTTTTTCCTGCATTCTTTTAAATTTCGATAAAAAAAAAAAAAAAAAAAAAAAAAAAAACAGTATTTTGAGCATTTGCGCGTTAAAAGTAGCAGCCATGTCAAATTTCAAATTTCTATCTTTAACAATTCCATAGAGATCGTAATTTAACACGTTTTTACAACGCTTTTCCTTCATTTCACAATTTTCAATTTCGATGTATTTATATGTTATTAGCAATGCTTTTGTATTATTATATTATTACATAGTATTAGTACTAGATATATATTATTATACTATATATTATCATTACATTTTTTATATCATCATATTAATTGTATTCATTAAGTTTATTATAATTTTTCTTTTTTTTTATAAACTTTTTTTCGATTGTTTAAACGCGAATGAAAGTATCTGAAAATTATGCGTATGGCAGAATTTAAATGTATCAGAAAGATTTGTGTTGTTAAAAAAGGGAAATAAATAATTTATAAGAATATCCTCCATGATACATTAATAAATTCACTATTATTAGTACAGTACTTATCACAATCATACTTTTTTACTCCACAGGTTCTTTAATGCAGTATTTATTAATAATGTAGCAATATAAACATTTTTAATTATATTTTGATAGTGGAGGCAACTTGTGGAGAAAGAGGAGGAAAATGCTCAATCCAGTTTTTTACACGCCAAATTTAAAAGACCAGGTTGAACTGATAAACAGAAATGGGACCCTTTTGGTAGAAAGTATTTTAAAGCATAACAACGAAGCTTCATCCAACATTATGAAGTTCCTAAAAGTTTGTGCTTTCCGGAATATTTATGGTGAGTTAAATTAAAAAGGCTGTATTATTCAAAATACTAATTTTACTATTACTATACCAATTGAGATCGTCCGTTCAATAAGAAGTATGGTTGTGTTATTGGGATTTCACTTTTAGATTCACATGAAGGAAGGGAGGTGAGGTCCATTTTTGGCTTCCCGGACCATTGTGGCGCAATTTCCCATACAGCTGATCACAGCCTTTAAACAAATCTTACAATGTGTCTACACACAACTTTGCATATTTGGTTCTTCTCCATTATCCCGTCGACCATTTTTCATAACAAATAATTATCGCCAGACTGTAACGCGAAATAAACAAATGGAAGAATGTTGCTATTGGAATCTCAAGCAAGAAAATAAATAAATAAATAAACACAAGAAATTTGGAAATGCCCCACTCCCCTATGTGTCAACTTAGCAAGCTTAAACAATAAAATTTGCAATATATTAATGAAAACAGAACAAAAACCTTGGATATTTATTTATATATATTATTATTATTTTTAATTATATCCCTCTCGGCTGATGAATAAATGTTTGTGACGTCAGTTGAAACTGATATATAGTATGTAACTATACATCGCAGCATTTTTTCAATGCCTTTTCTTTTTTAGTATCATGGCACTGCCGTTTAAGGATGCAATTGTTATTTTAATTAATGAAATAATTAATAAATCAGTAAAAAATAATGAAAAATACAGGTAAATGTCGAATTAATAACCACTTGATGACGTAGCAAATACGTGTAACGCTTCTGACGTCAAGTGGCTATGACGCACAGTCATGCATGTTTGGCCTTAAATCCTATAATTTGGCGCTAATTTTTAACACTTTCCAACCTAGTTGAAAAGTGTTTATGACTTCGGTTTGTCTGGCCGTCTGGCCGTCTGCCGTCTGGCCGTCTGCCGTCTGTCCGTCTGTCCGTGCTCTAACTCCCGTAAATATGCTCGGATTACTATGCAATTTTTATATGTTATTGTCGTTATCTATAGCATGTTCCCTATTTCAACGGAAGTGTGTAGCACTTATAAATTTTTTACAGGGACACTCAAAAGAATTCCGTTACATTGCGGTCTATGGGGAAAAACCATTTGCGGTTTATTTAAATAATGTTTCACTATTTTAAACGCATTGAAATTTATATATATCACTAAGGTGCATTAAACGAAGCTTAATATGGAATAGGGTGGGCATAGAACTTATAGTTACTTTACAGGGACAGTCAAAAGAATTCCGTTACATTACATCTATGGAGAAAAATTGTCTGCGGTTTATTTAAATAATGTTTCACTATTTTAAACGCATTGAAATTTATATATATTTCACTAAGGTGCATTACAACAGGCTTACAACAGAATATTGCGTGCATAGCAGTCATCGTTCATTTACAGGGACACACAAAAAAATTCTCAACTGTCTGTTAACAATACTTCCTGGAAGTGCGTTTTAAGTTACTGAACATGATTTTAATTTTAACTCGCTTTTTGTCTATTACGTGATGTGTATAAATTCTGTAGATCCTATACAGGGCAGCACAAAAGTTCGCGGACACATTTCCGTTTAGTGACAGAAACTCCAGACGGAGAATTTTAAACTGTGCTACGCGTTTCCTAACTGAACTGAAATTTAGCATCCTATGTAGTATATATACAGATCTATAGATCCTATACAGGGCTGAATAAAAGTATTAGGATATTTTTCTGAATATTGTATATGTTGGAAATTCCTGATATTATGTTTTTAAATATATTATGCGTTTTCCAAATTGTTTACTTAGATGTCATCTTTTAGCTTATTAAACGGTATGATTTGTAAAATTATTTTGGAAGCGTTGGAAAGTGTTACATAATCTATGCTTGACGCATGATTTTTCGTTCTTGTTTGCTATGAAAAGTGGTCGACGGCATAATGGAGAAGTACAAATATTTGTTTATGAATGTCCTAAAAAATTTGTTCAGTTCACTTTTCTACTATCTATATTATAAAGGACAAACATGTCCGTGTGTAACGCTGACGTCATTTTGCGAATGGCAACAGTTGACGAGGAAATTTCAGTTTTGCAATTTTTGCTACTGCCTTTTTTTTTAAATTTCTAAACATCGCACATATTTAATTTTTACACCATCATATAGGGAAAATATCTACTTTCAAATGCAATTCGTTTGAAAACTGTATCTTAATTGACTGATTTATTATAGCATTTAAATTAGATTTCAAGCATGATTTTTTAAAAAATCTGCATCACTTGAAGACGATTACAAAATATTAATCCGTTTGCACTTTAAACAGTATAAAAAGTTCAGCATTTGTCTCCAGCTAATACTCAATAACGAAAGTAAAAGTTCATTGAGGAATAAATAAAATAGTATAAATAAAACACAGATTTAACAGACATGTAATTGAAATAAATGCTTAAAACTGATGAAATTATCAGAATAAAAAAAAAAATTGCTGTAGATAGCGAAATTTTTAGCAATTTCTTTGGTGTTGTTAGCGGGCAATCCTTCAAAGATTATTAAATGTAACAAAATCTATTAGTTTTCAATAACAAAAAATAAACAAGAACGAAAAATCATGCGTCAAGCATAGATTATGTAACACTTTCCAACGCTTCCAAAATAATTTTACAAATCATACCGTTTAATAAGCTAAAAGATAACATCTAAGTAATCCGAATACTTTTATTCAGCCCTGTATAGGATCTATAGATCTGTATATATACTACATAGGATGTTAAATTTTAGTTCAGTTAGGAAACGCGTAGCACAGTTTAAAATTCTCCGTCTGGAGTTAAATAATACGGAAATGTGTTCGCGAACTTTTGTGCTTCCCTGTATAGGATATACAGAATTTGTACACACCACATAATAGACAAAAAGCGAGTTAAAATTAAAATCGCGATCAGTAACTTAAAACGCACTTCCAGGAATTATTGTTAACTTACAGTAGAGAATTCTTTTGTGTGTCCCTGTAAATGAACGATGACTGCTGTACTCACACTATTCTGTAGTAAGCCTCTTGAAATACACCTTAGTGATATATATAAATTTCAATGCGTTTAAAATAGGGAAACATGATTTAAATAAACCGCAGACGATTTTTCTCCATAGACGTAATGTAACAGAATTCTTTTGACTGTCCCTGTAAAGTAACTATAAGTGCTATGCACACCCTATTCCATATTAAGCTTCTTCTAATGCACCTTAGTGATATATATAAATTTCAATGCGTTTAAAATAGTGAAACATTATTTAAATAAACCGTCAATGATTTTTCCCCATAGACCGCAATGTAACGGAATTCTTTTGAGTGTCCCTGTAAAAAAACTATAAGTGCTACACACTTCCGTTGAAATAGGGAACATGCTATAGATAACGACTATAACATGTAAAAATTGCAGAGCAATCCGAGCATATTTACGGGAGTTAGAGCACGGACAGACGGACAGACGGCAGACGGCCAGACGGCAGACGGCCATACGGCCAGACAAACCGAAGTCATAAACACTTTTCAACTAGGTTGGAAAGTGTTAAAAATGGTTTTCACATATGTTCTCTATTCCGGGAAACCCGTGTTGGATGCCCTAGTATCTATAAAATGCAAATGGGAATTTCGTTCCAGTCGCTTATAACTTGAGTTATGCTGTATGGATTTTGATGAGACTTACACTGTAAGTTAGATAATTTTAGAGGGAAAGTTTTAGTACATAACTTATCGTTCTACGTTGCTTAATTATAGAATAATGGGGGAAAGTTCTATATTTCGATGAGCCCGTTTACGAAAGATTAACCTTTTTAAAAGGTTTTGCTAAGTGGATTTCGATAGAACTTGCACTGTTGGTTAGATATTTTTCAACGAAGGCTTTAGTATATAATATATCGCTGTACGTTGCTTAATTATAGGGAAATAGGGGAAAGTTCTATAATCAGATTAACACAATTATGAAAGATTAGCCTTTTAAAAAGATTCTGCTGAATGGACTTCAATGGAACTTGCACCGTTAGTTAGATAATCTTTCAGACAAGATTTAGTATATACTCTATGTTGCTTAATTATAGAACTAAGGGGGAAAGTTCTATAATCAGATTAACCTTAGCCTCTTAAAAGATTTTTCTGAATAGATTTTGATGGAACTTGCAGTTTTAGATAATTTTTTGGCAAAGTTTTAGTTTATAACACATCTCTCTACTTTGTTTAGATATATTATGGGAGATTGTTCTATAATTAGGTGTACTTGATTCTGAAAGATTGTTTTTTTTTTAGTTCCACTGCACGGATTTTGATGGATGTTGCACAGTTAGATAAATTATGTAAATATATAACGAAAAAATTATAGATAAAATTTGCACTCGCAATTGCAAATTTTACATTCGTGAGTGGAGCCGCGGGTTAAAGCTGGTATTGCGTAAAGTAAAGACATTGTAACTTATCTTAACTCATACCATATTGATGTTGAATATTTAGAAAATTAATTATCTTTATAGTTCAAAACGACATGCGAATTAACTATAATGAGCTAAAAGATTGAAATTAGATTATTTCTACTAACGGGGAAAATTCCAGCAAAACGCGAAAAAGCGTAAAAAAATTGCTAAAAATGCAAAAATTGCAGATGGCAAAATTTACTATAATGGACCAAAAGATTGAAACTGGATTCCTTTTACGAATGTCAACAAATTGCCATAAAACGCTACAAAAATCTAAAAATCGTATTAAAAATAGCAAAAAAATCAAAATTCTCTGTACGAATTCTGAATAAACCTTATTGAAAATATGACAAAATTGACCTCGTTTCAATAAAATTTATTCGGAATTCAGATAGCGATTTTTATTTTTTTTTCGAAATTTTAAGCTTTGGATACAGTATTGTATCCGAAGTACTATCTATCAGCGAGAGTTGCTTAAAGAGCGTTTTCTGTTATGATATACGTTTTAAGTTTAACTAAAATCTTGCCTACTACGTGGTGTATGTAATGCTATAGATCATATACAGGGCTACACAAAAGAATTCGTAAGAATTATTGAGTATGAGCGTGAATTGCTTAAAGCTGGATTTTAATTGAATCATGCATTATCAAGCTGAACGATATTTAGTATACTAAGAGATGTTTGTAATATACAGGATGTCCATAAAAGAACTTCGGGGTTTTAAAAAATCATATCGAGTTAACGGTATGAGTTAAGTCAGGTCAGTTAATTTAGAAGAAAGCAGTAGCTCATCAAATTTTATCCACACCAGTTTCAGTTTTTTTTTCAACACTAGGTAGCGCTGTACGTTATTGATCTTGAAGTAACGTGTCAGACACTTATTCCATCCAGTTAATGCATTGCGATGGCGACGCCACAACAAATGGCTCAGTGTGTTATCTGGCTTATAGAAACTTGATCTGTTACCATAGTACAACGGAATATTCGTCGCGAGTATGGTGGTAATGCGCCTACAGACAAAACCATTCGTCAGTGGCTATGTGTTTTTAAAGAAACGGGAAATGCGTTAAAACAAACATCGCCTGATAGGCCACGAGTATCAGAAAAGAACATCGATAGAATCTGTATTTCGTGTGAACGGAAAAATCGTTGAGACGAAGGATAATCAATTGTGTGACAATCATCACTCCAGACATGTTGGTCAGGACATGAGAAGAGGTTCAATACTATTTGGATGCGTGCCGTGCCACAAACGGGGCACACATTAAAATCTACTAAATGGTAAAAATCTTGATAAATTTAACTTTAAGTACATATATAACATTAACCTAATTTTATGATTGAATTAAAAAATTTTGCTTCAAAAACCCGTATTTCTTTTATGGACACCCTGTATAAATAAAATCAGGGAAACGCAAAGAACTGGATACATGACCGTTTATGGATGATAATTTCTGGAAGTGTAATTTCAGTAGTTTTAAGGGAGTTTCTGCCTGAATTAAATTTTCGCTTAATATGTGATTAAAACAATACAGCTTAATAGGGTGTATAAAATACTGTAGGTAATATACAGGGCTGTACAAAAGTATTCAAGTATGTTTCCGTCTACTGATACGAATTGCTGAAGGTGATTTCTCAACCTATCATGTACATTTTACTAAACTAATTTTTTACTAAACTAATTTTTTACTGAACTAAATTTTAGAATACTATGTAAAATATATAAAAATCTATAAATCAAATACAGGGCTACACAAAAAAATGTGAGTGCTTTTCCTTATTTACTTATATTAAGCAACGAATTATTTAAGTATTCTGGAAGTGTTGTAAACTGTTTCATAATCTATTATTGAAATATGATTTTTCAGTCTTGTTTTTTTTCTTTTTGTTATTTATTTATTTATTTAGCTCGTCATTGAGAATTTTTGTAAGAAAGATTGAAATATCGTTTTTTCTTTTTCTTATAAATAAGTGTCATAGGTTTTATTGTATTTACCAGTATTGGATCCATATATGTATTTTGTTTAGGTTTCCTACGTTTGCCTTTTTTTTATGACATTTAAACTGTTGCTAACGTGGCTACAAAATCTTGCATTATTAATAGAATTTATATCTTAATTTAATTCTCGTTTTTTGGAATTAAAAAACTTAAAAGTACGTGCCTGTTCTGTTTTAAATGCAGAATTGTTAAAAAAATAAGATGAGCTTCGAATCGTACAGTTACACTCTTTGTGTTCTGATTAATTATTTATTTGTTTTATTGCACATTATTTCAGAATTTCTAACCGGCCTGCAATTACCCGCCGATGAAAAAAATCCTGAAGTAGACGTCGGGATAGACTGCGTAAACAAGTAAGTGTTTTTCATTATTAGTCACTTCCTAACTAATGTTGGATAATGTTGAACTGGTGGTTGCTAGACCGGAGAAGGTCACATTGAACATATGTGCAAATTGAATATGTGCAAATGCGTGGAATCTTTTGTACTTTAGTATAAACGTACAAGGGTCGTTAAAAAAAAAAGAAAAAAAAAGATTATCTACTGTATAAAACAATTTACTTCACAACATTTAGAAAAAAAAAAACTCAAAAACTATCCAATTTTTTAAAAATGTCCTATTTAATTTAATTACAGTTCTGCAATTATAAATGTTAATGAGGTTTACTATGGCTTGTTTGGTATTGAAAATGAAGTGTGCAGAATTTATAGTTTATTTACAGGGACACTCAAAAGAATTCCATTGCATTACGGTCCAAGAGAAGAAACATTTGCAGTGTACTTTAATAATGCTACACTATTTCTAACATAATGAAATTGATATATATCACAATGGTGTGCTACAAGAGACTTGCTATGGAATAAGGTGCACATAGCATTCATCGTTCATTTACAGGGACACAAAATAACTCGGTTACAGAACTGTCTATCAATAATAATTGAATAATAATTGCTGGAAGTGCGTTTTCAAATGAAACTAATTTTTGGCTTTGTACTTGGTTTGTATAAATTCTACTGATCGTATACAGGGCTGCACAAGAGATCTCGAGTACATTTCCGTTTGTTGGCAGAATTTTCAATTTTCCGTTTATAGGCATAATTATAGGAGAATTTTCAACTGTGCTATGCGTATTCTAACAAAAGTAAATTTTTGGATACCACGTAGTACATATACAAATTTATCGATCCTATACAACGGCTGCACAAAATAATTCGGCTATTTTCATTTACGGTAATTGCTGGCGTTTAGTTTTTAAATGTGTTCTACGTTTCCCAAATTATATACTTAAACACCATCTTGCACCTAATTAAATGGTGACGTTTTGTTACTGTATTCTCAATGTGCTGAAAAGTGTTTCATAATCTACAGAGTGTCCATAAATGATTGTCCCGCTTTCCTGACCTCATAACTTTTGATTTAAGAATATGACGAAAACTGTTATTACATATTCGTAAATTACAACTCAAAAAGTTTTTTTAATAACACAAACAAAGTTACATATGGGTAAAGTTCCAACTCGAAACGCTATTAATCAAATAACGATTAGAATCAAATAATAATTAATATTAACATTTTTTCAAATTTATCAAAACGCTGTTAATGAGTTATGAGTACAAAAATTGATAGACAGATATTACATAATTCATTAATAATTTTTTGATAAATTTGATAAAATTTTAATATTAATTATTATTTGATTATAATCGTTATTTGAATATTAGCGTTTCGAGTTGAAACTTTACCTATATGTAACTTTGTTTCGGTTATTAAAAAAACTTTTTGAGTTGTAATTTACGAATATGAAATAACAGTTTTCGTCATATTCTTAAATCAAAAGTTATGAGGTAAGGAAACCGGGACAATCATTTATGGACACCCTGTATAATTGACGCATGGTTTTTCTTTCTTGTTCATTTTAAAATTATATTTTGTATTTTCTATTTCGTATTCTAGAGCAACAGAAATGATCGCATATAGAGTATCGAAACCATGGCTGCATCCAAGATGTTTTTTGATTCTCTCTGCTAAAGGACGTCGGTTTTTGGGGACCATAGAAAATGCCGTGAATCTTTCACAATCGGTAAAGTACATTTATTTACAAGAAAGAATAAGTTTTATGCTATATATATATATATATATATATATATATATATACAAAACTAATCCAGAAAGTACGTACTGTTTGAATATTAAAAAAGATTAGCTAGTGCTGTCAAGCAAGAAATTTCTTGAGATGAGAAAGCAAATGGAAGTCGGATGGTTGTTTCGTTGATGCAGCGCTCCAATTCTTCGGTGATAAACGACGGGCGTTAGCTGCTCTACTCGTCATGGACATTTTTCCTTCCTTCATTAAACATCCTAACCCACTTTTGGACCATACCTTCATTCATCGCGTTCTCTCCTTAAGCTTCACTTATCTAACGATAAATTTCACAAGGTCAAACATTTCTCGCATCAAAAATTTGATAACGGCTCTCTTTTTTTATACCGCTAACTAGGCCCCTACCTGCCCGGCATGAGTGCCTAGCTTGACGAGTTAGTACCTGGGAGCGGGGCGGAAATCGCCTGATCACAGCATGGCTGTGATCCACCTGACTATAGTTTTGTTGGCATCGCTGCAGTGCTTGTTCTCTAGTGGTTTGCTATAGTTAACTTTGTTTGCCGGTTCAAGGTTTCTATTTAACTTTGTTGAATTGGCAGATTTAAAAAAAGGCAAATATTAACCCCTTGGGGACGAGCGACACGTATACGTGACGCATAAGATGCTCAGAATCCTCGATTATTCCCACCAGTTACTTTTTTTAGCACTTTCCAACCTAGTTGAAAAGTGCTTATGACTTCGGTTTGTCTGGCCGTATGGCCGTCTGGCTGTCTGGCCGTCTGTCCGTGCTCTAACTCCCGTAAATATGCTCGGATTGCTCTGCAATTTTTATATGTTATTGTCGTTATCTATGGCACGTTCCCTATTTCAACTGAAGTGTGTAGCACTTATAGTTTTCTTACAGGGACACTCAAAAGAATTCCGTTACATTGCGGTCTATGGGGAAAAATCATTTGCGGTTTATTTAAAAAATGTTTCACTATTGTAAACGCATTGAAATTTATATAGATCACTAAGATGCATTAGAAGAAGCTTAATATGGAATAGTAGGTGTATAGCACTTAGAGTTACTTTACAGGGACAGTCAAAATAATTCCGGTACATTACGTCTATGGAGAAAAATCGTCTGCGGCTTATTTAAATAATGTTCCACTATTTTAAACGCATTGAAGTTTATATATATTACTAAGGTGCATTACAAGAGGCTTACTACAGAATAGTGTGTGTATAGCAGTCATCGTTCATTTACAGGGACACACAAAAGAATTCTCTACTGTCTGTTAACAATAATTCCTCGAAGTGCGTTTTAAGTTACTGAAAGCGATTTTAATTTTAACTCGCATTTTGTCTATTACGTGGTGTGTATAAATTCTGTAGATCCTATATACAGGGAAGCACAAAAGTTCGCGAACACATTTCCGTATTATTTAACTCCAGACGGAGAATTTTAAACTGTGCTACGCGTTTCCTAACTGAACTAAAATTTATTATCCTATGTAGTATATATACAGATCTATAGATCCTATACAGGGCTGAATAAAAGTATTCGGATTACTTAGATGTTGTCTTTTAGCTTATTAAACGGTATGATTTGTAAAATTATTTTGGAAGCGTTGGAAAGTGTTACATAACGCGATTTTAATCTTAACTAGCTTTTTGTCTATTACGTGGTGTGTATAAATTCTGTAGATCCTATACAGGGCAGCACAAAAGTTCGCGAACACATTTCCGTTTATTGACAGAAACTCCAGAAGGAGAATTTAAACGGTGCTACGCGTTTCCTAACTAAACTAAAATTTAGCATCCTATGTATATATACAAATCATATACAGGGCTACATAAAAGTATTCGGATATTTTTCCGAATATTGTATATATTGAAAATTCCTGAAAATTCCGTTTTTAAATATGTTATGCGTTTTCCAAATTGTTTACTTAGATGTCATCTTTCAGCTTATTAAACGGTAATGATTTGTAAAATTATTTTAGAAGCGTTGGAAAGTGCTACATAATCTATGCTTGACGCATGATTTTTCGTTCTTGTTATTGTACGCTTTGCCTTATTTAAAGACAGCATTTCTGCGATTCAATTAGGCGGAAATTTTTGTTTTGAAAAACCGATGGTAAAAGATTAAAAATTCTGTAAAGGACGCTCGTAGCGAAGGGGTTAAGGAAGAGAAATTAATCGATCTCGTAATTTAGAACCTTGATCAGGTGAAGAGACCTTCACCTGACTAGGCACCCCCAGAGGTATAATTTACAGGTAACTTGGAGGACTTTGCACCCACGACGGATTTTACATACACCAGGCACCTTTAGCGTACATAGATTTACATGCTTGTCGTCTCTGTTGACTTGTCACGCTCATGGCGGATTGTCACTGTAGTGTTTATCGCCTTTTTTAGGGGGCTGATTTCACTTTTCGTTTTTATTTGTGCTGGTGGCTCTTATTTCATATGGCTACAGCTCTAATTTCTTACGGTTACGGCTCTTATTTCACAGCTGGCGGACCGATCGATTGTTTTAAACATGATTACCGACAAACAATGACTTCGAACGTTCACGTAATCAAGCAAAATGGCTAGACAAATTCGTTCTCGAGTTGAAGTATGTAACGACGCATGCGCGACCTTCGTGCTGTCAGATGCGAGGGGGAGATATGCGCAAACCGTGCTTACTTTCTGGATGAGCTTTCTATACATACCAGGTGTCCCAAAATGGGCTGATTGATTTTAAAATTTAATAACTTGCAAACGGCGACAGATACTTAAAATATTCTTGTTATGTATGACATCAGAAGTTTTTTTACTACGATTCGCCAAACTATGCTCGTCAGAAAAAGCCAACTGGCTGTAAAAATGCAACAATACAATATTTTAAACCTTAGAAAATAAAAAAATAAAAATAAATAAACACACAGTATAATAAAAAGAGTTTATTAATTGGGTTTGTCTGTCTGACCGGTCTCTCACTTGCATAAATACAGTCGGGTTGCCATGTAATTGATATATTTTATTGAGGTTTACTGTGGCATGTTCGATATTGAAAATGGAGTATGTAGCATTGATAGTTCGTTTACAGAGAAACTCAAAAGAATCCCGTTACATCGATGACTATGGGGGGAAAATAGTTTACTGTATATTTTAATGATGTTTCACTATTTAAAACATATTTAACTTGATATATGTCACTTAGTTGCCCTACAAGATGCTTTTTATAGACTAGGGTGTGCATATCATTAATCGTTATTTTAAAGGGACACACAAAAGAATTCAGTTACAGAACAGTCTATGAAAAATACTTAGTAGAATTGCGTTTTCAATTATGGTATATGTTTTAAGATGTAACTAATTTTTTGCATTTTACTTGGTGTGTATAAATTATATAGATCCTATACAGGGCTGCACAAAAGAAATCGAGTGCATTTCTGTTTAGTGACAGAAATTGGTGAAGGGGTATTTTCAATTGTTTTATGCATTTCCTAAATGAACTGATTTTTGTACACTGTGTAGTATATATATATATATATATCGATCATATACAGAGTGGTACAAAATAATTCACATATTTTTCCGACTATAAATGGTAATTGCTGAAGTTTCATTTTCAAATGTATTATGCGTTTTCCAAATTGTATACTTCTTAAACATTATCTTTCAACTTATTAAACGCTGTATAGTTTTATTACAGCATTCGGAATGTGTTGAAATTGTTTCATAATCTATGCTTGACGCATGTTTTTTTTTTAATTTTCTTGTGCTCTTTATTTTTCTTAACTCATTTACTTTCATCTTGTTTAATATTTATCTTCTCATATTTATGTTCTATTTTGTTTTATTTTTATGAAAAAATAAATGAAAATATCATGTTATGCATAACAGTTTCGTAACAATTACATATTTATAACCGTTATACATTATTTTTCAGATATTAGAGAAAATGAAGGATTCATTTCTTTCTACGAAGCTCAAAAAGACGACGGACATAGATGATCTCTGCCGAAATTCTCGCCGACCTTTTAGACAGGTGATCATCGAGCAACACGCCAAAGACCCGACATATAGTTACACAGATATGCACGGAGAATTGGCTGGCCTCTTAGCAGCTGTAAGTTGGACCATGTTTTGCAAATATAATGTTACCAGTGGACGCGTGCGAGGATTTCCCGCTGCAGTCTAATAATTTTCAGCAATATTTAATATGTTTTAGATGCGGGTTTAAACTTCTAACGGAAAATTAAGGATAAAAATATCTGCAAACGACATTAGTGAAGTCAGAATATCGTCTCATTTATTCCACCAAAGTTACGCTAAAAACTGATCGAAGATAGCAAATGGCACGCGCGAGAAAAAAATTAACAATCGTATTTTAACTGCAGTAAATGATGACGTAATCCGCTTCTTGAACAACATAAAACAAAGAAAAATAAACTGAATGCGTATAAAATACAATATCATCTAATATAACAAATTATACCTTTTATTCTACACGTGAAAAACCACTGCTTCGACAGATCGCAGTCTAAAAACGACATTTTCAAAACTCAGCAAAAAAATACTCAAATCTGAGTATGTCGCGTAATAGTCAAAATGGCTCCGAATCAAAATGACTCAAGTTTGAAACTTGTATATTCTCATTTCTGAAAACATGCACACACTCAAGAAAAAAACATCATGTGCTCATTCTTGAGTACGTCCCTGTTTCAAAAATGAGTTTGAACTGATTCTAATCCTTTTTAAGTATGTCAATGTTTCAAAAATGAGTGTGAACTGACCTCTATGCGCTCAATTTTGAGTATGTCCATGTTTCAATATTCTGCGTATTTCTGGTATTTCAGAATTGAAAGCATTAGGTCGTCATATCTGAAACAAAAAGTTTCAAAACAAAATGAAAATATCTTTTTCCTCAGATTTGAAACTGTCATTTTTTTCAGTGCGAGCGTGTCTTTTCTTTTAAACATTTCAATTTCATTTTTGCTTTTTAACCATAAATAGGAAATAAACCCGTGCGGAAAAATCATACTTTATCTTTTTATACTACTTATTTTTTTTTATAATCATTGTTGGACATCATATAATGCGGTATTTTATTTTTGTGGCAACTTGATTTGAGGAAACCCTTTCATTTTATTTATGAAAACAATGCCGATTTAATTTTTAAATTAACTGCAATTTTTAAACAAAAAACATGTTTTAACGAAATGTGAGTGTACTATGTCAGAAGCCGCTTCAAAAACCTTTCGAATTATTACCTCATTCGTTATTGTGCGTCTCGTAAATGCATAGCAAAGGGGATGCTGACAACAGAAATAATATATTTGATTTTAAACACAATATCTAATTAAACATTATTGATAACATCTTAAAATGATATAAATTACAGCTCTCTAAGTCGTATTATTCGTTAGATGGATGCTCTTAAACTTTTAAAGGTCAGGAGATTTTCTGATGGTTGAAAACCAAGAGTCAGCTGGATGGGTAGGCCTACCAAATGGCTTAAGAATTCACAAGCCCCGTCCAGAAGAGTAGGTCTGTTAATTTTGAACCAATTCCAGATGAGAGACCTGCACCTGGATTGGCAGCCCCAGAGGTAACGCTTATTCTAAACTTGGAGGACATTGGAGCCACGAACAGATTTTATGTGCACCAGCTCCCATTAATGTACACGGTCCCACAGCAGCCGCAGTCGAGAGAGGTAGTCACCCTCCCAACCATTGACCACGGTAGATGCATCTTCACTTTCGGTGATATTACGAGAACCGAGCTTATTCGTCCGCGCCACTGCGGGACTTGATGTTTGAAAGTCAACCTTACAACAATGTCATTTAAGTGTAATTATTATTGTTAACAATTTAATAGTAGTTATTATTAGTAACAATCTTTCGTACCCATGTGCGCAATCACAGCAACCCTGTAAGGACAGATTGCGCAAAATAACTTTCTTGGTTTTATTACAACTGTTCTATTAAATTACAACATAACAACAAAATAGCAATGGGAATGCATAAAAAACAAATGAACTAAAAATTATCCATGGATAGTTTATCAAAAAGATAATATTTAGATTTTTTAATGTTATTCTTTTGAATTGTGCGCAGACTCTCCTAGCTTTTACCTTAAACCTAAAACTGATTCACGCTCAATAAATAGGAAGTCACAATGTTTGACACGGTTTTCAATGTAATAGGTAGCATTTCTTATGAAATCAACTTAAAAATCGGTTTTCAACTATGTACTGTAACCGCGAAAGCCCGGGTTTGATCGCCTAGTCTATCTTAAGTGCAAAATATTTTTTTTCCCTCCATTTCGAAATAATTCATTCAGGGGAAAGTTTAAAACATCAAGGTCTAAAAATGTTTTTCTGTTTGTTGATTTGACATATGGAATGACCCCCTTCACATGAAATGCTTCTTCTAGAAATAGTCATTGACAAATACATTTTTAGATATCTGACAGAAAAGGTTTATTTTCTTCACAGAGCAGGAAATTTTAGGTTAACCTTTGGAGAATATTTTCTTGATCATTCATTCTCTAATACATTATTCATTATTTGGTTTTCAAAATCTGAATGTTGACATCTGATATGACTGTATTACGGTTTCAAAAACTATTTATTTATATTTTGAATATTTTTAAAGTGGTCAAAAACAGGAAAAATCGAAAAAAAATCATTTATTTTATTTTCTTAGGAAAGAATATTCTTTATTTTTTAGAATAAAATGACATAAACCACAATTATATCTGATAATGAGGTTTGAGATAAAAATATACAACACTTTTTTTGGTTGTACTGTACATGGTAGCCTCTATATCTTCCACATACATCCACTTATCTCAAAATGTATATTTTTAGGTGCGTTCGTAATTATATAAATATGCAGCGCCTATAGTCGTTGTTTGGTCCGTCCATCCATCCAGATATAATAGCGCAAAAACTACCCAACCGAATGGTTAGAAATTTAATATATATAATGTTTGCAGAATTTTATAGTCATTTCAAATTTTATGAAAATCAAATCAAAACTTAAAAATATATTAATAAAAGTTTTCTTCACTCTATTAAATCCTATCATACGTAATCTGTACAATAAAAGCGCAAGTCATGTGACTGAGGAAAACAAATACGGGCTAACCACTTCTTTTTTTTTTGTGTCATGCGGCCATTTTTATTCAAAATTATTTTTTGAATAAAATTGCATAAAAAATTACATTTTTAGAAAGATCTTTCAAAAATATTGTTTGTTTGAGAGATGAGTTACATTAAAAAAATGTATAGATAACTTCGGTTGAAATTAGGTTGACAGCCCAGTATCTCAATCCATTAAAGTAAATAAACACAAGAGATTCGTTCATCGTGAGTCATGGAAATATTAAACCATGAGGGTAATCATTCGCAAAGAAAGACCTCCATGTTGAATTTTGCCGCGCTGTCTGGTGTCGAAAAAAAATTCGCATATGTAAACGCGGCATACATAATAAGTGAAAACGCATGCTCTTTTCGCTCATAACAGACGATATAATTCATTTCACTGAAATAATAACGACAATTTTTTTACATTGTAAAACTAGTTATAGTACGAACGCACCTCATTTGTCACGTTTAATGTACAATTTCTAAGTTGTTTATATTCATATTGATATAGCGAAATTATTATAAAAGATAAACCTATGAAACTAGGCACAGTGTTTTTCAGTAATATATTTTCAGGGCTGCATTCGGATTTTTTTGTTTTGAACGAAAAATTTGAAAATATAAATCTCGTAACAAAAAATGTAGTTAAAAAGCATTTTTTCTTTTAAATTAATTTTTTAATTACTATTCTTGCTAATTCTGAAGAAATATGAATATTTATTATTTTATGTACTCATGAAGTGTTCTCTTATTCTTTAAGAAGGTCTAGACATCAGTCGGACTCAGCCCGAGCATATGAGCCCGGGCTCGGACTCGATTTTTAGACAAATCTTCAGGCTTGGGCGGGCTTGATCTCAAAGTGAAAATGTTTACTCACAAATTGGAAAAAAGAAAAAAAAAAACACTTACTGTTTGAACTAAAAAGAATATAATCTAAGTTTGTTAAACTATTTTACAATCCTTTAAAAATCAGTTTGAAAGGGAATTGAGATGTTATTGATGGGATGTATGGAAAAAACATTATATCTGATTTTAAAGTCTTTGTACGGTCAGCGTTAGTAATATAAAGAAGCCGTGGAATATTCCTTGTCTATCCTCGCTTTCTGTTTAAAGTTCTTCTCCAGAATTTCTGGCAAACAGAATTAATATCTGTCTTCTATAGTTATACAATGATATTTTAAAAAGAGTAAGAATTATGTCTTTTGCAGATTTCTGCCACTGGTTGGGTGTATATAACAAATTTGCTCTTTTAAACAAATGTTTCAAGGACATGTAAATCACAAAACGTCATCTGGGAGTACGAGGGTGGGCTAATAAACTATCGGCCTGACAGTGAAAACACAAGATTTTTGCTAAATTTCATATTATTTTTCTATATAGTCCCCTTGCAACTTAATACATTTAAGACACACTCTTGTGTACGAATTCTTTAGAGCAGCCCTGTACGGGGGTAGTTCGAAACGTTATCGGCCTGACAAAGAAGATACCAGATTTTTGACAATATTTCATTTTATTTTTCAATTTGCAACTCAATACATTTCAGAAGACTCTTGAGACATGTTCATCCTTGGGCGTTTTTGGTCGACGTTCAATAAACATCATATAAAATGAAGTGGACACGGTCTATCGAGATGTTTCCTATGTCAGCAAGTTCGCGTGTCTCAATCGGTGATCATTCAATACGCTATTGTGAATTTTTGACGCGATTTCGTCGGTCGTAGCGGTTTTTGGACGTCCTGAGCGTTCATCGTCGTGAATCGATTTCTTACCATGTTTAAATTCAGCAGCCCACCTTTTTTTATCGTCGAATATGAAGGCCAAGAATCCTTTAAGGTGGAATGTAACTCTTTTTGTATGTCCGTGGGGGTTAAAACATTTTTAACAAAGTACTTTATGACAGCTCGAACTTCAATTTTTTCCATTTTTAGAAAACGCCAAAACTTGTTTACTTTACTTTATCGCCAAGCAATAACCATTAAATTCACGCGTCTGAAATTCGGCAGCATGTCATCTAAAGGATCATACTTTACAAACATCATTGTCATTTGTTCATACTTGTACCATCTCTGTTTCAGGTCTCGAACTTATCAGTCTACCCTCGTATTTAGGATAAATATTTATTTTCATGTAAGAAGAGATTTTTAAATGAAAAAATTATTCTTGAAACAATAAAAAAAAACTTATAAAAAAAATTTCTACTGCGATACTATTAATATCGGACTCGGGGTCTGAGGACGCAAACTTTTTTGGAATCGATTTGAAACTGTCGGTCACGGTCGGGCGATAACTCCGAAAAAAGAGCCCGAACTCATCTCTAGAAGCTAAATCAAATTTTTAACCGGGCTAAAATATATATATATTTTTTTAAATTAAAATAAATAAATTATCGTTTCTCTTAAATATTTTATGTATGCAGAGATGTGTATATATAGACAAACATTTAAAAAATATATATTTATAAATTATAAGAACGTAATTTTTTGTCCGACAGTTGGAGGAAGGTCATCTAAAAACCTAGAAAATGTTCAAAAGAAATAAAAGATTATTCTCTGATCTTCTATGTCAGTGGCTTCGAATTTTGCATCGGCCCGGGCATGGTCCGATACACATATCTGGCCCGTCTGCGATCCTGGCCTGACAAAATGAAGACGAACTTTCAAATCTGCCGGGCGGACAGAATATAGACATTTTTTTTAAAGGGCCGGGCGATAAAAAAAAAATTAATTAAGCGAGCCGTCCGGCTCTATATAACCAATTTATAAGTTGGAAATTGTACGTTAAACGTGACAAATAAGGTGCGTTCGTATTATAACTAGTTTTACAATGTAAAAAAAAAATCATCGTTATTGTTTCAGTGAAATGAATTATATCATCTGTTATAAGCGAAATGAGCAAGCCTTTTTTTTCCTCTTATTACGTATGTCACGTTTACAGATGCGATTTTTTTCGACACCAGACAGCGCTGCAAAATTCACCATGGTGATCTTCCTTTGCGAATGATTACATCCATGGTTTAATACTTTTATGACTCACGCTGAACGAATCTCTTGTGTTTATTTGCTTTAATGGATTGAGATTGGGCTGTCAAACTAATTTCAACTGAAGTTATCTCAGGATCTATATGCTGTTGAATGAAAGTAATCTCTCAAACAAGCAATTTTTTTGAACAATCTTTCTAAAAATGTAACTTTTATGCAATTTTATTCGAAAAATTTATTTTGAATAAAAATGACTGCCTGGCATACGCAAAAAAGAGGTTAGCCCGTATTTGTTTTCCTCAGTCACATGACTTGCGCTTTTATTATATAGATTATGTATGATGGGATTTAATAGAATGAAGAAAACTTTTATAAGTTTTGATTCGATTTTCATATAAAATTTGAAATGACTCGACAAAATTCTTCAACGATTATATATATTAAATTTCAAATCATTCGGTTGGGTAGTGTTTCCGCTGCTATATGCGGATGGACGGATCAGAGGATAACTGTAAGTGCTACGTATTTATATAATTACGAACGTACCTAAAAATGGTCGGTCTAAACAGACAAAATATGAACAATTTTCAATGGACCTGGCAGAAAATAAGTTATAAATGTGCTACACGAGCCGATACTGGTTTGATAACATCAATACAGAAATTTATCATGTGTAGCGCAAAGATCTGTTTCAGACTGTTACATGGTGACTTCCCAAACAGCACACACCCATCTATAAGACATCTACAAGCTGTAAACCCAAGAAAACCGACACATCTATAAGAAGTCTACAAATATCCATGATACACCCTTTTCACCTCTTATGGAGATGTTATGTGTGATCTCTCTGAGTTCTATTAGACGTCCAAGATATCCAGGTAGTCTATGAGACCACGTCTATAAGACATCCAAGCATAGATCACTTTTCGACATGCAGTATGTCTTATAGCCGTGCTTAAGACTTGGATTGTAGATATCCAGGGACATCTGATATGCGTTTATAAGACGTCTAATGCATGTCTATTTATTGATACTCAGTACTTCTTATAGATATACTTAAGATATCCAAGAAATTTCATCAGAAATACAGCCTAAGGCAAAAGTATTGAGCACCCCCATATTTATAATATATTTGGTAAAAATAATAGATGGATACAAATATTAAATTGTATACAATTAAGAATTTTCTTTAAAAAATAAGTTTTTTTTTTTTTTTCAAAGATAGCAAATGCATAACTCATCTTTTAATGAAGCTATTTTCTTTAAAAAACTTTTTTTTAAATTAAATTTTGTTGTTCTGTTAAGCCAGTTAATAAATAATCAAGAAAATAATTATTGTAAGAAAAGACAAAATGAACTTAGTCTTCAAAAACGAAAATAAAGAAAGCTTATGTAAAAAAAAAAAAAAAAAAAAAAAAAAAAAAAAACATTTATATGTAATTTTTATTATTTTATTTTTTAACATGTGTTAATAACAAAAATAAATTTTAAGAAATATTTATGCTGCTGAAGAGATCTTGGCATTTCAGGCAAGAAGTATTTCAATTTCCACGATGATCTGTTAACTTATGACATAACAATGAAACTTCCAGAAAACAAAGTAATTTATAGTTTTGAAAGAGTAGGTGCTTAAAGAAAATGACTTCATTAAAAGACGAGTTGCTTGTTAACTGTCTTTTTTTTTTTTTTTTTTTTTTACAAACCATAAACTTAAAAAGAAAATTCCTAAATGATATGCAGTTAAATATTTGTATATAACTATTACTTTTACAAATATATTAAAAATATGGGGATGCTGAATACTTTCAGCCAAGACTGTATTTCCAATGAAATGACATTGTTTCCTTGCATGTCTTAAGTATATCTATATGAAAATTAGAATAATTCTTGCAGAAAATGTTAAAATATAAAGGAATTTGTCTTCAACAATGAAAATAGAGAAATCTTATTTTTAAAATATACTTTAAATTTATATGTGTACAGTGTAATTACACTGTAAACAAGTAATATAAAATTTTCTTTTTAAGTAAATTCCTACTTTTTAATCATAAATATATAAAATAAACCCGTGCAGTATTAATGTCCCACGTTATCTTTATTGAACATTGTTTTATAATCATCGTTGCGGTATTTTATTTTTTGTTAGCATCACAAATTTGAGATAAATCTTTCATTTCATTTATGAAAACAATGGGAGAAATTTTTTTTCTCCCATATAAAAATTAAAATTAATTAATTAAATTTAATGAATTAATTAATATTTTAAAAAAAACTGTATTAACATCAATTGTCATCCAGTACAAGTTTTAAAAAATTTATTTGAACTTGAATGGATGAATAGAAAATATTTTATTAACGATTGAAAATTCCAACAAGATATATATAGAGAGAGTGTGAGCTAATAGTAGGAATTTAAAAAATGGGTCGTTCTACTAAAAAAAAAATTCGTTTTTCTCATTGATCTTTGGAATTATTGAAAAAATTTTTGTATTCTTTCTCAGTTACAAGAAAATCTGTAAGAATTACTAGAAAACAGCTAGCAACGATTCCGGTTTATAATACCGGTTACTGAAGAATTCTGTGGAATACAAATATACTAAAAAACTTTTAGTAACATAAGGATTTTTTTTACAGTGTGGTAAAGGCTTATTTTTTTTTCAGCAGACTCGGCCGGGCTAAAGCTTACATTTTTCCTATATATTCAGACCGAGCCGGGACTTAATTGTTCCCAGGAGGTGTCGGGAAGGCAATTGTTTTTGTAAAAATAATAGTTATTATGAACGTTTGTTAACGGAATCTTTGGAAACATGCTTTAATAAATTACAGAAAAATATTTTCAAAAATTACTTTATTTTTATTATACAGCTTCAAAAGTATGTTTTTTACATTCTTTTTTCTTTTATTCTAAACTACATTATTATATTTGAATGAGTCTTTATTAAATTTCTACTATTAGCTCACACTCTCTCTATATATATCTTGTTCAAATTTTCAATTGTTAATAAAATATTTTCTATTCATCCACTCAAGTTCAAATAATTTTTTTAAAACTTTTAGTGGATGACACTTTATGTTAATACAGTTTTTTCAAATATTAATTCATTAATTAAATTTAATTAATTAATTTTAGTTTTAAATGGGAGAAAAAAATTCCTCCCATTGTTTTCATAAATGAAATGAAGATTTATCTCAAATTAGTGATGCCACAGAAATAAAATACCGCAACGATGATTATATAATAATGTTCAATAAAGATAACGTGAGACATTAATGCTGCACGGGTTTATTTTATATATTTATGATTAAAAAGTAGGAATTGACTTTAAAAATTCTTTTTATATTACTTGTTTGAATGTAATAGTTTACGAGTCTAGGTGATCACTAATGCTGCTATTCTGTATTCTATGGCTTGTGGTCTAGATAGTCTGAAATATACTGTAATATTTCCGAATAATATGTATGTACACTGTTAAAAATAATCTGAAATTCACGGGTATTTTTTTCCTGAATTTCACAGAAAAAGTCCCTTTTCGCGATAAAAGGGTATTTTCCGTTAAAAAACAGAAAATTTTCTCATATTTTCTGAAAACAACAGAACGGACGGAGACGAAAGGGGCCAACGGAGATATTCCGTTATCTGCTGCATGTTTAAAAAAAAAAAAAAAGTTAAACTGACATGTTGCTGCACAGAAAAACTAAAAATTCAATAAATTAAAATTTCGAGTTTATTTAAAACAACAAAATAGTGCTTTGGAATTAAAAAAAGTAACAATTTTCCCATTAAGATTGGGAAAATTGTTACTTTTAAAATTATTTGCAATTTATTTTTTAAAGATATAAGAAAATATTTGCGCTTAAAATAAATTCTAAACAAACAGATTAAAAAATATACATTAAGTAAAATATATAATAAGTTAAATTAAGTAAAAAAAAAATCGATTTTAATAAAAAAAAAAATAATAATAATGCTTTCGAATAAAAAAAAATAATAATAACAGTTTTCTCATTCATTTAAAATTATTCGAAATTTATTTTTTAAAGTAATAAAAAGCACTCGCACTGAAAATATATTCTAAGCGAACACATTTTAAAAATATATAATAGTTGAAAAAAAAAATCGATTTTCTCAAAAAAGCAAACATTTTTTATCGAATTTATTTCAAAATATAACATTCATATTTTACATCTAACAATCAAATTAAGAATATATATAATTCATATTTTTATCCTCTATTAATATTACAATTTTAAAACATGAACATCATCTCATAACGAAATCTCCCCGCTATTAACTTCAAAATTACCAAGCTTGCAAGTTCTAAGCCGCCATTTTGAAAAACCCCATATCATCCTTTAAAACTGCTACTCTAACAAGCGCCCACTGGTCTAACGGACAAGATACTTGACTCGAGACGTGGTCATCCCTGGTTCAAACCCGATGTCGGCCGGAAAATATTCGACAAGTATATCAGATCGTAAATACTCTCACAATAGTCATAGTCGACAGATGGCAGCACATGTAGAGGTAATTTTTTAAAAGCCGAGTGTATTCTTTACGGATAATTTCCTTTCCTGCCAGTGCTGCCAGGTATATTTCCGCGATTTCTGAGATCGTTAACGGAAAGTTACCGCTTCTGCAAACGGAGTTTCTCCTTCTTTTATCTTTCAAAACGGAAAATCTACTAACGGAACGGAAAAAGTCCGGCTACTTTGCTGCCAGTAGTTTTACCGTGAATTTGAGGATTTATTTTTAACAGTGTAGTATTCTTTAAAAAATCTTAATTGCATGTTGAAATAATTGAACATTTTTGAAGAAAATGACGGACCGATCCTTATTTCTGTGATTTTTGCGCCGGCCAGGCTGGGCCGTGAACCGTTTAAACATAAACGGGCAGGACGGTCTGGGATTGGGATGAACTTTTAGTTTTTACACTGGGTCGGAAAAAATGTAGCTTTCGGTCGGCCCCGGGTCTGGAAATTTCGGCCAGTGTAGACTTCTACAGTGGCTCTTTCTAAGAACCTCCTCTCTAAAAAAAGTACATGGATATTCTAGACTAATTTTACCACAATTAATCTAATTGGTAAAGAAATCCTATGGGATGTAATCTTCCCAACTGGGCAAAAAAAGTTCGTGCCAGGATTCGAGGCCGGGATCCCTTGGCTGCGACTGCAAATGAACTGAGCAATCCCGGACGAATATGGCTGAACTAATTCACCCAGTTAACCTTAATGATCATAGCATCTGGTCTGATATCTGAATCAGACAAACAGAATAAATCACAGTTAATCGGACCTCTAGTAAACGCTGGAAACGTGATTACTCTAGATTAATTTTACCACAGTTATTCTAATTGGTAAAGACATCATATGAGATGTAATCTTCCCAAATGGGCGTTAGTTGGTAGAGCATTTTTAGCTTCAGCCAAGGGATCCCGGCTTCGAATCCTGGCCCGGACTTTTTTCGCCCAGTTGGGAAGATTGCATCTCATATATGGATATTGTTGTGCAAAGTGATTGAAACATTACAAACAGCTTCATAAATTTACACTTCAATTTCAGGGCTATGACACAGTATCGTATGCTATGATGTGGTGTCTTTTCCTTATGGGACATCATCCTGACGTCCAAGATCTAGTCTATGCAGAAGTAGAATCCGTGATGGGATACAATAACGAACTGTCATATGATGATCTACAAAACCTCACATATTTGGAATGCGTGATAAAGGTAAGGTTGAAGTTGTGTCACAAAGAAAACACGCGCTTTAAGGGGTCAAGTACCTTTTAAAGGGTCAAAAAGTAGTTTTTTTTAATAGCTTATATTAAAATTTGATTATTTAGAAACATTTTAAGAAAAATCCCATACAAAAACTTGCTTTAGAAGAAAAGTTATGTCCAAAACAGTTTGAGCTCTTTTTACATAATCACGGGATCATTTGATATTTTAATTCAATTTTCTCAAAACGATGATTTCCGCCATTGCGCGCATGATGTCCCAAAAATGGACTGATAGAATTTCATGAAATTTTGACTGAAGGTATAAATTATATAGATGCACAAAATGGCCTCTATTATTTTCATCAAGTAAGAAATTTAGAAATTGTGACTTTTTATTATAAGCATGGTTAATCTATCATAAGGTTGTTCCATTTGAAGCATAGCCAATCAGAATTGAGCAGGTTTGAAACGTCACTTGGCGGACAAAAGCCGATATGAAGAGCCGCGATAACGTAATGAAGGCTGCTTTTGTGTGTAAGAAGAACGAAATCGGGCTTAAATATATTTTTTAAAGATCTAGAAACATAAATAGAATAAAATTATATTCATTACAATATTTTATTAAAAATTAAGCACACACAGATTAGAATTAATTAATAATAAAATATATAATGGTTCCATAAAATCGCAAAGTGTTTGTTTAAAATTAAAAACGTGAGTTCATTCATGAAAATTAGATTTTCAATGTGTAAAAGTTCAATTAAAAACTAATGATAATTAAAACTGCTGTAAAATAAAATGTTCACGACTATGACACAACAATAGTAATAAAAATATTAAGTTCCAATTATTCAAACAAAATAAATTTAATAGGATTCACATATCATATCAAACAACTTTCAATAATATATTTTCCAATTACTTGGTGTAATTTTGCAAAATATTTCGAATGTTACTATGCATATTCAGGATCAAAATAATGAGAAAATATTACTCTTTAATTTAACTATTATATTAGATTATATAACTATATTACTAACTATTATATTATATTACACTGTTATATATACCATTATTCCTATAATGAAAAAAATATATACTAGACTAGCTGACGCCACCACCATTATCCGGAGCCCTGATAATAACCTTAAATATACCTAAAATCAGTGTTGAATGATATTCAGATTATATTTTTTGAAGTACTTAAAATTGTTTTAATGTTTCGAGATTTTTATACTCTGTATAAAATACGTATCATGACCATGTAAAAATTTTGTGTTAAAAAATCAGACATTTAGTGATAAAAAAGACAGCCGAAATGGAAAGAACGTATCGACACAATTATAATGTTAATGCGAACTTTTTTTTTTTTTTTCAAACTGATTAGCAAGCTGAAAATCTCATTATTTCTAAATTCGAAGAGCAGCTAAAAGGTTAGTTTAATGTATTAAAATTTAGACCTTTAGCGCAAAAATTAGTTAACATTTTCAATCAAAGAGTGTACGATGGTAACTCGATAGGATTTTTTTAAATTTTCAAACTGATTATTTTTCACCCATTTCTCTTAATTTCTAAACCAAATTTATACTCGATCATTAGCGAAAATATTTCATTGAATTTTGAGAGCGATTGTATAAAATTATTTTTATTTTTTAATAAAATGTCCCTATCTTGAAATCGCAAGGCGACTTCCAGTCAAGAATTTTTTGCAAAGGGTTAATATTAAGATATTTTAAAACTGAAGACGCCCTTTTAAAGCTAAATGTACGCTTGTTAAGTGAGTGAGATTTTTTTTCTTGTTTTGATTTCAAACCCAGATGCAGAATTTTAAAGTATGCATAAAAAACGAAAGTTGTTAAAGTTAGTTTCGAAAATACATATTTTTTAAAAGCTTAAACTATCCTTTTTCTATCTGGAACAAAGACCAACAATTCAGCTTTTCTAAGTTTCTTACATAATCTTCAGCATAAAAAGGTTCTGAGCAAACGTGAGAAGTATCAGAATTAAAACGAGAATCTCCTCTCTTGGATGAGATAACACACAGCTCTCTTATTTTTTTGATAAAATACACACTTATCTGTTTTCGGAAGTTATTGGAACATGTTGATATGATACATTCTCCAGTCATTTCCACAATAAAGCCTGTTAAAATAATAGAAAAAATAAAAATATTCACGGAAAGAAAATTTCCAAGCAGTACAGCGTATAGAATTCTACGTAAACAAGAGAAGTTGTCCGCCAAGTGAAGTAATGCGCGAGTAGTTGAGAATTTCCTACAACTGGCGCATCGAACGAATGGTATCCCCCTGATTATAAGAAATTCAAAATTTTAAGCATTTTGTATAAATAAATGTAGAACATGTTTCAATTGGATTCCCAGTTGTAATCAACTCCACTCCCTGTATATGAATAGTTGTATACCACATCTTAGAGGAACCAGGGAAGAAAAAAAAAGTTTTTTCACATTTTGTTTTCTTAAAAACTAATCATTATATTTTTTCCGGTGTCAGTCATTTTAAACACATGTTATATCTTTACTTAGCCTCTTGGGGACGAGCGACACATATACGTGACGCATAAGGTGCTCAGAATCCTCGATTATTCCCACCAGTAACTTTTTATTGTAAACTTTGCCTTATTTAATGACAGCATTTCTATGATTCAATCAGGCGAAAATTTCTGTTTTGAAAAACCGGTGGCAAAAGATTAAAAATTCTGTAACGGACGCTCGTCGCGAAGCAGTTTGGCTCACAGGGACAATTCAATTATAAAAATTTGCGCAATGCATATAAGGAAATTCATTTATTAAAAAAGAATTAACAGTTCAAATTAAATTAAAAAAAATTATATGCATCTAGAACTCGCTTCGGAAAAATAATTTTTAGAATATATCTCTTTTAATGTGTGTTTAAAACTTCATATTCAAAATTTAATAAGATGTGGAGTTGTTGCAATTCATATTAAAGTCACATTTATGAGGGACGTTCCGAAAGTAAGTTTCGTCATTTTTTTAAAGAGAAGATGGTACACCAGGTGAAACAAACAAGTTTCACCATAAGAATCCACACCCGTTGCTGGTTTATCGACGGAAGGAGCGTCAACGAAGGAGGAATGACGCATGCGCAAAGCACCGAAGAAGAGAGAGTAGCACCAGACCGGCGTGCTCGATGTTATTCGAGGTACGCTACTGTGACATCCTCACCAAATTCAGGTACGCCATTCGACGAAAGAAACCAGGGCTAATGAGTGAAGGTGTTGTGCTCTTGAACAACAACGCAAAACCACACACAGCAAGGCTTACACAAGATCAGATTCGTCGCTTCAGATGGGAGAGATTAGATCATCCAGCCTACAACCCGATCTTGCCTCATCGGACTTTCACCTGTTCCCTCCATTAAAAGCCGCACTCTCGGGACGTCTCTTTTAGAACAATGCTGAGGTGGAGCAGGCTGTGCGACAGTTTCTTGCATCACAGGACACCGACTTTTACCAGATTGGTTTCTTCAAACTGATTGCACGCTACGACAAATGTGTGAATGTCGGTGGCGACTGTAACGAAAAATAGTGGAAGGTATTCAGAATTCCATGATGTTTTTTTTTTCCAATAAAGTTTTCGTGTAAAACAAAAATGAAGAAGCTCAGTTTCGGAACGTCCCTCGTACATGTAATTTCTCACTTTATCTGATCCCTTAGCCCCGTAACGTACAAGCTATTTCAAAGTTAAAATTTAAATGGGATTTTTCAAAATATCATTAGAACATCAAAGAAATAAGAACTTCTAAAGCTTTGTCTCAAAAAACATAAATAGACAAAAAAAAGAAGATATTGGAACATGTTTTGAAAAATTAATCTTTCTTCATCAATCGCAAAAGAACGTTTTACTTTTACAAAAGCAGGAAAATGCTTCTATTCTGTTCTTATAGTGATAGTGCACAATAGTTAGGCTGTACAGTACCTGAATTTTGGCCCTTTTTCAAAGTGAAAAACGATTTACTGCAAAAACAGAAAAAAAAAGAACCAATAAGTCGCATTAATCCTTCAGAAAGACCTGGTGAGGAAATTAACCTATAATAGAAAAATATTATACCAAAGAACCTAAAAGGGTTCAAAATTTTCTGTATGTTTGCTCATATTGAAGACAGGTTTATGAAACTTTTGTGTAATCTCGAACAATATCTGTGTTACCCAAAATTCCTTAATCCTTATCCTAATTTTCAGTTATCAAATATCATCCAGAACCCACGGAAATTAACAAGTTTCCAGAATTTACGGAAACATCTATTCTACTATCTATATACTATTAAAAGAATGTTTCTCTCCCTTTCTCTCTTTCTCTCTGTGTGTGTGTTGTATCTGTCAGTCTGTTGGCTACGGTTAGCGAAATCTACCACTCGCAGGGATCTGAAAATTTGTATGCGAATAGTTCAAGACACGTCTTGATGCACCTGAGGCTAAGATTTTTATTTTCTAATAATTAGCCAGCCGAGATATTAATTAAAAATCATCAAAAAACCTTTTTATTTATTTATTTATTTATTTTTTACATCATTCACAGAGGCGCGCGCGCATGCTCAGTCCCTGTTTTGTGGAGCGCGTAGAAGGGAAGATTTAAATGTTGCTTATCTTTTTGCCGTTTGTCTTAATGCCTATCAGCCAAACTGTTCGGGATACATAAAAACGGTAGATATATTCTTAGATTTCGTACTTTTATGTCTTAAACGCCATAATCAGTTCCAAAAGGCATTGTTGTTAACCCTTTAAAAACATTTTTCCAAAAAAGGTCGTTTTTACACTTGACTTTTTCTCCCTTTCGCCGAGGTTCTCCTAGAACTCCATTTCAGAGGTACCTATTCACAAAAGATACGTATTAAAGTCCGAGACCTTCTTCTCTCCGGCGACGACACAATTGGTTTTGAAAAATATGAATTTTAACCCTTTCGAAAAAATTCCCGACTGCAGGTCACTTCTCGCCTTCTGCAGATGATCTTTTCTATACGGTAAAAGTAACTGAACGTAAGTATTTCGATATAATCTCTTTAGAGCATCGCGGAGGACCGGATTTACATCACCTATAAAAATTTGAAAGGTTCAGACATAGAAGTATTTAAAAAAAAAAAAATTAAACTTCAGAAATTTTTGATGAAAACGCTAAAAAACTCCGGTCGTTTTAGAACGGCTTCGACTCATGTTTCACTATTAAATATGCATATTTTTTCACGAATTTTAAAGATGACTTTGATACAGTTATATGTATAACCGATTGAAATTTCAGAGAGTTCGGATGGTTACAACTTTGTTGTTGTTGTTGTTATGTTAAAGATCCGACGCGAAAACAAAAAGAAAAATCGAGACGAAAATATATTTCTTTTACAACTAGATATGAATGTTTTTTTTCACGAAATTTTTACACGGCTTCAAAACGTTATATTTATAACCGATAAAAATTTCAAAGAGTTCGAACAAAAATAATTATTTTTTTAACTAAGAAACGACAAACATGAAAAAACAAGAAAATGCCTTCTAACGAGCGTTTTTACCACTAAATATCAATATTTTTTCGTGAATTTTTCATTATAAAATATAAACTCATACAAAATCGGGTTAAAGATATAAAATCATACAAATTTGAGGGTTTTTTTAAGACTGTTATCATGGCATGGGCAATGCCGTGCGAGTCAGCTGGTGTATATATATATATATATAATGCAAATGGATATTTCATTCCGAAAGTATATAACTCACATTCTGCTAAATGGAATTTTATGGGATTTACATTGTCAGTTAGGTAATTTGAGGAGAGGGAGATTTCAGTGTGTAACACATCGTTCTACGTTGCTTAGTTATAGAGCTATGGTAGAAAGATCTATAATTGGGTTATCCCACGATTATGAAAGGAAATTTCATAACGAACGTCTATCACTTACGATCTCCTAATGAAATTTTACCGGACTTACATTGTCACTTAGATCAGTTTGGTTGAAAAGTTTTAGTGTGTAAAATATTGTTCTACGTTACTTAGTTATAGAGCTAGAGGAAGTAAGTTCTATAATTAGGTGACCCGACTACGAAATGTTAGCTTTTTTTTTAAATTTTTACTGAACGGATTTTGATGGGACTTACACTATTAAGTAAATTATGCAATATATATATATATAAATTATACATAAAATTAGCATTTCGAATTCCAAAGCTTACACTCTACATGAGTGTAGCCGCGAGCAAAAGCTAGTTTCTGAAATAAAAAGGACTATTTTGATTCCTGTAATTTTGGAAAAATGCAATTCCAAAAAGCTTCCATTGTTTTTCAATAAATGTTTTTAAAATTTTGTTGTATTTTGACGTAATTGTTTGCGTACAAAATATTTAATTTTATTCTTATTCACGTTTTATTGGCAAATATATTATAATAATGAAAACAATTCGTCTATTTTTTTTTCTTTTCCATAGGAATCACTCCGCATTTATCCCCCTGTTCCGTTGTATACAAGACGTACAGTGAGAGATGTACAATGCGGTAAGTTGATAATTGTAAGAATGCAGTACTCCTTTAAGAGCTTTTAACTAGTCACGGGAAGAAACACTCAAGTTATATATATACTTGCTCTTAAGAGCCTACATCAGTCACGCGAAAAAACGCTGAAGCTAATATTAAGTCTATGGGAAGGTTCTAGCGCGATTTCTCGCTCGCATTTTAATATTTTAAATGCTTTTTTTTTTTTTTTTTTTTTTTTTTTTGCATAGGATAGCTGAGGTCAATCTCCAACGTTGTTAGTTTTTACTTTTTCGATTTTGGTTCCAGTTATTTTATATAAGGGTACTTTCACTTTCAGAACCGGTTCCAAAATTGAAAATGCCCGCTTATAAAAAAACTGCAACAAAAATCGAAAAAGTAAAAACTAACAACGTAGTAGATTGACCTCAGCTATCCTATGCAAAAAAAGCATTTTAAAAATATTAAAATGCGAGCGAGCAATCGCGCTAGAACCTTCCCATAGACTTAACATTAGCTTGAGCGTTTCTTCCCGTGACTGTGTAGGCTCTTAACCACTTGAAGAGCACCGGTATATTATATGTACCACTTAATTTTAATCCTAAAATGTCACAATGACACCAGAATTTTATAATCAAATTTTGAATTTATAAGGTACATGAGGAAAAGTTTTTACTTATTTTAAAATAAATTCGTTCGAGAATCCTGGTGTCAATCAATCATTTCAATATTTTAGCTACAAGAGTACTTTGCCCCTGAAGGGATAAGAGTCAAGACCAGTCAAGCGAGCACATTCGCAAGCTAATGTTAAAGCAATGGAGAAGCTCGTTACAAAGTTCTCGTTTACATTTCGACATTTTTTAAAAGTTTTCTTTTCTTTTATTTCTTTTATATATTTTTTACGATATATGGATGTCTAACATGATCTATTTGTACTTTTTTTTGTTTTGGTTGCATTTTATTTCTGAGGACACTTTCAATTTCGAAAAAAACTTTTGTTGATTCGTTCAGAAATTGAAAGTGCCCTTCGAAATGACTGCAACCGAAATCGAAAAAGTACAAAGATATCGCATTAGACATGGACCTCAGATATTCTAAATAAAAGAAAAATATCTTGAAATGAAAAAGGGGAAATTCGTAAAGATCGTCTCGATTGGATTAACATTGGCAAACAACCAGATATATTTTTCGCTCATTTCAAAACGAGATTGACTTACCATTATTTTTTTTAATTTTAGCTGATTTAAAAAATTCTACAATACACAGGATTCTAATTAGTCAATCTGCTTTCGAAAATAATAGAAACTGGTATGTTGTGGCCATCAAAAAACTTTCTTCTATATAAATCAAATCGTCTGCAAAAAAAGGCAGTCTATAAGTTCTTGAGATATACTTATCTAACAAATACATAACTGTGAAAAAAAGCAGCCAAGTTCTGTAAAAAAAAAATTATATGTAAGTGGGCGCCAAGTTCATATAAAATTCACTCAAACTTACCTACTGAAAGATTATAGCATTGTTTAAATTGTTTAAGGGTGTATTCAAATCCAAATTACTTATTTTGAGACACTTTTTTAAATTCATTTTTGCTCTAAAATGCATCCAATTGGCAGGTTCTCTTATACAGAAACGTTATAATGTCCGTATTGTCTCGATTTTTTGATAAAGGTAGAATATATTTCAAAAAATGCTGTCAAAGTGGACATTTTGGACCGAATTTCACGAAGCGATAGCGCTGGAAACAAAAGAAAAATATCGTTTTGTGAAAATAATTGTCTGTAAATCAATTTCTAATTAATTGAACGAAAAATAAAAACATGGGTCTCTTATAAATCTCTTCATAAATCACGCCGCCAAGTTTCTTGGTTTTACTTTTAAAAATGACTCTGAAAATGTGTCTCAAAATTTTGAGTTGTTGAGCGTGGAAAAACATTTTTTTTTTAATACCACCTTAAAAATAAAAATTAGTGATAGCATATCAATAATAAATCTAGAACTTGGCAAGTTTTTGCCTAGGAGTCATTTAACTTTATTAATGACATTATTATATCAAAACTTGTTATTTCATGTTTGGAGGCTTTAATTTGAGTGTATCGAGGCTCCTGAAAGGTGTGGAGTCTCTAGAATGATGACCAAGAACAAGCGTAAGTGTATCTGTCTCTTTGTCAGACCTTAGTCTGTATTGCGGTTTCCGGGAGTGGAGGTTGCTAGAGTGATAATCAAAGACGAGCGGAAGTGTATCTGTGTGTTTATTTGTTTATCAAATCTTTAACACGAGTCATTTGTTTATAATAATAACAGTATTAAAAATTATTATAATGACAGTATTATTAATATTATCATCATGATTTTATTAAGACATGAAAATGATAAGCGTAATATTTATCAAAAACTTGCCAAGTTCTAGATTTATTATTAATATGCTTTTAATAATTTTTATTTTTAAACAATTTAAACAATGCTATAATACTTCAGTATGTAAGTTTGAGTGAATTGTATTTGAACTTGGCACCCAATTACATATCACATATTTTCTTAAATTAAACATCTTTTCTTGTTTTTTTTTTTTTTTTTTTAACAGAACTTGGCTTCCTTTTTCCACAGTTATGTTTTTGTTAGATATCATTACCTTTGGTACAGTTACAATATACTTAAGCACTTTACTTAACGTTTTTTAATGTGTTTACAAGTGACTATTTTATTCACCAGGCAACATTCAATTTAATTTAAATTTCCTACAACAAAGTATTTGGCTGTAAATTTGCGGCAGAAATCTGTATTTTAATACTGCTGTGTTTAATGTTTGTGTTGAAACGAAATGTATTGATTCGAAATTTTTATTATTTCTGAAATAACAATAATCATATTGACATAATTTTATGTTTTACCATTACAGACTCATTAACACATAAATCAACAGTCCAATTCATATTTACAAATAAAATGACGAAGCTATCCAAATAATATCAAACAAATATTATAAAATTTAAAGAAGCACTAACAAGAAAATCCGGCTGACTTTTAGCCCTTACTAATGTAGGTTTTGAGTCCGGTGAAAGAAAATATTGGCTCAAACTATAATTAAAGACCAAATGCTAATGCACCTTTTGCTTAATGAAAACATTAATTTGACACACATCATACAAACTTGAAAGTAAACAGACAGTAATTATTAAAATTCGAATTCGTCCACCGAAACGACAGCATAGCAAGAATTTGCATCTTCAAAACCCTCCGTATCCAACAGTTTGAAAGTTCGTGTCGCTATCGAAAGACATCGAAATGATATTTGATAGTCCTCTGTAAGCACTATCTTTATATTCAGTGGAAATCAGTAGAGTACCTTTATCCGAAGCGGAAATTAATAGAGTACCCGTAGTACTGACGTCGAGAGTCCGAGACACCGCAAGGTTGACCACAGTTACACTGCCTAGACCCATAGTAGCCACACATCCATGATCAATATTTATTTGAATCATAGGAATGACTCTTTTTTTTACATTTTTAATTCTGGGATTAGACGAATTTCAACTGCGGATGTCTCGAAATATATGTGTATTTCGATATATGTATTAAGATGTTTTTGTTTTTTCACAATGCGTCTAAAAAGGTAAATTTTATGCACCATTACTCAAAAAATTAATTATCTGAAATTAGTCGAAAATGGCTGATAATCAGGTGATTTTCCTGCAAGGTCAGCACGGATTCAACATTTGGCGCTTTTTTGGCAAATTAAAATTTCGCCTAATAGACGTAACGTTAAAGTAAAAATGGACACTCCCAAGTGGGTAATTAATCGATTTTCAGAATTTTTTTTGTTTCGATTCCTTATAGTGTAAACGAGCTTCGTACCAAATTTGAAGTCTGTAGATGCTGAAGATATATGATATCTTTTTGATGAGTGAGTGAGTCGGTGATAAAATTATCGATTATCAGACATTTACAAATATCATTATCTCGGAAACTAATTATGCGTTATTTATAAAATTTTGGATTCTGAATAATTAAATGAGCCTTACTACACATCTAAAATTACACGTACGTAGGTCAAATAGATTTTCAGTAGTAGAGTGTCGAAATTTGACGAAAACAGCTCAAAAATGTCAGACGAAATTGGCTGACACACTGCCATGTGTCTAGATCGCGGAAATCGGGATAAACATAGCATAGAGGCAGCACCTGTTGTGCGGCAAACACCAAAAACCTAATCAGCGTTTACTTCTGTCATGATCTAACAGAATATGAAGTTTCATGAAACTCATGTGTATTAGTTCTTGGAATATAGCTACCGCAGAAATCGGGGAAAATGCAGTATAACAGCTCAATCTGTTAGGTGATTTACACCAAAACTGATCATTTTGTCTATGTCAAGACCTAACTGAACCTGAATTTTTATCTCATTCCGTCCGTTAGTTCTTGAGATACAGTATCCGCAAAATTTGTGTCACATACAGACGCACACAACGAGAAGCTCACTGACAAACATTTTCTGGCGGTCAAAGACTTGCTAAAGTGTATAGACTCGATACAATGTCTGACTCGATACTCTGACGTCCAAAACTCGATACGCTGCCGCGCATGCGCAGTAGCGTATCACTGATTATTTTACTGTTTATTACTGTTAATTTTACGGTATAATACTATCAGCTGGGATGCCAGTATTATACTGTAAAATCAACACTTATTTTTTTGCAGTGTATATCAATTACAATAAATGTAATTCTTCATTGTTAATGCATATAAACTTTCAAAGGGATTTTTATGTTCATAACAATTTCATTTCGATTTTAGGAAAATACGCAGTTCCAAAAGGCACAAACATTGTATTTCTTCCTTACTTAGCACACAGGGATCCAGACATGTTCCCTAATCCAGAAAAGTTTGATCCAGAAAGATTTTTACCTGGAAATTCTGAAAAAAAAAATTTAATTTACCCTTTTGCTGAAGGGGTGAGGAATTGCATTGGTAAGTATATAAATATTTTAAAAGTTCTTAAAAAAAATTATTTTAGATAACTTTACTTCAATATGCAGGTGCGTGAACCAAAGTAAAATGTTTTGTTGCTGATAATATACCGTGTGATTATAAAAAAAAAAAAAAAACTATCCCGATATATGAGCTCCTAACTATCATACCGTTCACTGAAACTGGATGAAATTTTGGTTTAAAATATTTTGAGGTATGCGCTCAAGAATCATATGAAAAACAACAGTTAAATTGTAACAGTTATGGTTATAGTGACAAAATTTCAAAAATTCCAAATGGCAACACCTACTTTTTTTATTGGAATGTGATTTTCATAGTGAAAAATCATAAAAAGCGTTGGAACGGTACCTGTAGCACGAAAATCACTGGCGAGAGACAGACTAAGAGGAAAAGGGAAAATAACCAATAAGGACAGACAAGCAACAGAAAACAAAACATTCTATTGTGTTTCACAAAATTTCCACTTCACATTCGATGGCACTTTGCATGCGGCACATGGTGGATAGCACTCAACAATAAAATGCTTTACTCGGGTTTCAATTCATAGGGTTCGAGATCCAAAAAAGGGGCCCTAACTATCTCTAATAGACATAGACAATAGATTAACTTCGTTTCACAACAGCGTTAACACTGGTCGACAAAAAAAGTAAACTTTGGCTGCCCTGAAAAACAAATATATTTGGAATATGTTTGGAAACAAATATATTAGGAATGGCTCTGACATTCCTAAATCTAAATATAGCATCCAAAAAATCTGCACCCCCCCCCCCCGAAAAAAATATTATATGAACCTGATACCGAAATTATACAGTAAAAAATTGTTAATAACATTTTTAAATTGTTTCAAGATTAATTTTCGTATTTTAAAATATCTTCTTACATAGAAATAATTATTAATCCTAAATAATCCCTTATAACAACATTTCGTGATTTTCATGTTATTTTAAAATCTGTTTAAAATGGCAAATTTGTTATTTATATACCCAAACACGGGAGGTCATCTTCAAAGGTCACAATTCTTATTCTTTTAAAATATACACTGTACAACTGTGGCAGAAAGACTCGAGTTCTGTTTTCCACCAATTCTCACTGTGAAAAAACACAGTATTTTTACAATTAAAAATACTGGTAATATGGGTGCCAACACATTTTGCTGTAAATTTACAGAAAATTTGTTTTTAATGGGTAAACAGCACATTTGTAAATTTTACAACATTTTTTGCAGTTAATTTTGCAGCAGTTCTGTTACTTAATTTTACAGCAAATTTGTTAGTTTTACAGCATTTTTGCCGTTAATTTTACAGCATTATTAAGAGCATAGCTGGAAAACTTTTAAAATTTGTTGTTGATATATATCCCCCCCCCCTCTCCATGTATTATTTGTCTTATTTTTTCTCTTATTATTTTAACCTCAGACATATTTTAAAGGCTTTGGGCACTAAGTGTTATCTTTTTGTTTACTTATATCACTGTTTTAATATCATTATTATACAAATTTCACTTTTTGGTCATGTGTATCACCAAAAAAATTTTGAGTCATTTGCCTAGAGATAAAATATTTTTCAAAAAATCAACAAAGGTACATTTTATTTGTTTATCGAATTTTAATTATTTTTATTTATTATTCAGTATTTCCTGACAGGTCTTTGTATATCCGTTTGTATGTATTTGAAAATACCTACTAATTTAAATCATGAATATATAAAGGTCTTCAAAAAGAATGTGAGCATAGACAACAGATATCCCGCTGCTTCTTTGTGTTACTAATACTGACCATGCAAACGATTCATAACCAGATAGAATATTTCGTCTTGTATACCCTCATGAACAATTCAGTTCCCTTTAAAATTTATTTTTTAACAATCACAAACCACTTTAATAATCTTAGAAATAAATAAATAGCTAGTTTTTTTTTCTTTTCATTTTATGAATAAATAAAATTCTCACTTCGGACCCGAATTTAAATAATTTGGTATAAAAAATCGAGGCCGAGCACGTTTCGGACCCGGACATGGGCTCGGGTTGAGCCAGTCTTAACTCTAATGTCTGTTGCCTATTGCCCATCTAACATTTATTGTTATGTATGATATGACCATAGACCAAAATTCGCGATTTTGGGAACTAGCTCTTTTCCAAAAAAGGTACATGCTACCATTTTGAAGTCAAGTAGCCAGCTTCTCTAAATAAAATATTTATATTTAATATTGCATTTGAAAAAATAAAATCGTTAGTAAGCTGAAAAAAAATTTACATTGTTTTGTTCTATGTTTTTCTAGGCAAAAACTTCGCCATGATGGAATTGAAAATTATCCTAGCTCACGTGATAAAGAATTTTAAAGTAACGTCTATAGATCGTCCAGAAGACATCACTCTGAGTTGGGAGATTATCCTGACGACAGTTAAACCAGTGCGCATGTGCTTAACACCAAGGCAGCAGATTACAGTTCAAGCATAACTTATAGATCTCAATAAAATTGTTTTAATATGTTTTGTACTCATATCAAATGAAGAATGACAATTATTCAAACTTGAAAGAAAGCTGTAATATTTTGAACGAGCGTTATTCTTTTAAAACTAAGTGTTTATGATCAAAATACAGGTTTCCACCGCTTTTTGCGGTTTTGATTAAGTGGGTTGGTCAGTCTGATCTCAAATTCTCCTCGTTAATTTTAAACGCATGGGAGTGAAATGCATTCTTCTTTTGACACTTCCCAATATAGTTTAAAAGAGTTTATGAATTCGGTTTGTCTGTCTGTCCGTCTGTCTGTATCTGTCCGTGATCTAACTCGTGTAAATATACCGCTTTACATGGTTTTCGCTAAGGGGGTTCGCTACCCTTCACGTTGCAAAAAATGAGGAAAATATAATTTTTATTCACTTTTTTGCTTAAAATGTATATATTTTGACATCCCTATTATATTCTGACGAAATTACGTAAAGATACGTAATTTTAAATATGTCACAAATACTTTTTATTGCATCCACTTATTTCCATATACCATTGAGACCAAAGTTCAAATGGTTGCGGGTCCCTTTAAGGGGAGATTCCACTTTGTAAAGCTTAAAATTAAGCGTTTCTTAATTTTTTCCCCTTATAATGAGGCTGTAATATAACAAAACCGGATTTTTTCACATTAAACTAGTATATTCTTGTCTATTTTGACAATTTTTTGTGCGTAAAAAATAAACTGATTGAGATATACTTATTGTAAACAACTAATAGCAACAGAGAGCCAAGGAACACAAGCACTAATCATAGAACATCATGCGCAAAATCATCGTTTGCGGAACACCTTTAAAAGGCAAAAAGAAAACTTGTAATCTCAGTAAAACTTTTCATTTCCCTCTCGTCTCTGTTGCTATTGGTTGTTTACAATGCTGTTCATTGCATGTATCGGTCTTAGCCGTGTTTCGAGCTACGCAAAGCGTTCAGTTCAAAGTTCAAAAAGTTCAAAGGGTAGCGGGTCCCTTTAAATGGAGATTCCACTTTGTAAAGCTTAAAATTAAGCGTTTCTTATGTATGTCTTTTCTTATAATGAGGGCTCAATATAAAAAACCGGGTATTTTCACAGTGGACTAGTATATTTTTGTCTATTTTGACAACTTTTTGTGCGTAAAAAATTGAGAAACTGATTGAGATATCCTTATTGTAAAATACCTGTGCACAGCGTCCGCATGCAGAATTGTGCCTCGCCGAGTAATCTAAAACACGAAATCAATACGAGTTTTGAAATCCAATTAAATATGCAGGGAGAGTAGAAACCTACTTTTATTGAAATTTATCCACAAAAACAAAATGGCGCTTGTTTGAAGATCAACCCAAAGATTTTTTCTTTTTTTTTTTTTTTAGCTTTGTACAAAATATTTGACAGTTAATTTCTCAGCAAGAAACATGTTCATAATCCTTTAAAAAAACTGTTATCTTTCAAACGCGACTAATTTTTTGATAATCGGTTGATTGTTTCGAACACTATGCTGCACCGTGTAGAAAACCTGGTTTTGAGAAAAACGATGTGGTAATATCAAACTACTTGCCTTTTCAGCAGACGCACGGTTCCATTTAAAAGGACGTAAAAATTCTTAAATAAATTGACTTATAAAATCGTTTATCACATACAATTCAGAGATGCAAAAAATGTAAAAAATAATCGGGGTTTTTTTTATCCGACAAAATGGAGTCGTCCGTTAATTACTTTTGTATCTGATATTAGATTTTTTTTTAAATGGTATGTGTAATGGTTTTAAATGCCGTGTTTAAATGGTAATAAAATTTGCATTGTAGTATTAACATAATATAAAACATTTTAAAAATGTACAGTATTTATATAAACCATAAGTACATTGTTTTATAACTATTGTTATTATTATTGTTATTGTTATTGTTATTACTATTATTATTATTATTATTATATGTATTAAATAAAGAATTTGGCTAGGATTTTTTCTAGCTGGGCAATTTGGTTTATAAATCAGCTATGGCTGGCACCTCAGGTATGTGTAATGTTTTCCAGTTAAGATGCCTATTAGATATTCTTTCAGAGTCTAATTATTGCAAGGATAAACGAGACAGCTGTCCAGCACCCCCCCAATTGTATGAGGGCCCTCGCAGCTACATAAGAGGGTTTTTTTTCTTAAAATGAGTACCAATTGTTGCTAAAAATTGTTATCAAAGTCTGCAACTGGATCTTTGCTCCAGGGCCTCGAGTAGGTTTATTCGGGCTCTGCTCTGTGAAAGAAACTACGAATGCGAATTTTTAGATTAGACTTTCTAGAGAATTAGATTCTCTAGAAACTACGAATGACTTAAAATTGTATGAATGCTAAACTATAATTTTCATATACGTTTTTTATATCTGTTGCGAAACAAAACTATACATCATTTCGAGTTGTAATTTTTCCATCTGAGTGAAAAAACGTTCAGGTCAAGATTCGAACTAGAGACCCTTTGATTTACGCTACAAATGCTCCACCAACTGAGCAATCCTGGGCAAATCTGATACATTTCACTTTGCTAACCTCATTAATAATGACATATGGTCTGTTATTTTAAAACAGCTCAACAGAATAAATCGCAGGTAATGGAACTCCAGTAAACGATTGTCTTCGCAACCAATTATAGAATTTCTCAGTTTCATCTTTTTACAGATTACTAAAATTCTGTATTCTCGCCCCCCCCCTGCCCCCCTGCCCCCCCTTGAAAAAATTAATTTTTTCTGTGATTGACTAATTAAGTTTGAAATTTTTCTTCACAACCAATTGATTTACCAATTAGAATAATTGTGTTAAAAATTAATGAAGTATTCATCATTTCGTCTTATCCCTCCGTTTGCATTACTGGATACGTGATTACACTTGATTGATTTTTAACATAATTATTATATTTGATAAATAAATGATAAGAGTTGTAATTTTCCAATTGAGTGAAAAAGAGGCCAGTCCCTGGTTCAAATCCTGCCTTGGGCGCTTTCTTCCCTCAGTTGGAAAATTACAACTCATATTAATAATTTACCAATTAGAATAATTCTGTTAAAAATTAATGAAGTATTCATCATTTCGTCTTATCCCTCCGTTTGCATTTACCTAAGAAAATCATAAGTACAACCCGTTTCAAAGCGGACTTCAACTTTCATCGATCGATAAAGTTTTGTTAAATTATTCTGGGAGTGTTGGAAAGTGTTTCTTAATCTGTGCTTGACGCGTGATTTTTCGATCTTGTTATATTTTCAGTTATGTTTGCGGTTCCTTTATGAGTTTACTTTCACTTTTGGAACCGGTTTCGAAAGCAAAAGTATCCTCATAAAGAAAACTGCAAACAAAATCGAAAAAGTAAAAAGCGGCGATCATAAAGTTCGACCTCAGCTATACAATGTAAAAAGAATCGTTTAAAAATATTGAAATGCAAACGACACATTTTAAAAGAACTGTCTGTCACATAGAATTAACATTAGAGTGCCGGTGTTTACGCATGAGGGGTTAAGTTAGGAAGGCTTGGTACCAAATATATATATATATATAACTCCTACATTAAATTTTTTGGATCATGTTTCAATAAATCAAAATCATTACAGATAACAAAAGACCCTAAATTGATAATAAATTAATATATATATTTTAAAGAATTGGAATTCTTTTGAAAAGAAATTTTAACAATTTAAAAATTCCTTCTTCTTTTCGAATTTTGTATTTCAAAATCGATTTTTTTTTTCAGGATACTTTGTTCTATTAACCTAAGTATAGAATTTTTAATACAAAGACTAGATAAGATATAAAAAATAAGAAAAAAAGAATAAGAATTGGATGTATATAGAATAAACCTATGAAAATCACATATATTTAAGTTCAAAAATTTTTTAAACAAAAATTTCAAAAATATAAAAAAAATCTATACTTATTTATCTTTTACAAAATCTAAAGATGTATTTAAAAAATTTTCAGACAATTTACTCAGTTATTGTGGAAACCTGAGCATTTTGATTACATGGAGAAAACGAAAAAATACAAAATGAGAAAAATGAGTTTAAATATCTCAGTTACAACAAATAGATGTTAAAGAGAGATACGCAAAATTAACAGTTTCTTCTTTATTATCCATTAGATCGTCATGAAATTTAGGTTTTAGAAATGTTAAAGTTTATTTTAGGATAAAAATCTGCAATTCGACATTTTTGTCATTTTTTTGTCAAAATGCGAGGTACTTAGTCCCCTTAAAAATTAACAATAATCGCATTGATAAATAATTCACGATGGATTCTATTCAGTTCCTATGAAATCCTTTGAAGAATTTATGAATGAGTAATTTATTAAGAATGGATCATTCTACAGAAAACGTTACTTTTTTGGTATATGGTAATCAGTTTTTTGGTAGAATATTTTTAAAAAATGTTTTAGATGTTTTTAATGTTTTATTTTTAAAATGAACACAGTTATACTTGTATTTTGTATACCTCCGTTACATGCTACACCTAATTTTCTCAATTAACAACTTTACTTATTTTATGAATGTGATAAATATATTATTTATTCAATAATGTAGTTATTTTATCTGTAATTCCTTTACATGTAAATTAAATTTTGTTATGAAAAAAAATAACAATTTTGTATCAAAAATTATGTTTGAATTATTGTTACAAACCTTTCTTGTGTTCTCCGTTACAATACAAATTTTTACAATAATTTCCAAATTGTAATAGTACTTGTGATCTGTTAAAATATTCAGGGGTAAAAGACATCCTTTTTTAAATGTTTCATATATCTATTTATTTTTCTTAATGAACGCAGGTATACTTGTATTATATATATATAAAAAAAAAGTTTTTTTCGGCCCACCCTATTATATATACCTCTGTTACATTTTGTATACCTCTGTTACGTTTTGTATACCTCCGTTACATGTTATACCTTCATGTTATTTTCCTTCACGTTACATGTTATTTTCTTCTATTAGTATCTGTACTCCTTTTATGAATGTATTAAATGTACTATTTATTCAATAATGTGTTTCTTTTCTCTGAAAATTCCTTTGTATGCAAATAAAATTTTGTTACAAAAATTGCGTTTAAATTATTGTTTGAAGCTTTACTTGTATCCTGCGTCAAAATAATATTCTGTGCAATAACTTCCAAAATATAGTAGTATTTGTCACCTGATAAAAATATTCAGAGGTAGAAATCATCCTTTTTTAAATGTTTTAGATGTTTTTTATGTTTTTGGCTTTAAATGAACGCACGTATATATACCTCCGTTACACGTTACACTTAATTTCCTCTATTAGCATCTTTACTTATTTTATCAATGTGACAAATATATTATTTTTCCAATAATGTATTTCTTTTCTCTGAAAATTCCTCTATATAAATTAAATTTTGTTATTATAACAATAACAATTTTGTTTTAAAAATTATGTTTGAATTGCTATTAAAAGCATTTTGTGTATTCTTCGTTACACTAAAATTATGTGAAAATAACTGCCACAATATAGTAGCAATTGCCACCTAATAAAAATATTCAGAGGAGTAAGGCATCTCTTTTCTATTTCAGTTGTCAGCCGTAGCTGTTCTGTTCATATTCTGTATTTTGAAGGTTACTCAATTGTGTAAAGAGCACATAACAAAATTGAGGTGGACGCATAAATTACTTTACACAATTTAATGCACATCACTACACAAGTACTTACACAAGACACAAATGTTATTTTACTATAAATGTACAACATCGTTAGCTAGCAATATTTGGTTAACCCTTTATATCCTGAATTAATTTTCCAGCTACATTTTAGATGCTCAGAATCCTCGATTATTCCCACCAGTTATTATTATTATTATTATTATTATTATTTGTAAAGTTTTCCTTATCTAATCATAGCATTTTTGCGATTCAATTAGGTGAAATTTTCTCATTTGAAAAAACCGGTGGTAACAGATTAAAAATTCTGTACAAGATGCTCGTCTCGAAGTGGTACTTATAAGTACCGTCAGGATAAAAAGGTTAAATATATATATGGGGGGTTTTTTAATTAATATTTTAAATTAAAAAATCGTACTAATGATAGATAAACAGATTTGCGGGCCTCTTGGAAAAGTTTTCGCAAACTTTATCCAAAATCACAAAATCAATTTTTTTGGTAATTTCTCCGCTATTTAAATTAAGAAAGGAGCTGTGCCCAGGGACCGATTTACAAATTGGGAGGCACTGGGCACAGATGCTTATGGGGCCCCCTTGCACCGATGCTTACAGCGGTCTTGAGTAAAAGATATATATATATCATTGAAAGAATTAATTATTAAGATAACCACTACTGACTTTAATAATTTTGTAATATTTAATTTTTTTTTATATATATAAATTTTATTCACCATTTTTAGCAGTAAAAGTTTTTATAAGATCCTCATAATCAATCTTTAGTGTTCAACATCGTTAGCTAACAATATTTGGTTAATATATGGTTTTTTTAATTAATATTTTAAGGCAAAAAAATCGTACTAATGATATATAAACAGATTTGCAGACCTCTTGGAAAAGCTTTCGCAAATTTTTCCAAAATTTTGCGTAGTCAGGAGACGTAGACAAGTTTTTTTTTTTTTTTTTTAAGGTAATTTCTCCGCCATTTAAATTAAGACAAGAATAAGACAAGACGTCATTGGTGTATAGGACCGATTTACAAATTTGGGGGCCCAGGGCACAGATGCTTATGAAGCCCCCTTGTACCGATGTTTACAGCGGTCTTGAGTAATATATATATATATATATATATATATATATATATATATATATATATATATATATATATCATTGAAAGCAGTAATTATTAAGATAACCACTACTGACTTTAATAATTTTGTAATATTTAATGATTTTTTTTATAAATTTTCTTCACCTTTTTTTAGCAGTAAAAGTTTTTATGAGATCCTCATTTTCAATATTTAGTGTTCTAATTTGCTGACGATTTTTCAAAATCGGTTCCGAAAGGGAATGTATCCTAATAAAAAACCTGTAAGGTAAAACCAGGAGAGATGGAGCGGTCGGAGAGATTGCGCACATAGAAGATCGGGGGGGAAGGAGTAGAGTGAGAGCGCAGCGACTACAGGTAGTTATACAACAGCAGTAGTGGAGTGTCTACTTGAAAGTGCACGTTGATTGTTTTGAGTGTCTAAGATAAAGCATTGCTATTTTGTTTTGTTTTTGTCAAAGTAAGTGCTTGAATTTTCATAGTTATTCATTAGAATTTCTATACAACGTCAGTAGTACAAAATATTTTAAACTTAAACGATTTCCCATAAGCTACTAATCTAGACTAACAATGTTAACATCAACGGTTCGTTTTAGTAGCGGCCATGTTTATATAAAAGGCAGCAAAATCTCTCCTACCGAAATTGGAGAGTTTGCGCACCTGCTACTTAGGAGAGATGGCGCATTGTTTCCATTAGTTTCCATGCTAGGAGACATTACGCAGCTTATTGGTAAATTTGAAAAAAAATGAAAAATTAAAATTGACTACTTTTAAGTTAAACGTGTTATTAAGTAACTTAATGTAATTTTTTAATCTTATCTGGACTTGCTTTTTCTGATTTCTTAATTTTATACCCCTTTAATTAAACTTTTCTAATCGTTTTTTAAAATTATTTCCTTTTTCTAAATCTTTAATCATTAGGTTGAAATATTCACTCCTAATACAATAATATTTGATCACAAAAACCTTACAACAGTGTCATTTAAGTGTAATTATTATTGTTAACAATTTAATTGTAGTTATTATTAGTAACAATCTCTCCTACCCATGTGCGCAATCACACCAACCCTGTAAGGACAGATTGCGCAAAATAACTTTTTTGGTTTTATTAAAACTGTTCTATTAAATTACTTTATAACAACAAAATAGCATTGGAAATGCATAAAAAACAAATGAAGTCAAAATTATTCATGGATAGTTTAGCAAAAAAATTATATTTCGATTTTTTATTGTTATACTTTTGAATTGTGCGCAGACTCTCCTAGGTTTACCTTAAACAAAATCGAAAAAGTAAAAAACGGCCTTTGTAGAGATTGACCTCAACTATATAATGGCAAAAAATATTTTTAAAATATTGAAATGAAAACGAGATATTTAAAAAAAAATTCTCCCATAGAATTGATAGTAGCGAGCGGATATTTTCACGTGAGTGAAGTAGTTATTTTTAAATGAAAAAAAAAAAACAGATTTTTCCATATCATTTTGCTTTTTAATAGTTAAAACATCATCAAATTTTGGCCAACAATTGAAAAATCTTCAGTAGCATTTGGGGGCCTCTGAAAATTGGGGGCCCTGGGCCCGTGCCCCGAATGCCTTGCCGTAACTCAGGCACTGTGCCGACGTTTTTCTCAAAGTATCACTAAACAAATCGAAATGTTTTACTTCGTAGAAAACGATGCATATCTTATTTGATAACAAATATTTGGAATTCGAAACTTTTGACAATTTATGCTAATTTTGGGGACACGTGCCGTTCGATCATTTTTTCATTACTTGCAAATATTTAAAGAAATGGTCTTCCTTTTAAAAAGCTTTGACACTTGTGCACTCAGAGTTAAGGTGTTTATGTTTTAAAATAGGATTTAATACCTAACAAACAACCCGCATAGCATACACAGTCACAGTGACGTCATTGTGACGTCACTGTGAGTCACGTACGTCACGTCACGTCTGTGACCAAAATGACACCACTTTGTAACGTCACACTGTGATCAAAATGTGAACGTCTTGAAGATCTAAAGAAAACTTAAAATAAACTTTAGAACATCTTATGGCATGAAGAAAATTACTTTTTGACAGCTTTAAAAATTTTTGTGACGTTGCAATGACGTCACTGCAAGTCACATAAGTCACGTAAACCCTATGACCAAAATGCCAACACTCTGTGACTTCACGGTGTGATCGGAGAGAGAATTTGGAAAAAAACTCATAAAATATAGAATTGAATTATGTCATGTACCTAAATCATTAATAAAAACATTGTCACACATTATTTAAATATATTGTATTTCCAAAATAAAATAATAAATAAATATTTGTCTACATATATGAGGCAGATATTTTTTTACAATTTTCATTGCCATTTTCATGAAATTTAACAAAATATACTATATAATACACAGGTAAAAATCCTTAAATAGAAATTTAGTAACGTAGGAAAGTTTTGGCGGAAAGTAATTCAGAAATAGATCTCCCATTCTAATAAAACTGTTAGCGATTTAGAGATTTGTTAGCATTTTAAATACAAACATTTATTTTTTTTTCCTACCACCGCATAGAACTCATTTGCTAATTTTGTGATACTAAAAATATTTTAAAAATCTCCAATCTCTTATTATTTTGAGGGGCCACTCAACCCAATCATCAGCTTTCTGTTTAAAAAGTGAGGACACCATTTTTGCGAGTTCGACATCGGGGGTGCTCGGGGTGACCGTCGAACGCGTTCAAGATTTTTCTTGTACTGAATATTTAAGGTGGTTCTCAACTGACCTGCTCCACAACGCGAAGCTTTCTGACATAATTTCTGACTCATTTTTAAACGCAAAGGCGTAAAATGGGCAGGACTGACTATGGAAGCAATTTGGAATCGAAATGAGTTTTCCATTTTTTGATAAATAAATTACTTGTCGAGTTATAAGCAATTCGTGTCACGTGACGACTGGTTTTTCTCTTTTCTTTCCCTGTTACGTCGGGTATTTGGTTCAAAACGCTGACTTTGACATTCTTTTCTGAAAGATCTTCTGATTTTACTAAAAAATGGAAAACGTCTTTCAATTACAGAGTTTCTGAATAAAAACAAAAGCCAATTTCATGCGTTTCCGAACAAAAACGAATTAAAAATATGTCATAAAGAATATGTCATTCCTATAGCAATTTATTCCAAAACTGGTCAGTGCTTAATAAGATATCACCTCTTTTAAATATATTGCTCTTTTCAATAGAGTGTAAAAAATGAAAAAATCGTATTTAGGAAATCTGATTGCAGAATAGTATTTATATTTATGTCGTAATTATTTTATAAAGACTATTAAATCCATTTTTATTTAAAATTTATGTTTACTTTGGACGCCTAAAACAAATGCAACTGATTAAAAAATATATAAAAATTTAAATTTTCACAGCTTATTTCCAAGAATATTAAACTCTCTCATATAAAAACAGAATATTATAGTTTTATTAGAAGTTATTTGTCAGCCATATAAACTATAAAGCATTTGAAATGTCTTTATTTAACTGTTTTCTTTCCATTCTTTTTCTGGAAACACCTGCTAGATATTACTTTGTGGTAAACATTACTGCGCAGATCATGATCGCAGATGTTGGGGGCAGACGATTATTTTCATCGGCGGATTAGGGTGTGTGGTGTTCTTTTAAGCTTGTGGAAGTATATTGTGGAATTTATACCGTGAAAGTAAATTAACGTTTTAAAGTGAATCATCCATTTTAACCTATCCTTATGTCTAGCTGGGTGCGTTATTAAGGTCTGCGTGATATTTGATATCTCAGATCTATGAACACGCCTAAGCTGGACACTTTGAAAATTAAAGCAGTGGATTTGAGTCTCATTTTTCAATGAAAAGGAAGCAGTCAACGACCATTAAAACTTAATCCCTAGAACTGGTGGTTTTACTATAGATTAGCAGGTAACTTTTAATGTCTTCGCAGTTTTGTTAATAGTGCATATTTAGTAATGGTACATTAATAGTGCATTATTTAAATGTTAAGATGTTTAAATCATTTTTTTTAATCACTTGTATAAAATTTTATCTTTAATGTTTTAAATCGTTTTAAATAGAGAGTTTGGAAAAAAGCTTAAAGTATTTACTAACAATATATATTCTAAATGTAAAGTGTTATTTATAACGAGGAATGTATTTATATTTTGCGTTTCTCAGTTCAATTTTCATAGTTATTCATTGTAATTAAAAACATTGCAATTTTTAAAACTATTAATATTTGATTTACAATTTGAAAATTTCTTAGCTAGTGGAGGTTTTGAAAAATAATTTTCTGGTATATTTGAAATAATTGCGACAATTTAACTCATTACAAATTTAGTTGTCAAGATATGTCAATATTAGGTGCACAAAAATAATGAATATTGATGAAACAATAAAACAGCTATTCAGTTAAGGTAATTTTTCCAGTTATGTTATCGAATTTTTTCTATAGTAAAAAATGATATTTAAGCTCTGCTGATAGATTAGTATTCTATCAAAAACTATAAATAAAATAATTTGTAAAAAAAAAAAATATTTTTTTTTCTTTGCGTTTATGATCCGAAGTTTTAAATTTCATTTGCTTCGAAAAATGTTTTATTGCTTGATACAATGTTTATTATTTAATAATATCGCAAAATAGGTAGATCTATTATTTAAATGGATTCCTAATATAAATTTTTCACAATGCTTATTTAAAAATATATACTTTTATTTTCATTAAATTTGTAATCAAATACAAAATAACTAATTTCTAAATTCATTTTTATTCGGAAACACATGAAATTGGCAGGTGTTCTTATTCAGAATATATGTAATAGAATGGCATTTTCCATTTTTGACAAAAGATGTTTCAGAAAACACTATCAAAGTCGGTGTTTTGAACCGATTTTCCGACGCGCAGCGTCAGAAACGGAAATAACGTGACCAAAATTGCTCTTAAGCATTTCATTTATCTAAAAATGGAAAACGCTATTCATTCCAAATCGCTTTAATAATCAGGCATGCAAGTGCCAAGCGTTTAAAAATTTGTTCATAAATGTGTCAGAAAGTTTCGTGTTACTGAACGAGGGGAAATATGGCAAAGTATACACATTTAAAAACTTCTATACTTAAAAGCAAAATAGCATAGTTTTAATTATTGTCAACATTTTTGGTGGTTACATAAAACAAATGGAAGTCGAAGTTATTTTTAAAAGTGATTATTTGCACAATAGAATTTCATATTATTAAAATATTTAATTTTATTATAATTTTTAATGGATTCATCTATTATTTTTATATTAGTATGCGTTTTTTACATTTATAATTTTCTTGTTTAACGGCTACATTAGCCGGTTTCTCAATCAGATGCAAAGTTTTAATTTGAATACGAGTTGCATAAAAAAAATGATTGCCGATCCAATCCTTATCGTCGATCTTATCCGTATTTGGTGAAATCTTGTTATCCGAATCTATGCGAAATCATTTATCAGGTTCGGTCGGGTTGTGGGCCTACAGAATTTTTGTTGTTGTTGTTGTTGGGTTAGGGTAAGATTACGGGTTGAATGTAAATATAGTTTCAGTCAACCATCATTCATGTTCAAGTAGACATTCAATCATGTTCAAGAAGTATATAACCGGATTCGTGCATGACTCTAGATCCGAGCCGACATCAGAAATTGTATTGTAACACAATTTCTGATAAAATCTGGTTACTTGGTCGTATGCAAGATTCTATTCTGAACAAGACTTACAGTAAAAACATTATACCCGACTCGGGTCAGATCGGGTTCACGAAAATCAGGTCACACGACAACTAATCCAAATCTATTCTGTAGCCAAACAAATCCAAAAAGATCGATCCGATGTTTCTGAATTGTATTCGGGTAAAATCTGGTCACCCGACCCGGTGCAGTGTCGTCACAAACGTCACAAACTTGAACCATAAAAAAATTTTGATCCGAACAATCCGTATAGGATTCGGGTAAAATCTGGTCACCCTATCCGATGCAGATTCGTCACATTTTTCACATTGAAGTCGCAGGGTGACTTCACAAAGTAGTCACATTGTGAGGTCACAGAAAGCCTTGAAAACGGCCATAACGACCTCGCATTTACGTCACAGTGACTTCACATCGACGTCACGTGACGTCACGACGACTGTCACAAAGTCACAGTGTGACTTCACAGTGACGTCGCCGTGATGTCACCATGCCTTACGGGAAATAAAAAGATTTTTATTAATAAAAAAATAGCAATTTCTATAAGTTAATCAATATGTAAAACAGGAAATTTTACGGAAATTTCTTGCCTAATGAAAAATATAAACTGGAATATAAATTCAAAAAATTTTTCATATATATTTATTGCACAATGTAACACATATTATAAAAGTACTTATTCTAACAGTGCACATTACAACGGAGCTTATGATTTTTCGCACGTAATTCGTTTGCAGATTTCTGATAGATCAGGAAAATCTTTCCATCTGAAGAGATATTAGTGGTTAGAAATTATTCAAAACCTGTTATTGCAGCAAGATAAATTGTAGACTTCAGCAAATAAAACGAGTTCCAGCTCCTTTGATTTTACATTGATTGTAAAAATAGCGCGCTAAATGTCGAAACATTAGTAGGACATGCACGTATTTCTCAAGCTAAGAGATGATGAATGAATATGTTTTATGTTAAAAACATTTAATAAGCGTCTAATGATCGTCATGCGTGAAAGGCTATGTTAAGAGTTAACTAGATGGTTAAAATATCTGTTTACAAATCATTCAACATCCCGAATATCTGAAGCTGGAGGGTTTTCCTGAATAAAATTAGGTTAACGATTATCTATGAGGTTAAAATATCCTTAAACTTTTCAGCTTCTGAAATGCCAACTGGAGTAATTTGCTTAAAGTATATATGTGTAAGGTATATGTAACATAAGTCAGTACTGCTAACGTAAATGAGTAAAGGTATTTTTGGAATACTATTTACATTCAGGGCAATACAACATCCCGATATTATTTTTAAACCAGAAAACCGAATACAAATACGAAATTAAAATATCTGCGAATAGTTTTATCGAAAAAATTAATATTTTATGAAATTTCATTACTTGCAAACAAATAATAATAATAATCAACTTATTTTGAGGATATTGTGAGATAGTCGGGAAATATGGAATAAAGGGTTAAAAATGAAGAAAACGAACAAAATTTGGCAAAAACAGATTTAATGGTATCAAGAGATAATAATCAAAATATAACGTCTAGATCAGTGTTTCCCAACGGGGGGCGCATACCCCACAGGACAATTTTACTTTTTTAAGGGGGCAATTTGAGAATTTGGCGAAATTCCAAGGTTCTCTCTTTGAATTCCAAAACAGTTTGAAAAATTCTTTTTAAGTATAATCTAATATAAAAACAAATTTTAAAAATCATTTCTCAAAATAAATTTTCTGGTTTAAAACATTTTTTACTTTACTTATTTCAAATTGACACTTGGGAAAACCGAAAAGTCAAAGTGCTACCGACATACACATGACCAGAAGTTCGAACAACCAATTAAAACGCATATTTTTGGAAATCTTTATTTTGGAATCCTAAGGTGAATATCTGAATATGGCTGATATTAATCTGTTCATCTCGAGACTATTTTCAATTTATTAGGCACAATTTTTTTACTGTCAGTAATTAAAATTATAAAATCATCAAAGAAAAATATTCAGTTACAGTTTTTATTTATGTGTCTCAATTTTCTATTCAATATTTAAAAAAAAATAATTTTCTTTTTTAAATCGTTGCATATTATTACTTTTATTATTATTAATGTTTTCTTCATAAATACTTTATTTTCATTTACAGTGGGTGATCGGTTAACGAACTGTTCGGTTTACGAACAGATCGGTTAACGAACACTTTCGCGAGAGATTTTTATGTTCGGATAACAAACACATGTTCGGTTAACGAACACCTCATAAAACAAAGCCAAGAAGAAGCAATGTGTGTTTCAGATTTGCAGAACTGTGTTTGCTTGCATATATTATCGACTTAGACAGCATTTTAACAGTTGTATACTTATGGCCTAATTCATGGACTACCGGGGGTTCGGGCCCTACATTTTAGGGCCACCAAATTAGAATGATCAGATTAAAAACATTATTTTTTTATGTTCTTTGTCCCTTTTAAAAGAAATATTTTTAATTGGAAATTAATTATTTTAATTGAATTTTAATTCCTAAATTATTAACAGGCTTTTGGCTCCACATCAGACCCTGCAGTAAATAAGATCTCTTAGAGAACTAAAAGAGTTTTTGATAGGTCAAAGTGATAAACTGATATGATTTAATGCTGTACTCAAAGAATGTGATCTTAAAAGTTTTTACAAAGTCCATTTTTTTTAAAGTACGGCACGACACGGACACAGCCATCAAAATACGATCTATCCATATTAAATACGGAAAAATTTGGGGATAATTTATATTAATTTTTATATACTATTTAAATTTTAAGAACGAATTAATCGAATTCCCATACAAATCTATACTAAATCTATGATCGGCTAACGAACAATTCGGTTAGCGAACATTCTTTTGAAACGGATTAAGTTCGTTAACCGATCACCCACTGTAGTTTTTTTCTTTCTTGAATACACTGTCTTTTTATTTAGATCCAATTAATATCATTTAGGACTTCTTTAGTGGGAATAATACTACAATTTTCATACAATAAGAATTATTTATCATAGGCAGAGGGAAGGGGGTCATCAAGGTTTTAGAGATGATTTGGGGGGGGGGGGGGCATGGCCAAGTAAAGGTTGGGAAACACTGGTCTAGATAGTCCGCTAATATAATTCAGTTCATACTTCCCAGATTTGTACAAATCAGAAATCACAAATCTGTCTTTATGCCACCATAATCATGGAGCATTATGAGCTATTGATACACACCGCCAGTTGACGAAAAAAATTCTCTAAGTTTATTGGTGTGAATCGTGAACTAAAAAAAACAAGTATTGTATTATAAACTGTTAGTATTTCGGTATATAATATGCTTAATTTCAAATTTTTAAAAAATTACTTTTAATAAGGAATAAAAAAATAATAAATAATCTCCTGAAACTTTCCAAATACAAAAAACAAACATTAATTAAGGGAGGAGATTAGCCCTCCGTTCCCTCGCTTTATACTTAACCAATGAACCCCCAAAACTAATCAGGGAAGCGCCTTATCACATTCAACCTATATACTAAATTTGAAGCAAATCGCATAATTCTGCATGAAATAACCCATTTATCTGAGTTAAGGGAGGATTAGCCCCCGTTCCCCCTTTATACATAACCAATGAATCCCCAAAACTACTCTGAGAAGCGCATTTTCAGAATGAACCTATATACAAAATTTGAAGCAAATCGGATAATTCTGCATGAAAAATCCATTTATCGAAATTAAGGGCTGGGATTAGCTCCCCGTTTCCCCCTTTATACTCAACCAATGAACCCCCAAAACTAATCAGGGAAGCGCCTTAATAGAATGAACCTATATACAAAATTTGAAGCAAATCGGATATTTCTATCAAGAGTTATCGCGTTACATAGAAATTTGCGGGCACATTAGTTCTCAGGCTTTGATAGTCTGTGAGCTGAAAACACCACAAAAGATTTTTCCGTAATGTAACGGAATTCTTTTGAGTGTCCCTGTAAATGAACTATGAATACTACACACTTAAGTTTTAATACCAAACATCAATAACATATATGAATAGCATGACAATCTGAGTATATTTACTCGAGTTAGAGCACGGACAGGCAAACCGAATTCATTAACACTTCATAAACAACTATGTTAGAAAAAGTTAAAAGAAACAAGCTACAAAAGTTGCAATTTTTCGCTCGTTGTTACAACTGTAAGGTAATTCGTTTCAAAATTTGTGACAGATCAGCGAAAACACTTCATCTAAAAAGACAGTGATTAGAAAGTAAAAGAAAATTCTTATTGTAGCATAATAAATTGCAGTCTTCAGCATATAAAACCAATTCCAGTTTTACTGCATTTTGTATTGACAGAAAAAATCGCGAGCTAAATGTCGAAACATTTGTAAGACAAGCACGTACTTTCTCAAACAAAGAGATGATGAATGAATATGATTTATTTTACAAAAATAAAAGAACTTTTATGAATGGAACAGTGTAGAAGCGTTTCAGATCACGCTCAGAGAAAATAACATTTCAAGATGTTTTGCGTTAAAAGGTTAATACCTACCTGCAAGGTAAAAAAGAAAAAAAAAGTGTGTTTGTGGAAACAATTTCAGGAAAATAAAACAAGATATTTCAAAAATTGTTTTTATAGTTTTCACCATCTTCAAAACAAGTAATATAAAAAAAAAATTAAGTCAATTCCTTCTTAGGTCAAAAATAATTTTTTTTCCAACGATCTACACGCTTCGCCACTGACGGTATTGATCCTAAATTTATATCCTGCTAAATATCTTATATAAGAGAATTTTTTTAAATGTATTAAAAATTAAATAAAATTAAATAGCTAAAATACCAAAAATTAATAGCTCGAAAAGTATTTCTCACAAAATTGTTAGACAAGCTGCGTTAGAAAGGTAAAAAATTGTATTTTTCTTGATATAAATTTCAAATCAATTGATTATGCCGTTTTTCAAATATTGAATTTCAAAAATTACCAAACTTCGCAATGAAGTACCAAAGCGAAACCTTCACGCGTAAAAAGATAATAGGGCTGTTCACGGACAAAGATCAGGCGGCGCACGGGCGTAGGAGACTAAAATATGGAGTGAGTCAATACTTTTGAACAGAAATTAAATGGAGTGAGTCTATACTTTTGAACAGAAATGAAATATAAAAATTAATTAATTAATTAAATTTAATTAATGAATTAATATTTCAAAAAACTGTATTAACATCAAGTGTCATCCACTGCAAGTTTTAAAAAATGTATTTGAACTTGAGTGGATGAATAGAAAATATTTTATTAACGATTGAAAATTTGAACAAGATATATAAATATATAGGTGTGAGCTAATAGTAGCAATTGAAGAATGAAAAAGGAGGAGGATCTCAATTCGACGCGTGTGTATTATTTTTTTTTTTACGAATGTTCATCGAGTACTCCGAAATTACGCGACCGATTCATGTTTTATTATTATTATTATTATTATTATTATTGAAAGGGATATTCTCGAATTGGTCCCATTTAAATTTTATCCAAATTAATTCAGTACTTTTTTAGAAATTCAATAAAAAAAAAATCTATAAATATTTCATTTTTAACGATTTTTCACCAAGTTGACGTAGTGGCTAATACAGCATGGGCCAAAAGTTTTTAATTTAATATAAAATCAAGTAATTAATCAAGTAATCTGTTTGGCGAGAAAGTTTCTACACGGCGATTTTTCTCACACTGTTTTGTTTCTAGGATTGTTGTAAGTAATTAATCAAGTAATCTGTTTGGCGAGAAAGTTTCTACACGGCGATTTTTCTCACACTGTTTTGTTTCTAGGATTGTTGTAAGTAATTAATCAAGTAATCTGTTTGGCGAGAAAGTTTCTACACGGCGATTTTTCTCACACTGTTTTGTTTCTAGGATTGTTGTAAGTAATTAATCAAGTAATCTGTTTGGCGAGAAAGTTTCTACACGGCGATTTTTCTCACACTGTTTTGTTTCTAGGATTGTTGTAAGGAAAACCAAAAAGCAAGGTTTTAATCGTTAAAAACTTTCATGACGTAAACAATCAATATTTAAAAAAAAAAAAAAAAATCCAAATTGTAAAACGTTTAAATTCATCCAAGATTTCTGAGGTACACTCGTGTCATTTGAAGAACTATATTCTTACCGTGGAGGGATTTGTATGCTAATACAGGATGGGCCAAAAGTTTTTAATTTAATATAAAATCAAGTAATTAGCGTGCGATGAGGTTTTTTTTTTTCTTAAGTTTAAGATTATGTTTATAACACTTTAAAGAAAAGAAATAGATTTTTTTTATGACGAAATAAAGCTGGGTGTCCCCAGCAGACCCGATCCCCGGAGATGGTGTCGTTTATGTAGCCGTCCACGGTGATCACCGTCACTCTGTCAAATGTTATCTGAAGTTATGAAAGCATAATGTCTTTAGTCTGAATACTTAAAACTAGAGAGTAATCTTTCGGTTTTTTGAAAAAAATAATTTTGAACAAAATGGCAGTCGTTCAAAGTTAAGGTGCCGATTTTCACAAAAAATTTAAACTTTGATTGTTTATAAGACAAAAAAAGTAGAAAAAAACCACCAGATCACCAAAAGGAACCATTGCTCTTTAGATAATATTGTTATTAAAAATTGGTCAAAATTTGAAAAAGATTGATTGAGGATTGGTTCGAATTATCGCGATCACCGACTTTAAAATCATAGTTTTGAGACAATCACGTTTAAAGATTCAGGTTATGATTCATGTATGATAGAACAAAGTAAATTAAAGGTGCGTGACTTTCTTATTTTTTATTAAATCGACTAGAAAATGTAACTGAATTTTCTTTACTAATTGTACTTTCAGAAAATGCAATTAAAATATAAATGCATTTTTTGGAAGTTTGCAATAAATCGGGTTGTTTCTCAATAAATTAGATTTCATAGCTTGACGAGAAATCATAAATAATAGTGATGGGGCATAACGGTAATTTTGATTATTCAAATGAATCATTCGGGTATGCGCGGAATGAATCATTCGGACATATCTGTCAAGCTTCAAAATTGTTTTATTCAAATACTACCAGAAATTTAAAAAAAAATAGAAGTTTCTGATTTTAATTAGAATTAGGTTAGATGTTTCGTTTACAAAACACATTTTTCATTTTTATCTGGCATCTAATAAATTTTGAAGTTTGACAGATATACTTCTGCGCATATCCGAATGATTCATTCGAATAATCAAAATAATCGTTATGTCCCTCACTAATAAGTATTAGTACTGAAGGTTTGAAAATCCTTTTGTCAATGCAAAAGCACCATTATAGAAAAATAAAAATAAATTGATTATGAAACACTTTCCAAAACATTCAAAATACTGTAGCCAAACATTACAGTTTAATAAAATGAAAGATGATGTGTACGTAAACAATTTGCGAAACGCATAACACATTTGAAAACCCAATTTCAGGAATTACCATCAATAGTCGGAAAAATATATCAATTCTTTTGTGGAGCCCTATAGATGATCTATAGATTTGTATGTGTGCTATATTGGGTCAGTATGCTGAAATTTAGTTCAGTTAGAGAATGCATAGCACAGTTGAAAATCCCTTTTCAGCAATTTCTCTCAATAAACGGAAATGTACTTGAAATTTTTTGCACAGCCCTGTATATGATCTATAGAGTTTCTACACACCAAGTAACATGCAAAAAATTAGTTACATTTAAAATTGCAAACCACAATAGAAACACATTTCCAGCAATTAATGTTCATAGACAATACTGTAACTGAATTCTTTTGAGTGTCCCTGTAAATGAACGATGAATGCTATGCATACCCTGTTCTATAATAGGCATCCTGTAGTGCATTGTGATATATATAAATTTCAATATGTTTGAAATAGTGTAATATCATTAAAATACACCGCAAACGATTTTTTCCCATCGACCTTAATGTAACGAAGTTCTTTTGAGAGTCCCTGTAAATAAAATATAAATGCTACACACTTCATTTTCAATACCAAATATTCCATAGTAAACCTCAATAACATATATCAATTGGATGACAATTCGAGTGTATTTACGTTAGTTAGAGTATGGACAGACAAACCGAATTCATAAAAACTTTTCAACTTATGCTGAAAAGTGTTAAAAAGAACTTTGTAAAAGAAGCTCATAGAGAAATAATAAATAAACAAAAAAGAAAAATCGTGCATCAAGCACAGATAATGAAACGCGTTCCAACACTAACAGATTACTTTAACAAACATTCGCTGTTTAATAAGGTAAGTACAATAACATTTTAACATAAGTAAACATTTTAGAAAACGCAAAATCCATTTGAAAACCAGATTTCGCCAATTACAGGTCATAGCTAGAAATGTACTCCGATTCTTTTGTGCAGCCTTGTATATAATCTATAGATTTGTATTTGCTTTATATAGTGTGCTGGAATTTAGTTTAGTACCGGGTGAACCAAAAGCTCGTTAAAACTTTAAAAAATCATAAAAAAGTTTAAAAAATATGATAAAGAAGAGCGGTTTGTAAGAAAGGGCTCACAAGGTAGTCGTATTTTTTTAGCAGCAAAACACTTTAGTTAAAAAAGTCACCTGTAGATGGCGCTAACATGCTAGAGATTCAGCAGAATTATGCAATAAAAGACCGGGATATACGAGGACTTCTCATTCGCTTTCAGAATGTTATTATTACCCGATCGAGCGTTGTTGGTGAAGATGTTGTATTTGAACGGAGAGTCAGCAACTGTTGCGTTGCGAAAATTTCGCACGGCGAATGGACTGAAGACGAATAATGTGGTTTGGACGTCATGTTGAGCACTTGTTATTGCAAAAATAAATGGATGGAGCGTACTGTTGTCCTTTTCATTGTGTTTCGGGTCGTCAGTGCCTTCTACCAGTGACATTTTTAACTAAATATTTATTTGCTGCTAAAAAAAATACGACTACCTTCTGAGCCCTTTCTTGCAAACCGCAATTATTTATCACAATTTCTCCCTTTTTGATGATTTTTTAAAGTTTTAACGAAGTTTTGATTCAACCGGTATAAGAAAACATAGAAAACAGTTCAAAATACACCTTCAGCAGTTTCTATCCATAGACGGAAACATATTTGAATTATTTGTACAGCGCTGTATACAACCGTAAGATTTTTATACTCGCCACATATTAAACTAAAGTTTAATTCAGGCAAAAACACGTTGAAAACTATTGAAATCTCACTTACAAGAAATTATCATACAGAGGCGGCCATGCACCCCGATCTTTGCGTGACCCTGCATATAATTTTATTTATATTCAACAAACATCTCCTAGTATACTAAATATATTTCACGCTCAACATCCGTAACTCGATTAAAAAAAACCTTTAATCAATTTACGCTGATACACACTAATACTTACGAATTATTTTGTGTACCCGGTGTATGATGTATAGCATTTATAAATACCACATAGTATGCAAAAATTTAGTTAAATGCATACCTAACTGAAACCGCACTTCCAGCAATTATCGCTTATAGATAATACTTTGGATACAATATAGATAATAGATAATACTTTGATACAGATAATACTTTGCTATAGATAATACTTTGGATACTTTTTTATCCGAAATCCTTGTGTATCCCTGTAAATGAACGATAAATTATATGCGCATCATATTATACACATAAGTATCTTGTAGTATAAACCTAAGTAATGCATATCAATTTCATTGTATTTCAAATAGTGTAACATAATTAAAATACGCTGCAAAGAGTTTTACCACGTAAAAAATTATGTAACCGAATACTTTTGTGTGGTCCTGTAAATGAATGAAAATACACTCCATATTTTACAGAAAACATGTTTTAGTGCACCTTAGAAATTGATATCAATTTAAATGTGTTTATAATAGTGTAACATGTTTAAAATGCACCGATTTTTCCCCATAGACCATAATTATAACGGAATTCTTTTGAGTTATCCTGCAATAAGTGCTACACGTGCTATATTCGATAGTAAGCATCTCGTCGTGCACTTCAGCGATGTATATCAATTTCAATATATTTGAAGTAGTGTAACATCATTAAAATATACTGCAGAGGCTTTTTCTCCATAGACCATAATGTAGCAGCATTCTTTTGAGTGCCCTGTACACGAAGTATAAGTGCTACATTCTTCATTTTCAATACCGAACATGCCGCCTAGTAAACCTTAATAACATATATCAATTGCATGGCGATCCAAGTATATTTACACGAGTTAGAGTACAGACAGGCGGCAGACAGACAGACCAGACAAACCGAATTCATAAACACTTTTCAATTATGTTGGAATGTATTAAAAATAGTGCCTTAAGTCAAAATAGTAATGAGACATGCACGTGCCGTCTCAAACTAATATGATGAATAAATGTTTTTCATTTTAAACGTCTTCAACACGTTTCGAAATCCAAATATGTTTTCCAATACGAAAAGTTAAATTAATGGTTTAGTGGAAGGTTTTAACCTTCTAGTTAACCTTTAATTTAATTCTAAACACTCGAACTTCTCGAATGGCTCGAAGGTTTTTATCGGAAAAGGAAAAAGGTTAAAGAGTATCTTATAAGGTTGAATGGTCAACTTTTCAGTTTCCGAAATGACAGCTCTGGAACGAATAATTATAAATTTTGATAACACTTGCGGCAAGAAAGGGGGAAAAAAATCTGAAATTTGAAACCGGACTAATTTAAAAGGAAAAATAAACAAATTAAGCAACTCAAAATATGAAAAGGGTTGGGCTCAGAGTAATAAGGCTCTTAAAATGTCGAAAAGTGAAAAAAAACGAATGACCATTTTTGTCATTTTATATCTTAAAAAGTATATTTTACAAAAACAAAATTTTTAAAGTAATAAATGCATATATCTTCTTTCATTTCATGTTTTATTATTATTATTATTATTATTATTATTATTATTATTATTATTATAATGGGGAAAATTATATGTTATAAGTTTTTTTTTAACTTGTCAAAAAAAAAAATTGGAATCACAGCTTGCGTGCATGATTACAAAAGGAATTGTCATATAAAAGAAAAAAAAATCGTATCTAATTTTATATTGCTAAACTTGGTGCTAACGCTGAAACTTAAAAAAAGTGATCATTTATAGCATTTTTATGTTTTCAAAACAAAACTTATCTTGCTTACATCAAATTTACAAAAGTTTAGAATTATAACACCAAGAAATGTTTCCTTTTCAACAGAAAAAGATGAAAATTTAGGTTCACTTTATAGAGCTTAAGATCCACTATATATCCTGAAAATTTCATGAAAAAATATCGAAAAGTTTTTTAACTACTAAATGCTTCAAAATCACATTTTGAAAAAAAATGACTTTAAAATTCTGTCTTTGAAAGTATTCTATATTTAACAAATATTAAGGGTGTTATTAATTTTGATAAATGTCCAGAAATGATTACTCTTTAATATATATATATATATATATATATATATATATTATGGTAATATGATTGCACGTGTTAATCTATTAGCTATATGGTATTCTGTCTACACATTATTATTAATTATCTCTTTGGAGATTTAAGTAGAATGATACAAGAACTTGATATGTTTTTTGAAATTCATAGATATTATATATATATATATATATACTAGTATATAACCCCGTTAGAAATGACGGATTATTGATCTGTGTTTCATTTTCATAAGACTTCATACATACAAACAGCATGAACATTTTGTTATTGAAAAGATTGTATTGTAGAAAAGTGCATTTTAAAAATGACAAACGATTTCTACAAATAACTAGTCGAATGTGTCAATCCCAAAATTTTCTTCTATCTCACACCGGTTTCGCATACACTAAAAAGAATCAGCACCAATTTATATCAAAATCTAACTGAAACACAAGTTTTATTAAATTCCGAGCATTAGTTCTTGAGATAGAGCTATTGCGGAAATCGCGAAAAATGCTGCATAGCAGTGCCACCTGTCGTGCGATTTTTACCAAAAACTAATCAGCACCAATTTATATCAGGGAGTAACTGAATCTAAAGTTTTATTAAATTCCGAGCATTAGTTCTTGAGATAGAGCTATTGTGGATACCGCGAAAAATGCTGCATAGCAGCGCCACCTGCCGGGCGGTTTTTACCAAAAACTAATCAGCACCAATTTATATCAGGGGCTAACTGAATCTAAAGTTTTATTAAATTCCCAGCATTAGTTCTTGAGATAGAGCTATTGCGGAAATTGCGAGAAATGCTGCATAGCTGCGCGACCTGCTGGGCGATTTTTACCAAAAACTAATCAGCACCAATTTATATCAGGGACTAACTTAATATAAAGTTTTATTAAATTCCGAGCATTAGTTCTTGAGATAGAGGGCCCACAAAATTTTTGTCACATACAGACAGAGACAGACATTGTCACAGAGTCACAGACAGACATTTTCTAAAAATAGTCAAAACGTGTTCAGGACCTTCTAAAACGTATAAATCCGTCGAAAACCGGAAGTCGAAAATTTTCATGAATCCAATACTTTCTTCTTGTAAAGATAGAAGAAAGTAAAAATTATGAGGATATATATTTTTTTTTTACTCGGTATTAAATTTCTGAAATAGTTCAACGATTGGACAAAACATTCAAATTAAATTATAACAAATAATCCATGTGCGAAAGTTTTTGTAAAAAAGTGTTATCAATGAGTTTCTAAAACAGCTTGACTCACCACATAACTCATGATTTTGGAGTCATTGATGATTCATGATTTTAAACTATTAAATGACTAAAGCGTGTTTTTTTTTTTATTATTATACTCCTTATTTTTTATTTATATTTTCTATTTTATAGTGTTTCAAATATTTCGCTATTGCAGCTTCGCAATCAATTGGCTTCATTTGGCGAGCATGGCTTGGCGCGTATATAAATCCATTGTTGTTGTAACTCGTAGACTATTGTAACCTTAAAGAATATTTGGCGATTTATCACCTTTGGTGCATTAACGGAAAAATGCTTTAAAATGAAGAGTTTTCTTCCAGTGCCCGACTTATACTATCTAGGTTCCCGGGGCAAGGACCATTCTGGGGGAGGGCCCCCAGAATGGTCCTTGTCTCTATCCATATAAATTGTTCATGAATTATGCTGAAGAGTACTAGTACTAAACTTCATACTTATTATATATAGACATAAATTTCGTACCTGGTACTATCCACATCTGTATACAGGGTATTACAAGAAAGATGTTCACAACAATTAAGAAAAAAATAGTAGGAAAATAGTAGAAAAAAGGATGAATTGGTTGACGGGAGAACTTGTTTGAAAACTTTCCCTTTGGTTATCTACTTATGTCATTAGATGTCTAATAGAAAAATACTCCCAATTGGTCATCATTCATGGTTTTAAATTGCCTCGTTAAGGGAAAAACGTCACTAATGAATATTTCTCTTGAAAACAGTGGAATACTAAAGTGTTCGAATAAAATTTTAATTATTAGTTTTCTAATGACATAGTTCGTTTTTATTTAGGGAAGAGGAGGGGGTTACAAAAAGAAGAGAGGGGAAAAGAATACCGCATTCCCTTCCTAAATTTAAAAAAATGTAATAATTTTGGTTATTTTGGGCCAATTTTAACAATTTTGCACCCTCTTAACGAAAATCTTGATTACTTTTATGTCCCCCCCCTGAAATGGGGGGCCCGGGGCAGCTGCCCCGCATGTTCCTGCATTAGTAAGACCCTGCCCGCTTCACTGAAACTCCCCGATCGCGAAATCCCATGTTAACCTATGGGAAAACTTAAAAGCGTTATTACTCATTACCTAATATAATTATTAAAGCACTGTTTTAACCATTAGGAAGTAGACGCTAGATGCCGACGATGTGAGTTTTTAAAATTTGTCTTCTTAAATTTTAAGTAGATTTAAGAAGATGATAAATTTTCATCAATTGGAAATTTCAAAGTTTATAGGGATTTTTTAGAACCAACAGAAAGAGCACGATTCCCCCCCCCCTCATGGATGGTTGGTTGGTTGGTTGATTATTGACGGCCAATTATCTACACTAGGGATATAGGCCCGGGGGGGAGTGCCCTTCGTGGGGGTCTTTCTAAGGGAACCTAATCCGTATTTACGCATGGATAAATCTACGGCTCGAAGAAAACCACGAAAACTCCGAACGATTAGGCCGACGGGCGCGATTGGGATCGAACCCAGCACCTCCCGTCTACCAGCTTCGAGAACACAACCTCTCAGCCACTGGTGGGGCCCCCCCTCATGGAAAGAAAGACAGAACGGAATCTAAATTATTTTTCTATTTCTGAATCTGAACCATGATAAAACAATATTTTTAAACAATTTTCAATCTGTAAGATTTTATTTATATGCAATGGAATATTATTTACATTAACAATAATATTTTTTTTAATAAGTGAAATCAAATAAATGCACCAAAGACAAATGATGCATTTTTTTAAATAGATTTTCTGGTTTAAATAGTTTGTTTATTTGACTTGGGAATTAAAAAACAAAACCAAATTAAAATAGAAAAAAAATGAAATAAAATAAAATACAATGGTACCTATGAAACTTTTACTGAAAAAATTTTTTCAACTCGTCGCTGATAGATAGCAGCACATGTAAAGATATTTCATCTCTCTTTTCCCACCGTCTGTTGAAAAACAGAGAGCATAATTTTCTAACAAAATTTTATATTTTATAGCAATAAGACCATAACGTGTAGTTTTTTTATTAATTCCGTGGCTGCAAAACTGTAAATTAAGTTACAGAAACCGCAGGTAAGCTTTTTTACGTTATTTGTTAATTTTATGTTTAAAATATTTTTTAAATATGTTTGCAAATTTATTGTTTTCTATACTCACAGGGCTAGGGGGGGGGAGTGCCAGGGGGGGCTCAGCACCCCCTGAACATTTTTTAGCCCCGCCTGGGAAAGATGCCAAAGCCACCAAACGAAATTCTAAAATCCAAATGAAACTCTGTTCAAAAATTGAATTTAGTTTTGGGGGCTTTTTACAGTTTTGCATAAATACTAAATTGTAGTATTTGTTTAAAAACTGCAAATAAGTGAGTGCTTCAATAGGCGCGCATCCTATCTGCACATACTCAGAATTAGCAACCTTTCTGCTGATGCAAACATTGACTTTCGCATTAATTATATACTGGATTTTTTTTATTTTGCAGCTATTTCCAAATTTAGCATAAAACAAAGTTATTCTAATGAGTTATAGCCATTTTAAATACAAGTGGTTTTAGCTTTTGACTAGACGCAAAAATAATTAAAAAATGCAAAATACACCCTTGATTTTTCTAATGTTTTTTATCATATAAAAACATAACTTTAGAATCCTTAAAGACAGAGAATAGTCAGAAAAAAATTGAAGGTTGCAACTCTTTTGAAACAGGTGAACTGTCAGCTTTTTATTAGCTCACAGGCTATCAAAGCCTGAGAGCTAATGTGCCCACCCGTTCTGTATGTATGTACGTATGTACGTAACGCGATAACTCTTGATAGAAATATCCGTTTTGCTTCAAATTTTGTATATAGGTTCATTGTGATAAGGTGCTTCCCTGATTAGTTTTGGGGTTTCATTGGTAAAGTATAAAGGGGGGCTAATTCCCCCCTTAATTTAGATAAAAGGGTTTTTCCTGTAGAAATATCCTATTTGCTTCAAATTTTGTATATAGGTTCATTGTGATAAGGCGCTTCCCTGGTTAGTTTTGGGGGTTCACTGGTTAAGTATAAAGGGGGGAACAGGAAGGGGGGTTAATCCCACCTTAATTTATTATCGATTTCTTTATTTTTTGAGGGCATTATTTTTTTAAATAAGATTATAATATACAATTAATGTGAATAGCCTGTGAGCTTAATGCCATCAGTTTAACTGGGCTCTTTTCCTTTTATTTACTTATTGACATCTCACTTATTATTTCACTAGTATAATTATATACTGAAAATTTTCATTCTGCAGCCAGTGATGTAGTAGTAAAAAAAAACAGAGGGCTTTAGGCATAGGGTATACCTAAAAAAGTATATGCTATAGTTTTTGAGAAGAGGGTATACAGTATTCCTTCAAATAATTCAGAAGGTATACGGCGTATCCACCGTATATTCTCCATTGCATCCCTCTCTGCAACCTTTACTTTTCTTAGCATCAAATAAAGTTATTATAAACAGTTAAATAAGAAACATAGTTCCTACAATATGAATATGCACTAATTTACCTTTCTATATAATACTTTGATCATATATATCTGTGTTTGTGCGTGCAAGTGTCAGAGAGAGAGAAATAGTATGAGCCCCCCCCCCCCCTACATTTTTTGAGCACCCCCTATTGTTTACTTCTAGCTACAGCCCTGTATATATACTTCTTCCGCTTGATATTATGGCAGGTAAATTGTATATATCTAAAATCCTCAAGGTTCCTACTTCCATGAGACTCCGAGGGCTTGGGAATGTAAATTCTGGAGGGCGGTGGGGGAGTATAAAATTTCGTTAATAAAATACTGATATGGAAATCGTAGCACTGTTGGCGTGGAACATAGCCAGATTTTTGAATTAATCGCTCGTAAAATGAATTATGAAAATTGTTTTTACGCGCATGAATGAAGAATTGTGTTCAATATGCGTCCAACTCTACTGTTCCTTAGTACAGCAAGGGTTTCCTTCGTACTTCAATGTTGGTACCTTTCTTTTGTGGAATTTATCTTCACATCACAATCGATTTCGGAAGTCAATATATAAAATTTTGCACATTCCGTGCATTATTGTTAGTAACAGTACAGTGCCTAGAAGTAGACTTACTTCTAGGCACTATAGTTACAGATACCTCCGAATAGGAAAAGTAATATCCATTACATTATTTAGTCATTCTGTACTTTTCCTGAAAAAGAAAGTTAAAATGATATTGCTTGCGAAACTAATTGCTTGCGATTCTGTAAAAGTTTGATATTCCAATTAATGTTATAGTGCATGCTTTATGCACCTACATTGTATTCTATTATCATACATGATATTTTCACTTTTTTAAAAAATCTTTTAGGTTTAATTGAGTAATTTTTAGATAAAAACTTACAACGCATATTATAAACAGATATATTTATAAATTTTATTCATTTAAAGTGTCTCAAGACATATTTTTTTAACATAAATTATTTCATACAACAGCATCCTCCATATTCTGGGAAACATTAACCTTGACCTCCTTGCCCCATTTGTGCCATCTTCTGCGCCATATCAGCCATTCCTCCTTGTCCCATTTGTGCCATCTTCTGCGCCATATCAGCCATTCCTCCTTGTCCCATTTGTGCCATCTTTTGCGCCATATCAGCCATTCCTCCTTGTCCCATTTGTACCATCTTCTGTGCCATTTGCTGAAATGCCCCAAAACCTTCTTTAAATTTTTCGGACATTTGCGCCATGCCTCCTTGTCCCATTTGAGCCATGCCTTCCTGTGCCATTTGAGACATCTTTTCTGCGATTTCTGACATTCCTTCCTGTCCCGTCTGTGCCATCTTCTGCGCCATTTGTTGAAGAGCACCAAAACCTTCTTTAAACTTTTCTGCAGCCACACCAGACATATTTTCCATCCCTCCTTGTCCCATTTGTGCCATTCCTTCTTGTGCCATTTGTGATATCTTCTTTGCCATTTCTGCCATTTCTGCCATTCCTCCTTGTCCCATTTGGGAAAACTTTTGTGCCATTTCCATTGCCTTGCCAGCCATTTGTGAAAAAGGATTACTTTCACCTCCTGGAGACTGTGGAGCTCCACTAACGGTATAGAGAGACAGGAGATAAAAAGTCAAAGAAATCTAAAAATAGAAAGAAAAAAGTATGATTATGATATTGTGAATTAGCGAAAGAATAAGAGTGTATAAAATTTAAGTTTTTAACATTTTCTTACGTAATTGAAAAGTGTTTATGAATTCGGTTTCTCTGTCCGTCTGTCCGAGCTCTAACTTACGTAAATATAGTCAGATTGCTGTGTAACTGATATATGTCATTTACTATGGCATGTTCAGTATTGAAAATGAAGTGTGTATCATTTATAGTTCATTTACAGGGAGACTCAAAGGAAATCCTTTACATTATATTCTATGGAGAAAAATCGTTGGCAGTATATTTTTAAAATGTTATACTATTTCAAATATATCGAAATTGATATATATCCCTGACAAGTAACTTAAAGGGCATACTCAGAATATTTTGAAAACAAATGCTAATGAAACTACCCATGTACACAATAAAGGATCAGTCAAATTTAGCTGTGAAATCTAAGTAGAAAGTCTGTAAAAAAATATTTTCGAATATTTGGCGCAAAAAGATGAGATTTGGCTAGCAAAAGTTTTCCTCGCCAAATGCGAGCGATGTTAATGCATGTGAAAATTCCTGTTTAAAAGAGTGTTTAAATGCACAGTACTTAACGATTTTAAACTTGAACTTTATAATAGTTTATTATTTTTTCTATAAACTTAAGAAATATATATACAAGTGCGTGTTCCTGAACTTATTTAATTTTACACGGTTTCACCGATTGGATAAGTTTTAAGTGTATTTTGTCAGAGTAACTGCCCGATTAAGAACGCTGGCATTATACATTACGGTATGGAATAATTCGTTGTTTCCAGGGCAACAATACTTTTCTCTTATTATCTCTGATAATAACAATATCAAAGTCAAAACGACAGTGCTCAGAATCGGGCCTTAATTTTTAGTTTGAAGCATTTTAATCAATTTAAATTTTGTTCTAAACCGTAAAATACGGTCGTTAATTTCTTTATATATTCAAATAAATGTGTATTGCAAAACGGTAGTCAAAAAAGTGTATTTATTTAAATTAAACTTACTTAAACTAGTTCAGTATAAAGAGTAGAAAAAGTTTTTCCTAAAAGAGTATTTGTCATAAAAGCGTATTGTTTTTTTCATTCTGTCGCCAACTAGCGATAAATCGCTAAAAACACGAAGTTTTCATAATTTTTTACGGACCTTATATCGAGGTTCCGCAGCAATTTTCTTTATAGACATAGATATCCTCATCAGAAAAATAGTCTGTAATTTTTTCGAATTTTTATGAGTATGCGCTTATGGTGACCTTCCTTGTGAGGTACATAGCAAGATACTGCTATCGTTGAATGTTATCGTTCGTATACAAGGACGCACAAAAGTGTTCGGCCATAGTACTGTCTATGAGAGATTATCGCTGGATGTGTGTTATCAGCTGTGGAATTCATTTTTAAATTTAACATTTTTTTTTTTTTTTTTTTTTTTTTTTTTTTTTGAGTGTATAAATTATATAGATATAGAGCTATACAAATTCGAATACATTTCCGTTTACTGACGGAAATTGCTGAAGGGGAATTGTCAGTTGTGTTAAGCGTTTCCTAACAGAACTAAATTTTAGCATAATATGTAGTAAATATACAAATCGATAGATCATCTCAATCGTGTCCAATGGCTAATTCCAAAACCGTTAGTCATAGACGTATAGTTCCAATTGAAAAAAATAATAATAAGTGATGTAAAGAAGTATTTTAAAAGCAATTTGGGTCAATAAAAACACTTCTTAAAAAGTTATGACATTTAAATTTTTATACGGTCCCCCGGTTCTAGTATAAGTTGTATTTAGCAAAAATGCCCTATTACACTAAGAAGTAAGACAAAAAAAAAAGTAACCATTCTTCTACAGTTAAAACTAATCGAGTAATAGTTGTTTAAAATGGAAGCATCAATTTTGCTGCGAAATAGGGGTCATTCACAAATTTACTAGAAATATAAATAATCGTCAGATATAAAAAAAAAAATACTAGTTGAGAGTAAAACTAACTTTACGATATAAATTTGAAATCTATTTTCATTCTGACTATTAAAAATAAATGTACAACTTGTACTAAAAATATAAGTGAAAAAAATAACAGAATTTTTTGAAAATGAAATGATGAAAAGCAATTGTCAATTTTTTAGATAATTATACATATTTCAAAATACTATCAGATTATCGAATCTAAAACTTAATTAATAAAAATTAAAGTTATTTTAAAACTTGCTCGAAGTGACTTCGTTTGGCTGCAATGCAGAAATGTACACGTGAAATAAATCATTCCAATTCTTTAAGCATTTTGTGTACGATCCCTCGAAGCATGGCTCAACTCATCTGTGTTTAGATGCAGAATATTACCATGCCAAAATAACTCATGCCAAAATAACTTGCCGAAATAAGTCACCCATTTTAAAGTTTCATAACTCGGTCAATTTTAGTGTTAGATCAATGAGACTTTTCTTTTCTTACTTGTTAGTGCAATAGAAATTTTTTACTAAATATCACTTGTACTGCCGGGGGCCGTATAAAAAATTAAATTTCGTATCTTTTTAAGAAATATTTTTATTGATCCAAACGACTTTTAAAATAATTGTTTACCTCACTTAAAACATTTTTGTTATTGGAACAATATGTCTATGATTAACAGTTTCTAATTAGTCATTAGACAACGTTGAAAGTGGACACCCTGTATATAGAGATTCAGAAAAGAATTTGAGTTATTTAAATACTATAAAAGGTAATTGCCGAAATTGCGTTTTCAAATGTGCGTTTTCCAACTTGTTACTTACCCATCATACATAGTATAGGGTAAGTCTTGCAATCGTTTTAAAAAAATCGAAAAAAAAATTGACGATTAGAGATTCCGAAAAACATATTTTTAGAAAAAAAAATGCCGTCCGTCTGTCTGTGTGTCTGTAAGCGCTCTATCTCCCGAACAAATTGAGATAGAGACTTGAAATTTGGTATGTACTTAGTATGTAATAATGGGAAAAAGCCCTTTGAATTTCAGTAACCTCGATTATCCAGAACTATTTTTTTCGGACACTGGAAATAATCCTTCTGATGAAAGGTATATAAAAATTTTCGAAATTGTTTATTTTAAGGAGTGAATATAAAAAACAATAAAAAAAACATAAATTTTGCATAAAGAATGAAGTCGATCGAATAATGAGTTGCCGAGATATTTGGAATCCTATTTTCCACATTCTTCGATTTTTCGTGACCCTGTATTTCATTCAGATTGCAATTCAAGGATATATTTTAATTGGACATGCGACGCTTAATCCGACGCAGTAAACTGTTAGTGAATGTGATTATCATTTTTGGAGTTATAAGGATGTTTCTTTTACGCAATTCAGTAATAAAGCATTTAAAGTTTACGACGTCATCAAGCCACGATTTTATTCGAATTGCAATGCATTTTATAAGTAGTTTACACATGTTTTATTTTCATATTTTATATTATGCTTATCCATGATGGGTAATTATGCATATTCATAGGTGGCCCCTAACGACTAGTTTACATAGCCATCATCTTTCGCCTTATTAAACGGGTGAAATTTTGTTACCAATGTTTTCAATGTGTTGGAAAGTGTTATATTAGAATATCTACTTAAATATACATTGAAATATGATTGGTATTTTATGTTATTTTATATTAAGAAATGTACAATTATCTTTTAATTAGCCAACAACAGTCTATCATCGTTAAGTCGAACTTCTCAAATCGCCAATTTTCCAGTATCTGAAAAACATTTGATTTCGCTGCACAACTTCTATCTATCTATCGATCTATATTATAAAGGACAAACGTGTTCGTGCGTAACGCTGACGTCATTTTGCGAATGGCAACACTAGACGATGAAATTTCAATTTTGCGATTTGTGCTACCGCAATTTTTTTAATTTCTAAACATAGCATACTTTTAATTTTTACACCGTTACATAGGGGGGGGAATCTACTTTCAAATGCAAATTGTTTGAAAACCGTATCGCAATTTAATCATTTATTATAGAATTTAAATTAAATTTCAGGCATTTTTTTTATATATTTCTATCGCTGGCAGACGATTACAAAATATTAATCCGTTTGCACTTTCAACAGTAAAAAAAAAAAAATCCGCATTTGTTTCCAGCTAATATTCAATAGCGAAATGAAAAATTCACTGAGCAATGAATAAGATAGTACAAATAACGAACAAATTTAACAGACATGCAATCAAAATAAGCGCTTAAAACCGCTGAAATTATCAGAATAAAACTAGTCGTTGGGGGCCACCGTAATACTTACCCATCATGTATATGTATAATGTAAAATATTAAAATAAAAATGTGTAAACTACTTATAAAATGCATTGCAATTCAAATAAAATCGTGGCTTGATGTCGTCATAAAAGGGCTCGATTACTGAATTGCTTGAAAGAGGTTTTTCCTTATACTCCAAAAATAATACTCCTATTAACTAGCGGTTTATTTCATCTGATTAAGCGCCAAATTTCCAATTAAAATATATATTTGAAGTGAAATTTGGATGAAATACAGGGTCATGAAAAATCGAAGAGTGTGGAAAATAGGATTCCAAATATCTCGGCAACTCATTATCCGATCGACTTCATGTTTTATGCAAAATTTATGTTTTTTTATTGTCTTTTATATTTACTCCTTAAAATAAACAATTTCGAAAATTTTTATATACCTTTCATCAGAACGAATATTTCGAGAGTCCGAAAAAAAATGTTCCGGTTAATCGAGGTTATTGAAATGAAATAGGCTTCTTCCCATTATTACATACTAAGTACATACCAAATGGCAAGTCTCTATCTCAATTTGTTCGGGAGATAGAGCGTTTACAGACACACACACAGACACACAGACGGACGGCAATTTTTTTTTTCTAAAAATATGTTTTTCCGAATCTCCAGTGTCTGAAACGTGTAAATCCGTCAGTTTTTTTTCTTTTTTCGATTTTCAAAACGATTACAAGACTTACCCTATACTACGTATGATGGGTAAGTAAAAAACTTTTCTAGATAACGAATTTTTAGGGATTTCTTCGGCTATTAACTTCTGGCACGAAGCCAATACGAAAATACCGCTTTTAATACATTTAAAAATCTTATTTGAATATATAAGTGACATATTTAATATAAAATGATCTTTGTTGTAGTTAGAGGGCAATTTGAAAAAATATTAAATGTAAAAAATATATTAGTTTTCAATAAAAAAAAAAATAAAGTTTTCACCTATATTCTCTATTCCGGGATGCCCAGGTTGGATGCCCTAGTTTCAATAATAGAAAAACTTTTTTTGGACATTTTTTTTTTTTTAATTTTTAGTTCTACCACAAGTTTGGAGCAGAAATTTTCGTCTTGTTTAATTTAAAATAATTACAAATTCTAGGATTAGTCGCGGAAGAAATTTTAACCTAAAGAAAAATATTAGGCGAAAATTTCTAATATGAACAAGTTGGAAATTGCACGTCAAACGTGACAAATGAGGTGTTTTCGTACTAGTTTCATAAATATTCAGACCTTGGTGCAATAGCTGTTGTACTCTTATGCATGAATACAAAATTTATTTTATGTGCAGATTTTCATATTATAGATATTCATTTTATTTTATGAAATTAAGTTTCAATACACTTTTACAAACAATTAATTGCAATTCCGTTACATTAAAATTATACTATGCGCAAATATCCAATACAAGACAATGAAAAAGAATCATCGTTATTATTTCACTGAAAAAAAATTAATTATATCGTCTGTTATTATGATATGATTAATTTCCATAATAAAATTAAGTACATTTTAAGTGGGCGACATTTTATCCTTTGTAGACATTTACTGAAAATTCCAATGGGAAACTTAAGCCTAGCTTTGAAAATTTCAAAACTTGAAATCCATATTTAGACTCTTTTTCTATTTAACATCTATTTCTCCGGAAACATCTATCCAAAAAACTGTCGGTAGATTATAAGATTGCTATAATTAAACAATTTTAGTATAGAAATTCGGTTTTTAAATTCAGTAATACGGAAATAATATGACTCCATCTTAACCCTCCAGCCACGGGCGATTTTTTCATTTTTTTATGTAAAACCGCGGTCTATTTTTATTCGCCATTTATAATAGCGATAAGGATCAAATGTCGCCGGAATTTACAAACAAATTTATTTCCAAATATGTAAAAGAAGTTTCTACACGTACATTATACAAGCAAAGTTTTATTCCAAAATTCTGATGGGAATGTGAATTCAAATGAATTCACATTGAATTCACAATTGAATTCAAATGATTCCTTTATGAATTCAAAATATAACAAAAACGGCAGAACTTTCCGGATGACCTATTATACGAAATTTTATTTGTATTATAATTTGTAAACGACTTTCGATGTTTCAAAATACAAGAAAATAAATTCGACGAAGAAATAGGGTCTTCCGACGCTTAAATACCATAAAAATTGTAGACGACGCGAAAATAGCGTACCCCGCGAAATTGTACAGAATAAGTGAAACGCTATATGAACTTGGCCCGCGGCTGGAGGGTTAAATAGGGCGTAATCACAATGGCAAACTAGAATCATTACCTGTCATGGGATATCGTTGAATTAACTACGTATGATAGGATTTAATAGAATGAAGAAAACTTTTATTAATATCTTTTTAAGTTTTGATTCGATTTTCATAAAATTTGAAATGACTCGACAAAATTCTGCAACGATACATTAAATTTCAAACCATTCGGTTAGGTAGTTTTTGCGCTGTTATATGCGGACAGACGGACGGACCAGACGACGACTATAGGTATTACGTATTTATATAGTTACGAACGCATCTAAAAACTAAGTTTCTTTGGCTGTCACTGATTTCCGAAAAACTTTTCCGAGTAGTTGTTATAGTAAATTAACTAGTTTTATGAAGCCAAGAATATCGTTTTACTTACCCATCATACGTAGTACAGGGTAAGTCTAGTAATAGTTTTAAAAATCGAATTAAATTTTTGACGGATTTACACGTTTCAGACACTGGTGATTCCGAAAAACCCATTTTTAGAATAAAAAATTGCCGTCCGTCTGTATGTCTGTGTGTCTGTAAACGCTCTATCTCCCGAACAAATTGAGATAGAGACTTGAAATTTGGTATGTACTTAGTATGTAATAATGGGAAAAAGTTTATTGAATTTCAGTAACCTCGATTATCTGGAACTATTTTTTTCGGACTCTCGAAATATTCGTTCTGATAAAAGGTATATAAAAATTTTCGAAATTGTTTATTTTAAGGACTGAATATAGAAGACAATTAAAAAACATAAATTTTGCATAAAGAATGAAATCGATCGGATAATGAGTTGCCGAGATATTTGTAATCTTATTTCCCACACTCTTCGATTTTTCATGACCCTGTATTTCATCCAAATTTCAATTCAAATATATATTTTAATTGTGAATAAGACGCGTAATACGACGCAATAAACCGTTAGTTAGTATGATTATTAGTTTTGGAGTTATAAGGATTTTTCTTTTACGCTTTTCAGTAATAGAGCCTTTAAAGTTTATGACGTCATCAATCCCGATTTTATACGTTTTGCAATGCATTTTATAAGTAACACATGTTATAACATGTATAACACATGTTTTATTTTCATATTTTATATTATGCATATCCATGATGGGTAAGTATTTCGGTGGCCTCCAACGACTCGTTTTATGATGCTATGTATTCTCGGTTAACATTTCCAGCTGCGTAAATGAATTTATACATGCCAGAGTAACAAAATAATATTAAGTTTAATGTTAATGTTACTTCTGTTAATTCATTATGTTTGTCTGTAAAACATGTTTGTTGAACATGCAAATGTTTGCTTGAGAATAGATAGCATCTGAAAAATATATGACTCTTTTGAAAAAAAAAAAACAGAGTAATCAGACAATGATGTTTCAGATAATGACCACATTGGAAAAAACATTCCATCGCATTAAGTTCGAGGAAAAGTGAAATAATTTATAACAAATTGAAATATTTTAGGATTTTGTTAAATAACTGTAAAAAAAGACAGATGTTTCTTATTTTACATTTTTTTTTTTTTTTTTTTTTTTTTTTAAGCTCTTGAAATTCTTATAAAAAATATTACGTCTTACTTTAATACTAAATATAAAACATTTACAAATGGAAAATTATTGATTAAAAAAACTTTACTACGCTGTAAAAAGAACAAATCATATATTCTAACTAGCTGTTACCCGTGACTTCGTTCACGCAACATTGAAAGAAGAATAAATGTATTAATTAAGCAAAATATTTCACTCCCGATAATTAAAAACGTTAATAATTAACTAACTAATATTTATCACATTTCATAGAAGACAATAAGGTATTTTTTGTTATAGGGACCTTGACATAACTCAGTCTTAAAAAAGTGAAATTTTGTGCCAAATAATCGCGAAAATGAAATTGCAACCAATGCAAAAAGGAAGGCCAAATAAAATCGTGGAAATAGACGAATTGGTTAAAAACAAATGCCAATTTTACGTGATAAACAATTTTACTTTTAACGCCTTTGTGAAACGTTTTAACATCCTTCAAAAAAACATTAATTGGAAATAGTATATGCTTTTTCTTTAAATGCAATTCTGCCTCCTTGGTTTAATGTATAGCTGAAACAAATATTGTTTTCTAAATGACAGTATGTTGACAGGCAATTTTTGTTCTCCCGAATAAATTGATTCATGAAGTTTGAATATCTGAAAATATGTTTTTATTTTTCCTATAATTTACTGAAATCAAGATTTTGTTTTCACCATCTATTCAAAGTGAAAATAAATTCTGTTTTTCAGTTTTAATGAGAAAATGGTGTAAAAAATATACTGATCTGTTTTATTTCTCCTTTTTTATGCACAATTATGGAGTAATTTACTTTCGGTTTTTAGATAAACTGCGTTAAAATGTACAAAAAAAAAATCATGGCATCTAATTTAAATTTTTAAATTCTGAGAGTTTGTGTGACATCCTCGGATCAATGATAACCGGGATTAAATAAATCGCGTTGCGTTCGATAGTCTAGGAGTAATTTCGAAATACAAATACACGGTCAGATTTTAATATAATAGATTCGTGTTCATTTTCCTTTTCTTAAAATTATGATGTGATTTTTAGCAGAAAACTCTCATCTGTATATAACGGATACTCATGCTTAATAATCAGTATAGATATCATAACATTTAAATTTTTCGTTATAAATATGGCATGAAACTCATCTACTTTCTATACTCACTGATCCTTGTATTATTAATGTAAGGAATTGATTCACACTCATTTTAAAACATATTGGAAAATTCCCGTTTTATTTCAAATATGAAGTCTCTTTTTGCCCAGAGAAATCCCTTTTTAATGACATAAATTTTGTTAATTTTCTTTTCCAGGCAATTAATTTCAATACTGGCATAGGGGAAATTATGTTATTTATCGTTCGAATTAATAATATTAAATCTTTAGGTTTTATCAACAAAAATGGAACTATTAACATTCGTCATTTTTTATTTAGGTAATCGAGTTATTTCTTTTAGTTTTAAGAATGAAAATAATTATTTCTTGCTATCCATGACATCATTTTCGACATGGATAATTTTGCGGAGCATATTATTGACATTTGCTAACCATTTTCTTTTGAAACTTATTTTACTTTTTTAAAATTTAAATAAAAAATACGGTTTAGTTATATTAGCCGTGCGCAGACGGTAAAACGTCAAGTATTGTTACCATACAAAAGAAAGAAAAGAAAAAAAGTGAAGAAAAAACCCAAGATTATTTTTTTTCACCAATCAAAGCATATCTGCTTTATTTTAGATGAATGACGTCATATACGCCTGTTTCCTATGGTTACGCATATTGAGACCGTGTATTATTATCACAAACTAAAAAAAGTACGTTTTATTTCTAATAATATTATTTAATCTTCTTTTTAATTCTTTAATTTTTTTATTTCATTTTCATTTTTCACGTGAAAATTTTTCAGTTGAAACTAAATTGTTGAGTAAAAATTATTATTCCGGGTTTTGAATCAGTTTTGGCAACGATAAAGTATTAGCAACGGTAAAGTAAATTTAACCATTCTAAAATATTACACGTAAAAATGTCCATTTATTCTCTATGAAAATAACGAAATTTTGAATTATTAAGAAAAATATTTGAATAAAATAAACAAAAACCAGCCTATGATCATTTGAGGGTTATTATTAACCTATACGCAAAGATACAGGATCATTAAATGTTCCATTTTGACGCTGGCTTCAACCAAACATTTGCACACATGAGATTTATAATATTACTAGCTGTTACTCGTGACTTCGTTCACGTAACATTAAAAAAGAATAAATGCATTAACTTAGTAAAACATTTCACTTGATAATTAACAACATATATAATTAACCAAAGCTATATCACATTTTATAGGAGACCATACGGTATTTCTTTGCTATACGGGCCTTGACATAACCCAGTCTTAAAAAAGTGAAATTTCATGCCAAATAATATATACAATCGCGAAAATGAAACTGCAACTAATGAAAAAAGGAGGACCAAGTAAAATCGTGAAAATCGACAAATCGCTCTTCGTAAAACGAAAAACAACACTGGCAGAATTCTTCTATACAACAGTGCATTTTAGGTGGTATTTGGTGTACAATTTGTATATGTGTGCATTGCTAAATGGGTATTATTATATTATTTATTTGCATAGACATATGTTATATATTTCTTACTACATTATCTTGTTTATGTATATATTAAATTAAGTGCTTCACGCCAAGTGGTGTAAATAGTGAACAGACTGCTTGTTGATTTTATAAATTGATAGATATTTCACAAAGATATAACAATCTGATGCGATTCTAAAATGTAAATAAAGGTTGCTAGAAAGTACTTTAAATTCTGCCCAATTTAATCTCGATATTTTCTCTATCGCGTCAAGAACACTATAAGAAAATAAATACCGACGACACAAATCTGATAATCTAAATTTACATATTTTTGTTAGTATATATAGGATTATTTTGATTTATTTCATGCGCTTGAAATTTTTTACGCTTTCTCAAGGGTTAGGTGTCGAATAAATGTACTTTCTTGTTATTTTATTTTGCCATTTCTATTTATTCTATTTTCCATTCATTCCATTTATGGATACTGATTTCATTTACATATTCGTGTCAAAGAATATTGTTTAAAGTTATTATCAGGATTAGGATAGGATACGATTAGGGTTAGGATTAGGAATAAAAATTGAACGACAATGGCATGACCGATTCAGGTTTAAAGTATGAACCAGGAAGTCTATTTACATCATGAAGCAATAAGAAAATTAGAAAATTATCGGCTAATATTTTTTAATATGTTTTACAGTCATAGTTGGCATCAAAGGTGAGCGGGGAAATGTTCATCTAAAATACCTTTAAGTGTTTACCACGCAAAAAACAAATCTGGTTACAACAATGTATTTAATTTTGCGCCAAATTTCACTTGATAAAAAAAATCAAATTGACTATGGACCTAATTACAGACCTCTAACCTTCCTATTCTCAGAAATGTTCTACCTATATGTAAAAAAAATTCTACTGTATAGAACGCGCTTTCACGTTTATAATGTTATGAATTGGCACGATCGGCTTGTTCAAGTTTACACAATTCGGCTGGAAGAAAAGATTCATTACTTTTTTATTTCTTCTTTGCTTTTGCATTACGCGAATTTGTTGGTAAAATCGATTTTCTTTTCGATAACATTGTTGTTTTATAAGTTTAAAAAATATTGTAATTTTACTTAAACATTGCTTTAAAATCTATGCAATTTTTCTTATCCTGCAAGACTTTACAAAAATCTATTATGAAACAACTTTAAAAAAAGCTATATTTAAAAAAGACAACAAAGTTTTTCCTATTTTAAAACTAAAAGAAATGTAAAATTAAATTCCGGTTCGAAACGACGATTTACAAATGTGTTTTCGATTGTGGGAAAATGATAGAGGAAAAATGCTGTTACTTCGACACAATCATATTAAACTTTTAGCTTTTATGAGAAAAGCAACTTTCTTTTAAAAAATATAGTTATTTTTATTAAGATTTTCTGATTTTCATTGACATTTGCCATCCAATTTTTTTTTTTTTTTTTTTTTTTTTTTTACTTTTTAAAATTTAAATTAAAAATATGGTATCTTTATGTTAGCCGTGTGCAGACGATAAATCGCCAACCTATCCCATCATTCGTATTGAATTCATTAAAAATATAAATCTTTCACTCATTTCATTTAAAACACAGAACTTTAATTTACAACACATACATTTAAAATACGTATATTACGTACATTTAAAATAATTCCTTTCATGTGAAAAAGAAAAAAAAAGAGAAATTAATCTTAAATAATTTGATAACCCAAGATCATTTTATTTCAACATCAAAATAAAAATTTGTTTTATTTTTCTACATATGACATAATATTCGTTTGCTTTCCATACTTACTCGTATTTATGCACTTTGTATTATTATCAAATACGAGCAGGGAAGACCGAGCTATGCTCGGTCAAAATTAAATTTGAGTTCAAATATCATGACCCATGACCAAAATGACCCACTAATTGAATTTTCTCGAACATGTGACTTAGCCCAACAGTCTTCTCGTGCCGGATAACCATAGGATGCAAAATTTAGTGTAAATTGAGCCGCTTTTTAGATATTGACCCACAATGACCCAGAAATGACCCACTAATCGAATTTCTCGAACATGTGACCTAGTCTAATGATTTTCGCGTGCCCGAAACTCGTAAAATACAAAATTTAATCAAAATCGTTAGAGCCGTTTTTTCGATAAAATTAATTTGACCCGCTTTGACCCAAAAATGACCCCCTAATCGAAAGTTCTCGAACATGTGACCCAGCCCAATAGTCTTCTCGTGCCCGAAAATAGTCGGATACAAAATTTCGTCAAAATCGTTTGGACCGTTTTTTAGATACAATTAGCTTGATCATGACCCAAAATGACCCAAAATGACCCACTAATTGAATTTTCTCGAACATGTGACCTAGCCCAACAGTCTTCTCGTGCCCGGAAACCATTGGATGCAAAATTTAGTGTAAATTGAGCCGCTTTTTAGATCTTGACCCACAGTGATCCAGAAATGACCCACTAATGGAATTTTCTCGGACATGCGACCTAGCCCAATGCTTTTATCGCGCTCGAAACTCGTAGGACACAAAATTTAATTAAAATCGTTAGAGCCGTTCTTTAGATAAAATTAATTTGACCCGCGTTGACCCAAAAATGACCCACTAATCGAAAGTTCTCGAACATGTGACCCAGCCCAATTGACTTCTCATGCCCGAAAATGGTAGGATACAAAATTTCGTCAAAATCGTTTGAACCGTTTTTTAGATACAATTAGCTTGACCATGACCCAAAATGACCCACTAATTGAATTCTCTCGAACATGTGACCTAGCCCAACTGTCTTCTCGTGCCCGAAAACCATTGGATGCAAACTTTAGTGTAAATTGAGCCGCTTTTTAGATCTTGACCCACAATGACCCAGAAATGACCCACTAATCGAATTTTCTCGGACATGCGACCTAGCCCAATGCTTTTATCGTGCTCGAAACTCGTAGGACACAAAATTTAATCAAAATCGTTAGAGCCGTTTTTTAGATAAAATTAATTTGACCCGCGTTGACCCAAAAATGACCCACTAATCGAAAGTTCTCGAACATGTGACCCAGCCCAATTGACTTCTCATGCCCGAAAATGGTCGGATACAAAATTTCGTCAAAATCGTTTGAACCGTTTTTTAGATAATTTTTGCATATATATATATATATATATATATATATATATATATAACCACCCACAAGATTTGCTCGTATTAGAATATATGATTTGAAAACGCACGTTCTATTTCTAATATGACATCATTTCATATTCTGTTTAATTCTTAAATAATTCATTTCCTTTTCATTTTTCACGTGGAAAATTTTCACTTGAAAATAAATTGTTGATTAAAAATTATTACTCAGGGGTTTTATTTTATATTGGCAACGACATAGTATTAGCAACGGTAAAATAAATTTAACCATTTTAAAAAAAGTTGCAAAACCGGTCCCTTTGGGCCAAACCAACCAAACCAAAAAAAAATATACGTAAAATTTCGTAAAATATACGAAAAAATGTCCATTTATTCTGTATGAAAATAATGAAAATTTTAATTTTTAAGAAAAATATTGAAATAAAATAAAAGAAAACCAGCCTATATTCATTTGAGGGTTATAATCAACTTATATGCAAAGATACAGGATCATTAAATGCTTCATTTTGACGCTGGCTTCAGCCTAACATTTGCACACAATCAGATTTATAATATTATTAGGATTAGGACTAGCTGTTACCCGTGACTTCTTTCACGTAACATTAAAAGAAAAATAAATGTACTAATCAAGCAAAATATTTCACTCCTGATAATTAAAAACGTAAATAATTAACTAACTCTTTATCACATTTCATAGAAGAAAATACGATATTTCTTTGTTATAGGGGCCTTGACATAAATCAGTTTAAAAAGGGTAAAATTTTGTGCCAAACAACCGCGAAAATGAAACTGCAACCAATGGAAAAAGGACGGCCAAATAAAATCGTGTAAATCGACGAATTGGGTAAAAAGAAATGTCAATTTTACCTGATAAACCATTTTACTTTTAACGACTTTGAGAAACGTTTTAACAGCCATCATTTAAAAATAATTCATTGGAAATAGTATATGCTTTTCCTTTAAATTCAATTCTTGTGAATAGGGAGGAATAATTCTACACCTAAATGCAAGGAGCTTCAATTGCAAAGCTTTTTGCAGCCCAAAATTACATGCAAACGTAACACTTAAATTGCAAAGCTTTTTGCAACCCAAAATTATATGTAAACATTACTTTTGCATGTAATTTTCATTGCAAATTAATATTTATTACGGTTCAAATTAAAATTAATTTGGTTGCAAATTACATGTAAATGTTGCGTTTGCATAATTTGGGGTTGAAAAAAGCTTTGCAATTGCAAGTGTTACGTTTGCATGTAACAGCAAATTTGTGTCCTTGGTTTAATCTATAGCTGAAACAAATCTTGATTTCTTGACAATATGCTGACAGGCGATTTTTGCTCTGCAGAATAAATTGATTCATTAAGTTTGAATATGTGGAAATATGTTTTTATTTTTCGGAAATTTTACTGTAATCAAGATTTTTTTTCACCAACTGTTCAAATTGAAAATACAATAATTTTTTTCAGTTTGAATGAGAAAATGGCATAAAAATATATTAATCCGTTTTATTTCTCCTTTTTTATCCACAAAAATGGAGTAATTTTAGACCATTTTTAGAGAAATTTCGTTAAAATTTACAAAAAAAATATTAATATCCCGGAATCTAATTCCAAATTTTAAATTCTCAGTGTTTATATGACATCCTCGAATCAATGATAACCGGTGTTAGATAAATCGCGTTGCATTAAGAGAAGTAGTTGCGAAATACACACAGTCAGATTTTAACTTAATAGTCTTAGTGTTCAATTTTCTTTTCCTAATAATCTTACTGATGCTTGTATTATTAATCACAGAGTTCAGAAAATAAATAGAGATGAAATGTTCATGTTTGGCGTGATGCTGAAAATGGAACCCTACAGTCGGTCCAAACAACTGGCGGCTTGCTTTGAAAACCTCTCCCCGTCCAATGAATCCAGTCATTGTTCCACGTGCAGCCTCTCTCCATCCAATGAAGTCAGCCCTTGGGCCTAATGATTTGAGCGATAACCGGCTTCATATTGCAAGCCGATTTTACGATTCAATACCTCTCTATTCTTTCACTGTACTCAGTGATTATTGATGTATGAAATTGATACACGCTCCATTTGAAACATATTTAAAAAATCCCGTTTTATTATGACGTCACTTTGATCCCAGAGAAATCTCTTTTCAATGATATAATTCTTGTTGATTTTCTTTTCCTGGCAATAATGACGTGAATTTTAGCAGAAAACTCACATCTGTTTGTAACTGATATTCAAGCTTATTATTAATCAGTATCAAAAAAATATATTTCAGTTATTCATCTTAAATATGACGTCCATTATGTATATACTTTTATTATACACTGATAGTCATGCTCTTTGTAATATTACAAATATTTGAAAATACATGTTTTATTTATGACGTCATATTTGTTCAAGCCAAGAAGGATCCTTTTCATAGTTCCATGGTTCATGCGAAATCTTTTTCTTAATAATATAATTATTGTTAATTTTTCTTTCTAATTATAACGCAGTTTTTGACAGAAAAAGATCTTTTTAATGTAACCAATATTCATACTTCGTGTATAATAACAAATACTCCATATTGTTGTTTCAAATATCACAGAAATTCATCTTCTTTTGAATTATTCTCATTTTTCACGTGAAAATCGCTCAATTGAAACTTAATTGTTGAGGAAAAATTATTTTTCCGCATTTTTATTTATTGGCAACGATCAAAGCCCTAGCAACGATAAAGTAAAATGGTTAAATTTTATCTAAAAATGTCCATTGATTCTCTATGAAAATAATCAAATTTTGAATTATTAAGAAAAGTATTTGAATAAAATAAACAAAAACCAGTCTATGTTCATTTCCGGGTTATAATCCACCTATATATGGAAAGATACAGGGCCATTAATTTCTCCATTTTGACGCTGGCTTCAGCCTAACATTTGCACACAATCGGATTTATATTATTCTTAGGATTAGGATAGGATACGAGCAAATCTTGTGTGTGGTTATATATATATTTATATATATATGCAAATTTTATCTTAAAAACGGCTCTAACGATTTTGACGAAATTTTGTATCCTACCGTTTTGGGGCACCAGAAAACCATTGAGCTAGGTTACATGTTCGAGAAAATTCGATTAGTGGGTCATTTTGGGTTATGGTCAAGCTAATTGTATCTAAAAAACGGTTCACACGATTTTGACGAAATTTTGCATCCGACCATTTTCGGGCACGAGAAGACTATTGGGCTGGTCACATGTTCGAGAACTTTCGATTAGTGGGTCATTTTTGGGTCAACGCGGGTCAAATTAATTTTATCTAAAAAACGACTCTAACGATTTTGATAAAATTTTGTATCCTACGAGTTTCGGACTAAAGAAAATCATTGGACTAGGTCACATATCCAAGAAAATTCGATTAGGGGGTCATTTCTGGGTCATTGTGGGTCAAGCTAATTTATCTAAAAAGCGGCTCAGACTATTTACACTAAATTTTGCATCCTATGGTTTTCGGCCACGAGAAGACTGTTGGGCTAGGTCACAGGTTCGAGAAAAATTCAATTAGTGGGTCATTTTGGTCATGGGTCATTATGGGTCAAGCTATTTTATCTTAAAAACGGCTCAGACTATTTACACTAAATTTTGCATCCTATGGTTTTCGGGCGCGAGAAGACTGTTGGGTTCGGTCACATATTCGAGAAAATTCAATTAGTGGGTCATATTGGTCATGGGTCATTATGGGTCAAACTATTTTATCTTTAAAACGGCTCACACTATTTACACTAAATTTTGCATCCTATGGTTTTTGGACACTAGAAGACTGTTGGGCTGGGTCACATGTTCGAGAAAATTCAATTAGTGGGTCATTTCGGTCATGGGTCATTATGAGTCAAGCTATTTTATCTTAAAAACGGTTCAGAGGATTTGAAATAAATTTAGCATCCTACAGGTTTAGGGAAAGAGAAGACTATTAGGTTAGGCCACATGTTCGAGAAATTTCGATTAGTGGGTCATTTTGGTCATGGGTCATTATGGGTCAAGCTATTTTATCTTAAGAAAGCTCAGACTATTTACACTAAATTTTGCATCCTATGGTTTTCGGGCACGAGAAGACTGTTAGGCTATGTCATAACTGGAAAATTTCTAGAGAATTTTTCTAGAAAATTTGATTAGCGGGTCATTTTGGTCATGGGTCATGACATTTGAACTCAAATCTAATTTTTGACCGAGCATAGCTCGGTTTTCCCGGCTCGTGTTTTTTAATCTACGAAAATATTGGGTTGTCCAGAAAATTCGTGCCGGTTGGAAAAATTAATTCGTACCGGAAAATTCTATCATTTAATTATTACACATTAATTTTACATGGATCCTTTACGATATAATATATAACTACTCATATACAGGGAATGGAGTTGCTTGCAACTGGGAAAACCCTTGAATTGATAAACTGTTTACTGTTTACTGTCTAATAATTAACGAGCAGAATTTTCCGTTACGAATTCATTTTCCCAAACGGCGCGAATTTTCCGGATAACCCAATATAATATAACTACGTTCGAAAATATAGTATAACATCATCCGAGTTACTCACGATTCCGACAAGCATTCCTTTATCTTTAAAAACCTCAGAAATCAATATATTCTTTAAATTTATAGAAGAATTTATAAAAACAAAGTTTTTTGCTGCCCAATCATTATCGGAACGCTCTGAGTAGCTTTTACCAATTCATTAATCAGTTTCCTCAACACGAAATATCGATTTTTAGGATGTTATCAGTTCTCGAGTAAATATTTTTAACTGCGTATTTGAATTTATACATGAAAGAGTAATTAATTACATGTAATGTTAATGTTAAGTCTGTTAACTCATCATGTTTGTCTGTAAAACATGTTTGTTATACATGAAAATGTTTACTTAAGAATGGATAGAATCCGAAAAAACTATTTTCTGACTGTAGAAAACTGAATAATACACAGAAAACTACTCGGAAACGTTTACGAAAATTACGAGCAGCTAAAGAAACTATTGTTAACATATCATTTGTACAAATATTTCTTTAAGGGGTCCGGGACACATTTTAAAAACATTTTTATTTTTTAATTAGAATTTTGAGGGGGGTTTTGTGATGGTTAACCATAACATTTGTAAGCAAAATCAAATCATAAAACTTCTCATATATATATTTTTTTTAATTTAATTTCAATTTTTTTAAGTTGGGTAATTTAATTGTTAAAACATGAAATATGAGTCAAATTTTAAAAAAAAAAGCTTTTTTTTTTCTTATTACGTATGCCACGTTTACAAATGCGATTTTTTTTTCTACACCCGCGCGATAGCACTGTAAAATTCACCATGGAGATCTTGCTTTGCGAATGATTACGTCCATGTTTTGATATTTTTATGACTCATAGTGAAGTGATTGTCATAGTCATAGTGTAGTGTCTCGGAACCCCTTAAATCTCGAAATTCTATGAGTTTTTGGGGTTTAAAGGAATTATGGGTATCTCGGAAGAAGTTATAATATATTTTCATTCGTGGTTAATTGTACCCTGTGTTTCCCCTCCTGTATTTATTTACTCTAATGGATTGAGATATTTCGCTGTTAACGTAATTTCCACTGAAGTTATCTCAGAATCTATACATTTTTTAATATAATTCATCTCTCAAACAAACAATTTTTTTCAACGATCTTTTCTAAAAATGTAACTTTTATGCAATTTTAGTCGAAAAAATAATTTTTAATAAAATGGCCGCCTTGCATATGAAAAAAAGAAGTGGTTTGCCCGTATTTGTTTCCCTCGGTCACATGACTTGCGCTTTTATTATATAGATAACGTACGATAGGATTTAATAGAATAAAGAAAACTTTTATTAATATCTTTTTAAGTTTTGATTAGATTTTCATAAAATTTGAAATGACTCGACAAAATTCTACAACGATAATATATGTTAAATTTCACACCATTCGGTTGGGCAGTTTTTGCGCAGTTTTATGCGGACAGATGGACAGACCTGACGACGACTATAGGTGCTGCGCAGAGATGCCAAGTCTCCGGCTTTTTGCATACCAGTATTATCTTTCAGAAAATGTTGTCCTTTTAAATCGCAGAAAGTTCCGATTACCTAAAACAACCTTTTCTGTACTAAAATACCGGTATCCAAAAAACCGGAGACTTGGCAGCCCTGGCTGCTTATTTATATAATTACGAACGCACCTAAAAAAAGAAATTTATTTAATTAAACAGAAATATTTGTCTTAATTATGATTCAGCATTTTTTTAAATATTAATTTTTTTTAAATTAAAGATATTTAAAGTAAAAATTTAAAAAAAAATGATGTAACTTATTTTTTTTTAAATCCTATTTTTAAAACTAAACATTTTTCTCAAATTTTCTAAATAAAAAATAAAGTAAAATAGTTGAAAAAGACATGTTCCAAGTTTGAACCATTTGTCTTTAACGGTTCTTGACTTATAACAATTTAAAGACCAGAATTGTTGTAAAAACCCGTTATGCAGAAAAATACAAAAACGTTTTCTTGACAACCACTACTTGAAAGCTAGATTTTGAAAACAAAAAAAAATAATATATCCTGTTCTAATTAAGATAAAAATATGATTCAAACGTCATTTTAAGCGAAAAAAAAAACAGAAAATTTTGTAATACAATAAAATATTTTTAAAAATTTTGAAGATTTTTGTTTTTCGGACCCCCTTAAATCTTGAAATTCTATGAGTTTCTGAAGTTTAAAGGAACGCTTTTCGGAATTATGGATATCTCGGAAGAAGTTATAATATATTTTCATTCGTGGTTAATTTAAATATTCCTGTATTAAGAAACAATGGTCATTTTTACAGTACAAAATATAGAATAAAGATTAATAATCAAATGTTCATCTTTTAAGAAAATTAAGTAAAATTTAAAAATAATATATACGCACCAAAACTTTCATCTTGAATATTTGAATAAATAAAACTTAAATCCAGCTACTGTTAGATTGTTCAGTTCTAATTGCTCAGTAGATTCGTCAGCTCGGCTTAAATAGTGTCTCCAATCTACTCCACTTTTTATTCCACTGTAAAATATTACGTAAAATTGCGTCACGTGACAAATATCTGCAATATTCGCACTCATGGTCAATTGCTTATTTACATGTCTTCCTATAAAAATCATGCTCTATTTAGATCCATCAATTTTATTTTTATTTTTAATTTTAAATGTTTATTTACATATCATATTTTTCAAAGCATATCGTTTAAAAGTACTTGTGCCTGCATTGTAATGTCTGCATTGTCTGTGTTTATGCCTGTGAAAGTTTTAAGGTAAAAATATTTAGCATCCACATTTTTTTGCATTGCACAAGGAAATGATTAAGCACACCAAAGTAAAATCACACGCCACTCATAGATAATGAGATACAAGCCAACATTACGCGCGCGCGCGCGAATATAATTTAACCCTAAATATACCTGGAATTTTATTCAAGTTTTATAAAAATAATTCTTACCAGAATTTTTATTTAAAGCTATTTAACTTTATCTAAGTCTCCAACCTTGCACTTTTTCTTCACCCTTTTATTTTGTTTTTTAACTTTTTTTTTGCGCTGAGTTTTACACTGTTCTAACTTAAGCTCTCTTCTTTGTTCTGTCTTTTTTGTTAATTAATTATTTAAAAAAAAAAAAAACCTCTTTATATATTTTTCTAGACTGCCTTTATTTGTGTGTGTGTGTGTGTGTGTAATGTATTTCTTAAACTAATGTATGGTCTTTGAAAGAGCCTTTTTTATGAGATGGATATGGGTTTGTCCCTCGGTAGGTTTTCGTGTGACATGTGGATCAATGGAATTTTTTTATTTAATTGTTAATTTTTTTTTTGTCTTTTCTGCATTTTAATTCTAATTTAAACTTTACTGTCTTTTTAAGTAGTTTTTATTACATTTTTATATTTTCTCACAGCTCCCCATTTGCCTAGCAAGTCTACTTTTAGACTGGATATTAAGTTGCTCCGCAACTGGGTTCATGAAGTTCACAACCTTGTTCCTTGTTCCTTGAAAATTTATTAATTTAGTTGAAGAATTTCTTGTTTGAATCGAAATATTTTCATTTAGTACCGGTCGAATGTTCGTTTGTTGCTATGTTAAGTATTGGGTTGTCTGGAAAATTCGTGCCGTTTGGGGAAATTAATTCGTACCGGAAAATTCTATCATTTAATTATTAGACATTAATTCCGATAGCTAATGTCTAATAATTAACGGGCAGAATTTTCCGGTACGAATTAATTTTCCCAGATGGCACTAATTTTCCGGACAACGCATTATTAAAGGGGCTACTTCACTTACGCGAAGACACTAGACACTAGCATTTTGCGGTGCGTGCGCGACACACCTGCTATATGGTGCCATAGGCAGCAGGGACCCGTTCCGGAGGTTCGTTCGGAAAGAGCTTTGTTTAGAACAGAATGAGGCCCCTGGCGGTGGAAGGTGGAATTAAAATATGTTTTAATCATTCGAGATTCGTTTGGAAAAATCGACCAGCGAAGTGGGCGTAGCCTGCTAGTTATATTTAGTAAAATACAAACAACACCGCTGACTTTACAAATTTTATTGAACTAAATAGCTTAAAGAAACTTCGTGAAATAGCTGGAATCATTTTAATTTACAATATCGTATCATTCTTGGAATGCCGTGTTAACCCTCTTTCCTGTTGACGTAATATAGCTGTACTAAATACACGGTCAAAAATACAAAAGTTTCTTAATATAGAAAAATATGATTTTACCAAGAACGAAAATGTTACAATACCCTCTTCCGAGTTACCGCGATTGCGAAAAGCTTTCTTTATCTTTAGAAATATCATCAACTGTTATATATTCGAGATTTAAAGAAGAATTTATAAAAACAAAATTTCTTTTGCAGCCACTAATTTTCGGAAGCGTTTACGAGTTGCGTTTATTGTGTATTAATCATGTTTCACAACCTAGAATATAGGTTTTTTGGATGTTATCAATTCTCAAGTATCATCAAAACATTTTCGTATTCAACGAAGAAATTTTATAGACAAACACGATAATTTAACTAAATTAACCCTCTAGCCGCGGGCGATGTTTCCATTTTTTTATATAAAACCGCGGCCTATTTTTATTCGTCACTTATCATAGTTATAAAGATTGAATGTCACCGGAATTTACAAACGAATTTATTTCCAAATAAGTAAAAGCAGTTTTTTCATGTACATTAAAAAAAAAAAAGGTTTTATTTCAAAATTCCGGTGGGAATGTGGCATTTATGGATTCAAAATATTTCAAAAACCGAATGACCCTTTCCGAATGACCTAATATATGAAATTATATATGTATTATAATTTGTAAAAGAATCTGTCTATTTCTAAGTAAAAGAAGATAGATTCAACGAAGAAATAAGAGTCACCCAATGCTTAAGTACTATAAAAATTGTAGGCAACGCTAAAATAACGTATCTCGCGGATCGTATAGAAAAAGTGAAACGTGAAAGGAGCGTTTCCCACGGTTGTAGCGTTAACATTAACATTAAAATTAATATTATTTTGTTACTTTATCATGTATAAATTTAGTCACGCAGCTGAAAATATTTACTCAAGAATCGATAATATCCTAAAAACAGATATTTTGGTTTAAAAAACATTATTAACCCACTATACAATCTACACGGAAATAAATCCAGTGACAGAAAAAGAAACTTTGTTTTTCTAAATGATTATTTTAATATCGAAAAAATATAGGTTTCTGAGGATTTTAAAGAAACAGAATGCTCTTCTAAATCATGGGTAACTCGACAGAAGTTATTGTTTATTTCTTACCCATCATACGTAGTATAGGGTAAGTCTTGTAATCGTTTTGAAAATCGGAAAAAAAAATGACAGATTTACACGTTTCAGACACTGGAGATTCCGAAAAACATATTTTTAGAAACAAAAATTGACGTCCGTCTATCTGTGTGTCTGTGTGTGTGCCTGTAAACGTTCTATCTCCCGAACAAATTGAGACAGAGACTTCAAATTTGGTATGTATTTAGTATGTAATAATGGGAAGAAGCTTATTGAATTTCAGTAACCTCGATTATCCGGAACTATTTTTTCGAACTCTCGAATTATTCGTTTTGATAAAAGGTATATAAAAATTTTCTAAATTGTTTATCTTAAGGAGTGAATATGAAAGACAATAAAAAAACATAAATTTTGAAAAAAGAATGAAGTCGATCGGATAATGAGTTGCCGAGATATTTGTAATCCTATTTGCCCCACTCTTCGATTTTTCATGACCCTGTATTTCATCTAAATTTCAATTCAAAAGTATATTTTAGTTGGAAATGAGACGCTTAATCCGAAACAATAGACCGTTAGTTAATAGGATTATCATTTTTGGAGTTATAAGGATGTTTCTTTTACGCAATTCAGTAATAGAACATCTAAAGTTTATGACGTCATCAATCCACGATTTTATTCGAATTGCAGTGCATTTTATAAGTAGTTGACACATGTTTTATTTTCATATTTTATATTATGCATATATATGATGGGTAAATATTATGGTGGCCCTCAACAACTAGTTTTTATTCGTGATTATAATATATTTTCGTAGATTCAGAAACATTTGCATTTTTAACAGTGTAGTGGACATAATATACAGCGTGTCCACGTATAACCTGACCGACCTTTATTTTCGCAACCGTTGGTCCTAGATGCATACTTTCAAGTTTTAATAAGATAAATAATTATTTTTAAAGAGATTTGGGTCAAGAAAAATATTTATTAAAAAAATACGAAAGTTAAATTTTTATACGGTCCCCCGGTCCTATAAGTGATATTTAGTAAAAATTTACTGTGACATTAACAAGTACGACAAAGAAAGTCCCATTCATCTAACATTAAAATTGACCGAGTTCTGAAACTTTGAAATGCATGACTTATACCACTTTTTTGCATCTAAAAAGAGATCATTTCGGCCATGCTTTCAGGGGTCGTATATAAAGTACTTAAACTTATTTCAAGGTATCTGCGCTTTGAAATAAATCGTAACAACTATTACGATTGAGTTAATTTGTATTAGTTAAGTTTCAGATTAATTAAAATAATTGTATTTTAACATATGTTTTATTTTGAAAGGATTTGAGGCTATGATTTTTTTTAACAAAAATTATGTTATTTTCATAAGGTTTTATTTAACTTGCAACGATCGTCTTTCCAGTTTAAGATTTGTACTCGAAGTTTAACTCACTTTCAAATGTCCGATCGAAGTTAAATTTTCCATACTGACTTAAATCCGATGGCAATGTAATATTATTATGATTTTCGACGCTTACTATCTTATACATACTTATATTAGAGGATAACACAAAAAAAATTAGGATAGATTATCGTCAACAAGTTTAAGAAAGAGTTTTATATTAGATAACATAAACCTGCGATGGTTGTGTTTTTTAAATTTTAAAATTACGTTTTATGTATTTTTTAACGCTGAATAAAAAAAAAATTACCTTCACTTTTAACCATCATATCAGGATTTTTCGCAAATCGTAAATTTCAAGTTTAAAAAACAGCGAAAAATCTGATATTATAAAATAGATGTAAGACTTTTTTATTCAGTTTAATTTTATTTAATTCAATAGTTTATTCAAATTTTTGGCTTATACTGGGTTTCTTGAAGCTAAACAGCTCAGGGGTCCGATGAGGTTGGGAGGGGAGGGGGGATCAATTTTAAGCTTCAAGCCATTTTAAGGGGATCAATTTTATTTTTTGAGCTTTTTAACTTTGAAATTTGCGATTTGAGAAAAATCCTAACATGATGGTTTAAAATGAAGGTCATTTACGGATTCAGCACTAAAAAATCCATAAGAATCAATTTTCAAAAGATAAAAAACATGGCACAACCCAAAATTTGAAAGACAAATCTAACAGCATTTTAAAATCTGTATCATTTTGTAAAGAATTGAGGCTGTTGTTTTTCATCCTTTTATTTAACAAAAATTCTGTTATTTTTATCCTCTTATATGTACAGTACAAATTGTATATTTTGCATTAATATGTCAGAATGATTATAGATTTCACAATTATATTAGATTGCAATGTTAATTTTTCTCTCAACTATTTTTTTTTATATATATCTGACGATTATTTATATTTCTATTACATTTGTGAATGACCCCTATTTGGCAGCAAAAAATATACTCCAACTTTAAACAGCTATTATTCGGTCAATTTTAATGTTAGATGAATGGGACTTTTTTTGTCGTACTTGTTAGTGTCACAGTAAATTTTTACTAAATATCACTCATAGGACCGGGGGACCTAAAAAAAATTTAACTTTCGTAATTTTTAATAAATGTTTTTCTTGATCCAAATCACGTTAAAAGTAATTCTTTACCTTATTTAAACCATTTTTGTAATTGGAAGTATGTATCTAGGACCAACGGTTGTGAAAATAAAGGTCGGTCAGGTTATACGTGGACACGCTGTATATTGGTTAAATGAAGCTGCTTCCTTTCCATGTAAGAGTTGCAAAACACAAACAATACCGCTGACATTACGAAATTCGTTAAGCAAAATGCTGAAGCTGTCATAAAAAAATATCTCCAGATATTCTATTTTCTAATATCACTCCTTTCCTGGTAAGCCCAGTTAATCCATCTAACTGTTGACCTACTGCAGTTATCCCAATTACTGGACAAAATACATATGGGTTGCATGAAGCTGCTTCCTTTCCATATAATAAATGTGAAACACAAACAACATCGGTGATTGTACGAGTGTTATTGATCTGAATGGTTAAGGATTTTCTTTAAAAAAATATCTTCAATCATTCTACTTTATATCATAAACCCACTCCTGTGAATCCCAGTTAATCCATTTGCCTGTAGACCTATTATAGTTGTACTAATTACTGGACATAATACATATGTGTAAAATGAAGATACTTCCTTTCCATATAAACTGTGTTAAACGCAAACAAAACCACTGATTTTACGAATTTTAATGAGATAAATATTTATGTAGTTATCATAAAAATCTCCAGTCATTCTATTTAATAATATCATCCCATTTCTGGGACGCCTTGTTAACACTTCTCCCTATTGACTCAATATATCTGTCCTTATTACTGGACATAATATGTACGGGTTAAATGAATTTGCTACATCTCCATATAAAATGTGTGAAACACAAACAACACCACTAATTTTACGAATTTTATTGAGCAAAATGTTTAAGGAGATTTTTAAGAAATATGTGCAATCATTCTATTTTATAATATCCTCCCATTCCTGGGAATCCTTTCTGACCCATCTACCTTGTGATCTAATATAGCTGTACTTATAACTGGACACAATACGTATGGATTAAATGAATTTGATTTCTCTCCATATAAAAGTTTTGAAACACAAATGACACCACTGATTTTACGAATTTCATTCAGCAAAATCGTTAAGGAGGTTCATAAGAAATATCTGCAGTCGTTCTATTTTATAATATCATCCCATTCCTGGGAATGATCTCTGGCCGATCTACCTGTTGATCTAATATAGCTGTCCTTATTACTGAACACAATGCGTATGGATTAAATGAATTTATTTCTCTCCATATAAAAGGAGTGAAACACAAATGACACCACTGATTTTACGAATTTCATTCAGCAAAATCGTTAAAGAGGATTATAAGAAATATCTGCAGTCGTTCTATTTTATAATATCATCCCATTCCTGGGAATCCTTTCTGACTCATCTACCTTTTGATCTAATATAGCTGTCCTTATTACTGAACACAATACGTATGGATTAAATGAATTTCCTTTCTCTCCATGTAAAAGGAGTGAAACACAAATGACACCACTGATTTTACGAATTTCATTCAGCAAACTCGTTAAAGATGTTTATAAGAAATATCTGTAGTCGTTCTATTTTATAATATCATCCCAATCCTGGGAATCCTTTCTGACCCATCTATCTTTTGATCTAATATAGCTGTTATTATTACCGAACACAATACGTATGGATTAAATGAATTTCCTTTCTCTCCATATAAAAGGAGTAAAACACAAATGACACCACTAATTTTACGAATTTCATTCAGCAAAATCGTTAAAGAGGTTTATAAGAAATATCTGCAGTCGTTCTATTTTATAATATCATCCCATTCCTGAGAACCCTTTCTGACTCATCTATCTGTTGATCTAATATAGCTGTCCTTATTACAGAGTGGCTAGTGGTCAGGGAAAAATACAGTAAAATAAAAAGAAAACTGCCCAGTTAAACTGAGGGCATTGAGCTCACAGGCTATTCACACTCATTGTATATTGTACTCTTATTTCAAAGAATTTGAAATATTCCCCTCGAAAAATAAAGAAATCAACAATATATTAAGGGGGGTGGGTCATTCCTCCGTTACCCCCCTCATAGTTAACTAATGAACGCCTTAAATTAATCAGGGAAGTCTCTAATTACAATGAATATACATACAAAATTTGAAGAAAATCGTATAATTCTGCATGAAAAACTCAGTTTTCTAAATTAAGGGGGGATTAGCCCCCCCTTTCCCCCTTTATACTTAACCAATGAACCCCCAAAACTATTCAGAGAAACACATTATCACAATGAACCTATATACAAAATTTGAAGAAAATCTGATAATTCTGCATGAAAAACTCATTTATCTAAATTAGGGGGGGGTATCCCCTCCTTTCTCCCTTTACACTAAACCAATGAACCCCCAAAACTATTGACAGAAGCACATTATCAAAATGAACCTATATACAAAATTTGAAGAAAATCTGTTAATTCTGCATGAAAAACTCATTTATCTAAATTAGGGAGGTGGTATCCCCCCCCCTTTCCCCCTTTATACTAAACCAATGAACCCCCAAAACTATTGACAGAAGCACATTATCAAAATGAACCTATATACAAAATTTGAAGAAAATGGGATAATTCAGCATGAAAAACCCATTTATCTAAATTATGGGGGGTTAGCCCCCCGTTTCCCCACTTTATGCTTAACCAATGAACCTCCAAAACTAATCAGGGAAGCGCCTTATCACAAGGAACCTATAAACAAAATTTAAAGTAAAACGGTTAGTTCTATCAAGAGTTATCGCGTTACGTACATACATACGTACGTACATACAGAACCGGCGGGCACATAAGCTCTCAGGCTTTGATAGACTGTGAGCTAAAAAGTGAAAAACACTAGTATATTACTAGGACTTCCCTCAAAGGGATTAGTCTGAGTGATATTGCTGAGAACATAAAGTTAACAATTACGATATAAAGAAGATATCAGCAAGAATCTAAGTGAATATACAGCATATGATAGACAAGAGATAGATAAAGATACAACATATGAAAAATAGCAAATTAAATGATATAATTACAAAATATCATATATAAATTCATATACTGTTATGTTTTCATATGCATTTTTTTATAACATTTGGCAAATAATCTCATTTTCTTAAGCGGGAATTGCCCAAAACTTTTAAAAAAAACGCCGGATCTTTTAAAACGATATTTTTAAAGTCACATAATCAGATTTGCAGCCAATAGCGTATTTTAGCAAGCGTAGTTTAACGCAAATTTAATTTAATTTTTGCAACATTTTCTTTGTGACAAATATCTAAATAAAATATTAAAAAATAAAATATTAAATATTGAAATATTAAATCAAATATTTAATATTTGAATTAAAAAAATTTCCTTTGTTTATTTGTATAACTATTTATAGAAACTCGTATACTTCAAACCACATTAATAACATGCTTTGCTACAAACGTGTCTACCAGTCTAACTACTCGTATGCCTTAGCTGTGTCTCTCTCCGAACTCATCTGTCTACTGTCTCTCTACTCTTCTGTATACCCGTCTCAGTATCCGTCTGTCTTTCTACCCGACTCTTTAATCGTGTCTATACCTGTCTCGCTTCCCGTTACACTACCCGTCTATCAACACGTCTGTTTGTCTATATACCCCTCTCTCTACCAGTCTGTCAAGTCGTCTCTGTACTCGTCTCTCTATTCACCACGCTACCCGTCTCCCTACCCATCTCACTACCCCTCTGTCAACCCTTTTTTTCACCTGCCTCGCTACCCGTCTGTCTATTCGTTTCGCTACCCGTTAGCTTATCTCTGTCACTATCCGTCTCTCTACCCGTCTGTCTACCCGTTTGCTTACACGTCTATCTATCTCTCGCCAACTCTTCCCAATATTTAAACAATTTAGTAAACGGAAGCCGTTTATCTGTTATTAAATGCAAACAGGAGTAATTTATCTAAAGAGTGTAATCATATGCAATTTTTTTAAATACATACATAAACCAGCATAATAATTCACCAGTTTTATTTTCATAGTAGTTTATGTCATTTGACAGTAAATCTCAACTTCTGCAACCCGAACTGCGTCAAGCTTTTTAAAAAAGCCCCAAGGTCCGTATAACTGGGAAGGGGAATTGTCCTCAGGGCTATTAGATACATGTTATTAAGTTAAGTGAAAGTTTCGTAATCGGGTTCGCAGCCAATTTCTTATGTCAGAAAGCGTGGCTTCACGCCATTTTAAATTCATTTCTGTAACTTTCTTTTTCTTTTTTTTGGTGGGTGGTTGGGGGGGGGGAGGGTTCCAAATATATACATTTAAATTCAAACTTTTGCCCCATGTTAATATTAGTGTTGTTTGTATTATCAATTAATACTTTGTTGATCGAGCTTCATTCGAAACAAATGTAAAAGACTTCTACAGTTTTTATTTTCTAGGAGAAAGTTCCGTAATCGGGCCCTAAGCTAATCGGGGAATTTAATATCATTATGGTTTCTAACTCTTATAGAGTTAAAACAATATTGTTGCTAGCATTACTCTTGTTTGTGACCAACCTCTTCTGTGTATCTGAATGGGGAAAAGTTCCGTATCATGTACTGGTTGGTGCCAAAGGCAGTTTTAGAATCTTACCAAATTTTTCTAGAGAGCGGAAAAACATGTTTTTTAAAATATTTACAAATATACGTTTATTAAAACATGTTTTTGAGCCATTTAAAAAAATTAAGTACGGTGCTAAAATAAAATTTTATTGCCATTTTCGATATTTTAATAAGAAATGAAAATACATAACAAACAAATTTAACAAAACTAAGCCATTTTTGGGTACTTCTCTATTATCCCGTCGACCACTTTTCATAACAAAAAAACTATCGCCAAACTGTAAGATTAAACGCCAAAAATACAGTCCCATTTACTTGATGCCAGAAGCATTATACGTATTTGTTATGCCATCAAGTGGTTTTTAATTCGACATTTGCGTGTATTTTTCATTATGTTTTACTGATTTATTAGTTATTTCATTCATTAAAATAATAATTGTGTCCTTAAATTCTTATATTTTATTTATTTTGATATTTCAATGGCAACGTTCTCCCGTTTATTTAGCGTTACAGTTTGGCGATAGTTCTTTGTTATGAAAAGTGGTCGACGGGATAATAGAGAAGTACCCATTTTTGTGATAAATAATTGTTATTGCCAGGGGGGCAAATTGTAAACAATTAATAAGCGAACTAAACAAATTACCGGAAATAACTTGTGGGAATCTCAGGAAAGAAATATCTGATATAAATAGCATTTAAAATCTTAAAATGGAGAAGTGGTCCGTATAAAAATGCAAAACATTATACACCTGATATAAGAATTTTTTAATTTTTTTATATTTCCGAAAGCACAGATAAAAGAGTAAAAATCCCGCCACAGATGCCATATACTCACCACGTTGGCGCGATTTTTCCCCCGCCCCTTTGGCGAAAACTGTTTGTTGTGTTTGTTTACTTTTATTTTTTATTTTAATTCTATAGATTATTTTTATATGTATATCAATATTAATTTAGGCACAGATGTCATATACGCACCAGATTGGCGCGATTTTTCCCCCGTCAATTTGGCGAAAACTTTGTTTTTGAATATTAGTTACAAATACCATACAATAATAGCACGTAATATTTTATTTCAATATAAAAATAAAATAACGTAATAAATGAAATAGCTCCTATTATTCAAAAATGGGAAATAAAAATAAATAAATGATAGTTTGATATAAATAAATATTGATATATATAATAAAAACAATTTATAGAATTAAAATAAAAAATAAAAGTTAATAAACAACAATTGAAACAAAATAACCGGGTTACAATGTGAGGCATAAAATTGCCATTTTGTTGCAATCGCTCCAATGTGGTGCGTATATGACATCCGCGCCTTTATTTATATCAAACTATTATTTATTTATTTTTATTTCCTTTTTTAAAATAATAGAAGCTGTTTCATTTATTACGTTATTTTATTTTTATATTGAAATAAAAAAATCACGTGTACTATTTGTCACACTATTTGTAACTAATATTCAAAAACAAAGTTTTCCCCAAGCTGGTGGAGGAAAAAATCTCTCCAACGTGGTGCGTATATGACATCTGTGCCTTGTTTCATTTCACATAGAGGTACTGCTCTATTATCCAGTCGACCACTTTTCATAACAAAAAACTATCGCCAAACTGTTAGATTAAACGCCAAAAATGCAGTCCCATTTACTTGATATCAGAAGCATTATACGTGTTTGTTACGTCATCAAGTGGTTTTTAACGCGACATTTGCGTGTATTTTTCATTATGTTTTACTGATTTATTAGTTATTTCATTCATTAAAATAACAATTATGTCCTTAAATTCTTATATTTTATTTATTTATTTATTTTGATATTTCAATGACAACGTTCTCCTGTTTATTTGGCGATAGTTTTTTGTTATGAAAAGTGGTCGACGGGATAATAGAGAAGTACTCACATATGTATTGGTACTTTTATGTTAACTTGGCGCAGTTGATAAATCGCCAAATATTATTCTCATTATATCTTCATATTGCAATGATTTCATTTAAATATAAATCTTTCACTGATTTCATTTGAAATACATACATTAAAAATACACGTCTTTCACTCATTTAATTTAAAATCACGCCTTTCACTAATTCCATTTAAAATACTAAAAAGGAAAAGAAAATAAGAAATAATGCCACAAATCGAAACCTTTTATTTAAACATCAAAGAATTGTTCCTAACATACACACGCGAAATAAAAAAGCTGCTAATGGTGTGATTTACGCCAAATCTCTAATACTAATACTACTCTTACTAATCTCTAATACTTTTCAAACAGAAAAAAATCCAGATTAACTTTCCATTTTTATTAAATTGAAATATATTTTATTGTGCTGAATATTAGTGCTTGCATATTTTTTTGCTCCATGTACTCCATAAACTTTTCAATTCCGATTGTCTACGAAAATCTCCCGCCGGTGAAAATGACGTACGCACAAAATTTAGTGACGTATGTACTTTAATTGTGCTTTTTTGTCTATTTTTTTAATGTAATTTCCAAACGGTTTAGCATTTATTCTTGGTAATAAATAGACGACGTTGTCACCTTTATAGGAACCTGCTGTAAAAATTTGAACGAAATCCGTTAAATATTTTTTGAGTTATGCTTGACGAAAGGTTTTAATATCCATCGTAGCTATATATGGGGCAAAGTAATACTGCGCTGTGTATGAGTCTTCGTTGCACTCAGACAATTATAGAAAAATTCATGTTGATTATTTGATCGAATAATCAACATGATTTTTTCTATAAGAATATATTGGTGTTCATCACTTTTTTTTACTGTATTTTTCCCTGATCACTAGCCACCCTGTATTACTGAACACAATACGTATGGATTAAATGAATTTCCTTTCTCTCCATATAAAAGGAGTGAAACACAAATGACACCACTGATTTTACGAATTTCATTCAGCAAAATCATTAAGGAGGTTTTTAAGAAATATCTGCAGTCGTTCTATTTTATAATATCATCTCATTCCTGGGAATCCTTTCTGACCCATCTACCTTGTGATCTAATATAGCTGTCCTTATTACTGAACACAATACGTATGGATTAAATGAATTTCCTTTCTCTCCATATAAAAGGAGTGAAACACAAATGACACCACTGATTTTACGAATTTCATTCAGCAAAATCGTTAAAGAGGTTTATAAGAAATATCTGCAGTCGTTCTTTTTTATAATATCATCCCATTCCTGGGAATCCTTTCTGACTCATCTATCTGTTGATCTAATATAGCTGTCCTTATTACTGGACACAATACGTATGGATTAAATGAATTTGCTTTCTCTCCATATGAAAGGTGTGAAACACAAATGACGCCACTGATTTTACGAATTTCATTCAGCAAAATCATTAAGGCGGTTTTTAAGAAATATCTGCAGTCGTTCTATTTTATAATATCATCCCATTTCTGGGAATCATTTCTGACCCATCTACCTGTTTATCTAATATAGTTGGCGTTATTATTGGACACAATACGTATGGATTAATGAATTTGCTTTCTCTCTATATAAAATATGTGATACACAAACACCACAGTTTTTACCAATTTCATTCAGCAAAATGGTTAAGGAAGGGAAGTTTATAAGAAATATCTTCAATCAATCTATTTTATAGCATCTGCTTTCTCTCTATATCAAATATGTGAAACACAAACACTACAGTTTTTACGAATTTCATTCAACAAAATGGTTAAGGAAGGGAAGTTTATAAGAAATATCTTCAATCAATCTATTTTATAGCATCATCCTTGCCCTGGGAATCCTTGTTAACCCATCTACCTGTTAACCTAATATAGCTTTCCTTATTCAAGGTTCGTACGGGTCCTGGAATTTTAAGACCAAGAAATTATTCAGTAGCAGCATTTTCTTATAGATTATATCTTCTTAAATAAGGTGAAATTTTGCACGTTTGAAGTTGATGTATTTGTTTAGAAAAATTTACTGGTACGTCACCTGGAAAAGTAACGGTACCCGTACGAACCCTGTTATTACTAGACATGATATGTATGTGTTAAATGAATTTGCTTCCTTTCCATATAAAAGATGTGAAACACAAACAACACCACTGATTTTATACATTTTATTTAGCAAAATGGTTAAGGAGACCTTTAAGTAATGTCTGGAATAATTCTATTTTTTTATAGCAAACGTGCTCTTGGAATCCTTTCTATCCCATCTACATGTTGACCTAATATAGCTGTTCTTATTACTGGATGTAATACGTATGCATTAAATGAATTTGCTTCTCCTCTTTTTTATAAAATATGTGAAAAATAAACAACGACAAAGATTTTACAATTTTTATTCAGCAAAATTTTTAAGGAGGTTTTTAAGGAATATCTCCAATCATTCTATTTTATAATATCATCCCATTCCTGGGAATCCTCGTTGACCCATCTGCATCATCTGTTGACCCATCTGTCCCGCCTGCTTTGCCATATTCTCTGCCGCTTGTTGAGCAGCACCAAAGCCTTGCTGCATTGCGTCCATTGCCTGGCCAGGCATTTCTTGAAAAGGCATGCCCTGGGGAGCTCCATGGACGATGTAAAGAGACAGAAAGCAAAGAGTCAAAGAAACCTAAAATAAAGATAATGAATATTTAGTGATAATTAAAATGATTACAGATGATAAAAGTAGGTACAGTGAGTCAAATATGAACAACTAGTAGGCTACGCCTGCTGCGCTGGTCGGTTTCTCCGAACGAAACTTGAATCAAGCGAAATATATAGGTGAATTTGACCTTGTATTTGAAAGCAATCTGTACATTTACCCGGAATATCCGTCCGCATTACTGAAAACGATACGAGCGCCATTGGTCTATTATATTTTCTAATGTGCAGTCAAAATTTTAGCTGTTAAGGACTAACTCTTTTATTTGATCATTTACAGTAGGATTTAGTAAAGAACGTTCTAACTATATGCAATATACTAAAACCATCTCTAAAAATTATCAAACTAACAATGCAAACAAACTTGCTAACAAAATCCATCAAGTAGAACTTTTTAAACTAATTTTTGATAATCGGGTTCACGTGATTATGGAACTTTCCCCCACAATTCTAAAACCAGTTAACGTAGAACGATATGAAATATACTGAAACCATCCCTAAAAATTATCTACCTAACAATGCAAGTCTCATAAAAATCTGACCAGTAAAACCTTTTAAAAAGGCTGATCTTTCGTAGTCGGGTTCACCTGACTGTATAACCTTCGCACATAACTCTTTGACTAAGCAACGTAAAACAATATGTAATGTATTAAAACCATCCCTGATATAGCATCTAACTAACAACACAGTTGTCGTAATCCGTTCAGTAGAATATTTTAAAAAGGCTAATATTTCACAATCGGGTTCATCTTTCCTCCATAATTCTGTAACTAAGCAACGATATAACGATTTGCATTAAACTAAAATCATCTCTGACAAATTATCTAACTATTAATGCAAGTCTCTTTAAAATCCGTCCTGTAGAACTTTTTAAAAGGGCTAATATTTCATATTTGGGTTCATCTGATTGTAAAACTTTCTCCATAACTGTATAACTAAGGAACGTAGAACTATATGTACACAAAAACTAAAACCTTCTCTGAAAAAGTATCTTACTAACAGTGCAAGCCCCATCAACATACATCCAGCAAACTCAATTTATAATCAACCAGAACAAAATTCCCATTTGCATTTTTGGGTAGATTGCGTAAGAAATACTACCAATTACATTCTCCCCTATGTTGGAATTTCTGAAAAATTTTTGCAGATCTACGCCGATCATGACTCCTAGAATCCAAAACCACTCCCAGTTCAAAACTTTATCTATCTGCCTATTTATATATATATATATATATAAATACATAATATCAATCCGGTAAAATTCATAAAAACATTGGATTTTAATGATTTATTTAATAACATTGATATAAAAGACTTACATAAAACAATGTGTATATTATTTAAAGAATTTAAATCTCAATTAAAATTAAAAGAACATATTTCAGTAAATTTTTTTAAAACTTTACTAAATTTTACATTGCATAATAATTACATTATATATGACAATATTATCTATAAACAATGCCAGGGAATTCCGCAGGGCGGAACCGCATCTAGTATTCTCTCTGACCTTTACTTATATTATTATGAAAGAAATATAAGTCCGAACAATGATTATGTATTTTATCGCTATATTGATGACATTATCATATTTTATTTCAATGAAAAAAATTGCACATCACCACTCAATTTTTATCCTACTCAGCTTAAATTAAGCGAAAATGATTTAATTAATAATAATATAAACTTTCTTGACTTAAAAATTAATATTACTAATAATTATAAATTAATTTTTGATATTTATGATAAGAGATTTGATTTCCCATTTAAAGTAAATATTTTTACCAATTATGCTTCATGTTTACATAAATCTGTTTATAAAAATATAATTATCAATTATCTACATCGTATAAAATACTTATGCTCAGATATAAATAAAAACAAAAATATTAGATATATTCGAGATCAAGCAAAAATATATGGATATCCTATTTTTATGATAAATTCAATCATCAACTCTTTTAAATAACATTTATTATATAATTTAAATATAAACATGGTATGTAATAAATTATTGTTTTAGTGTGCGATAACATATAACAAAAGATATAGAAAATAATAATTATATCATACATTATTACAATTATAACATATTAGGAAATTTAATATTTAATATTTGTTTGAACATTATATACACTTTATGTAGAAAATTACAAATATAACATACATAATTACAATTATAACATATTAGGAAATTTAATATTTGATTGAACATTATTTATACTTTGTATAGTTGTGATTGTGCGTTGCCGATCACCTCTGTTTAAGGTATTATTGATGTGCAGTTTTCATACATTTATAAATTAACTTATACAATAACAAATTAAATTATACAATGATAACATTGGTGACTATAACTCATATATATATATCTATTTGCAATATATATAAAAATAAATATATATAGTTTTTATTTTTGTCTATGAATAATTAAAATTAACAAGTATTTTAATTACTGCATTGCATTAATTTGATTGAAAAACAGTAGTAATACTATTAATTATCAACATTATAAATTTTGAGATATTTTGAATTGTTTATGAATTATTTAATTAGATATTTAAATTAATCTATAAATATAAAATATATTTACAATGTAGTATAAATTAAACATTAATTATTTAAAAACAAGTCTAATATATATTTAAGTAGTAGTAAAAATAAAACATTAATTATTTAATAAATGTCTATAATATCAGTGGATTAACACAGCTGGCAGCAAAAATAATTTGAATTAAAATAATATCTCTTTTACATAATATATTCTTGTTAAGAATATCTGAAATGCTGTGCAAGTTGAATTAATTCTGTGTAGATTTATTCATATAGTAGTATTATATTTTATTTGAATTTTAAGTAAAACTACAAGTTAGTATTGTTTTTTAAAGTTTATTTATATAAATAAATCTAATGAAGTGAGTATGTAACTAATAAAGTGGATATTTAACTAAATATTAATTATGAACTATTATAATACCAATAGATGGCGACACTTTACCTTTCAGGTAGTTGTAGATAATATTGTTAATATTATATTTAATTTAACTATAGAGGGAGCTATTGATTGTATATTAATTTTACTTTCAGGAATTAAAATTGGATGGAGTAATATATATTCACGGATATAAATTTGTTATAAGTGTATTAAAACCAGAATTATTTTGAGTGTTTTTGAATCATTTTGTGATTGGGTGTCATTTATGGGGTTGTGTTTTAAAAAAAGTGTGCTCTCAACTTGTCTTACAAATCATTTCTCTCAACTCGACTTAGTTAACATGTATGATGCATTGCCATGTGGATGTGAATATTATGTAGACGTTGTGACATTTTAAGGATTCTGTATAATTATTGTGAGTAATATATTTTATCTACACTTTACGCGTTCATATTTCCAATTTTATTATTTCAAAACTGTTATCTCGTGGTAATTTAGTGAGGTGTTAATTACAGTTTTTTGGATAATCGATGTGAGTGAAATATATTGTATTTTCTTAATGGTTTTTTATTTCCTATTTAAATATTTCCAAATTTTAATATTTCCAATTGTTGTCTGGTAATAATTCAGTGTACCTGGATGATTCTACTGATCTTAGCATTATGCCAGTAGAATTATGAAACACTGAATTATTATTTAAAACACATGTGGGTGCATCCAGGCTGATGAGTACATGTGCATGTGTTTTTCCATGTCCAATTCATATTTAATTCTCATGTGGTCCAATTTTCCATTGTGTATGGTTCATATTTAATTTGTTAATCCATTTGTGTTTACTTAATTGCAACTCCAATTTATAATTTTTTTTTTTTTTTTCCCCTTTCTCTCTATTTCTTTTTTCAATATTCTTTTGGTATGAGTAAAATTTGGCCAATTACCATTGAAGCATTAGCTATGGTAATATTATGTTTGCACATGTTAATTATTAGCTATGTGGTATTCTGTATACACAGTATCATTGATTATCTCTTTGGAGATTTAAGTAGAATAGAACTTGATATGTTTTTTGAAATTCATAGATATTATAATTATATATATATATATATATATATATATATATATATATATATATATATATATATATATATATATATATATATTTATGGACACGATAACTTTCATAATTCTTCACAAATCCCTTTCAAACTGATACATAAAATCAAGGGGCATACATTCTCGGTCAAGTTCGTTAATGGGCAGGCAAAATCGGACCCGGGGGGGGGGGGGGAGGGAATGTTTTTTTTTTGTGAAAACAGTAAAATCCCATAACTTCTTAATTATGATACATACCGATTACGTTTAAAATTATTATTACTTCTAGAAAAAGGGATAAAAATTTATGTATGACAGAATTTTAATATAATTAAAAATGACCTCAAGGGGGGGAAGGGGATAGTCGTTTTAAAAGAAACAAATTCATAACTTCGTCAATTCACAAGATATTAAATCCGCTTAAATTTATTATAAATCTTCTTAATATTCTCTACAACTTTTATATTGAAAAGTTTTTTATAGGACCAACTCTTACAACAACAAAAAAAATTAAAAAAATCCCTGCCGGCTCCGTTTACAAACACATGTATCTTTTGAAGTGGACTGTCCCAACGGCCGGATCATGGCAAAAAGGTTTTCTTCTGCAATTCCCAATACACAGGCGCCCCACAGTCTTCGTCTTCGAAATATTCCTGTGCCTGTAGGCCGAGCCGTCAGGGATTTTTTTATATGTAAGGACCCTAGAAGCCAAGGGGTACAAGTGACAAAATTTTGATTTGGAGTAAATTAAGTTCAAAGTTTTGAGTCAATAGTAATTGACTGAAATAATTATGAAACTGTAGCTTATTCCATAATGGTTTTTGAACTCTTATGTCAATAACTGTGTAAAGAAGGTGGAGTACAATTTTTTTTTAATTTATAGTTAATCAATATTGATAACAAAGGGTACAAGTTTCGAATGCTTAAGTAGTTAACCTCCAAAACGCAGCACTTAATGAAAAAATCATTTATATTTTTTTGCGTACAAACAAATAGCCTTATTTCTAGATCGTCTGTGCACTTAGCTCACTTTTTTTTCAATTTTGTCACTTATATCCCTTGGTTCTGGGGTCCTCGTATATAATTGGTAGATAGATGAAATTAAAAACAAAATACATTTTATTACAACATTGTTTCTAATTTACACACGCAAAAATAAAAGTTGCTTTGTCAAGATTTACGCCTTGTTAATGGAAAATTATCTATTTTCTATCTCTATCTAATATTTTATTTTATACTTTCAGAAAACAATACGTTTAAAATTGTTTTCGAGTAACAACAGTGGAGTTAATTATGCGCCAAACCACGTTTGTCGTAATAGACCAATTTGGCTGTGAAACTGCAACTATGAAATATTTTGCTATGTAAAAATGTGAAATATTGAGCTTTGTAATTACTAAGCAGCGTATAATGATATGCTATATAATAAAATCTTCCCTGGAAAATTATCTAATTAACAGTGAAGGTTCCATCGAAATCCATTTGACAGAGTATTTTAGAAATGATAATCTTTCATAATCGGGTTCATCTATTATAGAACTTGCCATAATAACTAATCTACGCAGAACGATATGTTATATACTAAAACCTTCCTTTAAAAATCATCTATCTAACAGTTCAAGTTGCGTGAAAATCCATTTTGCAGAACTCGAGTTATAAGCAGTCGGAACGAAATTTCATATATATATATATTATATATATAATACACTATATTGCCAAAGGTGACCGGTCACTTGCGATTTTAGACGTTTTGTTAACTATCTAGAGAAATACATGAGGAATTAACCTGAAACTGCAGGTGTGTAAACAGTATAGTATAGGTTATATATTTCCGCAAAGATTTTTTTACGAAACCCCATAGGGGACTGTCAACAAATTGAAAAAGAACGAATATCTTTTGGATAACCCTGTAAAAACTAATGTAGCAAAGACGTTCAAACTCGAGATTATTAATAAGTGGCTTTTTGTAATATACTGTGTTCATTTTTATGAGGATAGCATGTATACTCGTAGAGAAATTAAGGTTTTTATAAAAACAGTCCCAAATTTCGCCTAGTTTTTTGCTTATAATTTGCAAAGTTCTTAATAGAAAAAAAAGTTCTTTTCAGAAAATATGACAAAAATCATTGTACATAATACTCTACAATCAAAATTAAAAAATAATAAAAATTGGATGAAAAATGAGCAGGTTTACTAAAAAATGTTTCACTGCGCATGAGCGAATGCAATCAAAATATAATATGCATAATGTATTAGCTAAGGATATAGAGCAACTTTTGTGAAAGTCTCAAAATCATAGCTTGAAAATTCTGAAAATTATCGTCGATAGAATAAGCTCGAAATCCGTTCTTCCCAAAAGGAAGCAAAAATATGAGGGGTTGTATCCAAATATAGTAGTACCTTCAATGTTGTGTACGCTATCTTGGCACTAATCAACAGATATTTGATACAACCCCTCATCTTTTTGCTTCTTTTGGGGAACAAAGGATTTCGAGCTTATTCTATCGACGATAATTTTCAGACTTTTCAAGCTATGATTTTGAGACTTTCACAAAAGTTGCTCTATATACTTAACCTGCTGTATTCCTTCAAAATGTCAGCCATCCTATAATTTCAAACTGCTATACTCAGCCATTTTTAAGATAGAGGCAAAACAAAAAATGCTCTGGAATCCTTCGATCAAAGCCGAACATTTAACGCAAAAAGTTTTAGGATTTCTAATTTTTTGTACAACTTTTTGAAATTGAATTCTTTAAATGGCTATCACAGCGCCCCCTCCAAATACAATATCCCCAAATTCAACTGGGACCTGCAGGATATAGTCAAAAACATATTAAAAAAATACGGTTCAATTATCTGCATAACTTCGTACACTTTTCGATGATACAATAGTGAAAATGGAACAAAAATCGCGATCGCAGCACCTCTTTTCGTCGAAAAATCCCCAAATTCAACTGGGACCTGCATGCTGTAGTCAAAAACATGTACAAAAAATTTGCTTTAATTTGAAGCATAATTTGGTACATTTTTCGATGATACAATAGTGAAAATGGAACAAAAATTTCGATCACAGCGCCCTCTTTCGTCAAAATATCCCTAAATTCAAGTAGGACCTGCTGGCCATAGCCAAAAACATAGAAAAAAAATGGTTCAATTTGAAGCATAACTTCATGCCATTTACGATGATACGATGAGGACGGACAGACAGGCATTTTGTAAAAACATGCTTTTCGGAATCCCTCACCCCTCAAGCGTGTAAATCCGTCGAAAACCGGAAGTAGGAAAAAATTTCGATTACAATACTTTCTTCTATTATAGATAGAAGAAAGTAAAAATGAACACAGTTTTTTTAATCACACATAATACTGTTATTACGAAATTTCAGTTCCCTGTCTTTTTTAGATAAATCTGACTTAAATGTTAACCCCTTCGCGACGAGCGTCCTTTACGGAATTTTTAATCTTTTGCCACCGGTTTTTCATAACAGGAATTTTCACCTGATTGAATCTCAAAAATGCTGTCATTAAATAAGGCAAAGTTTACAATAAAAAGTTACTGGTGGGAATAATCGAGGATTCTGAGCATCTTATGCGTCACGTATACGTGTCGCTCGTCCCCAAGGGGTTAAATGACAGATTATGAGCCGACACTATTTTGGCTATAAATGTATTTATTTTTTATTAAACACTTTTTTTAAAAAGCATTGCTAAAAAAAATTTACTTAAAAGGTTTTCACCTTTTAGTTATATAATATATGTCTAAACTCTGCCCGTCGCTAGACGGTATGCATTCATTCATAACGTAAATATTAATGAAAAAATTTAACAAAATAAAGTGGCCGGAGCAATATCTTCAGTTTTTGTTAAGTAGTGGTATATGTGAAAGCAATCCCTAAAAAGTATTTCAAACAATGGTAATATGTGGGTTTCTCAAATTTTGTCTGTCCCTGTTCATAGCTAACTCTCGCGTCACATTAGATAGTACGATTTTACTCAGTCAGTTAGAAAACTATCATCGAACACGCATTTTAAAATATCATCGCTCGATAATGTATCTTTGGTCCTACATAAAGTTTACATTACATACCTATAAATAAATATACAAATGTGGATGATTTCAAATTGTATGTCTTGAAAAATCTACTTTAAAAAAACGATCGTAGACCATTAGAAAGAAAAGTCATTGTTATGGGCGGAGTTTCAAGCTTCAAATTGCTGATCTGAGTAGCTCTACACCGAATTTCGGTTTTTTAATAAAAACTGGTGATTGCTCTCAGTATATATGTTTTTTTTTTTTTTTTTTTTTTTTTAATAGCATTATTTGCCATGTTTGTAACAGACGAAAACAAAGTATGAATATATACCAATCATTAGTCTTTAGTAACTCTACAATACCTTTTGATTTTATGAATTTTGTGCAGCATTTTTGAGGAAAGAGGATTTTTACCTTATGAGGTTCTTTACCTCATTCAGAGGGGTTAGGAGTGGTAAGGGGGGGGGGGGTAAAAACGTATCTCATGATCTATGAAGGTTTTAGAAATGAAATTTTGAAAGGAGGTGAATTACAAAACATAGAAACCAGATATAAAGGATTTTTTTTTTTTTTGGAAATTAGGCCCTCTTGCAGGTGTGTTTAGGGGCAGCGACGGTGCAAAAACGGATCTCTCGCCGCTTTCGTCATAAATTTTTCAACATGCTCAATGTCAGAATATAAAGATAAAATGCGGATGATTTTTTTAAACTCGGTTTCTTTACCCTCCCCCTAGGGAAGGGAGTCGTAAAATGAGAATCTATCACGGTGTAAAAGATTAAATTTTCAAAGCGATCACATAATGAACATATGATGCACAGAATTTTTTCTATCTTTATCTACTAAATCATCGCTTTCGTGATGAAATTTTGCTAAATTCTAAGTGTCAGAATACAAACATAAGATTGGGATATATATTTTTTTTTAATTCAGCACCATCGCCCACCTGGAAAAGAGGAGGGGTTGAAGGGCTCCGTAAACGAAGTAAACGTATCTCCGCATTTATCAATATTTCAGAGGTGAAATTTAGAAAGCGGGTGAATTGCAAAATATAAGCAGCAGATACGAAGAAATATTTTGTTATTTCGTTCCTTTGTAACCTCCCCCCCCCCCTCTCCCCGGGTCAAAGAGCAACCCTTTTTTAAATTTTCCTTTTAATTTATTTAAAGTTTTTTTTTCATCCTATATTTTTATGTATTCACTAAATTATATTCATTCATAAATGCAAATATTTTATTTAGCAGGTCAAAGAGCGTTTTTCATTTTCCCATAAAAGCAATGCATCTAAATGCAAAGTAAAAAAAAAAAATAAATAAATAAAAGACAGCCACCAATTGATGTTTAAACCTAATTTTTAGGTCACGAAAATGACAATAAAGTGATTACAAAAAAACAATCGACAAAAATGAAATACATAACACATTTATTAGAAAATAAAATATATTATTAGAATTTTTATTGCTTCACGAAAAATATTTGAAATTTTATCGAATACGGGAAAAAGATCCATTTTCAGAAAAATCCGCAATGAATATAAAAGGATTTTTTTCATTTCTTACTTCCTTTTTCTGTTTTAAAACACATTTTTGCTCTATTTACGGAATGTCACAAGAGTAGTACTTTCTGTGGATCTTTATTTGCGAATCACTGTTTTAAAAGAACATGATCTGTGTAGAATTTATTTATGTTAAATTTGAGAAAAATTGTTGCTGATAAAAAAAAATAGATGTTTGCTAGTTTTTATTAGTTGCGATAAATATTCCTCCATGATAAATATTATTTTGAATTAATTTTAAAACAACCAAACCTACTTTTTCAGGTGAGTCGACTCATCAAGCAAGGAAGTCGGTTCAGCAGACTCAACTCCGCAAAGTGAGTCGAAACGTCCATGCCTACATTTTACTCCGGATTTTAAGAAAGTATTTCCACTTTTCAAAAATTCTCTGTAAGTAATAACCTGTAATCTATTTTTATTTACAATACCGCTGGCCAAGATGGATAGCGATATATCTTGAATGATATTGTTTTATTTACATGCAAATACAAATAATATGAAGATTTTCAATAAATATGTTTCTCTGAAATTTTTATGGTGTGAAATATTGATTATTTTTTCAATAATTTTATATTTTATCTAAACTAATAAAAGAAAGTTTCGCTCTGTGTGTCTGTGTGTATGTCTGTTGGCGATGGCTAGGAAAATCTGGCCCACCTAGAAGGCTGGAAATTTAGATTTAGGTAGTCCAAACCCTCTCCTGGTGCAACATTACTTCAGAATTTTAATATTTTAATTACTTTCTGAAATATTAATTAAAATGCACAAAGAACTCTCATTAAAAATACGCTTTTATTCTCTTGGGTTGGTTGTTTACTGGTTGGTTGCATCGATTCTTCACAGAAGTAATTAAATAAACCAGAGTAGCGATGCACAAATAAGGATTTCTAACTAAATAGTGTCAACATGGATTGAAGTTATTAGCGTAGAGGAGCCATGCGAATGTCACGCCACCTGTACATGACAAATTACACATACGTCCCACTGATTGAAATATTTTGCAGGCATATTTTTCTTCATCACAATTAGTCGGGTTTAAGTTTTTTTTTACATGACATTTATTATTATGATGGAGATTGTTAATACAGAAAACTTTATTTAACAGATTTTTTTTATATTTGCGGGAATTAAGAGGGACAAGGGTCTAATTACATTTAAGCTTCAAGGTGTATTTCTAGAAAGCAGTTACCAGAATTTCCGAATAGTAGTGTAAAAGTAGTAAGCCAAATTTCAAATTAAGTTCCTAGCTTAACCAAATGAATCAATCATTAAAGATGTATTGTGATCCTCCTAATGAGTTATTTGCTGAAGGCCACTTGAACAACCCCCCCCCCCCCACCCCTCCCGGACCGTCCTTCAAGGTTTTTTCTCTAACTCTGCTCCGTTTCCATATCTCAACAACTATCTTTCCGATTTCAACGCAAGTGATTTCAAACATTATAATTAATTTAATAGTCACCATTTATAACATTAAACTAAATTTATGAGTAGCGGTTACCACTATTTACGAATAACAGTTTAAGCCAAATTTGTAATTAAATTCAAAGCTAAGGAAACAAACGAATTTTGAAAGATGCATAGTGGTCCTCCTAATTAGTTATTTGCTGAAGGCCACTTGAACACCCCCCCCCCCCCCTACACCCCTCCCGGCCCGTCCTTCAAGGTTTTTTCTCTAACTATGCTCCGTTTCCATATCTCAGCAACTATCTTTCCGATTTCAACACAAGTGATTCCAAACATTATAATTAACTTAATTGTCACTCTTTATAACATTAAACTAAAATTATGAGTAGCGGTTGCCACTATTTACGAATAATAGTTTAAGCCAAATTTGCAATTAAGTTCAAAGCTTAAGCAAACGAACGATTTTTGAAAGATGCATAGTGGTCCTCTTAATTAGTCATTTGCTGAAGGACACTTGAACAACCCCTCCCCGCCGGCACTCCTTTCAAGGTTTTTTTTCTCTAACTATGCTCCGTTTTCATATCTCAGCAACTATTTTTCCGATTTCAACACAAGTGATTCCAAACATTATAATTAAATTAAATGTCACTCTTTATAACATTAAACTAAATTTATGAGTAGCGGTTACCACTATTTCCGAATAATTGGGTAAGCCAAATTTGTAATTAAGTTCCTAGCTTAAGCAAACGAACGAATTTCGAAAGATGCATAGTGCTCCTCTTTATTAGTCATTTGCTGAAGGGTTCTTGAACAACCCTCCCCCCCGGCCCCTCATTCGAGGTTTTTCTCTAACTATGCCCCGTTTCTATATATCAGCAACTATCTTTCAACGCAAGTGATTCCAAACATTATATTTAACTTAATAGTCACCCTTTATAACATTAAATTAATTTTATGATTTTATAATTTTTTTTAAATTAATTTTATTTACCACTATTTACAAATAAGAGTTTAAGCCAACTTTGTAATTAAGTTGCTAGCTTAACAAAACGAACGAATATTTATGCATGCATAGTGGGCCTCCTAATTAGTCATTTTCTGAAGGACACTCGAACATCTCCTCCCTTCGGCACCTCACTCAAGGTTATTTTCTCTAACTGTGCCTTATTGCAATAACTGGGCTAACAATGTTCCAATCTTCTCGAAACCAGCTCAATTTTGTAGTGCGCCTACTATGCAGTAAGGTAGGCAGCGGGGACCTGTCTCAGAAGTTCGTTCGGAAAGAGGTTTGTTTAGAACAGAATGCTCCCCTGGCGGTGGTAGGGGGAAATAAAAGATTTTCTAGAGCGTACGAGCATGCCTGGTATACTGTTCCGAAGCCATCGTAGACCGTGGCCAGAGTTCCGTTTTTTAAGAGATTTAAGTTTATTACAAGGGCTCGGGCAACGCCGGGCGGGTCAGCTAGTGTGTAATAAGATTTTGTCTTTACTTGTTCATAAAACAATCGTCTTTATAAATTAAATAAACGAAAACAACAGTAAATGTTATTCTCCTTTATATGTTTCTCGCACGTTAGAATCTATGCCTGAGTAATTAAACGCAATGTTCTCGATTTCTTTGATAATAGAAAATTCACCTTTTTTTATGCTTGAATGCGTGAGCTAGTTAATTTATTCTAACAAATTATAATATTTTTCTCTTTCTTTTTTTTAAGATATATCAAAAGAGAAGAAAAAAAAACATTATTTAAACTATCCATTCGGGATTTTTAAATTGTTTTCTCGATTTACAATCATAATTTAATTAGTATTAAACTATTAATTGATAAATGAAAATTTAAAAAAAAAATTATTGCCCTCTTATTTTATTGGTATTTTATAACCTACAGTTTCCTGTTTAAAATACTTCATTGTTGTTGTTTCACAGCGCGTTGGCCATTTTTGCGAGTGTAGTTTGCGTATAATGAAATTCATTTTTGTAACTCATACACAAATGTAAACATAAAGAATATTGTGCGATTTATTACTTGTGGGAGGGATTTATAATTCAGTTCAAGAAATATTAAAAAGTTGTATTGTCATCGAAAACAGACTATTGTAGTACATATTTATTATAATTCTAGTCTGTCAGGAAGTGACTTAAAAATCGATTACAAAATTCCATCGTTACATACAAAACCAAGTTGAGTTACATAAAAGATAGTAAAAACATAAAATCATGAAAGAATCACGTGGATTGGAAGTAGATGGGAAAATGCTATTGTCCGTCCAAAAAAAAATTTTTGAGATCTCAATTTCAAGAGAATTTAAGGTTGGAACTCATGAATTTTGAATCTGACATTCCAACATTGTCAAGAATCCTTAATAATTATAGCCCCACCAGTGGCTAAGAGGTTCTGCTCTCGAAGTTGGTAGACGGGAGGTGCTGGATTCGTACCCAATCGCGCCCGTCGGCCTAATCGTTCGGAGTTTTCGTGGTTTTCTTCGAGAGGTGGATTTATCCATGCGTAAATACGGGTTAGGTTCCCTTAGAAAGACCCACCACGAAGGGCACTCCCCCCGAGCCTATATCCCAAGTGTAGATAATTGGCCGTCAATAATCAACCCAACCCTTAATAATTATAATTCTAGTCTATCAGGAAGTGACTTAAAAATCGATTACAAAATTCCATCGTTACATACAAAACTAAGTTGAGTTACATAAAAGAGAGTAAAAACATAAAATCATGAAAGAATCACGTGGATTGGAAGTAGATGGAAAAATGCTAATGTCCGCCCAAAAAAATTTTTTTGAGATCTCAATTTCAAGAGAATTTAAGGTTGAAACTCATGAATTTTGAATCTGACATTCCAACATTGTCAAGAATCCTTAACCACGATGTATCATTGATCACATTCACAATGCCAACCAAGTGTAACTAGTATGTTGAAGCCATCACAAAACTTTCTTCTATAGCATTCTAATACAGTTACTACAACTTCAAATAGCATGCTCACACAGCGACAATTATGGATAGGAAGTATAATGCTTAGAGTTTAGCTTAGAATTACATTGATCGGTGAATAATAATAGAAACTAATCGTTGGGGCCACCGTAATACTTACCCATCATGGATATGCATAGTATAAAATATGAAAATAAAAAATGTGTAAACTACTTATAAAATACATTGCAATTCGAATAAAATCGTAGTTTGATGACATCATAAACTTTAAATGCTCTATTACTGAATTGCGTAAAAGAATATAACATAAGTGAAAGATATTACATCGTTATAAATCCAAAACTAATAATCACATTAACTAACGGTTTACTGAGTCGGATTAAGCGTCTTTTTTCCAATTAAAATATATCTTTGAATTGAAATTTGAATGAAATACAAGGTCATGAAAAATCGAAGAGTGTGGAAAATAGGATTACAAATATCTCGGCAACTTATTATCTGATCGTCTTCATTCTTTATGCAAAATTAATGTTTTCTTATTGTCTTTTATATTCACCCCTTAAAATAAACAATGTCGAAAATTTTTCTATCCCTTTTATCAGAACGAATATTTCGAGAGTCTGAAAAATATCGTTCCCGATAATCGAGGTTACTGAGATTCAATAAGCTTCTTCTCATTATTGCATACTAAATACTTATCAAATTTCAAGTCTCTATCTCAATTTGTTCGGGAGACAGAGCGTTTACAGACACACAGACAGACGGACGGCAATTTTTTTCCCTAAAAATATGTTTTTCGTAATCTACAATGCCTGAAACGTGTAAATCCGTAAAAAAAAAAATTTCGATTTTTAAAACGATTACAAGATTTACCCTATACTACGTATGATGGTTAAGTAAAAATCACAGCCGTCAAATTGAATCAATTTATTGTGGACAAGATTGGGAATATTTCCCCAACCACAGGATATAAGCTCCCCCTGTTGATTGATCAAAGGCAAAATTAAATCAGCATCTATTTGTGTCAAGGTTTAACGGAATATAAAGCTTGATGAATCTCCTTGTATTAGTTTTCGGGATATAGCCGTAGGAGAATTGAAAAACAAATTATAGCAGCGCCCACCTTTTGAGTGATGTACACACAAACCTTTTCATTTTCAATTTATGTTATGGTCTAATATAATATGTAGTGTAATGCAAATCCATGCAATAGTTTTTGAGTTATAGCTATTTTGGAAAAATACAGCGTAACAGTACCACCTGTTGGGCGATATATACCGAAACCTAAACATCACCAATTTCTGTCAAGGTCTAAATGAATCTGCAGATTTATAAATTCCGTGAAGCAGTTCGTGAGTTAGAACTGATAAGAATATGCGTACCACGGAGGATGATAGACTTACTTATTTATATACTTAGGATTCCCGGCAATGAGCACCTCCGAGAGTTTTTATTACAGTTTGCTTGCCGTGATATGTTTTTCTGGAAAATTATCATTTGTATTGTATTGCTGAGTCGTGATAGAAAGTCTTTAAGTAATGTTGTTAAAGTTTTAGTGAAGTAGTTTAACAGTAAATGTGTTTTTAAGTCCCGACGCAGTTTATTCATTGAGTTCGTGGTTACAATAAAGTTTTCCTATGAATAATTAACGGAAGTATACTCCATTATTGATAGAACTACAGTAAAATCTCGTTATAACGAATTTCTGGACACTACCGATTAAGTTCGTTACGCTGAAAAATTCATTAATGTGAAATTTCAATAGGGCGTTTCTCTCTATATTAAAAAAATGTAACCACCGCCGCCGCAGCCGCTGTCAATGAAGCTTTTGTACTTTAAGGTCTTTCTGGACTAATATTCAAAAAACTATTGCATACAAAAGTATGAAAATTGGTAGTCTTATAGAAAAATGCTCCATAAACACACTGAAGAAGACAGTTTTTAAATCGAATAATTATTTTAAGAGATATTTAATATTAAAATCAGTCAAAATAGTTCTCTTAAAAATGTTTTATAGGAACGAAAACTATGCGTGGGAATTTAACCATAATTTAAAAGAATATAGTTGACAAGTTTCCGGTGTGCAAAGTGCAATTATTTTTTTTTTATTTGACTCATTTTTTAGGGTTTCATTCATTTCACAAAACCCTATTCGTCTCGCTATGTTGTCTGTCCGTCACAGAGCCGGTTCTCAGAAACTATATAACTTACAGACTTGAAATTTTGTCTACTTACAGCCGAATACCTACTATGAAGCTCAAAATCATAAAATTTGAAAAAAATCGTATTATTTTAATATAGACAGATAAAAAAACAAAAAATCTAACAGCCTTTTCCTATTAAATTAAAACATTTTTCGTTATAGTAGTTGCCAACAATTAAAAATCCCCAATAAAATTATTTCTACAATAATTAATTTTCTATTGAAAGATTTCCACATGAAAAATAAAAATGAAATAAAAAGTTTCAACAGTTGAAAAAAAGATTAATATGGCGTCATCTACTATATATATAAAACACAAACGAGAATTTCGTTCCGTTCCCTTATAACTCGAGTTCCACCGAATGGATTTTGATGGAACTTGCACTGTTCGATAGATAATTTTTCAGGGAAGGTTTTAGTATATAACACAACGTTCTACGTAGTTATAGAATTATGATGGAAAGTTCTGTTATTTTGTACGAAAAAGTTACCATTGCTAATTTTTTGGCGACCATTATTGTTGCAGAAATAATTGAAAAGACTATACATCTCGAAAAATAAAAGAAAAAACTGTTGCTAATTTTACTAAAAGAAAAGAAAGAAAAAAAAAGAGAAAGAAAAGAAAAAAAAGGAAAACAGTTTTGATGAGAAGTAATATTATAAAACGAAAATATTTAATTTAAACTTGATTGGGAATGTTCGTAATGCTTAAAAAAATTATTCAATTTCCAAGATTGCTATCGGAACAATATTTTGCGATTTATCGTTTGTTTTTTGGCGATTTTGATTTTACTTTTGACCCCAAACAATTTGATTTTAAGCCAAAGGGTGTTTTTTTGTTGCAAAAAGAATTGAAACGGCTATACATCTCGAAAAATAAAAGAAACAACTGTTACTAATTTTATTTTTTTTAAAAAGAAAGAAAGAAAGAGAAAAAAAAGAAAAAAAAAGAAAAACAGTTTTGATGGGAGATAATATTATAAAACGAAAATATATTTGATTTAAACGTGATTGAGAAAGTTTTTTAATGCTTAAAAAATTATTCAATCTGCAAGATTGCTAATGAAACAATATTTGCCGATTTATCTTCGGTTTTTGGCGATTTTGATTTTACTTTTGTCCCCAAACAATTTGATTTTAAGTCAAAAGGTGTTTCGCCAAGTGTACGACAGCATTTATTGAGTATTTTTTTAGTACCTTTCGGTTAGCCGAGGGCCAGGGGTATATATACATGTATATATACACACACACATATATATATATATATATACATACATATATATATACATATATATATATATATATATATATATATATATATATATATATATATATATATATATATATATATATATATACATATATATATATACCCCCCCCCCCCCCGCAAAAAAAGAAAAAGAAAAAAAACTGTTTTAATGAGGGATGATATTATAAAGCGAAAATATTTAATTTAAACCCAAAGGAATGTTTGTAATGCTTAAACATATTCAATATTTGGCGATTTATCGTTTGCGTCAGGTTAACAAAATCTGATCATTTGATTAGATATTATATGACTGGCAATTTTTTTGTGTTTCATTTTTTTGTCTTTCTGTTAATTTTTTTTATATATATAACTCCCCTATCATGTGACTTACAGGAGGAACTAGCAGATGTAATTGTAAAAATGGCTGCATTTATGAGTTAGATGTTATTTGTTTATTTACGATTTTGATTTTACCTTCGGCGCCAAACAATGTGATTTTAAGCCAAAAATGCATAAGCGTGACATCAGCTTGAGCTTTATTAGCAATAATAGTGTTTTTTCGGGTATAGAAGATCGTTTTTAGAGTAAATTTTTATATTCAAATGCAAATTGTATAAATAGCAGTTATTGTTATAAATATGCGATCAAATATTTAAATTTTAGTGAATGTCTGCCACCCAAACACATTTTGTAAAATAGTTAAATTTTAGACATTTAAAAATTTACTACGGAAACATGCCGGTTTGTTTTCACCAAACATGATTTTTATAGCCTCGAATTCAGCAGTGTTGAATTCAGGGGGTGGCCCGTCCCGGAGCAATGCAATGTCCCCTCCCGGAAGATTTGAGATTTTATTCTTTCAATGGGCAAAAAGTGGAATCCCCCCCCCGGAGCTACAGAAATCCCTCCCGGAGAAAAGTGTCTGAATTCAACACTGGAATTCAGATCAGCGAATATTGTCTATTCTTTTATTTTTGTTTTTTTAATATATCACCAATTTCACTTATATAGAAATATTCACTGCGTCAAAAGTTAGGAACTAAAGAATATTCTTAAGGAGATGTGTGCAATTATGCGTTATTACTATCACAAAAGGCAACATTTTGTAATAAAAATTGCGTGCTGAAAGAAATTTTCGATGCTCTTTTTGATTCGTTATTGTTTTTAAAAGACATTGAACTAATCGTCCGTGTTCCGGTCACCTGCCAGTTGGCATTTTCACTATATTGTTGGAAGTTTCGTTTATGTTTCAAAGTTACTCTGGACGTCGATTCAGATTACAGAAGATTAGACGACTTTTGAAATTAGCGATTGCTAAATTTGTGAGTTTTTTTCATTATGAAGCAAAGTTTTACCAAAAAAGCAATGCGTCCAATCAATGTACGGAAAAACTTTGTAATGTCAAAAGTGGCGAATGGAATAAATAATATTTGTCGATTTATCATTTCAGCCTGGATAAGAAAAACGAGTAGCTAAAATTCGGATTCGATAATTTTTCGATCATTATAAAGCATTTTCGATTTACACATATCCCTAGCAGCTAAACATAGTGGCAAATTAATTTATTTCTGCGTGTTATTATGCTCTTTAGTGAAATGCAAAGAAAATATTTGGTTTAAGTATTCACCAAATGTATTATTAATAAACATTTTGCATAACTAACTTTATCATTGTCAGTTTTCTATAAGGTATGGAATTTTGCTAATGAAAGATCTATAGTTGAATTAACAGTAATTTGACATTATTTAATGGAACATAGTTTGGCGTGTCAATAACTTCGTTTTGTAAGTAACTCTGGTACATCAGTAACCATATCGTTCCAAGCACTTATAATGTTTGACGTAAAACTTGGATATCGAGAAGATTATGGAAGATTAGGAAGATTTTATTGGATGCAAAATAGAGGTTTATTCTTCTACCGGATTTAATCATCGGGGTTGTTTTTTCAGGTTAACGGTTACACGAATGCAACTGGTCTAAAAAATGGAAAGACAGTGAAAATGGCGTCATTTTAATTTTATTCAAACTATTCAGCTTTAAAAAAGCACTTTTTTTATGTTAACCAGTTTTTTTAAAATAGGAAAGTTAAACACTGCTCTTCATGTGCAAACAATTTATTACGTTTTTGACTGTATTTACTCAGCTAGAATCGAAAGATGAAAAACCGTAGTAGACTTGCCTGAAGAGGACATATATTGCGGAATATAACGTAACATAGAGTGAGATTGTACTTATATAACCAGAACCTCACATAGAGACAAGAAAGAGGGACGGAGTTCAAGAACTTACAAACGAAAATGAATCACCCGAACATTATTTAAGTTCAATAGTCAATCTATGCAATCGTTGTAATGCTTTCTCTTTTAGTAGTATGTTAACTACAGAACATTTTAGTTCTTGTTGTCATAATCTCATAATGGCCTCATTTCCCTACCAAACTCTACTATAAAGGATCAACTAAATGAGTTGCTTATTTTAGTCCAAATTTTGTCCAATGTATGATATAATAAAGCGCAATGTCGTTCACATACTTTACAGCAATATTGAAGGAAAATCCAGGTGAACGTCCCTATTGCTTTAAAATACATATGCTCAAATCCATTGATACAATTCGTTTGAAAATTTTGACTAGGGTAGCATCCGTAGGTGAAGATACATATTCCTTTAAAATAAAAAGCCATTTCGTATGATTTAAGGTACATTTAGAAAAATGACCCAGCGCAGCAGGCGTAGCATGCTAGTATATATATAAAATAAACCCGTGCAGCGTTAATGTCCCACGTTATCTTTATTGAACATTATTTTATAATCATCGTTGTTGTATTTTATTTCTGTGGCATCACTCATTTGAGATAAATCTTTCATTTCATTTATAAAAACAATGGGAGGAATTTTTTTCTCCCATTTAAAACTAAAATTAATTAATTAAATTTAATTAATGAATTAATATTTGAAAAAACTGTATTAACATAAAGTGTCATCCAGTACAAGTTTAAAAAAATTTATTTGAATTTGAGTGGATAAATAGAAAGTATTTTATTAACGATTGAAAATTTGAACAAGATATATATAGAGAGAGTGTGAGCTAATAGTAGGAATTTAAAAACAATATAAATTTCCTAAAAACATATACATACCATTTCATAAAATATTTTTCTGAAGGTGTTTTGACTCCATATACAAAATTGTGTTTTACATATACAACCAAGCGCTTTCGGGCAAATCTTCGCTCATCATCAGGGTTGCAAAACAAAACGTAAATACACAAATGGAGAAAAAACAGTAAGAAAATCGTTCACTGCTGGAGAATGTGACAAACCATTAAAACAAACCAACAGGGGTGAGAGGCAATGTGAGGAGTGTGATAATTATATTTCGTCTTGAACAATTCCTAAGAGTCTATACCATAATTTGGGAATGTTGTAGGATAATGAATCATTGCATTTTTTATTTTTTTAGTTAAAATTTCTATGGATTCATTGATTATTGCTTCATAAAAGGTTGATGTACGCTTAATTATTTTAGCTTGATCAAAATGTATTTTGACTGATTCTTTTTGTTTTAATCGTGAAAGTGCTGTTTTAGTTCTATTGAATTTTATATCTGAAATATGCTCTTTTAAACGAGTTTTAAACTTTTTTAAGGTCATACCTATATAGCCTTTTAATTTATAACATTTCTTACCATTTTCATTTATTTCCATAGTGACTGGAATTCTATAGATTCCTGACAGTTCTTCTATCGGTACAGGATCGATCTTTTTATGTAACAACGTTTTCAATTTTACAGGAAAGGATGCTATCAAATTCATATAATATTTCTTTAAATTATATTTCAATTTCTCACAAAGTTCAGGGATGTACTCAAATTTGTAAAATTTAGTAGGCTTTTCTGCAAATTCTTGCTTAATGTTATTCTGATATTTATATTGATAAATTAATTTATTGATTAACCTCTCAGAAAAATCATTCTCAATAGCTATAGTTTTAATTTTGTCAAGTTCATCATTAATATTAATGATGAACTGATGATCAGTACACACTGAAAATGCTCTACGGATGTAAAATCGATATGGGTCTCAATTTTTTGTATGCAGCTAATTTATAATTTAAAGGTGATAAAGCATCTTTTTGAATATTGTATTATTTACGCATATTTTTTCTATAAACTGTTCGATCTATTGTTAAATTGCTGTTTTTTATTAGCTCTACGTCAAGAAACGGCAATCGATTTTCCTTTCCTGTATCCAGAGTAAATTGTATTTTTGTATCAATTTTCTTAATCTTAACCACAAAGTCCTTTAATAAATCTAAACCATGCTCCCATACAATAAAAACATCATCTGCAAATACACCAATATGCACGTTTTATTATAAAATCATTCATAACCATATTTTCTATGAGTCTCAATTTAATCTCTGCACATAAACCCGAAATGGGGGAGCCCATTGGTGCTTCATCAGTTTGTTTATAATAAATATTGTCAAACTTAAAACATTATTGTTTTTTATAAGATTAAATCCTGAAATAAGTGTGTTTTTCGTATTTATGTCAAATGAATCATTACTATTAATAGCTTTTTCAACGAATAAACCTACATCATTCATGTCTACTGACGGGTACAAAGTTACCACATCTAAACCAGCAAAAATGCTATAATCAGTAATTTGAACAAGTTTTATTCTCTCTATACAATCCGTTGTCGATGTAATTAGAAAATCAGGTTTTTTAATAACATATGCACCAATTTATAGTTTGGTGCGTATCAGATTGATTTTCAATTTAACTAAAATTATCAAGTTTTACCTTATATCTAATTTGTTTCAAACGTTAATTTTATAACAGAAAAATTTTCTCAGAAGTTTGAAATAAAAAATGCTTTGAAAACATATAATAATTAACAGTAATCACCGTATATTTATTTTAAACCGTTGAAATTCTAGATGTAATATAAACTTACCAAAACTTTCATACACACACATCTAAATACAAATAATAAATTTAAATTTAGATATCGTTAGATGCTTTGCTGAGTTTGATACTCTGCTTTTCAGCTTAAGTAGTGTTTTTTTGTCCTTTTCTTATCTCTAGTTTGCCTCCAAACTTTAATTTTAATACAGAAATACATTTTACAGAATTTAGAAAATAAAATTTGGTCTAAAAAAATATATAATGATCAGAAATCACCATTTATTTTAAATTCTTGAAATTCTTGAAGGAATATAAACCCAAACCTTTTTATCCTGAACATCTGAAAACAGATACTAAATATAAATTTAGATATCACTAAGTAGTTTGGTGCGTACAGATAGATTACTTTTCAATTTAAATAAAATTTTCAATTCTTTTCTTATAACTAATTTGTTTTCAAACTTTTATTTTATAACATAAATCAATTTCTCAGAATTTTGAATTAAAAAAATTGGTTTGAAAAAATATATAGTGATCACCAATGACCAATAGTGAAAATTTTTAAATTGTTGAAATTCATGCAGTAATATTAACACAAAAATTTTCATCCTGAACTTCTGAAAACGGATACGAAATTTAAATTTGGATATCGCTAAGTAGTTTGGCGTGTATCAGATTGATTTTCAATTTAAATAAAATTTTCATGTCCTTTCTTATATTTAATTTGTTTTCAAACTTTTATTTTCTAGCATAAATCGATTTCTCAGAATTTTGAAACGAAAATTGGTTTAAAAAAATATATAATGATCAGCAATGACCAATAGTGAAGAATTTAAAATTTTTGAAATTCGTGCAGCAATATTAACAGAAAATTTTTCATCCTGAACATCGGAAAACAGATACGAAATTTAAATTTGGATATCGCTAAGTAGTTTGGCGCGTATCAGATTGCTTTTCAATTTAAATAATGTTTCCAAGTTCTTTTTATAAGAAAATTTTGTTTTCAAACAATAATTTTAAAACAGAAATCCATTTTCCAGAATTTTGAAAAAAATATATGTGGTCTGAAAAAATATAAAATAATCAATATCCCCCATTCATTTACTGTAAATCGTCTAGAAGTGATATAAACTTCCCGAAATTTCATCCTGAACATCTGAAAACAGATACTAAATTTCAATTTAGATATAGCTAACTAGTTTGATGCGTATCAGATTGCTTTTCAATTTAAATAAAATTTTCAAATTCTTTCTTATATATCTAAATTGCTTCAAACATTAATTTTATAACATAAAAAAATTCTCAGAAATTTGAAACAAAAATTGGTTTGAAAATATATAATAATGAACAGTAATCACCGTTTATTTATTTTAAACCGTTGAAATTCTAGAAGTAATACAAACTTACCAAAACTTTCATACTGAACATCTAAATACAAATAATAAATTTAAATTTAGATATCGTTGGATGTTTTGCTGAGTTTGCTACTCTGATTTTCAGTTTAAGTAATGTTTATATGCCCTTTTCTTATCTCTAGTTTGTCTTCAAACTTTAACTTTAAAACAAAAATCCAAAATTTTAAAAACAAAATTTGGTCTGAAAAAATATATAATGACCAGAAATCACCATTTATTTTAAATTCTTGAAATTCTTGAAGTAATATAAACACAAAACTTTTTATCCTGAACATCTGAAAACAGATACTAAATATAAATTTAGATATCACTAAGTAGTTTGGTACGTACAGATATATTATTTTTCAATTTGAATAAAATTTTCAATTCCTTTCTTATATTTAATTTGTTTTCAAACTTTTATTTTATAACATAAATCAATTTCTCAGAATTCTGAAACAAAAATTGGTTTGAAAAAATATAAAATGATCACCAATGACCAATAGTGAAGAATTTTAATTTTTTGAAATTCGTATAGTAATATTAACACTAAAATTTTCATCCTGAACATCTGAAAACGGATACGAAATTTAAATTTGGATATCGCTAAGTAGTTTGGCGCGTATCAGATTGCTTTTAAATTTAAATAAAATTTTCAAGTCCTTTCTTATATTTAATTTGCTTTCAAACATTAATTTTATAACATAAATCAATTTCTCAGAATTTTGAAACAAAAATTGGTATGAAAAAATATAATAACGATCAGTAATCACCGTTTATTTATTTTACGTAAATCGTTAAAATTCTAGAAGTGATATAAACTTACCAAAATTTTCATCCTGAACATCTGTATATAAATAATAACCTTAAATTCAGATATCGTTAGACTTTTTGGTGCTTATTTGTCTGTGATTTTCAATTTAAATAAGGTTTCGAAATTTCTTTTTGCGTAAATTATTACGTAAAATTGTTTCGCGTGACAAATGGCTGCAATTTTTAACACTCAGGGTCAAATGATTATTTACATATTTCCTCTTTCAAAATAATGAATTGAATTTATGCATTTTATTTTTAACATGCATTTTAGTTAATATTTACACTTCACAATTTGCCAATGTAGTTTAAATGTACACATCATTTTTACTGTATTTTCTTTTGTCCATTTTTGGTGACTACTCAACTCATGCTTGCAGGAAAATACATTAAATGTCAGAACACAAATTTCGTGCCACGTGAAAATTATTATGAACGTAAAGTTTACTATGGATATAATTTGCAATGAGTTGGAATAATTTATAGTAAAAACGAAAAATAATGCTTCAAGCATAGATTATAAAACACTTTCCAACACATTGAGTATACAAGAACAAAACTTCACCGTTTACTATGGTGAAAGATGATGTTTAACTAAAAAATTTGGAAAACTCATAACAAAGTTGAAAACTCATTTTCAGTGATTACCATATGTATAGTTGGAAAAATATCTGAATTATTTTGAGTATCCCTGTATATGATCTATAGATTTGTAAATATACTACATAGTATGAAAAATTTTGTTCAGTTAGAAAACGCATTTCACAGATGAAAATTCCCATTCAGCGATTTCCGTCAATAAAGAGAAATGAACTCGAATTATTTTGTGAAACTCTGTATAGAATCTGTGAAATTTATACACACCAAGTAATATGCAACAAATTAGTTAAATTTAAAAACACATACTTCAACTGTAAACGCATTTCTAGCAATTATTGTTCTTAGACAGTACTGTAACGCAATTATTTTGTGTGTCCCTGTAAATGAACGATGAATGCTATGCACACTATATCCGATAGTAAAAAAATTGTAGTGCACTTTAGTCAGGGGTCGGAAAAACTACTTTTTGTTTGTAGCGAACTACAACTACAACTACTTTATGAAAAATGTAGTTAACTACAACTACAACTACTTGTTTAAAAAGTAGCGACTGCAAACTACTTTTCAAAAGTAGTCACTACTTCGCTACTTTTCGCTACTTTAGTTATCATCGCTAATTAAATACACCACAAACGATTTTTCCCCATAGACCATAATGTAACAGAATTTTTTTGAATGTCCCTGTAAGCGAGATGTAAATGCTACACACTTCATTTTAAATACTGAACATTCTATGGTAAACTTCAATAACATTAAAACTTTCATGCAGGGCTGTAGCTAGAAGTAAACAGTAGGGGGTGCTCAAGAAAATGTAAAGAGGGGGAGGAGTGAGGGCTCATACTATTTCTCTCTCTCTGACACATGCACGCACAAACACAGATATATATGATCAAAGTATTATATAGAAAGGTAAATTAGTGCATATTGATAGTGTAGGCACTATGTTTCTTATTAAATTGTTTATAATAACTTTATTTGATGCTAAGAAAAGTAAAAGCTGCAGACAGGGATGTAATACCTTCTGGATTATTTTAAGGAATACCGCATACCCTCTTCTCAAAAACACTATACTTTTTATGGTATACCCTCTGCCTAAAGCGTATGCCCTCTGTTTTTTTTTACTACTACATCACTGGCTGCAGAATGAAAATTTTCAGTGTATAATTATACTAGTGAAATAATAAGTGATGATGTCAATAAGTAAATAAAACGCTGTTTCAAAAAAGTAGCAACCTTTAATTTTTTTATGAATATTCCCTGTCCTCCAGGATTCTAAAGTTATGTTATTATATGATAAAAAAAAACATTAGAATAATCAAGGGTGTATTTTGCAATTTAAAATTATTTTTGTGTCTAGTCAAAAGCTAAAACCACTTGTATTTAAGTTGGCTATAACTCATTAGAATAACTTTGTTTTATGCTAATAATGGAAATTGCTGCAAAATGAAAAATTTCAGTATATCACTAATGCAAAAGTCAATGTTTGCATCAGCAAAAGGTTGCTAATTCTGAGTATGTGCAGATAGGATACTCGCCTGTTGAAGCACTTATTTGCAGTTTTTAAACAAATACTACAATTTAGTATTTACGCAAAACTGTAAACAGCCCCCAAAACTAAGTTCAATTTTTGAACAAAGTTCCATTTGGATTTTTGAAACAGAATTTCATTTGGCGGCCTTGGCAACTTTTGCAAGGGGGGAAAGGGTGGGGCTCAAAAATTTTCAGGGGATGCTGATCCCCCCCCCCCCCCCTGGCACCCGGCTAGCTATGGCCCTGCTTTCATGGCAATCCGAGTATATTAACGAGAGTTAGAGCACTGTCAGACAGACAAAGTGAATCCATAGACACTTTTTAATTATGTTGGAAAGTGTTAAAAAGAAGAAGTTTGAAAACAAAAGTTGTAATAATCTTAGAAATTTATGAGAGTGATATAGCATAGTAGCGCTTAAGGTGGTTCTCAAATAAACGCGAAACTTTCTGACACATTATCGGACTCATTTTTAAACACAATGGCATAAAATTGGCAGGCCTGACTATGGAAGCGATTTGGAATCGAAATGGGTTTTCCATTTTTTGATAAATAAATTACTTATCAGGTTATAAGCGATTCGTGTTACTTTTTTCCCTTTCCCCTGCTGCGGCGTCGGAAATTTGGTTGAAAAGGCCGAATTTGATAATGTTTTCTGAAAAATCTTCTGTCTTTACCAAAAAATAAAATAAAGTAAAATAAAATAATAATATAGAAAACGTCTTTCAGTTACAAAGTTTCTGTATAAGAATACCTGCGTTTTCATGCGTTTCCGAGCAAAAATGAATGAAAGAATATGTCATAAAGTAGCCAGTTTGGATTTGAGAACAACCTTAAATTTGAATATACATTATTTTTTAAAAATAGTGCTAAACATTTCTATTTCTTAACAATTTAAATATAGTTCCTGAAAGCAATTTAAAAATTGAACAAGATCATATAGACTTGCCTAAGTTAAATCCTAGCTTTTCTATTCCTTTTTATCTCTTTTTGTTTGTTTCCCTTTGAAAACCCGAATTCCAACATACTGGGCTTTAGATTCATTCTGGAGACAAAGATAAAAATATTTCATTAAAACACCAAGCTAACCAATATCAAATCAAATAGAAACATTACAAATCAATTATTTTAGCGATAAAAAACCTGTGCAGCTAAAGTAAAAATAAATAGCCATAAAAATAAAACTAAGCATTCTTAGGCATTTTTTAAAATAATATATTTTTATTCCCAACCACCTTTATTTCATCTATTGGAATCTTCAAAAGGAAATATGCAGTAAATTAATTTGTATGTGCATACATTGGACAAATATTTCACAACGACCAAAAGACGTATTAATAAAATATTTTTTTGCGATAATAAACAGTTCAATATGAATATTTTCTGAACCAGGGATTCTTATATTCGAAAATACTCTTTTTAATGTTTTATGAATTTTAATGAATAATGATTTAGATATTCGGTGCGAGATGAGATCCAGTAAGTATTATTAATAAAGAAAATGTTAACTCACCTCTATGTGTAACTTCAGGTTGCAAGCAGATTATTTTGATACTGATAACTTCTTATTAACTGGACAAAGTGTACATGCTACAGAATAATTACCACTTTCTTGTTGCTCTATAACTTCAAAATATTCATTATATGCCGACCAGGGCAGTTCTATACTATTTTTGTCTGTCATTCTATCAGTGGCGCAGCCAAGGGGGGGGTTTGGGGGTTAAAACACCCCCCAGAGCTAAAAAAATTACTATAATTACCGCTTATATGAATCAAAATTCCGCCTTAGCGGAATCCGCCGCTTTGTTAAATCAAATTCTATCCAACAATGTGATTCAATTAAACGGCGAGAATTCTACTTAAAACTGTGAAAGCGCATATTTCATCCTTTTAAATTTTGAATTTTTAAAAAAATGTTCTAAGGAAGCATTTACTACATAAAAGTAATCATCATGCCAAATTTCAAGTTTCCACACCAATTGTATCACATAAATCACAATTTTAGAATGCTTCTTACTCTTGCATTCTTTTAAATTTCGAATTGAAAAAATAAATTCTGGGCGAGCATTTACGTTTCTTAAGTACCATCATATAAAATTTCAAGCGTCTAGCCCTAAAAGTTCTAAATATATTATGATTTCGAACATTTTGGAACGTTTTTTGCTCATTCCACTTTTTAAAATTTTGAATTTTTTAAAAACCGTTTTGAACGAGTGTTTATATCTTAAAAGTAACCACTATGTCAAACACCAAGCATTTATACCAACTGTATCACACAAATCGCAATTTTAGAACTTTTTTGTTCTTGCAACCTTTTACATTTCTAAATTTTAGAAAACTGTTCCGGATGATCATTTATATTTCTAGAGTAACAGCCGTGCCAAATTTCACATATATAGCACAAACAATTCCTAATTAATTGTTTTTAGATCATTTTCAGACCGTTTTCCGCCCATTTCATCCTTTTAAATTTAGAATTTCTTTAGAAATCGTTCTTAGAGAGCATTTACATCCCAAAAGTTACCACCATGCCAAATTCCAAGCAGGGCCGTAGCGAAAGAAAATTTTTGGGGGGGCAAAAGGCAAGATTGGCCGATTCAAATATGTTTCAAATCCGACTAATGTAAAATAGTCAATCTGTCGCATTATTTCTTAATTAATAGTTTTTACAATTAATTTTAACTGATTAATTATAATTGATAGTTAAAAATAAAATATATGATTTTGTATTACTAAAATGTTTCTTTGATATAACTCAGTAATTATTTAAAAGATTTACCAAGAACTTTACTGAAAAAAAAATAATATGTATTGATAAGAAAGAATCCTACAGTTATATTTGTGAAAAACACATTTGTTTAGAATGATATAATGAAGTGATAGTTTAGTAAATAGAACGTAGTGATTTTCAAAATAAAAGCTAAATAAAAATGTGATCTCTTAGTTCTAAAAATTATAATAATGTTATGAATGGGAAGTACTTTCAATATTTTATTAGCATGCGATAGAAAATAATTTGAACTTTATATTCCAATTAGAGATAATATCGTATGGAATTAACATCGTACACTTTCAGTAATTCTAATTGTAAAACTAAAAAATGTACACTTTAGGGGTACTGAAAATATTTGGAGGGGCCTCAAAATTTAATTGCCCCTGGGGCCTCTTGAGTGTTTAAATCCACCACTCATTGTGTTTTATAAGAATGTCAAGGGACCGACAGAAACATTTGAACTATCCACGATTTCGAATTATACACGTTCGAATTATTCAAGTTTGACTGTACTATTTTTACAAGAATTACACATCACACTGAATAAAGCAATCCATTCATACCTTTCTTATCACCATTCTCTGTCGAGTGGTTTCCACTGTCCAGCCATGTTGATAACTTCTTTGAACTTTTTGCAGCCTCCAAGTTTCTTCTTTTTAGAGTCTGTCTTTTTTTTATTTCCACTTGGCTGGTGCCGAATTCGTTTCATAATATAAACTATTATCTCAACGCAAGCAAAGTAAGATTAACCCCTTGGGGACGAGCGACACGTATACGTGACGCATAAGATGCTCAGAATCCTCGATCCTCGATTATTCCCACCAGTTAATTTTTATTGTAAGCTTTGCCTTATTTAATGACAGTATTTCTGCGATTCAATTAGGCGAAAATTTCTGTTTTGAAAAACCGGTGGTAAAAGATTAAAAATTCCATAAAAGACGCTGGTCACGAATGGGTTAAGTAATAAACTATCGTACTATCACTACTATGTGACTCTCAACTGCTCTGATAGTCCGATATTGATGAGCAGTTAGTAAACGAATGACTCATCATGAATAGCACTACCTCACTGCACGTCCTAGCCTGCACTTGACTCATCACTCGGCAGGGACCTGGCGCGACATGACACATTGGACTCGACATTCTGCTGTCTGCTCTAGAGATGCTTTTGCATGCGAAGCGTATGGAGTATTTGAACGGACACGCAAAAAGATTTACTCTAGCACTTTGATGGATTTTTTTATTATTAACTTTTAGCTAGGTACTGGGTATTTTATAGGAAGTTAGATTAGATATTAAAATACAATAATTTTTTAACCATCAGTTTGGGGCCCCGGGCTGTGCCCCGGCGGTAGTTACGGGCCTGAAACGGGCCTATTTATATTGTTTTAAGTGCAAACGTGTTAATGTTCCGCAATTGCTTCAAGTTTTTTTTTTTTTTTTTTTTTTTTTTTTTAACCATAAAACTTTCCTGAAATCCTCTACTTTCTGAATTCTTTATTTAAAAAAATAATTCCTCTTACGTATGATTTAGTTTTTAAAAAAAGTAATCGCCAACATGTACCGTAATTTCCGGCGTATAATCCGCGGATCAAACAATTATGTTTAGATCCAGAAATTTTATTTAATAATTGAAGTAAAATATTTACAGCGATCTAGTATGTTCCATTATATAAAATAAAATTTCTGTGTCGAAACATAATTGTTTGATCCGCGGATTATACGCCGGAAATTACGATAATCAGGGTATACAATAAATATTAAGTAATTAATAAAGGCTCCAATTCTAATTTTTATAATAACAAGTGAAAATTATGTATGTTATGTTGGCACAAGGATATAAATTTAGTTTTAGTTTTATCAAAAAAAAAAAAAAGTAGAAGTTTTTTAGGCATTAAATGTTAAATGCACGGATATTTTTTTAATTTATTCATTTTCTTTTTTTAAATAGTTTTAAAAATTCTCCGTTTTTATTTTCCAAACGTTCCTAAAACAGTTCCAAAGGGCATAAACATCATATCATTGCTAGAACCTACTATGTATCAAGTATAAAATTTCTTGAATTTTCTTAAGCAACTTTCGCATTTGGTCGACCTAGTTTATATTGATAGTTTTTATCTATGTAAGTTGCGAGTCTTAATGAGGACAAATTTCTGATATTTTCAAATCAATAGATCTGATTCATTTTTTTCCCCTATTGGCCCATGTATCGACGGCCGACTTAGCTTTTCCATGTGTGGGTAAGGTATAGTATATGTCCAACATTTCCGGCTCTGCAGACAAGATTTATACATAATTTTTTTTTCAGCGGGTAGGCCGACTAGCTATTTATGTGATTCGAAAATGTGACAGAACACGTGACTTTCATACCGGCTGACCAGATAGATCTATTGAAACCATTACTTTTTTTATTCATAACCTATCTATTGACAGACCGACTGGCTTTTGCCATATGATTGTAAGGGTGTAGTGAAATGCATTCTGAAGACTTAAAGTCCTGCCAACCAGAATTTTTCCGAATTGTTTTTCTTAATCGGCGTACCGACATACTACAGAGACACTAATTAAAGCTGCTGATAAGCCGACTGAATCCTTTTACCAAACATTGGGGGGGCAGCTGCCCCCCTTGCCCCCCCGCTCGCTACGCCCCTGATTCCAAGCTTCTATACCAACTGTATCGGAATTTTAGAACATGTTTTTGCTCCTGCTAACTGTTCTGGGCTAGCATTTAAGTCTCTAAAGTAACAACTATGCCAAATTTCATGTTTCCAGCCTATGATATAGAATCATATATATTTTATGTTTTATTCTAAAATTTAATTTTTCTATCCTAAAGTTTCTCTATGTGAATTAATGTCTGCATTCAAAATCTTTTTATTCTTTAATCTGGAAAGTAATCATTTCTTCCTAGCTAAAAAATTTCCCAGATTTTTCATTGTAACAGTAAAAGTACTTTACTTCTCTGTGGTTTCAATTCGTTATTTTAATGTACTGCAGATGACTTTAACATATGCTGTTTTGTCTTTCTTCGTATCTTGTGTTAAATGCAGGCGCCGTTTTCATAAATTGATTCCTGCATGAGCTATGCAATATCAACATTTTTGTGTTCGCTGCTAACACATGTCTGGCTTTCTCAAAAAAAAAAAAAAAAAAAAAAAAAAAAAAAGAGTGCCTGGTGAGAAAATGTAGTGTTTGGCATATTTTCATTTATGTGTTGGTGAAAATGTATCTGAAAAATTAGATCAGATCTTTTCTAACTGTTGAACAAGAAGGTCGATTATTTAGAGGCGTAAAGAGGACCACCCTCGCCCTTTCCAGATGTGTCGATGTGTCCGAAAATAAAGAAAAGTTTTCACGTGATTATGCGTCTTTGATTGTACTGGTTTTTTGTTCGCTGTAGACTGTTTCCTATCAGGAGGGGAACCTAGGGTTATTTCGATGAACGTAAATGCCCCAAAAATTACGATCACTTTCATCTCCGATTTTGACAGCGAAATTCTCCATACAGCCCTAACTGCACAAATAAATGGTAATTTAGAACGTTTACTGCTCCTTTCCCCTTTTTAAATTTCGAACTTTTTAGAAACCATTTTTAGTGAGCATTTACATCTTTTTAAAGTAACCGCGAGATTAAATTTCAAATTGCTAGAATCAACAATATCGTAGAAACCGCAATTTTAGAATGTTTTTTGTTCTTACACCCCTTTGGAAATTGTTGTACCAAAAAATTGTTTGGAAATCGTTGTATAAAATATAGCCAATGTTAGAGAGGAGATGGTTACCAGAATTTTGACACCATTGTTAAGGTTCCATACTTAAAAAGTAAAAACTGAACTATTATAAGATCACTCATGTGTCTTATTTTTCTGGTGCTCAGCGGGGAGTTGAGGGTTATCGACGCAGAATCATCTAAGGATTGTTGGTAATAATTTTCAATGTGTCTGTAATTATCTGAGATATTAATTAAAAACCCATCTAGAAAACAACGGCATGGATCAAAGCAGTGTTGCTACTTTGTGACCTCCTTTTGAAACGCGCTTGGCACAATGCTAAGATTAAACTTTGTATAAGATCTTTGCTTTAGGTAAGACGAATCATAGTGAGAGTCAACATTTTTCATTTCCAACTGAATTCAATTATTGAAGGCAAACATTGAAAAATAATTCGTAGAATAATTCCAAGACATTAAGAGTCAGTAATTTTGAGACAACAATAGCTTATAATTCAATATGTAATTCATTTTTAATGAAAAACTGTTCGATAACAAATCACTTGAATTATCATGCCTGCATATGTTTTCATTTTTGAAAATGAATCGGAAAGTTTCGCGTTGTTCAGAATACTTTATTTTAATGCTTTAAAATTGTCTACTATTACGTCAAATATGATTGACAAGTAACTTTTCGTGTGAAACTCAGCGACTGTACTGTATATAAAATTATTTGCTGTACTGTACTCTTCCATCTTAAAGTTTGCCCCTCATCATTTTTAAACACTTTATAAATCTAATCTAGTTTTGTGTTATTTCATTGGTGCATTTTATAGTTTGTAACTCTAATGTTGTTTAAATGAATCATAACCAACTTAATTGCGGAGAAAAGCATTATGATTTCATTCATTTAAAAGACTGATTCCATTAACCAGTGATTCATATAACCGGCGACCACCTTTATCAGAAACTCAAAACCCCCCCTAGAACCAAATTCTGGCTGCGCCACTGCATTCTATTACATCAATGTCAAAAGCAGAATCCCCACATTAAAACACAAGATCTAATAATGAGTAAGAAGACAAAGGGTTGCCAGCAAGAAAATTAATTTTTTTATGATTGAGTACTCTGCGGTTTTATCAGCAAATCCAGCAAATAATAGATCAGGGGCATGCTGGCGCTTTACATTTGAGCTGCTAGTTTGTTTGAAGGCAGAAATCATTTCTTCCTAGTGCACTTTTCTCTAATAATAAAATGGTGTACTTGTTCTTTTTCTGTGCTTTTTCGAATATATATATATATATTTAATTAGACTTCTAATGATTTTAAACTGGCAGGAAGCGAGTAGAAATTTTGTTCGAAGGGGAATATTTTAGAAGATTGATTATTTATGTAATGTTACTAGACAGTAAAGAATACGGAACTTAAAGAAATTTAAATTTTGTATATGGAGAGGTGGGGGAGATTTTAGGGGGAGGGGGATAATTTATATTACTGATTATTTATCTTCACTACAGAGCACTATTTAGGGCTGAAGATTTTTTTTATATAAAAATAAAAATAACCTTAAGATTTTAGATTTATTTGTATGCTGGGGGAGGGAGGGGGTGTAAATTATGGGAGATTAGGGGACAATTTAGATGATTACTTATATATTATTATTAGGTAGAAACGAATGTGGCCATTTTTTTTTTTAATAAAGAGTTTTAAATATTTGAAACTGTATGCTGGAGGAGATGCAAAAAGGGAAGCGTAAATTTTAGGGACAAAAAAATAATTTTAATTTATTGTCATTAGAGTCCTTTGTCACTTTGTCATAAATGGAGGGAAAGATTTTATTTTTTTGTATAAAAATAAAGATTTAAAAATATTTTTAACTTCTTTGTATGCTACTAAGGGGAAGCGTGAATTTGAGAGATTAGGGATAATTTATATTATTTATGTTTAGATTAATCCGTTCTTTTTCTTTTCTTTTTTTTCTTTTCTTTTTTTTCTTTTTTTCTTTTTTTTTAATAAATAAAGATTTTACATTTATTTGCTTGCTAGGGGTGGGAGACAAAAGGGAGCGGAAATTAATCAGATAAAGACTTAATATAGCCAGACGACTATGCTTTGATAAAAACAATCGTAGTCGTATAAAAATGCATTATATTGAGAAGATTTCTATGGATTTAAATAACAATACACGAAGTTTCTGACACCCAAACTGTGAAAATGACAGTTAATTTGTGACCGTGCCCGTCGTGTATTGAGAAATCCATGACACTGCAAACTGCAACTGAGATTTGTCGCTGACATTCGCAAATTTTTGCAGAGAACTTATTTCGCACAAAAGAAACGCGTTATGGTCACGAGATTTGAAGATTAGCACTTTTTTCCTCCCCCCTAAAGTAGGGTCTATAGTAGCGTCGATGCTCGCTACAAACTACTAATATTTTGTATCGCGCTACTCACTACACTACAAACTACTGGTAAAAGTAGCGGCTACTGTAGTTTCGCTACTTGTAGCGCGCTACTTCCGAGCCCTGACTTTAGTGATATATATATATATATCAATTTCAAGATATTTGAAATAGTGTTATATAAATAACATGCACTGCAAACGATTTTTAACCATAGACCGTAATATAACGAGTTTTTTAATGTACCTGTAATCAAATTATAAAAGCTACACACTTTCAAAACCTAACATGCCATACTAAACCTCAATGACATATATCAATTGCATGGTGATCCGAGGGTATTTACGTGAGTTACAGCACGGACAGACAGACACACAAACTGAATTCTTAAATATTTTTCAACTTTCTTGGACAGTGTTGAAAATACCTAAATAAGTGCATTTTAAAGCACTTATAACTAAGTGTCAAAGCCTGCAGGTTTTCACGCGTGGTTGTTGAAATATGCAATGTTAGCGTGTTAACTAACTTTAATTGAAAATTATACTGCTATAGATTATAAGGATATTACACTGAAAAAAGACAAATGTTTTTTAATATAGAAAAATAAAATATAACCACGAACAAAAATGCAAAATAATTTCTTTTGAGTTACCTATGATTCCCAAAACCGTCCTTTAGCTTCAGGAACCTCAGAAACAAATATATTTTGGAGATTTAAAGAAACATTTATAAAACTTGTTTTCTGTTGCTGCTACTGATTTATACATCGGAACAATTTTTTTGAAATGGATCGCAATGTAACGGAATTCTTTTGTATGTCCCTGTAAATGAACGATCAATGCTATGCACACCCTAATCTATGGTAAGCATCTTGTAGTGCACCTCAAATATATATATATATATATATATAGGAATTTAAATATTTGTTTGAAATAATGTAACATTATTAAAATATACCGCAAATAATTTCTTCCCATAGACTGTAATGTAACGGAATTCTTTTATTGTCACTGTAAACGGAATGTAAATGTTACACACTTCATTTTCAATTACAAACATGCCATAATAAACCTTAATAACATACCGGGTGGTTATAATATAAGTATCTCTATTTGGAGCTGTCTGTAGCTTGAAGGAATAACCGGAATGAAACCAAAATCGGTACACTTACTATTCGAGAAGGGGAAAGAAGAATGGAACAAAAAAAAACAATGGCACTCCAGGAGTGCCGACAGAAGTGAAAACTTGAACAATTACGTATGTATTTTTTGAATCGTCAGGAAACGTTTTATTGCTCAGGAAATACTTTTAAATGAAGTGTTTTTTTTATTCATTATTATAAACTACTACTGCAAAAATTATATTACAATTTTCATTTAATGCGCTATTGTACATGAAAAATAATGCATGTTATTTTACATACAAAAATTGCAATCTATTGCTTAAAACGTAAATTTACAAATAAATGAAATATAAAATTTAATTAATTGGTATTCTTTGAAATGAATACCAATGAAACTTATGAATTTTCATCGACAATTTAAACAACTCTCAATACATTCATCATTTCTTCCATGAGATTTAGTTTCATATCTTTTGTAATAACATTTATCTGCAAAATAGGGTTCCCGCTTCCTATCACTCCAAAAATGACTTCTTTGCTGCCTGTCTTGTTTACGGTATTCGTGAACATTATGCTTTTTTCTATCTTCATACTGCGCGTATTGTTTGCGGTATCTATAATATCTATCAACAAAATTTTCTTTTCTATAAAATGATTTCACTTCATTTCCGTATCGGTAACCACGTTTCTTAAAACTTTCGTGAAATATTTCATTATTTTCAATTTTTTTTTATATTACTTCCATCGATTTTTCTCGTGCTCGTTAAATTATAATACTTTCCGTGTTTTGTTATTTCATTTTCATCTTTTGATTTGGTCTCGCGAGTTGAGTCACTTTTATCTGTTTTCACCGCGCGTGCTAAATTTATCTTGAAATTATTTTCTGAATTATTTTTATTCATAATACCAATCATTTCGCTTTCTGCACGTGAACTATTTCCTTTTGATACTTTCGCTTCATTGTATGAATTGGCAAAATATACAGTGGTGTCGGTAACAGTGTCGCGAATTCAGTGGTTTTTTCCCAATCTCAAAAAATGCCCAACGCGCCTAAAGAAGTTTTCACTTCAAAAAAAAACATTGCAATAATCACTGACAGATGGCGCTTTTGAGTGTGACATGTAATGTGTATTGTGTACCGTGGAGGTGTCGCAAACCTCAATGACTTTTATCGCATATCACAACATATGCGAAACATCACTCCTGATGTGTTACATTCCGTAGTTGAGCACGTCGTCCACCGCCTGGATTGTGTCCTCCAGCACAATGACCATGTTGAACCTGAACATGATCGGCTCCTTCATGCGAAAGCGTAACCACGTTCACTATGACATTTTCCAATAAATTAGGTGTGTCATCCGGTCTGACTCTGTTTTTTTTTTTTTGCCCTTGTATTATACATTACATTTCACACTCAGTAGCGCCATCTGCCGGTGATTATTGCATTTTTTTTCATTGTTCCATTCTTCTTCCCCCTTCTCGAATAGTAAATTTACCGATTTTGGTTTCATTCGGTCATTCCTTCGAGCTACAGACAGCTCCAAATAGAGATACTTATATTACAACCACCCTGTACATCAATTTCATATAAATCCGAGTATATTTACGTGAGTTAGAGCACGGGCAGATAGACAGACAGATGAACCGAATGAAAGTGTTAAAAATTAGCGTTATGCCATTTGGACATATTGTCCAAATTTTTTTTTTTTTTTTTTTCCCAAAAAACAACAAAGATTCGGACATATAATAACGTCTTTATTGCACTTAAAAGACCATTTTATTTGAGAAAATTACACAATGCACGCCAGTAAAATTGCATCACTCACAAAGGCAGTCCTTTATGTTCATTGTTTCATTTTCTAACTTAATATTTCATATTTCTGTATGCATAATTTATACGCTACGAAGTCCTAAAACTTCCTTTTGTATTTGCTATGTCCTTAGCTATTTGTGAATCAAAAGATATTTAATTTTTCTAATGATCTTATTCATTCAATAGGTGACTTTGGCGCACTGTCGCCAATTTTGAGAAGCTCCCCGCTCCTATTTTTAGGAGGGAAATTTTTGGCGAGGGAAATGGAAACGAATTCTACTCTTAGTTTGAAATCCAATTAGTCGAGTTTATTTCACTTTTACAAAATTTTCTCCTCAAAAATATCTCATATTAATCATTAGGGGAGATGGGGGATGAATGGGACATTTTAACAAAAATTTTTTTTTTAATATTTTTTGTAAGTTATTACCAATATTATATATCACATTTCATACATTAAGTGTTTGACTACATCTTATGCACAATATCTATTCACAAGATTATTATTATATAGAAATATATTATGGAATTAAAAAAAAGTTCCTCTCTGTCCCAATCATTCCCACAGCAGGGATGAATGGGATACAATATATTTCCTTTCCTGTATTCAATGAATTAAGGACTAAAAGCTGACAAAAATGCCTCCTTGTCAAAAGCTGAGAAATTATAAATTGTAATATGATCTCCAGGATTATTTGTCGGCCAATCATCTTGGACTCATCTCAGTTTTGTCTTAAAAGGCCCATAAACGGAAGCATTCAATGGCTGAAGACGATGGATACAATGAGGATGAAATTTTAAAAAAATAATTACCATAAATTATTAATTTATCAACCTGTATAATATTATTTAGTTAATAAATATGTTTTTCCGCATCCTCCAGCGATGAATGAGATAGTCCCATTCATCCCCATTTGAAATGTCCCAATCATCCCCATGATGCATATATTCAATTGTCAGCCATTTTGTCTCAAAAATTATATTGTCACAATGGTTAATATTCATTTATTTTAATTACAAATATTGAGCCTTGAAATAAAAAACTACAACATATCTAAATTGTTTATATTGCATAAGATATTTGCGTAACTTTAAATGTAAAAAAAATTACTTTTGAGCAGAGTGTTTGGGAAATGCAAATTTGAAGGAAAATAAAAACAGCCATGTGGTCTTGCTTTTGGTTCTGAAGCCCACTATGGTAGTGAAATCTATGAGGATAGGAAGCAACTAAAAAGAAAAGTTTATTGCCTGAAATATTGAGAACGTCCCATTGATCCCCTATCTCCCCTATATATTGTTCCATGATATAAGCATACTGCCTACAAGAAGAAAAAAAAAGTTTCTCAATTATGTAAGTGAATTTATCTAACTACGCACATTTTTTATTTACTCGCCAAAGATATCGCTATTTACAGCGTTTCGGATTCAGATTATTTTAGTATTTAAGTGCATAGTTCGATTACGTGTCTATTAAATTTGTGGTTTTGTGGTTTTGTTGTATTGTTATTTTATTTATTTATTGATGAAGTGTTAATTTTGTTATGGAGTATTAGGCGGGGAAAAAATGCTGAACTATTTACATCTTACATGGTTCGAATTTCGAATGTTTTGATAGATTTTCTTTTTTAAAGAAATTCATGCTTGAAAACTATTTTCAAATCCATAAATAATCAGTAAACTGACAAGGAGACCGCCAAACATGATGCGCACAGATTTTGATGATTTTAAAGTATGTTGTAGAGATCATACCCCTAACTATTCAGGTCAAAGGTTTCCTTCAAATGGGCTTTAGTTTTCTAGAAATTTCGGGTTAAAGTTCAGCATGCATTTCAAATGCCATTACTTCGCGATCCTGGACATGGTCTCAGTGGTTCCGTGGTAGCGTTCGCGATTTGAGAGACGCGGATGGGTGTTCTGTCCTCTCCTGTGACTTTTAACAAACTTTATATATTTGTCGCGTTATAAGTTGTATGCAGAATTATGAATTCTGCATCTTTGAACTTTTTGATATTTTCCTAATAAATTCCATTTACATTTTCGAATATTGCGTGAAAATTTATAGTTTTTGCGCAATTTTTATTCGAATATTTCTGCTGACGAAAATCCAAACTAATTTATGTCTTGATATCTCGTCTTTTTAAAATGATTATTGTTTACATTTATGTATATTTACTTATTTATTTATTGTATTTATGAAATAATACATTTTTTTAAATTTACATTTTCTATTTTAAAAAAATTTAAATGATTAAGAAAAATTAACAAAATAATATATTCTTTTAATATTTGATTTGTTCTAAATATATTGAAATATGTTAACTGCTGAAATAGTAAAATATTTATCATCACCGACATCGACATTTTTAGTTTATTAAATATGAAACTAATTGTGTTATACCTATCGCAAAAATATTCTAAACAAATTTCGCATTAAAAATCGCCTTTAAATATTTGTTTTAACAATATTGGAATAATGTATATATTAGCATATTATATATTCTTTAAATACTTAAATTGTGATAAATATATATAAAAATGCATTAAATTTGAAAAAGAAATTATTTCAAGCGTGGTATTTGTCTGCAAAGGAAGCGAAACGAAATTGATAAAAAGAAAATTTTATTTATTCTGATATTACCGTAAAAGTCGTTGCAGACGATTTTTTTTTTCAGATATTTTTTATATGTATTGTAATTTACAAACGATTTTTCATTTCTAGTTGAATTTTTCTGTATGGCATCGACTTGTTAGACTGAAAAAAAAATTAATTGTAATACATTATTTTTTATTTGTGCAAATCAAAAATGACGGTGAGTTTGAACTTTAAATAACATAAAAAATATATATATATTTAACTGGCTAAAACTTGGATATAATCGTTATTGCTTTAATATTTTATTACTCCTTTCAAGATATGTTTTTGGAATTAGTTAATTTGGAATTTCGTCAATAGAAATATTAATTTCAAAACTGCACAAGAAAAAAAAAAAAAAAAAAAAAAAAAAAAACGTAAATTTTTACGAAATATTCGAAAATGTAAATGGAATTTATTAGGAATATATCAAAAAGTTCAAAGATGCAGAATTCATAATTCTGCATACAACTTATAACGCGACAAATATATAAAATTTGTTAAAAAAGGTAAAAGTCACAGGAGACGACAGAACACCCATCTGCGGCTCTCAAATCGCGAACGCTACCACGGAAGCACTGAGACCTTGTCTAGGATCGCGAAGTAATGCCATTTGAAATGCATGCTTAACTTTAAAACGAAATTTCTCGAAAACTAAAGCCCATTTGAAGGAAACCTTTGACCTGAATAGTTAGGGGTATGATCCCTACAACATACTTTAAAATCATCAAAATCTGTGCGCATCATGTTTGGCGGTCTCCTTCTGAGATAAAGTTTAGAAATGAATTACATTTGAACGAATATTTTTTTTCTATATTCGACGGTGTAAATATTGAAATTGTATGATGTTTAGAAGTTAAACAAGTTAGAAATTGTACCTTAAACGTAACAAATGAGGTGCGTTCGTGCTATTAACTAGTTTTACAATGTAAAAAAATCATCGTTATTATTTCAGTGAAATAAAATATATCGTCTGTTATGAGTAAAATGAACCTGCTTTTTTTTTTCTTATTACGTATGACATGTTTACAGATGCAATTTTTTTTTTTTTTTTTTTTTTTTTTTTTTTGACACCAGATAGTTTTGTAAAATTTATCATGGAGATCTTGCTTTGCTAATGATTACCTCCATGGTTTAATATTTCTATGATTCACGCTGAATGAATCTTTTGTTTATTTACTATAATGAATTGAGATATTCGGATGTTAACCTAATTTTCACTGAAGTTATCTCAGAATCTATCTATTTTTTAATGTAATTCATCTCTCAAGCAAACAATTTTTTGAAAGATCTTTCTACAAATGTAACTTTTATGCAATTTTATTCGAAAAAATAAGTTTGAATAAAAATGGCCGCTCGGCATATGGAAAAAGATGTGATTAGCCCGTATTTGTTTTCCTCGGTCACATGACCTTGCGCTTTTATTATATAGATTACGCATGATAGGATTCAATAGAATAAAGAAAGCTTTTATTAATATATAGGCCAATAAAATTAGTTCAAAAAAGAGCCGTGCTAACCAAAAATTCGCGGAAAGCTGGAAATTGTTTCAATCACTTTGTTTTACATCCAAATGAAGGAATTTGAAGTTTGTCCCATTTTTCCTGGTGAGCTTTAGACGTAGCACTACAAAAACTTTAAAAAATTCGGACTTTTTTCAGTATTTCGTAGATAACTTAAAAACCGTTCACTCTACAAAACATATCCTAAGTACATATCCAAATTGTAGAACATAAAATTCTGCGTCGATTGAGTACTACAGACTAAAAATTCCACCAATAATAAGCGAGATATGATAAATCAAAAAAGTACATTTTTCCAAAATTTTCTAAAAAAACTCATAAAATCGGTTTTTTGACTCTGAACTACTCAAAAAGTTCTCATATAACCAAACTAAAAGTACTCACACATATATTTGCGTTTATAATTACAATTTCGAAACCTTAGAGACCAAGTATAAAATAGTAGAACTATTATTATTATGAATATTTAAATGTACATTATATTCATTTTAAACTATGTATATTTTGGAGCATGCATGTTATGTTAGCAAGCATATAGAGCAGTGGTTCCCGACGGGGGGCGCACGCCCCACAGGGGGAAATTTAATTTTTAGGGAGGAATTTGAGGATTCAGCGAAATTCAGTGGTCCGTCCGCTGAATTCTAAAACAGTTTGAAAAACTCTTTTTAAAAGTAATCATATATAAAACACAAATCTAACAAATAATTTTCCAAAATAAATTTTCTGGTTTAAAACATTTTTTGTTTGAATTCTTTTAAATTGACAATTGGAAAAACACAAAAGTCAAAGCGCTACCGACAGACACATGGCCAGAAATTCGATCAACCAATTAAAAAGCATCTTTATAGAGATATTTACTTTTAGATCCTAGAGCAAATATCTGAATCTGGCTGATAGTCAGTGACAAAAAAATTTATTAGTTTTTGGAACATACAAACTGTCCATGTGATTGATGGTGGCTTCCTGCTAAATCGAGTGAGTTGGGAACCAAGAGAAAAGTTCTCGTCAATTATTTCAAAGTACGTTGAATATTTGAAGATTAACTATGGTAAAACTGCAACCATTGCATTTGACGGTTACCCAGAAAAATCGTCAGAACATGGCACCAAGTCTGCTGAGCGTTTCCGTCGAAAAAATAAATACATTGCAGCAAGTGTTGACTTTGACGAGACTATGTCTCTCACAATGCAAAAAGAGCACTTCCTTGCAATTGAAGGCAATAAACTCCGTTTAATAAAAATGCTCATTGAAAAACTGGAGCAAAACAATTTTACTGTGAAGCAAGCTGCCGAGAATGCAGATACTACCATCGTGATGGAAGCCATCCAACTTGATCAGCAGTCAGAATGCGTCATCATAGTTGGGGTAGATATTGATCTGCTTGTGCTTTTAACTCCATTTGCTCCAAACTCATCCACGATATACTTCTTGAAACCTGGGAAAGGACAGTCACGCAATGTTTTGTATTCACCATTAAGTCAATTCACCATACTCGCCGATTGTAAAGAATAACATCCTATTCCTGAATTGTTTTAGTGGCTATGATTCTACATCGGCCTTCTTCAGGTTGTGCAAACTGAAATTTGTCAAGCTTTTGGAAAAACATGCTCACTTATAGGATGTTCCAACAGTCTTTAATAAGCAATATGCTACGCCTCAGGAAGTAAGTGCTGCGGGGCAGAAATTTATTGCCACCTTATACAATCCCCAGTCCGACGAAGCCACAACACTGCACAAATTGCGATACAACATATTTGCAAAATACCTTATGAAGACACAATTTAATCTCGCTTCTCTGCCGCCGACTGAAGATACAGCCAGACAACATTCATTCAGAGCTTTTCTTCAGATCAATATTTGGAATAGACGGCAGATGAATCCCACTGATTGGGGTTGGAAGCCATTCAGGCATGGCATACTTCAAGTCACTATGAACGTAACTCCCCACCAGACCTCCTAAACAAATTGTCATGCAAACGTGCAAAAAGGAGCAAATGTGGTTTATGTTCTTGTAGAAAGAACGGTGTTAAATGCTCAACTATGTGTTACCGCTGTAAAGGTGTGTCGTGCACAAATACCGCAGAGGAAGAAGACCCGCAAACCAGATACGACGAAAACGTAGATATGGACGAGGAGGCCTTCCATCTAGAGGAAGAAGTAGAAGAATGGACAACTCTAGGTCCAGCAAAAAAACGCCCTAAGCTCGATTTTTCTGTATTTCCCAAGTAACTTGAGTTGATTTTATTACCGTTGCTTTTATACTAATTTTTTTAAATAAATTATTTTTCTTGATTTTCTATTATTATAATTTTTCCAACATTTTGTAAAATATATAATTTTAAGTACACATACAATTCTTTCATTTTTCAATTATCTATCCATTATATTCATCATTTCATTGGATTTTTTAAATATAATCATTTATGCACCTCAAAAAATAATTTGCTTACAGACGACAGAATTAAAATTAATTTGGGGACATCGGTTGCATTTCAAGTGTAATCATCTGTTGAAAAGGTTGGTGAAAATCCCATATTGATGTAATTAAATTTTGAAGTTGTTAATTAAACAGTACCATTCGGTGATTTATGCAATTATACTGTTTTGTAAGCGAAATGATTCATTTAACCCATAATTGGTACTCAAAACATCAATTTTATGAGTTTTTAAAGAAATTTTTGGAAAAATGTACTTTTTTGATTTATTATATCTCGCTAATTATTGGTGGAATTTTTAGTCTGTAGTACTCAATCGACGCAGAATTTTATGCTCTACAATTTGTGAAGTAGGATATGTTTTGTGGAGTGAACGGTTTTTAAGTTATTTACAAAATACTGAAAAAAGTCCGAAAATTTTGAGGCTTTTGTGGTGCTATATCTAAAGCTCACCAGGAAAAATGGAACAAACTTCAAATCCCTTCATTGGGATGTAAAACAAAGTGATTAAAACAATTTCCAGCTTTCCGCGAATTTTTGGTTAGCAAAATCCTATTTTTACTGACCTAATATTTTAAAGTTGTGTTTCAAATTTCATAAAATTTGAAATGACTCGACAAAATTCTGCAACGATTATATATATTAAATTTCAAACCATTCGGTTGGGTAGTTTTTGTGCTGTTATATGCAGACGGACGGAATTGCAAAAGAACCTAAAAATTGCAATAAAAGCGAAATATATTGGTCAGGTATGTCCTTCTTTTTTTTTTTTAATTATACAAAATATTTAGTTTTTTTTTTTTTTTTTTTTTTTTTTTTAATGTATACACATCTAAAATGTGAGAGTCTTTAACCTCTTAAATGGGAGTGGGACATGTATGTCCCGCGTAATTTTAATAATGCTATATTGGCACCAGAATTTTGGAAGAAAATTTTGCTTTCCTACTTGCGTGAAGAAACACTTTTGTTTATTTTCAAATAAGATTGTTTGTATATCCAGGTGTCAATCAATTATTTTAACATTTTAGCAACAGAGAATTGAAAGGGCCATTGAAAGGGTTAAAAAAGGTGCGATTTTTTTATGTCAAAATTTTCGACTTTTTATTTTTGGCATTTTTTAAGCGTGTAGACCATTTTCGCGATATTCTAATTTCTTACAATCTTTTTTTTACTTGTTGAACGTTACATTATAGTAAAATTTTAAATTTGCTTTTTTGAAATCCCATTTTTCAATCTTGGCGCCCATTTTTCTCGAAAACTATTCGACCGTATTCATTTTTTTTTTTAATTTAAAAATAGAAAGTTAATCGTTTTCTTTGGAGCTTACATCCGCGAAAAGTGTAATTTTTCATTGATTAATTATTTTTCAAGTTCGTAAGATATATAAAAAAAAGACGAAAAAAATGAACTTTTTTTTTTCAAACTTTGTCTGAATCAATTTCCATATTACTCACATTCCATACCATATTACGTGAAAGTAGCATTGTGTTCTGAACTAGAATCTAAGCTCTATGTGATAAAGTAATTATTTATAGGTACTCAAATATAAAAAAAGTGGTAATTTTTAATAAAAAATGTGTTTTTTCTACACAAATATTTTGAAATATTGCAGTTAGTTTTGAATATATTGTAAACCTCCTCGTTCGGTACACAAGTGATATATAGTACAAAGGAAATTTAAGCATATTTAGTTGAACTGAGTGTATGCTGTCTCTGAAGTAAACAGAAAATTTTACAAAAAAAAAAAAAAAAAAAATGTTATGAAGATATTGCTAAGATTTTATGTTTTTTCATCCTTCTGTATTACAATTGTACTAAAAATATGTGTATTTAGTCAATATAAAAAAAAAGGCGATCGATCTCGAATCGGGCAATTTTTTACTTTTTCAATTTTGGTTGCAGATTTTTTTAATAAATGTACTTTCACTTACGGAACCGGTTTCGAAAATGAAAGTAGCTTCATTACGAAAAAATCTGCGACCAAAATCGAAAAAGTAAAAAATAGCCATAATAAATAAACTATCCTATGCAAACAAAAAAAAATATCCCTGACGGTTCGGCCTACAGGCACAGGTAGATTTCGAAGACGCAGCCCGTAGGACGCCTGTTTATTGGGAATTGCAGAAGAAATTACCTTTTTGCCCTGATGCGGCAGTTGGGACCGCCCACTTCGAAATCTACCTGTGCCTGTAGGCAGAACCGTCAAGGATTTGTTTATTTTAATTTATTTTATTTTATTTTACTTTTTGCCGTCCTATAAAAAACTTGTCAGTGTAAAAGTCGAAGATTATATTAAGAAGATTTATAATAAATCTAAGCGAATTTGATATCTTATGAATTGACGAAGTTATGATTTTTTTTCTTCTTAAACCCCTACTTTTTCCCCTCTTGAGGGCACTTTTAATTATATCAAAAATCTGTCATACATAAATTTTCGGCCCTTTTCCTAGAAGTAATAAGTTTGAACGGATTGAATACGCATCATAATTAGGAAGTTATGTTTTTTTTTTCTGTTTTAACAAAAAGCACACCCATCCCCCCCCCCCTTCTCGTCCGATTTTGCCCAATAACGAACTTGACCGGGATTTTATGTCCCTTGATTTTATGTATCACTTTGGAAGACATTTTTGCAGAATTATTGAAGTTATTGTATCCATAAAAAAGTGATAAATAGATAAATAGATAGATAGATAAAGTTTCGAACTGGGGTTGGTTTTGGGTTCTAGTAGTCATGACAGAGTAGATCTGCAAAAGTTTTTCAGAAATTCCAACATAGGGGAGAATGTAATAGGTAGTATTTCTTACGAAATCTACCTAAAAAATCGTTTAAAAATATTCAAATTCAAACGATAAATTCGAAAAGAACCCAACCCGCCCATAGGTTTAGCATTAGTAAGCGAACGTCTTCGCGTGATGGAAGAGTTAAGTTATGAAATAAAATTGATCACGTGTTTAACTCTAATAAAGATCATTAAGAAGTATTCATCTTTAAAATTATCTCGATAAGTGTTTTACCAAAAAAATAATAATAATAATAATGAAAATAGATATATAATTTAGAGGATGTAGTGGTCGACTAATATCCTCTTAACCTAATAGGATAAAGAAAACAATATAAATCGACGTTCATCGCGTGATACTTTCTTGCGTGTAAAGTCAATCACTTCGTGCAAATGCCTTTCAAGGATAGTTATTGTCCACTCATCTATGCAAATGCAGCTGCTGTTTTCAGGAAAAGTTTTATGTAATTTCAAGTATGCGTTCGAAAAAGAAGGGTTAAGCAGGTGATATATGTAGATGAGTCTTGTTAAACATTTCATAGAAACTGCGTCATGTTTCACTTCCTTCTTCAAATTTTTGCATTAATGCTATTGTTATAGTAGGGTCAAACTCTTATTATTCGTCAAATGTATCCTGGATATAATCCAGACCAGAAGGACCCGTGCTAAGTTTTCGCACTGCAATCTTTGAGATTATTTCCTGGTACGTTTTAGCACTAATTTTTAATTAACTGATTTTTTTTTTTTTAATCAGACAACGCGTTTTAACGAAATATGGGTGTACTATCTCAGAAACTTTTTCAAACATTTTTCGAATGATACCTTATTCATCGTTGTATGCTTTGTATGTGTATAGAAAAAAGGATGTTAACAACAGAAATAATATATATGATGATTGCTTGTGTATAAGGAAAATAGGAATAGATTGCCAGAAATTTTTCTGCCAAATTTTCTTCTCTCGCCAAGGTATTTCTATAGGTTGTCAAGATCCCTATATTGAAAAAAAAAACGAATTATTAAAAAAATTGAAATCCTGAATCAGACGTTTAGGGAATTCATATGAAAGCATTTCCTCAGATTTTGCAAAACTGTTCCAGAAATGTCTTAAATACATAAATCAATATTTGGTATACCACTTTTTTGCAAGCCTATGGGAACTTAAACACGGAATGTTCAAACTTCAATTTCCAGCAGCCATTTAAGTGACGTCAGACTTCGCTGGCGTAATAACAGCTTAATAAAATATGGTACTTCTCTATTATCCCGTCGACCGCTTTTCATAACAAAAAACTATCGCCAAACTGTAACGCCAAATAAACGGGAGAACGTTGCCATTGGAATATCAAAATGAATAAATAAATAAAATATAAGAATTTAAGAACACAATTGTTAATATAATTAATGAAATAACTAATAAATCTGTAAAACATAATGAAAAATACTCGCAAACGTCGAATTAAAAACCACTTGATGACATAACAAACACGTATAATGCTTCTGACATCAAGTAAATGGGACTGCATTTTTGGCGTTTAATCTTACAGTTTAGCGATAGTTTTTTCTTATGAAAAGTGGTCGACGGGATAATAGAGAAGTACCTAAAATATTAAAAAATAAATACTTACAATTTTTGTGAAGCCTAATGAACTGTATATCTAAATGGAAGATAATCCTTAAATTACGTAATCTACTGGTGCTCCGATACATTACGCATATACACAGCCATGATTAAACAAAGTAAACAAATAAACAATAGGTGACGCACGCGTAAAAATTAAACACAAATCCGAGTAAAACCTCGATATTTTTTCAAAAAGTACGCCCAAGAAATAAATTAACAATCGTATTTTAATTGCATTGTAGGATGATGTCATCCGATAATGAGGTATTTTATTTTTGTGGCAACACTGATTTGAGGAAAACCTTTCATTTCATTTATGAAAACAATGCTGATTTATTTTTTAATTAACTGCAATTTTTAATCAAAAACATGTTTTAACGAAATGTTAAGTGTGCTATGTCAGAAGCCTGTTCAAAATCATCTCATATGCTATCTCATTCGTCATTCTGCGTTTCGTATTTTCTTAGAAAAAGGGATGTTGACAGGAGAAATAATATATATGATAATTGGGGGCAATTATAAAAAAAAGAAGAAAAGTCATACATCAGGTATAGATTACGAAACATTTTCCAAAACTAACATAACATTAAAATAATTAACACACTGGTGTGGTATAATAAAGCAAACAAACTTCTTGATAAAACCATAAATTTAAGAGATGCGCAAGGCTTTCGAAAGAATTTTGTCTTTCTTCATCAGATGCAAAAGACGTGCTAGGACTTGGAAAATGGGAGCAAGGCTGAAAAAAAAGTGAAGCAGAAAGGGGTTAAGTTAGAGGAAACAGCCAATAGGAATGCAGGAGGCATCAGCCAATCAAAAGAGAGCATAACCCAAACAGAACATAGAATATAGGGAGAATTATGGAACAAATTGAAAAAAACAAGATAATCAGAAAAGATAAGTAAATTGCATGCAAATGTGAAATATGTATATAATAATAAATAAAGAAAAATAAAGAAAGAGAAAAACAAAATAAATACATAAATTAACGAATGTGAAACAAATTTAATAAACAAGAGAGTCAGAAAAGGTAAAGTAAATTACATGCAAATATAAATATGTATATAATAATAAATAAATAAAAAGAAAGAAAGAGAAAAATAGAGAATATGAAACAAATTTAATAAACAAAAAAAGATAAAGGAAACTACATGCAGATATGAAATATGTATATAATAATAAATAAATAGAAAGAAAGAAACAGAAAAATATAAAAAATACATAAATTAAAGAATTAAAAACAAATACAAAATAAAATATATGCAAAAATCGAAATTAAAAATTAATAATAATAATATATATATATATATATTTAAAAAATTATATTGTTAAACTGAACAAGTTTTTTCTAACTGCAGATATCATAGTAGAATCAGATTTTTTATTAACTATAACCTCACTTAATTTAACTAAACTTTGCATTACTCATAATATTTTTGAATTTTATAGTTAATTTTATAAACAATCTGGCGGCTTAAGTATGGGAAATCCTTTATCACCAATTATTTGTGACATTTATATGCATTATTTTGAACAAAAAATATTTAATCTGTTAAAGTTTAAATGCTGGATGCGTTATGTTGACGATAATTTTGTCTCTGTTGATAACCCTTTAGACATTTCCGCCATTCTTCAAACGGTCAATTCTATGGACCCAAATATTTAGTTTACTTCTGAGTTAGAAAATTGTAATAGACCTTCCTTCCTTGATGTTTTAGTTACCAGATGTAATTATTTTTTCAAAACTTGTGTTTATGAAAAACCATTTTCTGTCTCTAATCCCCCTCATGCTCTTTCAAATCACCCTGCCAACCAGAAAATCGGTGTGTTCAGAGCCGTCCTTAGGGGTGTAGGACAGGTGCGGCCGCTCAGGGCCTCGCGACTAAAAAGGCCTCGCGGAGGAAAAAATATTTAATACAAAATTGCTAAATATTTATTATTCATTTTGTTGTGAATTATTTATTTCGTAATAAAATTTATATGAATAAGCATACTTATTTATAAAATGTAAAATATTTTATCAATAAAATGTTCGGTTATGGGCGCAGGGGAAGATAATAGATTGTTTGTAGCTTAATCTATAGGCATTGTTATACTTGATCCAAGTAGCACCAGGCACATAACAAATCTGGACATGCGCATGAACTGAACATTAATTGTTAAGAGTCGGTGCTGATGATGATTCTGACAAATTGCTCACTATTTTGGGTAATGGCTATTTGTAATGTAACAGTATAAATTTGCTTTCCTTCTTGTGTAATCAAGTTTCCATTTTCATTATACGAACAAAATTATTTCATTTTACGAATAAAATGTTCGGTTATGGGCGCAGGGGAAGATAATAGATTGTTTGTAGCTTAATCTATAGGCATTGTTATACTTGATCTAAGTAGGACCAGGCACATAACAAATCTGGACATGCGCATGAACTGAACATTAATTGTTAAGAGTCGGTGCTGATGATGATTCTGACAAATTGCTCACTATTTTGGGTATGGCTATTTGTAATGTAACAGTATAAATTTGCTTTCCTTCTTGTGTAATCAAATTTCCATTTTCATTATACGAACATCGATGTTCCTGTCCACATACATACGTATGTCCTATCGCATAAACTCGACAGGGATCCAGGTATCTGAAACCTCGTCCTCCAGACCCCGAGACTAAAGTAAAGATTCAAAGTCTTTAAAAATTAGAAAAAGTCAAGTTTTTAAAGGTTCTTAGGGAAAAGAAAATTTTGAGAAATATTGATTTTTACTCCGATTTTTTCCTAGTTTTTAAATTACCTCGTTAAATTAAAAATATTAACATGTTTAATATTGGCTAATTAAAGCAAAAACTTCAAACAGGTTATAATTAAAGAAAGAATCTTTGACTATGAATTTATTTTTGATTAGAAATAGCTGCAACTGCTGACTTTTTTTTTTTTATTCTATTCGTAGCACTTTAAAAAAATTGCTGTACACTTCTATGACAATTTCAAGAGAAATGTACCACAAAGAAAACTTTTTGTAACTAGTAGTACAAAACAAATATTAAAATATTCGATAGTGACCCTACTATCGGTACACCTGACGTAAATGACCCGTAGTCAAATACACAAATATATTTTAGCCATTACATTTGACTTATACTTCTGTTTAAATTATCAGAAAGAATTAACACTTTTCTTCACCACTTTATTTTTATTGCTTGATTTTTAATAATTGTCACCGACTCTCTGCTGATCTTTGATCGCTTGCTTATAGATCAGAAAATTTAGATCCAAAAAGGTATTCTGCCTGGAAAGCTTGGAAGAAGTTTTTTTCTTTCTTTCTTAATGTCTTTGGGGGTGCTGAACACGAATTTCAACTTTGCCACCTCGTATCTGGTTTGCTTAAAAAGTTATAAGCGAAAAATCATGAAAAAAAATCAGATTTTTTTCGGATTTTCCCTTGTATTTGGTAGAGGGTTAAACTTTTTTGAAAAATTTATTGCGCCAAATTAAACTAGAGAAAACTTCCTACATTTTTGATAAGCAATGTTTCTTTCTAAGATGAATAGTTTTGGCATACGAGTAAAAGGAATTTTAGCGATACATTGAAATTCCATCATTGGAGGGCGAAAACGCGATCCAATTTTGAAGCTCTATAAAGGAAAAAAAGTAGATTTTTAAAAAATATTTTTCTTTAATTTATTAAACCAAAATGAATTTGTAGATTCCTTTAACGAATCTACATTCGCCAAAAAATAAAAAAAGAGAGAGAAAGAAAAAACACTACATATTTTTTAATGGCCAAGCTGTCCCCAGAAAATTTTTAAATAAAGTTCGTGTTCATATTGAAAATTGCGCGAAAATTAAATTTGCAAATTATAACACCCACTTTTGACATCATAATTGAGTTTTTTTAATCAAGGAAGATCGGAAAAAAGTATGTTGTTTATATACTCTTTCTTAAATTATCAGTAGAGTTGGGGCCTCCGTGGCCGAGTGGTTAAGGCACCATTTCGCTAATCGCTTGTGAACGTAGGAATCAAGGCCGGCGGGTTCGACTCCCGCCAGCTCCATTGCACGCACTTTGTGGAGCTCCTGGGTGTAACTCTCTGTTATTTCCTTGTGCTATCTTGTCTAGAATATTTATGTAATCGTCAAAGTCATGTATGTGTTTCTGTGAATAAAAAATATGGATTATTCGAGTCAAACAGCCTTGTAGCTTATAGGTCTCAAAGCAATCTCCGTCAAATGTCAAATGTATAAAACAAACTCACTTTATACGTAAGAAAATACCATAATTGCTCCTCTACCATTTTATTTTCTATGTATGCTTTAATAACAGGAGACCATCAAAAGGTAGTTTAGGCCACCAGAAAGTAAAATTTATCTGTATCTCGAGAAGTAATTATTGGAATAATAAACACTAATACCATATGTTTTTTTTGTTTGTTTGTTTGTTTTTTTTTTTTGTTTTTTTACGATTGTAGTTCGTTTTCTGTGAAAATTAGTGTCTATCATAATGAATAATTTTTAATATAATTTTATTAATAATTTTCATTAAAAAAATTTTAATTGAAAAAAAAAAGTTTGAAATATCTTTGTGCCTTTGCATTGTATCACATTAAAAAATAAGACTGGGGATTTTTCAAAAGATAAAAAATAAAAGTTTGTCACGTGAATTATCATTAGCATTCTCATACTTTTATTTCATTTTACTCTATGCAGTATAGAATCGGTTCCTTTTGACGGGCTACCTATTTCCAAAATTTGCATTAAACTTCGAAAACTAGACACAATTCCCAGTTGAACAGTACCTTTCAAATCTATCTGCGACAATTTGGCGATTAAAAAGTGAGGGGATTATTTAATCACGTAATGTCTGTCATTAAACAAAGCTAAAATTACTATTTGAATTTTCAGGTCGATGAATTAAAAAAAAATCAGTTAAAATGACAACATGGGAGGGAATAGAGATATTAGCTACTTTGGAAGATAAGGGTCCGCCAAAGTTTTTGCACCCGGCCTCGCTTTCGCTAAGGACGGCTCTGCGTGTCTTTTATACGTATGTAAAAATTTGTTCAGATTCTGCTTCCCTTAACGATGAACTTAATTATTTAAAATTTGTTGCTGTCAAAAGAAGTTTCAACTCTTCTGTTATCGATAATGTTTTAAATAAATTTAATAAAAACCCCCTAATAAACCTTTCTAGATCTGTCAAAACAAACACAATTTGCTTGTTCTGCATTTTTATCCTCCTTTATGTTTTAAAATTAGCTAAAGTTTTGAAACGTTTCAACTTGAATGTTATCTTTAAACTTAAATTCCCCTCGACTAAGTCTTCTGTTTCTCATCGTCGCAAATGAGGAACATATAATGTTCCTTGTAATGGTTGTCATTTGTCTTATATAGGTTAAATTAAAAGAAATCTCGAAACCCACTTTAAAGAGCACTCCCATTATGTCTCTAACCAATAAATTTCTAAATCTTCTATTGCCAAACATTCTTGGGATTCTGGTCATTGTTATTTTTTAAAATGCTAAAACTATCTTTAATATTAATAGCACCCTAGAAATGGACCTTTTTGAAAATGTAGCTATTTATCTTAATCGTGAGGCTAAATTTCATGAAATATCTGATTCCACTATGCTCTCTGCCGCTTTTAAAAACATGTTCCGTTCAACAATATATTTTTTTTAATATTTATATATTTATATTTTCATATATTATTAATTTTAAATCTCTATTTTTGCATTTGTATTATTTTTTATTGGTTTTTAATTCTTTAATTTATGTATTTATTTTATTTCTTCTCTTTCTTTCTTTCTTTTTATTTATTTATTCTTATATACATATTTCATATTTGCATGTAATTTCCTTTATATTTTCTAAATCTGTTGTTTATTCAATTTGCTTCATAAATCTTCCTATATTCTGTATTCCCCTGTGTGGATAATGCTATACGGTGCCGCAGGCAACAGGGAGTTTCGTTCGGTCCGAGGTTTTATACAATTCGAATTTAGTACGATTCGAGACCTCGAAGTAAATTAGGGGCCCGGTAGTGGACGAAGACAGCTACTAAACTAATAATAGGGACTAAACACCATCTTTTCCGTACTGAAATATCTGCCTTATATAACCGAGATGTCTACCAATTAATAAAGCGAAGTTTACAGTTAAAAATTAGTGGTGCCAAAAGATTTTAGTGACGAAGCAAGCAAACTCTTTTTGCCCGAGCGGTGTTCGTTCAAAACATTTAAGTGGTTAATGACAATTTACACTTTAATGTTTTGGAAATTTCGTTTTTTTAATTTCCATAAAATTTCTAACATTTCTTTTGTGTTTTTATTTTCTAAATCTTTCATATTCTGAAAATATCAAATCCATTATATGTTAACCTGAGCAGATGAATGGAAGAAAATTCGCAAGTTGGAAATAGCGCCCTCTTACGACTGGTATTTCTTTTTGCATGCTAGAAAAACAAAAAGCTAAACCCAAAAAAAGACAAAGTGAAATTGAAATATATTAATCAAAACAACAGTAGTTAAATAGGTGAAGTAACTCACGTTGCTGTCAAATCAATTATACGGGTGGACTTAAACGGCGAATAATGGAACCTACGAATAGCTTACTACGGAGATGCAAGAAGTGTTATTCGCTGATTTCTTTTGAGTTTTTTACTCCCCAGGGTGAGATCTTTCCAATGACACCACCCTCGTTATAATCGGCGACTAACAGTTCTTGCAGCTCTCTAGTTATTATTATTATTATTATTATTATTATTATTATTATTATTATTGCAACGAATTTCTGTTTTGAGAACTTGCTGCAGGAGGGGATGTGGCGCTTGTGAGCGATAACAAATTTAACACACACAGCTCTAAGTGTAATCGCTCTGGCTAAATACTATACCATAGTTGCCAAACTCACGATTTTTTTTATACCAATATTTTTATGTAAAAATATTTGTTTTATTTAATCGTACAATTTCAGCTATTTAATAAAGAGAACAATTTTGTAAGATTTTACTGGTATACAAAAAACGGGGAGGTTAACAACTATGCTAATACATACAGATCCAGCTTTAATCTCGTGTTCCTTTGAATGTGCTTTCCTGCAGTACTTATAGAGTTTAAGAAAATGTAGTGAGAGGGGATTTTTCTATTAATAGGTAAATGTTTAAAACTGTTATCTAAAATCGTGTTTATAAAAAATGCAACACCATGAAGGAATCACCAGAAGGTATTGGTACAAACAAATGATTAAATTTTCAAAGTAAAAAAAAGAAAAAAAACAATATTAAGTGTCCGAAATCAGTATTTGATGTAGCCACCACGAGCTGGAATATAGGTTGCTGTACGACGTAGCATGGAGTCAAGCAGATTTCGAATGTCTGCCGGGGAATAGAAGCTGTAGGATGAGGATCACGTGCAAGACGCCGACCAACGAAATCCCACCCATGTTCAATAGGTGACATATCCTTCGAATACGAAGGCCACGGAAGAAGCTGTATGTGTTCTGCTGACAAGAAGCCTTGGACATTCCTTGCAACATGTGGGCGGGTGCGGACCAAGTGTCTATCATCGCGCGTTGACGTCACCTTTCGGGGTCCACTCTCAGATTTCCGAGTTGTCCGATTCTCTTCGGTCCATTGCTTCCAAACTCGCATCACTGTGCTGCTGTTACGCTGCACACGAGCTGCTATTGCGCGGTAGGAAAATCCTTTTTCACGGATGTCGATGATTCTCCCCCGTTTAAACTCCGTCAGTTGTTGAAATATCACCCTCTTTCGTCGAAGAGGCATAGTTACGTCTCACCTAACGTTTACCACTCGTCTAAGGCTCCTACAATCGGGGCTGACTCACGCCGCCATTTAAATTCCCGTAGGAGAAGAACGATTGGCCACGCCGTGCCGTGTAGGCAACAATCGCTGTTTGGTCTATGTGGGCATCAAAATGCTTGATGATTCAGCCTGTATTGCAGTAGCCCTACACTAGCTGATAAGCATAGACTATTTTCATTGTCCCGCTACAGCCCTCCATTTATACGGTTTCAGCAGCAGTCCAGAGGGCGCTGCTCAGCCCACGATGCGTGGTGACTCTGAAATTTCAATCATTTGCATAACACACTATACTTTGCATTTGCTGAAAATTTCAGCTCAATCGCGTCATTCCTTCAGGGTGTTGCATTTTTCACAAACAGGAGTCTCATACTCTTTCATCTGTTAAAATCATAATCACCTTTTTTTCTGACGTTATTTTATAATTTTTTTTTCAAATATCACTTTTTATAAAACGATATTAATATTGGCCACTTATTATTAAGTGGAAAATTTAAGGCTGGTAAGAAATTCAAAGCTTTCTAGACATCATTTTAAATCTTGCTATCTCAAAAATCATGAGTTCCACTTGCCTAAAACTGCCAAGAAAGTTTTAAACAGTCCTATTACTTTGAATTTTGCTTTGTAATAAATTAAGTGCATATTTTATATTAATATTAATATTTATGTACGGTTCCGAAAGTGAAAGTACCCTAATTTTAAAAATAACCTGTAAACAAAATCGATAAAGTAAAAAACGGCCTTTGTAGAGATCGACCTCAGCTATCCATTGCAAAAAAAAAAAATCAATTAAATATATAGAAATGCAAATGAGATATTTAAAAAAAAATCTCCCATAGGATTAATCTTAGCGACCAGGTGTTGCAGTGAGAGTGAAGTAGCCTCTTAACGGCTAAGTCGCTGGAAGACATTTGGAATGTTTCACTTTTAACTTGGGCGATATCAGTTCTATTTATAGCAGATACATTAAAAAGAACTTGGTGGGGTTTTTTATTATACAGTGTGGTTCAGAAGTATATGTCAAAATATAAAGGCAGGTAGAGGGGACCTAAATAAGCAGATTTCGTATCGGAATGTGGGTGTGGAAATACAGCGTTGAGGCAGTAGAGGGCACCAGTTGAGATCGGAGGATGAAAGCACTTTGCTGGCTTGAATCGTCATTCCCCGCATGGTTTTCGAGCAACATGCATCATTACACGAATGCGGAGCTTGCTGACATGCATTTCAGGAATGGGGCTGCGCAAGGAAATGGAGCGGCTGCAAAAAGGATGTACATGGAACAATTTCTGGGTTGGAATCTGCCGAATCGCCGAACATTTGAGCTTCTTCATCGGGAGCTGTGCGCGAGTGGATCATTTTACTCTTATAGGCGTGATACGAGCACTGGAAGATATCACAGAGTTCCTGCAGTAGAAGGAGAAGTATTACACACAGTATAGTCTTTTGACAAGATCACGATCTGTTGGATGTGCGCATGCTTTGAACAGCCGCTCCATTTCCTTGAGCTTCCCCACAGATGGAATGCATATCGGCAAGCTCTGAAATGGTGTAACGATGCATGCTGCTCAAAATCCGTGCGGGGAATGACGATTCAAGGCAGCGAAACGCTTTCATCCGCCAAACTCAGCAGCGCCCTCTATTACCTCAACGCTGGATTTCCGCACCCCCATTCCTATACAAAATCTGCTTATTTATGTCCCCTCTACCTGTCTTTACATTTTTGACATATAAATCTAAATCACCCTGTATATATTTATATATACAGAAAACGTTGCGTTTGCATATCACTGCTTTTCGTATGTTTTTCTTTTGTAATTTTCTAAAAGACATTAATAAAAAGCTATTTTAGTATTATTTTTATTGTGCTATTTTCATATTGCTTTTATTGTGCTATTTTAATATTGCTCTTATTGTGCTATTTTAATGTTGCTTTTATTGTGCTATTTTAATATTGCTTTTATTGTGCTATTTTAATATTGCTGTTATTGTGCTATTTTTATATTGCTTGCATTCTGTGTTAAATAATACAGATTTATAGATATTAGCTTGCATTTTATATTAAAATTTGAAGTAACAAATCAACATTTTACCGTGCATTTATAAAAACCTGCTGTAGTTTAAAAGTTTTTTTTTTCTTAATTGAATGCAATTTTCAATCTGAACTAGAAAAAACAGTATTATTTTTTTCTAGGGAGATAATTTCTGATGTTCTGTTTTATAGAGTATTTCACCTCTCTTACTCTATCGTGTTTTTAAATTCACCAGCGTGTATCAATATGAAGCAATCAATACCTCACTTATAGATATCTATTCATTTTATTAGACAGTACGAGGGAGATTTAATGTAGATTAAAAGAAGATTAAAGGTTATTTTTATGACCTTTTGCTAAATCACGTTTACGTAACTTCCACATATTCCTGAATAAAATGTGTAGTGTATCTCAATAATATCTTTTTAGAGTTTTTTTACGCTTTGCCTTTTTTTTCGTACAATATTTCTTTCTGGTACTTCTTCGGTATAGGGGACTTAGCATCTTTTGTAAAATGTTTGGCATAATTCGGGCTTCTGAAAGTGATATAAACAGCTATGAAAACAAACATAATATATATATATATATGTATACATATATATATTAGCTTAATCGCCCGGCGTTTCCTGTGCCGACAACCGTAAATGTACCTTAAATCAGTGTTGAATGATTTTTTTTTAAACAAAATTAATGTTGAGGGACCTACTGCTTTAGACAACATACACTACGCATGCCATGCACACTCCCATATACTACTATAAGCAAACCCGGAATTTCTCAGATTTTTTTAGGCATATCAGTTCAAAGCTTAGGCTTAATTCAATGAAGCTAAAATTTTGAGTATTTATTGTTATTTACAATCTTTCTTCTTGTTAATGTTTTCGACTACATTTTTAGTCCCCAAGAACGGTGAACTGATAAATAGAGATAGACCGAAATTTCGGTTTCGGTTTCGGTTTCGGCGCAAAATTGGAGTTTCGCCGAATATTCGTTTTCGGCGAAACTGCTGCCAAAATTTCGGCCTGACCGAAACTCGACCGAAACTATCTGTATTTCAAAATATCGTTCCTTCTTTCGGAAATTTTCAACTTTACTCATTGATATGAGTTGGATCGGCTCAAATGAGACACTGTTTATTGCTGTGAACTCCACTGTTTATCATTATCCGTCATGACATGACTGATTCCTGATGCGAGTGTAAATTATAAAGCAAGCTATGCATATATGACTAAACTTAAAAGACGCTTATCACGTGATCTTTAAATGCTGCAAACTTAACAGTAAAAGAAAATTTTTACATTGAAACTTCAGATTGTTTCGAATGCTTTATGAGAAAGGTGTTGTTAAAACATATGAAGATTTACAAAATTTATTACAAAAGATGTATCGAGGTATGTCTACTTAAAATATTTTTTTATTAAATGAAATTCGTATAATTGGAAACTATTTCTGTCTTATTGATAAATTAATAACGTTTTATTTTATATGAAAATAAATAGTTTTGGATAGAGGCACATAGAGTCAACATGGCATCGGATATAAAATTTTAATACTTTCTCTGGGAAGCAGGGACTGGCAAAGCTTTTTTTTTGGCGGGAGAGGGGTGGGGGGGGGGGGGCGGTGAGGGAGCAAAGATTTATTTTGATCTTATTGTGCACATCCTAAAAGAAAATTCATAACTGTTATATTTTTATATTTATATATATATTTAAAATTAGCTAAAGTACAAAATAATGTTAAACATATCTCACTTTGAGAATATTGAAATGGAAAATAACGTTTATAATTAATAATTTCTAGGCTTAAAATGTTGTCTTAATGCTAATTTTCCTTTTTTAGTCAAATTGAACAAAATATTTTCGCTTTTGTGCCCTTTACTTAAACTGACCTATAATGACTCACGATTTCTTATCAAATTCTTTGAGGAGGAACCCCCCCCCCCCCCAACCTTCCCAAATGAAAATCCTGTTTGTAAAATATCCCACATATGGGTGCATAAAATGTATTAATAATATTGATTAAATGCATTATTTTAAATTACATTATTTTATATTATTTTTAAAGGTTTATAACAACTTACATTTCATTAATTAATTTCAATAAATAATTTTTACTTAAATTCATTTTTAATAAAATGAACGCTTAATTAAGAATTATGTATACTGTTGTTTCTGTGCAAAATATTGTTCAGGTAACATGCATAGTAATGCAATATTCCGCATCAATTTAGACAAAAGTTCTACATTCATGAATGTTTTCTTTAGAGGTAGGTCTATATCAACCATAAATCTTAAGAGAGATCGTTTTAAATTAAAACTAATTTATAAATAGTTTTGAGCGGTGTAAATTTCAAAAGTTAGTTGTTATTAGTCGTTTAAATTTCAAGAGTTGGTTGTTATAAAATGATAAAATATAAAAGTTGTATTATTTATGTTTAATTTTTGTTTGAAACCTATACACACACGTTTGTTTACTAGAAATATGGCTCAATACACGTATAATTAATAAATTATTTAGTAACGTAATTAGTTATTATTAAGTAATTATTAATTATTTGTTACTAATTTTATTAATTAATTAATAATTATATGCAGTTATGTATGTATTAATCAGTTTTAATTTTTTTTACACTTTCGGTTTCGGTTTAGGTTTCGGTCTTAAAAACCTGTTTCGGTCGATCTCTCCTGATAACATGCGATAAATTGTAGAACTGAATGGAAAATACTGTGAATAAAATGTAAAATTTTAATTATTATTTACTGAATGTTATCATTTCATATTCCAGGTTTGTTATTGAACTCAGTTTGCTTCATATACCAATCTTCAATGTTTTGATTTATTATCATTGACTCCATTACTGGGCGATGACAACATACATTTTATAGGCCTTTTCTTAATTGAAATATCAAACTCATTATATATATAAAAAAACCGGACAGAAATCACAATGGTTTTCATATTTTTAAAGACGATTATACCCTTATCTATATATATATATATATATATATATATAATAAGAGATGCCCGTCTGCCTGCCTACCTGATCAAGGAAAGCGCCAAAATTATAACACCAAGGCCTCTGAAATTTTTGTCATGTGTAGATGCTGTCACTGGAAAGTGCACTTCGCATCCGGATTTTTAAATTTCAATTTAGACTTTAAAAAAAATTAAACATGCATGTGGCATTGTGGGTTAGAGGCTCTCGGCCAATCCGCGGCAATGAAGCAGCCAGCCACAGAGAGTAGGCGGTAAATATGTGTTCCACTGTCCGCTGCTCATGGCCATGTTCCTAGCTTGGCTATAAAAAAATTTTACTGACTGTTTATGTTTCATAGGCTTTATTTTAAAGAAAAGGGATATTTTTTGCTAATTAAGGTTCACGTAAGTTAGTTTCAATCGTATTCGTTCGTCGTATGCATAGTTGCCCTCACATACTATGAGTTTGGTAAGAATGTATCTTGCACTTTACTGAATGATTTCATAGCGCGAGACATCTCAGTTCAAATCTTAGGCCTAAATCAGTGATGCGAAAATTTTGAGTATTTATTGCTGTAAGATGTATGTTTTCATTCAGATTTGTTATTGAACTGAGTTTATTTCATTTAAGTACCCAAACACGGTCAACTCATAACATGCGAAAAATTGTAGAACTGAATGAAAAATACTGTGAGCAAAGTGTAAGATATTTTTTTTTTCAGTAAGGTTTGTTACTGAACTCAGTTTGAACAGGAAAAGAACTAGAATTTTAATGACTGTTTATGTTTCATGAGCTTTATTTTAAAAAAAAGGGATATTTTTTTCTAATTAAGATTCACATAAGTTAGTTTCTATTGTATTCATTCTTCGTATGCGTAGTCACCCCCATATATTATGAGTTTGGTAAGAATGTATCTTGCACTTTACTGAATGTTTTCATAGCGCCAGGCATATCAGTTCAAAGCTTAGGCCTAATTCAGTGATGCGAAAAAAATTTTATTTTTTGCTGTAAGATGTACGTTTTCATTCAGATTTGTTATTGAACTCAGTTTATTTCATTTAAGAACCCAAAACCGGTGAACGCATAACATACGATAAATTATAGAACTGAATAGAAAATACTGTAAGTAAAGTGCAAGATGTATGTTTTCATTAAGGTTTGTTACTAAACTCAGTTTGGACAAGAAAAGAACCGAATGGAAAATTCCAAGTGCATGAAATAGTTATGATGTGCATTTTGTGACATGAATTTCATATGAATCGCACATGAACTCTTAATCGCCAAAGAACAGAAATTATTCACTGAATGTTTTCATTTCATAGAAAGTAAAGTTCAAGTAATGCATTCGATTCCTGGGCGACTAAAAATGTTCTTAAATGAAACAAGCTGTTTTCAATAACAAATCTTAATGAAAATATACATCTTACACTTTACTATAAAATGTGCAGTTCTACAATTTATCGCATGTTATGAGTTCACAGCTCTCGGGAACAAAAAATGTAGTCAAAGACAGTAACAGAAAGAAAGCTTGTAAATAACAATAAATAAATACTCAAAAATTTCGCATCATTGAATTAACAAACTCATATACAAAATATAACTTTAAACTGATATGCCTGATCAACCGTTGTCTAAATCAATATAATGTAAATATTTCTTAAATATTATGAGTTTGCTAAGAAATGAAAAGATTCAGTGAAGTGTAAGATGTATTTTTTCATCAAAACAATTTAATTTGTAAGTATGAGGTTAAAAAATAAATCACCGTTTTCTCACATATTATGAATTTTATCAGAAAGTTAAACTTTAAGTAAATATGAATGATTTGCGGAACTTTTTCTACCTATGCAGTCAATAACATCGCCCAAAAACCCCCATTAAAAAATAATTATATAGAATAAGTATATAATCGTCTTTAAAAATAAAAAAAAACTATTTTTCGTAGAAATTTACTGTTCTTGCCAAATATGCCAGTATATTTTATGAAATATTGCATTTTCCTTTTATATGTGAAATGTACTGCCAAACTGAAGATTATACATGGTAACATGTCGTTTTTCAAATTTCATTTTTCGATAATTTTATATCGAAATTCCATTTTTTTTAATATTTGGCTAAGTTATATAGTTATTTTATTTATCTGACATCTTTTAACGTTTTTATATTTATTTTTTCTGCTGTTTTGTCTAAACCTATTACTATGTATATATTACTACATGCCATCTCTAAATTGGAGTTTCGGTAATTTGATATTTGAATTTGTTAATTATTTATTAACTTAATAGTATTCTCAAATAGTACACTAAATATTTGCCATCTTAAATTGGCGATTTGATCAGATTTTGATGCTATAACTTGTTCGATACTGATTTCAAAGGTATTATATATATATATATATATATATATACACACCAAAGAGAAAGAGGATAGTGAAGAAGGAGCAGAACCAGAAGAGACCGATGAATCAAGAAGTACAATTACCTTCAAGCAATATATCCAAGGGATTAAAGACCTGTTGAACTATGCGACTGAACATCACTCGGAAACCTTTCCACTTCTTAAACAACTAGATAACATGAACACTGCACGAGCATATAACAATGCAAAAACAGACTAAATTTTTTTTAAGTAATGTACCGATTATGTTTTCAAGTAATGTATTGTATATATGTAAGTGTATGTTTTGTAAAACTTTTTTAATATAAATGTTTTAATTATTTTTTTTAATATTTTATAAATTCAGCACCTATCTCGGTAACTGACATGTCTAACCAGGCTAAGTATTCTAAAAAGTCTATAAACTTAATACTAGCAGTAGTAATAATGTATTTCCTAATCTCCCTGTATAATGAACACCCCCATAATCTGAACATTTTTGGTCGGTAACATGAGTGTGTAAATTTCTATTAACTATTCTCACTAAATTGTTTGAACTTACAAAACTAAAAGATAATTTGTTTAGCATAAAAAATAGTTTTCAACTTGTCAATAATATAAAAAATTTAAATAACATAACTTACATGAAGACGTTTGACTTTAATGACTTATTTAATAATATTGATATCAAGGATATGTTCAGGATTGTCAATTTATTATACAAAGAATACAAGGATTGCATAAAATTAAAAAATAACATTTCTTTAAATTACTTTAAAACTTTAACTAGATTTATTCTACATCATAATTATATTGTTTTTAATGAGACTATATATATTCAATGCTGTGGATTACCACAGGGTGGCATTGTTTCTTCAATTCTTGCAGAATTATATTTATATTATTATGAACGTAATTCACATATTGCTAATTGTAAAATGTACCGTTATATAGATGATATAATTGTCTTCTATTTTAATAATAATTCAAATTATTTACTACCAATAAAATATCATAAAAATTTAAATTATAGTTTCAACCTTATGGTAAATAATGAAATTAATTTTCTTGATCTTAAGATAATTCTTAAAGATAATAAAATTTTGTTTGACATTTATGACAAAAGAAATGATTTCACATTTAAAGTTAACTTATTTACTAATTATAAGTCTTGTATACATAAATCAGTATTTAAATATTTTACTAAATTTTGCACATAGAATAAACAATCTTTGTTCTAATAATTTTAAAACTCAAAATTTAAAACTTATTCTTCAACATGCAGTAGAATATGGCTATCCCTTTTATTTAGTTAAGACAATTTTACGAATATAAATTTTGCTTTCATTGGGGTTTATATGTTTGCACATTCTATCTGTTAAATCACTTACATTTTGATTACTGATATATTTGGCTAAAGACTGAATTCCTTTATGTGAGAGCTGAGTGGGAATATTTTGGTTAAATATCTTTTATTTTTTTAAAAATTTAAATAGTAAATTCTAATTTTTTTTCCTTTTCTAGGGAGAGAACTTTAAATATAATATTGTTCCAATAAGTGCGTTGCCATATTGGAGATTTACTGGGTTTTTTTTTTTTCTCCTTGCCAGGTAGAGAACTTTTAACAATATAGTTAAATGCGTTTTTTTTTTTTTTTTTTTATTTTTTTTTTTTGCAAGATATTAGATCCAATACGTGAGGTTGCCATATTGGAAATGTTTGGTTATTTTTAGCTATCAGTGTGTGAAATCTAATTTTATTTTTCAGAGTAAATAATATTTAGCAAGATGTTAGTTCCATTAAGTGCGTGTAGCCATTTTGGTATTTCTTTTAAACTTGCATAGTTATTTATAAAATGAAAATCTAATTTTATTTTTCAGGGTTAATAATATTTTGCAAGATGTTAGTTCCAATAAGTGCGTGTAGTCACATTGGTAAATCTCTTAAGCATGCATATAATTATTTATAAAATGAAAATTTAATTTGACTTCTACAATAATATTTGAGATTTTATGGGTTTATTTATGTTTTGTTAAAATGATATTACACAATAAATATAAATTATTTAAATGTTGACATATGTAAAAATAAATAGATAAAATAATTTTATACTGGAAAATTTACTTAATCTAAATAATTAATAGTTATTTAGATATTGTTTTAATCTTTAACTAGATGGCAGCACCATATAATGATTTTTAAAAAACTATTACTATTATTCTTTAGTATTATTTTTTAGTTATTGTTCATTATTATAAAACCAGATGGCAGCACCATATAAATTTTCACAATTTTTTTTTCTTTTACCTGAAAACTTGGAATACAAGTGAAATTTTTAAATATTCCAATAATATAATATATATATTAAAATTATTTAAGTTAAAAAATATTTTTAGTAAATGAATTTATAGTTTTTATATTATATATATTTTTTTATATTTTAAATTAGAAATAGTTAAAATCACAATGGTTAAATTAATAACTGCTACTTTTAGAAAATTAACTGTAATTTTAACTTGTACGTTTGAATTCACTTATTCACTTTACCATTTGCTTAGCACAAAACATTTTTGGCTTCGGATTCTGGACAAATTGATGTTGTTATGTATAGATTTTCTTTGTCTTCCTTTGTATTTATTTGTTTATAAATGGATTTATTTTCTTCCGTTTGATTTGCAGCGTTCTATTTTCAAAGGTATCCTTTTTTTTTCAATTTCTTTCCAATGATTGTTAGGGCTTGGAATTGTCACAAAATTTTGGCTTTAAGCTTGTGACAATTACAGAAAACAATCATTCTTTGCTTATAATGTGATTTCCCAGCCCTTGAAAAAGTAAATTACATTATAAGCTTACATTTGTGTTTTTTTTTTTTTTTTTACTTATGTTTCACTTTTTGAATAAATACTTCATTTGTTAGGACTATGTTTTATAATGTGTAATTTGACATAGCTATTTGGGGTAATAATTTCATTGCATTTGGTCAGTTACTTCTGTTTCAATGGTTAATTTTTGCAATAAGTTTATATATATATATATATATATATATATATATAGTCCTTTTTAAATATTTCCCACACCTTTAATTTTTATTATTATTTGCTTATAGAAATAATACTATTATGCACTGACAATGTATTAATTCATTTATTTATTTTTATTATTATTATTATATAATACCAATTTAATTAACGTTTTCACATTCCTGTTAACTTTTCATTCCTTATTTACATTAAATTTTCGTAATTTACTAATTTCTCATTAGCCACTTTCTTTAAATTTTAAAATGCCACTTCCTATAACTAATTTATGATATAGTTTCTTACACTGACACCAAATGGCATATCCATATATGTTTCTAAATTTATTATTCACTTGACTTGAATTCTCTTTCTTGAACAGCCAATAGGTGGCAGCATTTATCTTTAATGTTACTTAATTCTAGTTTTAACGCTTGTATGAAATTCATTTTGTCATGGATTGGATATTTAAGAATTATTCATTTCTCTTTTAATTCATCTATTGAATCAGTAACTATTTTTTGGCAAGATTTGTTGATTCATGGTGTTTTTGCTCCACATTTCTTCCTGGTTAATTTTGAAGAAATTAACGTCACTTTTTTTATATTTTTTTTTTCATTTCTAATATCTTAATTCTGTTTTCTTTTTATTGTATGATAGCCCAAGTTTTGTACAATTTTAACTTAATACTTCGTACAAAGATGAAATCATACATTTTTTGCATAATTTATGGTAACTTAGGCTTGATAATTCTGCTATGGTTCCACAATAATTTGAAATTACTTCATCTATTTCAAAACATCACTTTTTTTCTTTATTTGTTAATTTATTGATATATTTCATAACAGATTTGAGTTTCATCTGTCAGGTTTTTATTTTACTTTTCATTTTTACCTCCAATCTGTTTTATATTCTCTTTGTTTTAAACTCTATTCATTTATTCATATTGGCGATTTTAAAAATTCTATTGGCGAGATTTGCGCCCAAATAACACAAAAGTACTTAATTATGTTATGTATTTTGTAAATGTATATTAAATTACTGTTTTGAAAGCGATTGGTCATTAATAATGGTAAATATGATTGGTGATTAACAATCATTTTCGGTGGTCTCTCTTCCTTTCACGTATAATACATAAATACCAAATTAACTGACAATTTGTTTCGAAATTTGATTCATTAAATATCATTACATGAGTTGTATTTGTTTACATTCAGCTTACATCAAGAAAAGATAAAGAATGAAGTTGAGTTGTATAGCACATAATTATGGTAAACTTTGATTGTGTCACTGGTACGAATTATTTTTTTGACACCAGGCATGCTCCAAAAAATCTTTCAATGAAAACTAACTTTACGAACGATTACTCCATGGTTTAATGGTTTAATATTTTAAACCTTCACGACGAATGAATCTTTTTTTTTTGTTTACTTTCATGGATAGAGAATTTGAACAGCGAAGCTAATTTCAACTGAAGTTATTGGAGAATATATACATAATTGAACGTAAGTCATCTCTCAAATATTAATTTATTTTGAACTAACTTTCTAAAAATGTCACATTTATGAAGTTTTATTCGAAAAAATAATTTTTAATAAAAATGGCCGCCTGGCATATGAAAAAGTCAAACGGACATACAGTCACATGACTTACGGTTTTATTATATATATATATATATATATATATACACATATACTTTATTTGTATATATTATTATTATTTGTTTTTTATATATAATTTACTTCTGTATGTATATAAAAATAGATAAATTGCTTTTTTATCTGTACTAATAAAAGAAGACTTCGCTCTGTGTGCGTGTCTGCGATGGCTAGCAAAATCTAGCGCACCTAGAAGTCTGAAAATTTAGATTTAGGTAGTCCAAAACCCCTCCTGGTGCACCTGAGAATAAGAATTTTAATATTTTGAAAATTAGCCGAAATATTAATTAATATCCACAAAGGACACTCATCAAAAATACGCTTTTTTCCTTCGGTTGGTTGGTTGTATGGAGTATCCGCAGAGGTAATTAAATAAACCAGGAGGGTAGGAATCATTGTGAGTCGAGTGTTTAAAATCGATGTGTCAGAGATTATATGACATCTAGACAATGAACTTAATTGTTGACCGTTGCCAAATGCTAAAAACTTAATTTAAAAAGATTTTATCGACTTTATGAATGATAATTAGCTGGGTTTAAGTGATTTTTTTTAATATAACATATATTATTATGATAGAGATTATTAATACAGAAAACTTTATTTAACAGATTATTTGTTATATTTGCGGGAAGGAGACAGGGGGAGGGGTAAACGACTTTTTATTACATATCGCATTTATTTTACTTGACCGTGTGCCACCTGGCGGCGGCTTTTTTCTTAATTGACCCTCCTTATTAATAAATTCAAATCTACTGCTCTGATTGCAATAGAATTAATTACATTTAATAAATTTAACATTCTTAGCTTCATCCGTAGCGTTTAATACTATTTTGTATAAAGAATACCGCTATTTTAGAATATCAGTTTTCGTAAATATTAAATTTATGTACCTAATAAAAGTACACAGCCCGTATTCAGTTGATGCATACCAACAGTCAAAGTTAGTGATTTGTTGTTGAGCACTTGACAGCGCACCTCCCCGCGGCACCTCCCTCAAGGTTTTTTTTTCCTAAATGTGTATTATTTCCATAACTCAGCTAATAATGTTTGTGTCCTGGTCAGATGTTCATTCGGAAAGAGACTGTTTAGAACAGAATGCTACCCTGGCGGTGGAAATAAAAGATTTTCCAGATCGTACGAGCATGCCCGGTATACGGTGCCGAAGCCATCGGAGCCCCGGGCCAGAGTTTCATTTTGTAAGAGATTTAAACAAAGAATATGTAATCCGTAAAGAAGGTTATCTGCCGTAGGCATAATGCAAATGCGTCGAAACAAATGGGTTCTTCAGTTTGTAGTGCGCGATAGACAATTTTACAGGGGAGTGGCCCAAACTAACTGCATTTTTTCTTCTTTTCAATGTGTTTGCTCTTTATTTTATTTATTTATTAGCCTTACTATTAAGCTTTATGAACGCCTTTCAGTATTTCGGAAAAAAAATTATTTTCTCAGATATTTATGTAAATTTAATTATTGTAATAGAAAGAAGAATCACATATAATCAATGCCTGTTCTAGAGAATTCAAATTAATAAATGTATATCCAAATTTTTTGGTCTGTAATTCACAGAAATTTTTTTTTTCATTTTTAAAAGGATTTTATTTTTATTATTATATTTTAAGTCAAATTAATAGGGAGGATACCTAATCTAATCTAATATTTATTTTCACCAATCTAATTTGTACAGAGTTAAGTAAAATAACTCATAGATGTTAAATATTTTTGCTTAAAGTAATAATAATCCAACACAATTTTAATCACTTAAAATAATGATATATATACAGTGGTGGCCAAAAGTTTGGACATTTTTTGAAAGTTTCATGTTTTTCAACTTTGTGTGCCTGTAGAATATATTAATTTTCACTTAAATACAAACGTTTATATATCAAATTGGAGGTAATTTAATGTAAAATTTAATAATAAAAACAGTATTACAATATCTGTATTACAAAAAAAGTTATGCTCATTTTAGTAGAACAAACAAACACAAATCGTTTTGAATAAGGATGTGTTTTGTAATAAAAACGTACTAGCCAATGACAAACACTGTTCTGAGGACCAATCAAGTATCTGTAACTATAGTTTAGGTTATTTGGATGGTAAAAAAGTTATTGTGTTGGAAATATTTTGCGGAATGATGCATACTAGTACAATTAAATAGAGTATTGCTGTTTTTGAATATTTAAAGTACTTTTTTTAATTAAACTAATTTTAAACAATGTCATCAACAAGAAGAACTAATTGGACATCTACAAAAAGAAGCCGAATTGTCATATTGAGAGAAAATGGCCTCTCTTATGCTGAAATTGCAAGACAAGTTGGTGGTTTAGTGACTTGTTCTGGTGTACGAAAGTTCTGTTTACGTTATGAAAAAACGAAATCAGTGGAAAATAAGGCCAAATCAGGCCGAAAAAAATGCACAAGTGCTACTTCTGATAGAAAAATTAAACGGCTATGCCTTCAAGATAGAAAAATTTCATCAGATGCCATTAGATGTGAAATGAATGCAGCGGGTATTGCAGTAGGTTCAAGAACAATAAGAAGAAGGTTATCAGGATTTGGACTACAAGCTAGAATTCCAAGGAAAAAACCATATTTAAATCAAAAGCAACGCGAAAAACGAGTTAAGTGGGCAAAAGAACACATTAAATGGTTAGAAAATCAATCGAAGCAAGTTATCTGGAGCGATGAGAGTAAAATATCGCTCTTTGGTAGTGATGGTAGAAAATACGTGAGACGTAGAGTAGGAGAAGCATTTCATCCTGATTGCATTGAAGCAACTACAAAAAACACAACAAATGTCATGATTTGAACATGTATGTCTTCAGATGGTGTGGGCCGAATTCAAGTGATTGATGGCATCCTGAATGCCAAAAAATACATCGAAACTGTCCTGGAACCAAAATTGATACCTTCCATCAGGGATCTCTTCCCCAACAGCGCACGATTTATTTTTCAGCAGGATTCAGCTCCATGCCACACAGCAAAAGTATGCAAAGCATGGTTTCAAAATAAAGGCATAGATATATTACCATGGCCAAGGAACAGCCCTCATCTCAATCCAATTGAAAATTTGTGGCGACGTTTGAAAATTCTTGTACGAAAAAAACGTCCATCCAATAAAAGACAACTTATTGAAGCTATAATTGATTACTGGCACCATGTGATTACGAAAGATGAACTCCAAATACTCGTTCACTCGATGAAAAGACGCTGTGAAGCTGTCTTAAAAAATAAGGTTTATCCTACTAAGTATTGATTGTGTAAGTATCACTTTTAAAAAATGCAAATCTAAGATAGATCTTACTATTAGTTGCATAACTTTTTTTGTAATACAGATATTGTAATACTGTTTTTATTATTAAATTCTACATTAAATTACCTTCAATTTGATATATAAACGTTTGTATTTAAGTGAAAATTAATATATTCTACAAGCACACAAATTTGAAAAACATGAAACTTTCAAAAAATGTCCACACTTTTGGCCACCACTGTATATATATATATATATATATATATATATTGAGTGTTATTTTTTTTATATTTCAAATAATGATAAGGGAGAACGTCTTAGCTGAACATTTCATTTTAAGTGTATCAATGTAGCATTCATAAAAATCACTAATGTAACATTTAAACAGTAGTTCAATTAAGAACATTTGCAATATTTTGTGCTCAATTACAAACTATTACACTGTTATTTAATAATAATTGATTCAAACGTTTGAATGAGAACATTTATATATCTAAATTGAGTAATATTAATATTATATTATATGTAACAGTTATTTGTATGTAAGTTACTTTCATTCAACTAAAACAAAATTTTAGCTAAATTGTTCTCGATTATTTTAATTTGAAATAATAATAATGATAATAATAATAATACACAGTATTTGTTATTATTTTAAGTGTCTAACAAGTCGTTAGACTATTAACTATTACTTCAAAATTTTTACCAAAAACATTTACATCTATAAATCATTTTACAGATCTCTGTGCAAGTTACATTGAAAAAAATAAAAATTAGATTAAGCATCATCACTATTATTTGTGCTTAAAGTAAAATAATAAAAACAAGATATTTTTAAAAAGCAAAAAAAATAAGTATATTTCTATAACTTTTAGAACTTAAATGTGGAAATATATATCTATTAATTTGAAGTCACTATATTATTAAAAACAAACATTAATTATTTTGTATTATATTTTATATTGCAATAACTAAAAACTACATAAATATCTAAAAAATCAAGGTTTTTACGAAACATTGGAAGCATTTATAAAACTTACCGTTGAGTAGCAATTTTGCATTTTTATATTTTGAGAGTTGACTTGAACATTAAAGTGAATTTAGTTCAGAGTAGCATGGGCTAAATTTAGAAGCTCCACTGCAGTCGTTTCCTGTTTAAATTTGAGTATGTCTCAATTATCTCGTGGCGACCCTGATCGGATTGTCACAAAAGCACCCCTGTTGGGCATTCGAATACAAAATTGGGCCAGCATATATATATTTCAAGTAATAACTTGAAATATAAAATTTGGCACAGTTGTACCTAATAGAAACTGCGATACTAATTCAATGTTCATTCTAAAAACACAGCATAGCAGCGCCAATGTTGAGTGAACAAAGACAAAATTGAATCAACATAATTTTTAATAAATATCTTACACATTAAATTTGGTGAAATTTCATTTTATAGATGCCGTGATATAGCTATAACAGAAATCGTGATAAACGCAGCATAGACGCGCCACGTATTGAGCAAGTTGAATTCAAACCTAATCCGTACCAATTTATGTGACGTTTGTTGAAATTCCGTCCTATCGATACTGTGACTATCACGGAAATCGTGAAATACGTAGCAAACTTAATCAGCTCCAATTTATGTCAAAATCTAACAGAATCTGAAGTATGATTAAATTCTTTGCTTTAGTTCTTGAGGCAAGGTGCCCACAAAATTTGTGCCACAGACAGACAGGCAGACAGATAGACCATTTCTGAAAATAGTCAAATCGTGTTTAAGAATTCTCAAAACTGTAAATCCTGAAATCGAAAATTCTCACGATTTCAATACTTTCTTCGTAAGTATATAGAAAAAGGTAAAAATAGCGTCTTAATAAGGAAATTGACCTCTTTTTGTTATTTTATTACAACTGTTCTTAAAATCATTTCAGTCATATTCTCTAATAACATCGTATGAATACACTTTTAAGAAATTCATAAATGAGAACTGTGACAGGACTTTATTCTTCCACCACCATTCCATTCCAGGCTAACTAAAGATAGTAACTGAGTATATGTACAAAAGTTTTATTTAACAAGTAATAAAGTATAATAATTAAAATAATAAAGTTAAAATATATATTATTTGATTGAGAATTTTAAGATGCCTTATACTATGAACAGAGATACAGATGAGATACAGGTCTGGATCATATAGCATTGGTTTGAGAGTGGTAACTAAAAAGTTCATAGTTACTAATTTCTTCCTTTATAAACTTTCATATGGAACTCGGTTAATTTAAAATACTTTATTTTTTGCCCCTGTTCCAAGGCCAACCCCAATTACCATAGTTACCATATTGTGGAAACGGTGTTCCTCCTGGCATGCCTCCCGTTGGTGGTTGCATTCCGTATCCACCATTAGGTTGCATTTGGTTTACTGCAGGGGGTTGCATTTGGTTTACTGCAGGGGGTTGCATTTGGTTTACTGCAGGGGGTTGCATTTGGTTTACTACAGAGGGTTGCATTTGGTTTACTGCAGGGGAATGCATTCCGTTTCCTGCACCGGGTTGCATTCCACTGCCTCCAGGATGATTCATTCCGTTGCCTACATTGGGCTGCATTCCGGCTCCTGCAACAACATGTATCCCACCGCCTCCAGGAAAGTTCATTCCGATGCCTACATTGGGATGCATTCCATTTCCTGCAGTAGGATGCATTGCGTTGCCTCCATTAGGATACATTCCGTATCCACCTTGGGGATATCCCGTGTTTCCTCCCGTGGGATACATTCCGTATCCACCTTGGGGATATCCCGTGTTTCCACCCGTGGGATACATTCCGTATCCACCTTGGGGGTACCCCGTGTTTCCTCCCGTGGGATACATTCCGTATCCACCTTGCGGGTACCCCGTGTTTCCTCCCGTGGGATACATACCCTGTCCTCCGGGAGGATACATACCCTGTCCTCCGGGAGGATACATTCCATTTCCACCAGGAGGATACATTCCACTAGGATTATACATTCCATTTGGAGGGTACATCCCGCTTCCACCATTTGCTACAGTTCCAGTATTTTGTACATATCCACCATTCGGTACAGATCCAGTATTTGATGAAGGTTCACTGTTTGGTTTAGGTCCTGCATTTGCCACAGAGCCCTGATTTTGGGCAGGTTCCTTGTTTGTAACAGATCCATCGTTTGATTCAGGTTCAATGTTTGATTTTTGTTCATCATTTGATAGAGGTTCACTGTTTTCCATTGGCCCACTACTTTTTATGGGTCCGCCGTTTGGCATAGATTCACTATTTGATCCAGCTTCACTGGTTGATTCAGGTTCATTGTTTGGCTCAAGTCCGAAGTTTGATTCAGGTTCATCATTTGATTCCTGTTCATCGCTTGATTCAGGTTCTTCTCTTGATACAGGTTCATCTTTTGATTCAAGATCATCATCATCAGATACAGGCATATCATCTAGTTCATCATTTGATGCAGATTCATCATTTGATACAGGTCCGTCGTCTAGTTCAGGTTCATCATTTGATACAGGTTCGTCGTCTGGTTCCGGTTCATTATTTGATACAGGTCTGTCATCTAGCTCATCATTTGATGCAGATTCATCGTTCGTTATAGCTCCGTCGTCTGATTCAGATTCATTATTTGATGCAGTTTCATCATTCGATACAGGTCTGTCGTCTGGCGCAGGTTCATTGTTTGATACAGTTTCATCATTCGATGCAGGTTCACTACTCGGCACATCGTTTGGCATAGGTTCACTGTTTGTGATAAATTCACCCTCTGATGCAGGTAGACTATCGGCATCTGTACTAGTTGAAGACGTGTCATCCGTATTTAGATTTTCTTCAATTGATCCTTCTGTTGAAACTTCATCACCTGAAAAAGGAGAAGAAAATTAAGAATTTAAACTGTAAATTTTACATTCGATATTTTTTTATTTATTTTATTTATTTATCTAATTTGATTGCAGATGTCAGAGCACTAATATCAGAATTTGCCAAATCTGATCCAGAATAACTAACATGATTTCGATAAATGCCCATGTTTTTATATTTCTGGCTTTAAGAGTTTTTTTCTTCCAACATCTGCTCGCTTCAAAAACTTTTTTTGCCAACTTTTCCTTTTTAAACAATTTTTGAAGACTATTTACAGTGTTATAACCTTTCAAATTTCACTTCTTCCTACTCCTTTATACAAAAAACATTTTGGCTATTCAAAGTTTAATAAAAAAAAATTAACTATGCTTTCACTACAATGTTTGGATTATAAAAGCAATTTTACAATTATCAAAGTAGATCTAGCTGTATAACATAAATCATTTCGTAATTAATGACATTTTTAACACTTTCCAACATAGTTGAAAAGAAATATGAATTCGGTTTGTCCGTCTGCACTCTAAGAAAAAACGGCTAAAATTACATCAAAATTTGCTGTAAATTTATGCACCCAAATTGCCAGCATATTTTACTGTAAATTGGCAGCAAAATAGGTCTTAAATAATATTATGTTTGGAATTTTACGGCAAAATGTGCTTCAAACATGCTAATTTAACTGCAAATATGACTATAATCATACTAAATGTTATAGCAAAAAATGCTGGCAATTTGAGTGCATAAATTTACAGCAAATTATGCTGATATTTTTGCCGTTTTTTCTGACAGTGTGCCCGCGCTATAATTCTCGTGAATGTGCTTGGATTCTCATATGAATTCGTTTTTGACGTTTACTATAGTATGTTCGGTATTGAAATGAAGTGTATAGCATTTTTAGTTCGTTTACAGGGGCACTCAAAAAATTTCCGTTACATTATGGTCTATGGTGAAAATCGTTTGTAGGGAATTTTATTGATGTTATATTTCAAATATAATGAGATTGATATGCATCACTGAGGTAGACTACAACATGCTTTCTCGGGAATTTAAAGTAAGTAGCATTTATAATTTGTTTACAGGGACGCATAAAGAATTACATTTACATTATGATCTTTGGTGAAAAATTGTTTCCGGTGCATATAAATGATACAATTATATTTAAAACATAATTAAATTTAAAAAGATCAATAAGAAGCACTCCAACATGTTTTCTATGGATTATGGAGTCCGTAGAATGTATTGCTAATTTACAGAGACCTACAAAATAATTCGTTTAAAGGACTGACAATGATCGATAATTGCTGGAAGTGCGTTTTCTTCATGTGGTATGCATTTTTAAACTTATCGAAGTTTTAGTGTATTACTTGATGTGTATATATTATATAGATCATATAAAGGGATGCACGATAGAATTCGCACATATTACCGGATAAGGACAGCAATTGCTGAAAATGTGTAAATGTGAGAATTTTTACTGAGTTATGTGTTTTTTACATGCTTTCTTTTAGCTTACAATTATGTATGTGTGTGGCAGTCAAATCTTGTCATTCATTTTTATCCACTCCCTGTTGACATAGAGATTTGAAATTTGGAATAGATATATCTTTCTGATGGCAATGCATGAATTGGACATTGATTTTTTAAAAATTCGATCCCTAAGGGTAGACAACGTCGACCCAAAACTTGGATTTTCCCCATAGAAATAACATTGCGATAATGGATTCATTATTGCAACACTAGCCGCCACTGGCGACCAGTTTGGTCTCCCTTAAATGTGTATTAAGCATTGTAACACGTTACTTTTATTCATAATTTAATTTTTTTTCCTTCATCCTTCGCCAAGCCGGAAGATTCTAATAGACAAATCAAGAACTATTGCGATCAGGGTATCATTTCACATATTTTTTGTTGTTATGTATTTCATCTTTCTTGACAAAAACCCCTTTAACCAACTTAAGCATTTATGCGTCATGCCCGTTTGCTTATCAGTTGCAATATGTTCGCTAATGCGGAGATTCTTAAACATATTAAGTAATTTTCCGTAATTGGGTCCATTGCCAATTGGCGTATTTCAGTTAATACAATTTTATGCAATGAAGTCTGTTTTGTGAAAGTCTTTAATGATGTCCACATTTACACTGAACCATATTGTTGCACTCAGAAAAAGAAACAGATTAAAACTACAAAACATATTTTTGGAGTACATTTTGTTGTTCTAGCAAAATTGGAGTAAAATTGAACCATTTTACTTCAATTAACAAAACATTTTTCTGACGATACAAAATTTTTTTTTGGAATTGCAAAAAAAAAATTTTTTTGTTGATTCAAACAAAATTTTTATTGACCCATATTTAAACAAAAATTTTGTTTAAATATAGGTCAATGGAAATTTTGTTTGAATCAACAAAAAAAAAATTTTTTTGTTGAAAACCACTTTTTTGCAATTCCAAAAAAAAAAAATTGTATCATCAGCAAAAATGTTTTGTTAATTGAAATAAAATGGTACAATTTTACTCCAATTTTGCTAAAACAACCAAAATGTACTCAACAAAAATGTTTTGTAGTTTTAATCAATTCCTTTTTCTGAGTGTGCTAATATTTTTTTTTTGTTTCTCGCTAACTTTGGCTGTAGACTCGATTACGGAAGATTAAAAAATCTAACATTATTCTCATCTAAAACGTCTTGAATAATGCGCCATAATCGGGCTGCATATTATTACACGTAATTTTCGAGTATGGTGTGGTGAAACATTGAGCTTTTGAAAGAGAATGGAAGTAGTCAGCAGGCGGCGGCGCTCCCAACCCCGTAGCGCATACAGGAACTCTCCTGGTCGTGCGTTCTAAAAGTCCCTCAGGACTGGGGTAAGGCGGTTCATGTGCCTGACGGGCGCTCTCAGGCTCCTGGCGGCGCAGCTCAGTTTTAATCGCATTCCCTTTAAACTCTATTTGCTGTCAGAACTTTTGACCCGTGACGTAAAATCTGATTAAAATTCACGAACTTCCTTCTAGATGCCGATCTCTGTTTTTCTCTGCTCTCCTTTCTTGATATAGTTTAGGAGTTTTCATAATTGTGTAATTATCTTACTTTGGCATTTCTGCTTAATGTCTATTGATTATTAAGGTCTGTAACGGGCAAATACGCCGCGCCAACATTGGCGCCTATAATTCTAACTACAGAAACCCGTTTTTTCTCTATATTTTGTAACTCTATAGTTAATATTATGTAGTAGAAATAAAAAAGACAATCAAAGACGCTTTTATTGCTATAGTAGATATAGATATATATATTATATTCATAGGTATGTAGTATGTGATTAGAATATATATCTCATATTCATTCCGATGGATATAACATACTGCCAATAAAACTACCATCGTAAATTTGTAGAAAAAGCCATCGATATGATTTTATGCTAAAGGCCGTCGATATGATTTTATGTGTTTAATAAATGTATACTAAATTATTTTTTGTATTATTTTACTTTGATTCTATATTATGTACCACTTTTAATGATGGGTGCTTTTAGGTACAGCTGTCGCAGACAAACCGGGGTATCATTTTGGCTCCAAAATGGCGATTTTATGCCTGGGCAACCTGGCTGTGTCGGCTAGATCTCGTATGTTAACTCGGTAGAGCATATTCCGTATGTTTTATAATAAATTAAATATTGTGTGTTTTATAATATATTAATCATTGTGTGTGTTTTATAATAAAATTGTGTGTTTTTTAATATAAAATAAACTATTTCATAATAAAATAAAAGTAAAATGCTGTTTTAGCAATCCCTAACCGGTATTTGAAAATGGGATTTTCTCGCCAAAATGGCGCAAAACAAAAATCGGCGCCAACTCCGGTGCGTCTGCGACAGCTGTTCCATCAAAAGATTTGATTTCAAAATCAAAGCATCATTTCTAATTTGCACACGCGAAAAATAAAAGTTGGTATTGGCGATTTTAAAAATGCTATTGGTGAGATATGCGCCCAAATAACATAAAAGTGTTTAATGGTGTTATGTATTTTATAAATGTATATTAAATTACTGTTTTGAACGCGATTGGTCATTAACAATGATAAATATGATTGGTGATTAACAATCATTTTCGGTCATCTCTCTTCCTTGCACGTATAATACATAAATACCAAAATAACTGATAATTCGTTTCGAAATTTGATTTATTATTAAATATTATTACATGAGTTTTATTTGTTTACATTCAGCATACGTCAAGAAAAGATACGGAAGGAAGTTGAGTTGTATAGCACATAAATATGGTAAACTTTGATTGTCTAACTGGTGCGAATTATTTTTTGACACCAGACAGGGGTCCAAAAAATCATTCACGGAGAACTTTCTTTACGAACGATTACCTCCATCTCCCATATAATAAAATCCAAAGGCAAGAAACTGTCTGTAACGCATCCGGGTTCGACCACTCCGGTTTGCGAATCAACCATAGTTAAACGCCATATTAGGCTTACTAAAAAATCTATGCTACATTCGATTCTGCTGTTAAAATATTTGTAAAAGCATATTAAAGCTTTTAAATATTTTAATTTTGTTTAAAACCTTCAAAAACTATATCATATAAAACATATATATCACCATTTCTGTAAAAAAAAAAATTCTGTAAGCAAGTTTTTTTTTCAGAAGTAGCGGAGATTTATTTCGTAGGGAGGATTTGAGGTTGATTCAGTATACAGGCGCCGTCTACTGGCGGATTTTGAAATTTATTTCCATCGTAAAAACTCATTATCTGGAATCCTCGGGACCAAAAAGGCTTCCCGAGTTTTGGAATTTTCCGGATTTCGGGTCCTTCCGAAGTTTACGATTATTTGACAAAATTCATGTTTTTTTCGTGATTCTTTGACAAAATTTGCATTTTTTTCTGCTATTCGTTGACAAAATTTGCATTTTTTCTGCTATTCGTTGACAAAATTTGCGTTTTTTCGTAGTCCTTTGTAGAAATTTGCGTTTTCTTTTTGCGATCTTTTGAGGAAATTTGTGTTTTTTGCTATTCTTTGACGAAATTTGCCTTTTATTCGTGATCCTTTGACAAAATTCGAGTTTTTTCTGAAATTCTTTGACGAAATTAGCGTTTTTTTCCGATCTTTTGACGAAACTTCACTTTTTTCGCGATCCCTTAACGAAATTTGAAATTTTTTCGCAGTGCTTTGAAGAAATTTGTGTCTTTTTTTTTCGCAACCCTTTGAAAAAATTCATGTTTTTCCGCGATTATTTGACGAAATTCGAGGATTTTTTTTTGCAATCCTTTAACCAATTTTTTTTTTTTTTTTTTTGTGATCCATTGATGAAATTTTACACTTTTTCGGAGTCCTTGGAAGAAATTTGCGTTTTCTTCGCAAGTCTTTGACGGAATTCGCGTTTTTCTGCGATTTGTGAACAAAATACGCTTTTTTTTTTTTTTTTTTTGCAATCCTGCGATAAAATTTGCGTTTTTTTTTCGATCCTTTGACGAAATTCACGTTGTTTCCACAATCATTTGAAGAAATTGTCTACTGTTTTTCTGTGAGCCATAGACATAATTGATTTTTCCGGCGACGATCGTTCAAAATTCGAGATATTTATGTTCGAATTTTTGGACTGAAGACAAAAATTTTCGAAACCGAATGCCTTAAATTTTTAGGAAAACTTGAACCGAATCACCCCTGATGAAATAAATATATAACTATTTTTTTTGTTTCTAACTAATCGTAATATAAATTAATTTTAAAATAAAATTTGAGAGAAAAATGATTTGTTTTTAATTTCGGGAAGAGGGGACCGTGTTCACCCGCCACCGAAGTAACAATATTAGAGTGATTAGACATTGAAACACAATGGACTGAAAAAAAAATTAAGAATTGGTAAAATTTTCGAAAATTTTCAGAAAATCTAAAAATTTAGTAAAAATTTTCTAATTTAGAAAATTTTCGAATTTTCTCCTTCCGGATTTTGGATTTCGGGATAATGGGTCATAAACTGTAAAATGATTATTTCTTACCAAACGTAATTAAAATATAAGAAACACATAGTGCAGCGTAATTTGCATTTAATTTTGCTTATATAAACAAACAATCAGTTATGTGGTGAGTCTAGCTGTTTAGAAACTCATTGATAACACTTTTTTACAAAAACTTTCACACATGGATTATTTGTTAATATTTAATTTGAATGTTTTGTCCGATCGTTGAACTATTTTAGAAATGTAATACTAAGTAAAAAAAAAATATATATATATATATATATATATATATATATATATGTGTGTGTGTGTGTGTGTGTGTGTGTATATCCTCATTATTTTTATTTGTAGAAATCATTTGTCATTTTTAAAATGTATTTTTCTACAATACAAACCTTTCAATAATAAATCTTCATGCTGTTTGTTTGTATGAAGTCTTATGAAAATGAAACGCGGATCGACAAATCCGTCATTTTTGACGGGGTTATATACTAGTGGTTTAATATTTTAAACGTTCACAGCGAATGAATGTTTTTTTTTGTTTGTTTGTTTGTTGTTGGTTACTTTCATGGATAGAGGATTTGAACTGCGAACCTAATTTTAACTGAAATTATTGCAGAATACATACATAATTGAACGCAAGTCATCTCTCAAATATTAATTTATTTTGAACGATCTTTCTAAAAATGTAACTTTCATACAGTTTTATTCGAAAAAATAATTTTGAATGAAACTGGCCGCCTGGTATATGAAAAGGTGAAGCGGACATCCCGGAACTGTTGATGACAGTCACATGACTTAGGCTTTTATTATAGAGATTCATCCATTTTAATCACATTGTTGCCCGCATCATTACGACGTCAGCATTTATATGAAATATCTATGAATGAGTACGAATTGATGAATACATTTGAATGCAATGAGTATTTGTTGAAAAGTACCAATGACAGAGTTACAAAGATAGCGCCAAATTTTGGCCAGCTTGGCTGAATATCGCCAAATTTGGTGACAAAAATAAGTTGCTTTATATGAAGCCAACTTCGCGATAGCTGCCTAATTTGGCGGAAATTTAAATCGGTTAATCTTCCATCATCTTCTTCCATTGGCATAGCCTACTATTTTCTATAAAATGCCGTAAGACAAAAAAAAATTAAGAAAGCATGTTTAAAAAAAAAGACCAGTATACTTATTTACATGCTTTCTTTTAGTTTATAATTGCGATGTATGTATGTAATCTTGTCATACACTTTTTACCCACTTCCTGTTGACATAGAGCTTTGAAATTTTGAATATATATATATATTCCTAGCAGCAATACATGAATTAGACATTGATTTTTTTAAATTTGATCTCTAAGGGGCAGGGTTGGGTTTCTTCCAGGACAGCGGAAGAAACTGGAAAAAACCGGAAGAAACTGGAAGAAATGGAAAAAACTGGAAGAAATGGAAAAAACCAACAGAAAACAAAACTGATGCTCAAAATTAAAATATATTAACTATATAAAAGAATTAAATTCAAAAACTAATTATATGAAATTAAAAATTTTAATTAATATTAAAAATATTATTTATGGAAAAATAAGTTATTTTTTAAAAAAAATAACTTCATGTTCAGCAGGTATTTACAGGTTATGTTTTTTATAACTTTAGAGGTGGAGGGGGGGGATATTTTTTTACTGTTTGTCATCTCTGTAAAAAAACTACCTATCAATTCTTTATTTATCGTATAAAACTGCAATATTTTAAAAACTATTGTGCAACACTTAAAATAAACAGATTTGTAATTATGTATACTAGCATGCATATCTCAATGCTGATTTTGAAAGATAAATGTTCTAAATATAAACTCTACAGGTATAAGAATTTTTTCATCTTTTGCATTCATTCATTCTAAATTGAGAAAGTGATTGCAGCATCCTAAAGCTGAAATACTTTTGTTTTGTTATACCATGTTGCACTGTAGTAAGGAAATGGAGATTTTAATGAAATCTTTCAATACAGTAATTATTGTATATTAGTTTCCTTAATAAAATGGGTGTAAATTAAAAGCACTGTCTTTTATTTAAAGGAGTTTCATTCTACAATAGGTAAATGATCCACATACTATTTACAACTGGTTAGAGAAGTTAAAAAAAATATGTATGCCTGTTTTGAATTGAATTACTTTTAGTTGATTTTGTGTATTTTGGATAAATTTATTTGGTACATTTCTATTATACCAACACCATTGTCGTCGCCAAGCCTAATAATTGGCTCAAAATTAAATTCATGTGAATGATTCATTTAGAGAAAAAAATGTTGGTGCAAAATTGAGCAATTAAAAATATAACATTTGAAAATTACAGACTTTCATGAAATATTTTATTAAATTGATACAAATATAGACTTAAAATAAAATAACAAATAAATATTATACAACAAATTAATAAAATAAAACTCAAATTAAGCAACAGGCATAAAATTGTAAATGTCTCTTAGCTATGCAGTAAACATCTTACTTTTTGAATGAAGACGTTCATAGTTTTTTTTTAATAAAAACTTTTTTATGTATCCAAAGTCCAGATACAATTTTATTACAGCTTCCTCATCATCTGGTAACTGCCAAATGGTAGAATCCATATCAGTGTCAACAATAAATATAAGTTACAACTTAATATTAAATATTTTTTATTTGAAAAATAGCAAAATTAAGATGTTTTGCGAGGTTACAATTAAGTGATAATTATAATAATAATTAAAAAGTTTCATGTTCAATAAATAGCAAATCACAATGTTTGGCACGGTTTGCAATAAAAATCCTCTGAACATTCAGAGTTGAAATAAATAGCGCATTAGCATACATTTTGACATGGTGTTAGCATAACGGAAAAATACCATTTATTTTATTTGGGTAGGCAATGATTGGAAAGCTTTAGACAGGTGTGTGATCTTGGTTAAAAGACTGGTGTAATTATCAATTCATCATATATAATTAAATTTTTATAGGTCTAATTAAATTTACTTAAGGTTATCTATTAAAAAATGCATTTTTTTATTGTATCTTACAAAGTTGTAACTTATATGGTGAATTCTTAAAGAAAAACAGTTTCTTCCATTTCTTCCACTCGGAAGAAACCTATTTCTTCCGGCCGGTTTTTTCCATGGTTTTTTCCGCGGTTTTTTCCACTTTGGAAGAAACTTGCCAACCCTGCTAAGGGGGTAACGTTGGCCCAAAACTTTTATTTTCCCCACAGAAATAACGTTGCGATTGTTTAATATTAATTGAAAAAAAAAATAGCTCCATTGTTGTAACATTCATCCATTTTAATCACATTGTTCCCCGCATTATTACGACGATAGCATTTATATGAAATATATATGAATTAGTAGGTATTGACGAATACATATGAATACAATGGTTCTTTCTTGAAAAGTACTAATGAGAGGGTTACCACAATAGTGCAAAATTTTGGCCAACTTGGCTAAATATCGCCAAATTTGGCGAAAAATATAAGTTGCAATATATGAAGTAAACTTGGCGATGGCTGGCTAATTTGGCGAAATGCCCATTTAAATCCACTAATCTTCCATAATCTTCTTCCATTGGCATAGTTTACTATTTGCTTTTGTGCCATAAGACAAAAAAAAAATAAGAAAGCATGAACCCTTCCACAAAATTGAAAAATATAGTATGTAGAAAAATAGATCCAATAGAACCTGATCAACTCTCCGGTGTTTATGAAATCCCATTCACGAGAGCAGATCAAACATTACAATACTATATAGGAATGACAAACAGAAAATTTTAAACGAGAGTAAATGGCAAACATCAAATATGACATAAGAACTACAGCCTTAGAAATACAGCCTACATAGAATAGAGCCTTAGCAAATTGATTTCAAGAATAGTAAAATAATTTTTCCATCAAGAATTTATTTCCAATCCATTATCTGTGAATCAATAGAAATATAATTTCGAAACGAGAACATATGCAACGAATCAGCTTCTTTGAAATTACCTAAAATTTGGCACGCGATGTTAGAAAAGCTAAATTAGAAAAGAAATAAAATAATAATTTTCACATTTTCCAGTTTGGCCAATTTAAGCACCTGCTTACATTAGACATGTGATCTCGTATTTTGTGTTTATCATTTTCAAAAATTTTGCGAAAATAGTTTATTTATCATTTTGATCTTGAAGAAGTCACCGTTAGAGCGCATGAAACATATGTCATCTATATATTAAAATGTATTTTTAAGCCTTTTGTGCTATGTTTTTTATCACTTTAAACAATAATTACACTTTAATTTAAGAAAGCATATATATATATACATATTAAAGGCCATTATACTTATTATTAAGTTTTTGATTTAGATATCTCATTTCGTTGTATGAAAAAATGAATTTTTTTAATAATATTCTGTTTGTGTTGGAAAGTATTTTATAATCTATTCCTGATGCATGATTTTTCGTATTTCTAGAAGAGTTTAATTCCATTAATTGAGGGGGTCGGGGGGAAGAGAGTGCCAAGCCACATTTTTGAACTTCTGAAATATTTCAATTTGGAAATTAGATCAAATACTCAAATGAAGATATAAAGTTTTTTCGCCAATGTCTTAGTAACATTTGAGATATTCTGAGTAACAATATGACATTACTTGAATGATATTACTATTAGATTTTTGTAAATTAGCTATCTTCATTGGGGCCATAAACATCTGGGACAAATGCTGTCACCAAGTGACATTAGAAACAAATTATATGTAGGATATTATAATTTACAATATTAAGCAACAGATTACAGTGCTAGATCTATTTCACCAAAAATGTGGCTTGGCACTTTCTTGCCCCGACCCATTCAATTTTATTTTTAGTTTAACATTTTTATCCCAATTTGCTTTATCAAAATCGGCCTTCTTCTGTTGTTTCAGATACACTTACACTGTACTGTCAGAGATAATCGGCAAGCGGTATGAATAAGTATTCCGAAAGCACCCTAGGATATATAACACATTTCACCAAGTAAAAAAATTTGAATTCTTATCCAACTATAGATGGTGATTGCCGAAATTGTGTTTTCAAATGTGTTATGCGTTTTCCAAATTGTTTACTTAGATATCATCTTCCACCTTATCAAACGGTGAAGTTTTGTAACGGTATTCTGAATCTGTCGGAAAGTGTTACATAATCTATGCGTGACGCAGACATTTTTCTTTCTATTTTACAGTGTACTAGAACCAAAAATATAGACAGCTGTCGGATTTATTTAAGTACTGTTCATATGTGCATATTGAAAATGTAATTATCCAACTGTTGAAGCAAGCGTTTCGCAATTATAAGTTTATATTTCATGTTTGTTTATTCTCTGTTGTAGTTTGGCAACAAGTCAATTTTAATTCTTTATGTAACTAAACAACTCAGCAAAACAAGAGTTCTTTTTATCTCGGCCTGCGAGAGGTCGTCTTTGTGTTTGTGAAAATAAAAGGAGTACGTTCTGTAGTATCGAAGATATTCATTGTGTAGTTTAAGATTCTATTTTAAATTGAGTTATACCGCATTGTAGAAATTTAAATTTATGAGAATATACTACAATATCTTTGAGAAAGACCCTTTAAAATAATTTACTAAAGAACACCAACAATACCAGCATTTTCATCATCTGGTTCAGGTTCTTTCTCTCCTGTGCCTGTCTCACTAGAATCTTCAGGAAGAGGTGATGGTGATGATGGATCTGTTTGAGCCGAAGAATACTGCAGAAAAGGTGCACTGAGGACGACAACCTAAAAACAAAATTTAAACAGAAAACTCTGTGATACAGTGAAAGCTATAAAAACAGAATTGCTAGGGATCGGAAAACAATCTATTCTGAGGAGGTATTCGTCTTAGCAAGTAAAATTAGATTATATTCCTTACGTCCGTCGCACAGAGGAATATTTCACTGTAAAAGCTGTCTAAAAGAGAAAATCTCATGTTTAGTTGTTAATTTTCACATTAGCACAAGTACACTGTTCTATAGACATGGTAACAGGTTAACTGCTCTCTGGAGATTTTCTACGTGTATGCAAATCGTGTGTTATGCTCTCGCTCTACGTATATTTTCATTAAAATTATAAAGTATTATTCTCATTAGACATTCAGAAACGTTTAATCGTTTCTAAAGCAGAATATATACTTATTCTTTTATATAAATAATTTTAACACTTTCCAACATAGTTGAAAAATGTTTGTAAATTCGATTTGTCTGGCCGTCTGTCTGTCTACCTTGCCATCTGTCTGTCTGTCAGTCTCGCTGGCTGCCCTCTAACTCACGTAAATATACACGGATTGCTATGTAATTGATATCTGTTATTGAGATTTACCACCATGGCATATTTAGTATTGAAAACGAAGTATGTAGCATTTATAATTCGTTCACAGGGACACTCAAAATAATTTTAAAATATTATGGTCGGTAGAGAAAAATCATTAGAAATGTATTTTAATGATGTGAGACTATTTAAAACATATTTAAATTTATATATATATCACTAAGGTGCGCTATAAAGTGCTTACTGTAGAATATGGCGCGCATCGTTCATTTACAAGGACACAAAAACATTTCGGTTACAGTGCCGTCTATAAGCAATAATTGCTGGAAGTGTGTTTTCAATTGTGGTACACGTTTTTAAATGCAACAAACTTTTTTGAATATTAGTTGGTGTATATAAATTCTATATATTATACACAGAGCTTCACAAAATAATTCGAGTACATTTCCGCTTATTGACGAAACTGTTATGCGTTTCCTAACCAGACTGAATTTTGACACACTGTGTAGTATACATATAAATCTATAGATCATATGCAGGGCTGCACAAAATAATTCGGTTACTTTTCCGACTGTGGGTGGTAGTTGCTTAAATTGGGTTTTCAAATGTGTATGCGTTTTCCGATTTATATACTTAGGATTACAGTATTCTGAATATGTTGGAAAGTGTTTCACAACCGATGCTTCACGCATGAAGTTTCTTTCTTGTTAAGGTATAGCTAATTTCCATTGAGAGCTCCATATTTGAAAATATAGTTGTTGTTTTTTTGTTAAAAGTTTTAGATTTGGAGACAATTCTAATAAGAAGTTAAACTGAGTTCAATAAGAACTCCGCTGTTTTTAAAAAGTAAATATCTTTTTCTTAAAAAATATGAAATAAAGTCTGTCTCCTTTATCCTCCCTGTCTTTTTTTTTTTTTTTTTTTTTTTATCAACAGGATATATAAAAGAATTTTTCTGAAGCAAACATTTCTTCAGTTTATCAAATAAAATTCTGCTCTGCTTACACTAAATATGGAAACATTATTACAAATGTGAAGGGAATATATATATTTCATGTAAAGAAGCAGAAGACTAGACGATAAATTTGATTTTCTACAGAAGAAACTTGTTGAAATTATGAAATCTCTTGGAGCAGGTTTAAGTCGTTTAAACATCATTCTAAAAAAAAGGGGGGGGGGGGGGGGTATTTGGTCGAAGACTGGCTGAAGACCATTTTTGAAAACGAGATAATGAGAAATTGCTAAAAGGAACAACATTGTTAACTATCTGGACAAAAGACTAACTACATTGCTCAGGAAGGGAATTTTAGGATGTACTGATAGAAACAAAAGGCCAAAAAGAAAAAAAAAGTATTCGCGTCAACTAATCACGCGAAATCACTCTCAAGCTAATGTTAAACCTATAGAAGAGGTTCTTTTCCAATTTCTCGCTTGCATTTTAATATTTTTCTTTTTTCTTTCTTTTGCATAGGATATCTAAGGGTGATCTCTAACTGAATTCTTTTTTACTTTTTCAATTTTAGGTGTATTTCTTTTATAAAGTTACTTTCCTTTTCGAAAACGGTCCCGACAGTAAAAGTAGCCTCATTAAAAACTGCAAACAGAACCGATTTTCTGAATGAATCAGAAAATTCCATGTTGTGGAGCGAAAAAAATAAAAAAATTTGAGAAAAACAATTAAAAATTTTAAATCCTCGAGTTTTATTTTGAAAATATCCAAGATTTTCTATTTTTACTTTCTTCTATCTATAATACAAGAAAGTATTATATTCGACAATTTTTTCGATGGATTTTCCCGTTTCAGAGGTCTGAGATCCCGAAAAACGTGTTTTTACAAAATGTCTGTCTGTCCGTGTGTCTCTGTATCAGTCCTCGTTATTTTATCGAAAATTGTATGAAGATATGCATAGAATTGTACCAAATTTCATTTCATTTAAAGGTTTTTGACTATGGCAGCAGGTCTCAGTTGAATTTGGGGATATTCCGCTGAAAGTGGGTGCTGTAATAGCAATTTTTGTTCCATTTTCCTTATGGTACCATCTAAAAGTGCATGAAGTTATCCATAGAATTGAACCCGATTTTATGAATATGTTTTTTACTATTCCCTGCAGGTCCCAGTTGAATTTCGAGCTATTCCGCTGGAAGGAGACGCTGTAATAGTGATTTTTGAGCGATTTTTCTCGATTTTTTGTAGTTGTGTTGTACATTAGCGATCGCAAGCATCTGACGTACAACAGAATGACGAAAAATATTTATTTTATTGGCGATCTGATAGCGAATTTTGAAGTATTAACATGATTGAGATAGAAGAAAGTTTTGGGACATCCAGCTAGTTTTTTTTTTTCTGTCAGATAACTGATTGTCATAGGCGACCAGCAAAGGGTAAAGGGAACAAGATTTGTTTGTAAGGATGTTATGTTATAAGCCGATACTTTATTAAAAGGTAAAAAACACTTTTACCGACTAAATGATGAATTATTTTAAGTCATCAAAAGCAAAGAAAAATTTCATGAAATTTAGTGAATTTAGGGAAGGGCCATTCCTTTCCTTTGCTGTCAGTCGTAGTAGTTGAAGTTTTCTTTTATTGATTTAAAAAAAAAAAGTAATTATAGGTAGGTTAACTGAAAATGATTGAATAAAAATATTTATAACAGATGTTTCGAACCATTGATGTTCAATAGGATAAAGAAATAATAAAAAAAATTCAATTTTCATTAAATATGTATAGAATACCAGCAACGTAAAATAATAAACTAAAATATTCTGTATGCATCTGCGCCAAGAGAAAGAAATCTAGTAATGGGGCAATACTTTGGAATAGATATGCCTGTAGTCAACAACCCAGGCTGATATTTTTAAAATCGAAAATATAAACGTGAAATAAACTAAACTAAGATTTTTTTTTTCATCAAGACCAATTTTAAACATATCAACAAAAAAAAAACAATAATTCAAAAGTTATAACAATTATGAAATATTAAATATTCAAAAATAAGTGTCTACTAGCATTTTTTTTTTTCAAATGAGAAATTAAAGCAGTTCTTCCTTTTTATTCGTAACTTGGTTTTAGATAAATTTCAAACGCATGAACATATAAAGCAAAACATAATTTTGTTTTTCCACTGGTGAATAAGGGGATAATAACATATAAACACGAACAAAAATATACAATAACAACTTCCAAGTTGCTCACGTTTCCGAAAAGCATTCTTTATTTATAAAAATCTCATAAACCAACATATTTTTAACACTTTCCAACCTAGTTGAAAAGTGTTTATGACTTCGGTTTGTCTGCCGTATGGCCGTATGGCCGTCTGCCGTCTAGCCGTATGGCCGTCTGCCGTCTGGCCGTATGGCCGTCTGCCGTCTGGCCGTCTGTCCGTGCTCTAACTCCCGTAAATACACTCGGATTGCTCTGCAATTTTTATATGTTATTGTCGTTATCTATAGCATGTTCCCTATTTTAACGGAAGTATGTAGCACTTATACTTTTTTTACAGGGACACTCAAAAGAATTCCGTTACATTACGATCTATGGGGAAAAATCATTTGCGATTTATTTTAATGATGTTACGCAATTTCAAACACATTGTAATTGATATATATCACTAAGGTGCACTAAAAGTGCAGCTTAATATTAAATAGGGCGTGCATAGCACTTATAGTTACTTTACAGGAACAGTCAAAAAAATTCCGTTACATTACGTCTATGGAGAAAAATCGTCTGCGGTTTATTTAAATAATTTTTCACTATTTTAAACGCATTGAAATTTATATATATCACTAAGGTGCATTACAAAAGGCTTACTACAGAATAGTGTGTGTATAGCAGTCATCGTTCATTTACAGGGACACACAAAAGAATTCTCTACTGCCTGTTAACAATAATTCCTGGAAGTGCGTTTTAAGTTACTGAAGGCGATTTTAAATTTAACTCACTTTTTGTCTATTAAGTGGTGTGTATAAATTCTGTAGATCATATACAGGGCAGCACAAAAGTTCGCGAACACATTTCCGTTTATTGACAAACTCCAGAAGGAGAATTTTAAATTGTGCTACGCGTTTCCTAACTGAACTAAAATTTAGCATCCTATGTAGTATATATACAAATTTGTAGATCATATACAGGGCTGAATAAAAGTATTCGGATATTTTTCCGAATATTGTATGTGTTGGAAATTCCTGAAATTATGTTTTTAAATATGTTATGCGTTTTCCAAATTGTTTACTTAGAAGTTATCTTTCAACTTATTAAACGGTATGATTTGTAAAATTATTTTGGAAGCGTTGGAAAGTGTTACATAATCTATGCTTGACGCATGATTTTTCGTTCTTGTTTTATATTTAAGGAAGCATTTATAACAGTTCCTTTTCTGCCATTGATTTTCGGAAATGTTTCCGGGTAGTTTTTATAGTGTGTTAATCAGTTTTCTCAACTCGGAATATAATTTTTTAAGACACTACCAATTCTCAAGTGAAAATTTCCATGAATAACACATTTCAGAGGCAAACATGATAAATTAACAGCATTAACAACAACATTAAAATTAATATTACTTTGTTACTACTGCATGTGTAAATTTAATTACGCAGCTGAAAATGTTTAATAGCATCCTTTAAAACCTATATTCTGATTAGAGAAAAATGATTGTTAAACAACAAAATCTACTCGGAAACTTTTCAGAAAATCAGTGGCAGCAAAAGAAACTTTTTTTATATAAATGATTCTTTAATTCTCGAAAATATACCATTTTCTTGGGTTTCTAACGGTAAAGGATACTTTTCGGAAGTATGGGTTCGTAGATTAAGAAAAATTAATCTTTTTTTTTTACAATGCAGTAAAAATCAGTAATAATTGAGTCAGTTTTCATATTATCATACAGCAGAAAAATAAACGTTAATACTTACAACAAACAATGTGTTGGGTAACATTGTAGACAATTTACTAATACTGTTTCAGATTATACAACAGTAGAAAAATAAATATTAATATTTGCAACAAGCAATGTGTTGGGTAACATTGTAGACAATTTATTAATACTGTATTAGATTATCATACAGTAAAAAAATAAACGTTAATACTTAAAACAAACAATGTGTTGGGTAACATTGTAGACAATATACTAATACTGTTTTAGATTATACTACACTAGAAAAATAAACATTAATATTTGCAACAAGCAATGTGTTGGAACTTTGTAGACAATTTATTAGTACTGTTTCAGATTATCATACAGTAGAAAAATAAACGCTATTACTTTCAACAAGCAATGTGTTGGGTAACACTGTAGACAATTTATAAGTACTGTTTGAGATTACCTTACAGTAAAAAAATAAACGTTAATACTTACAACAAGCAATGTGTTGGGTAACATTGTAGACAATTTATTTATACTGTATCAGATTATCATACAGTAAAAAAATAAACGTTAATACTTGCAACAAACAATGTGTTGGGTATCATTGTAGACAATTTAATAATACTATTTCAGATTATCATACAGTAGAAAAATAAATGTTAATACTTACAAGCAATGTGTGGGGTATACCATTCTAAGCATTTATTAATATTATTTCAGATTATCATACAGTAGAAAAATAAACGTTAATACTTACAACAAGTAAGGTGTTGGGTAACATTGTAGACAATTTATTAATACGGTATAAGATTATCCTACAGTAGAAAAATAAATGTTATTACTTACAACAACCAATGTGTTGGGTAACATTGTAGACAATTTATTAATACTATATAAGATTATCCTACAGTAAAAAAATAAACGTTATTACTTACAACAACCAATGTGTTGGATAACATTGAAGATAATTTATTAATATTGTTTCAGATTACTATACAGTTGAAAAGTAAACGTTAATACTTACAACAAGCAATGTGTTGGGTAACATTGTAGACAATTTATTAATACTGTTATCAGTCTGAAATTTTACATAGTATATATTTTGTCTCTTTCAATTTTTTATAGCTTACTACAAATAAAATCATTCTCTTCATCGTCTATCTCAAACTAAACAGGAAAATCGAGGTGAAACTTTTTAAAAATCCCCTTTATTATGAATCAAATATTTTTATTGCTAATTCATCGGAACGCTGAACACTAACAACAAAAGAATTGCGTGCTTCAATATAGAATAGCTATACCTGACTTAGATACAAAAAAACACACACTACATAATACAAACATTTCTATTATTAAATTATAACTTTCCTGTACTCTTTGTAGTATTATGATGTAGTATTTTTCCTTTCTGAAACACGCATCAAATATTTTATTGAACATATTGTAAAATAACAAAATATTTTAATGAACACTGTCTGAAAAGTGTTCTTTAGCATTAGAAACCTCAGAAATCAATATAGTTTCAAGATTTAAAAAATCACTAAACAAGCTTAAATATAGAATAGCTATACCTGACTTAGATTTAAAAAACACACACACACACACTACATAATACAAATATTTCTATTATTAAATTATAGCTTTCCTGTACGCTTTGTAGTATTATGTAGGATTTTTCCTTTCTGAATCACGCATCAAATATTTAATTGAACATATTGTAAAAAAACAAAATGTTTTAATGAACACTGTCTGAAAAGTGTTCTTTAGCATTAGAAACCTCAGAAATCAGTATAGTTTCAAGATTTAAAAAATCACTAAACAAGCTTAAATATAGAATAGCTATACCTGACTTAGATTTTTAAAAAAACACACACACACACTACATAATAGAAACATTTCTATTATTAAATTATAGCTTTCCTGTACGCTTTGTAGTATTATGTAGGATTTTTCCTTTCTGAATCAGGCATCAAATATTTAATTGAACATATTGTAAAAAAACAAAATGTTTTAAAGAGCACTGTCTGAAAAGTGTTCTTTAGCATTAGAAACCTCAGAAATCAATATAGGTTCGAGATTTAAAAAATCATTAAAACTAGAAAGAAAAATCATGCGTCAAGAATAGATTATGTAACACTTTCCAACACTTCGAAAATAATTTAAAAAATCTGTACCGTTTAGTAAGGTGAAAGATGATATCTAAGTAAACAAGGTCAAGGTCAAACCGGCCGTAGTGGTCTACCTTTCAGCTTAAGCTCATCTAGACTCGCCAGCAGGTTTGTTTACCTATTTATACTGAGCATTACTAATTTATACTTTCTGATATTGAGCGAATTTATACCATCTAATTCTGAAATACAAATTCTGAAAATACAAGATTCCAAATATACAAATTCTGAAAATACAAGATTCCAAAAATACAAATTCTGAAAATACAATTTACCAATCCTACTTAGCAGTATTAAATACTATTATGTGATACTGAGCAATAATACTACCATGTAATAATACTGTAAGATGCTGTAGTGAATAATAATAATGGATAGAAGTAAGTACTAAATGAACAATTTGAAAAATTCATAACATATTTAAAAACCAATTTCAGGAATTACCAGCAATATTCGGAAAAATATCCGATAAATTTTGTGCAGCCCTGTACATGATCTATAGATTTGTATATATACCGCATTAGAATGCAAGATTTTAGTTCAGTTAGAAAACGCGTAGAACAGTTTTAAATTCCCCTTTAGGAATTTCCGTCTATAAACGAAAATGTACTCTAAAACTTTTGTGCTGCCCTGTATATGACCTATAAAATTTATACACACCTAACGCTCGTATTCACGAATAACTTCGACCGAGAGTTGAACCGAGGGTCCAGTAACCCCAGGTTGAGGTTTTCAACCGAGAGTTGAAAACTCGTATTCACCGTCTACTTCGGACGAAAATTTACCCAACTCAGAGTTACTCGACCCCGGTTGAATAAAGCGTGCTAATTGGTTAAAAAAAATCAGATGACGTTTTCGGTTTCGCGTTGAATCTTTGTTTGTTTATATTATGGAAGAAATGTGCCGGAAAAAAAAGGAAATAAATTGCTAAAGTAAATTTTATAAGTTTATTTTTCAAATAAAATTTGTCTTAGCAGCTAAACGAAAACTTGATTTGATCAAAACGAAAATTTTATTTCAACAGCAATTATGTTGATTTCTATTATTAATAGCTATAATTAGTAATTAATTAAATAATTTCTAATTAAGAAAATATTAAAATGGAGAAAAAGGAAAAAAATTCCAGAAAGTAGCCTCTAGTACTATTTTTATTTTGTCGAATCAATTTATATATTAAATAATATCCAGATATATTGATTTGATTTTTTTTATTTTCAGAAAATCTAATTAAAATGATTAATTCTAATACAATTAGATAGTAATTAATATGCACACTGACAAAAACAACAACAACAAAAGAGTGGAAATAATATCAACAGAGCTTCAAAGGAACAGAGCTTCAAAGAGTGCTTAAAAGGTGGTGTTTGTGGTTGGTGCCCTGGCACCAGGCACCCAAGTTTTTCAGGAGCTCCAATGGCGCATTCAATTATCGCTTCCGATCGGTTAACAACATTTTATTTTAACTAGTCGCTAAATAATAAACTCCAAACTTGTTTTTAGTTTAAACTGTCTATCATGGATATATTGCTATTTTATTAGATGTTATTTTAATGAACACTAATATTTTAAGCCATTTAAGGCTACTATATAAATGTTCATTCAACACAGAATCGAGTAAAGTCTTTTCTAAATAATGATAAATGAATTCTGTATACTATGTGGACATAAAACTGTGAAATCTTACAAAACGTTTTTTTTTTTTTTTTTTTTTTTTTTTTTTGTTTGTGTAGCTTTTAGAAGCCCCCTCACCCTTTTTGTATAAGAATTTTTCCATTATCAGATTTACAAGTTCAAAGGTATTCACTTGACTGCCTTTGAATATTTTTTAATAAATTAGCCTAAGTAATTACAAAATATTTTTACATGCATAGACATCTATTTTTAGATTCAGTGCATCATTGAAAAAGATGTATTTATATAAAAAATTATACTTCATTTTCTATATTCTTTCTAGTTTTTAAATTTTATTTTTTTCACTCATTTAGATGTCACTTCATAGATTCAATTACAATTTTATTTATGAGAGAGAGAGAAAAAAAAAAGATTTTTAAATATTTTTTTATGAATGAATGGCGATAGATTTCTAGACTAGATAGGGAAAATAATGATTTATAAATAATGATATTGATAGTTGGTAATCTGATAAAACAATCTGAATTTATTAACGATAATTTCAGATAATTTTATAGCACTGAATTTTAAGGAATATAATTTTTTTGAATGTGACTTAGTGGAGAAGAATAAGTGCCCCATTTGCCCCACCCTACCCATGCATCACTGTCTATCTTTCTTCCTTTTTATCTTTTTTTTTTCTTTTGTCAGTGTTATAAGTTAATTAAAGTAAATTAAAACGTGAATCAAGATTCTGTGTATGATATAGAAATAAAAAGAAAGTTTAAAGTATTAAAAATAGAATGTATGTAATCTCATATATATATAATATATTATCTGCAAACTTTTTAGCTGGTTTGCTTATATTTATACATACAACTCATATATTATATGTTTAATTATTTGCTTACATAAATATTCAAGATCATGAAGAGGAGTTTATTTGCCTTAAAAAATTGTCAACATTACCTAAAGGGCTAATAAAACATTACTAAAATAACATATTTTGCATTTAAGGTTATTTATTTTTTTTAAATTTTCATTTAAAAAAAAATAGGAATAACGAATGTATTTTAACAGTAGCGAAATGACTCCTGTTCACATAAATGAAATTTCAGATATCAAACTAATTAATATTTTTGATTTACCAGCTAAAGTAAAAAAATTCAAGGTTTTTTTTTTTTTTTTTTTTTGGGGGGGGGGGGGGGGAGCATTTTTGTGAAAAGTGACGGAGAAACCTTTTTTATGCAATTGATTAATCTCCACGTGCAGCGAACGATTGAAAAACATGTTAAAAACCAGACTCCAATTACCAATAAGTACTTCAAGTGCCGCAGCTGAAAAACATAGTGAACAAAACCAGAGACTGTCGAAACTAACTAATTGGAGAAATACTGCAGATGTCCCTCCTTCAAAGTACAGCTGTTTATCCCGCGCGTGTGCACAGAACTCAAATAACAATCTCCCTTCAGTTTCCAAAATGTTTCCGAGCAGTTAAGACGCTCTTGTATATATATGATGTAAATATATTTAATATAATGTAAAATTGGAGCACTTATACGCAGCCTCCAAAATGCGATTTTAAACATGTACATCTAGCCAAGAATTATATTATATTCAAAGGAAAATGAATCTTCTGTTTATTTCACACAATTGTCATTTTCTACTAATACTATTTATTATTCTTCCAATATAAGTGAATCAATGGATCAGATAAATATCGCTACAACACTATGGATTACTGTGGATATTACTTGGCGCAAAAAGGAAAATTTCAGGTAAGCTGAACAAACTTCTTTAACATATCAAAAGATGAAAATGTATATTAAATTTGAAGACTGATTTAACTATTTATAAAAATAAGAAAATTCATTACGCTACCGACGGTTCCCCTAACAAAAAGTAAAAGAAGTTATTTTTGTGAAAAAACATTTTGTAACAAAAGAGGAAATTCAGTTATTCAAATTCAACCAAGCATTTATTAAAAATAACTTCTTTAAGTCCTTCTTCTAAAGTTTTACTTTTTGGTGAATTTGTTTTGTTAGTAGATTACACATTTTAAAAGCTAACACAATAAAAATAATTAATGAAGAGTATGTTTTTGTGGAATTGAATTTTGTGAAGGGCCTGTTTTATTAAAAACAATTTTATGAAGGGCCCTGTTTTATTAAAAGCAATTTTATGAAAGGCTCTGTTTTATGACATGGATTTTTGTGAAAGGACCCTAAATAGGCCCCAAGTTTTGTCTGGATTGATCCTTAGTATGTGTATATGTGAAAACATGATGGGAAAAGGGGGAGGGGATAAGTTTGGTTCTGTAAGTTTATTATGTACAGCTGTTATAACTTTTTATATACCGTACAATCAATGGTTTAGGTCATATCAATTCTGTCATGATAGACAAAATTGGAAGTGACAAAACGTTTATTTGAAGAGAAGCATTGTTTTAAAACAAAGGTGTTTCTGGATTTTTTGCCTGGTGTTATTTTAAAAATGAACAATTTTTTATCAATGTATTTCAGCCTTTTACTTCTATTGTAATATTTTAAATTATATATAATTTTGAAATTAAAACACAGTTGAAACTTAAATGTAATTAAATAAATATTTTAAATTTCTCAAAAATTGGGAAATATAACGTAAAGCTCAAAAACAGAAATAACAATAGTATAGTGTTAATCAATGATAGAGTTGTTTAATTAATATAAACATATTCGTGATTTAAACAAAGAATAAACCTACTAAAAATCTTCAATAGATAAATACAACTCAGATGATATATTGTTTAGTTTAAAACCACAATATATAATTTATAGAGCTAATCTTATATTTATATAACAGATCGTACATAAATAATAATAGTGTATCTTTCACACGACACAAAATTTAACTTTTACCCATATTCTACGAGTACCAAAATCAAAAACCTACATTGAGTCGATGGATACTTGAACATAATCTAAGTATTTTTTACTTAAAGAAAAATGCAAATTAGTCTGATGTCTCAAATTTTAATTAGAACTTACGTACGACATTTATTTCGCTACTATTAAAATACATTCATAAATTATTTTTAAGATCAAAATTGCAAAAACAAATAACCTTAAATGCAACAATTTTTATTTTAATAGCAATTTATCTACCATTAATATAATGTTGACTATTTTTTATGGCAAATAAAATTCTTCGCGACCATGCTTATTTATATAAACAAACAATTGAACATAAAATATAGAGGATTTATATATAAATATAAACAAACCAGATAAAAAAAAATTGAAGCTAATACATATATATGAGATCACATACCTTTGCATATTGTTCTTTTGTTTTATAATAGTATTAAACTTCTATTACATCTTATACACAGACACTTGATTCAGTACGTAAGCTCGTAAGCCGCCATTATTGTAAAATGTGACCAGACTTGCTCTCTCGTCTTGTTTTTGTTAACTACGCATGCTCGGTTGAAAAACTTGAACTTCAACCCTCTGTAAAGCCAGGTCCAGCCTTAGATTTCGCCTTCTAACCGGTCCAGTCAGGTAGACGATAAATACCATTTTAGCTTTCGACCCGGGTTTTCGGCTGAACTCGGGGTCGAAGTTATTCGTGAATACGAGCGTAAGTAATATACAAAGAATGAGTTGAATTAAAAAACGCGTTCAGAAACTGAAAACGCTCTTCCAGCAGTTATTGTTAACAGACAGTACCGAATTCTTTTGTGTGTTCCTGTAAATTAATGATGAATGCTATACACACAATATTCTATAGTAAGCTTCTTGTAAAGCACCTTAGTGATATATATTAATTTCAATATGCTTGAAATAACGAAACATTATTAAAATAAACATCAAACGATTTTCCTCCATAGACCGTAATGTAACGGAATTCATTTGAGTGTCCCTGGAAGGGAGATATATATTTTTGATTTATAAATAAATTAATAAATTTATTAATAATATTATAATAATTATTATTAATATTATTATAATAATATTAAATTTATTAATAATTATTATTTAAATTAATTAATAAATTAATAATAATTTTTTATAAATAATTATAAGTACTATGCACACCATATTCTATAGTAAGCCTCTTACAGTGCACCTCAGTGATATATATCAATTTAAATATGTTTGAAATTGTGTAACATCGTTAAAATAAACCATAAATGATTTCTCCCACAGACTGTAATGTATCGGAATTCTTTTGAGTGTCCTTGTAAAAAAAACTATAGGTGCTGCACACTTCATTTTCAATACCGAACGCGTCATAGTAACCCTCAATAACATATATCAATTGCATGACAATCCAAGTATATTTACGTTAGTTAGAGCACGAACAAATAGACAAACCGAATTCATAAACGCTTTTCAAATATGTTGGAAAGTGTTAAAAACAAACTTTCTTTTGCCGCCATGGATTTTACAGACATTTCAAATTCAAGTAAAATATTCAGGCAAAAGAAAAAAATATATTTTTTCCGAAATGGGATCTCACAATCTATTAAATGCTTTCAATATGACGTGAAATCGACTCTAAAGAAACTGTTGCTATGTTTACGGTTGGTAGAGTTGATACTTGCAAACATTGAAAATAAAGTAGAATACCGTAATTTCGTGCGTATGCTTAGTTAAGTCTTTTTCAAACCGGAAATTTTATTGAAAATAAGAAGTCAAATAAGTGCTAAGCAGAAGTAAGTCACATTTTATTTAAAATAAATTCTGGTAGGAAATCGAATTGTCTGAGGTGCGGCGTATACGCGCGAAACTACGGTATACTTGATCATCTTTCAGATGATCAAGAATGTGTCTTGAACCTCCAAAAATATGTATCCCAATTTGATGAAAGAAGCAGCAAAAAGTCTAGAATAAGCGTGGAAGACTATTTAACAGCAGGTGACGACCTTATGGTTTCTTCCGGAGTTACTGATGAAGATATTGTCTCTGAAATTGTTGATGAGATAAAAAATAATGATGGAGAGAATGATGATGATGATACAGGTCCATCAAAATCCTTATTGTCATCCCAGGAAGCTCTTCAATCTGTGAAGTCTCTACGGACATTTTTATAAACATTTCGTCGACAAATGAAGATCATTTTCGTGAATTAAACTCAATGCATATCTTGTTGGTTGACTTAACAGTTAAAAAAAATGAATAACTATTAAACAAATTAAAATATTGGATTATTGTTTTTAAAAAAAAACGTTTTTCAGGTATGTGAATATTTCTGTGCTTATTTTCTGAATTTATTTTAATTTTTGTGTAGCATTTAACCGCTACTATTAACACTCAGCTAATTAATTTCTTCTAAATATAAATTTTTAAGTAGTGCATACCTTAAAAAAAACCCTCATTACATGCCCAAAATATGTAGGCCCTCGATATAGCAATATACGCCTCTACAACAATCCATTTATTTGGTCCCTAAAATATTGTTGTAACGAGGTTTTACTCTATTTTAAAGGGTATTCTTTGATCCTTGCATGGCCTGACAAAACTTCAGTTAATTTGTTTGTAGGATAAATCTGTCTATTTAATCGATCAGTAATTGAAGAGAAAAATAGCTTTGTTATGAAAATAGCTTTATTATGAAAATAGCTTTGTTATGAAAATAGCTTATATTTAAAGTATATTCGTCAATCCTTGCATGGCCTGACAAAATTAGAGTTGATTTGTTTGTATGCTAAATTTGCCTACTTAATCGATCTGTAATTGAAGAGAAAAATCGTTTTGTTATGAATATTACTTATATTTAAAAGGATATTCGTTGATCCTTGCATGGCCTGACAAAATTTGAATAAATTTGTTAGTATGATAAATCTACCTACTTAATCGATTTGCAATTAAAGAGAAAAATATCCGCTTTATGAATATAGTTCATATTTTAAAGTTCATATTTTAAATTCAATGATCCTTGCATGGCCTGACAAAATTTGAATAAATTTGTTAGTATGATAAATCTGCCTATTTAATCGATTTGCAAAAGAGAAAAATATCCGCTTTATGAATATACAGTGGAACTTCCCTTTAACGAAGTCCCTATTTAACGAAGTTTTCTACTTAACGAAATTTTCTGCAGAACCTTGACTTTGCAAATCATTAACATGTAAATTAATCTCCATATTACGAAAAATATACTCTATATAACGAAGTCTATTCCACTTTCGTGCGTGTACAACAGTATTGAAACGGAGAGGTTGCTGTTGCGATGGATGTATGAATGTATTTCAGCGGACTGTATGAAAATGAACACATTTGAAACATTTAATCAAAACACACACATTTAATCACATTTTAATGAAAAAAGAATAGGTACGCTTCGGTTTTTGTTTACTTCTCTTTGTTTTTTAGACATTATTCTAATTAAATTATTCTCATATCTACATTGCATACAAAAATGACTATGCCCGAATTAAATTACGTTTTTCAAATATTTACATTTTATGTGAACTCTTAATTTTATGTGGGTTATATGTATACAACTTTCATAAATTTAATTGATTTCTATTTAACGAATTTTCTTCATAACGAAGTGTTTAAGAATAACGATGAGACTTCGTTAAATAGAAGTTTCACTGTAGTTCATATTTTAAAGTTCATATTTTAAATTCAATGATCCTTACACGGCATTTGAGTTAAAAATGAGTAAATTTGAGCTTTTTCTATGATAAAACTGTTGTATCTATCGTATCTATCGTATCGAATCTATCTGTAATTGAAGAGAAAAATAGCTTTGTTATGAAAATAGCTTATATTATAAAGCATATATTTATCATTGTAGGCTATTTATCATTTGCATTTTTACGCTTTGACTATGGAATTAAAAAAAAAATTGCTTCAAAAATTGTGTATTATATTTTTTTTCTACAAGTGTCTTGCCCGTGGAAATTGCGAGATAAGCAGTCAAAGGGTTAATTTGTTTCTACGATAAACCCATCTGCTTAATCAATCTGCAATTGAATAGGAAAGTAGCTTTGTTATGAAAATAACAGCTTATCTTTTAAAAGATGTTTTAGGTAACTTTCAATACAAAAAAGTATAAAGCTACCTACTGCAGCCGTTCGGAGGAAAGCAATTCCAGAAAATTTCGATATATTTTCACCGATCATGACCCCCAGACCCCAAAACTACCCTCCGTTCAAATGTTGATTTATATATATATATATATATATATATATATATATATATGTATGTATATACTAGCTTACCCGCCCGGCGTTACCCGTGCCAACAACCTTAAATGTACCTGAAATCAGTGTTGAACATTTTTTTTATTTTTAAACAAATCTAATGTTGGGGGCCCCACTACCTTAGACAGCATACACTGGGCGTGCCATACACACTCCCATATATTACCGTAAGTCGAGTCGAAAGAGCCATACCCCTTCATGATCCAGCCATAGAACCAGAGATAGAAAAGCGCCCCTACTGGTGAAAATCGATAAGCTCTGTCTATGTCAAGTCGAATGAGCCATACCCCGTCGTGATCCAGCCCATAGAACCAGATATAGGAAAGCACCCCTGGTGGTGAAAATCCGAACTAAAATCAGTCAGCTTTATCGATATCGAGTGGAAAGAGCCATACCTTATTGTGATCCAGCCCACAGAAACAGAGATAGAAAAGCGCCCCTTGATGGTGAAACTCGGAACTAAAATCGGTAAGCTCTATTGATGTCGAGTCGAATGAGCCAAACCGTGTCGTGATGTGACCCATAGAACCCGAGTTAGCTGTAAAATCCTTTAGTTACACCTTCCACCACCAGGGGGCACAATATGTTCTATACGAACATAAGTGAAATCATTAACGTTATCGATGTTGAGTCGAAAAAGGCATACCCCGTCGTGATCCAGCCCATAGAACCAGAGATACGAAAGCGCCCCCTGTAGTGAAAATCGGAACTAAAATCTGTAAGCTCTATTGATGTCGAGTGGAAAGAGCCATATCGCATCGTGATCAGCCCATAGAAACAGAGACAGCAAAGCGCCCCCTGGTGGTGAGAGGAAGTTGATGTTTAATTACTGCGATATTTAATAAAAAGTCGTCCACCCCCCTTTATCTCGCCATTTTCGCTAATTATTACAAATATACAAATAAATGCGATATTTAATAAAAAGTCGTTCCCCCCCCTCTTATCTCGCCATTTTCGCTAATTATATTACAAATATACAAATGTTTCTTAATTACATCTAATGTCCCGATCCGATAACGGGGTTTCCCTATCTACCTATCCTAATCTGCTTTTCCCTATCATAACAGAAAAAAGCATATTTTATCAAAGAATCGCTGGCAAACGCGAACTTCGTCAAAGGTTCGCAAGAAAAACACGAATTTCATCAAATAATCGCTGAAAAAACACGAATTTTGTCAAAGGATCGCTAAAAAAACATGAATCTCGTCAAAAGGCAGCAGAGAAAACACGAATATTGTTAAAGGATCATTAAAAAAGCAAATTTCGTCAAAGGATCACGAAAAAATGCGAATTTCATCAAAGGATCGCGGGGAAAACGCAAATTTCGCCAAAGCATCACAGGGGAAAAAACGTGAATTTCGTCAAAGGATCGCTGAAAAAAACACGAATTATGTCGTAGGATCACAGAAAAAACATGAATCGGGACAAAAGGATGGGGAAAAAACATAAATTTTGTTAAAGGATAAAAAAAAAAAGCAAATTTCGTCAAATGATTGCAGGAAAAACTTGAATTTAGTCAAAGGATCGCAGAAAAAATACGAATTTGTCAAAGTATTGTGGAAAAAATGCTGATTTTGTGAAAGGTTCGCAGAAAAAACTTTCGTGAAAGGGTCGTGGAAAAAATGCAACTGTCTTTATTAAAAACACCACACACACAAACATCCCATTCCCGCTAATTATTACAAATATACAAATGTTTCTTAATTACATCTAATGTCCCGATCCGATAACAGGTTTCCCTATCTACCTATCCTAATCCGCTTTTCCCTATCATAATAGAAAAAAGCATATTTTATCAAAGAATCGCTGGCAAACGCGAATTTCGTCAAAGGTTCGTGAGAAAAACACGAATTTCATCAAATAATTGCTGAAAAAACACGAATTTTGTCAAAGGATCGCCAAAAAAACATGAATCTCGTCAAAAGGCAGCAGAGAAAACACGAATATTGTCAAAGGATTATTAAAAAAGCAAATTTCGTCAAAGGATCACGAAAAAATGCGAACGTCATCAAAGGATTGTGGGAAAGACGCAAATTCCGCCAAAGGATCACAGGAAAAACGTGAATTTCGTCAAAGGATCGCTGAAAAAACACGAATTACGTCGTAGGATCACTGAAAAAACATGAATCTCGACAAAAGTATGTGGAAAAACACGAATTTCGTTAAAGGATCACAAAAAAAGCAAATTTCGTCAAATGATTGCAGGAAAAACTTGAATTTCATCGAAGGATCGCAGAAAAAATACGAAATTCGTCAAAGGATTGTGGAAAAAATGCAGATTTTGTGAAAGGTTCACAGAAAAAACTTTTGTGAAAGGGTCGCGGAAAAAATGCAACTGTCATTATTAAAAACAGCACACACACAACACCTCTACACAAGCAAACCTATTCTGTCTTCCTGCCTGAGGAAAGCACCGTAATTATAACACCTAGGCCTGATTTTTTTATTTCAATTTAGATTTTTTTTATTATTATTAAAACGTGTATACGGAATTTTGGATTCGAGGCTATTCCATGCTCTCCGCCAATCCACAGCAACAAAGCAGACAGCCAATGAGAGCAGGTGTGAATATGGGATGATCCAGGATCCAGCGACGGCAGTTCATGTTCACAGCTGAAAGCGGCTAGCCACAGATTTCATTGTTTTGTTTATGTTTGAGTTTTATTTTAAAGAAAAGGTATATATTTTGGCTAATTGAGGTTCACATAAGTTAGTTTCAATTGTATTCATTCTTTGTATGCGTAGTTGCCCCCATATATTATGTGTTTGGTAAGAATATATTTTGCACTTTACTGAATGTTTTCGTAGCGTTAGACATATCAGCTCATGTTCTTAAATGAAACAAACTGTTTTCAATAACAAATCTTAATGAATCAAATTAATCTTACACTTTACTATAAAATGTACAGTTCTACAATTTATCGCATATTACAACGTTCTTGGGAACTAAAAATGTAGTCCAATAACAGTAACAGAAAGAAAAATTGTAAATAACAGTAAATAAATAATCATAAATTTCACATCATTGAATTAACAAACTCATATATAATAATACAACTTTAAACTGATATGCCTCATCAACTGTTGTCGAAATCAATATAATGTAAATAATTCTTAAACATTATGAGTTTGCTAAGAAATTAAAACATTCAGTGCAGTGTAGGATGTATTTTTTCCTCAAAACAATTTAATTTGTAAATATGAAGTTAAAAAAAAAATCCCCGTTTTCTCACATATTATAAGTTTTATCAGCAAGTTAAAACATTAAGTAAATATGAATGATTTGCGGAGCTGTTTCTATCAAAAATTCAATCACATCGCCCAAAAACTCTCAACAAAAATAATTATAAAGAGTGTGATGACAACATAAATTTTATACCGCACTGCATGTCCGTTCTTGGACGATTCTTATAAAACTCAAAATTTGTCACAAAATGGTGATTTTTTTACAACATGCTTACAAATTAAAATGGTTTATAATTATTTTAAAAAAAAAACTCTGCCAGAAATAACATTGATTTTACATTTTTAAAGACTTATTCTTTATAATTATTTTGAAACAGCTCTGCAAATCATTCATATTTATTTATTGTTTTACTTTCTGATGAAACTCATTATGTGAGAAAACAGTGATTTTTTTTTACCTCATACTTACAATCCTCAAAACAATTTAATTTGTAAATATGAAGTAAACAAAAGAAAAAAAATCACCGTTTTCTCACATATTATGAGTTTTATCAGCAAGTTAAACAATAAGTAAATATAAATGATTTGCGGAGCTGTTTCTATCACTAATTCAATAACATCACCCAAAAACCCTCAACAAAAATAATTATAAAGAGTGCGATGATAACATAAATTTGCATGTCCGCATTGCATGTCCGTTCTTGGGCGATTCTTATAAAACACAAAATGGTGATTTTTTTTACAACATGCTTACAAATTAAAATGGTTTATAATTATTTTTAAAAAAACTCTGTCAGAAATAACATTGATTTTACATTTTTAAAGACTTATTCTTTAGAATTATTTTGAAACAGCTCCGCAAATCATTCATATTTATTTATTGTTTTACTTTCTGGTGAAACTCATAATGTGAGAAAACGGTGATTTTTTTTTTACCTTATACTAGGGGTGCACAACCTTTTTAAGCGAAGGACCACTTACAAAAATGACTGGGTTATCGAGGGCCACCATCTGAAAATTTTTGTTTCGAGGAGGTGTTATGACCACCGGGGGGGGGGGGGAGGAGAGATCAGAAAAACATAAATTTTGGAAGGGTAGATTTAGCACCCTAGATTCCTTCCTTCCAGTCAACATATTCAGTTCTGTTGGCAATGATATATCAACAGTTTATGTTTGTATTTATACAAGAGATATAGCTAAGATTATTTTCAAAGAGTGAAAATACTACTTTACTTTATTTGAAGGGATAAATTTAGCTTTTAAGATTGCCAGTGCAGAAAAAAAAAAATTGCTTTCATGAATGAAGGTGGAGAGGGTGGTCAGCCTAAAAGTTCATAAAAATGGAGGGGGGGGGGCTAATTTGAAAAGGAAGGTTAGCTCCCTATACTCAACCAACTCCTTAGTGCAGCATAACCCAATTCAGTTGGAAAGGATGAAATACATTTTTTTCCATGCGCAATTGACAATATTCATAGTTTTTTCCTAGTGATTGACGAAATTCACGATTATTACGCAAACGTTCGGCCAAAATTTGCGATTTTTACGCGCCCGATCGGCGAAATTTGCAATTTTCAGCACCCGATCGGCGAAATTTGCGATTTTTACGCGCCCGATTGGCAAAATTCACGATTTTTGCGAACCGATCGGCGAAATTCATGATTTTTACGTACCCGATCGGCGGAATTCGCGATTTTTACGCGCCTGATCGGCAAAATTTGCGATTTTTACGCGTCCGATCGGCAAAATTCGCGATTTTTACGGGCCCGATCGGCAAAATTCGCGATTTTTACGGAGCCGATCGGCAAAATTCGCGATTTTTACGCGTCCGATCGGCAAAATTCGCGATTTTTACGCATACGATCGACGAAATTTACGATTTATACGCGCCTGATCGGCAAAATTCGCGATTTATACGCGCCTGATCGGCAAAATTCGCGATTTATACGCACCCTATCGGCAGAATTCGTGATTTTTACGGACCCGATCGGCAAAATTCGCGATTTTTACGCAGGCGATCGGCAAAATTCACGATTTTTACGCAGGCGATCGGCAAAATTTGCGATTTTTACGCACCCGATGGACGAAATTTGGCAAAATTCGCGATTTCTACGCACCTGAACGGCAAAATTCGGGATTTTTTCGCGTCCGATCGGTGAAATTGATCCGCGGGCCACCAGTAATCCGATCGCGGGCCACTTTTGGCCCGCGGGCCACAGGTTGTGCACCCTACCTTATACTTACAAACCAAATTGTTTTGATGAAAAAATACATCCTACACTTCACTGAATGTTTCAAATTCTTAAACAAAATCATAATATTTAAGAAATATTTACATTACATTGATTTCAACAACAGTTGATGAGGCATATCATTTTAAAGTTATATCTTATACTAGGGGGCCTACCCCCTGCGAGCTACGCTCGCCAACCCCCGCTCAGACTTCGAAGCCTCTAAAAACATGACAGCGTGCTTTGTTTTAAAAATATTGGTAAATCTGTAATTGGGTTGCCATGCTTTTAACGTTTTAATGGGGCATTTTTTGATTACCATGGCCTGATACGCAGCTGTTGCGACAACTGACGTCTGTTTTCGGGATTGATAAGTAAAATCAATTACGACTTGAAAACCAGCTTGTATAAAATGGTTAGGTTTAAATTGTGGCTACCTCTCGGACTTTTATAACAACGATCTGTATTATATTCTTCCTTTGCGTTTAAGGATGAGAAAAATTCCATCTGCTTGTGAATAAGATTAAGAACCACGGTATTGAAAAGTACTATGTTATAGATATTTTCAATAACAGGTTTTAATTTTCTCTCTATTTTAGAGCACCATCATGCATATTTTCATGTTATTTTAAATATGTAAATTATTTATTTTAATTAATATGTATATACGAATTTTCTAATAATTATTTATCATACAAAATTAATTAAATATTTTGTGCATGCATGCCTGCATTTATTCGGCATCAATTGATGACATATTTAAACAAATTTGCTATCCGCGATAATTTTACACCTTGTTATGTCACTTGAATATTGTCCAGAAGAAAATCGGGTACTTTTCCAGTATAGGATCCTTTGCTTGTATGTTTGGCGTAATTCGAGCTTCGAAAAGGGATAGATTCGTTAATATACATAGATTTGTTGCCAAAAGTTATGAAAACAAACCCAATGAGCTTTTGGTGCTTTTCTATTATAAGGGTCTTGACAACCATGGTCTTGACTTTTTTAAAAAGCTTGACGCAATTCGGGCATCAGAAAGTGAGATTTGGTGCCAAATGACATAAACAGCCATGGAAACAAATTCGACGATTTTTTTTGTTTATATGCGTATTTTAATTATACGTATATTATTATTGTTTTTTCTATACAAATTACTTCTGATTATATATAAAATAGGATAAAGGACATTTTACGATAAACAAATTGTATAAATATTCTTTTGCTCCTTTCTTTTGCGCTTACATAAATGACGTCATTTGGACGAATTTATTCAAAATATTTTCAGTTTATAAATTAAATTAAATGCTGACAGACGATTGAACCCTGACGATAGAAATGTGAATTTTTTTTTCAAATTTTCCTGAAAAACATAATTTAACCACAATCTTGTCTTCATTACCGATTGAAATGAAAGATAAATTCAATTTCAATTTGAAAATGATGAATAAAAAGAAACCAATAATCCCTATCGGGATCCTTTTCAATTTTTTTCCCTTTTTTGTCACAAAAAAACTGAGTAATTAGTTGCCATCATTACAGAAATGTCATTAAAATTAGAAAAAAATTAATATCTCGAAAACTAATTCCAATTTTAAAATTCTATTACCAGTTTTGACATCCGCGGATTTTTATGGACAATTGGTATTAATTTCACCATCAAGCGTTTAATATTTTATTAAAAATAGCCCTGAAACATAATCAGTCGTTTAATCAGTCGTTTCATAAAATCGTTTCATAAATTCGTTTCATTAGGATTTTATATATATAGGGTAGATATATGAGTTTGTTAATTTACAATCTTTCTGTTACAGCTTTTGACTACATTTTTCGTTCCCGAAAACGTTGTAACATGCGATAAATTGTAGAACTGTACATTTTATACTAAAGTGTAAGATTAATTTGATTCATTAAGATTTGTTATTGAAAACAGTTTGTTTCATTTCAGAACATGAACCAGATATGTGAACGCTATGAAAACATTCAGCAAAATGCAAGTTATATTCTTACCAAACACATAATATATGGGGGCAACTAAACATACAAAGAATGAATACAATCAAAACTAACTTACTTTAACCTCAATTGGCCAAAAATATATTCCTGTTCTTTAAAATAAATCTAAATGATAAACACTGTGCTACGGCCATAAACTGTCGTCGCTGGTCGCTAGATCCTGGATCCTGTACCTGCTCTCATTGGCTGGCTGCTTCGTTGCCACGGATGGCGTTGCCGAGGCTATTTCATGGGAGGAGCTTGAAATAGCCTCGAACCCAAAATTCCATGTACACGTTTTAATTTTTTTTTTTAATCTAAATTAAAATTTAAAAATCCGGCCGCGAGGTATACTGTCCGGTGACAACATCTACACATGACAAAAATTTATGAGTCTTAGGTGTTATAATTACGGTGAAATCCTCGGGCAGGCAGACAGACACTTACTGTTTTATATATATATATATATATATATATATATATATATATATATATATATATATATATATATATCCATATATATATATAAATATCTGACCTATGTCATACAATAACACTCGTATTTATAAATTAATTTGGATAAAACTAATTGTGTGTATTAAGCTCACCAATGCCTCGACCGAGTTCGTTGGCCAGCTTGATCCGCCATCTTGTTTCAATATGGCGGCCACTAAAAATTTTAAAACTAAAATAAATATGCAAAAAAGTTAAAAATTAAAATTAATTTTTTGCTTAAGTGAACTTGATACAAGGATTCCAGTGCATTTTTTGTTTTACCTCTATCTTAAAAAATGGCTAAGATAGAGCGTTTGAAATTTTAGGTTGGCTGACATTTTGAAACAAGACAGCACATTACAAACAAGTGGGTAAGTGTGATCGAAGATCGCTCAAAGGGTTTAGTTTAATAATCCTTTCAAAACACTTTATCCTTTCTTTAATAAATCCAAATAAATTTCATTTAGCAACCAAAAAAAAATCATGTTTTTTATAAAGTAAAAATTTATCTGTCTCTTTTTCTCGTTTTTTCGAATATCTAAACCAGCCCGCTATTATATTCTGTCATAATAATATCTGTCATGTGGACTAAATGCGATATTTAAAAAATAACAATAATTTCAAAATTAACATGTTGTACACCTTCAAAATGTTAAAATATGCGAATATTTCCATAATCGGGGTTTTATCATGATTCAATACGTTCCTCAAACTCATATATTTACTACATTAAAGACGTGAGTATAAAACATCACAAATTTACTGAATGGTGTAAACAAACGTTTTGTATACACCATTCAGTAAATTTGTGATGTTTTATAGTACTCACATCTTTAATGTAGTAATGTTTCATGATGTAATCGTCCAGCATTTATATCATATATTTACTATTCTCTATTACTCATATTGATACTCGCTTTGTATTATTCTGAAACATTTGAAAAGTCCGTTAAACTTCCGATATGATGTCTGATTTTCTTTTTAATTCTCTAATGACGTGATATTAATCTGCTTTGTGTGCATACACATACTCATACTCCTTGTATTATTGAGAAATTTTTCCTTTTATTACCACTATGACGTCAGTCAATTTTATTTCATATTAATCTTTTTTTCAATTGGTGACACTTTTTATTTCATTTTCATTTTTCACGTGTTAATCGTCTGATATAAAATTAATTATTGTAGAAAGAATTTCATCGTGGATTTTTAATTTTTGGCATCTGCTATAACGAAAAATGTTTAAATTTAATAGGAAAAGGCTGTTAGAATTTTGGTTTTTTTTTATCTCTATTTATTAAAATAATACGAATTTTTCAAATTTTAATATTTTGAGCGCTTCTTAGCTGGTATTCAGATTTATACACAAAGTTTCAACTCTGTAAGTTACATAGTTTTTGAGAATGGCTCTGTGACAGACAGACAACGGAGCGGGAGTAATAGGGTTTCGTGAGATGAACGAAACGTTAACAAGTGAGTAAGTGTGATCGAAAATCGCTCAAAGGGTTTCGTTTAATATTCCTTTCAAAACTCTTTATCCTTTCTTTAATAAATCCAAATAAATTTCATTTAGCAACCAAAAAAATAAAGTCATGTTTTTTATAAAGTAAAAATTTACCGGTCTATTTTTCTCGTTTTTTCGAATATCTAAACCAGCCCGGTATTATATTCTGTCATAATAATATTTGTCATGTGGACTAAATGTGACATTTAAAAAAATAATAATTTCAAAATTAAACATGTTATTCACCAACATGTCCAACAAATAAGAGTGAAATATGCCAGTCCAGGATATCGTCGGGATAGCTCAGTAGGGAGAGCGTTGGTACGGCAAACCAAAGTACCCAGGTTCGAGTCCTGGTCCCGGCATATTTTCGCTCCGTTGGAAAAAATCTCAACTATGATACTCCAACCATTGGATATATTGTACACCTTCAAAATGTTAAAATATGCGAATATTTCCGTAATCAGGTTTTTATCATGATTCAATACGTTCCTCAAACTCATATATTTACTACATTAAAGACGTGAGTATAGCGCCTAGAGTAGCGCCTGTATTCTAGGCGCTGTAACGCGAGTATAAAACATCACAAATTTACTGAATGCTGTATACAAACGTTTTGTATACACCATTCAGTAAATTTGTGATGTTTTATACGCACGTCTTTAATGTAGTAATGTTTCATGGTGTAATCGTCCAGCATTTATATCATATATTTACTATTCTCTATTACTCATATTGATACTCGCTTTGTATTATTCTGAAACATTTGAAAAATCCGTTAAACTTCCGATATGACGTCAGATTTTCTTTTTAATTCTCTAATAACGTGATATTAATCTGCATTGTGTACATACACATACTTATACTCCTTGTATTATTGAGAAATCTTTCCGTTTTATTACCAATATAACGTCAATCAATTTTATTTCATATTAATCTGTTTTTTTTTCAATTGGTGAAACTTTTTATTTCATTTTCATTTTTCACATGGAAATCGTCTGATAGAAAATTAATTATTGTAGAAAGAATTTCATCGTGGATTTTTAATTTTTGGCATCTGCTATAACGAAAAATGTTTAAATTTAACAGGAAAAGGCTGTTAGAATTTTGGTTTTTTATCTCTATTTATTAAAATAATACGAATTTTTCAAATTTTAATATTTTGAGCTCTTCATAGTTGGTATTCAAATTTATACACAAAGTTTCAACTCTGTATGTAGCATAGTTTTTGAGAATGGCTCTGTGTCGGACAGACAACGGAGCGGGAGTAATAGGTTTTCGTGAGATGAACGAAACCCTAAAAAACCAACGATTAATTTATGAGTTTTAGTGAACGCAATTTCTCGCAAATTATTTTCTTTCATTGTTGTAATCATTTTCCCAATCATACGCATAAAACTATATTCATATCCGTTAGCGCCAAATTCTCGCCAACTTGGCGCCAATTGGCGAAATATCGCCAAATTTGGTGACCAAAATAAGTCTTCATAAATGAAACCAACTTGGCTATAGCTCAATAATTTGGCGAATTTCTTATTCAAATCCAGTATTAACAAATCTTTTGTAAACGGTTTCTTTGCATTTTAGCTTGCTGTTTTCGAGTAACTTTAGCTAAAATTTTAAAACGAAGATATAGGAAAGCTACCTTTTCCTCCCGGTACAGGCCGGAAGGACTTTTTTATCCTTGCACGGCCTCACAAAATTTGAGTTAATTTGTTTGTATGAGAAATCTGTCTATTTAATCGACCTGTAATTAATGAGAAAAATAGCTTTGTTATTAATGTAGTATATATTTTAAAGGATATTCGTTGATCCTTACATGGCCTGACAAAATTTAATTTAATTTGTTTCTATGATAAAACTACCTATTTAATAGATCTCTAATTGAAGAGAAAAATAGCTTTGTTTTGAAAATAGCTTATATTATAAAGCATATACCGGGTGCGTCATAAATTCGTGCAAACTTTAATTATTCATAATAAGAGAAGTAATGCTCGGAAAATTTTTCGGTTTGCGTGAGTATGATCAGAAAGATTTTGGATTTTTTTTTCATGTATAATTAAAATTATTCCAAAAGTAACCGATAGAGGGCGCTCACACCTCATACTGAGGCGTTTTAAGCAAATCAGGCAAACACAAACAGTCGTACTAAATTGAGTATCCCATTCAATGAAATAAGGTTTTTTTGCACCTTAAGTTATTTCTCCGTACGAAACTTTCGCAATGCAATAGTTGTGGATTCACCATTCTTGTAGAAAAGTCTAACCACCAGCGCTCGATCTAGTAACGATAGCATACTGCCGAGATCGAATGACGAAACCATTTCCAGCCAGGTGTTTTATTGCGAGCCTGATTTGCATAAAACGCCTCAGTATGACCTGTGAGCGCCCTCTATAGGTTACTTTTGGAATCATTTTTTATTATACATGGAAAAAAATCCAAAATCCTTCTGATCATACTCGCGTAAACCGAAAATTTTTCCGAGCATTACTTCTTTTATTAGGAATTTTTAAAGTTTGCACGAATTTATGGCGCACCCGGTATTTATCATTTGCATTTTTACGCTTTGACTATGGAATTATTTAAAAAAATTGCTTCAAAAATTGTGTATTATATATTTTTTTTCTACAAATGTCTTGCCCGTGGAAATCGCGGGATAAGCAGTCAAAGGGTTAATTTGTTTCTACGATAAAGTCATCTGCTTAATCGATCTGTAATTGAAGAGGAAAGTAGCTTTGTTACGAAAATAGCAGCTTATATTTTAAAAGATGTTTTTTATCCTTGAACGGCCTGACAAAATTTGAGTAAATTTGTTTGTAAGAGAAATCTGTCTATTTAATCGACCTGTAATTAATGATAAAAATAGCTTTGTTATTAATGTAGTTTATATTTTAAAGGATATTCGTTGATCCTTACATGGCATGACAAAAATTCAGTTAATTTGTTTCTATGACAAAACTACCTATTTAATAGATCTGTAATTGAAGAAAAAAATAGCTTTGTTATGAAAATAGCTTATATTTTAAAGGATATATATGTCAGTGTAGTCTATTTATCAATTTGCATTTTTTCCCTTTGATTGTGGAATTTGTTTTTTAAATTGTTTCAAAAATTGCGCATAATATAAATTTTTTACAAATGTCTTGCATGTAGAAATCGCTGGATAAGCAGTCGGAGGGTTAATTTGTTTGTATGATAAATCTGTCTGCAGACAGATTTATCTATCTGTAATTAAAGAAGAAATAGTTTTGTTATAAAAATATTTTTTATTTCAAAGGATATTCGTGTATCCTTGCATGGTATGACAAAATTTGAATTAATTTATTTGTATGAAAAATCTCTCTACTTAATTCATCTGTAATTGAAGAGAAATAAAGATCTGCTATGAAAATAGCTTATATTTTAAAGAATATCCGTAGATCCTTGCATGACCTGACAAATTTTGAATATATTTGTTTGTATGATATATTTGCCTACTTCATCCGTATGAAATTGAAGAGGAAAATAGCTTGGTTATAAAAATAGCTTATAATTTAAAGGATATTTGCTGATTTTTGCATGGCCTGACAAAATTTGAGTTAATTTGTTTGTATGATATATCTGTCTACTTAATCCATTGAAGAGGAAAATAGCTTGGTTATAAAAATAGCTTATATTTTAAAGGATATTTGATGATCCTTGTATGGTCTGACAAAATTTGAGTTCATTTGTTTGTATGATATATCTGTCTACTTAATCCATTGAAGAGGAAAATAGCTTGGTTATAAAAATAGCTTAAATTTAAAGGATAGTTGTTGATTCTTGCATGGCCTGACAAAATTCGAGTTCATTTGTTTGTATGATATATCTGTCTACTTAATCCATTGAAGAGGAAAATAGCTTGGTTATAAAAATAGCTTATATTTTAAAGGATATTTGATGATCCTTGTATGGTCTGACAAAATTTGAGTTCATTTGTTTGTATGATATATCTGTCTACTTAATCCATTGAAGAGGAAAATAGCTTGGTTATAAAAATAGCTTATATTTTAAAGGATATTTGATGATCCTTGTATGGTCTGACAAAATTTGAGTTAATTTGTTTGTATGATATATTTGCCTACTTAATCCATATGAAATTGAAGAGGAAAATAGCTTATATTTTAAAGGATATTTGTTGATTTTTGTATGACCTGACAAAATTTGAGTTAATTTGATTGTATGATATCTGCCTACTTAATCCGCATGAAATTGAAAAGGCAAATAGCTTGGTTATAAAAATAGCTTATATTTTAAAGGATATTTGATGATCCTTGCATGGCCTGGCAAAATTTGAGTTCATTTGTTTGTATGACAAATCTGCCCACTTAATCGATATGTAACTGAAAAGAAAAATAACTTTCTTGTGAATTCTTTCTTAGTTTTGTACCAATGATTTTGGCACGGTTGAATTATTTCCTCTCGAATCGTACTTTTAATAAATGATTTTGGAATGTTTATCGGAAGAAGACAAGCACGCTGAATCCACTTATAAGGGAAGATACTAAAACAGTTCGAATGAAATTGAATGAATTGGATATCAATCGTTAGTACTCATTGAGTTTCTAAAAAGTATGAATGCTTGTATTTTGCAAAATTCTTCTTTGAGGAGAAATACAGGATCAAAGTTACAAGAAATCCCATTGAAGTCAATGTTCATTTAGGTTGTTTAATAGAAATATTTGGCACAAAAATTTTTTAACAGACTATGAAACGAAGGAAGAATTGCCCCCAGAGAAGTTTTATCCTTACTTATTATTATTTTCTATTATTATCAACATTATTGTTATTATTTATCACATATCATCATTATTACCTCTCACATTAGTGTTTTATCACAAATTCGAAATTCGGTTAGAAATAGCACTGTTAAAAGAATTTCAAATTTGATAAAAAGACACAGGAAACAAGAAACTTAAGCTTTGAGTTTGTCAAGAACAACTAAAGAAACTTTTGTATTTCCGCGAAACAAAACATGTACGAAACAAAATCTGGGGCCCCCTAGTATTTTTCGTGATTCTCTTTTAAATGAGCCTACTTTCGAAAAAATTCGTCTGAACCGTTTAAGTGCCTTTCCTTGTTAGAGTAGCTAAAATCCGAATGTTGACCATATTGTATAATTTAAAGTGATTTCTTGAAGTTCGTTTCTTCATATGCTACTAGACACAAAATAGCCGTTTAAATAATGTTTAAATATTGTTGCGAAATAAAAACATTCACACTTTTTACAAAATTGATGAGTATTACCGATTGACATTTAGGGAAAGGTGGCCTAAAATGATCCTAATGGGCAAAACGATCCACATATGTTTTCTTCCAGACAGGTCGCGCTATCTACAAGGTAACACATAAACTAGTCGTGATAAGTGAAAAAAAAGCAATGGTGGTATTCAAGCGATCGCAGTATTACACGTCTGAATAGAATTCTTTGAAAAATTGGGTTTTATAACATATGTTATAAGGTAAGCACTAACTTTCATGTTTATTTAGATATGCAGTCTTTCATGTACAGAAATATGACTAAAATAATCCTTTGGTAAAATAATCCTTTGGACCCTTTATTAAAAATCTGTTGTTGTTTTTTTCACTTCTCAATTTGGTTTTCAAATATTATTAAAATATTTTTATAATGCAAAATATAGTGTAAAACATTAGTAGCAAAGGGTCAAAGTTTTATTTAAACAGTTGTGTTATTTTACACAAGTTTTTCTATTAAGGGGATCATTTTTGGCCACCTTCCTCTAATTTATGTTCTCAAATTCAAACTGACTACTTGCTGACACATTACTGGCTTTATTTTTATTCGAAAACGCATACAATTTTCAGGTGTTCTTATTCAGAAACTGTCAAAATCGAATAGCGTTTTCTATTTTTCGATAAATATAAAGAATTTCAGATAATGTTGTTAAAGTTAGCGTTTTGAACAGATTTTCCGGATGTGACAGCCCGAGAAAGGTTGTCAAAAACATGCAATCGCTTATAACTGAAGATGTAACGCATTTATTGAAAAAATTAGGAATACTACTCAATTCCGAATTAATTAAGTTGTCCAACATGCCAATTTCGTGCTTTTACGTTTAAAAATGAGTCCTTGAATGTGTCAGAAAGTTTTGCGTTGTTGAGTAGGAAAAAATATTTTTTGAGATTTTATTTTCTCAAAAAATAGTTTACTGCATTAAAACAAATTCTCATCAAATTTCAGTAACGTTTAAATTCCTTTTTGGGACAAATTTAACCTGAATTTCTAGGCTTTTCTCCGATGAGAAAAGAGCAGAGAATGTCCAAATATATGTTAGGGTCTAAAAACGGGCTAATTGTTGAATGAGATACTAGAAGGTTCGGCCACCTGGCGGCGAGGGCATGAAACTATCACATTTTGGTAAAGAGGAAGGATGAGGCAGAGACAGGAAGAGTTGATTCGTCGCCTGCCGCTCGCAGTCGCCATTTTTTTTTAAATCACCTTTTTTCAGACTATGAAACTGTATCAAGTAAATTCGAATCTCTATATATTTTAATTGGTAACTATTGTATGTTTTACTGATGTCACATCACTAATAAGATAATAAACTACGTTTTGAGATCCTTGATCAAAGAATATCTTTAACTGATTTTGACTGCTTTTCTGTAAAAGTTGAAAATGTATCTGAAAATGGGCTAGCAGAGTCGAAAACGGGTTGACCCATATTTATGCTATTTTTTCTCTTTTACGTATCTTTTTATATTTTTTGTCTTTTTATTATATATTAAAATTAAATTTTAAATATATATATATAAGGTGGCCATAATTAAACTGACGGTACTCAGAGTGTTCTATAGCGCGATCTAATTGCGAGAATGGCGCCAAATTTTATAGGAAGATTAAACAAGACAGGGGACGAAGGATTCCGGGAAAAAATTAGTTCCAAAAGTCACCGCCAGGGGAATATGTGGCGCTGTGTATTCGAAAAAGAGAGTTTCAAAAAATGAAGAATCAATTGTAACGATTTCATTAAATCTCTCACAGTCTGTTAATTAGGCAGAGTAATCAAAGATAGAAGTTCCCAAGAGTTGGAAAACTTTTCTCACGCTTAGCTGTGGTGTGACAAGAATGCCGTTTACTACAATAGGAAAAGATGAACTTCGATCAATCTTGTGAAACTGAAATTGCTAGACAGCAAATATTTCTCTGATCTGACCGTCTATATGTGGGGTCTCAGATCGTGGGAATTTCCTGCGTGAACATTTAAAAGTTCAGTAAGACCTCCCTAAAAAAGGCTTTATCCAATGATGTAAACTAAAACTTTTTTGATTGGTGATCGGAGAATCTTTTGTTCGAGCAAGCGGACCGGAGAAGAGAATCGAGGGGAAATGAGTTAGAGTTTCGGCAGGAGAACGAGTGTTGGTGGAAAACACTCATCTCAGGACGGATTCCCTTCTTAGTAGGGAAGGACAGGTTTGCTGACAGATTTTTGAATGAGAGAGTGCGATCTCTCTGAAGTCAACGCAACAGCCTTGGATTTGACCTTTCGGGGAGAGTGAAAAGTAGCACTAGTTAAGACTTTAAGATTCTAAAACTACTGTAAAAGACTGGACTATTTGGTGATTTGCTATAAATTACAAGTCGAGCGAACTCAGCTAAAACAAAGTGTTGTAAATAATTTTTACCTCTAGAAATTTCAAGAACGCTTTTTAATAAAATTTGTTCTGAAATATTTAATGAAGGTGATCCATTGTGAAACGGTTCCACGCTACCCCATTTCAAAAACACACAACATCGTGGATTCTTTACACAATACTGAAATAAAATTACCGTTTATTTAACGAATTTAGCAATTTAATCCAAGCTCAAAATGGTAACAGTTTATAAAAAGCTAAAAATTTACATAAACACTGCTAAAGTTTCTTTATCTGCAATTTCACTTACAGAGCCCCAAAGAAAGCAACAGCAGAAGTTCTTTATTCAAATTTCACGTTACATTTTTTGGCCCAGTGCCAGCTTGTTCGGATTTAAAAGGTAATGTGCTACTGTTAGAAGCAATTTCATTGAAAATTATCCTTCATAATGTCTCCTTCTTTAGTCGAGCGAGCTCTACTAGTCAAATTCTTTTACCTCAACCACTGCAATGCGCCAGCCGCTCTTCGTGCTTTTAGAAACTACAAAAAAATGCGTAAAGGTAACGGTCCTTTGTCAGTTAATGATTTAAAAGCAATGGTTGAGAAGTTTGAGAAAACAGGTTCTCTAAATGTTCAATCAGGTAGAGGACGAAAACCCGTATCACGGGATACAATCGAAGAAGTAGCAACGGCGATTGTCGACAGAGCACCAGACAATATTGCTACCACTTCCAGCTCGGAATCTGTATATGCCTTATTGTATGGTATGGAAAATCCTACGAAAGATTATCCACTTCTATCCGTACAAGATCAGCCGTGTACAAGAGTTACGTCACACCGACCATGATAAGCTATTGACTTTTGCTCTCACTTTTCTTGCCAGAATGAAGTTGTATGATGCTTGACCCTGGAAAATCTTATGGGAAGACGAGGCCCACTTTTACCTGAATGGAACTGTAAATACCCAGAACTGCCGAATTCGGGATAACAAGTCACCAAGAGCATTCAAGGAAATTCCTTTGCATTCACCAAAGATAACTGTTTGGTGTGGTTTCACAGCAGATATGATCATAGGTCCATTCTTCTATTCTTCTATAAGAACATTACTCCGACAGGACCTGTACCTTGTTCTGTTACCGGAGACAAATATCGCCAAATGCTAAACAAATTTGTTATTCCAGCACTTCAGCAAAGACAGTGCCTGGAGAAAATCATTTTCATGCAAGATGGAGCCCCTCCACATATTGCTTTGCGGGTACAGCAGCTGCTACGACAGAAATTCACAACAGAAAGAGTCATTAGCCACTCTTTTCCAACTGCATGGCCACCTCGGTCCCCTGATGACCTTCAGGTAACCCCATAGCCAAAATTTGCAGGGTGTAAACCCTGCAACTTTTAGCTATGGGATTACCTAAAGTCCAAGGTCTATCATGGAGGTGTCCAGGACCTGGCTACGTTGAAGGATAACATATCGCGAACTGTACGGGAGATTCCTGCAGACATGTTATTCTCTGCTGTTGTAAATGCTGTGCACAGAATGCAATATGTGGTCCACAAAAACGGCGGCCACATCGAACCTGAGTTGGATGTGCTAAATAAACGGTAATTTTATTTCAGTATTGATTCTTCTTTTTTGAAACTCTCTTTTTCGAATACACAATTTCGAGTCCCCTGGCGGTGACTTTTGGAACTAATTTTTTTTTCGCGGAATCCTTCGTCCTCCGTCTTGTTTAATCTTTTTACAAAATTTGGCGCCATTCTCGCAATTAGATCGCGCTACAGAACACTCTGAGTACCGTCAGTTTAATTATGGCCACCTTGTATATCTTTGGTTGTTAATATTTTTTATTGTCTGCAACAATTTCTGTGTATTTATCTACACTGGTGTTCAAAAATCTATTTACATGCCTTTTGCAAACGAAAGAAGTCCGAAAAAATTGCTGCTTATTTTTACGTTGTGTACAGTATCTACTCTGCTTTAAATCATATATTCTAATACGAAAAAATCTTGTGTGTGTGTGGTTATGCAAATTTTATTTTAAAAACGGTTCAACCGATTTTGACGAAATTTTATATTTTACCGTTTTCGGGCACCAGAAAACCATTGGGATAGGTCGCGTGTTCAAGAAAATTCGATTAGTGGGTCATCAAGGGTCATCAAGGGTCAGGGTCAAGCTAATTCTATTTAAAAAACGGTTCAAACGATTTTGACAAAATTTTGTATTTTACCGTTTTCGGGCACCAGAAAACCATTGGGCTAGGTCGCGTGTTCGAGAAAATTCGATTATTGGGTCATCAAGGGTCAGGGTTAGAACACAAAGCAAATGTTGACCGAGGATTGCTCGGTCGTACCCGCTGCTGGGAAATATATTCACTCTGTCAATTCCAACGCATTTTTAATTTGAGAAATACATATAAAACATAAATTTGGAATGCATTGCTTTATATTTTTATTTGTCTATTCTACTAGTTGTTTTGCTAGTTAGAATGCCACGATCAAAGCTCAAGTATTCTCCAAAACGTGGGGAAAAGGTGGATTCCAGAAGAAAGGGTAAAAGTTATAATTGATGTTAGGGAGAAGAAAATAGGTATCCTGAAGGTGACCAAGGCCTTTAATGTCTCACGATCCACATTACAGATGTAAAAAAAAAAAACGTCAGCTAACACCTTTTGAAGCTTCTCGTTGCAAGTTTGTGTGGAGGCCCTACTTACAAGGAAGGTCTCTTTAAAGCGCATACTCAGAATATTTTGAAAAAAATGCTAATGAAGCTACTCATGTGCGTAACAAGAGATCAGTCAAATTTAACTGCGGAATCCCAGCAGAAAATCTTTAAAAAAATAAACTACTTTCGAATATTTGACTCAAAAAACGCGATTTGGCGAGCAAAACTTTTTCGTCGCCAAATGCAAGCGATTTTAATGTATTTGAAAATTTCTGGTTAACCCTTTAACGGATAAAGCACTTCAATTTCTAAAATGTTGAAATAAATGATTGACACCGGAAATTATGAACAAATTTATTTGTATATAAGAAAAAAGCTATATTTCACATACATAATTAATGGAAAATATTTCTATTAAAATTCTGCTGTCAATGTTGAATTTCGTAATTAAAATTTTGTGGTTTCCTATGAAATCAATGAAGTTAAAGGGTTAAATGAGTGTTTAAATGCGTAGCACTTTATGAATTTAAACTTCAACGATTAAATAGTTTATTACTTTTTCTATAAACTTATGTAATACAAATACAAATTAACTATTGCTGAAGTTATTTAATTTTATACAGTTTTGAAGGCTGCTTAAGTTTTAAGTGTATTTTAACAGTAAATGTCCGATTAAACACTCTTTCATTATACATTTCGACTTTGAATACGTCATTGTTTCCACGGCAACAAGACTTTTCTCTAGTTGTCTCCGGCACTAACAATATCGATGACAAATTGACAGTGCTCAGAATCACACGGTTGAATCCTATTTCAAGGCACCATTTGGCGCTTTTTAAAAATGATGCCACATTGGTGATTTCTAAATTGTTTACTTACATTTATCATATTGTAACCCACTATAAGCAAGTGGTAAAATGTTGCCATTCTTAATTTTTAAATAGTTATACATAGGAAAAGTCATAGATTTAGTGATAAAAACGTAACTGAAAAACAGATTGCATTTATACGAGAGTAACAATGTAACGAATGTAAAATTTTATTCGTTCAAAACAATTTGGACAAAAGAATGATAATTTAAATACAGAATTATTAAATTAGACCATACACAGTTGATTTTTCTTAGATACTGCATTTATGAGTGAAATAAAATATTTTATTTGACAAATTTAATAAGATACATATGAAAAAGATAATATGAGCAGTAAAAAACAATGTTTTTATACACATTTCATCGATATTACATAAAATTTAGCGATTAATGTGAAGTTGAAAAAAACGAAAATACACGAAATTCGTTAATGTCGCGATCATTGTATCGCACGTATGATCGCTTCGCGAACACGAAACCGAAAAAAAACATCACTGGATGCAGCAACCTCGTCGTATCGGAATCCCAAAAAATACACGAAGTTCTTTAATGCCGCGATCACTGTACCGCACGTATGATCGCTTCGCGCTTTCGCTGCGGCGATCCCTATACCGCATATGTTCGCTTCGGGAACATGAGACTTCCATAAAAATTGCAGTCAATTAATTTTTATACTGTTCTAAAGTAACAAGAGTAACCACTCACAAACATAAAAAAAAGAAGAAAAAATCAAGCTTTAACCCTTTCTGGCACAGACAAATTCTGTTCGTAAAATGAGAAATTACTGACTGACACCGGAATTTACAAACGACATTTTTAGAAAATAAGAACTCCTTATTTTAAGCTTTCATTATAGAAACAAAATTTTATTAAAATATTCTTGGTGCCGTATGCAGGTTTTGGAATTAAAATTAGGTGTGCCAGGGGTGGGATCACTGTGCCAGAAAGGGTTAAATAAACAAGCAGATGATGAAATTTTTTCAATGCTTTTTTTCTTTTAATATCATGACATATCCATTTAATGACGTAAGTGTTATTTAATTATATTAAAAAAATGTTTTAAATAAATAATAAATCATTAAACATCATTAAAATACAAATAAACATTGAATAAAGAATCACTTGATGACGTAACAAATACGTCATACGTAACAAACGCGTCATCACAAAAAATAACATAGCTCAGTCTTTCCAACAATAAAAGAGCTACATCTGGCTGACTATCGACGATTTGGCAAGATTTCGCCAAATGGTGCCCTCAAATAGGAACCAACCGAATCACACAATTAATTTTTAGTTTAAAGCAATTTTAATCAATTCAAATTTTATTCTAAACCGTAGAATGCGATCGTTAATTTTCTTTTAGATGTACATATATGGCAAAACCGTAGTTATAAAAGTAAATTATTTAAGTTAAACTTACTTTAACTAGTTCAGTATAAAGAGTAGAAAACGTTTTTCCTAAAAGAGAATTTGTCGTAAATGCATGGGTTTTTTTTTTTCATTGTGTCACCAACCAAGCGATAAATCGCCAAAACACGAAATTTTCATATCTTTTTACGGACGTTATATCGAGGTTCCGCAGCAATTTTTTTTATAAACGTATCTATCCTCATGAGAAGAATATTCTGTAATTTTTTTCAAATTTTCTGAGTATGCGCTTATAGAGACCTTCCTTGTTAGGACCGAAATTGGAGGGGTAACCTGCTAACCATAGAGCAAACGTTTTTCGGGTGCACTTTGAGGGAGTTGATGCAAATGGTGTATCAACTTGCTGTTCGAAATAAACTGCCAGTTTCATTTAAAATTGATGAAGAAGGTAGGGCATGGGCTGGTCTAGTTCTGAATCGTCATAATGATTATTTGTCTCTTCGAAAACTTTGTGGAACATATTATGTCAGAAAGATGGGTATCACCAAAAAAAATATGAATGCCTCCTTGATCTTTTTAGAGGAAGCTTTCAACAAACATATTTTGTAAGCCTCAAGAGTGTCTAATGTAGACGAGACAGGGATCATAACCATGGATCCTGAGACAAAGCACCCAACCCAGAGCTCCAGAGAAAGCTATAGGTACTATACCTTATAGTACTACTAGCTGTTACCCGTGACTTCGTTCACGCAACATTAAAAGAAGAATAAATACATTAATGAAGAAAATATTTCACTCCCGATAATTAAAAACATTAAAATTAGCTATTTATCACATTTCATAGGCGGTATTTTTTTGTTATAGGGACCTTGACATAACTCAGTCTTTAAAAAGTGAAATTTTGTGCCAAATAATCGCGAAAATGAAATTGTAACCAATGCAAAAAGGAGGGCCAAATAAAATCGTGGAAATGGACGAATTGGGTAAAAACAAATGTCAATTTTATCTGATAAACAATTTTTCTTTTAACGCCTTTGTGAAACGTTTTAACAGCCATCATTCAAAAAAACATTAATTGGAAATAGTACAGGCTTTTTCTTTAAATTCAGTTCTGCCTCCTTGGTTTAATGTATAGCTGAAACAACTCTTATTTTCTAAATGACAGTATGTTGACAGGCAATTTTTGTTCTCCAGAATAAATTGATTCATGAAGTTTGAATATGTGAAAATATGTTTTTATTTTTCGGATAATTTACTGAAATCAAGATTTTGTTTTCACCATCTATTCAAAGTGAAAATCAATTCTGTTTTTCAGTTTTAATGAGAAAATGGTGTAAAAAATATACAGATCTATTTTATTTCTCCTTTTTTTATACACAAATATGGAGTAATTTACTTTCCGTTTTTAGAGAAACTTCGTTAAAATTAACAAAAAAGAAAAAAAAATCTTGGCATCTAATTTAATTTTTAAAATTATGACAGTTTGTGTAACATCCTCGGATCAATGATAACCGGTATAAAGTAAATCTCGTTGCGTTCGATATTCTGGAACTGTAAATGAAAATTGTAAATTCACGGGCATTCTCCGTGAATTGCTGCCGTAATTTTACGGGAAATGCCCCCTTTTCAAGGTAAACGGTCCATTTCAGTAAACTTCATGTTTTTACGGGCAAAAACCGTTTATCTAATAACAAAGCTCGTTTATCTAGTCACAAAACCGGTTTTCTTATGGACATTGCCTGGAATCTCTGCTGCAGTAATTTTACTGCAGCAATTTTTTACAGTAAGGAGTAGTTGCGAAATACAAAGATAGATTCGTGTTCATTTTCCTTTTCTTAAAATTGTGATGCGATTTTTAGCAGAAAATTCTCATCTGTATATAACGGATATTCATGCTTAATAATCAGTATAGATAAAAAAACATTTAAATTTTTCGTTATAAATATGGCGTGAAACTCATCTACTTTCTATACTTACTGATCCTTGTATTATTAATGTAAGGAATTGATTCACACTCATTTTAAAACACATTGGAAAATTCCCGTTTTATTTCAAATATGACGCCTCTTTTTCCCGCAGAGAAATCCCTTTTTAATGACATAATTCTTGTTAATTTTCTTTTCCAGGCAATTAATTTCAGTACTGGCATAGGGGAAATTATGTTGCTTTAACGAAATAATATTAAATCTTTAGTTTTTATCAACAAAAATGGAACTATTAACATTCGTAATTTTTTTTTAGGTAATCGAGGTATTTCTTTTAGTTTTAAGAATGAAAATAAATATTTCTCACTATCCATGACATCATTTTCGATATGGATAATTTTGCGGAGGATATTATTGACATTTGCTGACCATTTTCTTTTGAAACTTCTTTTTACTTTTTTAAAATTTAAATAAAAAATACGGTATAGTTATATTAGCCCTGCGCAGACGGTAAAACGCCAAGAATTATTACCATACAAAAGAAAAAAGCGAAGAAAAAAAACCCAAGATCATTTTATTTCACCAATCAAAGATATCCGCTTTATTTTTGATATATGGCGTCATATTCGCCTGTTTCCTATGGTTACTCATATTGAAACCTTGTATTATTATCAAAAACTAAAAAAAAGTAAGTTTTATTTCTAATAATGTTATTTAATCATCTTTTTAATTCTTTATTTATTTTTATTTAATTTTTATTTTTCACGTGAACATTTTTCCTTTGAAACTAAATTGCTGACTAAAAATTATTATTCCGGAATTTGAATTACTTTTGGCAACGATAAAGTATTAGCAACGGTAAAGTAAATTTAACCATGTTAAAATATTATACGAAAAAAATGTCCATTTACTCTCTATGAAAAAACGAAATTTTGAATTATTAAGAAAAATATTTGAATAAAATAAACAGAAACCAGCCTATGTTCAAATGAGGGTTATAATCAGTCTGTATGCAAAAATACAGAATCATTAAAGGCACCATTTTGACGCTGGCTTCAGCCTAACATTTGCGCACAATCAGATTTATAATATTACTAGCTGTTACCCGTGACTTCGTTCACGCAACATTAAAAGAAGAATAAATACATTAATTAAGCAAAATATTTTACTCCCAATAATTAAAAACGTTAATAATTAACTAACTATTTATCACATTTCATAGGAGACAATACGGTATTTATTATTATAGGGACCTTGACATAACTCAGTCTTAAAAAAGTGAAATTTTGTGCCAAATAATCGCGAAAATGAAATTGCAACCAATGCAAAAAGGAGGGCCAAATAAAATCGTGGAAATAGACGAATTGGGTAAAAACAAATGTCAATTTTACCTGATAAACAATTTTACTTTTAACGCCTTTGTGAAACGTTTCAACAGCCATCCTTAAAAAAAAAAACATTAATTAGAAATAGTATATGCTTTTTCTTTAAATTCAATTCTACCTCCTTGGTTTAATATATACTTGAAACAAATCTTGTTTTCTAAATGACAGTATATTGGCAGGCAATTTTTGTTCTCCAAAATAAATTGATTCATGAAGTTTGAATATGTGAAAATATGTTTGTATTTTTCAGATAATTTAGTGAAATCAAGATTTTGTTTTCACCATCTATTCAAAGTGAAAATAAATTCTGTTTTTCAGTTTTAATGAGAAAATGGTGTAAAAAATATACTGATCTGTTTTATTTCTCCTTTTTTATACACAAATATGGAGTGATATACTTTCCGTTTTTAGAGAAACTTAGTTTTAAAAAATGGCATTTAATTTAATTTTTTTAATTCTGAGAGTTTGCGTGACATCCTCGAATCAATTATAACCGGTATTCGCTAAACCGGTAGTAAACTAACCGGTAGTAAATCGCGTTGCGTTCGATAGTCTAGGAGTAGTTGCGAAATACAAACACACGTTCAGATTTTAATATAATAGATTCGTGTTCATTTTCCTTTTCTTAAAATTATGATGTGATTTTTAGCAGAAAACTCGGATACTCATGCGGAACGAAATAACGAAATAACGGATACTCATGCTTAATAATCAGTGTAGATAACAAAACATTTAAATTTTTCGTTATAAATATCGCGTGAAACTCATCTACTTTCTATACTTATTGATCCTTGTATTATTAATGTAAGGAATTGATTCACACTCATTTTAAAAGATATTGGAAAATTTCCGTTTTATTTCAAATATGACGTCTCCTTTTTCCCCAGAGAAATCCCTTTTTAATGACATAATTCTTGTTAATTTTCTTTTCCAGGCAATTAATTTCAATACTGGCATAGGGAAAATTATGTTACTTTAACGAAATAATATTAAATCTTTAGGTTTTATCAACAAAAATGGAACTATTAACATTCGTCATTTTTTTTAGGTAATCGAGTTATTTCTTTTTGTTTTAAGAATGAAAAATCACCATTTCTCGCTATCCATGACATCATTTACGACATGGGTAATTTTGCGGAGCATATTATTGACATTTGCTAACCATTTTCTTTTGGAACTTCTTTTTACTTTTTTAAAATTTAAATAAAAAATACGGTATAGTTATATTAGCCGTGCGCAGACGGTAAAACGTCAAGTATTGTTACCATACAAAAGAAAAAAAAAAAGAAAAAAAGTGAAGAAAAACCCCAAGATCATTTTATTTCGCCAATCAAAGCATAACCGCTTTATTTTCGATAAATGACGTCATATTCGCCTGTTTCCTATGGTTATGAATATTAAAACCTTGTATTATTATCAAAAACTAAAAAAAGTACGTTTCATTTCTAATAATATTATTTAATCTTCTTCTTAATTCTTTAATTTTCTTAATTACATTTTCATTTTTCCCGTGAAAATTTTTCAATTGAAACTAAATTGTTGAGTAAAAATTACTTTTGGGGGTTTTGAATTAGTTTTGGCAACGATAAAGTATTAGCAACGGTAAAGTAAGTTTAACCATTTTAAAATGCTATACGAAAAAATGTCCATTTATTCTCAATGAAAATAACGAAATTTTGAATTATTAAGAAAAATATTTGAATAAAATAAACAAAAATCAGCCTATGTTCAAATGAGGGTTATAATCAGCCTATATGCAAAGATACAGGATCATTAAACGCTCCATTTTGACGCTGGCTTCAGCCTAACATTTGCACACAATCAGATTTATAATATTATTAGGATTAGGATATATAGAAAGTACTACATATAGAAAGGTACTATACCTTTGGTTTGGATTGTAAAGCTTATGATAGGGACCTATTCATTTTCTCTATGTCAGTGTTCGTAAAGGGAAAGTTAAACAGTAGATTGTATAAGCAGAAATCTCCCTCACTGATTAGGGTTTCTCAAGTATGGGTATGTCCAGACGCTGCTGGCAGCAGAACAATTTGAATCCTTCTCACTTCAATCCATTTGCTGCTTCCGCTGTCTTTTTAATGGCACTTGCAATTCACAGAATGGCAACTATTGGTCAAAATAAAGTCTCGTATATTGTAGGTCGAAAGACAGATTGCGGCATTGACGTCGGCCAAACGATATGCAACGGTCAGCAACATCGCTTGTATGGGTGCTTCTGGTCATTTTGTAACATACTTTGTGATTGTTTCCTGTACAAACATGGCCCAAATGTTAATGAGGGGTTGTCAACCAGAGACTGTCGGCAGGGCACACCCATCCGGATGGGTTCAAAGTAATCACTTTACCGAATGGTTTGCACATGTCATTCAAGAAATGAAACCAAGTGACACGTCTCCGGTGCTGCTCATTTTAGACGGTCACTACTCTCATGCGCGTAATGTGGTTGTCATTGATATAGCAAGAAGAAATCACGTGACTGTTCTGAGTCTACTTCTGCTTTCCACGCCCAACCTTCAACAGCTGAACAAGACATTCATAGGTAAATTCGAAGTTAATTACAGCGAGTAAATCAGTATATGGCTGCAACCATCTCACCATTAGGGCTGAACGATATCAGAAATTTAATATCGCAATATATCAACGAATTAATATTGATATTGGTGATGTATCGCGATAACTACCTTAAAGTGTATGGGTATAGAAAAATTGTTAATTTTCAAAGGTAAATGGAATGGTAGCAGCAATTTAAGTACAAACAGGTGTAGAAAGCAACGAATTAATTCTCTATACCTATTTGCTCACACAGCATCCTTTAAATAGTATAGTTTCATATTTATACAAAACAGAAATATTTTTAAAAGGAAACGTTGTTCAATATCTATTTGGGCTTATACCATTGCTTGGATAGTGTTCTTCTTTAAAAAATAGTATGCTCTCTATTCTTCCTATTTTATGCTCTATTTTAACTGTATCCTTGTGTATAACTGAGAATATTATAAAAAAGAAACTAATATTATTAAAATAAGTAAAAAGCAACAGCAAAAACTGAAATTGGTTTAATGCCACATGTAATGCTAATATACTTGTGAATAAAACAAGCTTTCAATGGATAACAGATGCAGCAGAAATGTTGTGTTTCAATCTTTCTCTAAGGCGTCAATGCATTAGAACAAAATTAAAAAATTCACCTTACTATATATTTACTATACATAAATACAACATTGAAATCTTTTTTTGAAATATAAATATTCAAATCACATTTCAAAATAGTTTTATAGTAATTCCTTTTTTGAAGTGAAAACTTCTTTAGGCGCGTTGGGCATTTTTTCAGATGGGAAAAAACCATTGAATTTGCGACACTGTTACCTGTTACCGACACCACTGTATATGTTGCCAATTCATACAATGAAGCGAAAGTATCAAAAGGAAATACTAGTTCACGTGCAGAAAGCGAAATGATTGGTATTATGAATAAAAATAATTCAGAAAATAATTTCAAGATAAATTTAGCGCACAGTAAAAACAGATAAAAGTGACTGAACTCGCGAGACCAAATCAAAAGATTAAAATGAAATAACAAAACACGGAAAATATTATAATTTAACGAGCACGAGAAAAATAGACGGAAGTAATATAAAAAAATGAAAATAATGAAATATTTCACGAAAGTTTTAAGAAACGTGGTTACCGATACGGAAATGAAGTGAAATAATTTTATAGAAAAGAAAAGTTTGTTGATAGAAATTATAGATACCGCAAACAATACGCGCAGTATGAAGATGGAAAAAAGCATAATGTTCACGAATACAGTAAACTAGGACTTCCCTCATAGGGATTAGTCTGAGTGATATTGCTGAGAACATAGGGTTAACAATTACAATATAAAGAAAAAGAGCAAATTAAATGATAGAATTACAAAATATCATATATAAATTCATATACACTGTTAAAAAAATAGAAAAGAAGTACCGTTCATGAGATGTGTTGTCATAATTTTTTTTAACATGTGACAAAGAATCTCATTTTCTTAAGCGCGTATTGCGCAAAACTTGAAAAAAAAAAAAAAAAAAACGCCGGATCTTTTAAAACGCCAAGCTTTTTAAAGTTACGTAATTGGATTTGCAGCCAATAGATTATTCTATCAAGCGTAGCTTAACGCAAATTTAATTTCATTGTTGCACCTTTTTTGTGTGTGAATTTAAAAATTTTCTTCCTTGATTATATATCTATTATTTGTATAACTGTTTATAGAAACTCTTACACTTCAAACCACATTGATAGCATGCTTTGCTACAAACCAGATAGCAAAACTATAGTCTAAATTACTATTAAAGTACACAAAAAATCTTTCGATGACTTCTGTAAAATAACTTTTACATTAAATCTCCATATCGGCAAAGAAGTCATTTTTGGACTGATAGGAAGTGGGAACCCTATTTTGCAGATAAATGTTATTACAAAAGATATGAAACTAAATCTCATGGAAGAAATGATGAATGTATTGAGAGTTGTTTAAATAGTGGATGAAAATTCATAAGTTTCATTGGTATTCATTTCAAAAAATACCAATTAATTAAATTTTATATTTCATTTATTTGTAAATTTACGTTTTAAGCAATAGATTGCAATTTTTGTATGTAAAATAATATGCATTCTTTTTCATGTTCAATAGCGCATTAAATGAAAATTGTAATATAATTTTTGTAGTAGTAGTTTATAATAATGAATAAAAAAAACACTTCATTTAAAAGTATTTCCTGCGCAATAAAACGTTTCCTGACGATTCAAAAAATACACACGTAATTGTTCAAGTTTTCACTTCTGTCGGCACTCCCGGAGTGCCATTGTTTTTTTGTTTTTTTTTTACTTCATTTTAAGCTGAAATATCAAGACAGCATACAGTAAATTCACTCGGATTCATGCTCTCACTACCGATAAAACAACACAGAGGAAAAGAAGAATGAACCTTGACCGATATTCAGTGTACGCAGTACTATACGTTAATAGCTAGGAAGCTCCACTCAAAGGTAACCATTCACAGTTGACGCTTCACTAACGGGGCAAAATGTAAAATTTTAGCGCACTGTGATTGGTTGCTCGCGAACCGAGCTTCCCAGCTGCTAAGCTCTGGTAATATTATCGACTCCACAATAATAAACTCGTACATATTTGAGCGCTTCTTTATTGATCATGACTTATCAATATGTGTGAACTATTGCAATATGTCTAGACCAATAGCAACGACGGTATTGAAACACAGTTTTGTTCAGTAAGGACGGACAGAGGAAAATGCGGTTGGTGGAAAAAAAGTAAAACAGAGAATGTATCGGGATGTATTGAGATAAAAACGAAAAATAGATAATCGTTAGAAGGTATATCCGGCTTTGAATGAAGTGGGCAGCAAATAAATGTGTGGGAAGAAAGGATTATTCCGATATTAGTATGGAATTTTCAGCGTTTTTTCTAGGATTTTGAAGTTGCGCTGCGGGGGGGGAAATGTTAGTGGGATATTGGGTAGAGTCAGATTTTAGCTATCGTTATTGGGATATATCGTCAGAATCAGAGCTTAGATATCGGTATTGCGATAATTTAAAAATATCAATATTTGACCGATATACTGAAAAATAATTTAGCCCTGTGACACCTTAAGACGTCATGCATCGATTTGGGAAAGTTGATCAGAAAGTGTAGTCGGGAGATTTTGCAGTGAACGGATTCAAATCTGCGGGGATTTGGCAGCTCAACAAAAACATTTTCAGTGAAACTGATTTCATTATCACTGAAATTGGCGCTGGGAAAGCATGCAGCACATCATCTTCTAAAACTCAATAATCTCAGTCACCTTTTCGAAATCAGCCCCCACGAACACGCTCTCTTTCATCGTCTGATGATGTGGTTACTTCAACATTCGATCAGTCTGGTGTCGTTGGTCCATCTGCACAACTGAGTCCATTTGAAATATCTCCAGTTCCAACTGTTTTCAGAAAAAGACCACTCGAGGTTGCAAGTTTTTCAAAGGCATGTCTTGTGACGGGATTGCCCTACCAGAACGAGTTGACTCGGCCCTTGCACAAATCAGTACTAAACAAAATTCAGAAGAAGATGATTCTAGGGCTTGTAGTAGCCCCAAACACCAAGCAAACTGAATCTAAAAATAGACTAACTAAAAATGGCGTAGAGCAGGCTACTAACAAGGGAACCACTTTTGGTGCAGCTCGCACCTAGCATCGTGACCTGTTACATTTTGTAGCCCAGTACATGAAAGTTAGAGATCCGATAAATTTCTCTGTTACAATCATATTTTATATATTTTTTATAGTTTTAATTTTTTTATTATTGGATTTTTAACTGTTATTTTTACGCCAAAATCGAGTTAAGTAGGAAAATAGAGTGCTACGAATTCAAACTACTACTCACACACAACACACGACTATGAAATTTGTCCAGGGTTAGAGAGAAAAATTCTACGGTAACAAATTAAGCAAATTTTGCGCCGTCGAAAATGCAATTATAATGTTGTATTTTTTTAAAGTCAAATTCGTAGGTTCTTGGAGGAATTTTTAAACTTTTTTCACTATTTTATACTTATTATTGCCTAATTTGTATTTTTAATTGCTTTAAAAAAAAACCTATCGTTAATAGTCAGATAAGTGGTCTCGAAAATTGCATTTTCAGAAAGTTATGCTGCAGCATAACTACAGTGCCTAGAAGTAAGTAGTGTGCTTATCGCCAATACAACCGCAATGAAAAAAATGTCCCTAACAGGAGGAAAACCAGATTCTCCGCGAGAGGGCGTCGAGTTCCCACCGCCGTTATTAACGTTTGAAGTTTCATTTAACAGGCTTGATCCTAATGTTAGTTTCAATGTAATTAACGCTGAATTTTCAAACAAACTATACGAATGTTTCTATTTCTATAATATTTTAAAGTAAACATATATTATGCCTGTTTAATGATAAATCAGTATGGATAAATCTGCAAATACTAAGAAAAGAAAAGCTGATCGAACATGCTCCGGGCTTAATTTCTAAGAAAAAAAGTGCCGGAGCCCTAATATTCTGCGGTACTAACACGCATCACCCCCCCCCCCCCCCCCCCCACCGTCACTCCAGTCTGCCTATTTATATTTCATACATTATCTTCAAAATTTAAAACACTTTTTTTTTCTTTTTAGCAAAATAAAAATAATTAAATACATCTATCTGCGTATACTTAGATATCAACTGTTCCATTTTTTTGTTATTACTACTTCCAAATAGAAACCTTTGCTTTACCTAATCTTAATGTTAATTAATCGCAGAATTCTGCGATTAAATAAGCTCAGGATTATGATTCGGAAATAGTGTTAAGACAAAAAATTAATAGTTCGCAGCTATGCGGAATAGAAAAAAGACTATTTCTGTTTACTCGTTATTCTGATCAAAATAGCATTAAAATGATTTGAAATGGAAATAAATAAAATTTGAATTTAAGACAGATTGAGTTCAAGCCTCCCAAGACTGATATAAAAACCGAGCCCGTTTTATCTCAATCTCTTACGTGAGCGACACATTACCTCACTTCTAAGTGTTTTGATACAAAAGCAGGCAAAAAATTGGGGATGGGCGGGAAAGGAAAGGGTAATTTAGAATTCGTTTTTCGGAAGCGTTATTGCACTGGGCTCCGGAGCGCAGTGTTTATGAGCTCCGGTGAATTCTGGCCAATATTTAAACATTTACTAAAAATAGAGAAGTACCGGAGCTGAGGTCTGGTGGGCTCCGGCGCAAATTAAGCCCTGAACATGCTTCGTTCCCGGATATACTAGTGGATATAAAAGCAACAAAACTAACATAACTCTATCCCCCCCCCCCCCCCAAAGACTAAAACTAATTTGAAAAATGGTTAAAAGTCATTCCTCGTGCCGACAAAGATCTGAACCGACATTCAGTTGCATGTGAATTAGAGTCCTGCACGGGTCGGGTTGTACCCGACCCGAACCGTAACCCTCGAGACACAAGGCCGTGACACTCCCTAAAAGAAAAAGGGGGTAGGCAATGTACTCGTCCAATGTCCAGCAAGAGGAGACGCTATTTTTTTCTCTTTCTTCCTTTTCACTAGAATTTATTTCTTTGAAACTGTTGGAAACTATATATATATCAATGTAAAACGCATACATGGAACTATTATTTTACTATTAATAAAATATTATAGTATTATATAGTATATAGTATACTATATTATTTTACTATCATCGTTTAACTTCATTAATATCTAAAAAAAAGAAAAAAAAAAAAAAATACACCATTTTCAACTTTGTTTGCTTACGACTCAGAGGAATGATATAAATTATTAAAATATGTCTAAAAAAATATGTTATCTAGTTACATTTGTATATAAAACTACACCAATATAGAAATAAAAACTAGACTTTATTTCCTGAAATTTTAAAATAAAAGTATATAAATGAATGTTAAAAAAAATAAAATAAAAAAATACATGAAAGTCTTATTATTATTATTATTATCATTTTATTTGCTTCATTAATATCTAAAAATTCTTAAATTTCTAATTTTCTTGCTTAAAACTCAAAATGATGAAATAATCACCAGAATTTATTTCTTTGAAATGTTGCAAAAAAAAAAAAAAAAACATAAATAAATGTAAAAAGTATGCATGGAATTATTTTATTTTTTACTTACTTTATTAATGTCTGAAAAAAGGAAACTTTCACTTTCACTTTATTCACATAAGGTTCAATGAAATGATATAAAGCACAAATATTGTTATGCATATATATATATTTATTATTATTATTTAGAGAATTTGTACATGAATAAATGTAAAAAGCACAAATGGAATTATTATTTTATTATTATTGTTTAACTTCCTTCATCAATAATCTGAAAAAAAAAATTGTCTATTTCTACTTTGATTGCTTATGATTCAAAGGAATGATATAAATCACTAAAAATTACTTGATGTAAAAAAGAATATATGAAATTATTATTTTATTTTTATCATTATGTATAATATATTATTTGTATATAAAAAACATTATGATAGAAATAAACACTATAATTTATTTATTTCAAATTTTGGAAAATATGTATATATAAATGAATGTTAAAAACATACATGGAATTATTTAATTATTATAATTTTACTTGCTTCATTAACATCTGGAAATAAAAAATTCAATTTATACTTTGCTTGCTTAAGGTTCAAAGAAATGATATAAAATATTTTAAAAATACTTCAAAATCTATAATACAGTTATTTAAAACTTATCATTATTCCAACAATTACAAAAAGTTATCTCTTTAAAATTTGGAGAAAGTATTTATAAAAGTATGTTAAAAACACAGGAAATTATTTCAATATTACTTTTACTTGCTCAACTAATATCTGGAAAATAAATCTTTTTATTTATTCTTTGTTTGTATAAAATTTTAACCATTGATGGAAAAATGAATAAACTAAAAAGCACACATATAAATGTGAGTCTGCTGTTAATTCATTTACTGTACTAATGCTTAATGAATATTCTGAAATTTTTTTCATTTATTTTCTTGAGACTAAAATTTGTACTTTTTTAAAAAACATAAATATGAAATTTTTTTATTATAAAATATCATCAACTAAAAGAATTACAGCCGTGTTTTAAAAGTATCGATAATAAACTACCATTGAAACTAATTAATTGAATATATTAAATTAAAGTACACATAAATTAGCATACGAGAATATAGAAGATACTTATTATTATTACTGTGTGCTTTTTATAAGCTATTTTCATATAAAAGTTTACTTTTGTTTAGTTTTTGAGAGAAATATTCGAGTCTTTCTGTAGGATAGTCCTTATCTTACGTCTGCTCATAGGACGGAAACGTGCGCCATGTTTATTTACTGTCACGGCCTTGTGTCTCGAGGGTTACGCCCGAACCCGCAAATTTCATTTGAAGTCAACTAGACCCGAACCCGACAAAAAATTTACCTCGATTTCCTTAATCTGAAAAAATATTGGACATTCTTTTGAAAAAGCGGGTCATCCCGAACCCGACCCGCAAGAGTAAAAACCCAACCCGAACCCGAAAAAGTGAATGTCAACCGGACCCGCAGCAAAAAGTAGAAGTCAACCCGACCCGAACCGCGGGACGGGTCGGGTGCGGGTAACCTGACCCGATGCAGGACTCTAATGTGAATCGCATTTTCATGAGCGATTTATTGAGAGAAATTACAAATACACTATTGAAGGGAAAGAAGATTTGCTCAATTATTTTTAATTTAGTATTTTAATTTTCCTATCTAAAATAATTAAAATATTTATCTTGTGATAATGACAATAAATAATTTAAACAATGAACATTATCATAAGTATTTTATTAATTATTGATATCCTAACTTTAAAATTTATTTTAACATGACTATTTTGTTTCATTAGTATGCTTTCATTCAATCATGGTTTTAAATACATTCACAAAATCAATGTATTACTTTTTGTAGGGTGTCTATTACTCGAAAAAAACTGGAAAGTGTTTGATTTATTTCTATTATTAAAATTTTGATTCACATTTGAGAAATGTGAGTATGAGAATGGTTAAATATTGTTGATAACTTAATGTAATAATAATAATAATAATAATAATAATAATATATAATAATAACTATTAATCAAAAATAATTTTTAAATAATTTTTTAAGGATGATTGGCGCATCTACCCTAATTTAAAGAAAATGCATTCTTGTCATACTTTCAGGAGAGTAATTATTTTTTTTTCTAGATTTGAAATTATCATTAATTTAATGTTTGATGTTTGCTAGTATACCTTAAATTATTTTACTCAAAACTAAAGCTCCGAAATGTCAGAAATTTTTAACAACTCAATTTACTCTTAGTTTGTTAACAGGATGTAAACAAGTTATGTAATAATGAATACCGATTAAAAAGTTGTCAAAATAGGGACATGTTTTTGCAAGAATTCATCATAGTATAATGTATTTATCCAATATATTGTATTTATCCAATTTTAGAAATAACTAAATATTGTAGGAAGAAAAACATTGTCCTATGATAAAGTTTGTAACTGTTTGAGTTCATTACAATTAGTTGTTATGAAATCAATTACATTTCTCTTCAACTGTATTTTCATTATTAGAATTTTTTTCCTTGTTTATTTTTTATCTAGAGCATTTTAAAGTACTGATTTATACAGAAAAAAATAGATTTAAAATGAGGTGTATGTAAAAACGAAAGTTACCATAGCCGCGGCGAGAACACTGGCGCCATCTAGCGGCGTCCTCTATTTCTGAAGTATAATATTGACGCCGATAACAACACTATATACTTCTAGGCACTGTAGCATAACTGTCTGAAAATGCAAAAAATATGATTTTAACAGAAAAATTTTATCGATTCACAAACTTCGTAATATAGGGCTTTAAAATGCACCAGGTCTCAATGCTAGGTGCGATCTGCACCAAAAGTGGTTCCCTTGTAAAGAATCAGCCTTTCAACTCCGAGGAAGAACAAAGTGAACAGAAGTTTGGTTATAGTGATAGCGACCTGGATACTCCACCAGGAGATTGATGATAGCGATGCGACCTGCATTTTTGAGAACTTTTCTTTGCTGACACAAAGGAGAACATTGGTACAGCGCCTAGAATACATAGTGTGGAAAACGGCTACAAAATAGTACTAAAAAATTGAATCCGATAAATGTAGAACGATGCTGAAAAGATAGCGGGTCGATCGCAGCGACATCTTCTAGTAGTGGCGTAGATGGGGTGGGAGGTCCAAATTGGTTGGAAACCACTAAATTTATAAAAATATTTTTACTTTATCTAATCGGAGAATTTTTTGCGATGTTGAAGGCGAAGAAAACTTTATAATATTACTGTTTTCCAGAGCATATGGACCCCCTTCTCTGGCTATGTCACTGTCTGCTAGCTCTTTTCAACGCAAACATTGTATAATAATCGAATTGAGAAAACGTTTCAGCTGGGGATAAATATTTTAAATAATTAAATTATACCCTATTTCTTTTGACTTGGATAGTGATTTTCATAAGCTTTGAAAATATGAATGATTTTGATCATGGCCAAAAAACGTGATACGCATTCTTTTGTGCCTGGTTGGAGTACTCGATACAAGACAGCAAACTAGAAACTATACAAGAAGATTTTATCAACAGAAATTATGTTCATGTTGTCAATAGTGAAATGGTTACTTTTGCTAGAGGTAAATCTATTTTTAAAGCAGATGTCGCTGCGATTGCCCTATTATTGTGCCACATCATTGCACGTTTATAGGCTACAATTTTTTAGCACTTTTTAAAGCACTAGTAGGCTCAGCCTCCTACTCGTTAAAGCTCGCCACTCCCCGTGAATTGCGAAGCAATTTGCATTAAGACCGCTATGCAGTCCCAGCTCGCTTAGCTCGCTAGTCCCTTTTTGTTTTTGTAGTAACTCTAGCCAGAATAAGTACTATCATAAATCATTTTAACATATGAAATTGACAAATTTTCATAATATTAAAAACAAGTAATTGAAAACTTCGTTGAAAACACAATTAAAAACTGTATTTGTTTGGTGCTACCAATGGGTATAAATCATCTCAATATTTTGAAATACTATGAAAAAAAGCTCTTGGAAACACAATTAATTTAAAACTCATTACCACCTATAACATTGTATAGCACGGCGTAAATTTATTGCAAAAAACACCACGTGATAGGAAGATAGTTTATATAAATCACCAGTCATCGTTTAAAGTTCGTTCGACATGGAAAATACAGTATTTCTCAGACGTAAACACGTTTTCTGCTGTGTGTAAGAGCACAGTACAATGCTATGTAGCTGATTTGCTGAATGCGTCACGTGACAGTTAAACGAATGACATACATCTCCGAAAACAGCTGCATCAGCCGATAGATGATTCTGTGTTTAAAAATTGATCCGTCTCTGAATTTCAATTTGCTGAATGAAACACGTGGCCGTACAATGAACCATTCAGAATCGTCGCTCTCGAAACTACGATTGTTGCCAAACAGCAAGCTAAAAATTTAGCCTTACTTTCGCGCCACGTAAGAGAAATATATATATAGATTACCAGTTTGACTTTTTTTTAAATTTCGCATTCATACCAGAAATTCCCTATAATGTTCTTTTGGTTACTTAATGACAGATATTTCGTGACTTCTTAAAGTGAAAATTCTCGTTTCAGAATTTCTGGTTTGAATTTGAAAATTTTGAATTAAAAAACGATAAAACCGTTTTCCACACTATGTATTCTCGACGCTGTATCATGGGTGCAATGTTTTCAGTTACAAATGTGTGGAGAGAGAAAAGCATGTACATATGTGCGACTACTGCAAATAAAATTAAAAGGTAGCATTTTCACGAATGTTGATTGTTTTAAATATTTTTTATGTTTTTACATAAATGCTTTGGGTGGTCTATATTTAAACCACCATTTTAAAAAACAACTAATTTCAAAACTTTTGCAATTAAATTTATTGTAAAAAAAATACAGAATGTTAAAAGCATTTGTTACATTCTTATCTTGACCCTTGCATGTTTTAGATTGTGTAAACGTATTAACATCTTGGAAATAATGAACAGTGTTACCTGGCTCGACCTCGAAATTAAACATGTAACCCATATTTAGACCTATACCTCTAATTTTAAAAATGTAAAAAAAATATTATTTCAGCTGAAGTAAAAAAATTTTAAATATATCTTTACATACTTTTAGTGTTGCGAGACTGGACAATTTCTCATTGTTTTCGTGTGATTATTTTTCATAGATTTTAATTACGTTAGTTACGTAATTACGAAACTTTATAAATTCCAATCACAGAAAACTAATTGCTAAATATGCAAGTAATGTATGTTCAAAATCCGTAATAATTTTTATGAAGTTTATCAGCATAATCCATCTTTTTAACACTTTCCAACCTAGTTGAAAAGTGTTTATGACTTCGGTTTGTCTGGCCGTCTGCCGTCTGGCCGTCTGGCCGTCTGCCGTCTGGCCGTCTGGCCGTCTGCCGTCTGCCGTCTGCCGTCTGTCCGTGCTCTAACTCCCGTAAATATGCTCGGATTGCCCTGCAAATTTTATATGTTATAATCGTTATCTATAGCATGTTCCCTATTTCAACGGAAGTGTGTAGCACTTATAGTTTTTTTACAGGGACACTCAAAAGAATTCCGTTACATTGCGGTCTATGGGGAAAAATCATTTGCGGTTTATTTAAATAATGTTTCAATACTTTAAACGCATTGAAATTTATATATATCACTAAGGTGCATTAGAAGAAGCTTAATATGGAATAGGGTGTGCATAGCACTTATACTTACTTTACAGGGACAGTCAAAAGAATTCCGTTACATTACGTCTATGGAGAAAAATCGTCTGCGGTTTATTTAAATAATGTTTCACTATTTTAAACGCATTGAAATTTATATAAGGTTCATTACAAGAGACTTACTACAGAATAGTGTGTGTATAGCAGTCATCGTTCATTTACAGGGACACACAAAAGAATTCTCTACTGTATGTTAACAATAATTCCTGGAAGTGCGTTTTAAGTTACTGAATGCGATTTTAATTTTAAATCGCTTTTTGTATATTACGTGGTGTGTATAAATTCTGTAGATCCTATACAGGGAAGTACAAAAGTTCGGGAACACATTTCCGTATTATTTAACTCCAGACGGAGAATTTTAAACTGTGCTACGTGTTTCCTAACTGAACTAAAATTTAGCATCCTATGTAGTATATATACAAATCTATAGATCCTATACAGGGCTGAATAAAGTATTCGGATTACTTAGATGTTATCTTTTAGCTTATAAAAGAGTATGATTCGTAAAATTATTTTGGAAGCGTTGGAAAGTGTTACATAATCTATGCTTGACGCATGATTTTTCGTTCTTGTTTTCTTTTTCCTTAGCTGGAGGTTCTCCCCAAAAACTTTCAGATTGTTTTTTCTTTTTCCATGTTTTGAATCTTTAGTGTCTAGAATATGCCCTCAAAATCGTATTTTATTCCTCAGAATACTTAAGTAGCGGCAACCAGTTTAATAATTATTATTGATTTAGGTTCTCATGCTAAAAACGGCTCTTTTGCGATAAATTTAATGGCAAAAGCCTTTTTTACGTGCATTATTTAAACAAATGAAAAATAAAGTAAATCCTGAAAATACCCAAAAAATTAAGAAGTATTGGGAGACCCTCTCCATAAAAAATTCTCGGTCAAGTCTGTATCTTGACTGGATGTATCCAGTAGGCGGAAACTTTAAAGTTAACAATCAGAGATGTATTACTAGAAAATGTTGAAATTTTGCATGCAATTATCACACTGCACACATTACATAACTTGATCAGCACAACAGTTCGCCGGCAATGAACAGTGTTTGAATGCTAATGTTTACCACTTGCAAACTTGAAGAATACCTTTCAGAAAATTTATTTTTTACCTTATATACATTAATTAAGGTTTTAGAATAATGTCTTCAATGTTAAAAGTGCACATACAATCGTTTGGAACCATCTGTATCTATCACAAGGATATTTAAGTCTAATTTACTTTTTTCCCATGGGAGGACCATTATTCCAGCCACCATATGATGGATACCCTCCTTGTTGTGGATATCCCCCTTGTTGTGGATACCCTCCTTGTTGTGGATATCCCCCTTGTGGTGGGTACCCTCCTTGTTGTGGATATCCCCCTGGTGGAGGGTACCCTCCTTGTTGTGGATACCCTCCTTGTTGTGGATAACCACCTTGTTGTGGATAACCACCTTGTTGTGGATAACCACCTTGTTGTGGATAACCTCCTTGTTGTGGATAACCACCTTGCTGTGAATACCCTCCTTGCATGGGCGGTGGATACATTCCTCCTTGGGGCGGCATTCTATTCATTCCGGGACCGTATCCATTCCCAGCAGCCGGTACAGGTCCCCCTACTGCACCTGCTCCACCCGATGACGTACCGTCAAAATCAATTTTGAGATTTCCTCCAGTAGAATGCCCAAGGCCTATACCACCTGCAAAATTCACAAGAACTAAATAAATAACAGAATAAATGCAAAAATAAAAACGTTCTTTATAAGCATTCAATGTTTATCTTAAAATTCATGCTTAATTTCATGAGAGCATTTCGTATTGTTCCAAAACATTTCTGTTACAATGTATGAAATTGGCGTTTGCCCCGATTATGGAAAATTTACCGATGATATTTATTCTTGGTAGAAAGCACGAATTGGTGAATGTGTTGAAAAAATAATAATTTTTGTTCGAGGTAGAACTCCAAACTAACTCTAAATTTCGCCACCAGAAGCGCTGCAGTCATTCTTGCGTGGTAATCTTATAGTCGTTTTACTATAATTAGGCACAAGTTTTACAGTTCTAGCTTTATATGTGTTTACATTATTTATTTGAATGATTCTTAACTTTAGTTTGTACCTTGTAGAATATCCCGTAGTTTATTTTAATGCTGTTAGTACTTCGAAAACAAATCATAATCAAAAACCTCTTTCATATCAAAATTTTCTACCTGCCACCGAATGTTGGTACATCTTATTTTTTACCAGAAATTTTGCCAATAAAATATATATATGTAGTAGAGTGATATGCGAAACATTAATTTGTTCATGTATCTAACTAATTACAGAATGCTAAAATAATACAAATTTGGATTTAATCCCTTGAAGACAATTAATTTTACAATTTACTGTAACTAGCTTTTTCACATACATTCGGATTAATACTTAAAAACAGTAGTTTATATGATATGCGTAGAACATTCCATTTAGGCCTAATTTCCAATTGCTTTATTGACCGCTTTTGGGCCAATGCTACATGAATCATGGAAAAGACTAACTGAGCTTTTCTGATTTTCAAAGTCTAAGGTCGTTGTACTCGTGATCCGTGAATTTTGCTTTAACATTTCATGCGTTCATATTATGGACAATAAATAAATACCAGAGATTTCTTTAATTTTCTGATTACGTACTTCATGCGCGAGATAAACGATACTATCTAAAATTCAAGTTAAAAATTTGTATTTATGTGGTGAAAATGCAACACTATTTTTACGAAAGTGGTCTTCAACATTTTTGACACCATTAACAGTGAGTTTGGAACCCGAGTTATCGCCTATGAATACCCAAATCGTTATCCTGATGCACCGCATTGGCCACCTTATTCACCAGAGAAGAATCCGTGTGATTTCTATTTTTGGGGTCATATGAAAGATTTGGTTTACAAGAAGAAGCCGACAGACTTCATTAGCCTCAAAAGTTTCATTACTGTGTCATTTTCAAGTATCGAAAAAGAAACGATCGATTTTGTTACTGACTACTTTGTGACTAAGTTGCGCTATTGTATCGCCTCTGAAGGTTCTCACTTTGAAAACCTTATACACTAAATTCCTTTTCCACGTTCTTTTCAATAAAAATTAGTCGGATGTGACAATCGCAAAACTTTCTTCTATCTCACACAGGTTTCGCATACACTAAAAAGAATCAGCACCCATTTATATCAAGGTCTAACTGAATATAAAAGTTTTATTAAATTCAGTGCATTAGTTATTGAGATATGACTATTGCTAAAATCGTGTAAATCCTGAAAAATGTCGCATAGCAGCGTCACCTGTTGGGCTATTTACACCAAAATGTAAGCAGCATCTATGTATGTCATGGTCTAACAGAATCTGAAGTTTCATAAAATTCCGTGCATTAGTTCTTGAGGTATAGTGTTCGTTTTTAAATTTTAGTAAAAAATCATGAAAAAAAGTGGTACAGCAGCGCCACCTGTTGGGATATCAGCACCAAAACGTAATCAGCGTCTATTTATGTCAAGGTCTAACTGAATCTGAAGTTTAATGAAAATAAATGCATTAGTTCTTGAGATAAAGCTATTGCGGAAATCGCAAAAAATACAGCAAAGCAGCGCCACCTAATGGGCTATTTTCACCAAAAGCTAATCAGTATCAATTTATATCAGGGACTAACTGAATATAAAGTTTTATTAAATTTCGTGCATTAGTTCTTGAGATAGAGTGCCCACAAAATTTTTGTCACATACTGACAGACAGACAGAGTCACAGACAGACATTTTCTAAAAACAGTCAAATCGTGTTCAGGAATTTCTAAAGCGTATAAATCCGTCGAAAACCGGAAGTAAAAAATTTTCATGAATCCAATACTTTCTTCTTGTACAGACAGATGAAAGTAAAAATGTTTGTAATGCTATCTGCAACGACTCAAGAATTATTTAAGTTAAAAGTTGTAGGTTAATTAAAAGTCACCCTGTCCTTGAATCCAATGATCCCCTCCCTTCTGTACGCTTCTGTACTTCCTGCTGGCTCGACGATATCAAGTGGGTTAAGGGAATATTCTACTTCTTTAGATCAAAACTTTCGATTTTTTTTCCATCCCTTAAGGGTGTAAATTGTTGCCCTAAAGAGATTTCGTGATTTTCAAATTCCTTACAATCTTTCTTGATCGTTGAATGTAATGTCGTTCGTCGAATGTAACGCTAAGGTAAAACTTTTACCATTTTTGTTTCTGAAACCCATGTTTTTCAAATTCGGCGACCAATTTTCTCGAGAACTATTCGACCGATTTCCTTCATATTTTAGACAAAAAGAAGGTAATCATTTTTGCTAAAGCTTATACAACCAGAAACTATAATTTTCATTAATTAATTATTTTTTGAAACTCGCAAAAGTGAATTTAATTTTATTTTTATTTTTTTAAGGCGAAAAAATGACTTTTTTTTTGTTCAAATGCCCGCTATTTTCTTAAGTTTTTAACACTTTCCAACCTAGTTCAAAAGTGTTTATTACTTCGGTTTGTCTGGCCGTCTGTCCGTGCTCTAACTCCCGTAAATATGCTCCGATTGCACTGCAATTTTTATATGTTATTGTCGTCATCTATAGCATGTTCCTTATTTCAACTGAAGTTTGTAGCACTTATAGTTTTTTTACAGGGACACTCAAAAGAATTCCGTTACATTACGGTCTATGGGGAAAAATCATTTTCGGTTCATTTTAATGATGTTACACAATTTCAAACACATTGTAATTGATATATATCATTAAGGTGCATTACAAGAAGCTTAATATGGAATAGGGTGTGCATAGCACTTATACTAGGTGTACCGGTTAATTCCAGCTGTTTTACTTAATAGATGGCAGCAGCTATTAATGCAACGTTCAATCATTTGACATATAGTGTGTTTTGTTGTACTAACATAAGGCTTGAAAACCATAAATGTCAAAAGTTCTCAAAGTAATAACATCATATAAATATTCGTACTCAAAAATGTCGAATTTCGTTCCTTCCAAAGAGCATTTGCGGACTGTGCTTTTGTTTCTGTTTCATTCCAAGAAATCGGCTGCTGAAAGTCATAGAACTCTTGTGAAAGTTCATGGTGACAATGCATTATCAGAAACAACATGCAGAGATTGGTTTCGACGATTTAAAAGTGGTGATTACAGCGTTGAAGACAAAGAACGTCCAGGTCAGCCAAAAAAGTTTGAAGATCCCGAATTGGAAGCTTTGCTCGACGAAGATCCGTGTCAAACACAAAAATAGTTGGCTGAGGGCTTAGAAGTTTCACAACAAACTATTTCCGATCGATTAAAAGCCGATTAAAACGGCCAGAATTGGCTAGAAGTCATGGAAAAGTGATTTTGCAGCATGACAATGCTCCGGCTCATACTACAACTTTGGTCACGGACACCGTAAAAGCGCTGGGATGGGAACTGCTGCCTCACACACCGTACTCTCCGGACCTGGCCCCGTCCGACTACTATTTGTTTTCATCAATGTCGCACGCATTGGCAGAGCAACACTTCGATTCGTACGAAAATGTGAAAAAATGGCTCGATGACTGGTTTGGCTCAAAAAACGAACAATTTTTTTGGCGAGGCATCCACAAATTGCCCGAAAGATGGGAAAAATGTGTAGCTAGCGATGGCCGCTGGTTTGAATAATCCATTGTTATTATTTCCTATGTATTTTTAGCTTCAAAAATCAATAAAAAACAGCGGGAATTAACCGGTACACCTAGTAGTTACTTTACAGGGACAGTCAAAAGAATTCCGTTACATTACGTCTATGGAGAAAAATCATTTGCGGTTTAATTAAATAATGTTTCACTATTTTAAACGCATTAAAATTTATATATATCACTAAGGTGCATTACAAGAGGCTTACTACAGAATAGTGTGTGTATAGCAGTCATCTTTCATTTACAGGGACACACAAAATAATTCTCTACTGTCTGTTAACAATAATTCCTGGAAGTGCGTTTTAAGTTGCTGAACGCGATTTTAAATTTAACTCACTGTTTTTCTATTACTTGGTGTGTATAAATTCTGTATTTCATATATAGGGCAGCACAAAAGTTCGCGAACACATTTCCGTTTATTGACAGAAACTCCAGAGGTAGAATTTTAAACTGTGCTACGCGTTTCCCAACTAACCTAAAATTTATCATCCTATGTAGTATATATACAAATCTATAGATCATATATACAGGGCTGAATAAAAGTATTCGGATATTTTTTCGAATATTGTATATGTTGGAAATTCCTGAAATTACGTTTTTAAATATGTTATGCGTTTCCCAAATTGTTTACTTAGATGTTATCTTTCAGCTTATTAAACGGTAATGATATGTAAAATTATTTTGGAAGCGTTGGAAAGTGTTACATAATCTATGCTTGACGCATGATTTTTCGTTCTTGTTTATACAGAACAATGGTCATAGATTAATACATAAGATTATACACTATCATAGGGCGTAATGGTAACGCGATGACGAACGCAGCGCCTGTATTGACAGGGGGGGGGGGGGGGGGGAACGTCTCATAGACGGAATATTTCTCCTTTTGCACGTCTATCCAGTTACGATCTTTTTTTTTTTTTTAATGCTACATGTTTACATTTTCAACTTTGTAGGAAAAGCGAAAAACGTAAGTTTTAAAATTCCGATTTGTATGCAGACATGATTCTACATTACACAATTTAACATCTTTAGCCATACTAAAAAAGTTCTGAAAAGGACTGTTATTTCAATAATAATAAAATAAAAAATAAAATGAAGTCCTTTAAAAAGAAACTTAACACACCAGCGGCCAATTTGAACGATGTGTTTGTATATAACTTAATATATAATCTCTATAATAAAACCGTAAGTCATGTGACTGTCATCAACAATTCCGGCCGCTTCACGTTTTCATATGCCAGGCGGCCATTTTTATTCAAAATTATATTTTCGAATAAAACTTAATAAATGTTACATTTTTAGAAAGATCGTTCAAAATAAATTAATATTTGAGAGATGACTTACGTTCAATTATGTATATATTCTTCATAACTTCAGTTGAAATTAGCCTCGCAATTCAAATTCTCTATCCATGAAAGTAAACAAAAAAAAAAAAAAAAGATTCATTCGTCGTGAAGGTTTAAAATATTAAACCATTAAACCACGGAGATAATCGTTCGTAAAGTAAGTTTTCCGTGAAAGATTTTTTGGAGCGCTGCCTGGTGTCAAAAACATAATTCGTACCAGTGACACAATCAAAGTTTACCATAATTATGTGCTATACAACTCACCTTCATTCTTTATCTTTTCTTAGCTGAATGTAAACAAATACAACTGCTGTAATGATATTTAATGAATCAAATTTCGAAACAAATTGTCAGTTAATTTGGTATTTATGTATTATACGTGCAAGGAAGAGAGACCACTGAAAATGATTGTTAATCACCAATCATATTTACCAATATTAATGACCAATCGCTTTCAAAACAGTAATTTAATATACATTTACAAAATACATAACATCATTAAGTACTTTTGTGTTATTTGGGCGCAAATCTCGCCAATAGCATATTTAAAATCGCCAATACCAGCTTTTATTTTTCGCGTCTGCTAATTAGAAACGATACTTTGATTTTGAAATCAAATGTTCTGATGGAACAGCTGTCGTAGACGCACCGGGGCACTATATTAACTATAGAGTTGCAATATAGAGAGAAAAAACGGATTGCTGTAATTAGAATTACAGGCGGTAATGTTGGCGTGGCGTATTTACAAGTTACGGATCTTAATAGTCAGTAGACATTAAGCAGAAATGCCAAAGTAAGGGAATTATGCAGTTATGAAAACTCCTGAACTATATCAAAATAGGAGAGCAGAGAAAAACAGAGTCGAACAGAAATCGGCATCTAGAAGGAAGTTCGTGAATTTTAATGAGATTCCACGCCACGGGTCAAAAGTGCTGACAGCAAATATGGTTTAAAAGAAATGTGATTATCAAAACTGGCTTCCAAAAGTTCAATGTTTCACCAAACCATACTCGAAAATTACGTGTTATAATATGCACCCCGATTATGTCACATTATTCAAGACGTTTTAAATGAGAATAATGATAGATTTTCTAATCTCCCGTAATCAAGTCTACAGCCAAAGGTAGCGAGAAACAAACAAACAAACAAAAAAAATATCGGCAACAATATGGTTCAGTGTAAATGTGGATATCATTAAAGACTTTCACAAAATAGACTTCAATGCACCAAATCGTATTAACTAAAATACACCATTTGGCAATGGATCCAATTACGGAAAACTACTTAATATGTTTAAGAATCTCCTCATTAGCAAACATATTGCAACTGATAAGCAAACGGTATGAAGCATAAACGCTTAAGTTGGTTAAGCGGTTTTTGTCAAGAAAGATGAAATACATAACAACAAAAAATATGCGAAATGCTACCATGATCGCAAAAGTTTTTGATTTGTCTATTAGAATATTCCGGTTTGGCGAAGGATTACGGAAAAAAATAAATTATGAATAAAAGTAACGTGTTATAGTGCTTTTAACATACATTTAAGGGAGACCAAACTGGTCGCCAGTGGCGGCTAGTAATGTATAATAATATAATATATATAATTGATAAATATAAATAATAATAATATAATATAAATATTTGATAAATATCAAATATTCACGCTGATATTTGCTATAAATTGGTATGTTATATAATATTACACATTATACAAGTTATATATTGATTTACTAATATTATAAAAAATTTGTTTATAATTAATAACATTAAGTCTAATGAAAATTAGATAATAAATATGGATGATAATATTATATAATTTTATATTGTATACATTTATATAGCTTATATTATATTATATATATATATATATATATTATTATCTTATATTATTACATCCAATATAATAATAAACAATTAATAATATTAAAAAAATTATAATATTTTTAAAAAATTATACATATTTTATATACACATTATATTAAGTTACACAAATAACCATTGATAAATATAAAATATATACGGCTTAATACTTAATATATAATATTAACTATAACTTAACGATGTGAACAATTTGCGTCTGCCTCGAATCGAAAAGAATAGATATTAAAAACGTAGAGAATAAACAGATTTCATATACATGGGTAAATTTTGAAAGCTTCTTAGTTTTCCCCCCTTGGCATTAGTGACGCTATTTTTGCTGCCGTTACATATTTTGCTGTAACTGTCCTATTTTGAATGTAAATCTATGAACAACGGTCGCCTGATTGGAAGTTTACGGCGCGCACCTGCAAGTACTTCCCCGTCGTACAAAATGTAAGGTGGGTGCCCCTGTTATGGTCATACTAAAGTTTAAGAATTTTCCCTGCCGTCATTTTGAAAAAAATAAAAACGTTTTATTTTTTTTTAACGTTCTCAAGTTAATGGTCTTTCATAAAAAAAAAAAAAAAAAAAAAAAAATATTGCATTCCCTATGAAAATAGTTTTATTAGTCCAAAAAAATAGATTTCCAAAAGTCTACCAGGTGGCCATATCGGGAACACGCGTACATGATAGGAACACGTGGTTCAAGAACACGCAGCCATCATTGTTCCATATTTCATAAATCGTGATTTTCTTCAATTTAAAAATACTATTCTGTTAAAATAAATCTCATCAAAAAGTCACCTGTAAAAAATGCAGCCAAGTCTCGTAACTCATTTACCGTAAAAAGTACTGAGATCGTATAAAGCCAAGTTTAACTATCTTATTAACTCTGAAATTTTCATTCACAAAATCACTCCTAGTCTCTACATCTTTAGTTAATTATTATTTTGTGACTTGGCAATTACTTAGCACGAGAATGTGATGTATATAGTTAGTCTTAATCAAATAATACTATAACATATTAAGGTGTAATAACTTCCCTGTGCGTATATAATTTGCTTTAGTTAAATTATCCCATCCCATCCCATAACATAGTAAGGTGTAATAACTTCCCTGTGCTGCGTAATTGCCAAGTCACAAAATAATAATTAACTAAAGATGTAGAGACTAGGAGTGATTTTGTGAATGAAAATTTCAGAGTTAATAAGATAGTTAAACTTGGCTTTATACGATCTCAGTACTTTTTACGGTAAATGAGTTACGAGACTTGGCTGCATTTTTTACAGGTGACTTTTTGATGAGATTTCACTTCTTTTTGTAAGTAACCCTCCTTTTCTTGATTTTGGGTTCTTTTTGGAGATCATCCACTGATTTTCGCTAAGCCCACACTCTGTCCCTATTATTTACAGGTATCAAAAAATTGAAGCTTTAGTTTCGTTTGCAAAGTACTGTAGATAAAAAGAGATTTCAGGTTCCTAGGCAAGCACTAAATTATGGGAGGGGGAGTGTCAAAAGTACTCTCAATTGCTTCCAGGATAGGCGCTATGCATCTGAGATATAACTCGCAGCCCTAGATACTTGATATTTAACATAAAAGAACTTTTTAGTATAAAAAGAAAGCCAAAATTAAAATTTCCGGAAATTTCCAATAAATCAAACTATATTCCTTTTTTCGATGGTTTTTTTTTCGTTTTTTTTTTTTTTAGACTTTTTTTTATTATTTACGGATTTTTTAATTTTTCCTTACTTTGTGTACAAAACCCTGCCTTTCTGCCAAATGTCAATCTTCTAGGACTACAAAATCGAATTATTTTCAAATTTTCAACTTTTTATGAATTTATTGATTTTTCGATTTTAATTCTAAGTTACCTGATTGTCATGCTAATATAGTAATTATTTGATCCGTCTTCTTAGGATCATTTAGGTTCAATTTAGAGATAAATCAAGGGAATCTTAGAGTCACCATGATTTTATTTAGAAAGGACTATCAAGCCATAACCAGCCAGTAATGTCGGGAGGGTAGGGGGAGCTGTGAAAATTTTTGTGGGGCTAACATCATTTAACAATCCATATTTCATATGTGAAGTAAATAGAGTACAACATGTGAAAGAAAACAAACCTGTCTATAAAGAAATCGCCTATATCGTAGCCAGTCTATAGCGAAACTTTCCTATAACGAAATTTGTAAACGAAAGAAAAGAAAACCATCATCCGGGGGAAATAACATGAAACAATTAAGGGCGTTGTACTAGCTAATAGGACAATTATCTTATAACTAATGTTTCTAGCAGTACAAAATCAAATTGTTTTCGAATTTTCGATTTCTTAAACATATTTCGATTTTTCGATTTTATTTTCGAATTTTTTAATTGTTCCTTTTATTGAATAGTAAATACTACCTTTACACCAAGTTTTAAGTTTCTAAGACTACAAGATAAAAATATTTTCAATTTTTTATTTTTTCGCATTTTTTTTTAATAATTTTCTGGATTTTATAATTTTTTCTTATTTTGTATCCTTTACTACAAATTTTAAATTTCTAGACCTTCAAAATCGAATTATTTTAAAATTTCCGATCTTTTTCGATTTTTTTATTTTATTTTCGAATTTTATTGCGTTTTTATTTTAACTTATTCTGAATCCCAAACACTATCTTTACCGCGAATTTTAAGTTTCTAAGGCCAAAAGATCAAATTATTTAAATTTTTTTCAAATTTTTTCGAATTTTTCGAATTTTTGATTTTTTTTTCGAGTTTTCTGGATTTTTTAATTTTTCCTTATTTTGCATCCTAAATACTACCTTTATTCCGAATTCCAAGTTTCTAGCGCAACAAAATCGGATTATTTGAAAATTTTCGATTTTTTTCGATTTTTCGATTTTATTTTCAATTTTTTTTGTGTGTTTTTGATGTTTTCTTTTTCTGAATTCTAAACACTACCTTCACACCAAATTTTAAGTTTTTAAGACTACAAGATCGTGTTATTTTCAAATTTCAATTTTGTTCGACTTTTTTTTAATTTTCGAATGTTTTTTTTTTTTAATTTTCCGGATTTTATATTTTTTCCTTTCTTTGTATCCGAAATGCTAGCTTCATTCCAAATTTTCAGTTTCTGTGGCTGTGGGATATACCCAATCTTTTTGATGACGCGAGAGTGAGTGAGTGTGTGAGTGACAAAAAATCGAAACTTTGAGTTCATATATCGTCTGCACTAATTTATGGGTATTTTTGAATTATCCATATTTTTGAATTTTTCCTTATTTAGTATCTTAAATATTACCTTTATTCCAAATTTCAAGTTTCTAGCGCTATGAAATCGAGTTATTTTCAAATTTTCCTTATTTTTCGATTTTTTTGTTTTATTTTCGAATTTTATTTGGTTTTTTATTTTAACTTTTTCTGAATCCTAAACACTATCTTTACTGCGAATTTTAAGTTTCTAAGGCTAAAAGATCAAATTATTTTAATTTTTTCATTTTTTTTTCGAATTTTTCGAATTTTTGAATTTTTTTTTTCGAATTTTCAAGAATTTTTAATTTTTCTTTATTTTGCATTCTAAATACTACCTTTATTCCGAATTCCAAGTTTCTAGCGCAACAAAATCGGATTATTTGAAATTTTTCGATTTTTTTCGATTTTCGATTTTTTCAATTTTGCTTTCGATTTTTTTGGTGTTTTTGATGTTTTTTTTTTCTGGATGATAAACACTACCTTCACACCGAATCTTAAGTTCCTAAGACTACAAGATCGTATTATTTTCAATTTTCAATTTTGATGGAATTTGTTGAATTTTCGAATGTTTTTTTTTTTTTCGAATTTTCCGGATTTTATAATTTTTCCTTTCTTTGTATCCTAGACATTACCTTTTTTCCAAATGTCAAGTTTCTAGGGCTACGGGATCTACCTACCGTATTTACCCGCGTATAGGTCGAGAAATTTTGGACAAAAAGAGACTTTAAAGGTGGGGGGGTCGACTTATGCGAGGGTCCTTAATTTTTTTTTTTTTTCAGAGTGGATTTCATCCGGTTGTCCAACATTAACAAAAGGCGGTAATATTAGAAAGTCGGACATTGCATTAATTGCCCAGTGGTTTAAAGATGCGTGGAATCAAATTCCTTCCGAAATGATTATAAAATCATTCAAGAATTGCATCATAAGCAACGAACTAGACGGCACAGAAGATCCATTTAAGAAAGTAATAACGACGAGGAAGAATGTTGCGATACAGAGATTGAAAACGTGTATCATGATGATGACGACGAAGGACTTATGTGAAGTGTTTGGCGAGTCCGATATTGAATCGGATCTCGAATCAGTTTAACTTTGTATATTATTATCTTCATTATTGTATATTTAGTACTTTTTCTTTCAGGTGATTTCGAATAAATGTACAAAAAAAATATATAATAAAGTTCCTTTATAATTGTATATTTAGTATACTTTCTTTTTTTTTCAGGTGATTTTGAATAATGTATTTTGAAAAAAAAAAATCAAATTTATTGATTGGAAAAGTGGGGGGGGGGGGGGGTCGACTTATACGCGGGATTTATAAAAATTCAAATTTCTTGATCGGGAAAGTGGGGGTCGACTTATACGCGGGATCGACGTATACGCGGGTAAATACGGTAATCTTTTTGATGACGCGTGAACGAGTGAGTGAGTGAGTGACAAAAAATCGAATGTTTGAGTTCATATATCGTCTGAACTAGAAAAGATAGAAAGTTTTAATTTTAAATTTTGGTCCTGTGTGCCAAATACTCTAGAAAAACGAAGTTTCAAATTTTTGGGATACTCCAGCGCGGAGATATGAGGGGGTCAAAAGTGACCTGAGTTGCTTCCAGAAATACGGCTGTCCTCTCTCGACTTGGCGGAGGCACTACCGTGCCTCCAGATCTAAAACAAACTATCCCCATCCTGTGGGATTTGTTTTTCAATGTTTTACTTTATTTAATGCAAAACATAGATTGCATCCGACAACTCATAAAGAAGTCCTCCGGCCTGTACCGGCAGGAAAAGGTAGCTTTCCTATATCTTCGTTTTAAAATTTTAGCTAATGTTACTCGAAAACAGCAAGTTAAAATGCAAAGAAACCGTTTACAAAAGATTCGTTTACACTGAATTTGAATAAGAAATTCGCCAAATTATTGAGCTATAGCCAAGTTGGCTTCATTTATGAAGACTTATTTTTGTCGATAATTTGGCGAGATTTCGCCAATTGTCGCCAAGTTTGGCGAGAATTTGGCGCTAATGGATATGAATATATAGTTTTATGCGTATGATTGGGAAAATGATTACAACAATGAAAGAAAATAATTTGCGAGAAATCGCGTTCACTAAAACTTATAAATTTATATTAAAATCATTAAAATTACAGACATTACAATACACTTTCATAAAACATTAAAAACATATTAAAATTGGACGTTTCGGATTTACATGGAAAATCCCTCTTCAACAACAACATTTCACTTAGCGTAAATCATAGTTCAAAAATATCAACAAATAGAAAATGCAACGTATCAAAATTTCGAAGTCAAAGTTACAGTTATAATAACACGGAGTATTCATTCGGGATTGCACCTGCTTGACCATATTGACCATAAATTTATCGTTGGTTTTTTGTAATGTGCTGTTTTGTTTCAAAATGTCAGCCACCCTAGAATTTCAAACTGCTCTATCTCAGCCAATTTTTAAGATAGAGGTAAAACAAAAAATGCTCTGGAATCCTTGTATCAAGTCCTAACACCTAATTAAAAAATAAACTTGATTTTTTAACTTTTTTGTATATTTATTTTAGTTTTAAAATTTTCCGTGGCCGCCATCTTGAAACAAGATGGCGGACCAAGCTGGCCAACGAACTCGGTCGAGGCATTGGTGAGCTTAATACACACAATTAGTTTCATCCAAATTAATTTATAAATACGAGCGTTATCGTATCAAATTATTTTCATTTTTTCAATTTTTTTCGAATTTTTTTATTTTTTTTTCGAATTTTCTGGATTTTTTGTAATTTTCCTTTTTCTGTATCCTAAATACTACCTTTATTCCTAATTTGAATTTTCTAGCGCAACAAAATCGGATTGTCTTCAAATTTTCGGGTTTTTTCAATTTCTTCGATTTTTTCAATTTTGCTTTCGATTTTTTTGGTGTTTTTGATGTTTTCTTTTTCTGGATGTTAAACACTACCTTCACACCAAATCTTAAGTTTCCAAGACTACAAGATCGTATTATTTTCAATTTTCAATTTTGATGGAATTTGTTGAATTTTCGAATGTTTTTTTTTTCGAATTTTCTGGATTTTATAATTTTTCCTTTCTTTGTATCCTAAACACTACCTTTTTTCCAAATGTCAAGTTTCTGGGGCTACGGGATCTACCCAATCTTTTTGATGACGCGTGAACGAGTGAGTAAGAAGTGACAAAAAATCGAATGTTTGAGTTCATATATCGCCTGAACTAGAAAAGACAGAAAGTTGTAATTTTAAATTTTGGTCCTGTGGGCCAAATACTCTCTATAATTGAAGTTTAAAATTTTTGGGATACTCCAGCGCGGAGATATGGGGGGGTCAAAAGTGCCCTGAGTTGCTTCCAGAAAAGTATGCTTACGGCTGTCCTCTCTCGACTTGGCGGAGGCACTGCCGTGCCTCCAGATAATTTTGGTGTATAATAAATAAACATGATACTCAATAATTCTTTTTGTTATTCAAAAGTGAATTTGAAACAGAATTTTTCATCAAAAATGAAGTTGTTAACAAAATTGACATTACAATTTAAGTTTTTATTTAGAAAAAAAATGTAAAATCCTTTTAGAGTATAACAAATTTGTTAAAACAAAATACATATCACAAAAGGCAGAAATAAAAATATATTTATCCTAGGCTTGTATGGTGCACTTGATATGGTCACCTGCTTGGCCATATCATGAGCAGGTCAGCTTTCGCGAAAATCGTTTGATTTTGTACAACTCATAAAATATACACCATCAACGACAGCACCAATTGATCTAGCATTAAAAACTGAACAGTGTATGAAGGTATTCATAAAAAAAACTTTTAAAAACGTGCATAAAAAGGAAAACTTACCAGATAAAAACAAGGAGAGATTACAACAAAAACATAAAATAGGAAATTGGCGTCGAATTCCTCAACCTAGCTGAATGGAAAGTAATCACATGATATACTAAGAGGGTCCTTTATGGTATGTTGATGTCATCTAGCGAATTTTAGGTAGATTTCGTAAGAAATACTACCTATTACCTTCTTCCCTAAGTTGGAACTTTTGAAACATTTTTGCAGATCTACGCCGATCATGACCGTAATAATTCTGAACAAATCTCTTCCAAACTGATACATAAAATCAAGGGGCATAAAATCTCGGTCAAGTTCGTTAATGGACAAAATCGAACCAGGGGGGGGGATATGGGGGAGTTTTTTGTGAAAACAGAAAAAAAACCATAACTTCTTAATTATGATACATATCGAATCCGTTTACAGTTATTATTACTTCGAGAAAAAGGGCCGAAAATTTAGTTATGAAAGATTTTTGATATCATTAAAAATGGCCTCAAAGAGAGGAAAAATAGGAGTTTAAGAAGAAGAAAATTCATAACTTCGTCAATTCACGAGATATCAAATCCGCTTAAATTTATTATAAATCCTCTTAATATTATCTAAAACTTTTATATTGACTGGTTTTTTATAGAACCAACCCTTATAGCAAGAAAAAATTAAAAACAAAAAAATCCCTGCCGGCTCCGCCTGCAAACAAGTTAGGTTTCAAAGTGGGCGGCTCTAACTGCCACATCATGGCGAAAAGGTCATTGCTTCCGCAATTCCCAACAAACAGGCGCCCCACGGTCTGCGTCTTCGAAATCTACCTGTGCCTGTAGGCCGAGCCGTCAGGATTTTTTTTTTGTTAGTTAACATATAATAGAGGGATGTCCATATCCGGAACATGGCCATAACAGGGGCACCTACCTTATTATTCTTTTTTTACACACAAAAATTTAAACATATAAGTTAAATTTCAATAAATATAATGCAAAATGTCCGAAAGTGGTATCTCTTTTTTTCTTTGTAACCGAAACAAAAACGTAAAAATCACGAGAATTCTATGCCAAAGAAGTAGAACGTCCCTTAATCTGTATAAAAGTATTTAAAGAAATAATAATGCACATATACCGGCACTTTCTGGCATTCCATTTGCAGCAGGTTCTTGTCCTCCTGCTCCTATGCCACCTGTACTCTCGGCGCCTAAAATCAGGCCGCCTCTTACTGAAGTCGTATGCCCAGCTCCTATGCCGCCAACACCCGGAGGACGGTGTGTTGGTAGTGTTGGCATTGTTGGTGGTTGATACTGTGGAAGAGCTAAAGAAGATTTTATAAGTGCTCCACCAAAGATAACGACCTAAAACAAATGTTATAATTAGAGAAAGAGGTAAACCAGACATATTTAATATCAAAAGAGTTGTAATTTCTTCAACTGTGTGAAAGAGTGTCCTGACCAGGAGTCGAACCCAGAACCTCTGGTTCAAATTGCCAGTTCTCTACCACCTGAAAGACACTTGGTCGATACAATTCACACATACAACCTTCTGACAATGACATCTAGTATGTTATCTGGAACAGCTCAACTGAATAAACTGCATATAAAGAAACTCTAACAAATGATGGATACGAATATCCAAAGGTTGGAGTATCATAGTTGAGATTTTCTCCAACAGAGTGAAAATATGCCGGGACCAGGACTCGAACCTTAGTACTTTGGTTTGCCGTACCAACGCCCTCCCTACTGACCTATCCCGACGATATCCTGGTTGTCATATTTAACTCATATTTGTTGGACAAGGCTGTGAATTGCAGCACTAATTTCATTCATCCGAGCTATAACTATAGCATTTTACATGATGAATCTGAAATAACACTGAAACTCCTGTATACCATGTATCACTTTGTTGGAGAAAATCTCAACTATGATACAACATAAATTGGATATAATTTACCTAGTTGAAAATACTTTCCTCTGTTCATTATGATGGATACGTAATCACTCTTTACTATTTTTAATACAATCATACTCATTGGTAATGAATTCATACGAATGGTAATTTTTCCAACTGAGTGAAAAAATGCTTAGGACAGGAAACTTGGCCAACTCGTACGCTTACTTTAGAAAAGAATACCTTTCATCATTTAGGAAAGAATAACCCCCGGTGAGTTAAAAATTGATTAAAAATGAGTTTAAAATGATTAAAATGAGTAAAAGTGAGTTAAAAATTATTGTGTTAAAAATAATATATACACCTTCAATATCATTTTACACAAATAGCTGCTGTTGACTGAAATTTCATTCACTTAAGAATTGAAATAGAATCGGCACATTAATTAAGAAACTTTTGCACTCCTGATAATTGGCTCAGCATCTTCCTGTAAGGACCTTGCACCATTAGACCCGACCCATCAACTCCTGGTAATTAAAAATACCTATCTATAGAACCAGTCAAATTATTGTAACATTTGCTAGTAGACAAAACTCGTAGTGTTTTCATTTGGAATATCTATGTTTTTAAATATTAGATCGGTTTCTATAATTTCATGTCCTTGAAATTTCATACGTTTCCAGTAAGCATAAATGGTTCTGGTAAAGTTATTTTCTTGCATTTTATCAATTCATTGCGTTCATGAACGCGAACTTATGCTAAGTTTCTACATCAAAGAATATTATGGAAAATTGAAGTATTTGTAAATATTTTTAAAGGTACTTGTTAATTAAACTAATTCCTTCAGACATGACTTTCGAGTGATTAGTCAAATCACAAAATCAGTATCTGACGTTATGTTTCTATACATCCAATATTTTTAATAAAATTACAGATATATGTAACTAAAAAGGCATTAAAGCATGGTAAACCAAATAGGGGAGATGGGGGATGAATGGGACATTTTCACAAAAATCGTTTTTTTAATATATTTTATTTAAGTTATTATCAATATTATGTATCACATGTCATACATTAAGTGTTTGACTACATCTTATGCCCAATATTTATTCAAGATTATTATTATACAGAAATATAAAAGAAATTTAAAAAGAAGTTCTATGTCGCAATCATCCCCACAGCAGGGATGAATGGGACACAAATATTTTCCTCCCCGTATTCAATGTTAAGTACTGACAGCTGACAAAAATGCCTCTATGGCAATAGCTGAGGGATTATAAATTGTAATATGATCTTCAGGATTATTTGTTAGCCAATTATCTTGGACTCATCTCAGCTTTGCCTTAAAAGGCCCATAAACGGAAGCATTCAATGGCTGAAGACAATGGCTACAGTGAGGATGAAATGTTAAAAGAATAATTACCATAAATTATTAATTTATCAACCTATATAATATTATTTAGATAATAAATATATTTTTCAGCATCCTCTAGGGATGGATGAGACAGTTCCATTCATCCCATTTGAAATGTCCCAATCATCCCCATGATGCATATATTCAATTGTCAGCCATTTTGTCTAAAAAATTATTTGGTCGCTATGGTTAATATGCATTCATTTTAATTATCAATATTGATCCTTGAAATAAAAAACTACAACATATCTTAATTGTTTATATTGCATAAGATATTTAAGTAAGTTCAAATGTAAAAAAAAATTACTTTTAAGCAAGGTTTTCAGGAAATGCAAATTTGAAGAAAAATGAATTGGTATTGAAATCTATGAGGATAGGAAGCAACTAAAAAAAAAAGTTTATTGCCCGAATTAATGAGAACGTCCCATCCATCCCTTGTCCCATTCATTCCTCATGTCCCCTACTTCAAAACATAAATATAAAAAATATTCAAAGTAACATTTATTTCAATTTTTTTACATTTAATGAAATTCATTTCGCATAATTATGTTTTCTATAGAGGTAGATTGAAACAAGCATTGAAATTTCATCTCGTCCAAAAGACACCCAAAATATAAATGCTGATTTATTCTCCTTAATTAGTATTGTGGCAACTGATTCGTATATGCACTCTAGCTGCTGCTGCTGTGGACAATCTCTCATAAGCTTGACCTACTGTAAATATGAGTACCTGTGGCAACCCATTCATGCAGTCACTCTAGCTGCTTCGGCTGTGCACAATTCCCATCAGCTCGACCTACCCTATATCTGAGAATAAACGCACTCTACCATCACATGACATTGGACTATCGAGCTTTATTAACTCATAGGATACTGTTTGTGTACTGTACTTTATGTGCAGATATTGTAAATAAAATTCACCTATTCAGAAGTCTCTATCTATAGTACTAGAGCTCCAAACAAAACAAAACTTCACTATCTATCTATCTATATTATAAAGGACAAACGTGCCCGTGCGTAACGCTGACGTCATTTTGCGAATGGCAACAGTTGACGATGGAATTTCGGTTTTACGATTTTTACTATTGCAATTGTTTTAATTTCTAAACATCTAACATTTTTAATTTTTACACCGTTATATAGGGAAAAAAATCTACTTTCAAACGCAATTTGTTTGAAAACTGTATCTTAATCGGCTTATTTATTATAGCACTAGCAAGCTACTCCCGCTACGCTGGTCAATTTCTGTTACCGAACTTTTAATCAAACAAAATATTGACATTTCATAATTCACTTTTATATTTTAACAGAATAATAAGGCTACTATAATTTGTGACTCATGCTATAGCCAATATACACGTCAGGACACGTCGCCCTTATCATTATCTTTTTACGCATAAAGGTTTCGCTATGGTACTGCATTGTGAAATTTGGTAATTTTTCAAATTCAATATTTGGAAAACGGCATAATCATTACATTTGAAATTTATATCAAGAAAAATACATTTTTTTACATTTCAAACGCAGTTTGTCTAACAATTTTCTGTCAAATACTTTTCGAGCTATTATTTTTTTTTTCAGTAACTTCAAATGTTTCCTTTTCCGAGATTAATCTATGGCAAAAATTAGCGAAAAACCCAGTCGTCAGCAACGCATAGCTTTTTATTAAAGAGGCTGTTGGAGCAGGGATTGTCACCACCAATTTGCCACCATCACTTTTAAAATCGGTTCTGTAGTTCCAGAGATTCCATAGAAATTGTAATTTCGAATGTTTTTAGAACGCTTTTCGCTCATTTCACCCTTTTAAATTTCGATTTTTTTTTTATTTTGTTCTAAGAGAGCATTTACATCTTATAAGTAACTACCATACTAAATTTCATGTTTCTAGCACATTCAGTATAAAAAAATTGAAATTTTAGAACGTTTTTCGCTCCTGCACCCCCCTGGGGTTAGTGGCACCGACATAAAATATAGCCTATGTTGGAGTAGGGATTGTCACCAGAAATTTGCCACCATTACTTTTGAAATCGGTTCTGTAGTTCCACAGATTTCATAGAAATTGTAATTTAGAATGTTTTTAGAACGCTTTTTGCTTATTTCACCCTTTTAAATTTCAAAGTTTTTTTTAAATTTGTTCTTAGAGAGCATTTACATCTTATCAGTAACTACAATGCCAAATTTCAAATTTCTAACTCCTTCAGTATAAAAAATCGCAATTTTAGAACGTTTATCAATTTGCCACCATCACTTTTGAAATCGATTCGGTAGTTCCAGAGATTCCATAGAAATTGTAATTTCGAATGTTTTTAGAACGCTTTTCGCTCATTTTACCCTTTTAAATTTCGATTTTTTTTTTTTTTTTTTTTTTTTTTTTTTTTTTTTTTTTTTTTTTTGTTCTAAGACAGCATTTACATCTTATAAGTAACTACAATGCCAGATTTCAAATTTCTGGCTCCTTCGGTATACAAAAAATCGCAATTTTAGAACGTTTTTCGCTCCTGCACCCCCGTGGGGTTAGTGGCACCGACATAAAATATAGCCTATGTTGGAGCATGGGTTGTCACCATCAATTCGCCACCATCACTTTTGAAATCGGTTCGGTAGTTCCAGAGATTACCCCCTACAAACAAACAAACAAACAAACAAACAATCTTTACTCCTTTATAATATTAGTATAGATTTAAATTAAATTTCAAGCATGATTTTTTTATCTATCTCTATCGCTTGCAGACGATTACAAACCGTTTGCAGTTTAAACAATATAAAAAGTTCAGTATTTGTTTCCAGCTAATATTCAATAACGAAATTAAAAGTTCGTTTAGGAATAAATAAAATAGTATAAATAAAACACAGATTTAACAGACATGTAATTGAATTAAGCGCTTAAAACTGCTGAAAATATTAGAATTAAAAAAAAAAAATACTGTAGATAACGAAATTTTTAGCGATTTCTTTGGCTATTAACTTATGGCTGGAGGCCAATACGAAATTACAGGTTTTAATAAATTTCAAAATTTTATTTGAATGACATATTTCATATAAAAATGCTCTTTGGTGTTCTTAGCGGGCAATAAAAAAAATATTAAATGTAAAAAATCTATTAAAATTTTCAGTAAAAAAAAAAAAAAAAAAAAAAAAAAAAAAAAAAAAAAAAAAATTGGTTTTCATATATATTCTCTATCCCAGGAAGCCCGGGTTAGATGCCCTAGTTATGTATAAGTTCAAGTGAAAACTAGAAGTAAAACTGTGAAAATAGAAAAAAAGCAGCTGTCTGTGAGACCGCTGCGAAAAAACGCGCAAGCTAATGTTAAGTCTATGGGAAGGTTCTCGCACGAGTTCTCGCTCGCATTTTAATATTTTTAAATGATTTTTTTTTTTGCATAGGATAGCTGAGGTCGATCTCTAACGTTGTTAGTTTTTCCTTTTTCGATTTTGGTTCCAGTTTTTCTATATAAGGGTACTTTCACTTTCAGAACCGGTTCCAACTGGTTCCAAAATTGAAAATGCCCGCTTATAAAAAACTGTAACCAAAACTAAAAAAGTAAAAACTAACAACGTTAGAGATCGACCTCAGCTATCCTATGCAAAAAAATTCATTTAAAAATATTAAAATGCGAGCGAGAAATCGTGCGAGAACCTTCCCATAGACTTAACATTAGCGTGAGCGTTTCTTAGCGTGACTAGTGTAGGCTCTTAAGGGTTAATCCAGCCTTTTATTCACTTTGATCAAGCGGTCTCACAGACCGCTCACAGTACTAGTTATGCGGTAATTTCGGTCACAGCAGTTAAGGATAAAAGTAAGGATAATATCGAATTCAAAAGAAAATGCTTTATAGAAAAAATGTATATTACATTTTAATTTAATTGCATAAATATTCCTCTCATTGCGAATAATGACCGACGTTTATAAACACCGTGGCAATGCCTAGACCGATTATTGAAGACTGTTGGAAAAATAGCCCGACTTCAAAACAGCCATCGGAATAATTTTAATAGGATATCATAAAGATCAATTACAATTTAACGTGACTAAGAAATGAAATTAATCTAAATTATATTAATTAAAAATTTTATAATAAACATAAAAATTATTTGAAAATCAGTTTTATTTAAAATCAACGAATTTATTATTTTTAATGCCCTATAAAATACGCCTCTTTTTCAAGGTCTGATTACCGCCGGTGCAAACTTCCACCAATATATTTTAATCGAAATTTTCACCTTTTTTAAACGCCTTATTCAAGTAAAATTACTGTCGTGAATAAGGCAAAAATTTTCCTTTCGTTTTTATTGGTGGAAGTTTACCCCATTTATAATCGGGCACTGTACGGCACTCTATATAAAGAAAAAGTAATGCGCCATATGCAATACCTCTAAGGTAATATTGAAAATGCATCGTTCTATAGTTTATAATACAAAATATACTGTTACAAAGGCATGTTAATACATAAGTATTATTTACATACAAACAATAAATACTATAAAGATGAATTATATTTTATAAATTAAATAAATATATTTTATAAGATAATGTGACTCAAAAATTAAATGCATCTCAAATATATTAATAAAAATTATTTAATTTAAAAAAATGTTAAAAATATATGAATGAATTTAACATCAAATTTATTTCAAATCAAAGTTTTATTTTATTTTATTAATGCCTTATAAAATTTCCATTTTCTGTATGACTATAAATACAGAACGCGTAATTGTATACTCGGGCCCCAAGATCAACGAATCAACGATTTTTTTTACTTTTTAAATGACCTATAAAATTTCCCTTTTTGTATAAATATAAATGCAGGAAGCCCCAATAGAATATCCGGGCCTTAAGTTTACTCTCTGCACTTCCGTCTGACAACACTGTTTTCAATACATAGAAAAGAAAATACTTGTTTATACTTACGATCAACAAGTTGCAGGGTAACATTACACTAATAAATTAAAATCACTTTCTAACTGAGATTTTACATAATAAAAGAATTTGTATCAATCACTCGGCTTTTATAACTTTTCAAGAATAAAAACTTTTTCACCAACTTTACACAATGAACCAAGGTTGAAACATGTTACGCAACGTATTTATTGTTTCACAATTTTTTAATAAAATACATATAGTAATTCAATGAATTGTTAACAATGCAAATGCGTGTGTTAAAATATAGGGTCTTTGCTCCAAACGCAAACATAAAAGTACCACACGAAATTATTTTAGCATTTTTTATCACTTAAGTACATTTTTCCTCAACTTATTATTGCGTTTGATTGCAATCCTTTCTTGGCGATCACGCATTAAAAGTATCTTTTATTGGAAAGAAAATTATTACCTTTGTTGATAGAATTTGAAAAATGAATGATCATTTTACTTACCCATCATACGTAGTGTAGGGTAAGTCTTGTAATCGTTTTGAAAATCGAAAAAACATTTTTGACGGATTTACAGGTTTCAGACACTGGAGATTCCGAAAAACATATTTTTAGAAAAAAAAATTGCCGTCCGTCTGTGTGTCTGTAAACGCTCTACCTCCCGAACAAATCGAGATAGAGACTTGAAATTTGGTATGTACTTAGTATGTAATAATGGAAAGAAGCTTATTGAATTTCAGTAACCTCGATTATCCGGAACTATTTTTTTCGGACTCTCGAAATATTCGTTCTAATAAAAAGTATATAAAATTTTTCGAAATTGTTTATTTTAAGGAGTGAATATAAAATACAATAAAAAACATACATTTTGCATAAAGCATGAAGTCGATCGGATAATGAGTTGCCGAGATATTTGTAATCCTATTTTCCACACTCTTCGATTTTTCATGATCCTGTATTTCAAACAAATTTCAATTCAAAGATATATTTTAATTGGAAATGAGACGCTTAATCCGATGCAATAAACCGCTAGTTAATAAGATTATTTTTTTGGAGTTATAAGGATATTTCTTTTAAGCAATTCAGTAATCAAGCCTTTAAAGTTCATGACGTCATCAATCCACGATTTTATTCGAATTGCAATGCATTTTATAAGTAGTTTACACATTTTTCATTTTAATATTTTATATTATGCGTATCCATGATGGGTAAGTATTACGGTGGCCCCCAACGACTAGTTTGACAATTACATCAGTTTCATAAGGTGACTGTTGAATCAGACAGAAGAGTTTATTTTTCACACTCTCATTTTTAACTTAGCTTGTTTTTTGAATGTAAAGATGGAATTGATTTCTCACTTACTTCCTGATAGGCAAAATTATAAACAAGTGGGTAAGTGTGATCGAAGATCGCACAAAGGGTTTCGTTTAATATTCATTTCAAAACACTTTATCCTTTCTTTAATAAATCCAAATAAATTTATTTACCGGTCTATTTTTTTTTCGTTTTTTCAAATATCTGAACCGACCCAATAACGGGCAAAGCCCACTATTATACTCTGTCACAATAATATCTGTCATGTGGACTAAATGCGATATTTAAAAAAAAAATCAATTTCAAAATTAAACCTGTTGTATAGAGACCTTCAAAATGTTAAAATATGCCAATATTTCCATAATCGGGTTTTGATCATGATTCAATACGTTCCTCAAACTCATATGACGTTATAATCACTTATTGACATCATATCTACTTGCTTTCTCTATCACTCATATTGATACTTTCTTTGTATTATTCTCATACATTTGAAAAAGTCCGTTAAACTTTCAATATGACGTCAGATTAATTTTCTTTTTAATTCTCTAATGACTTCATATTAACCTGCTTTCTGTACTTACACATACTCATACTCCATGTATTATTGAGAAATGTTTGAAAATTTCCGTTTTATTACCCATATGACGTCATATTAATCTTTCTTTTTTCAATTGGTGAAACTTTTTATTTCATTTTTATTTTTCACGTGGAAATCTTTCAATAGAAAATTAATTATTGTAGAAAGAATTTTATTGTGGTTTTTTAATTGTTGGCAACTGCTAAACGAAATTTTTTTTAATTTAATAAGAAAAGGCTGTTAGATTTTTGGTTTTTTATCTCTCTATATTAAAATAATACGATTTTTTCAAATTTGTGATTTTGAGCGTCATAATAGGTATTTAGCTATAAGTATACAAAATTTCATCACTGTAAATTACATAGTTTCTTAGAACCGGCTCTGTGACGGACAGACAGAGAAACGGGACAAATAGGGTTTCGTGAGATGAACGAAACCTTAAAAATTATGTACACTTTTGTGTTTCTGATGACAATACAAGATTTTAATATACTATTTAGAACTTGGGTGTACATTAATAAATTAATCGTAAGGCGTTTTTCCGTTATCCGGCAGCAAGTGATAAACTGCTAAACATTATATATGGTTACAACTGTCTGCGAGTTACAAAAACAACGCTATTCATTATGCGCCAAAATAGGCCAACAGGCTATAAAACTGCAATAACGAAATATTTTAAACACCTTAATGTAGAATATATAAATGAAAACTAAAGAATATAATATTATATATATTTTTTATCATTCAATAGTTTAATAGTAATTAAATTATGATTATATGTTGAGAAAACATTTTAAAATCTTAAATAGATAGTTTAAAAAATGCTTTTTTTTCTTTGTTGTTGCCATATTTAAAAAAGAAAATAGAGCAAATTTATACATTTTTTTTTTTTTGATAAATTCACTACATCGCGCTTTCTAGCAAGTGTAGATCAAAGCGGTAAATTTGCCATAATTGGGTTCGGTGCCTGTGCCAAATTAACGTATTTTAATGGAACGACATATGAATCGCAGTCATGAATTCAGGCTTGATTTAAATATAAAAATTGAATGCTTACAAAAGAGTGTTTTTAAAGAAGCTATTTTTACTTTTCATTTATTTATTAATTCTATGCTATAAAGCAGCAGTACTCACTAAAACTTCTGTATGAAAGGTTTCCAAAATCTAGTTGGTAGAGAAGTCAGATCGAGGGGCGCAATTACGTTTATCTAGTCATCTGTCTATATATTACTTACCCATCATACGTAGTATAGGGTAAGTTTTATGATCGTTTGAAAAATAAAAAATAAAATTTTCTTGACAAATTTACACGTTTTAGACACCGGAGATTCCGGTAAACATATTTTTACGGGGTAAACTAGTCGTTGGGGGCCACCATAATACTTACCCATCATGGATATGCATAATATAAAGTATAAAAATAAAACATGCGTAAACTATTTATAAAATGCATTGCAATCCGAATAAAATACTGGCTTGATGACGTCCTAAACTTTAAATGCTCTATTATGGAATTGCGTAAGAGAAACATCCTTATAACTCTAAAAATGATAATCCTATTAACTAACAGTTTACTGCGTCGGATTAAGCGTCTCTTTACTAATTAAAATATATCTTTGGATTGAAATTTGAATGAAATACAGGATCATGAAAAATCGAAGAGTGTGGAAAATGTGATTACAAATATCTCGGCAACTCATTATCCGATCAACTTCATTCTTAATAAAAAATTTGTTTTTTTTTTTTATTGTCTTTTATATTCACTCCTTAAAAAAACAATTTCGATAATTTTTATATACCTTTTATCAGAACGAATATTTCGAGAGTCCGAAAGGAATAGTTCCGGGTAATCGAAGTTACTGAAATTCAATAAGCTTCTTCCCATTATTACATACTAACTACATACCAAATCTCAAGTCTCTATCTCAGTTTGTTCGGGAGATAGAGCGTTTACAGACACACAGACGGACGGCAATTTTTTTTTATAAAAATATGTTTTTCGGAATCTCCAGTGTCTGAAACGTGTAAATCCGTCAAAAAAATTTTTCGATTTTCAAAACGATTACAAGATTTACCCTATACTACGTAAGATGGGTAAGTAAAAATGCCGTCCGTCTCTCTGTGTGTCTGTAAACGCTCTATCTCCAGAACAAATTGAGATAGAGACTTGAAATTTCGTATGTACTTAGTATGTAATAGTGAGAAGAAGCCTATTGAATTTTAGTAACCTCGATTTTACGGAACTATTTTTTTCGGACTCTCGAAATATTCGTTCTGCTAATAAGTATATAAAAATTTTCGAATTTTTTTATTTTAAGGAGTGAATATAAAAGACAATAAAAAAACCAAATTTTGCATAAAGAATGAAGTCAATCGGATAATGAATTGCTGAGATATTTGTTATCCTATTTACCACACTCTTCTATTTTTCATGACCCTGTATTTCGTTCAAATTTCAATTCAAAGATATATTTTAATTGGAAATGAGACGCTTAATCCGACACAGTAAATATGATTATCAAGTTTGGAGTTATAAGGATGTTTCTTTTACGCAATTCAGTAATAGAGCCTTTAAAGTGTACTAGATGGAACCCGTCAAAACTTGACGAAAAAAACTACTGTAACAATATCAGTAAAATAAGCTTCTTTATTATTTAAGAAGAGGTGCGTATGAAACAGTCTTTCAAATATTATATTTTAAAAGTTTTTTTCCCCAGTCAAATACAGTGCTATTTCCGATGCAAACTCCAAACAAACAATCCATAAACAACTGTGTAATGCAAATCAGTTTGACATTATCGCCATATTCCGCACGGCAAGAAAAAAATTTCATGGAGCTATGAAGTATCATACAAATAGTATATTCCTACGTTCATCTCATATTCAGTAAATAAAAGAACATAGTAAATAAAGCACACATCCCCCCCCCCCTGTGATAATGCAACCGAATGAGCTCCTATGCGCATGTGCATTGTATCTGCCCAAAAGCACCGTCGAAATTCGATGTTAAAAAAGTTTTAAAATTGTTCATTACAAATCCATATTTTCTAAAACGCATCCATTATTTTAAGCTAATCAATTTTTATGTAAATATGAAGAGCTTTTATACAGTAATTAATCAATCTGCAGATCAGGGAGATTTTTAAGGTTTTCAAGTGTAATTTATTTGTATGGTTTCTTCTGTTCCTTTACATAAACAGGGTGATTATCCCTTTCCCATCACAGTTGAGCATATTTTCCCTCTTATACAGTTGACAAATGGATCTTTAAAAAAAATTTAAAAATGCAATTCCTAGCATATTCTGATATCTGCTGGAACATATACATCAACGAATTCAACATATCAAATTTATGTTCAACATAACTGAAAATATTTTTTTTTTTTTTTGGACAGATTTTCGTTTAGCACCAAAATGCTTTATCTTATTGATAGTCTGATCTTATGATGTATCATTGTGTTTATTATTATTCACTTTTTATGATGGTTAAGGAAATATATTTTCAATTGTGGCAACTTTCCCAGGGGCTATTTTACATTATTGAAGCAAACTGGTGGTCATTGATAAGATACAATTGAAAAACTTTTTCATGCTTGAAAATTATTTAAAAAGTCGGTAAATTAAGCAGCAGTTTTCAAATAAACTTCATTCGAAAGCTAATTTTTTTTTCTAATTGATGATGTAAGAATTGAAATTGTAAAATGTAGTAAAAAATAGTAATTTGTAGTATTTAGAAGTGATGCAAGCGTGATGAAAGCTAAAGCAATAGCACCGCTTGTTGTCACAACAGTTGTACATTTCTAAAAATTGCCACTGTATTTTGGCTGGCGTCCAAAAGTAGAAAATCCATATTTTAACATCGAAAGAGAAATTCACAGTGAAAGAAATAAGACTTTACGCTAATAAGGAACTGTTAAATGAACTTATAATAAACATAACCAAAATAATTCCTATAAAATATTAGTCTTACATTGTTTATTCTAGCTAAAAATACAATCAGTATTTCAAGGTTTTTTTTTTTACAATAACACTATTTTTAATATTTTTAAATTTCCTGAAATCCATTACTTTTGTGATTTTTTTTTAATTAAAAAGGGGAATTATCTAACCTACTAGCCACCACTGGCGACCAGTTTGGTCTCCCTTAAATGTATGTTAGGCACTGTAACACGTTACTTTTATCCATAATTTATTTTTTTTTCCGTAATCCTTCGCCAAACCGGAAGATTCTAATAGACAAATCAAAAACTTTTTCGATCATGGTAGCATTTCGCATATTTTTTGTTGTTATGTATTTCATCTTTCTTGACAAAAACCGCTTAACCAACTTAAGCATTTATGCTTCATATCCGTTTGCTTATCAGTTGCAATATGCTTGCTAATGAGGAGATTCTTAAACATATTAAGTAGTTTTCCATAATTGGATCCATTGCCAAATGGCGTATTTTATTTAATACGATTTGGTGCAATGAAGTCTATTTTGTGAAAGTCTTTAATGATATCCACCATTTACACTGAACCATATTGTTGCCAATATTTTTTTGTTTGTTTGTTTGTTTCTCGCTAACTTTGGCTGTAGACTTGATTACGGGAGAATCAAGAAGAAAATCTATCATTATTCTCATTTAAAACGTCTTGAATAATGTGACATAATCGGAGTGCATATTATAACACGTAATTTTCGAGTATGGTTTGGTGAAACATTGAACTTTTGGAAGCCAGTTTTGATAATCACGTAAATATGTCACACCAACATTACCGCCTATAATTCGAATTACAGCAACCCGTTTTTTCTCTCTATATTGCAACTCTATAGTTAATATAGTGCCCCGGTGCGTCTACGACAGCTGTTCCATCAGAACATTTGATTTCAAAATAAAAGTATCGTTTCTAATTTGCACACGCGAAAAATAAAAGCTGGTATTGGCGATTTTAAAAATTCTATTGGCGAGACTTGCGCCCAAATAACACAAAAGTACTTAATGATGTTATGTATTTTGTAAATGTATATTAAATTACTGTTTTGAAAGCGATTGGTCATTAATAATGGTAAATATGATTGGTGATTAACAATCATTTTCGGTGGTCTCTCTTCCTTTCACGTATAATACATAAATACCAAATTAACTGACAATTTGTTTCGAAATTTGATTCATTAAATATCATTACATGAGTTGTATTTGTTTACATTCAGCTTACATCAAGAAAAGATAAAGAATGAAGTTGAGTTGTATAGCACATAATTATGGTAAAATTTGAATGTGTCACTGGTACGAATTATTTTTCTGACACCAGGCAGCGCTCCAAAAAATCTTTCATGGAAAACTTACTTTACGAACGATTATCTCCATGGTTTAATGGTTTAATATTTTAAACCTTCACGACGAATGAATCTTTTTTTTTTGTTTACTTTCATGGATAGAGAATTTGAACTGCGAAGCTAATTTCAACTGAAGTTATTGGAGAATATATACATAATTGAACGTAAGTCATCTCTCAAATATTAATTTATTTTGAACAATCTTTCTAAAAATGTCACATTTATGAAGTTTTATTCGAAAACATAATTTTTAATAAAAATGGCCGCCTGGCATATGAAAAAGTGAAACGGACATTCCGGAACTGTTGATGACAGTCACATGACTTACGGTTTTATTATAGAGATAATAATAAAAAAAAAAGTAATTGGTAACATGTAATCAAGGTATGCATTCAAGATGAAGCAATCAATGACGGCTCCAATTCTAATCTTTGTAATTAAGTATTGAAAAATCAATTAAAATTACATCATGTTGACACATCATATACATTTTTCTCTTTAATTTTATCAATGTTAAAATGCATTTCAAGCTAAGCATAACGTCATTTTCACCGGCACAAACTTTTCACGCGTACTTTATATACATTTCTTTAATGCTTGAACACCATGTATACAAATAAAAAGTATTTTCTGTATTTAATTGTGATGAAAAAAACGGTATCAACAATGTTATAATGCATAAAGATAAAATAAACCCAATGGACAATATTACCGTGACGTCATAATAAATATGATTTTTTATTCGCTTATAAAACACGCGGATAAATATTTTTACCGAAATTTAACTTGCAAATTAAAAAATTTGGCCTAAAAGCCACGTTCTTTTAATATTTATTATTTCTCTTTTATCCTCACAACCATAGAGTTCAGATAATAAACTCTGTGACTCGCAACATTGGGCGTTATCCAATTATGACGTCATTTGCAGAAGTAAAAGTTTAATTAAAAATTACGACTAATTAATTGAATTTTCGAACAAACGAATGCCCGATAACAAATCTGTGTTCAAATATCTTTCATTTAAAAAAAGAATGATGTAATTTGATGCAGTAGTTTGTTCTCACGGATTGTCGAAAGAAAACACTTAGCGTTTTAAATATATAGATGACGTTATCCAGCCACGGTTTTATTCGAATTACAATGCATTTTATAGATAGTTTACACATGTTTTATTGTACAACTTAATTAAATTATAATTAATTAATTCGATTTTTTATAAACGTTAAAGAGAATACAAAGTAGAATAAATGTGTCGTTTTTAAACAATTGTTACAACAATCCATAATGTTTTTATTACAATTCAAATATTGGTAAAATACACACAGTTGACGGCTTTGTTGTTGTCCATAATGATTTCCTTTCAATTTCAGCTCATATTATAAATTAACAAGAACGAAAAATCATGCGTCAAGCACAGATTATGAAACACTTTCCAACACCGCTAGAAAACTGTAACGAAACTTCACCGTTAAATAAGGTGAAAGAAGACATATAACACATTGAAAAATACAGTTTTTGAAATTACCTTCCAGAGTCAAATAAAGTAGTCGAATTATTTTGCGCAGCCCTGTATATGATCAATAGATGTGGATATATAGCATGATAAAATTTAGTTCTGTTAAAATATTCATATTCAGCAATTTTCGCCAATCGATGGAAATGCACTCGAAATCTTTTGTACATCCCTGTATATTATCTGAGGACTTTTATACACACCACATATTAAGCTAAAAGGCAACTTAAAACTCACTCGCAGCAATTACCAACCGTAAACGACAATGTATATTTTCCTTGCGTATCCCTGTATATTAATCTATTTATATAATACGGTAATGTGACGATGCCGGGTCGCGCTCATCCTCGAAAACGGAAAAAAAACGTATCGTGGCCATGTTAGGCTTAAGCATTCCGATGCCGTATTATAAATCGAACAATTGTGTTATTTAATCTACATTGTCTCACATCTTTTCTTCTTCATTTTCTCTAAAACCTTCAAAAACTAAACAATTATAATGTTTTAAGTTCTAAATTAAAAATAAGCAGCTATCAACAGCAGATTAGCGATATAAACAAATGAACACCGTTTCCATTCAGAAACACAAGTTCCAAATCAAGAAACTATCATATGAACGACTCTTTGACGATTCGTTAAAAAAATACGGCTAACATCCGATTCATCCAATTGGAGGGTTACATTTTCAGCGTCACGCCAAAAGGGCAGTTGCAATTGATGTCATGTTGGAGGTCACACACTACAAATAGGCAGTTATGATTGGTGAAAGTACCCTGACCTCCAAGTGAAGTACAATGGTTCATCAGCTGATTGCAACTTCTCTATTCTCTGAACTCTGTGTTCAAGCCCATCGCATTATATGTATTTTTAATTTGTTCATTTTTTCTTTTCGCACAGTTTCAGATTTCATGTGAAATTAGTGTTCTGTGTTTATATGACATCTGTATAGATAGCTGCGATTAGTTCCTCTTTAGGCCTTTTTAATTCTCCACTGTTAATTTTTTAACGAAATTTTCGAAAAATCATTCTCGCATCAATTTGGTGGCGCCATCTACCTAGCGTAAAATATAATATTTTAAAATGTAAAAAATGATGCAAGTTTTTTTTTCTTTTATGACAAATAAAAATTTACAGTGAAAGATCGAATGCTGCAAATTATGAATTTATTATTAGCATTTTTAAAAGCCTGTTCCTAACATTTGTCTTTCTTTGAGCAAATTTATTGTGTGTAAAATATGCCTGTGAAATTTTACCAAGATAAGTTCATGATGAGTTTACTTTTTTGGAATTGAATTTTGCTTTAAAGATTCTTTTTGTGAAAAAAAACTTTGAGGAAGGTCTCTTTTCATTAAATTAAATTTTATGAAAAGGCTCTTTTTATTAAATAGAATTTTTTGAAGGACCCTAATTTTTGCCTGGATCGACCTCAGATATGAGGTGTGTTAATTATTATACACAATTAAATTGCATTTTACTGCTTTTATTGGTAATAGTTCTAATTATTAATAAAATAGTTATAATAAGATTTACAACAGGGTTTATTATTATTATTATTATTATTATTATTATTATTATTATTATTACCTATGCATATTTTAAGCTGAATTTAATATATTTCTGTGAATGATATTCTATTGTTTAAAAATGCAAAAAGCTTTTTTTTAACTTTTTTATTTAACCTATGCATTTTTTTAATGGCTACTAACTGCCAACTTACGCAAAAGAAAATTATGTAGATTTCTAAAAATAAATAAAAATAAATAAAATAAATAAAAATAAATAAAATAAATAAAAATAAATAAAATAAATAAAAAATCAGTTGATTAATCTGTTTTCAAAAAAAGCCTTGATTCAAAGTATTTTTTTTTTCACTTTTTAGGATTCAAAATTAGCATTAACATAGAAAAAATATAGATTTTTATATTCCTAAAATTTTCAACTATTCCTAAATTTTTACGCACTTTAAGCAAAAATTCATGTTCAAATGACAGTTGCATAGGAAGTATAATACATTTTTTTTTTCCTCTGGAGGTTGACTTTTACAAACACAGTTTTTGAGGTGATTTTGATGACTTGCCACTATCGGAAGGATAGCGCATAACACAAGATTACAGTAAGATAACATTACGGAAATCCCATATTGGATCTCCAATTAAAACACACGCAATATTTCATTTTATATCATCTGTTTAAATGAAATAATATATCAGTAATATGACCTAACGTTCTAAACTTAAAATATCCCTTTGGTCCCTTGTCTTAAAATATCCCTTGTCATTTTTGACGGGTGCATATGCTAGTTTATTTATATTCCACAAATTTCTATTAGTGTACTAAAGCAGGAAAATTCGGAACACAATTAAAAAATACCCTTAAGGAATTCTCTCCCATAGTTTGTAATACTTGTGTAGCCCTGAACCGAGTTTATAAACACACCAATGAACAACCTATGAACAACCGAGTTTATAAACACACACGCACTATGAAAAAATTTAGTTAAACTTAAAAACGCAAACCAAAGTTGAAAACGCACTTATCACACATAGACTGCAAATATCGCACATGTACTGTAACCGATATCTTTTTTGTGTCCCTGTAAATAAACGCAATGCACACCACACATTAAATAGAGCAATTTAAAGTGCACCTCAGTAATGCATATAATTTTCATTATGTTTGAAATAGTTAATATCACTCAATTACACTGCAAACGATTTTTCCCCATATAACAATCTGTATGAGAATTCTTTTATATTAAAAACAAGTGTTCATTTGTTAATGTCTGTAAATTTACTATTTACTGTCCATTTTACCAATTTTCATTCAGACATTATTTAAAAAACATGGTCAAAAATGTTCACTAAAAACGTCCCCCATTTAAAAAATGTAAAAAACAGTTTCAAAAAAAAATCTTCACCACTCCACAAAAGCGCTTTCGCCCCAGCTAGAGCATCATCAGTTGTGATCTTCAATTCTCTGCCTCTCCGCTATATATATGAATGCTGGTTGAAGAGCTTCCCCTCTCGGCATACAATTCTCTCTCTCTCTCTCTCTCTCTCTCTCTCTCTCTCTCTCTCTCTCTCTCTCTCTCTCGCCCCCTCTTCTAACATTTTTTTTCAGCGGCAATCAAGCAATGAATGAACCATATCATTGCATACGGCTTTGGAAACATTGATTTCTATTGATTCTCTTATTAAAGCATTATGTAAATTTTCGTAGTTCGCTATTTTCTGTATTTGTAAGGTTTCAAGTTTTATAGGGGTTTTAGTGTTTAATCTTGCAAGAGCTGTTGACTGTTTATTTAGTTTTATATCTCTGATATGTTCTTTCATTCTTTCTTCTATTTTTCTCTTCGTCATTCCTATGTAAGTAAGCTTTTCATTTCTGTTGTTTAGACAATTTATTCTGTATATTCCTGCTGTTTGTATTTCCTCATATTTTTCTATATTATTGATTTGAAGAGGGATGGATTGGGGGTTAGTGGGACTATTTTTCCTATTTTTTTCCAATTCTCGTTTTATTTTCAAAGATACACCTTTTATATATGGAACAGGAGAAGTGTATGTTAGATTCTTCTGTGCTGGTTGTATATGGTCAAGTCTTTCTCTTACTCTTTCAATTAGTTTAATTATAGTTTTTCTCGGATGTCCTGTCAGGCAGGACATCCGAGAAAAACACTGTAAATTATTGTGCATTGTTTTAATAGTCAAATTAAAAGTGCTGGTCAGAGTAAATTTTGAAATTGCCAGAATATGTTCGATTAATTTTGCTGACCGGTAGAATGATGTCATAAAGTATAACAAATAAATCTACCATCTGCGCATATTTTCTGTTGTATGCTCTGTCTGTGTAAAAACAAAAATGTTACTTATTACTGCAGCTTTACATAACATGCCTAGTAAATTTGTATGATTTAAGCATATGAGACGTGAATTTTAAAACTTGCCTTACCCAAAATTTAAAAACTGTTCTGTATAAATCTATTCTATTGATAAATATGTACCGAAAAAACACTTCAATCCGCAAAAAAGCTAGTTTTAGCATGCATTGTAAAAACTTGGTTTACAATGAAAACCAGAGTTGTCAAGTCTCCGGCTTTTTGAACACCAGTAATTTTTTTGAGAAAATGTTGTTCTTTTAAATCGCAAAATGCTCCGATTCAATAAAAAACATTTTCTGTATTAAATTACTGGTATCCAAAAAGCCGGAGACTTGGCAGGTCTGATGAAAACTAATGAAAGAAGTTAGGTGTTTTTCGCTATTTCTCAAAATTTGATTTTTTGGGTAAGGTGAGTTTTGAAACTCACATATTCATATATAAGGTAAGGCCAGGTGGGGTAAAACAAAAAAGGTGGGGTAGGAACAGCTTGCATATTAGCCCGCAATCTGCCATCTTGTTTTTTAAATCAAAACACATTTGTTTTGTTTCTCATTTCTAAAATAATTTTCATCCATATTTACTTATTATAAACATGTTATTTAATTTAATTGACTAATTTATTTATATTTAATAACTAGGAGGCCTACCCCCTGCGAGCTACGCTCGCCAACCCCCACTCAGACTTCGAGGCCTCTAAAAACATGACAACGTGCTTTGTTTTAAAAATATTGGTCAATCTGTAATTGGGTTGCCATGCTTTTAACGTTTTAATGGGGCATTTTTTGATTATCATGTCCTCATACACAGCTGTTACAACAACTGACGACTGTTTTCGGGATTGATAAGTAAAATCAATTATAACTTGAAAACCAGCTTGTATAAAATTGTGGCTACCTCTCGGACTTTTATAACAACGATCTGTATTCTATTCTTCCTTTGCGTTTAAGGATGAGAAAAATTCCATCTGCTTGTGAATAACATTAAGAACCATGGTATTGAAAAGTACTATGTTATAGATATTTTCAGTAACATGTTTTAATTTTCTCTCTATTTTAGTGCACCATCATGCATATTTTCATGTTATTTTAAATATGTAAATTATTTATTTTAATTAATATGTATATACGAATTTTCTAATAATTATTTATCATACAAAATTAATTAAATATTTTGTGCATGCATGCCTGCATTTATTTGGCATCAATTGCTGAGATATTTAAACAAATTTGCTATCTGCGGTAATTTTACACCATGTTATGTCACTTGAACATTGTCCATAAGAAAATCGGGTACTTTTCCAGTATAGGATCCTTTGCTTTGATTTGGCGTAATTCGAGCTTCAAAAAGGGATAGATTCGTTAATATACATAGATTTGTTGCCAAAAGTTACGAAAACAAACCCAATGAACTTTTGGTGCTTTTCTATTATAGGGGTCTTGACGCTTTTTTAAAAAGCTTGGCGCAATTCGGGCATCAGAAAGTGAGATGTGCCAAATGACATAAACAGGCATGGAAACAAATTCGACGATTTTTTTTGTTTATATGCGTATTTTAATTATACGTATATTATTATTGTTTTTTCTATACAAATTACTTCTGATTATATATAAAATAGGATAAATGACATTTTACGATAAACAAATTGTATAAATATTGAAAAAATGCTTCTGTATACGAAATGACAAAGTGAATAAGTTGACAGAAAGTATGTTGCCAAATTTCCTTTTCCGCCAAGGCTATTTTCCCTATTTCGTCAAGGCCCCATATACTGGAAAAGCACCGAATAAATTAAATTAAATGCTGACAGACGATTGAATCCTGACGGTAGAAATGTGATTTTGTTTTCAAATTTTCCTGAAAAACATAATTTAATCACAATCTTGTCTTCATTAATGATAGAAATAAAAGATAAATTCAAAGTAAAAAGAATATAGATTCAAAGTAGATTCAAATAAAAAGAAATCAATAATCCCTATCGGGATCCTTTTCAATTTTTTTCCCTTTTTTGTCACAAAAAAACTGAGTAATTAGTTGCCATCATTACAGAAATGTCATTTAAAATTAGAAAAAAATTAATATCTCGAAAACTAATTCCAATTTCAAAATTCTATTACCAGTTTTGACATCCGCGGATTTTTATGGACAATTGGTGTTAATTTCTCTATCAAGCGTTTAATATTTTATTAAAAATAGCCCTGAAACATAATCAATCGTTTAACCAGTCGTTTCATAAAATCGTTTCATAAATTCGTTTCATAAAATCGTTTCACAAATTCGTTTCATTAGGATTTTATATATATAGGGTAGATAAAAGTTTAATAAAAAAAAACATTAAGATGAATTTGAAAAATTAATATAGAGTAAAAGCCAGAATTCCAGTTTGAAAAATTAATAAAGAGTAAAAGCCGGAATTCCAGTTTGAAAAATTAATATACCGTAAAAGGTGGAATTTCCCGTTTTTTCCGCTTAATTTAACACGATATATGATTCAATTGTTAAATAATCATTTCAATTGCATTTTCTAAATACCCAAAGAACGTTTTTGGTATATCATTGTTAGGTATTAACAAGGCCGTAGCCAATCAAGGTTTGATTCCCATCCGAAATTCTTTCAGGATGACTATAAATAAGCCATTAAGTATCAATCAAGAAAGTCAAAATTAAAAAATCAACTTTTTCTTTGATCATGTCAGCATGTTGAAAAGATGAATGCAATTTTAGAAAATAAAAAATAGCTAATAAATAGCAGAAAGTTTTAAAATTCCTAATTTTTTTTCTTGAAATGGAACTGTGTAAAAGTGGGATTTCCATGCTATCAAACAAATTGGTGGAATATTCATATAGATTCACCAACTTGAAGAATACAATGAGAGTCTAATTCCAAACAACCACAAACTGGCAACGTAACCGTTTTGATGTATGCTCCCGGCAGAGTTGTCAAGTCTGCGGCTTTTTGCACACCAGTAATTTTTTAGAGAAAATTGTTGTTCTTTTAAATGACAGAATGCTCCAATTAAATAAAATAGCATTTTCTGTACTAAAATACTGGTGTCCGAAAAGCCAGAGACTTGGCAGCTCTGGCTCCCGGGAATATATTTCTGACAAAAGACATTTTAAAACAGTATATGTAAAATCTTCAGAAATCTTTAATTTGGTTGGCATTATCGTTGATACATTAGCGAGGTAGAATCACCATCAACACAAATGAAATTATAAATTTCTTTGCAATGAAGAAGACTCAAGTATTCAGTTTTCTGATGTGATAAGTATCAGTTACTGGAATTCACAATAAATAACTTTTAAATAATTTTACCTTTATTAAAGTATTACAAAACAAAAATGAAATACGATAATAAGAATAAAAATTTGAACCCGCAAATCCCCCTCCGAAATATTTTTCTGGTTACGGCCTTGGTCAGAGGTCTCTGAGACCGCTTGATCGAAAGATGAATAAAAAGGCTCGATTAACTCACAAGATACTGTTTCTTTACTAAACTTTATGTACATGGACTAATATAATTAAAATTTACCTATCCAAAATCTATAGCGATAGTATTAGGGCTCCAAACGAAAAAAAAAAAAACACTAGTATCTATAGTTCAACTGAAAATTACAAATTAAACTGTGATAATTAAAAAGAAAACAGAGATCTGCAGTGGTGGAAAAGATATGCAGCAGTGCCCCGATTGTCACCTCTAAAATTTAACAGTATTCATTGTCTTATAAAATCTCAGAAATAATGTCATTAAGTAAGACTAAGAATGCAGTTAAAATTTAGTGGTGACAATTGGCCCACTGCTGCGCATCTTTTCCACCACTGGATCTGTGAGTCCGCTAACAGCCGTTAAGGTTTAATAAGACTCTTACCAATCGCCTCTATTCAATTAGTAGAAAAACAAATCTAAAATAAGACAAGAATAAGACTCATAACCTCAAATCCTTCACCGAAATACTTTTCTGTCTACAGCCTTGGCTATTAAAATATTTTAAACCTATTAAGCGATGAAACAGCTGATGCTAGACAATCTAAGCAACTAAATCACACGAAATTTTTTAAATAGACAAGTCAAAATAACTAAAAAACAATAAATAAATAAACAAAATACCTAATATAAATGGGTAAGATCCTTGATTCTCGGATACGCCTGCACTTGTTGTGCTCTGCGAATACATAAACAAGCGAATGGTTGTTGTCCGGCTTCCGCTAATAACCAAATGGATATATTTTATCCTTCAAAAATCAGAAACTTATTATACATAACAGTAAAATTGAATACATATAATTACGAAATATTTCCTCTATTTAAAAAATGAATCTAAATAGTTTTCCACAGAAATGAAAAAAATTTAAATTTATAAAATGTGAAATAATTTTTCTGAACAAAAAGAAAAATAAGCTGCAATTTAATTTAATGCATATATATTACATATTGAAAATATATTTTCGTATTAAAAAAAAATGAGTTTAAATAATTCATCAGCTACATGTAGATGTTTTAACCGCAATCTACAACCTGATTATTAACCTTAGCCAATTCTGAAGAAAAGGGGTGAAACGTCCAGTGTACATGTTCGCACCATGTATTTAAGATATCTTAGATCGACATTTTTGATGGGGTACCCTCCCGGAACTGAATACCTGTTCACACTGCAAAACTCATCTAAGGTAACTCACTGAACCTCACTTTGTCTGAGATCTTTACAAACATAGAATGTATGCATGCGCCAGCCTCAGCGTTAAAGCCAGCCTCAACAGCCAATCAGTTAAAGCTAGCCTCCAGAGCCAATCAAAGTGAGTGGTTGTGGCTGTATCTAGCAATAGAAAGTTCGAACTCACTGAGTGAGATTTTGGAACTCACGTAGTGATTTCGGCGGTCTAAGATATCTTAAATATCCTATCTGAACAGGGTATAAATGCTATGAGAATATGCATAGAAAAATAGTCCCATTTTTAAACCGTATGATATAAGAAACCGGAGTTTTTCTATAATATAGTGCCCAGAAGTAGAAAGTGTTGTTATCGGCGTCAACATTATACTTCAGAAATAGAGGACGCCGATAGATGGCGCAAGTGTTCCATCCGCGGCTATGATAACTTTCATTTTTACATATACATCATTTTAAATCTATTTTTTTTTCTGTCATAAATCAGTACTTTACAATGCTTTAGATAAAAAATAAACAAGAAAAAAAATTCTAATAATGAAAATGCAGTTAAGGAGAAATGTAACTGATTTCATGATACCTAATTTACAGACTTGCCAAGTCTCCGGCTTTTTGCACACCAGTATTATCTTAGAGAAAATGTTGTTCTTTTAAATCGCAGAATGTTCCGATTACATAAAACAACATTTTCTGTGCTAAAATACTGGCGTCCAAAAAGCCGGAGTCTTGACAAGTCTGCAATTGTAATGAAATCAAACAGTTACAAACTTTATCATAGGATAATGTTTTTTTTTTTCCTACAATATTTAGTAATTTCTAAAACAATATATTGGATAAATACATCATACTATGATGAATTGTTGTAAAAATATGTCCTTTTTTTATACAGTTAAATTATTTTACACCTATTTTGACAACTTTTTAATCGGTATTCATTATTACATAAATTGTTTACATCCAGTTAACAAACTAAGATTAAATTGAATTGTTAAAAATTTCTGATATTTCAAACCTTTAGTTTTGGGTAAAATAATTGTCTGAGTGCAACGAAGACTCATACACAGCGCAGTATTACTTTGCCCCATATATAGCTACGATGGATATTAAAACCTTTCGTCAAGCATAACTCAAAAAATATTTAACGGATTTCGTTCAAATTTTTACAGCAGGTACCTATAACAACGACGTCTATTTATTACCAAGAATAAATGTCAAACCGTTTGGAAATTATATTAAAAAAATAGATAAAAAAGCACAATTAAAGTACATATGTCACGAAAATTTTGTGCGTACGTCATTTTCACCGGCGGGAGATTTTCGTAGACAATCGGAATTGAAAAGTTCATGGAGTCTAATAAATTATTACACCTTGTAATGATATATTACTTTTAAATTTTACACCTTTAGCATTTAAAAGTAATAAGTTCATGGAGTACATGGAGCAAAAAAATATGCACGCACTAATATTCAGCACAATAAAATATATTTCAATTTAGTAGAAATCGAAAATTAATCTGTATTTTTTTCTGTTTGAAAGAAAACCCCCACAATAACTTGGTAGACTTGGTATTAGAGATTTGGCGCAAATCTCAGCAATAGCAGCTTTTTTCATTTCACATGTGTAAAAAAAAAAAAAAAAAAAAAAAAAAAAAAAAAAAAAAAAAAAAAGTCTTTGGTGTTTAAATAAAAGGTTTCGATTTATGGCATTATTTCTTTTTTTTTCTCTTTTTAGCATTTTAAATGGGATTAATGAAAGACATGTATTTTAAATTAAATGAGTGAAAGGTTTATATTTAAATGAAATGAATTCAATATGAAAATGTTATAGGAACAATATTTGGCAATTTATCAACTGCGCCAGGATAACATAAAAGTACCAATATATCAAACGATGTAGTACATGAAATGAAACAATTATACTAGGACTTCCCTCAAAGGGATTAGTCTGAGTGATATTGCTGAGAACATAAAGTTAACAATTACGATATAAAGAAGATATCAACAAGAATCTAAGTGAATATACAGCATATGATAGACAAGAGATAGATAAAGATACAACATATGAAAAATAGCAAATTAAATGATATAATTACAAAATATCATATATAAATTCATATACTGTTATGTTTTCATATGCATTTTTTTATAACATTTGGCAAATAATCTCATTTTCTTAAGCGGGAATTGCTCAAAACTTAAAAAAAAAAACCGCCGGATCTTTTAAAACGATATTTTTAAAGTCACATAATCAGATTTGCAGCCAATAGCGTATTTTAGCAAGCGTAGTTTAACGCAAATTTAATTTAAATTTTGCAACATTTTCTTTGTGACAAATATCTAAATAAAATATTAAAAAATAAAATATTAAATATTGAAATATTAAATCAAATATTTAATATTTGAATTAAAAAAATTTCCTTTGTTTATTTGTATAACTATTTATAGAAACTCGTATACTTCAAACCACATTGATAACATGCTTTGCTACAAACGTGTCTACCAGTCTAACTACTCGTATGTCTTAGCTGTGTCTCTCTCCGAACTCATCTGTCTACTGTCTCTCTACTCTTCTGTATACCCGTCTCAGTATCCGTCTGTCTTTCTACCCGACTCTTTAATCGTGTCTCTACCTGTCTCGCTTCCCGTTACACTACTCGTCTATCAACACGTCTGTCTGTCTATATACCCCTCTCTCTACCCGTCTGTCAAGTCGTCTCTGTACTCGTCTCTCTATCCACCACGCTACCCGTCTCCCTACCCATCTCACTACCCCTCTGTCAACCCTTTTTTGCACCTGCCTCGCTACCCGTCTGTCTATTCGTTTTGCTACCCGTTAGCTTATCTCTGTCGCTATCCGTCTCTCTACCCGTCTGTCTACCCGTTTGTTTACACGTCTATCTATCTCTCGCCAACTCTTCCCAATATTTAAACAATTTAGTAAACGGAAGCCGTTTATCTGTTATTAAATGCAAACAGGAGTAATTTATCTAAAGAGTGTAATCAGATGCAATTTTTTTAAATACATACATAAACCAGCATAATAATTCACCAGTTTTATTTTCATAGTAGTTTATGTCATTTGACAGTAAGTAAATCTCAACTTCTTCAACCCGAACTGCGTCAAGCTTTTTAAAAAGCCCCAAGGTCCGTATAACTGGGAAGGGGAATTGTCCTCAGGGCTATTAGATACATGTTATTAAGTTAAGTGAAAGTTTCGTAATCGGGTTCACAGCCAATTTCTTATGTCAGAAAGGGTGGCTTCACGCCATTTTAAATTCATTTCTGTAACTTTCTTTTTCTTTTTTTGGTGGGTGGTTGGGGGGGGGGAGGGTTCCAAATATATACACTTAAATTCAAACTTTTTCCCCCATGTTAATATTAGTGTTGTTTGTATTATCAATTAATACTTTGTTGATCGAGCTTCATTGGAAACAAATGTAAAAGACTTCTACAGTTTTTTTTTTTTCTAGGAGAAAGTTCCGTAATCGGGCCCTAAGCTAATCGGGGAATTTAATATCATTATTGTTTCTAACTCTTATAGAGTTAAAACAATATTGTTGCTAGCATTACTCTTGTTTGTGACCAACCACTTCTGTGTATCTGAATAGGGAAAAGTTCCGTATCATGTACTGGTTGGTGCCAAAGGCAGTTGCAGAATCTTACAAATTTTTCTAGAGAGCGGAAAAACATGTTTTTTAAAATATTTACAAATATACGTTTATTAAACCATGTTTTTGAGCCATTTTAAAAAATTAAGTACGGTGCTAAAATAAAATTTTATTGCCATTTTCGATATTTTAATAAGAAATGAAAATACATAACAAACAAATTTAACAAAACTAAGCCATTTTTGGGTACTTCTCTATTATCCCGTCGACCACTTTTCATAACAAAAAACTATCGCCAAACTAAGATTAAACGCCAAAAATACAGTCCCATTTACTTGATGCCAGAAGCATTATACGTATTTGTTATGCCATCAAGTGGTTTTTAATTCGACATTTGCGTGTATTTTTCATTATGTTTTACTGATTTATTAGTTATTTCATTCATTAAAGTAACAATTGTCTCCTTAAATTCTTATATTTTATTTATTTTGATATTTCAATGGCAACGTCCTCCCGTTTATTTAGCGTTTTACAGTTTGGCGATAGTTTTTTGTTATGAAAAGTGGTCGACGGGATAATAGAGAAGTACCCATTTTTTGTGATAAATAATTGTTATTGCCAGGGGGGCAAATTGTAAACAATTAATAAGCGAACTAAAAAAATTACCGGAAAAAACTTGTGGGAATCTCAAGAAAGAAATATCTGATATAAATAGCATTTAAAATCTTAAAATGGAGAAGTGGTCCGTATAAAAATGCAAAACATTATACACCTGATATAAGAATTTTTTATTTTTTTTATATTTCCGAAAGCACAGATAAAAGGGTAAAAATCCCGGCACAGATGCCATATACTCACCACGTTGGCGCGATTTTCCCCCCGCCCCTTTGGCGAAAACTGTTTGTTGTGTTTGTTTACTTTTATTTTTTATTTTAATTCTATAGATTATTTTTATATGTATATCAATATTAATTTAGGCACAGATGTCATATACGCACCAGATTGGCGCAATTTTTCCCCCGCCAATTTGGCGAAAACTTTGTTTTTGAATATTAGTTACAAATACCATACAATAATAGCATGTAATTTTTTATTTCAATATAAAAATAAAATAACGTAATAAATGAAACAGCTTCTATTATTTTAAAAAAGGAAATAAAAATAAATAAATGATAGTTTGATATAAATAAATATTGATATATATAATAAAAACAATTTATAGAATTAAAATAAAAAATAAAAGTTAATAAACAACTATTGAAACAAAATAACCGGGTCACCATGTGAGGCATAAAATTGCCATTTTGTTGCAATCGGGCCAATGTGGTACGTATATGACATCCGCGCCTTTATTTATATCAAACTATTATTTATTTATTTTTATTTCCTTTTTTAAATTAATAGAAGCTGTTTCATTTATTACGTTATTTTATTTTTATATTGAAATAAAAAATCACATGTACTATTTGTCACACTATTTGTAACTAATATTCAAAAACAAAGTTTTCCCCCAAGCTGGTGGAGGGAAAAATCGCGCCAACGTGGTGCGTATATGACATCTGTGCCTTGTTTCATTTCACATAGAGGTACTGCTCTATTATCCCGTCGACCACTTTTCATAACAAAAAACTATCGCCAAACTGTTAGATTAAACGCCAAAAATGCAGTCCCATTTACTTTATATCAGAAGCATTATACGTGTTTGTTACGTCATCAAGTGGTTTTTAACGCGACATTTGCGTGTATTTTTCATTATGTTTTACTGATTTATTAGTTATTTCATTCATTAAAATAACAATTGTGTCCTTAAATTCTTATATTTTATTTATTTATGTATTTTGATATTTCAATGACAACGTTCTCCCGTTTATTTGGCAATAGTTTTTTGTTATGAAAAGTGGTCGACGGGATAATAGAGAAGTACCCACATATGTATTGGTACTTTTATGTTAACTTGGCGCAGTTGATAAATCGCCAAATATTTTTCTCATAACATCTTCCTATTGCATTCATTTCATTTAAATATAAATCTTTCACTGATTTCATTTGAAATACATACATTAAAAATACACGTCTTTCACTCATTTAATTTAAAATACACGCCTTTCACTAATTCCATTTAAAATACTAAAAAGGAAAAGAAAATAAGAAATAATGCCACAAATCGAAACCTTTTATTTAAACATCAAAGAATTGTTCCTAACATACACACGCGAAATAAAAAAGCTGCTAATGGTGTGATTTACGCCAAATCTCTAATACTAATACTACTCTTACTAATCTCTAATACTTTTCAAACAGAAAAAATTCCAGATTAACTTTCCATTTTTATTAAATTGAAATATATTTTATTGTGCTGAATATTAGTGCTTGCATATTTTTTTGCTCCATGTATTCCATGAACTTTTCAATTCCGATTGTCTACGAAAATCTCCCGCCGGTGAAAATGACGTACGCACAAAATTTAGTGACGTATGTACTTTAATTGTGCTTTTTTATCTATTTTTTTAATATAACTTCCAAACGGTTTGACACTTATTCTTGGTAATAAATAGACGACGTTGTCACCTTTATAGGTACCTGCTGTAAAAATTTGAACGAAATACGTTAAATATTTTTTGAGTTATGCTTGACGAAAGGTTTTAATATCCATCGTAGCTATATATGGGGCAAAGTAATACTGCGCTGTGTATGAGTCTTCGTTGCACTCAGACAATTATAATCACCCATCGTACAAGAAAAAAAACTAATATTCTGCATTCAGAGGGAAAAATCCATCCCCTGTGTCGTAAGATTTGGCGAGTTCTTTTTTGGTGATAAGTTTTTCGATGTGATTGTTGGGATCTGCAGGATTTGGCTTACTTTTTCTAAATCTTATTTTTTTTGCAGATGTAGTATTATGTAAATATATTTTTTTGCAGATATTTTTCTATTTTGTATATTTGGCATTCTATTTTGTATATTTTCTATTTGGCCTTTGGAAAAGAGATTTTTACCTTTTTATCTGTGCCTTCGGAAATATTAAAAAATAAAAAAAGATTTCTATCTAGCGTATAATGTTATGTTTTGCATTTTTATACGGACCAGTTCTCCATTTTTAGATTTTAAATGCTATTTATTATTTATTAGCCGTTTATTAATTGTTTACAATTTACCCCCCCTGACAATAACAATTATTTATCAAAAAAATGCCTCTTAGGTTTGTTAAATAAGTTTGTTTATGTATTTTCATTACTTATTAAAATATCGAATATGGCGATAAAATTTTATTTTATCATCGTGCTTAAATTTTTAAGATGGTGCAAAAACATGCTTTAATAAACGTATGTTTGTAAATATTTGAAAAACATGTTTTTCCGCTCTCTTGAAAAATTTTGTAAGATGCTAAAACTACATTTTGGCACCATTTAAATTTTTTTTCGCCAACCGACATAGGATACGAAACTTTTCCCCATTCAGATACACAGGCAAGGCTGGTCTCAAACAAAAGTAAAGCTAGCAACAGTATTGTTTTAACTCTATTAGAGTTACAGTAATGATATTAAATGCTCCGATTGGCTTTGGGCCCAATTACGAAAGTTTCTCCTAAAAAAACTGTAGAAGAAGTCTTTTACATTTGTTTCAAATGAAGCTCTGTGTACAACGTATTAGTTAATAATACAAACAACACTAATGGCATGGATGCAAAAGTTTTAATTTAAATGTATATATTTGAAACCCTTCCCCCCCTACCCCCCCCCCCCCAAAAAAAAAAAAGTTACAGTAATGAATTTAAAATGGCGTTAAGCCACGCTTTCTGACATAAGCAATTGACTGCAAACGCGATAACGAAACTTTCACTTAACTTAATAACATGTAGCTAATATAGCCCTCAGGGTACTTTGCAGTTATACAGACCTTGTGGTTTTTTTTAAAAAGCTTGAGACAATTCAGGTTTAAGAAGTTGAGATTTATTGTCAAATGATATAAACAACTATGAACACAAAACTGATGAATTATTATTCAGGTTTATGTATGTATTTTAAAAAAATTGCATCTGATTACACTTATTAGATAAATTACTTCTGTTTTCATTTAATAACTGATAAACGGCTTCTGTATATTAAATGAATTGTTTAAATATTGGGAAGAGGTGGCGAGAGGTCGAAAGACGAGTAAATAAACGGGTAGACAGACGGGTAGAGAGACGAGTAGCGACATGAATAGACAGACGGCTAGAGAGAAAGGTAAAAAGAGGGTTGACAGAGGGGTAGCGAGATGGGTCACGAGACGGGTAGCAACAGCGGTAGATAGGAATGTAGCGAGAAAGGTTGCGAAACGCGTAGCGTGGTAGATAAAGAGACGAGTAGAGAGATGTGTACAGAGACGAGTTGACTGACGGGTAATGAGATTGGTAGCGAGTATGGTACAAAAACAGACGGATAGTGAGACGGGTATACAGACGAGTAGAGAGACAGTAGATGGGTACGGAGATGGGTAAGAAGATGGGTAGAGAGGCGTATAGTCAGACGGGTAGAGAGACAGATAGACAAGTTGTGAGACCGATAGACATATGTGTAGCGAAGTGGATAGAGACACGGCTAGACATAAAAGTAGTTAGACGGATAGACAGACGGTTAGAGAAATAGACTGACGGGTAGCGAGACCGGTAGAGAAATATAGAGACAGGTAGCGAGACGTGTAGAGAGATAGACAATCGGTTAGAGAGACGGGCAGAAGAACGGATAGGGAAACAGACAGATTGTGGAGAGACAGACAGACAGGCAAAAGAAAAATCTACGGATTGGCTCAGTAAAGGCGCAGGGGGCAGAGCCTCCTAGAGAATAATCAAGAAGTATCTGTTAAGCTTAACTTTGAAATACATATAATTTTTCAATTTTGCCGATATGGAGATTTAATGTAAAAGTTATTTTACAGAGGTCATCGAAAGATTTTTTGTATACTTTAATAGTAATTTAGACTATAGTTTTGCAATCTGGTTTGTAGCAAAGCATGCTATGAATGTGGTTTGAAGTGTAAGAGTTTCTATAAACATACAAATAATAGATATATAATCAAGGAAGAAAAAATTTTAATTCACACACAAAAAAAGGTGCAACAATGAAATTAAATTTGCGTTAAGCCACGCTTGATAGAATAATCTATTGGCTGCCAATCCAATTACGTAACTTTAAAAAGCTTGGCGTTTTAAAAGAGCCGGCATTTTTTTTTTTTCAAGTTTTGCGCAATACGTGCTTAAGAAAATGAGATTATTTGCCACATGTTAAAAAAAATTATGACAACACATCTGATGAACGATACTTCTTTTCTAGTTTTTTAACAGTGTATATGAATTTATATATGATATTTTGTAATTCTATCATTTAATTTGCTCTTTTTCTTTATATTGTAATTGTTAACCCTATGTTCTCAGCAATATCACTCAGACTAATCCCTTTGAGGGAAGTTCTAGTTTAAGGCATACTAGCAAAACATCAAATGAGAAATTAATGATTCTTTCAAATCTAGAAAAAAATAATTACTCTCCTGAAAGTATTACAAGAATGCATTTTCAATAAATTAGGGTAGATGTGCTAATCATCCTTACAAAAATTCTTTAAAAATTCGTTTTAATATAGTTATTATTATTATATTTTAGTCTTTTTTAATATTATATTAATCTATCAACAATATTTAATCATTCTCATACATACATTTCCGAATGTGAATCAAAATTTTAATAACAGAAATAAATCAAACACTTCTAATTCCAGTAATACACACCCTACAAAAAGTAATAAATTGCTTTTGTGAATGTATTTAAAATAATAATTCAATGAAAGCATACTAATGAAACAAAATAGTCATGTTAAAATAAATTTAAAAGTTAAGATATCAATAATTAATCAAATATTTATGATAATAATTCATTGTTTAAATTATTTATTGTAATTATCACAAGATCAATATTTTAATTATTTTAGATAGAAAAATTAAAATAACACAGATATGTAAATTCAAGCTCAAAACATTTCAAGCTACAATAAATGTAATTAATAATGATTAAATTAAAGATACTCTGGAAGTATTTCATGATAATGTAAATGTATAGTAATGTACTCATATTTTATACAAAACTCAATAGTTAAAAACACGTTTTATTTGACAATATTAAAATTTATTCACAAAATAATTACAAAAAAGAAGAGAGCAGAAAACCACAATGCTGGAACAGTTAATTAAAATAATATATATACATTTATTCCTTTTTTTAGGAGGTGGAGGAGCACCATCTCTTATTTTAGGAGATCGTGTAAAAGGCAACTCTTTTTACGATGTATTTCGGCAGATTTGGAAATATTGATTGAAAGGCATCAGCTGTCAAGCTTGGTCTTGTTCGTGGAAGCAATGCTTCTTTCCCTTCAATAGTGTATTTGTAATTTCTCTCAATAAATCGCTCATCAAAATGCGATTCACGTACAACTGAATATTGTTTCAGGTCTTTATTGGCACGAGGAGTGACTTTTAACCATTTTTCAAATTAGTTTTTGTTTTTCGGGTGGAAAATAGAGTTTATTTTAGTTTTGTTGCTTTTAAATTCACTTAGTTCCAGGAACGACGCAAGTTCGATCAGCTTTTCTTTTCTTAGTATTGCCGGATTTATCCATTCTGATTTATCATTAAACAGGCACAATATATTTTATAATATATGTTTACTTTAAAATATTATAGAAGTAGACACATTCGTATAGTTTGTTTGAAAATATAGCGGTAATTACATCAAAACTAACGTTAAAATCAAGCCTTTTAAATGAAACTTCAAACGTAAACAACAGCGGTGGAAACTCGACGCCCTCTCGTGAAGAATCTGGTTTTCCTCTTCTCAGACACATTTTTTTTATAACGGTTGTATTAGCGTTAAGCACACTACTTACTTCTAGGCCTAGTACCTAGAAAATCGGCTTCGCTAATCCCTTCATCGACAACTGATTAATATCATATATTTATTTTTAAAAAATTATCGACAAAATTTTAAAAGTCGATATCGAGCAAAAATGTAACACCAACATTTTATACTTAACACGTTGACGGACACTTGCGGCTATAGCCGTCAAAGCGAAGTTCAAAATGTGGCATGACGGCTATAGCCGCCCAATACGAACCGGTCGTTTTTAGACACTACGGCTATAGCAGCACAAATGTGCATTTACCGGCGTACAAGTAGAAGCCCAGTGTCATGTTTTGGAAACAATTTTTTAGGTGGACGTTCGTTTTCCACCTGTTATACGAGTTGCAGCTTCAGTATGCACGTGCAGGGTGGCTAGTAGTCAGGGAAAAATACAGTAAAAAAAAATGATAATTACCAGTATATTCTTATAGAAAAATTCAATTTGATTATTTGATGGAATAATGAAGATAAATTTTTCTATAAGAATATACTGGTGTTTATCATTTTTTGGCGGTATTTTTCCCTGACCACTAGCCACCCTGATGTGGTTGTGAAGGGAGCAGTGCAACCTAATTAACCCCTTCAGGGTCGCTTAATATCTGAAAAAACCATCAAAAAATTACCTATAATTTTTATTACAGAAATTGATTAGTTATAAGGTTTCTAAATGAAATATGCAATTAGTTTTTTTAAGGCAAAAAAACAATATGTTATAGAACAAATTCACATTGATAGAAAAGCCATCATGCGAGAATTCTGTGTCTTAACAACTTAAGACAGATATTCCACCCTGACGTGGTTGTGAAGGGAGCAGTGCAACCTAATTAACCCCTTCAGGGTCACTTAATATCTGAAAAAACCATCAAAAAATTACCTATATTTTTTATTACAGAAATTGAATAGTTATAAGGTTTCTAAATGAAATATGCAATTAGTTTTTTTTAAGGCAAAAAAAACAATATGTTATAGAACAAATTCACATTGATAGAAAAGCCATCATGCGAGAATTCTGTGTCTTAACAACTTAAGCGACCCCCCCCCCCCCCCGATAAGTGTAGGCTACTTTTTTTTATATAATTCAGTTTATTTGATTCCCACCCCTTTTTTGATGAAGAAATATTCAGGGTAGCTTACAGCAAATAAAACGATGCGAAAATAAAGCCAAGAACACTGTTTTAAAAAACTGGTGGGAGTCAATCAATCTGAATATAAATAAAATAGTCTACACCTGGCGGATATTCCAGTTATTATCAGAAATGCTTGATTCATCAGAATTCAATAATTTACCAAATGTAGATCATACGAACCAAACCCACGCGTTACGTTTGAAAGACTTCAGATGGAAATTCCAGTTAAATTTTTCTGGTTTTAGAAGTTTTTTCCAGCAGTTAAATCTTGAGCCCGGAAATTGACGGGCACGAGAAATAACGAACGACACCTCAGCCCGTGATATTGACGGGAGCGAGAATTAAGGGGTTAAAGGTGCTGAATTAATCAAAATTAAGTTTATTTAAGCAGAAAGAGTAAAACTATACTTCTAATATTCTAAAACTTACAAAAACATATAGTGTCAATTTTCGAACTTCACTTGTTCCTACTGTCCGTCAACGTGTTAAAAATGGACTTCGATATCTTAAAATATACTGCATGTAGAAATGTAGAAATTTCAGAATACAGTTAGACAAGAGACATAAGACTGCTGTGAAAAATTCCGAACGATATGTCTCATATTTGCTGATATATTAAATGTCGGCTTTTTCAATTTTCTTTGATCTGAAACTAACTGTATATATAAGAGTGCCATGGACGTATTTGGTTTTGGGGTTTTACTGCGTCACTCGAGATACCATGATTTCTATTGAATTTTTCACACTGTATAAGCCTTTCGTTCTATTTCATTGCACTTTTCTTTTTTAACAATAGTATACTTTTAAAAGCAAGTAAAGGAAAATAATACTTATTTAGTGTTACTTACTTTTATTTAATTTATAAAGATTATACTTTACGAACAAAAAACAAAATCTTACCAGTAGTAAAATATTAGACAGTTTAAAAAAATTAATATCTCACACCATAAATATTTTGTAATAATTCTTTAATGAAAAATTATCATGTTTTTCTTCTTGGATTCTATTGAAAATCATGTACAAGTTCTAGATATCGCTAACCTTCCACGGGATGGCGTTATGGCAATCAAATATGTCCAGTAATTACTCGGGGCAAGTTTTGTTCTTATTCCTAATAATATATTGGGAAGTAAAAAAGTGTAAAATTTTCTAGAAGATTGCGAATATTATTATGTCTTTGAACTAATGTTCTTTTTTTTTTTTTTTTTTTTTTTCCTCAGACGATACTGTTTAGCTATTAAAAAAATTCCCCAAATTTTAGTTTATTAATACTTTTCTTAAGAAAAGATATTTTAAGATATTTTTTATTTTTTAAAACACCTTTTCTCAAAAACGTTACACCAAATTTCATGAAATCAAAATATATTTTAGTGTTACTTAGACAAATATTTTCATAATTTTCTTTCAGGAATACGCGTGACAAATAACTTGCTTTTGAGAAATAATATCTTCGTGGTTAAATTTCAATTCTACTAGGAAATTTGATTGGGTCGAGTGTTCTGAAAAGGCCTCCTCAATAGAAATACATTGTATTACTTACGACTTTAGAAAACTTTAAAATATATCAAAATAAATTATTTTTTAATCCTTTTTTTTTTTTTTTCGGATTCTATATAGTTTGATTAATTTTCGGTTTGGGGTTTTGTGTTTCTGTGGAGACGTCGCATATTTAAAATTAATTCTTTTTTGGGTATCACCCTGCAAATTTTTCGTTATCTTTTACCCACTGAAATACATTACTGTTGCTATTTTGTAGAAAAATAATTAAAAATTACTAATTGTCATTGGATTTTAATGAAATTGGATTTTCCTGAAAGGTAAAAGTTCAAATTACCTAGCGGTATAAGTATTTTTATTATTTTCTTGCATTTACTATTTTTAATTGTCGTTTTAAAATGCATCCTTTTTTCATTTTCTGGGAATTAAACGCTGCCATATGAGAAAGACAAATTTTCGATTCGATGGTTTAGTTGCAAGGGAAAGTTCTGTTGTTCACTGCCTGGAGTCGAGTGTCCTTATTAAGGAGAAGCAACATGCTCCAATCAACTGTTGGGAATTATAAGATATGTTTTTATTTTTCAGATTTAATGTTTACCGATCGATTATTAATCGGTTAATCGATTTATTTTCTAGGGTTCTACTTGCCCAATCAACACGGGGTTTGGCTCATTCGACTTGATATCGATAGCCTTATATATTTTAGTTCCACTTTTACCGCTAGGGGGCGCTTTTTATCTCGTGTTTTGTGGACCCGATTAAGAGGAGATTTGGCTTATTCGACTTGAATCCGATAGACTTACATATTTCAGCTATGTTTGTATAGAACATATTGCGCCCCTGGCGGTGGAAGGTGGAACTACAGGAGCATCTCGGGCTCTATGGGCCCGATTACGACGGGGTTTGCCTCATTCGACTTGATTTCGCTAGCCTTACAGATTTCAGTCATGTTCGTATAGAACAGATTTTTATTATCACTGGCCCGGGCAACGCCGAGCGGGTCAGCTTGTATTAAAATAAAGTAACCGCCGTCGCAGCTGTCAGTGCATTTTTTTGTGCCTTAAGGTTTTTCTGGTGTAATATTCAGAAAACTATTGGATATAAAATCATGAAAATTGGTAATTTTATTGAGAAATGCTGAATAAACATGCTGAAGTAAACAGTTTTTAAATGGAAGAATAATTTTAAGAGGTTTTTAATATTAAAGTCCTTCAAAATAGTTCTCTTAAAAAAGTTTAATAGGAACGAAAACTATGCATAGGAATTTAACCATAGAGATACAGTTGACAAGCTTGCGGTGTACAGAGTGCAATTATTTTTTTTAATATGTCTAATTTTTTGAACCTTTATTTCGATTTTTTATTCAAATTTTCATTATTTTTAAGGAGATTTTTTTCATACTAGCTGAAAACAACCCGCTTTGATATTTTTTTTCTTTTTTTTTTCTTTTTTTTTTTTTTTTTTTTGTACATCTGTGCAATTTTTTCTTTATTTAATATAGAGGATCGCTTTCAATCACCATATCCACACCTCCACAGAATGGTTCTCGAACATTCCGGAACGTTCTCAATCCTTCCGGTCCATTATGTAAACCTAATAAAAAATATGTTTATGTATGTATATATATGTGTAAAAGAATATATGTATGTATAAATATAAAGAACATTTTAGGACATTGTAGAAAATTCTAGTACATTCGAAAACATTCTAGAAGATTCCAAGCATTTTTTAAACCACTGACAGTCCTGGTCCCTTAAACTGAGTATGTTTGACTATGATATAAAATATAAAAAGGGCTCCACTAATGTAGAGGCTGATATGCTGTCTAGATTACCTGTTTCAGAAAACCCCCCACATCATACACATTTACTCAACTTGAATGATATCAGAGAAAATCAGAAAAAAGAAAATGTCAAGGTAGATGGTAAAAAATATGTTGAAATTAATGATGTTATTGTGATTAAAAAGAAAAGTTTGTATAAGATTGTCGTCCCCATAGCTTTACGTTTACCCCTCTTGGAAAAAGCCCACACAGATTTTGGACATCCTGGAATTTATAAGATGATAAATTTAATTACAAATCAATATTATTGGCCTAACCTTAATAAAGATATTGAAAATTTTGTTAAGCATTGTCGTACCTGCCAAATCAACAAAAAAAGTAGGCAAAAAAGATTTGGTTTGTTGCAGCTCATGCCCCCAATGGATATACCTTTTGAATGCTTGGCATTGGACTCTGTTGGCGGATTTAATCATTATAATTCGGCAAAGAAATATCTGCATTTGGTCATAGACCATGCAACTCGCTATGTGTGGGGTTTCGCGTCAAAAAGTGTAACAACTGAAACTTATACAAACATTTTGAAACAATTATTTCAAACTCAAGTACCAGAAAAAATACTTACTGATAGAAATGGAGCATTTACAGCTTCTAGATTTAAACGTTTTCTTCGTAATTATAATATCAAACACAGGTTAACCTCCAGTCATCACCCGGAAACGAATGGGAAAATTGAGCGTTTGAATCAAACTATTGTCACCAGATTAAAATGTATTGTAAATTCATCACCAACTAAATTACCTTGGACAAAATTTTTAGATGAAGTATTGTACCAATATAATGCTACTCCGCATTCTGTAACTCAGTTTCCACCTAGTTATTTGCTGTTAGGAAAATTACCTTATGATCCTCTTTTGCCAGATAATGATTATTACCCTCCTGTTGAAGAAGCTAGAAAATTGGCTAAGGAAAGAACAATAGCTTACCATATAAAAAACAAAATCCATTATGATGCTCGTTTTCTTCCTGTAAAGTTTAAAGTTGGTGACATTGTAATGTATGAAGAATTCCACTATCCTAATACACGTAAATTGACTCCACCATATTCTGGACAATATACCATCTTAAAACAACTATCTGATGTAAGTTTTGAAATTGATAAACCCAGTATACATTTTAAGAGAAATTCTGAAATAGTGCATGCTTCCAAGTTGAGATTCTATAACCCTCCTCAAAATTTAAAACTCTACCATGAATAACCCCCGTCTATCCCTTTCATCTTTCAATTTTTTATTTTTGCTTTCCTATCGTCCCTCTATCATTTTAGTATTTGGATGAGGACCCAGCTGGATGTTAATTTAAAACCCAGCGGTGTAGTTGGCAGAGCAGTTTTAAAGTACTGCTAACCCTTTTATTCTTTTTTTATTACTTATACAATGACAAAACTAGGAACACGTTAGGGGTCCTCCGCTCCGTGGCCTCCCGTCTATAGTCGAACTGTTTTCCCATTTTCTCTTTCCATGTAGAATGGAGAATTTGGCAAAACTGCTTCGCTTTCCCTCTGTAGGTGATTATCGGCATCCACTTTTCCTTTTTCCTTGTGCAAGAGACACATTTTTTGGATGATAATCACCTCAGAGTTTAGAAATCCATGTCTCACTGAGCATGGTGGAAAGGATAGCCTAATTTTTTTTATTTTTTGGGTAGAATTTCCTATTTTTACAAAGTTTTCCAGTTCAATCTTTTTTTTTCTCTCCTGAGAACAATTCCCACTAGAGTGTCCTATAAGCCCAAAGATGCTTGTAAATAGATATTTTGGAGTAGTAACAGAACTTGTAACTGATCATATGACATTTTCATGTTTGTGTTGTTTTTATTGCGTTTGTAGTAATTGTTTTGTCTTATATTTACAATATATTTGAAATATCTTTTATGATATATTTTTTAAATTTAATGTTTTGAATAAGTGTTTATATCATGTTGAAGTATTTTTATAAGTTTAAGTGCATATTTTAATTGTTTGTGTTTGTAAATAATATAAGTAATTGCCATATTATATTTCTGCTTTAAAGTATCATATTATTTAGTTTTTATTGTATTGTATGTTTAAAGAAAGGTGCAATGTTTACCTTTCCTGATGAACCAAATATAACCCACGAACAATTCTAACAGGACATATTGGTTAACAAAAACTTTTGCAATGTGCTAACAGACTTTCAAAAAAATAGCACACAATGTTCTCGCGAGAAATGTTCAAATTTTTTTTGCTGCAGCTGTGTGTTTTGTTTACAGTATATGTCATATGTTTTATCTTCAGTGTATATCATCAAATAGTACCAGTATTTTATGTAAAAGTAAGCCCAAGCAGTTTGAGAGTCTAATTAAAATTCCATAGGAAAAAAAAAATTCGATAGCCTAGTTTAAAATGTGTTTAACTTATGGGGTTGAGCCCCACAGCCCTTGCTGGCAAGTACTGTGGCGCTCATTTTTAAAGGGGGGGGGGATGTGAAATGAATGTGAAAAAGTATGAAAGAATATTGAATGTGAACGAATGTGGATTGATATGAAAGGATAGTTAGTTAAACCCATTCCAAATCAGAAACTAAAATATAAAAATTCAAAGTTTAAAATCCCTAAATCGTGTGTCAAAATTTTAAAGCCCTGCCTTCATTTCTAGTTGCCCCTGTAACTTAACTTTCCTTACGATACATTTATTACGAACAGATATCAATTTTGAATCCTAGTTAAGATTTAAAAGTGCTGACGTTAACGCATCTCTCTTCTACCGGTGGTTAGATGTTGCATGTTAATTATCTGGGCTGCTTACCCAGATATGAGTCAAAAGTAATTAGCCAATTAAATGACATTATTTCATAAGTTGCAAAGCGGTCTCTAGCGGTGGTCCGGCCGTGTATAATGTCAGGAGCACGTATTTTGCATGGCTTTTGACTCTAATCACTCTCCACAAAAACTACGGCCAGTATTCTTCGAAGTGCGACGGCATCCTTGCCGGTGTAAGTCCGGCAATTCGCCGAAATATGAACGATAAGACGATGTTTCCCCGGTAAAAGACTCTTCAAACTGTCCCCTGGGCCTAGCTTAAAGAGACCTGTAATTAGTTGGAATAAAAGATAGTTCAGAGGAAAATGTCTGCTGATTTCGCCTACACTCGTACGACTACATACTTTTATCTTCTAGCCTATGAATTACACGGTGATTCGACGAAAGAGTGCCGTGAAACTACCTTAACGGCGCTAAATATGGTCCTTCGAACATCGTGATATCTAGTAATGGGATGTGTGATAGCGGTGATCGACCGCTCGTTACCGACAGATCGATGTGCGTTCGTTATACCGAGATGCGCCTGTTATACAGAGGCGTATCGGTATCTTACAGTGAGTCAGGAAATTTATCCGGGGAACGACTTGGGAGAAATACTTTACAGAAACATACAAATAAGTTGGTGTCACATAAATAAGTTTGACTCGGGACCTCTCTTGCGAATCTAACTCGTTTATTGAAGCATTCCGTCTTACAGTCATATTCGCGCGTTCAATCGGAGGTCCCGCGAGCCATTTACGTTGTTTTGAGATCTACATGGCCGAGGGTTTGGCTGACCGCTCAAATGTGCCAAAATTCCGTCTTCTTCGACCTTGCATGAGGTTTTAATCAGAATTTAGGATATTTTCCAGCAGAGGAAGAAAGAGTCAAATTGGGAGGATCATTTATTTTAATTGGTCAATTAGCTTTTGACTGATGTCTGGGGTCTTATGCCGACACCAAGGCTTGGCCGGGCCTGGGAGCCGCACCCAACAGACAGCTGCAAGAAATGCAAACTCATCACTTTTAAAACTTAAAGAGATGTCGAAATTGATAGATGAAAGTAATATTTGTGAAGCTGAGAAACAAAGATCACAGGGGCAGATTAGATTTAAGCATTAGATTTATAAGTTAGAAAAAATGTTTTGGGATTTTAAATTTTAATTTTGCATTTTAAAAAGGGTTTATTTATATCCTTTCACATATTTGTAACGAATTTATCCGGGGACGACTTGGGAGAAATACTTTACAGAAACATACAAATAAGTTGGTGACACATAAATAAGTTTGACTCGGGACCTCTCTTGCGAATCTAACTCGTTTATTGAAGCATTCCTTCTTACAGTCATATTCGAGCGTTCAATCGGAGGTCCCGCGAGCCATTTACGTTGTTTTGAGATCTACATGGCCGAGGGTTTGGCTGACCGCTCAAATGTGCCAAAATTCCGTCTTCTTCGACCTTGCATGAGGTTTTAATCAGAATTTAGGATATTTTCCAGCAGAGGGAGAAAGAGTCAAATTGGGAGGATCATTTATTTTAATTGGTCAATTAGCTTTTGACTGATGTCTGGGGTCTTATGCCGACACCAAGGCTTGGCCGGGCCTGGGAGCCGCACCCAACAGACAGCTGCAAGAAATGCAAACTCATCACTTTTAAAACTTAAAGAGATGTCGAAATTGATAGATGAAAGTAATATTTGTGAGGCTGAGAAACAAAGATCACAGGGGCAGATTAGATTTAAGCATTAGATTTATAAGTTAGAAAAAATGTTTTGGGATTTTAAATTTTAATTTTGCATTTTAAAAAGGGTTTATTTATATCCTTTCACATCCCCCCCCCCTCCAAGATGAGATCCACCAGATTTGCCTGCAAAACTGGGGGAGCCCACCCGGAAGACCGAGAATGCCAAAGTGAGTTAAAAAGAAGTGTTTAATTGAGTAAGGCTTCAAAATAAGTTAACGTTAAAGTTAAATTTACAACTAAGATTGGTAAAAAGTGAGGGCTGAATTTTGCTGCTGGAAAAATATATTTAAAATTTAAATTTCAACGCATAAAAATTTGAGGAAAAATTAAAGATCTTATGGTTTTATGCTAAAAAGTTCTAAATTTGGGATATGGCTCTCGGGACAATCTGACCGAACTTCACATTAAAAACTTGAAAAATATAATAATTATACCAGAAAACATACGGAATCTATGAAAACAATAATACAGTAATATTACCACAAAACTATATGAGAAAAAAAAATACTAATAAGATAAAGATTAAAATAATAGCCATAAATTTGTTGTTTGTCCTTTGGCTATAATTGTATGGATTAAAAGTTTTTTGGCCACTTTTGTGCTATTTTTGTTCAAGTCCTTACAGCACAAAATTTCAAAATATTTTATAAAATATATATAGTTCTGTGAAAATTATGACTTTATGGTAAAAAGTGCAAAAATTAAATATAAAAAATAGTTATATACAAATATATAAACATATGGTATCAATATAATAAAATAATAAACGTAAGAAATTGGTGTGAAAAATATATGTTCTTTATATGTAATATATTCACCTTAGACAACTAGTTAGAAATGTGAAATTATGGAAAAACTTGAAATTGTTTATTCACATTTTTTCAAAACGTGAAAATATTAAAATTGCCGTAATATAAAATTATTAAAATTAAAAGCTTATGTAAATATTTAAAAATGATGAAATATACTGGAAAATGGACAAAACAGGTGTGGACATAACAAGTGTAAGATATAGCGTTTATTTACAGGGACTACTGGTTAGGTAAGTAGTTTTATTTGTATCCTAAACCTTTGGAGGTTTTAGCAGATCCTAAACCTCGGGGAGGTTTTAGCAAAAATTAAAAAAAAAAAAAAAAAAAAAAAAAATTGAGCATGATGTTTCTATTTTGGGTGAAGATGTAGGTGCAATTTAATTGTAAGCAATGGAATTTACTGTTTTGCAGACTGAGGTGTATTTGTTTTCCCCAGTGGCATCGATAAATCCGAGCAGCAATATAATAAAGTACAACTACATCTCACTGTGAGCTCAAAGAAAAAAAAAAAAAAAAAATTCCTGCTCTAGACAAGTATAAATCACAGAACATTTTTCTTTTAAAATTGAGGCCAGAACGCTCCGAGTTTTCCTTGCTAGATTTTACGCAAATAGCAAAAACTTTTTTTATTTTTAAGGGTTTTACTACTGGCAAAGGAAAAATTAATTAATAAAACAAAAAATAATAAACCTGGTATGAATAAAAAAGGACAGTGTTTTAGAAGTGCGTGGCAACCTGGTGATAATTCTGTTTACTTATGAATCTGTTCTTACAAAAATGTCAGCAGTCGTCACATTTGCACATGTACATCACTGAGTCCTCTTTGATTGCACAGGCATGTTTTTGGTTGGCGTTTAACCAACTATAAAACTTAAAAAAATTGTGGTCTTAAAGATTTAATGGAATGGAACCATGGTAATCTTTAAAAATTGAATGGGTGGATTCAGACACTATTGGACTTACCACAGTAAAAGTGGATTCACCAAGGTCATGCCTAAACCGATTGGTTAATAAATTGAATTTATTTTGAATATTTAAAATGGTAAGGACGGGGCCTTCAAATTTTTCGTTAAAAACTGGTTGGGGTTTAACCAACACATGGGAGTCGTTCATAGAATGATGGAGTGTGACATGTTAATTAAAAAAGTGCTATAGATAATAAAATTGCACAAGAGGAAATGGCAAAAATAATAATATAACATCTAAAAATACTGAATAAATGTACGGAAAAACACAACATTAATGCTTATTTACATGAAATATAAATTTGCAATTTGATTTGTATGGTTACCAGTTGTGTAAAAATATATTTTCATATGAAAAGAAACTAACTATAATAATGAATAAGTAAAATAGGCAATAATTAAACACACACAAAATCTAGAAATAATACTAAAAATATATTTACAACTTTAAAAAAAATTCACCTGGAAAAATTGGGTAAAAACTTGATGAAAAATACTTAGTGAATAGAAAGATGAAACACTGAACGATCACTGTGTAAATGTATCATTTAATATCTTCATAGCTATTTTCTTTCCTGTTTCACTCTTATATGGAAAAGGTTATAAAAAGAAACAAAAATGTTGTCTGTTTGAATGTTTTTACTGGAAAGCATTTATAAAAGTAACTAGTTCAACCCATTTATTTATAATACCATGAACATTAAATTCAACTGCATTTAATTTTTGGTGATCGCACGTATGCTTCACCTGATGAAAAAGAAAAGAAACTACTGTTATCAAAACTTGTCACAATTTTAATATGCATAGCTTGTCATTACCAAATTTCTTCTATAACTTTAATAACTTGAACTTTACAAGAAAAAATAAAGCTAATAAAATTTTAAAATAATAAATTTAAATTTGCTTAAAACTTCTAAAATCCCTTTAACCCAACTGTGATATTTTAGAAAAATCTACTGTTGAACTTTTAAAAGTTACACATTAATAACGGCATTTTTTTTTCTTTTTCTCTTGATATTCCCAGAAGTAACTTTTCAATATTAATTCTTTAAGCAAATAAATAAAGTAAAATATTGTTTAATTTAACAAAATTGATTTTTAAAAATACCTTTTCATAAAAGAAATAACGTAAAAGAAATCTGTATTGTGGCTTAATTACTTTTAATACAAAAACTTAATAAAATATTAAAAAAAATAAGCTTCAATTAAAAAATATCAGTTACTTTCAAACACTTAAATGAAGAAATTAAAAAGAATGTAATTAAACTTTATACTTTTTTTCTACAAAACCATTAAGACGGAAATTTGTATAGCAATAAAACTTACCTGTGGATTAAAATATCCAATTTGCTTTAACACACCCACACACACAAACAAAATAAAATAAAATAAAATAAAATAAAACGCAGTGCTTTTTCTGACCCAGATCATTAACATTATTTGTTCACTAAAGCTAAATAATAACACTTTCCGGTGGTCGGTTCAGTGCATCATGAATCACTTTAGTTTAACGTGCTCAACTGAAAGAAAAGAAAAACTTTAAAAAATAAATGAACACTGAATGTTTTTTCCCTTTCTTACTCAGTTCTAACCACAAAAATTTAAAGTCGGGATCGCACAGATAACGAAGGACACAGATAAATATTTCTGTTCTGTATCAGAGTTTGCGCGATCTTGAAAATCAGCTGTCTCTTTGACCTACATATGTTGAGGTTATAAAAGAGTTTTTCGAAAGATTCAGTTTGATCTTCAGTGAGTCTAAAGTTAATAAATTGATGCGGTTTGCACATAGATAAGTTTCTTTTTGACGATAACAGAGTGAGAAAAAAAAAAAAAGTTTCTTGGTTGAGGACCGGAAATATAGCAAATAAATTTCAGCATAAAGGATGTTTATTTTCGGTTTTTCTCAGATGATCACGAAAATTATTTTAAGTTTATCTGGCGAGTAAGCACACTAAGTAAAATAATTTGATTTGGAGAAAACAAAAGTTATTTTTTACCGGCCATGGGGGGAAAATAATTTTTCTTTTCTAGGTGCATATATTCAGTTTTTATTCACAAAGGTATGCGCAAAAACATCGTTCTCTTTCTCCAATCGAATGTCACATTAATTACAGGCAATATTCTAAGATTGTTCGTGGGCCGATTGCGCCGACACAACTCTGAAACTATCCGAATTTTTCATGGCACAAGTGGATTTTGTCCTTTATCAAGTTCTGGAAGAAAGGCTGGGATTTTCCCGAAGTAGGCGATCGTCATGCCGACTTTATAAAATGTAACGAATTTATCCGGGGACGACTTGGGAGAAATACTTTACAGAAACATACAAATAAGTTGGTGACACATAAATAAGTTTGACTCGGGACCTCTCTTGCGAATCTAACTCGTTTATTGAAGCATTCCTTCTTACAGTCATATTCGCGCGTTCAATCGGAGGTCCCGCGAGCCATTTACGTTGTTTTGAGATCTACATGGCCGAGGGTTTGGCTGACCGCTCAAATGTGCCAAAATTCCGTCTTCTTCGACCTTGCATGAGGTTTTAATCAGAATTTAGGATATTTTCCAGCAGAGGAAGAAAGAGTCAAATTGGGAGGATCATTTATTTTAATTGGTCAATTAGCTTTTGACTGATGTCTGGGGTCTTATGCCGACACCAAGGCTTGGCCGGGCCTGGGAGCCGCACCCAACAGACAGCTGCAAGAAATGCAAACTCATCACTTTTAAAACTTAAAGAGATGTCGAAATTGATAGATGAAAGTAATATTTGTGAGGCTGAGAAACAAAGATCACAGGGGCAGATTAGATTTAAGCATTAGATTTATAAGTTAGAAAAAATGTTTTGGGATTTTAAATTTTAATTTTGCATTTTAAAAAGGGTTTATTTATATCCTTTCATATATATATATATATATATATATATATATATATATAAAGAACATTTTAGTACATTCTAGTGCATTCAAGAACATTCTAGTCTAGTACATTTTAGAAGATTCCAAACATATTTTAGAACACTTTGGTCGAAATATGAAAATGCCGTAGATCGACCTCTTTCAACCACTACATCTTCACCCCCCCACACACACACACAGCTACCGACATGCAACCACAATAGTGCACGATGGGAGACTCAACGCTACTTCCACACACAAACACCAGTGGTCTGCGCTGGGTAGTTGTGGCTGCAAAGTGAAATATAAGGCATTATCGTTTTGTTTCAATTTCCACCCCTAGGGGGTGCAAAATCATCTTACTTAGTTATCTATATCTTAATTAGTTCTTGTTAAGTTGAATGAACCAATTCCGGTTGAAGAAGATTCCAAGCATTCTTAGAACACTTTGATCTAAATATGAAAATGCCCTACTTCGACCACTTTCAATCACCATATCTCCCATACAACCACAGCTACCGACATGCAACCACCATAGTGCCACGATGGGAGATTCGAAGCTTCTAACCACACACAAACACCAGTGGTCTGCACTGGGTAGTTGTGACTGCAAAGTGAAATATAGGGCAATATAGTTTAGTTTCAATTTTTACAGTTAAGGGGCGCAAAATCATCTTACTTAGTTATCTACACCTTAATTAGTTCATATTAAGTTGAATGAATCAATTACTGTTGAAGAAGATTCCAAACGTTTTTAGAACCCTTTCGTCGAAATATGAAAATGCCCTACGTCGACCAATTTCAACCACCATATCTCCCACACCCCACTGCTACCAACATGCAACCACCATAGTGCACAATGGGAGACTGGAAGCTATAACCACACGCAAACACCAGTGGTCTGCGCTGGGCAGTTAGGCTGCAAAGTGAAATATAAGGACACAAACGTCTATTTTTATATTGAAAATGCCCTAGCTCGGCCATTTTCAACAACCATATCTCCAACACCCTCATAGGTAATCGACATGCAACCATCATAGTGCACGATGGGAGATTCGAGGCTACTACCACACTCAAACACCAGTTGTTTGCGTTGGGTAGTTTTAGCTGCAAAGTGAAATATACGGACACACACGTCTATATATATATATATATATATATATATATATACAGGGTGTTCCGTTAAAGGGGTCCAATATTAATAGGGGTAATAGAGGAGATCACATGGAGCATAAATCAGTATATAAAGCCTGGTCGGATCTCAATAGTTTTCAAGTTACAGCAAATAGAATGAAAATTCGGAAAATTGTAAAAGAACCCTCATTGCTAAACTATCGATAATGCTACATAAAAACGAAGCACATATTTAGAAAGAGCAGAAAAAAACCTACAAAATGACATCAATTGTATCAAAATAGCAATATTTATTGACGAGTTACAAGCCCTGAAACAGTAAAAAAAGTACGAAATCCAATATACATCAAAATAGTTAATCGTTAATTCCAAAAAGACAACTCTAGCTACAACAAGGAAAATGTAGTAAAATTTGGTCCATTCCGAAAACTTTCGAAAAAGCTTACAATGAACCATATCGGTTTAATTGTGTGAGAGAAATTAATCAGTTTCTTAGTTACAACTCCGCTTTCTTTGACACTAGCAAAGGTTAAACTCCGCCCATCACGATTGGAAACACCGCCTTTTTAATTACTCTCAACTATACATTTTCGATCATGCTTCTTCTGAGATGCAACATTTTTAATTATTCAAGAGTTGAATGAACCAAAATAACTTTACAATAATAGTCTACATTTTAAAGTGGTCTTTTATTGATATAAAGCTTAAGTTAAATTCCTTAAAATTAAACTGGTGGTGAAAATTCGGAAATAATTAAAAATATTACGATTTGTAACTATGCAAGAAGTTTCAGTACATGTTTTACATGGACAATTATTGTATGTATATGTGCATCATAATTTATGATAGGAAATAATAATAACAAATAGCATAATAATTTTATTAATTATAAATTTAAAAAAGACACTAAATTTTAAATTAATTCATACAAACTTTGTAATTTACAATTTGAGTACACCACAGTCTGTGACTTACAAAATACTGTGCCAAAAAGTGTTGAAAATAAAAGAAAAATGACAAATAAAGAATTACATTCCACGTACTTTATGACATATGTGAAGCATAGTCTTCTGGCCTGCGCTGCACAGTTCAATGTCGGAAGGCAGACGAACGGACATTATTATAATAGGTGTTCGAAGTTGCGCCCATTAACAGAATCGCACAGCCGACAGCGACGTCGTAAAGATTGGCGAACACGCCGAAAAACTCCGACGGAGTTGGGAATGTCTCCTACAGCGACAACGATTCGCGCTAGTAAATCCTCCGGTGTATCCACAGGCGTTTCATACACCAGCGATTTAAGGTGTCCCCAAACAAAAAAGTCTAACGGATTGAGGTCTGGAGAGCGTGCAGGCCAAGCAACAGGTCCACTGCGTCCAATCCATTTCCCAGGATATGTTGAATTGAGGTGATTGCGAACACCTATGAAAAAATGTGCCGGTGCACCATCGTGCATAAACCACATATTATGGCGCAATGTTGCTGGCACATTTTGCAGTAACTGCGGTAAGATATCCCGTAGGAAAACCAAGTACGTACTGCCATTGAGTACATCTGGGAGTAAATATGGTCCTATGAGATAATCGCCGAGGACACCTGCCCATATGTTCACACTGAACTTTTGTTGTGCGTTCGACGGGAAAACAGTGTGCGGATTTGTATATGACCATGTGTGCATATTGTGCATATTGTGCGTGTTTACCACGCCCTCTCTCGTAAATGTTGCTTCATCAGTAAATAAAATATTTTCCAGAAATTGTGGATTATTTTCTGTTACATTAAGCAACCAGCGTACGAATTCTGTCCGCTGAGCACAATCTGTTACTGATAACAGTTGTACCCGCTGCACATGAAAGGGGTGCATGTTTTCTGCACCCAGAACACGCCACACACTTTGGTGAGAAACACCGACTTCAGACGCAGCAGCTCGTGTACTCGTGGAGGGGTTATCTTTAAAAATATTCAGTACATCTTCGTCCATTGCAGGTGTTCGTACATGTCGAGGTTTCCCTGCATCAATGCTTGATGTATTAAACGATCCAGTCTCCCGTAATCGTCTATCGATTTTTATGAAGAGTTTCGAACTTGGGCAACGTCTCCTTGGAAATTGCTCACAGTACATGCGCTGTGCTAGACATGCATTTCCATGAGCTTGCCCGTACATCAGATGCATGTCCGCATATTCTTCGTTAGAGTATTCCGGCATAATTATTATACATCAACTTACTACAATCCCACTTACAACAGCCTCCCTTTAACATAACGCCCACTGATGACTGCTGTTTTATTACACTTTTCTTCCTATACACATAGAAAATTTGCATAAAAAGTACTTCTTCTTCATCATCCTGAAAGTTCATGGAGGAAACGCAGCAGTCACGGAGTTTGCTTTAAGACAAGGCGAGAGCTGCACAATATGTCATTCACTTGACCAGACTGAATAATGAAAGGGTATTGATAGAGGTTGATCAGAAATGTATAATTGAAAGATATTAAAACGGGGTGTTTACAATCGTCATGGGTGGAGTTTCGCTCTTTCCAAGCGTGCAACAGTACAGAGTTGTAACTAGAGAACTGCTTGATTTCTCCCATACAATTAAACTGATATGGTTTATTGTCAGCTTCTTCGAAAGCTTTCGGAATGGACCAAATTTTATAACATTTTCCTTGATGTAGGTAGAGTTGCATTTTTGGAATTAACGATTAAATATTTTGCTAAATATTTGATTTTGTATTTTTTCACTGTTTCAGAGCTTGTAACTCGCCATTAATTCTCAATATTCTAAAACAACTTATGTCATTTCGTAGGATTTTTTCTGCTCTTTCTAAATATGTGCTTCGTTTTTATGTAGCATTATCGATAGTTTAGCAATGAGGGTTTTTTTACAAATTTCCGATTTTTCATTCTATTTGCTGTAACTTGAAAATTATTGAGATCCGGCCAGGCATTATATACTGATTTATGCTCCGTGTGATCTCCTCTATTACCCCTATTAATATTGGACCCCTTTAACGGAACACCCTGTATATATATATATATATTTAAAAATGAAAACGCATGCGAAACACAAAGGATAAGACATTACAAAAAGCAATGGAATGGGCACTGCAGGAATTATACTTAATAGGATGAAAAAGCAAAAATTGGTACATTTCAGAAAGTCCATTATTTGAGTTGTTGCCAATTTGTAAAATAGCGGTTATAACTGAACTTTGTTCAGGGGGGGTCAAATTTCAACTCCTGAACACAGTTCAGTTTGCGCTACTTCACCACTCCCAACGATTCGTATTTTGATCTCAAAATTTAAGTTTAAGTCTAAGCTTTTGAAAGCATTTTATCAGATGCAAAAAATAACGGTAAAAAAGAGTTGTTCGTTACTTAGTCTAAAGCACCCTCTATCGACATTTTTTAAACGTTTTCTTTAAAATTTATTTTTTATTTAGAAAATACTGACATAAAGAATAGTTTTAGCGAAAACCGCAAACGAATCTACCAATTTTTCCGTTTTTTTATAATTATTTGAAATTTTGGACCCTAAACTTTAATGGCGCCTATCTCCTTTGGAAGACGTTTGGTACAATTAGTTTCCTATTTAATATTGTTTGTCTTGATGTGTACTATCACCCCTTAAAGTTTTGCCCAAGAGTTTAGATTCACCCTGTATATGTACGCTTCGCGTACAATAACTGAAAAAGGAAAACCCTAGATGTATGAAACTAGCTGTGTAGCATTCTCTAGAATGCATGAAATTCATTCAAGCAGCGGTTAGTAACTTATATATATGTACGCTTCGCGTACAGTAACCGAAAAAAAACACTTCTGGATGCACGAAATTCGCTGTGCAGCAGTCTTTAGAATGCATGAAATTCATTCATGCAGCGGTCAGTAATTTATTTGTTTACTTATTCATATAACTTCTTACTACAATGTTGGAAAGATTATGTTCTAAAGATTTTATTTTTAATATTACTTTCACAGACAAATAGAAATCCTAATAATAATCTTAATCTGTGATTATTTTAAAATATTTTCGGTAGGTGGCTCTAGTACAAATGCAAAAGCTTTTTTTCCCCCGTGCTTCAAGCCAAGTTAAAAAAATTCCCTACGAGATTCCCTTCTCCCTCCCGCTATTTCGCTGACACTTCTTTAACATTGTTGAATTAAGCTATCCCCATCCGATACTATATCTAACAAGAACTCAAGACATTGCTCAATATCGTACTAGCGATGAGCGGAGTTTAGATGAAGAAACAATATTGAAAGGCTTAGATGTGTAATAAAAAGAGTATCCATGTATTTCCGAAGTACTATACTTAAAAAAAAGGCATGTAAAACTAAAAATAAACAAACATACAGCAAAAAAATGTCGGTCCTTAAGTTGTCTTTTGCTGTTGTTTGTGAAAAATGATTTATACAATACCAATATTTAAAATAAATAAATAGAAAAGTTGTATGAAAAAATTATAATTATTGCTCATTTGTTGATAACTGATTATTTAAATGCAAGTAATATATATTCCCTGTTGGGATAATCTGGGTATAAAAATTGCATGTTTGTACCTTAAAAATGTTACAGATAGCAGAAATATATAGGCTTTTCATTTTCTTTCTCTTTTCTTACGGTTTTATTTAAGCAGTGTGCTTGCCTAGAATGACACTACATAAGTAGTAAATTTTCTCCCCTTTTTATTTTCTCAAACTAAATAAAAATATAACCATACTCAAGTTACAGACTGGGCACGGAGAATTTGGGTGCAATGTGTTTTAACAAAGAATTAAATGATTTTTATTCTAATTGTACAAAACTTTTCCCTCTATAGGTACATTTAGGCATAGCTGCCAACTTTTACGCTTTTTTCCTACCACTAAAATTTTATAGTAAATTTAAGCTTAATAAATCACCGAAATCATGTGATTCAATAAGACAAAAATTCCTATTAATTTTTAATGGTAGCAAAAAAGCGTAGAAGTTGGCAGCTATGATTTAGGTGTGTTAAGATATAAAAAATACATTTTAGACATCCGGACGACATCTAGTCTGGCACTTCTTTCAGTACTAATATACGTTGGCAAGGCTGCAGCTCCGCAGCGCAAGATTTAATGCCAGCATGAGCACACTATCAGTGGCGTGCATGAGACGAATAAATTCCCAGCATCGGATAATATATATTTAAATTTTCACTAGGACTGAAACTACGCCTTAAATTTTTAAGTAGCCCTACAAAGGATATGAATAGTGTGCTGATGTTGACATTCCATCTTGCACTGCGGAGTTGCAGTCTTGCCAACATATATTAGTGAAAGGAGAGCCAGAATAGATGTCGTCCGGATGGCTTTATTGGGAAAGCACTTGGTGCGCTATTGCCAAGGTATCTGGGTTCGATCCTCGATGTGGACACATTTTTCACTCAAGTTGGTTGTACGCTGTTAAGCAAAGTGAAAAGAAAATTCACATCCTTTGTAGTGCTACTTAAAGATTTACAGCGTAGTTTCAGTCCTAGTGAAAATTTAATTGGAAATTCATTGAATGGTTTTGTCGCCTTCCAAATATTTGCCTGTCTGCAAACTGATTAAAAAATTTAAAAGTTGAACATACAATGGGGTTTGTTCTTCATTTTAAAGATGACAAATGGATGAGGATCATTGTAGTAATTAGTTGAATACCATATTTCTATTGCATTTTTCACACATCAAAAAATACATAGCCTTTTATTCTGCTTGTGTGTTTATAAAAATAGTATACGCTTAAAAACATGTTAAACGAAATAACAGTTATTTACTATTGTTTTCATTTATTTATTTTATAAAGATGATACTTTATGAAAAAGCAAAGACAAAACTCTTGATAAAAATTAAACAAAATACCGGTGTAAAAATTAAAAACTGACACCGTAAATATTCTATAAGATGTGTTTTATGAAAAATCTTTCAATTTCTTTACAAATATATGCCACTGAAGGCATTTTGCAAACCTTAAATGTCCGAGTGCATGCCGTTCCTCAGAGGATGGCAGTTTAGAAAATAAGTATACGTGGATTATTTTAATTTCAGCAAGTTGCGATTGTAAATCAGTGCTTCCTAACCTAAAGCCACAGAGTAAGACAGAGATCCAACTTCGCCTGAAAAGAGCGACTGCGGCGGATGACTTATAGATTAAATCATCGCTTTGGCGATTTTTTCGTGATTTCCGTTTAATTGTAACCCTATTCAGCTTGACAGCTTTTGCTGTTGTCATTTGCACAAGTGCAAATTTTCGGCGTGCGCTATTTGATTTTTGAATCTTGATTAATATTTATTATTAAAATTACCCTTTGAAGATCAAATAGGTCATTATAATTCTTCAAAATGTAAGTTGTGATTTATTTTCATGTGTTATGTTTGTTCTTGTTTTTCAAGTTCCGTAATGTTTGAAATATTTTATATATATTCAGTGTTGACAGATTTTTGCCGAAACGTCATGTTAAGGCTCACTGTGGAGACGCGAAAAGTTTTTGGTTTCCATCTGTCTGTTTTCCGTACAAATGGTCCGATTAGGTTGATTTTTAGTTGGTATGTTGGCCAGGTATCCGGAATTAGCTGTATAGCCTTTGGTTAAATTTGGTTCATTCATTCGGAAAATATAGAACATTTTTTTAGGCCATAATGCTTTCCTATGGGGATGCAGACGATTTTTCAAATTTCATTTTTATCTGAAATGAAAATAGAATGTTTGCATAATGTATTTAGACGTAAAATTATGAATGCGAAATTTTAGATATGGATTTCCAATACTTTTAAAATTTTGCCGATAAATTTAATAGAATTTAGAAATTAATTGCTTAAAATATTTGAAAATGTTTTTGCATCTGTTCGGGAAATATAAACATCTTATTTTCATATTTTTTACAAATTTTAAAAGAGTTTATTTTTGCTTTCTACTTTAATTTATTCGTTACTGATGAATACCTGTTTATTTTTAAAATTAAAAGAATAAGCAATTCATCAGAATTTTACACTATCATTGTATAACACCGTGTTTAACCTTCCTACCCTGAATGGGTCGAAAAAACTACGTTAAATAAATATGTTAAATCATTTTCAAAAACAAATTCTGGTGTGAAATGTTTTTATCAACGTTGAGTAAAATTTCAACAGGGTACGAAGGTTAATTTAATGATTCTAATTTCTGGAACATTCGAAGAATTTTATATGCTTATAAATATGCATGCAATTGAAAAAATAATAATTACGGATTGTACGATGTTAAATAATGTCAAAAATAAGATTTAAATAACAAGCAGTCGCCGTTTTTTTCCCCTTCCCTCATTTGTCGCCAAGAAAGCGATATATAGCCGTTATTAGAAACCATATAGTTTCTGCGTCATCCGCAGATATCGCCACTGTCTATGTGTAATCCCATGTTAAAGAAGTTACCATTGAAGTCTATGAGAGTTGATTCTCTGTTTAAATCTCCTTACTCTGTGCCTAAAGCAAAATATATTTTGGAGATTTAAAGCAGAATTCTTTATATCTAAAGAATTTTTAGATAAATAAACACATCCTAGAATCCTGAAGAAAAAATAAGTTTTATTCCACTATTAAAATTATTGTATTAAATTACCAATTTTATTATGGCTTTAAACTAAAGATTCTTCTTTTCCCAGATTAGTTTAGCTAATAAAAAATTTCGCAAAATATTAGATTATTGATATTATTATTACTTCAGGAATTTATTTTTAATTAAGGAAAAAGCCAATTTTCTATTTAAAAAGACTGCAGCAAATTTCATGAAATAAATATATTTTATAGCGTTTCTAAAGACTAAATAATTGGTATATTTTCGCAGTTTTCTTTCATTGACAAATCTGATGATATTTTAAAAAAATAGTTAAAAATCATAGCGTGAGAGAAATCATCTGTTTTTTATCAAATATTCAGCATATTAGCATTTATCAAGCAGGGCGGTCGCTCTGCCAAGCCAAGCTTTAAAAAAAAAACGCCACACAAACAACGCCAAGAACTGGAATAAAGACCGCTAATGCTTATTTACAGGAAGAAACTTCGCAATGTTAAATCGACAAAACATGCCAGATTAAAATATCAGATATCAAATAAACCAAGCGTCGCAGAAAAAAAAACGAAAACTAGAAGAATCTAAGGAAGAATTTCTTCAATTTAAGACCAAACTCATCTTTATAAGTGATTTATAAACAGAGATATAGCTTTTTTTAAAAAACGTCCAGTTACTTAAAATGATCACTTTTTTCTTCGTCAAACTTTTTTTTTCAAACAACCTACAGGTCTTAATATTGGACAGAATAAAAAAAGGATTGCATTTTTGGACAAGTAATTACGTAATCTATGTGCTTTTATAAAATTCAGTGTAAAAAAAAATATTTTCTATCCTTAATTAGCAAAAAACTGTTAATTAACTTGGCGATTAAAAAATTCTGCCAAAACAGAGATAAAACCCGCCAACGACCATGTACCATCTGTATTATAATAGCACAAATCAGTTACAGGTTATAACTACATCAAATTTCATCTGCAAGTCAGCCATTTTCTTCTGAAGATATTTAAAAAAAATAAAACTTAATAATTATAAGAACACACATTTTATCAGACAATTAAATATGACTGCAAACTGTGGCAGATGACTGTTTCCAACATGAATAAGTATGAGAAATGCCGCACACGGCTATCGGTCTGGATGGTTCAGTCGCAGCGCGTCGGCATGGCATACACAAGGTCCCAGGTTCGAATCCTACCCCAGGTCAACTTCTCACTCATGTTCGTTTAGTATATTTAATTGTCGGATAAAATGCGTGTTCTTATAATATTGTAAAATAAAGTAATCAGACGTAGTGTTTATGCTTTAAAAAATATTTTAAATATATGATTTACGTTTTTAGAAATATCTTTAAAAATAAATTAGTTTTTGAGGGAAGGTGGACCTTCTAAAATGTATACATTAAGACTTGTCGGCATTTAAAATTTCTTTCCAAACGTAAACAAAATTTTTGAAATGAATTAAATGTGATTCATTTATTTCTAAAAAAAAAAAAAAAAAAAAAAAAAAAACACGGTAAAGGACAAGCATTTCGTTCGCAGGAATACCTTTCACGTCATTTTCCTATAAATTAATGAAATCCAGTTGTTAAATTATTTTTGTTTTAGAAGTGAAGTTTCCATTTAAATTTATTGTAACAGTACAATGTTTAATTGAATAAAATAATGTAAATCTAAGAAATTGCTAAGAAATTCCAAACATGCACAGGGCAATGCAAAAAATAAATAAATAAACAATCTAAATAAATAGATAAATAAATAAATAAAAATCAGCTTTCAGAAATTCTAAAAATTGTTCGTATATCTTAATTACAAGCTAAAGGAGGGTTTATTTCTATATTATTCTATATATAGTAGTAATTTCAGCAAATATATTAAATTCCAATGTGATCTGATTTAAACTTTAAGATAGTTTATAACACATGATAAAAAAATTATAAAAAAGAATGGCGCGTCACATTTCGGGGAGGGGCGTGAACAAAATTAGGAAGTAGATTAAGGCTATCTGTTTGAAATTTTACGATATTTTATAACACATAACATAAATTTTAAAAATAAAGCCGTGTCAAAATGTATAGAGAGGGGCGGAGCGTGTTTTGCCTACACAAGGGGGGGGGCACTTTTCTAAATTTTAACGATATCCGTCATGTCACATATCGTTACAAAGAGCTGTGACCACTTATTCATGTTATGCATCACAGGTGTCACCCCCACATTTTGCGCACGACACTACTCATGTGATATATCGTTGGAAAGGTCTGTGAACGCTTAATTATATTATGCAGGGGGGGGGGGGGGTATTTTCTAAATTTTGCACATACCCCTCATGTGATACATCGTACGAAAGGTCTGTGTCCGCTTACTCCTATTATGCATCTCCGGTGTTCATCCCCCCCCTTTACCACCAAACGCGATTAGCTTTCACCACCAGGGGGCGCTTTCCTATATCTGTTTCTATGGGTCGGATCACGAAGGGGTATGGCTCATTCGACTCGACATCGATAGAGCTTTTTGATTTTAGTTCGTTTTTCACCACCAGGGGTCACTTTCCTATTTCTGGTTCTATGGGCTGGACCACGATGGGGTATAGCTCATTCGACTCGACATCTATAGCCTTAACGATTTCAGTACCCGAGGTTCATATAGAACAGATTACGCTACCTGGTGGTGGAAGATGGAACTTGAGAATTAGGGGCCAGCTAGTGCTAATAATAAAAGAGCGTGATATCACGTTTGATATCAAATGCAGCACTGACACGTTATGTACGTATTCCATTTTTAGGTGCGTTCGTAATTATACAGGGTCATTCATAATTCCCTCCGGGGTTTCGAAACGTTATAGTAAAAAAACGAAGACGAATATGAAAAAAAGAAACATATGAAATTATTCCGAAACTATTCAAGTTTTACTTACATACATTACAGGTGTTCTATGTGTGAACCCTTGGTCACACGGCATACATCCATGCGATAGTCCAGTTCCTGCCATACTCCGTTTCTTTAAATCTGAATCAGTGGTGTCAGTTCAACGGGCCTTTCGTAATAAATATCGAAAACAGGGACCAACTGACAAAACAATTCATGTGTGGTACCGGAAATTTAAAGAAACGGAGTTTGGCAGGATCTGGACTATCGCATGGATGTATGCCGTGTGACCAAGGGTTCACACATAGAACACCTGTAATGTATGTAAGTAAAACTTGAATAGTTTCGGAATAATTTCATATGTTTCTTTTTTTCATATTCGTCTTCGTTTTTTTACTATAACGTTTCGAAACCCCGGAGGGAATTATGAATGACCCTGTATAAATACGTAGCACCTATTGTCGTCGCTTGGTCCGTCCGTCTGTCCATCCGTCCGTCCGTCTGTCCATCTGTCCGTCCGTCTGTCCATCCGTCCGTCCGTCTGTCCGTCTGTCCATCCGTCCGCATATAACAACGCAAAAACTACCCAACCGAATGGTTTAAAATTTAAGATATATTATCTTTGCAGAATTTTGTCGAGACATTTCAAATTTTATTAAAATCGAATCAAAACTTTAGGAGATATTAATAAAAATATTTATTAAGAAATTTGAATTTTTTTTTTTTTTTAAATTGGTGCTTTTTTGTTATAGGAGCTTCGGAAGTTTCATCGTCAAGCGACCGAGATACTTATTTTATGACAGAAATTAATCTGCAGACGATATAATTCATTTCACAGAATTAAAAATCATCTAGATCTGAATATTTATATAACTAGCTATAGTACGAACGCACCTCATTTGTCACGTTTGACGTACAATTTCCAACTTGTTATTCATTTCATGGATAAGTCAGTAATATTTTTTAACGGAGGATAACAAGTATTATAACAAGCCACATTTAGTATGTTGTTTTTAAGAGTGTAATTAGTTTAATTGAAAAATCTACTGGTATTTCTAGTTAACCCTTTAAACAATGACTGAAAGTAAAATGTAATTTAAATTATTTCTCATGTTTAGATTATTTAAATTATGTTTAATCTATTTAAAAAAAAGAAATGATATCTACAAAAACAACTTTTCAAAAGTAAAAAAAGCCAAGCGTAAAAAAAAAAAAAAAAAAAAAAAAAAAAAAGTTGTGGCTAAAAAATGGTGTGATATCAAATTTCCAAGCTGTTATATTACTTACTTAACTTTTTCCATTAAATAAGTTATCATATATATAAGTCGAGTGCCTACGTATATGTTAATAGAAATCGTTTTCTCCTGTACTAAATACATCCTAACGAGTTTCTGAAAATTCAATTTTTTTCAAATTATGCATGATGGGCTTGGCGGCCATCTTTCCATATTTCTAAGCATCCAAATTTCTAAAGTAAAAGCGTAATATGTTTGCACTGTAATATGTTTATAACAGTTTCGAACTTCAGATTTTAACTGTTGACAGATAAATTAGATAAGACTGATATTTTGAGAAATTGATTTTTACTAATTTGAAATTAATAATTACTCTAAAAAATAAATCATAAGATGAATCTTTAAGATAAGTCATCATTATCTTAAGACACAATTTTCAGAGCATACAAGTCTATAAATGAAACGCTTAAAACATTTGCTTAAATAACAATTTTGAACTTCGGATTTTAACTACGGATTTGAGTGCTTAGAATTTTGTGAATAATATGTAAAGATGGCCGCCAAGCCCATCATGCATAATTTGAAAAAAATTGAATTTTCAGAAACTCGTTAGGATGTATTTAGTACAGGAGAAAACGATTTCTATTAACATATACGTAGGCACTCGACTTATATATATGATAACTTATTTAATGGAAAAAAGTTAAGTAAGTAATACAACAGCTTGGAAATTTGATATCACACCATTTTTTAGCCACAACTTTTTTTTTTTTTTTTTTTTTTTTTTTTTTTTTACTTTTGAAAAGTTGTTTTTGTAGATAATATATACCTTAAAATTGAGTTTTTATCTACCCGCCGTACCCACATAAATATTTACGAATAGATGTATAAAAATGCACTTAAAAAAGGCGAAATTTGAGGCGGAACTATTCTGATCCACAATTTGAAGCTTAAGAAACTTCACCCGAAACATAGGCTTTTTTTTTTTTTTTTTTTTTTTTTGCTAAATGATCTACGATTATAAATTTTTTGAAGTAGATTTTTCTTCACATTATACTATTACAAATAAATTGTATTTATATATGTATTTTTATATGTATTTATATATGTATTTGTATGTATGCAAAATTTATATAGTACACGCGATACATTATTGTCTTTGAGAGATATTTCAAAAAAGTATTTTCGATGATAGGATGAGTTTTCAAACTGAACAAAATCGTACTATGTAATGTGACACGAGGTTTCGGTATAAAGAGAACAAAGCAAAAAAATCGAAATTCACTATGTTACTATTGCTTAATATAATTTCTAGGAACTGCACTTCATAAATTTTACATCACTATTTAAAAGGATTTCAAGACACTGCTACGCCCGCTTTATTTTGCTAATGCTTTTGTATTAATGTTTACTTAGTACAAAGCATGTTAATATCGTACTAAGGCAGCGGTTCCCAACCTGGGATGCGCGTACTCCTGGGGGTACGTGAAAGTAATATAGGTAATGGCGGAAATCACAAAAATGGTTTAACTGAAACCACATAAAGAAAGTTGATATTTTTGGATTACAGAGTTAATCTCATGTATAATTCCAATATATTACACTCAAAATGAAGGACTCGTTAGGCCTAATAATCCATTGATAATTCAATGTTACTAGCTCCGCCCACTGCTAATCATAGTGCATGAGTACTTATATATTTTCCCCTAATCTTCGCGAATACTGCCATTGATCATTATACAATGTTCTTTTCCCACCCCTTTTTTCTTATTGTTCCATTTTTAATAATAATTGCAAAACTCCTAAATTACGCCAGAGCTCCTGGTTTTAACGTTTTATTGTAAAACGTGTTGAAAAGCAGGCCCTTATTTTCGTTTTTGAATAGGCGGACTTATATCACTAACGTGTATTAATTGGAAAGCTTCCTTACTTTTAATGAGTATTTAATTTGAAGTAATTACTACTTATTATTTGAATTATTTTATTTTATGATTAAAATGGATAACTCGTTGAAATCCGGGACTTTTAAGACTAGCGCAAATGCGATTGAAATTCAACCTGATGATCCGGGAACTACAAGTTCTTAGAAACAATCTGATTATTTAGAATTGCAAGAGAACCTGGACAAAGCTGTTAATAGGCCTGTTCTGATAACCCTGATACATAAAATAAAACCGAAAACATCAGTGCTCCCTTAATGAACAGAAAATATAATATCGAATAATTTTTGAAATATAGATTTTCATTCAAGGGGGATGAAGATTTTAATAATATGTGGGGGGGGGGAGGGAGCTTGTGGGTGTTTATGATAAATGGGGGTACTCCGAAATGAAAAGCCTAAGCAAGGGGTACGTGAAAGAAAAAAGGTTGGGAAGCGCTGTACTAAGGAATGATGGGAAAAGTTTAGATTTAAAAAAAAAACAGTGACAGGCGACGTAGAGTGCATCAATGTAATTTTGGAGTACAATGCTTTAAAGAAGTGCATGAAAAGCCAAAAATAAAAAAAAGTTGCAGCCAAAAAATGCCAACCCATAAGCACTCATTTAAGACACACGTGTATAAAAGAGATAGGGAGCTTTAAATTTAAAAGAACAGAACCCCTATTTATCCCCCGGAGTACCCCCATTTATCATAAACACCCACAAGCCCCCTCTCCTCTCTCCACATATTATTAAAATCTTCATCCCCGTGACTATACAGGAAATTTACTTTCATTTTTCTGTATATATCAGGCACAACAATTAAGTGGTTACAACTCATGAAAACTCATGATATTTCAGATGGCTTGTTCAATTTTGAGATTTTTATTTCTTTATCACATTTTACTTAAGTGATCCATCCACAGTAACGCCACATACATTGGGTGAAAGGGTTTAAAAACTTCAACAACGCAGCATTCCCTTACGAAACTAGTCGTTGGGGGCCACCGTAATACTTACCCATCATGGATATTCATAATGTAAAATATTAAAATAAAAATGTGTAAACTACTTATAAAATGCATTGCAATTCAAATAAAATCGTGGCCGAGGCTAACGAAAAAGACAGGCTACCGCGGTTCATTCCACTTGTCTTTTTTTACAGACCGTTAGCGTGACGTGATGCTCTTTTCGTACACCTTCATTGGTGCATTCAAGCATCACGTGACTCCGGCGGTCTGTAAAAAAAGATATGCGTAAAGCACCGCGGTAGCCTTTCTTTTTCGTTAGCCTCGATCGTGGCCGGGGCTTACGTACTGGGCTACCGTGGTTAAAAACCACGTGACAGTCGCGGTCTTATCCAAAACGCACTTTGATGCGCAGCTATCAAACAAAAGAATTCCACTTAGTTTGTTTTCTGCCGCTGTGTTTTCGATTTGATAGTTAGATTATTCTTAAATAATAAGTAAAAATAACGTAAATTTCAATGCGAGTGTGTTATTCTACTGAAAATTTACTTTCATTTATTGAGTGTATGAAAAAATTGTCATCTCTTTAGACGAGGGGATAATATGTAATCTGTCGAATGTAAGTATTAACCCTTTCTCCATTTCAATGTTATGTATCGGGGATGTTTAAGTGTGCTATGTTATGTATTCTAAATCCTTGGTGAATTATAACAATTTAGTCTTTTCACCAGGATGCCGATAATTTTATACCTACGAAATTAAGTAGATCTGTAAAATCGTAATCTAGAAGAATTGCCTTATGTTTAAATAGTTATTAATCCATCCTGCTGTATTTTATCCAATACCTTAAATTTGTGTTAGAGCTTTGAAATTTTTATATATTAAAATAATCATTATTAAATAGGCTGTGTTAAATTTTGGAGTATTTACTATGACTTCTAGGATGTAAAGAGCCCAGTTGGATATTTTCCCTTTTTGTCCACTTTTGACAACATTTGGGTACAAATTATTTCATTTAATATGCATAAAATTATGCCAGTATGCTTTGAACATTTTATTTGACAATTATAATTCCGTTGCCTGGGAAATATCGGCGAAAAAATGTTATTTTTTAGATATTTTGTGTGTTGAAATTGTTTTAGTTTGTTATTACTCTTACATGCTCAGAGGTAAATATTGAACACTTTTTTTTTTCTTTTAAGTACTTATTTTTGTAATACAGCTTTGAAAATGGTATAATATATTAAATAAAATATGTATCCAATGACCATGTACAGCTTTGGTGCAGAAATATTTATATTTAAAATATAAAAGTTCTGCTTGAAAAAAATATCACTTTTTTTACGCTTTCTTTCAACAATCCGTATTGTTCCAATAATTTAAAACTGGGCGACAGCTTTAAAATTTTAATACATTAAATAAATCATTTTGAAGTTGTCTGTGTTAAATTTTGGGGTATTTACAATGTTTTCTAGGGTACAAAGAACTCAGTTGGATATTTCCATTTTTTTTTTTCACTTTTGACAACATTTTACCTGGTTGCAATTTTTTTTTATTTAATGTACTTAAAAATATGTCTGTGCTTTGAACTTTTTAACAATTATAATTCTGCTGCTTGGGAGAAATTTCGATGAAAAAATATTAATTTTTAGACATTTTGTGTTTTAAAAATTGTTTTATTTCGGTTATTAACACCTACTAGTTGACCCGCTCGGCGTTCCCCGGGCCCGTGATAAAGCCTTAAATGAACATGAACCCCATATAAAAAATACTGATAATTAGTGATAAAAGTTCTCGTAAGAAAACATTAATAAAAAAGCTTTTGTTATCCAAACCCTTTGAAATTTTTAATGGTTATAAAGTTTTTACAGCCCGCGTAAAAATTACGTCAGATTTATTGGTATCTGGCTGTAAAATAAATATGTTTTCTTCCCCAGAAAACGACCCTTTTTCAAATTCTACCGAAGGGAAGAACTCCCCTCTCCCATTTACCTTTCTAGCTTTCAAAAAAGTGAAAGCGCATCCTTTCTCTTTCCCTTTTGTTCATTCCTCTCTCAAACAAAGCAGGTGAAAGAATGGATGCTCCCGCCAGGAAGGGGGAATAAAAATAGAATGAAAAGGAATTTAGAAGGAGTATTTCCTAGGGTAGGGTTGTGAGCATTGAAGGCCAATAGGCGAGCTATTCTTTCCCCAGCTGTCTTGATTCTTCTTAATTCTATTTCCTGCTTAATCCACCCTTCAAGAAAAGTTGAGGCATGCGAAGTAAAGTCGGATTTGCACTGAAAAATTAAGACTTTTGCTTCTCGCTTTAATATATTATATGATCAGAGATAAATATTGAGCATATTTACTATATTTTTTTTAAATACTTATACTAAAACTTTAAAAAATTTATATAATATATAATGTGTGTCCAATGACCGTACATAATTTTGATGCAAAAATATTGATATTAGGGTTTAAAAGTCCCTACCCCCTTCTCTCTCTCTTTTTTTCCGACAGTCGTATTTTTTTTCTCAATAACTTAAATTGTTCTACAGCTGTGAAATTTTTATATGTTAAATAAATCATAGTATCTAGTATGTGTTTTTTTTTTTCTTTTTTTTTTTTTTTTTTTTTTTTTTTTTTGTATTTACAGTGACTTCTAGGGTATAGAGAGGTAGGTACAGTTGAACATACATACATACATACATATATATATATATATATATTTCACTTTTGACATAACTGTTTATAAATTACATTATTCAATATATTCAAATTATGATAGTGTTTTGAACTTTTTATAAGATTTAATCATAATTCCTCTGCTAGGAAAAATTTGGTGAAAAAATATTAATTTTTAGATATTTTGTGTGTTAAAAATATTTTGTTTGTCTTATGCTCAGAGATAAATATTGAGCACATTTCATTTTTTTTTAAATATTTATTTTTCTACTAAAGCTTTAAAATTTTTTATATATTATATAAAATATATATCCCATGAACGTCTATAATTTTGCTGGAGAAATATTGATATTTAGGATATAAAAGACCTGTTTTAAATTTTTAAAAAATATTCGACATTTTTTTTTCCAAAATTTTAAATTGTGCTTCAATTTTGAAATGTTAAATAAATTATATTTACGTAGTTTGTGTTATATTTTGGTGTATTCACAATGATTTGTATGATATAAAGTTCTCAATTATTTGTTTTTCAGTTTTTACACCTTTATACATGGTTACAAATTATTTTAATTAGTACTTAAAATTATCCCAGTGTTTTGAAATATATGTAAGATTTGTTAATCATGATTCCGTTGCTTGGGGGCAGTAACGAATTTTATCAAATTAAAGAACGACTCGGATATAATAGCAATCTAAAATGGGGGCAATAATATATTATGTCAATTGGTTTGCTTAGCTCAGCTGAGACCGGCAGCGTCACGTGACTACTCTAAAATGAAGAAGCGCGGTAGCCCGTCTTTCTCGTTAGCCGCGATCGTGGCTTGATGACGTCATAAACTTTAAAGGCTCGATTACTGAATGTTTGAAAGATGTTTTTCCTTATAACTTCAAAAATAATAATCCTATTAAGTAGCGGTTTATTGCATCTGATTAAGCGTCAAATTTCCAATTAAAATATATCTTTAAAGTGAAATTTGGATGAAATACAGGGTCATGAAAAATCGAAGAGTGTGGAAAATAGGATTCCAAATATCTCGGCAACTAATTATCCGATCGACTTTATGCTTTATGTAAAATTTATGTTTTTTTATTGTCTTTTATATCTATTTCTTAAAATAAACAATTTCGAAAATTTTTATATACCTTTTATCAGAACGAATATTTCGAGAGTCCGAAAAAAATAGTTCCGGTTAATCTAGGTTATTGAAATGAAATAGGCTTCTTCCTATTATTACATACTAAGTACATACCAAATTCCAAGTCTCTATCTCAATTTTTTCGGGAGATAGAGCGTTTACAGACACACAGACACACACACATACACCCACACAGACGGACGGCAAATTTTTTTTCTAAAAATATGTTTTTCGGAATCTCCAGTGTCTGAAACGTGTAAATCCATCAAAAAAAATTTTCGATTTTAAAAACGATTACAAGACTTACCCTATACTACGTATGATGGGTAAGTAAAATTACAATGTTTATTACATCCAATTCTCTTTCACTTTAGAATAAATTTAAACGTCAAAATATATTATTTACATAAATTATGAAATAAAACAATCATAAACAACTTAGCTTCTTTATATACTTTACAATTATATATATACGTTCCAAATACGCACTTATTTTTAAAATACTAATTTTGCAAGATTCACAAAACTTTTTCTTATTTTTAGAAATATTTCTCGATTTAATTCTTAATAAAAAAAAACTTTTTTGCATGTGTCATCTGCTATAAGAGCAATATCAGCGAATCAAAATGCAGCAAGTCACGTGATTTGATAATCTACGGAAATTTTACTCTGTGATCAAGGGAAAAAAGTAAAATCTATCTGAGAAACGCTAGTTTCCATTAATTTCGAATGCATTCTCTCGATGTACGATTTATCATATACAAACCTACGAATAATCTGATAGAGCAGCGCTTCCCAACTTTTTTCTTGCTCGTACCCCTTGCTTAGGCTTTTCATTTCGTCCTATTTATCCTAAACACCCCTCTCCTCCCCAAAATATTATTAAAATCTTTCATGTCCCGAGAATGAGAATCCATATTTCAGGGATTATTCATTATTATATTTTCTACTCATAAAGGGAGCTCTGATGTTTTCAGATTTATTTAAAGTATTAGGTTTATCAGTTATCAGAAAAGGCCTATTAACAGCTGCACTCAGGTTCTCTTGAAATTCTAAATAATCAAATTGTTTTGAAGAACTTGCAATTACCGAATCATCAGATTGAATTTCAATCGCAGTTGTAGTGCTCTTGAGAGTTCTGGATTTCAACCAGTTATGTATTTTAAACATAAAACCAAATCATCCAAATAATAAGTAAACACTTCAAATTAAATACTCATTAAAAGGAAGGAAACTTTCCAATTGATGTACGTTAGTGATATAACTCCGCCTATTCGAAAGCGAAAATAAGGGTTCAACCAGGGCTGTAGCTAGAAGAAAAAATTAGGGGGTGCTCAAAAAAATGTAGGGGGGGCTCATATTATTTCTCTCACTGTGACACATGCACGCACAAACATAGATATATATGATCAAAGTATTATATAGAAAGGTAAATTAGTGCACATTGATATTGTAGGCCCTATGTTTCTTATTAAATTGTTTCTAATAACCTTATATGATGCTAAGAAAAGTGAAGGCTGCAGACAGGGATGTAATGGAAGATATACGGTGGATACGGCGTATACCTTCTGGATTATTTTAAGGTATACCATATACCCTCTTCTCAAATACACTATAGCATATGCTTTTTAGAGTATACCCTCTGCCTAAAGCGTATGCCCTTTGGTTTTTTTACAACTACATCACTGGCTGCAGAATGAAAATTTTCAGCGTATAATCATTAGAGATTGATCGAAACAGGTTTTTAAGACCGAAACCGAAAGAGTAAAAAAATATTTAAAAACTGATTAATACATGCATAACTGCATATAATTATTAATTACAAATAATAATAATTACGTTACTAATTAATTTATTAATTATACGTGTATTGAACCACATTTCTAACAAACAAACGTACCATTCCGCTTCGATTGTTCTGAAATTTTTGTATGTTATTTTCGTTTACTATAGCATGTTCCCTATTTCAACCAGGGCTGTAGCTAGAAGTATATATATTATAAATCATGTCGAGGTTTTATCCATGATTTTTCCGAGAATATAGAGTATAAACTCTATACGTAACCTAATATATATGCACCTTTTATGCTCCCATATGTGCAATTTTTTACAAACAGGAGTGTCATTTGGGAAGGTTAGGGGGGGGGGTCAGTTTCCTCCTCAAAGAATGGGATAAGAATGTATGATTCATTATAGGTTAGTTTAAGTAAAGGGCACAAAAGCTAAAATAATTTGTTTAATTTGACTAAAAAAGGAAAATTGGCATTAAGACAACATTTTAAGCCTAGAAATTATTAATTAATAAACTTTATTTTCCATTTCAGTATTCTCAAAGTGAGACATGCAAAACATTATTTTGTACTTTAGCTAATTTTAAATATATATGTAAGGATAAAAATGTAACAGTTGTCAATTTTCTTTTAGGATGTGCACAATAAGGTCAATCTTTGCTCACTCACCGCCCCCCCCCCAAAAAAAAAAAGGTTTGCCACTCCCTGCCTCCCTAGGAAAGCATTGAAATGGCTCCGCTGTTGAAAAATTTTAACTCTGGTGCCAAGTTGACTCTGTGCCGCTATCCAAATCTATTTATTTTCATATAAAATAAAACGCAATTAATTTATCAATAAAACAGAAATTGTTTCCAACTATACGAATTTCATCTAATAAAAAGATATTTTAAGTATACAGTATACATACCTCGATATATCTTTTGTAAAAAATTTCGTAAATCTTTTACGAAATCCTAGAGTTTTAACAACACTTTCCTCATAAAGCATTCGAAGCAATCTGGAGTTACAAAATAAAAATTTCTATCACTGATAAGTTTGCAGCTTTTAAAGATCACGTGATAAGTGTCTTTTAAGTTTAGTCATATATGCATTGCTTGCTTTATAATTTACGCTCGCATCATAAATCAGTCATGACCAGAGCTTGACAAATGCGGTCGCCAGGTCGCCACTGGCGACCAACTTTTTTTATCTGGCGACTAACTTTTTTAATCTGACTTTTTTTGTTTCATTTATTTATTTATTTATTACAAAAATTGAACTAAAAAATGAGCACAAACGACATTTTCTCTAAAGCGAAGTTAAAAAGGCATTTTCCATTTCATGCACATAAAACGCCATTCTTTTCCGCTCTAGTCGGCTAGTCATGTGAGGAGAGGGGGGGGGGGTCAATAACAAATAGTCTTATGTGGCTTCTAAAAATTGGATGCAATGATAAAAAATGCTTACTTTTTTGTATGTTTCAAATCAGATTTTTGTGTTCAGAATTAAAACTTTTAATCTATTACATTCATTTTAAAAGAATAATAACATATAAGTGATTATAAGTAATTCATTCGAAGTAAATCTATAAAACTTAATTAAAATTTCAAGAATAATTCATTTTAATAAAAATATGTATTATTATTTTTAATATTTTTTCCCGGCTTAAAATGCTTGGCGCCTCGCGTCTGTTTGCACCACACGCGTTGGACATTGCCGTCGTCACTCTGTCTTGGCGACAAGTGTCTGGTTCAGAGTTGTTTCTCAATAGTATTTTATAATTACATTGTTTGGATCTGCAGTAAATGGAAATAAAAAATCATTGATTGCACTTCAAAAAGTTTTTTTTTTTTTTTTTTTTTTTTTTTTTTTTTAATTCTTATTGTAGATCGTTGGATGAAAATAAACCTCAGCCGGCTGCTGATTTCGATTTAATCCAGCGCGGGAAAATATATTTTTTTCTTTCCTTTTTAGCTACGAAAACAAACGTTTACGTAATAACTCGTAATATTACGCGTTAATAGCCCTCGAGTTTGCGAACATCACAACGTTTAATTAAATTTCTTGTAAGATCTCATTATAGATGCTGCAAAGTTACAAAATATTAAGAAATAAATTTGAAATTACATTCACACACACACACACACAAACAAACAAACAACAACAGAAAAAATTAACTTATTTTTAATTTGGCAAAACTATTGCAAATGTCATTAAATGCAAATTTTGAAATAATTAAATCAGAATTATTTGACTTTTTTATTTTGATAGGCTAAATAGGCATAAAATCGTTTTCCGGCTTCACTATTTTATAGATGCCCTCTCATCCGATATAGATTTTGTAGCACTCAACTATTTGAACATTTGAAGCATACGGCAATCAGCATTTCCCGAACATGTCGGTTAATTCAGAGTTTACAATATTTCCTTTATTATTATTTTTTTCACAAATATATAACTTTGATAAGTTTCCTTAGAAAACTTAGTTATTATGCACTATTATAAACTATGTAACTAATAATTCTAAACTATGTTTGTTATTATTTTTTCTGACTTAATTCCTAAGCAAACGTTTGTACTTTTTAAAAATCAATAACGGGGAGGGAGGGGGTGTTAAATTTTTTTACTGGCGACTAGAATTTATACCTGGCAACCAGATTTTTTCAAATTTGTAAAGCCCTGGTCATGACGGATAATGATAAACAGTAGAATTCACAGCAATAAACAGTGTCTTATTTTAGCCGATACTACTCATATCAATGAGTAAAGTTGAAAATTTCCGAAAGAAGAACAAGATTTTGAAATATAGATAATTTCGGTCAGGCCAAAATTTTAGTAGCAGTTTCGCCGAAAACGAATATTCGGTAAAACTCCGATTTTGCGCCGAAACCGAAATTTCGGTCGATCTCTAATAATTATACTAGTGAAATATAAGTGATGATGACAATAAGTAAATAAAAAACTGACAGTTCACCTGTTTCAAAAGAGTTGCAACCTTTACTTTTTTTTCTGAATATTCCATGCTCTTAAGGATTCTAAAGTTATGTTTTTATATGATAAAAAACATTAGAAAAATCAAGGGTGTATTTTGCATTTTAAAATTATTTTTGTGTCTAGTCAAAAGCTAAAACCACTTGTATTTAAATTGGCGCTATAACTCATTAGAATAACTTTGTTTTATGCTAATAATGAAAAACGCCGCAAAGTGAAAAATTTCAGTATATAACTAATGCAAAAGTCAATGTTTGCATCGGCAAAAGGTTACTAATTCTGAGTATGTGCAGATAGGATGCGCGCCTATTGAAGTAGTTATTTGCAGTCTTTACACAAATACTACAATTTAGTATTTGTGCAAAACTGAAAAAAGCCCTCAAAACTAAGTTGAATTTTTGAACAGTTTCATTTGGATTTTTAAAACAGAATTTCATTTGGTGGCCTTGGCAACTTTCCCAGGGGGGGGGGGGGGGGGGCTCAAAAATTTTTAGGGGGTGCTGAGCCCCCCTGGCACCCCCCGAGCTACGGCCCTGGGTTCAACACGTTTTAAAATAAAATATTAAAATCAGAAGCTCTGGTATAATTTAGTGATTTTGAAATTATTATTAAAAACGGACAATAAGAAAAAATTAATGGGAAACGAACATTGTATAATGATCGATGGCAGTTTTCGCGAAGATTGCGGAAAATGTATAACTACTCATGCAATATGCAAAATATATTATAAGCGGGCAGAGCTAGTGATATTGAATTATTATCAATGAATTATTATGTCTAAAACGCCTTTACCCTACTTTTGAGTGTAACATATTGGAGTTACCCATGACACTAACTTTGTAATCCAAGACTATCAACTTTCTTTATGTGTTTTCGTTTGAACCACTTTTGTAAATTCCGCCATTACCCATATTATTTCCACGTACCCCCAGCAGATCCTTCTAGGCACTGTATCCAGGGGTACCCTTACCCCAGGTTGGGAACTCTGTGATAGTGTGAACAAGAATTTGTTTTTATTTAAGTCTTGGATTCTGCAAACTATTAGTATAATTAATACTGCTTCTATTTATTGATTTTTTAAAAAAAATAAAAAAATTAATTTTACCAAATTAAATGTTGTCACAGACATTTTGACGAATTACTAAAATATGTAATAAAATATTATCCATCAAAACATTCTCAATAATTCGTCTCAATTCTGAAAAGATTGGTGTTTTAATTTCGGTTTCTGCAGATACATATTTTTATATGGATTGTGATAACAACTTAATATCTCATCAAAAACAACTCGTTGTAAATGATCCCGCCAAGCCACAAACCTAAAACGTCAGCCATAAAAAGAAGTGATATCACATAAAAAGAAACGATATAGAAGTGCATACTCCGAGTCCCGTGTAAAAATCTATCACCACTCATAATGTTTCCAAAGGACTCGGAGTGAGGTACAGTATGTGAAAAGTGCTTGGCGACCTGCAGGCTTTTATAATATATGCAGTATATCAATTTTGAAAATCAAAAAAATAAATTTTTAATTTTTGTTATATCACTTTTATAAATATTTTTGCATGCGAAAGAACTGACAGAACGGATTTTTCCCCAGATTTATGCGATTCTGCTTATGCTAGAATTATTGCAATATATCTCAATTTAGTTAACGTTTATTATAAGGTGTATTGTTATTAATATGCGTATGATCATTATGTATATATATATATATATTACAAACTCAAAATCTTTACATGTTTACTTAAGAAATCATCTTCGTAAGAGTGGTGTTTCTAGTTTAAATAATGGTAAATAAAATCAACAAATTAATTTTTCAAGCTCATAAATAAGAAAAGACGTGCAAACACAGAAGCTTCAACTTTTTACAATTTTATGGGAGCAAGATAATTATATAAATAAAAAATAAAATAAAAAATAAATAAAAATAATATAGTCATATGTAATTGCAGGAAACGTGAACATTATAAAAACCTGCAGGTCGCCAAGCAGTTTTCACATACTGTACCTCACTCTGAGTCCTTTGGAAACATTATGAGTGGTGATAGATTTTTACACGGGACTCGGAGTATGCACTTCTATATCGTTTCTTTTTATGTGATATCACTTCTTTTTATGGCTGACGTTTTAGATTTGTGGCTTGGCGGGATCATTTACAACGAGTTGTTTTTGATGAGGTATCACTCCTTTTTGTAAGGTGTTTAATTTCAATTACGCAGATCCCATTTTTATTCAGAAAAGAAAAGATAAAAGAAAGATGAAAGGGGCAAAATAAAAGAATAATTGTGATGCTATAAACAGAATTATACATCAGAATTATACAATTTATTGAGTGGCATATTCCAATGTACATGTCGCTACCATAGCAACGGGGAAACTTTTATATTCATTTCCTTACATTGTATTCATCAGATTATTTATGACATGTTTATTTTCCCTTTTCTTTTGTTAATCTCACTCTTCCGTTTATATACATTCAAAAAACAAAAAAATAGAAAATTTTACAGTAGTTTACAAAGTAATTAAAATACTGCAGTTTCAGAAAAATGTGGAAAAATAAGAAGCACCTTTTTTTTTTTTTGTCAATTATAACAATGAGTTTACTTTACCGAGAATAATCAAATTTGTTTTTCTAAGAACCATTGTAATTTACAGGGATTTTTATACTAATATATTAAATATTATTCTTGAAAATTACTGAGCACCTTAAAAGTTTTTTTATTTGTTAAGTTTTTTAACTCAACGTTTCGAGAATCGGAAAAATATAAGATTCGCAACGTTTGCAAAAGTATAAAAACTATTAAAGTGATTTCAAAATAGAAAATGTTCGTACGATGACATGTATTCCAAAATTTTGTGTGATTTTGTAAATATACCACAAAGACTAATGCGTTTACATAATGAACCGTTTAAAAAAATGTAAAATTTTATTAAAATTTTTGATCTGATAAATCATAAAGCTTTAAATTAGATTTTACAAAGGAGCGTGATTAAACCAAAAAGGATTATATTTACTAAATGCACAAAATACATAAAGACACAAAATACATAATTAATGTTTCTAGTCTGTCCATTCCAATTCGGGGATACTAAAATATAGGTCCTCAATTCTCGGCAGTCCATGAATTAATTAGGACATATGTATGCAACTGTTAAAATGTTCCCAAAGTCGACAATAGAAGCAATAAGTATAGCTCGGCAAATATAAAACACGGCATTGCTTCATCATGACTTTGTTTCGTGAGGTGTTCGTTCTCCAAACATAAAAATCTCTTGAAAGTGTCCGTTAACCGAACATGTGTTCGTTATCCGAACATAAAAATCTCACTCGAAAGTGCTCGTTAATCGATTTGTTCGTAAACCGAACAGTTCGTTACCGATCACCTATTGTATACGAAATATAGCATTTTTAATTTTTATGGGGAATTTAAGATGATATTTCCTTTTCATTGTGCTCTAGGCCCGTTTTTAGAGCATTTTAAGTTCGTCATAGCCGGAGATTCGATGAACGGCAAATATTTAAACGCAAAACTTCTAATCTTGGGGTAGCAACATTTTTACATTATATTACTCAGCGCATGAATGTAAAGTTGGAATTTTTTAATCGCTTTTTCAATCAAGTCCTGATACATTTATTAATAAACACAGTTCTTTTTTAATCGATAAAAATACTATATTTTAATAGATTTAGAGCTTAAGATCGACGAGCTTTCAGGCGGACAAAATGAACGCGTATTAAATTTTAAAGCAAGATAATAAAACCTTACAGAGATTGAAACAGTATAAAATCATTAAAATACATCTCACTCAGTAAATATACATCGGTTGTAATGTAATCAAGATCTTCTAAGAGACTCTGTAAACGAAACGTATATGGTTCAACAATACAAGCAATAGAGAGTTTAAAGGAATCGGATGCAGTAACATATTTGAATATCTTGTGTATATAGCCACTTTGACAAAAATTATGCTATTTATACTATTGTTTTTCCTCTGTGTTGAGGAATCAAGTACTTCAACGTAAAAATTCGCTAATTCACAACTATTTAGTCTTATTAAAAAATCTTTTGAGTTACCCTGTAAACGAACAGTAAATTCTACAATTCTGTTTTACAATAGGAAGCTAACTTAGGTCGTTCGTAGTAACATATTTTAACATCCTGTGCGCATACGTTCTTTTTTAAAAGAATTAGACCATTTAATATTTCTTTTCTTCATCTTAAGTATAGGAATAAATCACTTTAAAGTGATATACATAAATAAACTAATTCATATTTTTACACGAAATATTAAACATTTGAACTACTCATAAAAACAATGCAATTTCTGAAAACCGCGTAAAAATCGGATAATTACACAATTCTTTAGATCTATATCAAAAGATATTTTGTGAGAACCTGTAAACGAACCTTAAATGTTACTATTTTTTTATAATAGGGAGCTTACTTGGGTCGACTGCAATAACTAGAGATCGACCGAAACAGATTTTAAGACCGAAACCGAAAGTGTAAAAAATTTTAAAAACTGATTAATACATACATAACTGGATAATTATTAATTAATTAATTAATTAATAACAAATAATTAATAATTACTTAATAATAACTAATTACGTTACTAATTAATTTACTAATTATACGTGTATTGAACCACATTTCTAACAAACAAACGTACATATATATGCGTGTGTTATAAGTTTCAAACAAAAATGAAACATGAATAATAAAACTTTTATATTTTATTATTTTATAACAACCAATAATTATAGGCATTTAACAATAATTAATTAACAATGTAAAACAAATTCAATAAAGAATATTTAATTTTTAAATATGTTCATATTTTCAGTTCGTTAATATTTTACATTTAAATTGTTTAAGTATAGAGTTAAGTAAAAGTAATTGTTAAGTAAAAGTTTAAGTAAAGGGTGCAAAAGCTAAAATAATTTGTTCCATTTGACTAAAAAAAGAAAATTAGCATTAAGACAACATTTTAAGCCTAGAAATTATTAATTATAAACTTTATTTTCCATTTCAATATTCTCAAAGTGAGACATGTTTAACACTATTTTGTAATTTAGCTAATTTTAAATATATATATATACTAGGGGGCCTACCCCCTGCGAGCTACGCTCGCCAACACCCGCTCAGACTTCGAGGCCTCTAAAAACATGACAGCGTGCTTTGTTTTAAAAATATTGGTAAATCTGTAATTGGGTTGCCATCCTTTTAACCTTTTAATGGGGCATTTTTTGATTATCATGGCTTCATACACAGCTGTTGCGACAACTGATGACTGTTTTCGGGATTGATAAGTAAAATCAATTACACTTTGAAAACCAGCTTGTATAAAATGTTTAGGTTTAAATTGTGACTACCTCTCGGACTTTTATAACAACAATCTCTATTCTATTCTTCCTTTGCGTTTAAGGATGAGAAAAATTCCATCTGCTTGTGAATAACATTAAGAACCACGGTATTGAAAAGTACTATGTTATAGACATTTTCAGTAACAGGTTTTAATTTTCTCTCTATTTTAGTGCACCATCATGCATCTTTTCATGTTATTTTAAATATGTAAATTATTTATTTTAAATAATATGTATATACGAATTTTCTAATAATTACTTTTCATACAAAATTAATTAAATATTTTGTGCATGCATGCCTGCATTTATTCGGCATCAATTGATGAGATATTTAAACAAATTTACTATCCGCGACAATTTTACACCATGTTATGTCACTTGAATATTGTCCATAAGAAAATCGGGTACTTTTCCATTATAGGATCCTTTGCTTTTAGGTTTGGCGTAATTCGACCTTCAAAAAGGGATAGATTCGTTAATCTCTATAATAAAACCGTAAGTCATGTGACTGTCATCAACAGTTCCGGAATGTCCGTTTCACTTTTTCATATGCCAGGCGGCCATTTTTATTAAAAATTATTTTTTCGAATAAAACTTCATAAATGTGACATTTTTAGAAAGATCGTTCAAAATAAATTAATATTTGAGAGATGACTTACGTTCAATTATGTATATATTCTCCAATAACTTCAGTTGAAATTAGCTTCGCAGTTCAAATTCTCTATAAAAGTATCCATGAAAGTAAACAAAAAAAAAAAAAAAAAAAAAAAAAAAAAAGATTCATTCGTGGTGAAGGTTTAAAATATTAAACCATTAAACCATGGAGACAATCGTTCGTAAAGTTAGTTTTCCATGAAAGATTTTTTGGAGTGATGCCTGGTGTCAAAAAAATAATTCGTACCAGTGACACAATCAAAGTTCACCATAATTATGTGCTATACAACTCAACTTCATTCTTTATCTTTTCTTGATGTAAGCTGAATGTAAACAAATACAACTCATGTAATGATATTTAATGAATCAAATTTCGAAACAAATTGTCAGTTAATTTGGTATTTATGTATTATACGTGAAAGGAAGAGAGACCACCGAAAATGGTTGTTAATCACCAATCATATTTACCATTATTAATGACCAATCGCTTTCAAAACAGTAATTTAATATACATTTACAAAATACATAACATCATTAAGTACTTTTGTGTTATTTGGGCGCAAATCTCGCCAATAGAATTTTTAAAATCGCCAATACCAGCTTTTATTTTTCGCGTGTGCAAATTAGAAACGATACTTTTACTTTGAAATCAAATGTTCTGATGGAACAGCTGTCGTAGACGCACCGGGGCACTATATTAACTATAGAGTTGCAATATAGAGAGGAAAAACGGGTTGCTGTAATTAGAATTATAGGCGGTAATGTTGGTGTGACATATTTACGTGATTATCAAAACTGGCTTCCAAAAGTTCAATGTTTCACCAAACCATACTCAAAAATTACGTGTTATAATATGCACTGCGATTATGTCACATTATTCAAGACGTTTTAAATGAGAATAATGATAGATTTTCTTCTTGATTCTCCCGTAATGAAGTCTACAGCCAAAGTTAGCGAGAAACAAACAAACAAAAAAATATTGGCAACAATATGGTTCAGTGTAAATGGTGGATATCATTAAAGACTTTCACAAAATAGACTTCATTGCACCAAATCGTATTAACTGAAATACGCCATTTGGCAATGGATCCAATTACGGAAAACTACCTAATATGTTTAAGAATCTCCTCATTAGCAAGCATATTGCAACTGATAAGCAAACGGATATGAAGCATAAATGCTTAAGTTGGTTAAGCGGTTTTTGTCAAGAAAAATGAAATACATAACAACAAAAAATATGCGAAATGCTACCATGATCGAAAAAGTTTTTGATTTGTCTATTAGAATCTTCCGGTTTGGCGAAGGATTGCGGAAAAAAAATAAATTATGAATAAAAGTAACGTGTTACAGTGCTTAACATACATTTAAGGGAGACCAAACTGGTCGCCAGTGGCGGCTAGTATACATAGATTTGTTGCCAAAAGTTATAAAAACAAACCCAATGAACTTTTGGTGTTTTTCTATTATAGGGGTCTTGACGCTTTTTTAAAAAGTTTGGCGGAAAAAACCAAGCAGGATAGAAAACCAAGCAGGATATTTTATTCTCCTTCCGTTCAGTTGGGCAATAATTATTTTATATATTCGTTTCAAATATCCAAATTAGTGATTTTATAAATTCGTTTAAATAAATTTTACAAAAAAAAAATAACAAAATGATATCAATAAATAATAATTACTATTAATTCCATTTCCCCCCTTTCTTTTGCGTTTACATAAATGACGTCATTTGGACGAATTTATTCAAAATATTTTCAGTTTATAAATTAAATTAAATGCTGACAGACGATTGAATCCTGACGATAGAAATGTGATTTTTTTTTTCAAATTTTCCTGAAAAACATAACTTAATCACAATCTTGTCTTCATTATCGATTGAAATAAAAGATAAATTCAATTTCAATTTGAAAATGACGAATAAAAAGAAATCAATAATCCCTATCGGGTTCTTTTTCAATTTTTTCCCCTTTTTTGTTACAAAAAAACTGAGTATTAGTTGCCATCATTACAGAAATGTCCTTAAAATTAGAAAAAAATTAATATCTCGAAAACTAATTCCAATTTCAAAATTCTATTACCAGTTTTGACATCCGCGGATTTTTATGGACAATTGGTATTAATTTCACAATCAAGCGTTTAATATTTTATTAAAAATAGCCCTGAAACATAATCAGTCGTTTAATCAGTCGTTTCATAAAATCGTTTCATAAATTCGTTTCATAAAATCGTTTCACAAATTCGTTTCATTAGGATTTTATATATATAGGGTAGATAAGGATAAAAATGTAACAGTTGTCAATTTTCTTTTGTGCACCATCATATGTGCACAATAAGATCAAAATAAATCTTTGCTCACTCACCGCCCCTCCCCCCCCCCCCAAAAAAAAAAAGCTTTGCCACTCCCTGCCTCCCTAAGAAAGTATTGAAATGGCACCCCTATTTGAAAATTTTATCTCCAGTGCCAAGTTGACTCTCTGTGCCTCTATCCAAAATTATTTTTTGTTCATATAAAATAAAACGTAATTAATTTAGCAATAAGACAGAAATAGTTTTCCAATTATACGAATTTCATCTAATAAAAAAAATATTTTAAGTATACATACCTCGATATATCTTTTGTAATAGATTTCGTAAATCTTCATATGTTTTAACAACACCTTTCTCATAAAGCATTCAAAACAATCTGGAGTTTTAAAGAAAAAAATTTCTATTACTGTTAAGTTTTCAGCTTTTAAAGATCACTTGATAAGCGTCCTTTAAGTTTAGTCATATATGAATTGCTTACATTATAATTTACACTCGCATCATGGATCAGTCATGACCGATAATGATAAAGAGTGGAGTTCACAGCAATAAATAGTGTCTCATTTGAGCCGATACAACTCATATCAGTGAGTAAAATTGAAAATTTCCGAACGAAGGAACAAGATTTTGAAATTTAGATAGTTTCGGTCGAGTTTCGGTCAGGCCGAAATTTTGGCAGCAGTTTCGCCGAAAACGAATATTCGGCGAAACTCCGATTTTTCGCCGAAACGGAAACCGAAACCGAAATTTCGGTTGATCTCTAGCAATAACATATCTTAATATCATGTGTATACGACCATTTCTAAAAGAGTTGGGTCATTTATTATTTTTTTGCTCTATGTTAAGTATAGGAATCAATAACTTTAAACTGATATAAATCAAAAACTAATTAATATTTTTTTCATGAAACTTACAAAGGTTTGAACTACTCATAAAAACAATTCAAATGACGTAAACCACGTAAAAATCCGATAATTACACATTGCTGTAGCCCTGTCAACAGTTTTTTGCTATATGTTAAGTATAGGAATCAATAACTTTAAACTGATATAAATCAAAAACTAATTAATATTTTTTCATGAAACTTACAAAGGTTTGAACTACTCATAAAAAAAATTCAAATGACGCAAACCACGTAAAAATCCGATAATTACACATTGCTGTAGCCCTGTCAACGGTTTTTTGCTATATGTTAAGTATAAGAATCAATAACTTTAAACTGATATAACTCAAAAACTAATTAATATTTTTACATGAAACTTACAAAGGTTTGAACTACTCATAAAAACAATTCAAATGACGTAAACCACATAAAAATCCGATAATTACACATTGCTGTAGCCCTGTCAACAGTTTTTGGTCTGTACAAGATTTAAAAAGTGTAAAAAACAGCACTTTTAAAATCGCATTTCCTGAAAATCTATTCGACAGATCTTGCTTTTCTTTTGATTTTTTAGTCACGTGGCACGCCCCATTCCATAGAATCAAGAATTTTGTTTCTATCATAAATAGAACGCGAGATATAGATGTGTCAAAAACCCGTTTTGTCCCGTCCGCAAAATATAAACTAGACAGAGTTAAAAAAAAAAAAAAAAATTGTAAAATCGTTTGGCATCCATTGGCGGAAATTCCTTTCATTTACGGTTCAATGCATTGCTGTTTCTTATGCTTGGCGAGAAACTCTGTCGAGTTTCTATGATTTGCAATAAATGTATCAAATTATTTAATAAATACGATTTTTTATTTCTATCATTTTTTTTTCTTGTATATTTGTAAGTTGAAAATTGAATTATACACTGCCAATATTAAAGGCAAATAAACAGATAAAGCTATTTATTTATATATATATATATATATATATATATATATATATATATATATATATATATATATATATATATATATAATGCTCATTTATTGATGAGTTTTTAAAAATAAGTATATATTTCTTTTCGGGGTAAGTTGGGTTAAAAAAAATAGCATGATAGCATGTTTGTAAACAGAGCTTGATAAATGCGGTCGCCAGTGAGCCACAAACTACCAAGCATTTTCATCTTTTTTTTTTTTTTTTTTTTTGTTTTTTTTTGTTAGTACAAAAATTGATTTTAGATATGAGCACAAACGACATTTATTCCCTCTCTCACCCCTACTGGTACGCGACATTTATTCCCTCTCTCATCCCTACTGGTCCGCGGCAAGTCAAGTAGTGATATTCCACTTCTCTCGTACTTTTAATGGAAGAACCAAGTTTAAAAGATATTTTCCATCTCATGTACAGAAAACGCAATTCTTTTCCACTCTACCTAGCTAGCATGCCACATGAATGTGTGGGGTTTCAATAAAACAGTATGAAATAGTGTCCAAAACGATCCATCGTCTGTGGCATCTAAATTTGATACAACGGTAAAAAATGTTTTACATTTTTTTTTTTTTTTTTTTTTTTTTTTTTCAAATCTGATTTTTGTGTTCAGAATTAAAACTGATTAATCTTTCACATTCATTTTAAAGAAAAACAATTTATAAGTGACTATAAGTAAGCAATTCGAAGTAAATCTACAAAACTTAATTAAATTGTCAAGGATATTTTAATAAAATTAAAGAATAAGTATTTTTTAAATACTTCTTTCTCGCTTAAAATGCTTGGTTCCTTTACTAACATGGCACCTGTGTACACCGCACACATTGCGCAATATGTTGGCGTCACCATGGTTCTGAAACAAGTGTCTGGTATTACCAATGTTTTACTTGAGAAGGGTCGGTTTCCAGTTTTTCAAGTAATTTTGATCGGAGGGAAATATGAGAGAATTTTTAATTATGTAACCACTAGAAATTTAGTCGATGTGATGTCACAACTGAGACGGAGGAACGGTATCAAGGTAGATGGGATAAACATAAAATGTCTGACTATTGTTGGAGCATCCAGCGGAAAAGCTACAAGCGACAATTTTTACCTCAATATGAATGTTTGCCGTTTGATAAAAGAAGTTTACTACTTGTATGAACACAATTCAACTTACAGTAAGCTGATTAAAAAATTTAAAACATGTACTGTACATACAATGTGGTTTGTTCGTTACATTAATAATGAAAAATGGATGATTATTTTAAGGAACATATATATAATGAACTACTTAACATATTTCTAGTGCATTTTTTCCAATTCAAATGATACGGGAATATCGCATAGACTTCTGTTCTGTCTTATTGCGTATGTTTAACAATAGTATACGTTTTAAAACATGTAAAGGAAAATAACAGTTATTTACTGTTGCTTTCGTTTATTTATAATGAATAGAGGAAAGTATATTCAACTAGGTAAATTATATCCAATGGTTGAATATTTTCGCTCTGTTGGAAAAAATCTCAACTATGATACTCCAACCATTGGATATTCTTTTATTTATTTTGTAAAGACAAATAACCTTACTAAGAAGTAAAGAAAAAACTTTGTTGGAAATAAAATATAAGACGTTTACACAAATAAATAACTTACACCATACATATTTTAAAAGAAAATGTTAATATAAATATATTCATATCAGTTAATGCTTTCGGTAATGTTGTTACCCCACTATTTCTAAATATAACGCTTTCCTTCACGGTAGGCGGTATAGAAAACAAATATAGTATACATAAATAGTTAACTAGCTGACCTCCACTCGCCGTTCCCCAGGCCCGTGATAATAAATAAATAAAAAAGTTTTTGATATTTTATATATTTAACCCGATTTTGTATGAAATTATATTTTTAAATGATACATTCGCGAAAAAATATTGATATTTAGTGATAAAAGCGCTCATTTTTTTTTTTTTTTTTTTTTTTACCTAGGGTCGTTTCATAGTTTTAAAATAAAAAGTTCTTTTTGTCTGAACTTTTTGAAATCTTTATTGGTGATAAATAAAACGGTTTTACAGCCCGTGTAAAAATTTCGTGGAAAAATATTCTAGTTCAGTCATGGAACAGTGGAGCAGCATTTGGATGATTTTTACCTCTAAATTTTAATAGTATTCTCCATCTTAAAAAATCTCAGAAATTCTACATTTGAATAAGACGAAGAATACTACACTGCTAGCCATTAAAATTGCAACAACAGGAAGGAATGCAAATGACAGAATGGTATTTATTGGTCAAATACATTATAATGGGAAGGACAAGTGATTACATTTTCAGAAAATTTGGAGGTATAGATTCTGAGAAAACACTACCCAGATTACACACCCCTCACCGCAATAACAGCATTTATCTGCCTAGTCGAACAGAGATTGGATGTCATATACGGGTACAGCAGTCCATACACCTTCAACACTATGCCACAGTTCATCAACAGTAGTGACTGGCAAGTGGTGGCGTGCCAGTCGCTCAGTAGCCATTGACCAGACATTTTCAATTGGTGAGAAATCAGGAGAACGTGCTGGCTGGGGCAACAGTCGAACATGTTCTGCATCAAGGAAGGTCAGGATAGTACGGCCAACATGCAGTCGTGCATTGTTCTGCTAAAACGTAGAGTTGAGGAGGCATCAAAGATAGGGCAGAACTACGGGCCGTAACACATCAGAAATATAACGGCTACTGTTGAAATTGAAGGCAATGCGAACAAGAAGTTACCGCGACGTGTATCCAATGGCACCTCATACCGTCACTCGAGGTGAGATGCCAGTATAACGATTCGAATGCATGCTGGCAGTGTGCTTTTTCCACGATGCCTCCAAACACTGATGCGGGCATCATGATGCTGTATATGACGCAAGAATAGCGTCTCACGTCGTCTTTTCAGATGAATCCAGATGTATACAGCATCATGGTGCCCGCACCCGTGTTTGGTAGCATCCTCGAGAATGCACATTGCCAGCTTGCATTCGACATCATCATACAGGCCATAACCTGCAGTGATGGTATGGGGTGCCAATGAATACACGTCTCCATAACTTCTTGTTCGAATTGCCGGCGATATGAACAGAGACCGTGACATTTATTAGGTGTAACTGCCCGTGGTTCTGCCCTATCTTCGAGGCCTCCGGAACTCTACGTTTCAGCAATACAATGCACGACCGCATGTTGTTCGTACTATACTGACCTTCATTGATACAGAACATGTTCGACTGTTGCCCTGGCCGGCACGTTCTCCTGATTTCTCACCAATTGAAAATGTCCTGTCAATAGCTTCTGAACGACTGGCCCGCTACCACTCGTCCGTCACTATGATTGATGAACTGTGGCATAGTGTTGAAGCTGGATGGACTGCTGCATCCATACATGACATTCAATCTCTCCATGGCTAGTCAGATAAATGCTGTTTTTGCGGGCAGGGTTGGCTGCTATGGGTAGTATTTTCTCAGGATCTATACCTCCAAATTTTCTGAAAATGTAATCACTTGTCCTTCCAATTATAATGCTTTTGTACAATAAATATCATTCAGTTATTTGCTTTCCTTCCTGGTGTTACAATTTTAATTGCCAGCAGTGTATTTAAATTTATTGGTGTCAGTTGGTTCTCTGCTGCGCCCCCTGTTCCATCACTGTTTAGTTGTAAAAGAAATGTTTTCTTCTCGCTTTTTTTTGTTTGTTTGTTTTCGCGTCGGCTCTTTTAACATAGCAATAAAAAAATAGTTCTATTCTTCTGAACTCTCCGACATTTCAATCGGTTATAAACATAACTGTATCCAAGCTCTCTTTAAAATTTTGCGAAAAAATATGCATATTTAGTAGTGAAAACATTAGTTCTTTAAAAAAAAGCTCCAACTTTCAACCTCAGAACAAAAATATATTAGAAGGTCTATGCTTTCAACGCAATGTTACAGCTTCATCCGTTTTCAATCAACCCTTTTCAATCCCCCTAGGCTAAACAGGTGAGGGTTAATCAATCAGGTTTCCCGTTTCTGAGAATAGAAGCCTTCAAAAAACGTTGAAGAATGCGTAAAGAGTCGATTTTCGTGTGAAAAAGACAGTGCGTGGATTTGACAGAATTTTACGCTATTATTGGTTAAAAAGTATAATCCCCCCCCCCCCCCCCCGGAGCACTACAATGTCCATAGGCGTAACTAGAACTATTTTGTGGGGTGGGCACAGGCCCCCAACTTCATAAGTCCTTTGTATGTGTGTACGCGTCCAGTGGCACAGCTCAAGGGGGGGGGGGGGGCTAAGGGGTAAAACCCCTTCCAGAGCAAACAAAAATATTATAATTGCCACTTATATGAATCACTAGTTAAGCAAATTAGACACTTTTATGAATCAAAACTAAAGTTAATATTAAGTTTTTTTAGTTTATTTGAAATTCGCAGCTTTGTTGAATCAAATTATGTTTAACAAAGTGATTCAATTAGACCGCGAATATTATATTTAAACTGTGGAAGCGTATATTAGATCTTAGATGCACTGGTTAAGTGAAAACTGTCATTTGTTTTGAAAAAGGGTAGCAATTACATTTTTGAGACATCTTAGAGTAAAAGAATGATCATTTCGGCCGTCATACGCTTTGAATATTATACAGTGGATAGTTTTTAAATTGAATTTCTGTCTTTGCTCCATATTCAAAAGGATAATGGACATCAATTTCCAGAAAAAAAAAACATGAAATATATGTTTATAGGTCTTTCTCAGTTTCAGACTTTCTGTTAAGGTCTGCACCGGAGAAATTTCTAAGTTCGAGCGCGACCCGACTTGTAGAAAATTTTTTGCCCCTCAGCCGGGTATAAAAGTTAAAAGTTCGATCCGGATCGTAAAAAATATATGTGTGTAAATTATGCCGGCCTGGCAAAAAAAAAAAAAAAAAAAAAAAAAAAAAGGCTAAAACTTAGACTCGAATCCGGTCCGGTCCATGCACATAGTTTATTGCCTCGACCTAGTATAAAAGCTAGAATCTCGGCCCGGCTCATACAAAAACATAATTATCCCTTCCCAGCTCGCCTGAATTTCAACAAAAAACATATTTTTACATTGGCATGGTTAAAAATTGTCTTCTACGAGGAGTTCTGACAAAAATATTTATTTTAGTTTTTCTTTTTATGTTGTTGTATTCTTTGTTTTTTAAAAAACGCTTTGTGCTAAGATATTTATTTTGTTACTGCATCTTGATTTGTATGCAAATGACTCAGTTTTTATTAATAATTTTAATCCATATTCCATGGCTTGGAGACTTAAAAACCTGAAAATTCTTATAGTATCGTAAAAATTTCTAAGACGGAATCGCATAGGAGAACAGAAATATCCGTTATAGGAAAGTTACCTTCTTAGCATACACACTGTCGGTTGTAAATATATTACATTCTTTTCTCACGTATTATTATGTTCATTTTGCATGGATAAATACATTTTTCCGTTTGAAACAGGATTCTGTCATGGGCAGGTTCTTTTTCACACGCTTTATTGTACTTTAATTTTATTGCCTAGAAAATTAACTATTCTTTAAAAAGAATAAATTGAAATTTTAATTCTAGAACAATGACAGTTTAAAAATATATACATTTTTTGCAGAAATTGTTGGGCCGATCGACATTTTGCTGATTTTTGCATGGATCAGGTCAGGGTTGACAGGGCCAATTATTTTCATATGGGCTTGATAAAAACAGGACCCGAAAATTTCAACTCGTCTAGACCTTTAGGAAGAATGAATTCCAGTTTCAGCCCGGCCTGGAAAAAAGGAAGCCAGGCCCAGTTCGATTGCCACAAATGAAAATAGGCCGAAGACTGGCCCGTAGGTTGGTCCGGTTTCGGGCCAGGACCGAGCCCAAACAGACCTCTGCATGTGCATCTTGTTTTGTGTTTTTGCTCTCAGTTATTTCTAAGACAAGGTATGTGAGTAATGCAGGTAAAAATCTTTGACAAAGTAAGAATTAAGAAAATGTGCTATAAAGATATAAATGTAAAATGTGTTTTTGATTGAACAGATTATTGTAATGTTTCATTCGAACAATTTGTTCCTGGGGGGAGGGGGCTATATATTTAAAGAGTGTAGTTCATTAGCTAGTAAGGTAGCTCGAAATGTTCTTCAGGCGGTTTTGCTCTCGGGGAGGCATTGCCACGAATTTCCCTAAGGAAAGAAGCACTGATTGCAATTTTATTGACTTTGACATACAGATACATGCCTATGAGCAAGGTTTTCAAAAGAAAGACGTTAAATATGAAGCATTTTCATAGAATTTATAAAATTTACTATAATTACACACAAACTTATACTAATTATGCATTAATTGAAATTAATAAGTAATAAATTAGTTATACATTGATCTACACTTATTACATCTTAAATAATGCTGCCTCTATATCATCAAAATTATGACATTGTTTTTCATGTGGACAAAATTACAGTCGTGTTTAAATTAGATAAGAAGTAAAAACTGGAATATCTTTTAGAGTTTTAGCTATAATTTATTTCATTTAAATAAAATTATATATAAGTAGATCCTTTCGCCCCTACTTTCAGGGAGGGGCAGAGAAAGTTAAAAAGTTCCCTCTTTTTTCAAAAATGTTATTGTAATGTCTTTTCATTTTTTTTTCCACGCCCGAAGGCAGGTACAACCTATCTTTCATTCTGCATAGGCGTTTCTAATAGAAAACTAAATATAGATAAATATTCATACACACAAATATTATACACACATACAAACTATAAATACAATAAACCCAACAAGTGTGAAAAATTAGCCAGAGCCAGGAATCGAACCTGGGACCACAGCAAGGCTGATACTCTAACCACTGAGCTACCCCGGCCAATAACTGGGTCTGCAATTTCTCTGTCTAGTTTTGCAATAACTGGCTCTGAAATTGCAGACCCAGGTATTGGCCGGGGTAGCTCAGTGGTTAGAACATTAGTCTTGTATGTTGTGATCCCAGGTTCGATTCCTGGCTCTGGCTAATTTTTCACACTTGTTGGGTTTATTGTATTTATAGTTTGTATGTGTGTATGTTTAGACTTGAATGCAGGCGTTATTTATGTGTGTTTTAATAGATAAATATTCTCCAACATCATGAAAAAGGTTAAAAATAAATAATATTAGAAAGCACACATACTTAACACATAAGTAATGTGTTAAAATAAAAAGTAAAACAATCTGTAAAAGGTGGTAAGAGCACACTACAATTAAAGATATTTGTATAGGAAACCAGGTCGCGATCCATTTATTCAGTAAAAAATATAGGATATAGGAAGTCAAATCGAACCCAAGTATTTTTAGAGAACTTTAATAATAATGAAGATATTTTAACGAAATTTTTAATATACTGTATACGAAATTAGATGTCATATAAAATGCTGGAAGTGCACAGTAATTCAGTCATCGGTACCGCGTTTAATGTCAACTACATCCTAAAATATGGAAACTTAATTTGGCATTGTTTGGACGCGGATTATAATAAATTCTACCTCTTCTCGTGTTACTTTAGATCTGACACAAAGCAAAGTAAGTCTATTGAAAATTTTGCTAAAATTGCTTTATTATTACTAAAGTTAAGAAAAAGAATTCGGGATTGTCTTGGAATCAAATCCTATGTATTTCTAATTTAAAAATAGATTCCCGATTTTCTTTACAAAAAATTGTTTGCTGTACCCTTGTTGCCCTTCCATTTCTTAAGTTTGCCTCCTCATTTTTCAAACACTATATTAATCCAACAGTTTTTTGTTATTTCATTGGTGCATTTTATGTTTTCTAACTCTTATATCGTAAACGGTGCTGAAATGAATTATGGTCAACGTAACTACTGATTCTACTCTCCGAGGGAAAAAAATTATTATCACTTCATTAGCAAAACTGATTCGATTAGCCGGTGATTCAAGTAAACAGCGACCACCATTATCAACAATTCAACCAGTCCTCCCCATAAAGCCGAATTCTGGCTGCGCGACTGATGCGTGCAAGAATATTTTTAAAAAAACTGCATTGAGACCAAACTCGTTAATTTAATGAAAATTTTGACTTAAAATTAGAAACAACTTATTATCAAGGTTATTAGTTAGGAATGCCATTGATCAATGGAGCCAACTTTTGAAATATATTTTTTTGGCCCAAATTTTTTAAGCAAAATAGCACGGCACGTTTTATTATTTGCTTATGTTATTCGTCAATTATTTTGCATAATAACGTTAATATTTACTATAATATCATAAATATCAATACAAAATAAAAAACACAAGTAGCAAGGCATTTCAGTCATTTATGAGCTTTATAATTATCAGAATTGGGACACTAAAATATAGATAATGTTCACTCACTGATTTATACTCGCTGATCAAAAGGCGTATAGTAGAGGGCATACGAAGTTACTCGCCGTATACATTTTAGATCTTTTTTTTTTTTTTTAACGCTCCGTATACATTCTCTTTCTCAAACAAATCTATAGCATAGTCATTGTTCACATGATTCTAGCATTTACGTTTTGGTTGTGACATGTTGAAAATTTCACATGCTCACATGCTTGGAAGATAAAGATAATCCCTTACGAATGAAAGGCCTTTTGTGAATTGTCACTATTCAAGTAAGAGTACTATACAGAAGGTTGACAGGTGGACGTGAATCGGATAAACACTTACTTGGAGAAATGGGATAATCTCCTAAGAATGAAAAATAGAACTAGAGATTGGGGTCTTTCATTGTCCACGGGAGATAAGAGACTGGTGCAGGTGTGGGAGTGAAAGAATGCTTTCTGCAGAAATTCCTGGAATGCAAGGAAAGCCCCTAGGAAGTGAAATTGCAGACGGCAGTTGGATGTTGAAGGGGTTAGAGAGAGGTTCGCTTTGAGCGGAGGTCAGAAAGGCTTGTTTCTGAAATGATGCTTATACAACGTGGATATGTTCATCGTATTTTTTTACTTATATTTTTTTAAATGTTAATTTAAAATAAAGTTTTTTTCGTTTCAAACGATAAATGGATTTCATTAATTATATATACATGTGTTCACGCTACCACAGCTATAGTATAGTATATATAAATAATTGGTGGCAGCAAATGGGATATGTAATCTAGAGTAAATTAGATTACGGATCTATGTTAACCTGATTAAACAGATGATGAGCCAGTGGAAAACGGACAAGCAGAGTTGTGGATTCGTGAAGTCTAATTGGAGTCGTGGTTTTTCTCGGAGTTCTAGCAAGCAGAGAACTGGTAAAAGAACTTTATCGACAAAAGCTGTGTAGTGTATGGACAGTCAACTATAGATTTGGTGATACGTGTTTGTGCTTCTTAATATATCCAGTGGAATGAAGATATGCGGCGTACCATCTGAGTTGTCTACATACGAATCTAAGGTGCAATTAGTGCCTCATCAGTGTCTTCAAATCTTCAAAAATCTGTGTGTGTGTCATCTTTAAAAGTGCTTGGAAGCCTGGTATCAGTGTGGAGGAAATATCTGCATCTGGAGGTAAGCTCTTTTATGATATCTTCTAGAGAGGTCTGTTTTAAATTAAATTTTGTGTATAAATTTTAATTTTGGGGAATAAAACTCTATGAGAAATTTAAGAATTCTAGGGAAGCTATTAATTTGGTACTTAAATTTTTAGTTAGAATTTTTATGTTTGTTGATTTTCTGGTATCTGTTTGGTATAATATTGGGTTAAGAAAATTATATACTTATGTATATGTTAAAATTTACTTGGGGTATAGTAAATTGTTATTGATTAATTGAGATTATTAATCAGGGTATTTTAATCATAATTTTGTATAAAACTTTTGGAAATAAGAGTTTTGTTTATATACATTTTAGTTATTACAGTAATAAAGTTATAGCTTAATTTTATGGGTATACTGTGGATGATTATGATTAATGTTACAAAATAAATTGATGTTATACTGTACTGTTGGGTATAAAATTTATTTTGGGGGATATACTCAGTTTGAAAGACGTCACTGTTGCATGAGAATTTGCTATATTAAAATTGTGTCGTTTTTGAATACATTATTATACGTATAGTGAAGAAAATTCTATTTCTGTGTTTATTGTATTATTGTAAATTGAATATATCTGATATTTTGAAATTTATTATATTTTGGAGGAAAATATGGCAGAATATTTAGGAAAATATAATAAAAGTGTCTTGCTGTTATTAGCAGAGGAATTTGAGACCAGTGTGTCAAAAACGTGTAGAAATAAAGCTATAATTCAGGCTATCGTAGATGCAGAGGATTATGATGAAAGTTTCGCTAAAATTCGATTGCAATATTTTAGTGAACAGGAGGCGGAGCGGAAAGAGCAGGAAAAACAAATCGAAAAAGATCGTAAAGAAAGAGAGAGGCAAATTGAATTAGATAGGATTGAGCAAGAGGAAAAAGATAAACTTAGGAAATTTGAGTTAGATAAACTTGAAAAACAACTTGAGGCAGATAAACTCGAAAAACAGCAACAACTGGAATTACAAAAACTTGAAAAACAACTTGAGGCAGATAAACTCGAAAAACAGCAACAACTTGAATTACAAAAGCTTGAAAAAGAACAGCAATTTGAATTAGAAAAATTGCGTATTCAAAATTCTGCGGATATTGTTAGTGTTTCATCTAATGAATCAAATGTAGATTTTCATAGAACTCCTAAGGTAAATTTAAAGGATTTAGTTCCGCGCTTTGATTCTAAATTAATTGATATAACTCTTTTCTTTATGATTTTTGAAAGGCAAGCCGAGAAAGCTAAAATTTCTCAGGAAGATTTGGTCAGTCAATTAATTCCTTTGTTACCTTCTGATATTGCCGAAATTATTGTAAAACAACCAGCAGATAAATGTGATGATTTTCAACATGTAAAGAAAGTTTTGTTAGATAGGTTTAGGCTAAGTACAGGCGCCTTAAAACAAAAATTTGAAACTCATCAAAGAAAATCTGGTGAATTATGGGTGGATCTGATTTATGAGTTAAGGGGTTATCTAGATAATTGGTTAGAGTCATTAGAAGTGAGGGATTTTGATTCGCTAAAAGAACTAATGCTCACGGAACAATTGAAAAAACGTGTCCCTTTTGAGATAAAAGAAAAATTTATGGATGATTGGGAGGAAATAAAGATTGCTTCTAAACTAGCGGAAAAATCGGATAAGTTTGAGAGTATAAGAAGGGAATTTAAGAGGTCGGATAGAAAACCTTGGGAAAATAAATCTTTTCAGGATAAGCAAAAAGACAGCTTTAATTCTAAAAGTAGAAATGAAATTAAACCAAAATCGGAATTTGAGAATAGAAAAGATGCAGGGAAAACTGACCAATTTAAGAAAGATCATGCTTTTGAGAAAAAAAGGCAAATTCACTGTTATTTTTGTTTCAAACCTGGGCATATCAAACCGGAATGTCCAGAATGGTTAAAAAAGAAAAATCAGGGTGATGTAATAAGCCATTTAAGAGATGATATAAATTTAAGTGAGTGTTTTAAGCCCTATCTAAAGAAGGCTGTTATAAATGGTGTTGAAAGAAATTATTTGAGAGACACGGGAGCAGGAATTGATTTATGTGATAAAAACTGGATAAAAAACGAAGATTTAGTCGGGGAAGCTATATGGGTTAGACAACCGCTAGACAATGAGTGTAAATGTTTACCATTAGCTTGGGTAACCATAGAAGGGGATTTTGGGATTATTACCACCAAGGCAGCTGTTAAACCTGCGGATTTAGAACAGGGTTATTATCTGTTAGGTAATAAGACGGCTGAGTTAATCGAAAAGAATTGTAAGAATAAAATTCCTTTAAATATGGTAATGACTAGGAGTAAAAATGAGTCATTAAAAAGGTTGATAGAAAAACAAAGTAGAGAAAAAGAGATTTTGAATTCTGAGGAGGTAGGTGTGGGAGAACAAGATGAGCAAACTGAAGAATTCGCGGAAAATGAGGTTATAAATGAAGATCTGGTTGTTTTGCCTGAATGGGAGGATAAATCAGATGTTGGGTTAGATAAAATTACAGCAAAAGATTTCATATTAGCGCAGAAAAATTGTTCAACCTTAAAAACACTTTGGGAAAAAGCTAATCAGGTAGGAGAAAATGAGTTTATTTTTAGTTTGCGGTATGTCGGAATGTAAAAAAAAATAAGGTTTTCCAGTAGCAAGTTTTGAAGAGAATTGTTTTAGGCATTGTGTTGTATATAGATTTTTTTCTTTTTTTTTATTATTACTTTTTTTTGTTAGAATCATGTAAAGTGTAATCTGTATTTGGTATTATATGTATGTGAAGTATTTCAAAATTGTTTCTTAGGGCATCAAGTGTATAAATTATTCCTGGAATCATACTTAGGTATTATAGGTAAGGGATTATAGTAAATCCTATTGACAGTGTAGTCTATCAAATACTGAGTATAGGAATGTGTTTGTATTCTATAGGGATTTCGTGTATTATTTTAAATTCCTTTATACTTTGACCTCTTTAGAAGTTGATTGAAGGAGCTTATTGTATTCATGTATATGCCAAATTTCCTGCAGAAATTTTTCCTTAGGGGGGAGGAGTTGTGACATGTTGAAAATTTCACATGCTCACATGCTTGGAAGATAAAGATAATCCCTTACGAATGAAAGGCCTTTTGTGAATTGTCACTATTCAAGTAAGAGTACTATACAGAAGGTTGACAGGTGGACGTGAATCGGATAAACACTTACTTGGAGAAATGGGATAATCTCCTAAGAATGAAAAATAGAACTAGAGATTGGGGTCTTTCATTGTCCACGGGAGATAAGAGACTGGTGCAGGTGTGGGAGTGAAAGAATGCTTTCTGCAGAAATTCCTGGAATGCAAGGAAAGCCCCTAGGAAGTGAAATTGCAGACGGCAGTTGGATGTTGAAGGGGTTAGAGAGAGGTTCGCTTTGAGCGGAGGTCAGAAAGGCTTGTTTCTGAAATGATGCTTATACAACGTGGATATGTTCATCGTATTTTTTTACTTATATTTTTTTAAATGTTAATTTAAAATAAAGTTTTTTTCGTTTCAAACGATAAATGGATTTCATTAATTATATATACATGTGTTCACGCTACCACATGGTTTACATACGACAACAATACTGCTGATCAAGTATATAGGAAATTGAACTGTTGAGAGAAATTTAATAATTATATGTGTATGTGTACTGAAGAACATTTAGTGCTCTAGATGTCTCTGTTACGGATGTCAATGCTATTTTTCAACGTCAACAAAATGAAATTTTCATAATGAACAGGGGAAAGTATATTCAACAAAGTAAATTATATTCAATGGTTGGAGTATCATAGTTGAGATTTTTTCAAACAGAGCGAAAATATGCCGGGACCAGGTCTCGAACCTGGGTACTTTGGTTTGCCGTACCAACGTTCTCCCTACTGAGCTATCCGACGATATCATGGGCTGGCATATTTCGCTACTGCAGTAACGAACCTTGTCCAACAAATAGAAAATGAAATTTTGTTTTCGAGATTTAAAAATTTAAATAAATACGTAGTGAAATAAAACAAGGGAAATTAGGTGGGTTAGGGGAGCAAATTATTGGACGGGCTCGACGCTAAGGCCCCACGGGCCCATATAAGTCGGCAGTGATATATTCAAAACCCATATATTCATTGTCACATTGAAATTTTTAAGATGACTAGAAGTTCAGAGAGAGACCCAATTGTATAGGCATAATGTCCGGGTGTCCCAATACATCTCTTTAATGTCCCGGTTTTAAACACATCACTTAAACTATCACTTCTCCAAAATTCATTTAAAAAATGAATGTTTTGATTCTCACCGAATTCCACTTCAACAACAAAATGTTGAAATACTTCACTCTGTGTCTATTACAGAAAACTGTCTTGAGAAAAATTTCGTGGTTCCGATAGAACGAATACCATATAGATATAATTTATACATGTCTGAAAAATGTATAAAACTGAAACCTGTCTAAAATGTAGAAGTTTTCCGATCACTGTAATTTTATGCAGGTAAAGTAAACTGAATCTATTTATTTTAAGAATGAATAAACGGAAAAATTAGAGAAAATTTTTCTTGAAATCATTAATGTAAACTCTAAATTTGCTTAAAAACTCTAAAATGTGAAAAAGAATATTTTGAGGAGTGGAAGGAAAAGATTAGTTTTCATTTTGCGGGACGAATACATTTAAATAAGCAAAAGACAATTAATGTTTCCTTTAACTGCAGTAAAAATGATACGTCAGCCTGAGATTCTGACAAGAAAAATTAAAATATGACTTCAATTTGACTCGCCTTTAATTTACAGTATTCACATAAATCGTTTATTTTAAATGAAAAGGGAGGATGTATGATTGAGCTCTTAAGGGGATTGGGGGGAGGGGGGTACTTCACTTACACGAAAACACCCAATATTTCGTTTGCATTTTCATATTTTTAAAATGATTTTCTATTTTATTTTTTGCATTGAATAGTTGAGGTCAATCTCTACATAGACCGCATTTTACTTTTTCTTATGTATTTGAAGTTTTTTTTCCGAGGATTTTTTCATCTTTGAAACCGGTACTGAAAACGATCCGTTTTTTATTAAAATTCAGTCGATACTCCACTGTTTAATTGCGTAAAATCTTCAATTTTTAACATGTGCAAAATATTTTTATAAGAACACAATTTTTAAATTCGATACTGTATAAGTTATAGTCCTTTCAAAAGTTGACATATCACATAAAATAGTGTATAAAATCTTGAAAAAAAAAAAAAAGAAATCAGAAGTATTTTAAAGATTTTTAAAATATATATATTCTTAAATTTTAATAGTACATTATAATTGTAAAACTACGATGATTTCTATAGTAGTGGATTGATTTTAAATTTAATTAGCTCCATCAGAATTCAGCAGAAATAGATTTGATTAAAGATAACTCACATGGAAAACATATTTACCTAAAATAATTTTTGCCCAAAATAAATAAATAAATAAACTTAAGTTTTACCTTTTTTTCATGGGAAAACAAAAGTATTCTTCAAAATTATTTCTATTGCATTTGAAAGGTACTTATAGAAATGCATCGATTAGTGATTTTGATCCAATAGCGAATATTCGACATCTGTAAACCAGATGCTGAAAATTCGGTAGGCCTAATATTCCTGTTTTTTAAGATTTAAAAGTATTAAAAAATAAAATTCAAAGTAAATTGTACACTACTATGGGGCTCTGCCCCCTGCTCGCTACGCTCACCAACCCCCGTTCTGATTTCACAGTCTCTTAAAACCTGGTAATGTATCCTGTTTTAAAAAGATGATGATGATATCAGGAACGGCGACTTTCTTCTGTAATCAGGTTATAATGCTTTTTCATTTAACTGGTTATAATGCTTTTTCATTTAATCATCTGTTTCATTTTTAATATTCATGTGTAAACACAATTTTTATGACGTAATTTTCTTTATTTTCTGCTTTCAACATGTGATCATTTAATTATTATTTTAAACTTTCATTATTGTTTTTAATAGTCTCGCGCAAATACATTTTTTATTTGAGATAAAACATAATCCTTTGCGCTTATCTTATTTAGAAATTGGAAACAATATAAAACAAGTGGGTAAGTGTGATCGAAGATCGCTCAAAGGGTTTCGTTTAATATTCCTTTCAAAACACTTTATCCTTTCTTTAATAAATTCAAACAAATTTCATTTAGCAACAACAACAAAAAAAAAGTCATGTTTTTTATAAAGTAAAAATTTACCACCAAAAGTCTATTTTTTCCTTTTTTCGAATATCTAAACAAGCCGGATAGCGGTCCAAGCCCGCTATTATATTCTGTCATAATAATATTCGTCATACGGACTAAATGCAATATTTAAAAAAATAATTTCAAAATTAAACAAATTGTACACTTTCAAAATGTTAAAATATGCGAATATTTCCATAATAGGATTTTTATCACGATTCAATATGTTTCTCAAACTCATATATTTACTATTCTCTATTATTTATATTGATACTCTCTTTGTATTATTCTCAAACATTTGAAAAATTAGTTAAACTTCCTATATGACGTCAGATTTTCTTTTTAATTCTCTAATGACGTGATATTAATCTGCTTTGTCCACTTACACATACTCATACTTCTTGTATTATTGAGAAATCTGAGACATTTTCCGTTTTATTACGACTATGACGTCAATTAATTTTATTTCATATTTATCTTATTTTCAATTGGTGAAACTTTTTATTTCATTTTCATTTTTCACGTGAAAATCGTCTGATAGAAAATTAATTATTGTAGAAAGAATTTCATTGTGGATTTTAAATCTTTGGCATCTGCTATAACGAAAAATGTTTCGATTTAATAGGAAAAGGCTGTTAGAATTTTGGTTTCTTATCTCTATTAAAATAATACGAATTTTTCAAATTTTAATATTTTGATCTCTTCACAGCTGCTATTCAGATTTATACACTAATTTTCAACTCTGTAAAAGTTACATACTTGTTGAGAATGGCTCTGTGACGGACAGACAACGGAGCGGGGGTAATAGGGTTTCGTGAGATGAACAAAACCCTAAAAATGACTTTTTCAATAAAAGATTTTTTTACTCGATTTTTAAGGATTTTTTGAGTTTTTATTGTCCGACCGTGATAATTTTTTTTAATTTCTGAAAGCTTGTTATATTTTGCGTCTGGTGGTATGATTTTCGAATCCGTAGGATGGCTAGAAAAAAAGTAATAGCTCCTCAAAAAAGTCCCTAAAAAAAGGATGAGAATAACCCGAAATATCTACGCAGAATTTGATTGGTCCATTTCGTTTTTGGCTCAGTTCCAGATTACTTTTTTTTTTAATATAGAAAGATATTTAACACAAATACTTGTGTTTTGAGGAATGAGTACAACAATGAGTTATTTTACAAGTAAACTTTACACACACACACACACACACAAAAAAAAAAGCTGAGTTATTTTTTAAGAAGAGGATGGTTTTAAAAATTTTTAATTAATGAAACATTAAATTCCATAATTCCTTCTCTAAATTAAAAGAAATTTATATATATATATATAAACGTTCCTTATATTTTAAAATAAATACTCCAAAATTGAAAAGAAATTTTTAAGGACATAGAAGGAAAATTTTACCGTTATATAGTGTTATTTGTCAGAAAGAAACAGTAAGTCAGTGAGGAAAAAAAAATTCTATTCAATTGGCAACTCGGCAAAAAAAACTTATTGCTCCTTTTGATTTATCAATGAAATTTTTAAAAATGCACCACAGCGGGCGATCATTTTTAGAAGTTGCAAACATACAGTATTTTCCTAAAATTTTGAAAGAAACTTTCAGGAGAGATAGTGCGGTCAAGACAAATACTTTTTCTACAGTAAAACATCATCGCAATCCACTTATTCTATTAAAATACAGTAAAGTGAAAAAAAAAAATACAAATTACCCACTACAAACTGAACCCGAATTTTCGTTCATAACTTTAACAATAATGAAGATATGTTAACGTTATGTTAACAAGCTTTTTATGAAATATGAAATGATTGGAAGTGACTGAATTTCGGTTAGGACTCAATTTATGTAGCGTTAACTGGCATTTTGAATAATGAAATGTCTAGCTTACAGTTTTGATGCGAAATTTGTCAATTTCCAGCACTTCTCGTAATGCTATCATATTTCACAAAAAGCAAAAATAAGCCTGTTGAAAATATTGTTACAATATCTTCAGTTTGACCAAATATTCTATAGTATCACCAAATAGCCCGAATACGGATTATTTTAAAATCCACTAAAACTTGCAAGCAAAATATGCGTTCATACATTGAGTAATTTCATCCCATCAAAGATAGTTCATAAACCAAGTCGGGTGCAGTGAATTTGTTTTAATCTGCACAAGATATTAAAACTGAAGAAATAGGTCCCTCCCACACTCAAAATCGTTTGAAAAATTATTTGTATTTCACCAGATTGGGACATAAGCTGAATTGGTATTTGAATTGCTAGCAGGGCCTGTTTACCGAATAGGCCTGGGAAGCTCGTGTTTACCCAAACAAATACAAAAGGGCCCCCAAATTTACTTTTCAGAATAATTTTTTACAAAAAAAAAAAAAAAAAAAAATATATATATATATATATATATATATATATATATATATCAATCAATTAGGGTAAAAAATGCATTTTTTCCTTACGAAATTTTTATCTAAGAAGCTCGCTCTTTCTAAATTGTTGTTTACTCGAAATTTTGATGTTAAAATTTCAAATGGATGCAGTAAATAACAAAGCAATTGGTAGAGGAGGGCTCCAGAGTAACGTCGGGCTTCCTCTACTTTTATGTCTTAAGCGCGCCCTGATTGCTAGTGTTGATGAATTGAAATTCTGCTTCCCAATGAAAGATTCTATGATAATTTAACTCGATATGTTGTGTAAATATTCGTCATTAACATCTCTACTCTTTTCATACTACTACAGCAATTTAAATTTCAAGTATTTTTTTTAAGGTTAAATTTGACAATTTCAAAAATAAAATTCTGTCTTTACCATTTTTTAAAATAATAAATGACATTAATTAAAGAGGTTCGAGCAAGAACATGTTATGTTACATTTTCTCAAAATACAGTATATGTTTTCGATGAGGGTGTTATGAGACAATCTGTCATATGGTAAAGGTAAAATACCAATATTTTAATTAATCTTTAAAATCTGATATATTATTTATTAAAAGTTAATATTTTAATAAAAATAACTTAAATATTATTAATAATTTTTATATTAGAAAATTAAATGTTGCTAAGTTTTTCTGAGAGAGCTTAGTACTATTCGTTAACTTACTAAATACAAGGTACAAGAACTAAAATAAAGTAAAAATTGCAACTAAAAGCTTTCATTTAAATTGTCTCAGAATTTAATTTTTGTTACGTAACATCTTATTTCACTAAGCCCTTCTATTTATTCAGAATATCAAAGATTGATAAGGAAAAATTTACTCACAAAAAGTACATTGAGTAACATGAAGCAAAGAGCCTCGATCCATGAAGCAGCATGCAGCAATACAAACAAAAATTTCCAAAACTACAGAATTTATTTTCGCACTGATAATTACGCATGCAAACTTGGAAAACGGAAATAACCCCACACGCTTACAGCTGCAGGCAAATTGCAAAAAATTCGCCCCACCTTAACCCTCAAAGTAAAGCTCCCTGCAATGATGTTCTCATTTACGACTTTTGCCGTGTCTCATCACTCAGACGATTAATTGATGAGTAATTTGTCAATTACATCCTGTTTTTTAAATTGGTCGTTATTTTGTAAGAAAAAAACCGTTCGGGCACCTGTGCCCCCCCCCCCCCACTATCCCCGGAACTGGGCATCTGGAACTGATTTTTTCCCCATCACCTCGTGACAAAAAAGAAAACTCTCGTTCAGATTTAGAGCTTTCAGATAATATTTCACTTTGTTCCTTTTGGAACCCTATAGACTCCGGGTCACATAACTGTTGCAAAGAATGTAGAAGACTAATAGGATTTTCTTTGTCTGTTGCTTCTTTTATACCACACACACACACGCTTACATATGCGGGCGCGCCGTTTTCTTTACATTAGTTTTCAAATCAGAAATATATAGTATAATTTATTGGTATAATCATTCAAATATTTGAAAATTAAAATTTTGACTATATCGCAGTCATAAAATTTTTCCGTGAACTTGAAATTCTGGGGTGGGCACTGGAACTACCTGGGGTGGGCACGGCCCACCCGGCCCCCCCTCTAGTTACGCCTATGGAGAAAATGTTTATCAATGAATGTGTTAAAAACATACATGCAGAGTTTCCCCCAGACAGTTTCAGAAGGGTGCTGCACCCTGCCTGCCCTTTGGTTTACAAAATAGCACCCTTCTTGTTCCTCATAAAAAGAATTAGAACCCTTCTTGCCCCCCAGTAAAATAATTAGCACCCTTCTTTGCCCCTCAGTAAAAATAGTGTCCTCTCTCTCCTTTTTGCATTAAAAAATTTGCTTTTATAGTAAACATTGATTGTATGTTATCTTGAAAAGAGTGCCCAGACTTTTAAATATTAAAAATGGCTTTAAAAACCAAAAGAATGCCTTGAACAATAAAAAAAGTGTCCTTAAAGAATCTGAAAAGTGTCCATAAGAATCCAAAAAGTGCCCTTAAGAATTAAAAATGTGCCCTTTTCTCGCAAGCAGCACCCTGCACTTTTTTAAATCTGGGAGATACTCTGATACATGGAATTACTTAATTATTATATTTTTACTTGCTCAGATAATATCTGGAAAAGAAATCATTTTATTTGTTCCTAGTTTGTATAAAATTTAAACCATTGATATTAATAATATTTGGGGAAAATGAATATAAATAAATATAAAAAGCATACAAGTAAATATGAGTCTACTGTTATTGTTTCATTTACTGTACTAGTGCTTAACGAATATTCTGAAAATGAATTTCTCTAAAAATTGAGGAAATTTATTAATTTTCTCATTTTTTGAGACTAAATTTTGTATTTTTTTTATAAACATAAATGCATATACTACATAAACATATAATAAAATATCACCAACTTAGGAATTACAGCCGTACGAAAAAAGTTTTCGTTTAGTTTTTGAGAGAAATATTCATGTGTTTTTTTTTTTGTAGTGCATTATATAGGACGAAAAAGACTGCCATGTTTATTGAGTGTAGTGGTCTTGTCTCTCTAAGGTTACGCCCGAACCCCACCCACGGCAAAAAAGTAGAAGTCAACCCGACTCGAGGGTCCGGTTCGGGTCGATTCCAGTTAAAAGCAGGTAACCCGACCCGATGCAGGACTCTAATATGGGGTATAATTGAAAAGTCCATATGTACAGACCATATTCAAAATATTAGAATAATTACTTTTTTTTACAAATTGAAAATATCGTTTGGTAATTTAATGTCTTTTAATGCAAATATGCAAACGATATTTTTATTAAGAACTTATTGTTGATTAAACTTATTTATTATCTTAAAATTAATATCATTTTTGAAAAGATTAATTGAAAAAAAAATATTTTGAAAAGTCAAAATATTGGAATATTTATTCAAGTGGTTCAAAATATTAGAATATTTCACATTAATTCACCTTTAATTATCACCAATTTATAACTTGTGGCATCATTGATTAAATTCAGACGATTTTATTTGAAATCAGTATTATTTTTGCAGGTTGTTTGCTTTTTCGTCTTAAAGTGGGTCGTGTGAGTGATATTCCTGAATCTATTAAACATCGTATGGTTGATTTGTAAAATCAATGTTGATTTGTAAAAATCAATGTTATATAGCGAATTATTTACATTGTTCGCAATCAAGCGTTAGTAAAATACTAACACAATATGAAAAAAAAAGGAAATTTTCAAAATTATTGCCGAAATGGCGGCCGAAAACAAAAAACATCTGCTAGAGATGACAGGAAACTGAAGCATATAGTTAAGAAAAACCGTTTTAAAAGTGTGCGATTCTTGCACTGAAAATGGGAAGAAGAAGGACTTGAAGTTTCTACATCGACAACATTAAGACTTCTCCATAAATTTAAGTTTGAATCTCGTGTACCGAAAACAAAACCTATCATGATGTGCAAAACAAAAGTGTATAAGATTGAATTGGTGTAAATCAAGACGTTTATAGAGCAAAGAAGATTAGAAAAATATATTATTTAGTGATAAAAGTATGTTTTGTGTTTTTTATGGTAATCAAGGTATTCGAGTTTGGAGAATGAAGAAAGAAGCATTTGATAAAGAATGCCTGTAGTTACATTGTAAAGAACAATTAAATCCTGGACAGCTTTTGCTAGAGCTAAAATCTCTGCCTCGGTAGAGAACAGGGCAATGGAGGTTTGTTTCTTTTCAGATGAAGTAACTGGACAATCATTAAAGAAAATAATATACCCAGAGATAGACTTTCTATCCTGCGCATCAGCCCCCCCCCCCCAATATGCATCAACATAAACATTAATCACACTATTGTAACTATCGGATTTACAAAACATTAATTTGAGTTCAGATGTCCCTTTTAGATATCGAAGTACTTTTTTAAGACCAGCCCAAGCAATATCAGTAGGCTGCTCTTGAACTTGACTAAGGCAGTTAACAGAGTACAGAATATCAGGACGAGTCATCATGGATAAGTAGAGCAGAGCCCCTACAACGCTCACGATAAGGGCCATAAAAACTTTTGCCTTGCACAAAATCTCACGAAGTTGACTTTGACACAAGAGGAGTGTCTGATGGTTTATACTCAGCCATTTTAAACTTATTTAAAATTTTCTCAACATAGGCCTTTTGACCTAAAGAAAGTTGATTTTGAGAATATTCTATACGTAGTCCTAGGAATTCTTCAGCAATTTCAGCTTCGGACATCTCGAACTCATTTCTAAGTAGTTAAATCACAACTTTAACTTCTAAATCATCAGAACCAGCAATAAGCAGGTCATCAACATACAATACGATGAAAATTTCATTCTGTTCAGATTTTCTTACAAAAACACAAGCTTCACTATTTAACTGCTGGAAGTTTAAATGAAGAATAAAATCTGTGAAACGTTTGAACCATTGTCTGGGTGCTTGTTTGAGCCCCCATAGAGACTCTTAAGTAGCTTGCATACACGGCCACTATTGTCATTTATAGCACATGGGTTGCTCCATGAAGATTATTTCATCCAGTTCACCATTCAGAAAAGCCGTTTTGACATCCAGTGCATAAATTTTGAGATCTTTTAGGACAATGATGGCAAGTACAAGTCTAAGTGATGACATACTGATGTCAGGAGCATAGGTCTCAAACTAATCAATTCCTGGCTTCTGTTCGAAACCACGAGCAACCAGTCTGGCCTTGTAAACATTGTTTCTTTTGATACGCAACACCCACTTACAGGACACTATCTTTTCTCACACGGGAATCCAGCTTTGTAGAAGCATTTCTGGATGGTGTAGGGGGTTACTTCATTCCAAGCCATTGATATCCAATGGGCAGTATCCATGACATTGACCTTCTTCGTTAGTTCGGTTGTCGAATTTTCCTCCTCCATCACCACGGACATTTTCTTTAAAATATGAATTCGGTAGTGAGCTTTAAAGATTACTCCTTGATCCAGTAGTTGGATTATAGAAGTACAGTTCGGTGGCAGGAACTTCAGGCTCACGTTGCTCAGCTGCACATTTGTATGTGATCTGGCATTATTTAAAAAGAAGAATTTTTCTTCCTTCTCTCTTCATCATCTCGTTAATGCCCTCCAACCACTGTGAGAAAATTGTGACTGTCATCCAGGCTTCTCGATTTGATTTACAGTGCTCAGGCAATGATACTATCTTCACATTTTTGAAGCATCGTGGTTTTTCACTTTTTCCGATCATAAGTGGTTTGAGCTTCTCACCCATAAAACTGGCACAGAGCATGACGGTATGTCTTTCTTTTGATATTTTACAACCCATGCATTTTTTGCTTCGGTCTGCTAGGGTTTTATTTGGAAGAGCTCTGAAAAACAGGTCGGTTTTGTCGGCATTGAAAATGTCAGCGGTATCGAAATATTTCGATATATCTGGAAGCTTTCTTTTCTCGACAGTGTCGATATTTACGTCTGCAACTTCACCACTGATTATTTTGAATTCGATGCTATGCCGACTTTTGAAGCGAGTCAGCCATGCTTCTGATGCATTGAATTCCGTGATTTTCTCCTTTTCTGCAAAATCCAGAGCAATCTGCTTTAGCAGGGGTCTAGTGACAGGAAGATTCTTCGTTCTCATTTGGCAAAAATACTTCCAGACGTGATTGTTTATGTTCTCGTTTCCCATTTTCTTTGAGGAAGGTTTATTTGCTTCGAAAGCAGTCGTAATTTCTTTCTCTTTCTTGCTGAGGGCGTTTACTTGACCTACTGAAATTCCAAATTCAGCTGCAATTTTCCTTTGACTTACTTTTGATTTTAATTTTTGAACAACTTCATATTTTTCCTGAAGATGCAGTTCTTTCCGTTTTTTTCGTTTCTCTACTTATTTCTGACTATCTGCGTAAGTGTTGTACTTCTTTCCCTGGAACGATAGTGAAATGGCGAAAAATTTTTACCTTTGCCGAGCAAAAAAGAAGAAAGAAACAGAAGCGATAAAGCTGCCAACCAGATTTTCAGAAAAGAAACCATAATCCTTTTTTGACCACCCCCCTCTAACACCTGTTGTCTCTTATCTGTCATTGGGGGGGGGGCTGGGCATTTCTGTTGCACAATCTTTCTATTTTTATCTCAGCTCGGGTGAGAGGGAATCACGTGACATGTTTTTTACATTGTTTTTTCTTGTATCTCTTTGCATAAAAATTTATTGTTTTGAGCATTTCATTTAATTTGATTATCATGATGTACTTTTTCTGAAATGGCAACAATTGCATATCTGCACTTTTTTGTTTATTAAAAATATAAGAATGTTCTAGTTAGTTGAGAACACATACGGTAAAGATATTATCTCGATTTCTTTCTTTTTTTTTATAATAAATGTTTTCTTTGTTTTGTTAACTGAAGATTTTATCTGAATTATTCAGACAAATTTCAGCATCGGGTAGATCTTAAAATCTAGAAACGATTTTGTCTGTTTATTTTTAAATCGAGTTCATTGAGCCGTTTTATTCTTCTGCAATAATTTTTCCGAATTTCCATGATGCGGGAATTCCCTGAATTCTGACTGCAAACACACGTTCAGTTTACGGAGAGGCGGGTTAGACCGGGGATCAAAAGTAGCGTTCATAATAATGGGGTGTTCAGAATACAGAGAGTTCATCTTTTGTGAAGTCTATGGAGTTTCGCCGGGACCGTCAGAATGTGTTCATAATACCGGGGTGTTCACATTAGTGAGTGTTCAGATACAGAGAGTCCACTGTATTTGTTACTCATTAATAAAAACTAAATGTCGTTCTACATTCTTGTTATTATTTCATAAACGTATTTTACATATACATGAGATATATATGAGATACATATCGTGTGTTTTTTTTTTCTTTCAAGTATTTTCATTTATTGAATTTTTTATCAGACAGGAGGAACAAGGCAAGTTTGTGTAATTTTAATGAACTAACATTTTTTTTAAATACTTAAAAACTCATTACATTTCTTAAGCATTTGAATTCAAAAAATCATGTATAGTATTTTAACAATCAAAATATGAACAACAGATATGACAAAGATATAAGTGCTATTATACTAAATATTACTTTAGTTTTTTTTTTTTTTTTTTTCTGTATAAAATATAAGAAACTTGAAGAAATATTAAACCAATGATTGTTAAAATTTGTCTAAAAATTCTGTAGCTTATATTATTTTAATAAATGACTGTATAAAAAAAGCAAATAATTGTTTTGAAAACAAATTATGTTAAGTGATTACACTTTTTTTTAAATTTAATATAAACTACAGAATTTGTTCCTTAACTGGTTTAAACATAAATTAAAAGTGTTTTAAAATAAGTAATTTCAATTATGAGATTTCACGATAAGGTTTGCGTAATACTATTGTGTTTTAGTAAAATAATATCACAAAATTCCTCTTTTAGAATGGTTTTAAAGTAAATTAAAAGTGTTTTAAAATGTAGGTTTCACAGTTAAAATTATATAAGATAAATGTTTTAAATGATAATGTGGAAGAAAATTTTGATTTATCAAACAATGGAAGTTTATTAATTCAAAACTTGTAATTGATATTTTATATACAGACAGATCTTAATATTTTGAATTCAATTTGTTTTTATCCAACTTTTAAACCAATGTACACAGTTGTTGTGAAAAGTATAAACAGTTAATACCTGCTAAAACGGAATTACAAGAAATTGGGGGAGTTTGCCGTTTTATACGCTTTCTTTCTTAGCAGGAATAGTTACTGAATTGTCGGGACCATGAAATTGTTTCATTTTCGCAAATTTTAATGCACTTTTCTTACTTTCATACAATAAATATTCAATTTAAAAATATAAAACAAACACCAACTTATGTTCATATATGTGTGTATGTATTTCTGTACATTCTACAACGCATTTAAAATAAGCAAAAGTAAATAATTTATAATATGTTTTCGTTCATTTTTTTAATTAAAAAATATGTAGGTAGTTTTGGTTTAAAAAAAAATATATATTTTTATCTTCCATATATTGTTACCGTTTACGTATTTATTTATTTCAGTCTTTTAATATGTTTGTATTTGTTTTCAACTGTGAATTTTCCTCCCAATAATTATTAATTTAATCTCCTAATAGTTATAACTTTGATTAAACTGCCATGTAACTATGTAAAAAAATATATATTTAATAATCAAATAATTGAATTAAATAATGTATGTATAATCAAGTAATTTAATTAAATTAATTTCATCTGAAGTGAAAAAATATATAACTATATTTTGATTAGGCTGATCCCTCATATGTTGTCAGAATTCCCTGCTTTGGATGACGTCACAATTACGTGTCTAGGCTTACTCCCTTATCTAGGGGGCGTTGCTTCAACACGTCGCTTCCACAGAACAAAATTTTTACCGCTAAAAGATTCAACACAGTACTTGATATTTTCATCGCGTGCCGCCATTTCAACCTCCGCGTCGGCGTGATTAAGTTCAAAGCAACAAAACAGTTCACTTTAACACAATCTTAATATATTTTTACTTCTAGGGTGCTCAGTTTCGGAACCACGCTCTGCTGTTAAGATAATAACTGCATCAGAGGCTGATAATAAACATAAGTAAAGTTTTAATTAAGATTAAGATTAACTAAACCAAGCACATGGCGATACTGTTACATGGCATATCCCCCAATTCACAACACTTAGCTTAGCATTGCCAAACAGTATACACAAATATAATAATACAGTTACGGTTACATGTAACATACACCAAAGAGTAAGTGTGATTACTTTCAACAATATTCATTTTATTAAAACAGATTTTTTCTAAAAAACTGGAACACGTGGTGCATATTGTTTCACATTCCTGATCGAAGTAACACGTGGACAAATGTATTTATTTTTTATGGAGTGTTTAAAGGCAATTATTTAACTTTAGATTTTTATTAAAAATAATCTATAAAAAATATTTAATAAATAAAATTAAATAAAACACACGCTCTTCGGTTTCACGTATGTTTTCTCGCATGTCGTCATCACACTGAATAGAACAAAGCCTCTTCTTTAAATATTCTTTCAAAGACATGAAGTCATGGTACAATGGTTAGAATAACAGACAAATAATTGTTTCTTGACTTCATTTTATCAAGTTCAAACCCCACCAAGACTTTTGGTAAAATAAAAATACTGAAATAAATTTAAATGATAGATGGCAGCACCAAAAATTCTTATGTATAACGACAATGAACAAATTTAGTAGGATATTGTAATAACGTCTGATAATTAAATTTATATTTGTTGAATGCATTTTTTTTTTCATTAAAAGAAACCTTGAAAAAATTAAATACTTTTAAAATAAGGTATATATTAAAGTCGAGGTTCAAAGGATAGAACCTTAGGAGCATCGAGAGAGATTGTCCACAGATTGAACACTCCAGGAAAAACTACAAGCGAAAATTTTTACCTCAATATGAATATTTGCCAAATGGTAAAAGAACTTTACTACTTGTATGAACACAATTTAACTTACAGTAAGCTGGTTAAAAATTTTTAAACGTGTACTGTACATACAATGTGGTTTGTTCGTTATATTAATAGTGAAAAACGGGTCATCATTTTAAGGAACATATATGTAATGAACTAATTATCATATTTCTAGTGCATTTTTCCCAATTCAAATGATATGGGAATATCGCATAGACTTCTGTTCTGTCTTATTGCGTATGTTTAACAATAGTATACGTTTTAAAACATGTAAAGGAAAATAACAGTTATTTACTGTTGGTTTTGTTTATTTAATTTGTAAAGGCAAATGACCTTACGAAGAAGTAAAGACATAACTTTGTTGGAAATAAAATATGAGACACTTACAAAAATGAAATAACTTACACCATAAATATTTTACAAGAAAATGTGAAAGTAAAAATATTCATTTCATCTATTATACAATTCTGTTACGTTGTTATTCCACTATTTCTAAATATAACCCTTTCCTTTATGGTAGGCGGTATTGAAAACAAAATGAAGAATGAAGATAGATAATGGAACTCCCGCAGGACTTTGACGATTAAAGTAAAAGTGTGTTTATATAAGTGTCAATCAGCGTTCCCTAATCTTTTTTTTTTTTTTTTTTTTTTTTCTAACATATTTAAAGAAGACTTTCTCATACCTAGAGAATTTTCAAATAAGGATACATATTTTCTCAAAAAAAAAATAATTTTTACTTGACTTTTAAAATGTTTAAAGAATAATACGAGTTTTGTTACGTCTTTGAACTAACGTTTCTATTTATCTCAGATGATTTTAGCTGATAAAAAAAATCCACAAATGTAAGCTGATAAATGTTAAGATTATTTAAGTAAATATATAATTTTTTAATTTAAAAAAGTACTTTTTTCTCAAAAAAGACTGCGCCAGATTTTATGAAATCAAAATATATTGTAGAGTTACTAAAGACCAATTAATTGGTATATTTTCATAGTTATCTTTCAGTAATAAACGTGACAAATAATGTTGATATATTTTTTTAAATAATTAAAAACCTACATTCTGAGGACAATTACGATTTTTATTCATGTAGTCAACATGTTCGCATTTAAAATTTATATCCTAAAATTGTGTTTTTTGTACCCACATAAATATTTAAAAATATATGTATAAAAATACTTTTTTTTTTTTTAAAGAAATAAATTTGTGGCGAAGCTACTCAGACACGCAGTCTGAAGCTTGAAGAAACTCCGCCCGAAATTATTGGTTTTCTTTGCTAATGGTCTACGATCGTAAATTTACTGAAATAGATTTTTCATGATATTATAGAATTTCAAATTTTCTATATTTATATATGTTAGTAAATTTGAAGGTAGGCAGTAAGTTTTAGCGCGCTCTAAAATAATAATAAGGGTATATAACAAGCAATTGTATACTTTAGCAAAAGATATGTAAGATATTTGCTTACCTCCTTTTGCTAAAGTATACAATTGCTTGTTATATACCCTTATTATTATTTTAGAGCGCGCTAAAACTTACTGCCTACCTTCAAATTTACTAACAAGATTATGAGCTCGAAAATAGTCTAAAATATGTAAAGGGTAAAAATAATAAAAAATAAAAAATAGTGCCCTTGAATCCTCGAATGCTTAAAAGAAATAAATTAATTTTAGATATATTCTAAAATAGAAAAATGGCAACCTTCAAAGAAGGTAGTATAATTGAAAAATTAAATTCCAGTAACTATGCAAACTGGAAATTTAAGGTGGAGATGCTCTTGATAAGAGAAGAGCTCTTTGAAGTCGTCACAGACGACCCACCTAATCCAATGACGCCAGAATTTTTGAAGAAAGACAAAAAAGCAAGAGCCCTTATTAACTTAAGCATTGAGGATAATCAAATAATCCATATTAAGCATTTACAAAATGCACGGGATACTTGGAACACGCTAAAAAAGATCCATGAGAGATCGAATCTCTCCAGCAAACTCTTCCTACTAAGAAAACTTTACGGAACAAAATTATCAGAAGGAGGCAACATGATCACGCATATAACCAAAATATTAGAAATTATTGATAAGTTATCAGCCATAGGCGAAGAAATTAAAACAAATCATATTTCAGCATTATTGCTCTGCTCTTTGCCACCTTCTTATGACACCCTCATAACCGCATTAGAAGCCAGGCAGGAAGACGAATTAACTCCCGAATTCATTAAGAGTAAATTAACTTACGAATTTAATAAAAGAAATGAGCATTCAAATACCAGTGATAATACCAACAAAGCCTTTAGAGCTGAAAGAAAATTTAAACCCACAGGTTTTAAAAAAGAAGAAAAATACTGTACGATCTGTCGTATGAAAAATCATAACACAGTTAATTGCTGGCACAACAGAAATAAAACAACTAACGTTAAACAAAACAACAAAAAACATTTCTCTTCTTCATTAGTGTTTCAAAAAGACGAAAATAAGTTTAGAAGCGCGGACTCAAATAAACCGAACAATAAAAGCACAGCTTATCTTGGAACCGAAGAAAAGAAAAATTGCGCATTTTTAACTAACAAATCGCAAAATAAAGCATGGATCATAGATTCTGGCTCGTCCTTCCATATATCAAATGATGAAAAATTATTTGAAGAATTTAATAACAGAGAACAATCAAACGTCGTAATTGCCAACGGCAATAAATTAAAATCCTACGGATCAGGTAATATAAAAATAAACACGATAACCTCCGATGGTAAAACACACGACATAAAACTAAAAGATGTTCTAGTAGTACCTGAAATCGAAACAAATTTATTTTCGGTAGCTAAAGCTACGAAAAACGGATGCAAAATAATGTTCGAAAATAATAAATGTTTTCTAGAATATGAAGGATTAATTCGCTTGGAAGATACAAGAAAAAACAATTTATACGAAATTCAGCAAACTAGCGAAACCACAGACGAAAATTTCGTAAACATGATAACTAATTGCAAAAATAAAAATTGCATAGAATTATGGCATAGAAGATTAGAGCATAAAAATGTCGCGTCGATTAAAGAATTAATGACGAAAGAATTAGCATGCGGAATAAACATAAATAATTGTTCCCATAGTACCGAATGTGAGCCTTGCATCAAAGCAAAAATAACTGAAGCACCATACCCCAAAGAAAACGGAATTTAGAGCAAATACAATTCTGCAATTGGTCCATTCCAACGTGTGTGGTCCTATTCAAACTCCAACCATAGGTGGGAAAAATTATGTTTTAACTTTCATAGATGATTACTCTAGATTTACGATTATTTATCTCCTACAAAATAAAAGTGAGGTATTTGAGAAATTACAGGAATATGTTGCTCTAGTCAACAATAAATTTGGCAAAAAGCCTATAGAACTCAGAACTGATAATGGTAAAGAATTTAAAAATTCTAAAATAGATAATTTTCTAAAGGAAAATTGAATTAAGAGACAGCTAACAGTACCATATTCCCCAAGTCAGAATGGTATAGCTGAACGCAAGCATAGATCTCTAATTGAAATGACAAGAACATTGTTAAATGACTCTAATTTACCATTATTTTTGGGGAGAGGCGATCTGCACTGCAAATCACCTACAAAATCGACTGCCGACTAAAGCCAACGAAAAAACTCCATATGAGTATGGTCAAACAGAAGACCAAATCTAAAATACCTAAGAGTTTTTGGCTGCAAAGCTTATGCATATATTAACAAGCCAAAAAGACAGAAATTAGATAATAAAGCAGTAGAAGGGATCTTTGTGGGATACGATAATTATTCCAAAGGATATCGTATATACACAAACGACAAAGATATCACTATAGCAAGAACTGTGAAGTTTTTGGAAAACTATCCGAGAAATTCAAATAAAGAAAATAGGCTAGAACTAAATTTAGATGAAAACACTAGTGCCGAAAACGAAAAGTCAGAAAACCCAAATCTGATAAAAATCGAAATTTCAAATGAAAATGATACTCAGAATGAATCTGAACTAAATCAAACCGAACCGAGAAGATCAGATAGAGTAAATAAAGGGGTTCCCCCAGATAGACTAATTTATATGGTTAAAGATGAACAAGTTAATGAACCTAAAAATTGGCAGGAAATAATAAACATGGAAAACCCAGTAGAAAAAGAAAACTGGATCAAAGCGACACAGGAGGAGATAGAATCTCACAACCAAAATAAAACTTGGACATTAGTTGACCCCCCGCCAAATACAAAAATAATAGGTTCGAAATGGCTTTTCAAAACTAAATTAGACGATAAAGGAAAAATACAAAAATACAAAGCAAGATTAGTTGCAAAAGGCTATTCTCAAAATTTTAGTATTGATTATTATGAAACATTTGCTCTGGTGGTTTCACATACAACCATAAGAACCTTTTTAGCAGCCGCCGCCTATCATAAACTAAACATAAATCATGTAGATATTAAAACTGCATTTTTGTATGGAAATTTAGAAGAGGATATATACATCTCTCAGCCGGAAGGCTATATCAAACAAAATCAAGAAAACAAAGTGTGCAAATTCAATAAGGCTATATACGGCCTAAAACAGGCAGCTAGAGCCTGGCACACAAAAATTTCAGAATCATTAGAAAAGTTAAATTTCAAACAATCAACTTCAGACACGTGTTTATTTATACGTAATACAAAGGACAGTAAAGCTTATATTATCGTGTATGTATACGACATATTAATATCTGCAAAAGAAAGTGAAATTAAAGAGATTATACAGAAACTTAAGATTGAATATGAACTAAAAGATTTAGGTCAATTAAACTATTACCTAGGAATCAAAATTGAAAAAACAAACGAAGGATATAAACTGAATCAAAAAATTAAAATTGAAGAATTAGTTCGAAAATTTAAATTAGAAGAAGCAAAGCCTTACACAATGCCCATGGAGACAGGCTATTTAAATTATGATAATGATGAAATACCATTGCCAAACAACATCGATTACAGAAAGGCAATTGGAGCTTTTGTACATCGCTACTGTAACAAGACCAGATATTTCAGCCGCGATTAACATCTTAAGTAGAAAAAACGAAAACCCTTCACAGAAGGATTGGAAGGCAACTAAAAGAGTGATTTCCTATTTAAATCACACTAAAAACTTTAAATTAGAAATAAATACAACACACCAACCTAAACTAGAAGTGTATTGTGACTCGGACTGGGCTGGAGACATACAAACTAGAAAGTCCACCAGCGGAAACTTATTTTTGTTGGGGAAAAATCCGTTATTATGGGTTAGCAAAAAACAACAATGCATAGCCATGTCGAGTGCTGAAGCTGAGTATATTTCAACAGCAAATGCGTCGCAAGAAAGTTTATGGTTAATTAGACTCCTACAAGAATTCGACTTAGAACAGACATTACCAATAACTGTGCATGAGGACAATCAGTCCTGCATAAAAATGATCGAATCAGAAAAGTATACTCGTCGTAGCAAACATATTGATATTCGTTATCATTCAATTAAACATTTAAAGGACAATGGTACAATTAATCTAAAGTATTGTGAATCAAAGAACATGATAGCAGACATCCTGACCAAGCCCACTCCCAAACCCATCTTTGAAGTCCACAGGAGAAATTTAAATTTAAGAAATCAAATTCCAGAGATTAAGGAGGAGATTGTTGGTAATATATCATGAAAATAATCTCCGCAAATTGATTTTCTATGACAGTTTCATTTAAAGTCATCAAGATAAAAAGTACTTAACTCAATTTCAAAGAGGAAATGAAATCCATGATGCAATATGAAGAGGTTTTTACAAACTCTTGAACTGAACAAGGAAGTAAGAAACAGAATTTCGTATGAATGACGTGATTTGACTTTACGTCATGTCCAACCAATCAAAGAACTAAAAGATGACATCACATGAAAGGGACTATAAGACTTTTTTCTTTCTGCTATATAGAACTTAAATAGAAGCTTTTCTCACGCGTTGGAGACGGAACATGTATATTTCGTTCTCCCTTAAACTCAATTAAATTCACCTAATGTTTAAAATTAAAGGATATGTAAAATTAATTGTAATTAAAAGATAATTAAATAATTTAAACTAATTATGATTATTGTATTATTATTAATTATAATTTCTCTATTTCATAAGAAATTAATACTTCAAAGTGCACAGCATAAATTCAATATACCAAGTTGATGGGATAATTCTACTTGTGAAAGTACTGTGATTAAATAAAAGTGAATCGTACAAATAAGGGATTATTAATGTGGATACCCTTGAGGACCTGGCTTACGGTAACATGAGGATGATTGCTGAAAAAAGGAGGTAAGCAAATATCTTACCTATCTTTTGCTAAAGTATACAATTGCTTGTTATATACCCTTATTATTATTTTAGAGCGCGCTAAAACTTACTGCCTACCTTCAAATTTACTAACAATATATACACTGCTCGCCATCCAAAATGCAACTCCATGAAGGCATGCAAATAACAGAATGATATTTATTGGAAGGGAAATTATTATAATGGGAAGGACAAGCAATTACATTTTCAGAAAATTTGGAGGTATAGATTCTGAGAAAACACTACCCAGAGTTGCCACCCCTAGCCGCAATAACAGCAGAACAGCATTTATCAGCCTAGGCATGGAGTCGAACAGAGATTAGATGTCATGTACGGGTACAGCAGTCCATACACCTTCAACACTATGCCACAGTTCATACACCGTAGTGACTGGCGAGTGGTGGTGTGCCAGTCGCTCAGCAACCATTGACCAGACATTTTCAATTGGTGAGAAATCAGGAGAACGTGCTGGCCAGGGCAACAGTGGAACATGTTTTGTATCAAGGAAGGTCAGGATAGTACTGCCAACATGGGGTCGTGCATTGTGTTGTTGAAACGTAGAATCCCGGAGACATCGAAGATAGGGCAGAACTACGGGACGTAACACATCAGAAATGTAACGGCTGCTGTTGAAATTGCCGACAATGCGAACATGAGGTTAAAGAGACGTGTATCCAGTGGCACCTCATACCGTCACTCCAGGTGATATGTAGTATGACGATGTCGAATGCAAGCTGGCAATGTGCGTTTTCCAAGATGCTGCCAAACACGGATGCGGGTATCATGATTCTGTATATGATGCAGGAATGGCGTCTCACGTCATCTTTTCAGATGAATCCAGGCTCTGTGTGCACCATGATGGCCGCATCCTTGAGAATTCCCTTTGCCAGCTTGCATTCGACATCATCATAGAGGCCCATAACTTACAGTGATGAGGGTGCCATTGAATACACGTATCGATAACTTCTTGTTCTCATTGCCGACAATATGAACATTACGTTTCTGAGGTGTTACTGCCCGTGGTTCTGCTGTAGCTTCGAAGCCTCTGGAACTCTTCTACTCAGCAGTACAATGCACGACCACATGTTGCTCGTACTATTCTGACCTTCCTTGATACAGAACTTGCTTGACTTGTTCTCCTGATTTCTCACCAATTGAAAATATCCTGTCAATGGCTTCTGAGCGACTGGCCCGTCATCACTCGCCCGTCACTACGATTGATGAACTGTGGCATAGTGTTGAAGCTGCATGGACTGATGTACCCGTACATGACATCCAATCTCTGTTCGACTCCATGCCAGGCAGATAAATGCTGTTATTCTGGTCAGGGGTGTTAACTCTGGGTAGTGTTTTCTCAGGAACTTTACCTCCAAATTTTCTAAAAATGTAATCACTTGTCCTGCCCATTATAATGTATTTATCCAATAAATATCATTCAGTTATTTGATTTCCTTCATGGTGTTGCATTTTGGATGGCCAGCAGCGTATTTACATGTATGTAAACTTTATATAGAATTCCAGATACATTATATTTTTGGAGCGATATTTTTAAATGTGTTTGCCATGATAATATAAGTTTCCATGCTGAGTTAAATAGTAATACCTAATCTCACGCGACCGTTAGCTGTAAAAAAGGTCCAATAAAATTGTGAATTCCATCATATATATTAATGTTCGCAAATATATTACTATTGCTCCAAACAGGGCCTGATTACCAACGGGGCACACTTCCACCAGTAAAAAATAATAGAACTTTTTTTCTTATGTATGGCAGTAATTTTGCATGAATAGGCATAATAAGCTTTAATAAGACGAAAATTTCTATTAAATTTTACTGGTGGGAGTGTGCCCTGTCGTAATCAGGACCTGGCTCCAAATACTTCTTAGCGATTGAACTTCATACATTTTACACCGCTATTTTACGCGAACTAGAGATATTGCTCCACCCACTTATTTTTCTTTTTTATGTTCACCTTATAAATGAATGCATATCGTACTAGTGATGGGCATAGTTTAGATATTAAAAAAAAACCAGTGAGAGTCAGCTTAGAAATGTTGAAAAGCGTGTCAATGTCATTCCGGCGTACAATGCTTTAAAAAAAAATGCATGTCAAACCAAAAACATAGTTATAGCCAAAATATGTCGACCCATAAACTATCATTGAGGCAGATACATACATCAAAAAGGGATAGAGAACTGAAATTTAGAAATAACAATATTATGTGAGATAAATATTGAAGATTTTTGTTCTTTTTTGTGTATAGATTAATGCATAACAATTAAGTGGTTGCTAGCTTTAAAATAAAATTAGATTACAAAAATTACTATTTACAAATATTTTGAAATAAAACAATCACAAACATCCTAATTTCACTCTAAACTTGATAATTAAATGAATATTTTCTAAATTCTCACTTATTTTTAAAACACTGATTTTGCATCACTATTTTTAAAATACTGATTTTTTATCACTATTTTTAAAATACTGATTTTTTATCACTATTTTTAAAATACTGATTTTTTATCACTATTTTTAAAATACTGATTTTTCATCACTATTTTTAAAATACTGATTTTTTATCACTATTTTTAAAATACTGATTTTTCATCACTATTTTTAAAATACTGATTTTTTATCACTATTTTTAAAATACTGATTTTTCAAGATTCAGAAAACTTTTTTTTTTTTTTTTTTTTTTTTTTTAGAAATATTTCCAAATTTAATTGTTAATAACATAATTTTTTTGCATGTGTACTCTGCTACAGGGACAATGTCAGCGAATTAAAACTCACCAAGTCACGTGATTTCAAAATTTAAAGAATTTTTACCCTGTGACTTAGGGAAAAAAGTAAAATCTATTTGAGAACACTAGTGTCAATGCATTGCAAATACATTTTCTCGATATATGATGTATCATATACAAGTCTATGAATCCACTGGTCGGCAACAAAATCCTCCCTGAAAAAATAATGATTGTTTCTCATAGCTTTAACGATACAATGATCAAATATGACAATCAAATTACTCCACCACGTACCCTTTTTTTTTTTTTTTGGTGGGGGGGGGGGGGGGGGGGTCGCCTACCAAATTCAAATAGCTTTCCTTTGCCGAAACGTTAGCGCTAAACGCATCCTATTATTTTATTTTTGGATTATCCTGCACTTTGCTTATTTCTACACTTATTTGAAAAAGATTTCTGCCATCTTATGCAATTCAACGATCTGAATTTGCATGTATTTAATCACAAATTACACTCAATATTTTACTCACTGAGGGTATTGGCACAGCTTCACTGTTCAGAGGCACATACAGAGTCCTTTGTTAAATTTAATAACTAACTAAATAATTAATTAGCATTGCTAATGGAGTTACAACAATGTTTTATAAATTTGATTGTTTTTTATGTGAATGTGACAGTTGAGCAAAAGATGAGTAGTGAGTCTGCGTGAAAACATGGCCACAGCGAGAAGACACGAAAAACGTTGCACACCAGGTATTAGTTGACAAGACAAAAATATGCTTACCTACTCCATATGAATAGAGACCTTAAATTATTATTATTATTTTTTTAACTATGACCTATTTTTACTTTTATACTTTAACTAGTAAATTTTCATTATTTTATAGATATACTTAACACTAATCTATTTTTATGTAGTCAATTGGACTACGGCTAGACATTTCTTATGGCTCTCTCAGGATTTGATATACACCTACTCAAAGCCAGGGTGTGCAGTTGCTTCGCAACTTGGAAGCCCATTGAACCTATCTCAAGTTCAAGTAGAGGCCTTAAAAAACAATTTGTTAAAGCAATGAATAAAGGCTGTGTCGAAGTTTTATATTTGATGAGAAAATTTCCACGCATGAGCGGGGCCAAAATAAAAGAAGGTATCTTTGTTGGACTTCAAACAGAACTTCAAGATCCTACTTCAAAAAATAAACTGAATGCTGACGAGAAAGTAGCACGAACAGTACTTTTAAAAAAGTGGATAAGTGTGATCGAAGATCGCTCAAAGGGTTTCGTTTAATATTCCTTTCAAAACACTTTATCCTTTCTTTAATAAATTCAAATAAATTTCATTTAGCAACCAAAAAAAAAAAAAAAAAAAAAAGTCATGTTTTTTATAAAGTAAAAATTTACCGGTCTATTTTTCTCGTTTTTTTTCGAATATCTAAATCAGCCCGATAGCGGGAGAAGTAATAATATCTGTCATGTGGACTAAATGCGATATTTTTAAAAAAAAATTCAAAATTAAACATGTTCTACACCTTTAAAATGTTATAATATGCGAATATTTCCATAATCGGGTTTTTATCATGATTCAATACCTTCCTCAAACTCATATATTTACTATTCATATTGATACTCGCTTTGTATCATTCTGAAACATTTGAAAAATCCGTTAAACTTCCGATATGACGCCAGATTTTCTTTTTAATTCTCTAATGACGTGATATTAATCTGTTTTGTGTACATACACAAACACATACTCATACTCCTTGTATTATTGAGAAATCTTTCCGTTTTATTACCACTATGACGTCAATCAATTTTATTTCATACTAGCTGTTACCCGTGACTTCGTTCACGTAACATTAAAAAAAGAATAAATGCATTAATTTAGCAAAACATTTCACTTGATAATTAACAACATATATAATTAACCAAAGCTTTATCACATTTTATAGGAGACAATACTGTATTTGTTTGCTATAGGGGCCTTGACATAACCCAGTCTTAAAAAAGTGAAATTTCATGCCAAATAATATATACAATCGCGAAAATGAAACTGCAACTAATGGAAAAAGGAGGACCCAGTAAAATCGTGAAAATCGAGGAATTCCTTTTCGTAAAACGAAAAACAACACTGGCAGAATTCTTCTATACAACAGTGCATTTTAGGTGGTATTTGGTGTACAATTTGTATAGTGTGCATTGCTAAATGGGCATTATTATATTGTTTATTTGCATAGACATATGTTATATATTTCTTACTACATTATCTTGTTTATGTATATATTAAATTAAGTGTTTCACGCTAAGTGGTGTAAATAGTAAACAAACTGCTTGTGGATTTTATACATTGATAGATATTTCACAAAGATATAACAATCTGATGCGATTCTAAAATGTAAATAAAGGTTGCTAGAAAGTACTTTAAATTCTGCCCAATTTAACCTCGATATTTTCTCTATCGCGTCAAGAACACTATTAGCAAATAAATACCCACGACACAAATCTGATTATCTAAATTTACATATTTATGTTAGTATATATAGGATTATTTTAATTTATTTCATGCGCTTGAAATTTTTTACGCTTTCTCTAGGGTTAGGTGTCAAATAAATGTACTTTCTTGTTATTTTATTTTGCCATTTCTATTTATTCTATTTTCCATTCATTCCATTTATGGATATTGATTTAATTTACCTATTCGTGTCAAAGAATATTCTTTAAAGTTATTATCAGGATTAGGATAGGATACGATTAGGGACAGGATTAGGAATAAAAATTGAACGACAATGGCATGGCCGATTCAGGTTTAAAGTATGAAACAGGATGTCTATTTACATCATGAAGCAATAAGAAAATTAGAAAATTATCGGCTAATATTTTTTAATATGTTTTACAGTCATAGTTGGCATCAAAGGTGAGCGGGGAAATGATCATCTAAAATACCATTAAGTGTTTACCACGCAAAAAAAAAAAATCTGGATACAAACAATGTATTTATTTTTGCGCCAAATTTCACTTGATAAAAAAAAAAAAAGCAAATTGACTATGGACTTAATTACAGACCCCTAACCTTGTTATTCTCGGAAATTTTCTACCTATATGTAAAAAAAATTCTACTATATAGAACTCGCTTTCACGTTTATAATGTTATGAATTGGCACGATCGGCTTGTTCAAGTTTACACAATTCGGCTGGAAGAAAAGATTCATTACTTTTTGATTTCTTCTTTGGTTTTGCATTACGCGAATTTGTTGGTAAAATCGATTTTCTTTTCGATAACATTGTTGTTTTTTAAGTTTAAAAAATATTGTAATTTTACTTAAACATTGCTTTAAAATCTATGCAATTTTTCTTATCCTACAAGACTTTACAAAAATCTATTATGAGACAACTTTAAAAAAAGTTATATTTAAAAACGACAACAAAGTTTTTCCTATTTTAAAACTAAAAGAAATGTAAAATTAAATTCCGGTTCGAAACGACGATTTACATATGTGTTTCGATTGTGGGAAAATGACAGAGGAAAAATGCTGTTACTTCCACACAATCATATTAAATCTTTAGCTTTTATGAGAAAAGCAACTTTCTTTTAAAAAATATAGTTATTTTTATTAAGATTTTCTGATTTTCGATACGGATAATTTTGCGATGCATATCATTGACATTTGCCATCCAATATATACCGGGTGTCCTAAAAAGGACTGACTGATTTTAAAATTCAATAACTTACAAACGGGGACAGATATTTAAAAAACTCTTGCAGGAGAGTAATGTACGATGTCAGGAGTTTTTTTACTGCGATTCCCGGTTTTAGTTTGAATTTTCATCAATAGATGGCGCTGAGAGCAATAAGCACTCAATCGAGACCAAAACTGAAATCAGGAGGTTACATGTATGGAGTGGGTCACATTCATCAATACAATTTTTTTAGGGCCCGATTCTGAACACAGACGGTATGATTTCAATATTGTCAGAGTCAGAGCAACAATAGAAAGAGAACTGTCTGCACGGAAATGATTTCTTCCAAATCGAAATGTGTAACGACAATGTTCAAAATATCGAATTTTTTTTAAACTTGTTAAATTTGAAGAAAGATAAGTTTTTTTGATAATGAGTGTCTGCAATGAGTGTCTGTAATCTCTTCTCTTAGTTTTAAGAGGCGATGCACAAAATATGCTTTAAATCAGACAATAAAAAGAAAGTTAATCCAGGAAATAAAGCTTCATTAATATAAAATCGTCTGCTCACTCGCATACTGCTTATTAAATTCATACCCAATTCTGAATGCTGTCGTCATATCGAAGAATTTGCTATTTCCATAGCAACAACATATTTCATCGAAAATATAACGACTGAGTTCAGAATCGGGCCCTAAAAAAAGATTGTATTTGTGAATGAGACCCACTCCATGCATGTAGCCTCCTGATTTCAGTTTTGGTCTTGATTGAGCGCCTATTGCTCGCAACGCCATCTATTGATGATAATTCAAACTAAAACCGGGAATCGCAGTAAAAAAACTCCTGCCATCGTACATTACTCTCCTGCAAGAATTTTTTAAATATCTGTCACCGTTTGGAAGTTATTGAATTTTAAAATCAGTCAGTCCTTTTTAGGACACCCGGTATATATATATATATATATATATATTACTTTTTAAAATTTAAATTAAAAAAAAATGGTATCTTTATGTTAGCCGTGTGCAGACGATAAATCGCCAACCTATCCCATCATTCGTATTGAATTCATTAAAAATATAAATCATTCACTCATTTCATTTAAAACACAGAACTTTAATTTACAACACATACATTTAAAATACATATATTACGTACATTTAAAATAATTCCTTTCATGTCAAAAAGAAAAAGAAAAAAAAAGAGAAATTAATCACAAATAATTTGATAACCCAAGATCATTTTATTTCAACATCAAAACAAATCTGTTTTATTTTTCTATATATGACATCATATTCGCTTGCTTTCCATACTTACTCGTATTTATGCACTTTGTATTATTATCAAATATTTGAAAATGCACGTTTTGTTTCTAATATGACATCATTTCATATTCTGTTTAATTCTTAAATAATTCATTTCCTTTTCATTTTTCACGTGGAAATTTTTCACTTGAAAATAAATTGTTGATTAAAAATTATTACTCAGGGGTTTTATTTTATATTGGCATCGATAAAGTATTAGCAACGGTAAAATAAATTTAACTATTTTAAAAAAAGCTGCAAAACCGGGCCCTTTGGGCTAAACCAACCAAACCAACCAACCATTTTAAAATATACGAAAAAATGTCCATTTATTCTCTATGAAAATAATGAAATTTTGAATTATTAAGAAAAATATTGAAATAACATAAACAAAAACCCTTCTATGTTCATTTGAGGGTTATAATCAACTTATATGCAAAGATACAGGATAATTAAATGCTTCATTTTGACGCTGGCTTCAGCCTAACATTTGCACACAATCAGATTTATAATATTATTAGGATTAATCTTTTTTTTGAATTGGTGAAACTTTTTTATCATTTTCATTTTTCACGTGGAAATCGTCTGATAGAAAATTAATTATTGTAGAAAGAATTTCATCGTGGATTTTTAATTTTTGGCATCTGCTATAACGGAAAATGTTTAAATTTAATAGGAAAAGGCTGTTAGAAATTTGGATTTTTATCTCTATTTATTAAAATAATACGAATTTTTCAAATTGTAATATTTTTTAGCTCTTTATAGCTAGTATTCAGGGATATACACAATGTTTCAACTCTGTAAGTTACATAGTTTTTGAGAATGGCTCTGTGACAGACAGACAACGGAGCGGGAGTAATAGGGTTTCGCGAGATGAACGAAACCCTAAAAAGTATGTAAAAATTGCTTGGAAACAGAAAGTCTCAAAATTATATAGAAATTGTGGAAAGTATACTCTTCTCATTTTAGAGCATTGGGATGCAATATGTATCTAAATCTGCTCTTCTTACATTCTCAATTGGACTTTTCCCGGATAATATGGATCTTTTTCTGATGAACATGGAGAAATGTTTCACAAGGATGTAGTTGAAATAGAAAAGAGATGCAGTGTCAAATGGAAAAATATATATATGTTAGCAGATGACTACCATAAACATATAAGGAAAACACACACACAAAAAAAATCAAACAAAAACCAAAAAATAATACAAAAGAAAAATGTCAACAAAATTACTTTTCCATGATAGGTTTTATTCATTTCTCAACTAAGGTAATGACAGGGGTCGGAAAAACTACTTTTTTACTGTAGCGAACTACAACTACAACTACTTTATCGAAAATGTAGTTAACTACAACTACATGTTTTAAAAAGTAACGACTACAAACTACTTTTCAAAAGTAGTCACTACTTAGATACTTTTAGATTTTGTCAAAGGGTTCAATTTACACTGTTAAATTGAAGACACGGATTAAATAATAAAGCGACCCCTCGTTATATTGCGTCTGCCGAGATATAATTAAATAAATGCGACATAACCGAGGGCATTAAAAAATTAAAAAAGATAACATACAAGAAAATGTTTTGTGTTTGTCTCAAAAATGTTAGTTTAACACACATTAAAATTTCGTAGCAAAATTAAGAGAGATATTGTAATCTAAGAAAATTACAGACAAACAACTTTAAAAAGAAACAATAAATAAATCTGTCAATAAAGCAATTCCGAATAATAAGAAACCCGGCGTTAAAACATGAAGACTTAATAATGAGTAAATAGACAAGTGTTGCCAGCCAGAAAATCAATTCTTTTGCTGGGTTAGAACTGATTTTAGCAGCAAGTGTCAACGAGAAAAATCTATGACTTCATGTGAAACGTTGCTATACACTGCAGCTGAGATTTTCCACTGACATTCGCAAATTGTTGAATAGAAAAAAATTTCCATAAAAGCAAGTTTCAACTATGTGATTTGCAAAATCTTAATTTTTTTCGATGTAGTAGCGTTAAAAGTACCGTCGGTTCTCGCTACAAACTATTGATTTTTTGTATTATATTTTTTGATTGAATGTGATTTTTTGTAAAAAATACAGGAGTAGTCCTTATTGCTGGAAATTATAGTTTGGTCCATATAATTAGATATTATTAGAACTTTCTCTATGCGATTAAAGAATGACAATCCCCCTGGTCACACATTATACTCTAGTTCGTTACGCAGTACTAACACACACAGTTCCGGTGGAGTTATATCACAACCACCTCTAAAGATGATCCCCTGTTGTTTTCCATATCATTCTTGAATGCATACCTCAAAATACCTTTTGCCAAAATTTCATTCAGTTTCTGTGAATGGTATGATAGTTAGGGGCCCAAATGTCGGGATAGTTTTTTTTTATAATCACCCTGTATATATAGGGAATATTCACATCGCTTGATCTATGCTCTGATCTAGGGTAATTCAAAGGATTTTAGTGATTTGGAAAATATTTCTTTATATCCAGGGTTTTTAGTGATGAGTGGCAATACTTTCCAAAATATTGGAAAAAATATTATTTTTATTCAAATTTTAAAACATTTTGCGGAGGAATATGGCGAAGGAATTCAGAACACCATCAAACAATTAGAAAGAAAAACCTCCATCTGTGCCGTTGCCAGATTTCATTATTTGTTGTCAGTCGGAAAAACAAGAGGAGACCCAAGGATATTTTTTTTTCGCTGTTTCGCCCTTGAGTTCGTGCATAGATTCAACTTTCGCTTTGTGTATATGCCTAGAGCAAATCATTTATTTATTATACTGTTCCAAAATGCGTTATTTGTATCTACTGTTCGATTATTGTTATTGTTATTATTATTATTATAAATTTCAGGGAGACGATAATTCAGATTTATAACCTGATAAAAAATTAAATGTGATTACTTTTACTATTGGAACAAATAGAAGTAGCTTCCATAATACCTCAATATATCAAGAATAACAACAATAATTTTTGTTCTGGAAAATATTTTTAAAAATATTTTTTAAATAGTATATAATATAATAACAAAACAATTTTTGAATAAATTTCAGATAAGAAATGGCATTACCGACAGAAAAAACAAGTGGGTAAGTGTGATCGAAGATCGCTCAAAGGGTTTCGTTTATTTTCCTTTCAAAACACTTTATCCTTTCTTTAATAAATTCAAACAAATTTCATTTAGCAACAACAACAAAAAAAAGTCATGTTTTTTATAAAGTAAAAATTTACCGGTCTATTTTTCCCTTTTTTCGAATATCTAAACCACCCGGATATCGGGCCAAGCCCGCTATTATATTCTGTCATAATAACATCCGTCATACGGACTAAATGCAATATTTAAAAAAATAATTTCAAAATTAAACAGATTGTACACCTTCAAAATGTTAAAATATGCGAAAATTTCCATAATCGGATTTTTATCACGATTTAATATGTTTCTCAAACTCATATATTTACTATTCTCTATTATTTATATTGAGACTCGCTTTGTCATATTCTCAAACATTTGAAAAATTAGTTAAACTTCCCATAGGACGTCAGATTTTCGTTATAATTCTCTAATGACGTGCTATTAATCTGCTTTGTGTACTTACACATACTCCTTGTATTATTGAGAAATCTTAGACATTTTACGTTTTATTACGACTATGACGTCAATCAATTTTATTTCATATTAATCTTTTTTTTCATTTGGTGAAACTTTTTATTTCATTTTTCACGGGGAAATCGTCTGATAGAAAATTAATTATTGTAGAAAGAATTTCTTCCTGTATTTTTAATTTTTGGCATCGGCTATAACGGAAAATGTTTAAATTTAATAGGAAAAGGCTGCTAGAATTTTGGTTTTTTATCTCTATTTATTAAAATAATACGAATTTTTCAGATTTTAATATTTTCAGCTCTTCACAGCTGATATTCTGATTTATACACAAAGTTTCAACTCTGTAAGTTACATAGTTTTCGAGAATGGCTCTGTGACAGACAGACAACGGAGCGCAGGACCGTAGCTAGGGGGGTGCCAGGGGGGGCTCAGCACCCCCTGAAAATTTTTGAGCCCCCCCTGGGAAAGTTGTCAAGGACACCAAATGAAATTCTGTTTCAAAAATCGCGTGTTAAAAAAAACTGTGTTAAAAAATTGAACTTAGTTTTGGGGGCTTTTTACAGTTTAGCATAAATATTAAATTATAGTATTTGTTTAAAAACTGCAAATATGTGCTTCAATATGCGTGCATCCTATCTGCACATACTCAAACCTTTTGCTGATGCAAACATTGACTTTTAGATAAGTTATATACTGAAATTTTTCATTTTGCAGCGTTTTCTATTATTAACATAAAACAAAGTTATTCTAATGAGTTTGATTGTAAATGCTTATGATAAACATTATGTTTCGTATTTGAGTCATCCTAGTTTTAAAAAAAATATATATAAGATTCGTGATTTATAAATCATACTAATGAAAAAAAAACTAATAGCCAATTTAAATACAAGCATTTGACTAAACACAAAAATAATTTTAAAATGCACAATACATCCTTGGTTTTTCTAATGTTTGTTATCCTATAAAAACATAACTTTAGAATTCTTAAGGGCAGGGAATATTCATAGAAAAAAATTAAAGATTGTAACTCTTTTGAAACAGGTGAACTGTCAGCTTTTTATTTACTTATAGACATCATCACTTATTATTTCACTAGTATAATTATACACTGAAAATTTTCATTCTGCAGCCAGTGAAGTAGTCGTTAAAAATCCAGAGGGCATACGCTGTAGGCAGAGGGTATACCCTAAAGAGTATATGCTATAGTGCTTTTGAGTAGAGGGTATCCGGTATTCCTTAAAATAATCCAGAAGGTATACCGTATAAGTCGTATCCACCATATATCCTCCATTGCATTCCCGTCTACAGGTTTTACTTTTCGTATCATCAAATAAAATTATAATAATCAGTGTAAAAAGAAACGTAGTGCCTACAATATGAATATGCAATAATTTATCTTTCTATATAGTACTTTGATCATATATCTGTGTTTGTGTGTGTATGTGTCAGAGAGAGAGAAATAGTATGAGCCCCCCTCCCCCCCCCCTGCATTTTCTTGAGCACCCCCTGTTGTTTGCTTCTAGCTACAGCCCTGACGGAGCGGGAGCAATAGGGTTTCGTGAGATGAACGAAACCCTAAAAATACCGTAAATTACTATAAACAAAATAATAAGATGATAAATAATACGTTAATTTTATTGTTCTAATTTTTTGAAGCTATAGGTCAATCTGGAGATGAGTAGGGCCCCGATTAACTTCTGAATCTAGGGGAAACACAGTATCATTTTGGAGCCCATTTTCATTTTGAAAAAAAAAAAATTCTTAATTCTTTATTCACAAAAACTCACCAATGATACTAATATCATTCCCGGGAGTAGCTTAGCCGAAGTCACATATATTCCATTAAACAGCTTACCTATGTTCATACCTCGGATATATTTAGTACATACAGCTGTATGCTCAATTTCCCGGGTGGTTTCTAACAGACACTACAGGATGCTATATGATTAATTAACATCCTATTGATGGCATTCCTATTTCCCTGTTAATTAAGTTTCGTGAAGTACTGCGTGGATTACTTCTTGGATTATGTAAACTTTCATTTCCAAAAAAATAAAAATACAATGTAAAAAAAACAAGAACGAAAAATCATGCGTCAAGCATAGATTATGTAACACTTTCCAACGCTTCCAAAATAATTTTACAAATCATACCGTTTAATAAGCTGAAAGATAAAATCTAAGTAAACAATTTGGAAAACGCATAACATATTTAAAAACGTAATTTCAGGAATTTCCAACATATGCAATATTCAGAAAAATACCCGAATACTTTTATTCAGCCCTGTATATGATCTATAGATTTGTATATATAGTACATAGGATGCTAAATTTTAGTTCAGTTAGGAAACGCGTAGCACAGTTTAAAATTCTCCTTCTGAAGTTTCTGTCAATAAACGGAAATGTGTTCGCGAACTTTTGTGCTTCCCTGTATAAGATCTACAGAATTTATACACACCACGTAATAGACAAAAAGCGAGTTAAGTTTAAAATCGCGTTCAGTAACTTAAAACGCACTTCCAGGAATTATTGTTAACAGACGGTAGATAATTCTTTTGTGTGTCCCTGTAAATGAACGATGACTGCTATAGACACAATATATATAAGCCTCTTGTAATGCACCTTAGTGATATATATAAATTTCAATGCGTTTAAAATAGTGAAACATTATTTAAATAAATCGCAGACGATTTTTCTCCATAGACGTAATGTAACGGAATTCTTTTGACTGTCCCTGTAAAGTAACTATAAGTGCTATGCACACCCTATTCCATATTAAGCTTCTTGTAATGCACCTTAGTGATATATATAAATTTCAATGCGTTTAAAATCGTAAAACATTATTTAAATAAACCGCAAATGATTTTTCCCCATAGACCGCAATGTAACGGATTTCTTTTGAGTGTCCCTGTAAAAAAACTATAAGTGCTACACACTTCCGTTGAAATAGGGAACATGCTATAGATAACGACAATAACATATAAAAATTGCAGAGCAATCCGAGCATACTTACGGGAGTTAGAGCACGGACAGACGGCAGACAAACCGAAGTCATAAACACTTTTCAACTAGGTTGGAAAGTGTTAATAAAAATGGGAATTTGAGAGCCCTCTTCACAGTCATTTTAAAGTTTAGAATGGAAGCATGTGCTTCGTGTGCTTTAGGATAATCAGGCCCCGGAAATGAGACTATTTTCAGTCTCCTACAGAAATTTCACCTTCTTATAACACGTTTATTCAAGCAATCACAAATGATTTAACAGTTGGATTTTCATAAGATTTTCCGTCGAAAATACTTTCGAAAGAAATTTTGCTCATTAAATGGAAGGAGATTGTGTCTTCAGCTCTTTAAAAATATATAAATAAATGCACTTTGAATACACAAAAACAAACAACATGGGATTGAATATAAGAGTTCGTGTTTGAGAGAATCCGGATAAAAACACAATAAAAACAGGAAAAATATAATTCAGCTCATACCAGTAAAAGTAATAAGACATTTATAAATGAAAAATAAGGTGTGTAAAAGAACTTTTACTTTAATATTATATATTTCATACATTTGCTTAAAATAACGAGTGAGCGCCTACATGGTATTAAACACTCGTTGAATGACAGAAATATTCTATTCTTAATTAAAGCTCGAAGCGGGTGCTCTAAAAATTGGAGACAAATTTAGCCTTTCAAGTCTTCTGCCAGAATCACCGGACCAGGTGGGGGTGTAACCTTCGAGATACTAAAAGCCGTGACACTCCCCAGAACATACAAGAAAGATGTGGAAGGCAACGTTTCCGACAGCAAGGGAAGATGCTTTATTTTACTAGAAATTATCACTAGAATTTATTTTTTTTTGAAATTTTGGGAAACTATATGTAAATGAATGTACGAAGTATACATGGGATTATTATTTTATTATTATGGTTGTTTAATTTGATTTATTAACATTTTTAAAAATTACATCGATATTTACCTTGCTTGCTCAAAGGAATGATATACCGGGTGTCCCAAAAAATGACTGATGGATTTTAAAATTCAATAACTTGCAAACGGTGACAGATATTTAAAAAATTGTTGCAGGAGGGTTATGTATGATGTCGGGAGTTTTTTTTTACTGTGATTCTTGATTTTAGTTCAAATTTCAAACAATAGATGGCGCTGACAGCGATTGGCAAACTGACGTCACTCAGCATTGATGCACCGCCCTCTGAATAGTAGTCTTGCGCCCTGATAAAAATGGCGGCTGTCGCAGGCGGATTTGTTTTCAGCGTTTGAACGGTCCCTTGAATTTCAACACCAATAATTTCTAAAAGTTTTCTTCGCCTAGTTTTTCTGAGATCAAATAAGTCAAAGAAAACTTTTAGATATTATTGGCATTGAAGTTCGAGGGAAACGCTGAAAAAAATATCCCCCTGCGACAGCCGCCATTTTTGCCAGCGCGCAGTCCTAGTATTCAGGTGGTGGTGCATCAATGCTGAAGGGCGTCAGTTTCGGCTAGGGATCCTACATTAGAGAGAGATTGGACATTGCGTCGCCGGCAGATTTGACAAATCCGCCATTTTAGTTACGTCGTATGTATACGCTGGTATTGCTTTCTCAAGAAAATTTGGATTTTAAAGATTCAACGTTTTAAATATTGTATCAAGACTTATTACACTATTAATAGATAATTTTCTTTTGTTGTTTATAGTTACTTTTTAATATTTAGTAATGTTTATTTATTTTGTAACATATTTTAAATTGTCAGAGTTCAATTGTTGTGTATGCGGTCAACTTTAAACAGTTTCATTAAATAATAACTATCGAAATGAGTAACACAAACAAAGCAATTTCGTTTCTGCGTCTCTTGTTTTACATTTTAAAACTGATTTTGATTTAAATCTTTTTGCAGTGAGTGAGCAAAACGTGTAAATAATTTGAAGTTTCGAAGTTTGACACAGTTGGCGGTAACTGGCAAACGTTGTTGGCGATGAATTTCTGTTTACATTTTGAAACATTTATTTTAAGAACGTAATACAGAATAAAATTGTATATAGTGCACTCTTTTTAAAATATGAAATTTTTTTATAAATTATAAGGAATAATTGAATAAATTGTTAAACTGTTCATTTTTTAATAATTTCTTTTTTAAATATCCGCGGAATTTGAGAGCACAAGACATAAGCATTTAAATTTTCCGCATAAAAAAAATCTATATATAAAAGCGCTGACTCTGACAATTGCAAAAATATATAAACTCACAATATATAAACCTCTATATAAATAAACATTACTAAGCATATGTGTGTAAATTTTTTTATTCAGTTTCTCGGAATGTTTTTTTTTTTTTTTTTTTTTTTGCATATTTAGATATACTCTTAGTATTATAAAGTGTATTATTCTAGAGAATTGAAGCTTTTTAATTTCATACAACCAATTAGTTTCTTTAAAACTATCTAAATTTATTAATGTAAATACATTAATAAAGAAGGTATATTAGGAATAATTTTCAAAAATCTATACTTTTCTGAATATTTCAGTATTTTTTTTTTTTAATTTCTTATTGCTGTTAAATGATATATTTTTAACCTTATGAAATTAAAAGAGTTCCCTCTAAGAAATTTTATTTATTTACTTAAAAAAGTAACCTAACTAATCTATGTCATGAGTCATGACCATTTAAACAGAGGAAAGTAAAAAATAAATACCCACACTACAAAAAATTACATTATGTAGCATTTCTTGTATTATACATAAATTAAAATGTTTATTTTAAGTGAACCCCCCCCCCCCCCCCCCCAAAAAAAAAAAAAAAAAAAAAATCTTGAATATTTTTTTATAATCAAATTCGATTATTTTAAGCATAATGTAAAGTCCCGAAATGTTAACCCTGCAATTCAGCCGAATAAAAGAAAAAGCATTTTCTGAGAATTCTTATTCATTAAAACGGAATTGTGCTTATGTTTATGTTCTGAATGACTCTGTGAAGGCATATGAAATGAATTTCTGGTGATTTCAATAGAATAAAAAGTGTTGGACGCGGATGAAAATGCATTGCGTTCTACGGCGTTCCATCTGCTTTGTAACTAATATGGCGGACTTTTCGTCAATGTCCAATCTCTCTCTAATGTAGGATCCCTAGTTTCGGCCTCGACTGAGCGCCATCTATTGCTTGAAATTCGAACTAAAATCAAGAATCACAGTAAGAAAACTCCTGACATCATATATAACCCTCCTGCAAGAATTTTTTAAACATCTGTCACCGTTTGCAAGTTATTGAATTTTAAAATCCATCAGTCATTTTTGGGACACCCGGTGTATATATACATACACACACACACACACACACACACATATATATATATATATATATATATATATATATATATATATATATATATATATATATATATATATATATATATATATTACTTGCATTTAGTATTTTAAAAAATTACTCAGATTTTTACCTTGCTTGCTTAAGACTCAAAGGAATGATATAAATACTTAAAAATATGACTAAAAAATCTGTTATATATTTAACATTTGCATGTAAAAAACATCATTATAGAAATAATCCCTAAAATTTATTTTCAGAAAATTTTGGAAAAAATTCATATAAATGAATCTAAAAAAACATATAGAATTATCATTTTACTTGCTTCCTTAATACCCGAAAAAAATCTCCAGTATCTACTTTGCTTGGTTTTGAATCAAAGAAATGATATAAAATGCTAAAAAATGCTTTAAAAACTGTCATATAGTTTGCATTTGTAAATAAAAATCATCATTATAAAAATAATCACTAAAATTTATTTCCTTGAAATTTTGGAAAAAATGTATATAAATGAATGGTAAAAATATCCATGAAATTAATTACTTATTACAATTTTTCTGTCTACATTAGCATCTAAAAACAAAAATCCTCAATTTGTACTTTGCTGGCTTAATATTCAAAGCAATGATATAACATATTTTTAAAAAGCTGAAAAAAATCTATAATATAATTATATATGCTAAATGTGTAATTCATTAAAAAACGCCCTCTGGCGGCGAAATTTTGAACTTTTTTTTTTTTTTTTAACAAATTCCTTCATTATGTTCTTCACAAAATTTCAGAACTTTCTGACCAATAGTTTTGTCTGTAGATAACTTTAAAGTTAGTTCATTTAATATTGGACACCCTGTATAAGGTGTTAGAATGACAGTGGAGTAAGTCAAAAAATTGAAAAATCTAGATAACCATATAATCTCTGAACGTATATTAATTTCTATTCAGTGTGACAGTCAAATAAGTCAAAGTTCACTTAGGGAGTTGCCAGAGGGAAAAACAAGTTGGACCACTTAATGCAACGACTATATGACAAGTTTCACAAAACCCTTCATTTCTCAAATTACTAAATATTGACTTACCCTACTGTCATTCTAACCCCCTCATATGTAATTATATATGTTATTTCCCTTTGATTTTTATACATGCATATTAGTTTTCGCGATATAGCCATGGCAGAAATAGTCAAAAACACAGCATAGCAGTGCCTCTTGTTGAAAGAAGGGTAAAAACCGGGTGCCTAGCATTTTTCTTTTGATGACAAAAATCTAGAAAGACCGAAAAATTGAACTTCCCTCAAAAGTGTTTGGGGACATCTGGGCTATTGGAAAACCACACCTGTTGCCACAGGAAAATTTTTCTCTACTTGGAAAAAGGCGTTTTCTAGGACTATCTGAAACAGTTTCGAATTTTCATGGTGGGGTAAAACCGGGTAGAAATCATAGATTAAATTTCTATTCTTCCAGTAACAAAAAGCTTTATTGTAATAAATTTTGAATCAAACTTTAAAACATACATATACATTTTTTAAGGTAAGTCACTTTTTTCTTTCAGGTTTTCAAGCAATTTTTAAAATTGTCATGTAATGGCTTTTTTAGCTTTCACGTCTTGTATCCTCTGCACTTCTCCTGTGCCCACACTTTGCAGACTGAAAATTGCATCCCTCCTTCACCACCTGTTGAGTGAAGAATCAATGATGACCAAAAATCAACATGGCTGTTCTCCTGGATAGCTGGGTGTACACATATCTACTGGGCACCAAAATATCGCGTGAAAGCTATAGAAAAATGGTTTACTTACCTACATCGATGTGCCAGGCTGAATTTACTTGAAGAGCAGAAAAGATGGCTAAAAATTAAAGGTTTTGAGTGAAATTTCTTTCCAATAGCACTGCACGGATACAGAGATTAACTCACTTCAAAAGCCGATGGCACACTGCTAGTGAACGTTAAGAGATGTAGTTAAAACGGGTACTGTCCACAAGGTAGCACCTATCAGCGAGAAAACAGGGTATTCGATTTAACTAGCATACCCGGTTTTACGCTACTCTCCCCTATACACACAAACCTTATCAACATATATTTATGTCAAGGTCTAACATAATATGAAGCTTGAAGAAATTCCGTGCATTAGTTCTTGAGATATAGCTATTTTGAAAAATACAGCATAGCACTGCCACTTGTTGCACGATATACCCTGAAATCTTTACAAAAATATTTATATCACGATATAACATAATATGAAATCAACAATTTTCACGAATGTTTAATAGTTTTTTCTTGTAAAAATAAAAGAAAGTAAGAAAGAGAGACAAAAATGTATTAAAAGATTTATTATAGCAACTTATTATATTCTTTTTTTTTTAATACAAAAATCACCTGAAAATAATACATCTTTGTACATTTCATTACAATTCGCTTGTGTTAGTTGATTTGATTTTAAGTACAGATATTTTATTAAAAAGAGATTGCACAAAATATCAAAAGCAAACTATCACAACCATTTAAAAATCAAAATAAATACTTATTAAACAAACACAAAACACGACGAATAAAGGGGTAACACCATTTTGACCTGTACAAAATTTCAAAACATTTTTCTTCTTCTTTTAAAATACTTTTTATAACAAATGAAAAACCTATTTTATTAGTTAAGAATTGATCTTAAAAGTGGAAAGGCAATTTTGGAAACATAAAAATAGAGCGGTACAGCATGTTAAACAGCATACCTGCCAACATTGCACTAAACTTCTGTACAATGTAGGTTAATTTAACTGAGGTTAAACACGTTTCAAACCAGAATTTTTTTTATGAAATGCAATTGAATAGGTTCCACGTAAGAACATGAAACTAAATATGTATTATTATTTTCAGGTTAGAAATATCTTTAACCTGGATCAAATTAACTCACATTATACGGAAATTTAGATGAATGTCGGCAGGTATAAAACAGTATTGATAACTTTAACTGCTTCGGGACCGGCTCACAGTTATTGTGCTCACCACCACTTGGCTCTCTTTTTTTCGAAGTGCTAAGCCTAATAGCTCACCACTCCAGCCACCATTTTTTAATGTATTGTTTAAAATAATAAAATGTTCTACTTTTACATAGTAACGCTGACGCCATTTTGATGTTGACAACAACTGACGATGAAATTTACCTTTACTGCAATAATTTAAGCTTCTAAACAACGCACATTTTCAATTTTTACACCGTCGAATAGAGAAAAAAAAATGAACTTTCAAATGCCATTTGTTTGAAAACTGTATCTCAACTTAATGATTTTTTTTATGGCATTAAAAATAATTTTCGAGCATAAATTTTGTTAATTCTGTATCGCGTGTAGACGATTACAAAAGATTAACCCGTTTGAAATAGTTCAGCATTTTTTTCCAGCTAATATTCAATAACGAAATTAAAACTTCATCAATATATAAATAAAATAATACAAATAAAACACAAATGTAACAGACTTGTAATCAAACTACGCACTTAAACAAATGAAATTAACAGAATTAAAACAAGTTGAAAATTGTATGTTAAACGTGACAAATGAGGTGCGTTCTTACTATAACTAGTTTGACAATGTAAAAAAATCGTCATTATTATTTCAATGAAATGAATTATATCATCTATTATGGGCGAAATGAGCATGCCTTTCTTTTCTCTTATTACATATGCCACGTTTACAGATGTGAGTTGTTTTTCGACACCAGATAACGCTGCAAAATTCACCATGAAAATCTTACTTTGCGAATGATTACCTTCATAGTTTAATATTTCTATCATTCAAGATGAACGAATCTCGTGTTTATTTACTTTAATGGATATTGGGATAAATATTGGGCTGTTAACTGAAGTTATCTCAGAATCTATATATTTTTGAATGAAATTCATCTCTCAAACAAACAATTCTTTTGATTGATTTTTCTAAAAATGTAACTTTTATGCAATTTTACTCGAAAAAATAATTTTGGATAAAAATGGCCAAATGGCATATGAAAAAGAAATGGTCATCCCATATTTGTTTTCCTGAGTCACATGACTTGTGCTTTTATTATATAGATTTACGTATGATAGGAATTAATATAATAAAGAAAACTTTTATTAATATCTTTTAAGTTTTGATTCGACTTTCATAAAATTTGAAATGACTCAACACAATTCTGCAACGATTATATATCTTAATTTTCAAACCGTTTGGTTGGGTAGTTTTTGCGCTGTTATATGCAGACAGATGGACGGACCAGACGACGACTATAGGTGCTACATTTTTATATAATTACGAATGCACCTAAAAATGAATTCTTTGGCGATTTGTTTAAACTTTATTTGAATATATTATTGATATCTTTGAAATAAAAATGCTTTTTGGCATTGTTAGTGGGCAATATAAAAAATATATTAAATGTAAAATATATATTAAGAGATTTAAAAAAAAAAAATTGTTTTTACCTATATTATGTACTATGGGAATCCAAGGTTGAAAGATACTAAATGGGAATTTCATTCCTTATAACTGGAGTTCTGCTGTATAGATTTTGATGGGACTTGCACTGTTATTTATTTTTTAGTATATATTGCATATCAATCTATCGTTCTTTACCAAATCTTACTGCAAATGATCAATTAAAAAAGTTGATCTTTAACAGGCCAAATTTTGTCTGACACATTAGAAACTTTAACAGCGCAATGGCATTCATATCGTTTACAGCAGCCATACTCAACCTTTGTTTCTCGCGGACTGAAAACATATGTTTGCGCGTTAGGCAGGCCGCAACACACTTTGTATAGTAATGTAAAAAAAGGTGTAATTAAAATAATGAGATAAAAAAAAGCAGTATAACAAATAAAAATAAAAATTTAATTTAATTAGTAGTATTGAACGTTTGTTGTCGAAGGAATGTTACCAAAAAATGTCATCACCACTATTTCTAAAAAATTTGCTTCGGGTAGGTTTCTATTGAAAATTATGTAGAAATATGCCTCAAAGATTATTGTTTAGAAATAGCAATGTAAAAATTTTTTTTGTCATTTTTTCCCACAACAACCCGAATAAGCATTGTTAGCAATATGACATAAGAATAAAACATAATAATATAGCAATGCAACATCACCAAATTCTAAAGAAAAAAAAGAAAAAAACAAGAGATTTTCTTTAATAAATCAATCATTTTTCAATGCAAAAACTTTTTATTTATTTTGTAATGAAGAAATATATGGTGCAAATTTAATTAATTTGGAATAATATTTCCTTAGTGTACATTACTATAGCATGAATAGAACTACATGAAAAAAAAAATTGAATAAGGAAATGACATTTAAGATGTTTTAACATGATTTTAAATTAGTAATTACAATTAACTGGCGCATTTTGTCTTCCCATGAAAATGTATAAAGGAACAGTGAAGGTGTTAAAAAACTTTTAAAGAACATCTTAATTAATTTTATAATTAAGGATTAATGATTATGTGTCTCGGGTCGCACATAAAAGGTCATCGGGCCACATGCGGCCCGCAGGTTGAGTATGGCTGGTTTACAGCAATGTGGAAGGACATCCCACGAAAAAGTTTCCATTACTGTATAACACAAGGTCAAATTCCCGGATATATTTCATTTGATTCAAGGTTTGTTTGGAGAAACCAAACAGCGTAGAGGGTGAAGACTGCTAAGTCTATACTATTATATAAAGAGAGAATGCCTGACTGACTGACTGACTCATCAACACTGAAAAACTAAAGTCAGGATCACAAAACTTGGATAGTTGATTGCTGTTATGACCTAGGCAAGCAATAAGAAAGGATTTTGGAAAATTCGCTCCTCTCCCAAAGGGGTAAAAGGAGGTCGAAAGTTTTACAGGTTATTCTGCCGTAGCTCAGCAGGAGTTTTAGGTAGGAGCGCGAAATACTGGAAAATTTAAATCTACTAAAAAAATAGTTATTGTATCAATTTTAGAAATTCCCCCATAAGGAGATTAAATAGGGGTGTTTAGGTAAGAAAAGAATGAATCTTGTAACAATACAGTTACAAAAATAAAGTCGCAACAATAGTTACAACAATGAAATTATAACAAATAAATAACAACAGTGAAATACATAAAATTCAGCTGAACTAATGTACTAAAAATAATTAAACATGTATTTCAGCTATTTTAGTGATTTCGCCACCAACATAGGCAATGAACCCGATTATGGAAGATTAGATGAATAAGACAACTGTTGCTGATTTTTTATTAGATATTTTGCGTAAGACATTTTTCCAAGTAGGTAGACATATTGTCCATCCGAGCGAAGCTGGGATGGGCCGCTAGTTTATAATAAATTAGTGTAAATGGATTTTAATAAACACTTCGCTTTAACAAAAACAAATAAACAAACAATAAACGGAAAAGGCTTAAATTTCCGGGCGTCAAAGTGGTGTTACCTTTTAATACAATTAAAGGAAAAATACATGAGAGAAAAATAAAGGTTAAAAGCAAAATGCATCAAATTAAACATAAATATAAATACGACATATTTACTGAATAAAAATGTAAATGCAAATGACATACTTCAGAAATATTTTGTATGATATGAATATCTCAAAAATAGGTTTGATTTACAAGCTTAATATTTTAACTATATATAAAAGAAAAACAAGTATAATAAAAATTAGATTTAGAAAATTCCAACTGTATGAAAATTCTTAATTTTAAAATAAAAAAAATAACATTTTTTATCTCTAAATCTAAATTTTATGTAATATCTAATGGAAAAGCACTTGGTTAGAAAAATACAGTGGATTTCTAGAGTTTTATTTTAATGTTTACAATTATTATAAAGAACTTTTTTCAATAAAAGCACAACTATTAAAAATATAGTGGATTTCTATTGTTTTATTTTAATATGTTTTCACTTATTTTTTAAGAATATTTTCAATCAAAATCACAATTATGAAAAATATAGTGAATTTCTATTGTTATTTTTCCATTATTTTTAAGAATGTTTTTTAAAATGAAGAATACGACTATGATAACTATGTTAATTTATTTTTCTTTCCTTTATTTTTGTATACTTGTCTCTACGTATGTATTATATTTATTCAAGTTCATAATTATGAAGGAAAAATGTATGGGTATGGATGCATAATTGTTATCAAATACCTATAATATGTGTGCTTGTAATTTAATGCAAAGCACAGTAAACAACAATATTCATGCATTGATAACTATATAAATTTGTAAAAAAGTAAAGAGTTTGCTCTTTTTTCTTTCTTTTTTTTTTAAACCTTAATACCTTTTAATTGAGATGTTTTTAAAATATAAGATAGCAATTTTACAAACATATGCCACTGTCATGCTTTCAATATCTATCATACAGTCTGTATATATATTTCTTTACACTATACATTGATCTATATTACATACAATAAAATAAACCCATTAACACTGATATCCCGTTACTGATTCATATCTTACACTTATTGATAAACTGATAGTGATACAGTATGAAAATTCAAGTTTTTCGGAAAAATAATGATTCTTAAAAAAAAACTATATCAATTAATTAATTGTGAGACAGCAAGTGAGATTTTGTTTTACCTCAAATCAACAACTTGTAAATGAATGATTCTTTATTCCCAAATTGATTAAAATCTTTATAAAAAACAATGTCAAAAAAGATTTTTTACTTAGATAAATAATGCAATAATAAGACAAAATTCCAAATTGCTGTTTATATTACACACATGATTTAAAGGATAAATGATGAGGAAAAATAATTTGAAAATTAAAATAATACAATGAATTATAAATACAAGATTTGAATCAAATGTAAAATAATATAAAGAAAAATTAAAAACGTAATAAAGTTTAATTAATATAAATATATATAGATATATACATTTAAAACACACTGGATGTAATCTTCTAAAAATATTTTTTAACTTGCATCACATATAATGATTACAGCCAATGGATAATTTTAAGGATATTCTCAAATCCAAACTGACTACTTTCAAACGTATTCAAAAAGTTGATTTTATTCTTAAATACCCGATAATTGCAGATGTTTTTTATTCAAAAACTAAGAAATATAATAGCATTTTCCATTTTTCGATAGAGGCAAAGCCCTTGAAAAAAAAAAAGGGAAAAAGCTGTCAAATTTAGCATTTTGTACAGAACTTCTGAATGCAACAGTCCTAGAAAAGTAATAAATGCACAATCAATTAATTATAACTGGAGATGTAACACATTTATCAAAATATGAAAAACGCCTTTCGATACCAAATCACTTTTAGCCATGCTTGCCAATTTCATGCTTTTATGTTTAAAAATAATTTTATGAATGTGTTAAAATTTTTGCTTTACTGAGCAATTCTGGGTACCCTAGTTTACCCTAGTAACCTAATTTACCTCAATTCCCTAAGAAAATTTCTTGATATTCACATTAGTTATTTGAATTATACATACATTTAAAAAAGGTGGCAATAAATGAACAAAGCCCATAAACATTTCCCCGCTGCACCAAAATGTGCCAATCAAGCAATTTTTACCTAAGGCTCCTAATAAGGGTATAGTATAGGAGCTTTATTTTTACCAGAATAAGTGCTTACGTATTATCCATGCCAGGAAAGTAGATCGCCAAAAATTTTTGATAATCGCCAATCATGTTTATCATTGTCAATGGTCAATTGTGTTCAGAACAATAATTTAATACACATTTATTAAATACATGTTAAAAATGATAAACAATATAAAAGTAAAATAAATTATTACAAAGCAATAATTTAGTATACATTTTTTAAACACATAATACCTGACTGATGGCTTTTAGCTATAAAAGATATTTACGATGGTAGTTTTGATTTTAAATATATGTTATACCCGCCAGAATGAGTATGTTATATGTATACAGTAGAATCTCGATTTAACGAATTTTTCAATTTAACGAATATAATTTGGATTGTAAAAAAGGTCATATTATTCTATTTCAGTACAAAAATATTTTCACTTTAACGAATATTTCATTATAGCGAATTTAATCAATGGTCTCCAGAGATTCGTTGTAATGAGATTTTACTGTATATCCTAATCACATACTATAACTATGAGTATAATCTACATATCTATATCTATATTATAGTATACAGATATATATAAATGATTCTGCAATTGCCTTAATATTTCTACTACATACTGTTAACTATAGAGTTACAATGTAGAAAAAAAAAAAAAAGGTAACTGTAATTACTATTACAGGCTGCCTTTTTGGCGTGGTGTGTTTACCTGGCACGGATAATAGTACGTAAATAACCCAGAATATGTAAGACCTGACTCCCAAGCGCATTATTGTAATTCCTCTCTTGGCATCAAACCACAATTATACATACATTGGACTTTGCAAGCAGATCATCCTATCAGCTATATGCGCCATTTATAGATAAAATAAATCAAAACCCGTATTAATAATTAAATACTTACAAATATGAAGTAAACATTTATACAATATACAAATTAAAATCAATCAAATGAATTATAAAGAACTCAATAAAAAATTTGAACATGTATCAATGTATGTAAGCTTAAATCAATTTCATGAAAATCAGAATAATAAGTTATATATATATACATATATGGTACCTACCTAACAGACAACCACCATTTTATAACAGTGACAGGTAAATAGTTTGGTATTAAATATCGAATCTTAAGGAGGGCTTCAACTCCTTTGTTTAAAAACAAACACAAACACATCCTTCAAGCGTGTAGAATGTTGCCTTAGGCGGTTTCGCAATATTTCAATTCCTTACGATCTTTTTTGTTCGTTAAACGTAACGTTACGGTAAAACTTTAACGAGAACTATTTGACCAATTTCCTTCATTTTTCTCCCCTAAGAAAGCTAATCGTTTTGCCAGAGCTTAGGCCACCGAAAAGTATAATTTTCATTGAATTATTTTGTCTAGCACGTAAAAGATAAAGAAAAAAAAAAGCAGAAAAGTGACCTATTAAGCTGTATCAAAAGTATTTTCATATTTTGAATGCTTTTATATCAAAGCCTGTGGCTAGCACTATCTAGCAAATGAAAGAAAGAAGACTGTATAATTATAGAGGGACATGTATTCTCTTAAATAACATTTTAAGTTCAACACTAAGGGTGATAAAGTGTTACCTACCCCCTACAGGTTTTGGTAAAAGTATTCAAAAAATAAAAATGCATTTGATACAGTCTAATATTTTGTTCAAATGACTGCTATTTTGTCAAAAATCAAATTTTTAAACTAAATGTTGGTAGTATAAGCTTCAGAGAATTTAATGTCATTTCATAATTTGGTGACCCAATTTGATCCATATGCTTGTTAGCGGAGAAAAATGGTCACCCAATTGGAGTTCACCTGCAAGTATTCCCCGCTGCACAAGACATGTTATTATTATTATTATTTTACACACACAACACACAAATTTAAATATATACAGTAAAGCATCGTTTATACGACGTTTACATTTATACGACGTTTTAGTGTGGCCTCAATTCATTCCTATTCGTTGTAATGTAAAAATATATCTTTTATACAACGCACAAAATCGTTTATACAATACGTCGGTTTTTCGATTTTGTGCATTTTTATTTTTGTTTATTTTTCTTGTGTATTTTAAGAACGGGCGGAATTTACCAGCTATGAATGACAACAAAGCAGGTGTTTAAATATACCCCTCATGAGTCATGATAACAACGTGGGCTGGTGTGGGATTTTAGTTGGAAAAACCAGTTTACGCGTAACGGATTACACTGGGAGGGGTCATTCTTTTTGAGGGGATGGCCAGCTTTCCCGACTTGTTTTATTGTTACACAGCATATTCTTAGCTTATCAGTTCACTAACAGTACAAATCGTTTTTTTTCATTCTTTTACTTTTCGTACTGTATTGGCCACAGCTCTTTTCAGACATGTCTAGAAAATGCAAGTCCATCTCAGTAAAAGAAAAAATTGAAATTTTGAAAGAATTCGATAGTAAAAATTTACCGGGAAGGTCAAAAGTTGACCTGGCTAAACTGATGGGTATTCCAGTTTCTACCTTAAAGACTATTATTCACGAAAAAAAATTGAGGAAAATACAAAAACATGTGGATCTTCGGCATCAAATAAATTACGAGTGCAAGAGGGTAAATTTCCTGAAATGGAAAAAGTTTTGCTCCAGTTTTTCAATCAGTGTCGTGCGTCGAACATTCCAGTAAGTGGTCCAATGTTGATGGAAAAAGCGAAAGAAATCGCGATGAAATGGAATCTGGCAGGCTGTGACTTTACAGCAGGAGGATGGTTGCAGAAATTCAAAGCGCGCCACAGGATCAGAAATCATTAATTACAACTCAGCGTCAGTCATCACGTCAAACAACCATAGACAATTTTTTTTGTAATACTAGGTAAAATGATCGAAAGAAAAAAAAAAGGTATGTTCATTTAAATTGCTTACTGTATTTTTTTTCTTTTCTTTTTCTTTTTTGTTTGTTTGTTTTGGTTTGTTTAATTTATAAATTTATGTAAATCAACATTAAAATTAAGCGAAAGCAAAATTTATTCTAGAAAAGCGATTATACGACGTTATCGTTTATACGACATTTTTTGGTAGTCCCTTCAGCATCGTATAAACGATGCTCCACTGTAAGTGAAATGTGAATAAATATAATGCAAAAAAATTTAAGGGGATATCTCTTTTCTTTGTAATCAAAACAAAAATCGTAAAAATCACATGAAATTTTGTCCCAAAAAGTAAAACCTCCCCTTTAAAAAACACTCTAATATTTCATTTATATTGAATTTTTATATCTTATAGAGTCAAAATTACATAGAATAGAGTATAACCTCAAAAATTAGGTATGCGGCAATTCCAGATTATAGGATTTCCTGAATTTTAGAGATTCTGAAATCTGAAATCGAGGACATGCACAAAGAGGAGCAAGGGCGACAGTTGAATGTTTTTTGTTGTGTCATCTATTGATAGATTAAAATATACTCAAATCTCTTGCCCAAGATTCCTTAATCATATTTCTATCATATGGGTGTGTGTGCATTTGTTAAATTGTACAATTTATTATGTAAGAATGTATTTTAAATTCTTTTGTCTTCTTAATATTCTTCTTTCTATTTAAATTTTTATCTTCTATGAATTTTAAATTCTTTTACTTCAATTTTATGCCTGAAAAAAAAAAATTAATGTGAAAGTTTTATATTTTGGCTTAACTAATACTTGTTTAAAACTATGCTATTTGGATGATATGGAATTTTCTGTCAAAAATCGCATAAAATCTTATAGCAAGCAGTTTGTAATAGACAAACCATAATTATGTTATTAATGTAAATAAAAAAATAAAAACCTCTGGAAAAGGAACAAATAATGTGATGTTACAAATTTCTTAATCAACATTTCTGGAAATTTTCCCCAAGTATTTTTCTTGAACATTTTTTGATAAATTAATAATACTGATATGCATTTGAAAGTAAAACTATTTTAACTTTTTCTTTCTTTAGATGTGCAAATATGAAATACAAATTATGTTTCACATATTTTTTACCAAATCTTTGAATTGCTGTAAAAGGGGAGAAAAAAAAAACTCATAAGGCATATATCAAGTCAGAGAGAAAAGGAGAATTCAGAATTTCTTTACTAAAATATGTATTTAAAATTCAGTGTAATTTGCCTTCTGTGTGTATGTATATAATAAAGCAAAAACATGTCTGCATGTAATGCTAACGTCATTTTGACATTGGCAACGACTCGCCGGAACATGCTTCTAATTTATGGAAAAGAAACTCTAATGACTCCTTATGGATAATCTACAGTAGGTTATCATCTTTGTCAATAATACAATGAAACAATAAAAAAAAAAGTTTTGCTTCTCTGTCATATGAAAATTGTGTCTTTTATTTTGATGTTCATTGTGAAAGCAATATTTCCAACGCCCTCTTTATTTATTTATTTATTTTAAAACCATCATTAATGGACCCTGATGTCTTTGAAGCCAGTTAACTGTTACTGGTAGCCAATCACATGATAATCAATTTTTTCATATAATTTCAGTAGTATTGTTATGTTTTCGGATTTTTTTTTTTAACTTTTTATCTTTAATAAAAAAAAAATTTATATCTATGTTTAAGTTGAAGATTATTTGAAAAAAAAAAGTTGACAGAGGTTCAGACAATTGAGCATTCAGTTAATTGGACATGGAGTAATCAAAATTTTAATGTACATCAATATTCAGATTAATAAACATTTTTTCCCCTCAATCCTTATAAAATAAATAAGAACAAATTGCATATACATATGTGTGTGTGTGTGTGTAAAATCTCCCTCTATGCATTTTTCAGCAGCATAAAAGCCACCCATAAGAAAAAATCAATTTAAAAAATATTTAGCATTGTAAAACTGGTGTGATTTCTAAACATGGTAAAGCAAAGTATTTTGATAAAACCTCAAATCTTCTGTTATTAATAGATGCATTAAATAAATTTTATAAAACATTTTCCTTAAAGGGTTGCCAATTCGACTTAAAAAAAAAATCAGATTGCTTGATTGCTACCACTTTGTTGAAATAGTAACATTTGCCTTATTTAATGACAGATTAATTAACACAAATATACACTATATCTATATTCTAAAAAAAAAAAAAAAACTAATGCTTCTGCTGCCGTAATAGAATTTATTGTGACCTTTTCACTTTCTCAGCTTATACTGCAAAAACTATATAATAGCCTATAAAACTGTGCAAATTGGTAATTTTATAGTGAAATGTAAGATGAACACGCTGAAGCAGATAGTTTTTAAATCAAAGAATTATTTTAAGTGTTATTGTTAAAATCGGTCAAGATAGGTCAGTTAAATACATTTTCTAGGATCAAAAACTATGCATAGCAATTTAACCATATTTTGAAGGCATGTACTTGACTAGATTGTGGTGTGCAGTGTCCAATCATTTTTAAAATTTGTCTAATTTTTAAAGATTTTTTTTCCCAAATTTTTATTTAACATTTTATTATCTGAATAGGGATTAATAAATTCATAGCCTGAAATAGCTATTTTTCACTCTGTTCTCAGATTTTAAAATGACCCAAAGAATAATATTTACAAATATTTTTCAATTGAAAAATATATTTACATATGAATGTTGAAAAAGAAAGAAAACTTTACAATAATTAAATTATTATGTGCGAAAATAATTTAATGGTGAAAATTAAGTTATATTTTCAATGATACGTTTGAAACATATTTAAAATTATTTTCTTATTGCGTCGTTTTAAAAGTTCAGAAGGCAGCAACATTTTTTACTTAACTGTTTTATACAAGCTGATTTTCAAAAGTATAATTAATTATATTTCTTAATCAATCACGAAAACAGTCGTCAGCGGTGTATGTGGCCTTGGTAACTGAAAAATCCCCCAGTCAAAGGGAAATGAATGGCAATCTGATTACAGAAGATTGCCACAAGTCATGATAATATTATTCAATCTTCCATAACCGGTAATCCTTTTTTAAACAGGGAAAATTAATGTGTTTTTAGATTCTGCGGTGTCTGGACGGAGGTTGGTGAACATAGCTCATAAGGGGCAAACTCCCATAGTTTTAAAAAAAGAGCAACAGCAATCAAGCGATCTTAATTTTTTAAAATTGCCAAACTGGCAACACTGAACAGGACTTTAAAGTCGCATCAGGTCATAAAGTGTTAAAGCTTCTTCAGTGCAAAATGATAAAGTTTGAAATCATTAAAATTTCTATTTAAAGAATGAACAGAAATAAGTCATAGTTATGAAGTTTGTGGACAAATACATGGATGGTTAAGCATGACATGCAACTGAATAAAAAACTATACAAGATAATGATTAACCAAGAGTACTGAACTTTACATCTCAGAAAATTAGTGTTATGCCACTTACAACAGAGTTTTCCCAGATTCTTAATGCTTATTCAGTGCAAAAAGTAGAAGTTTGAAATTATTAAACTTTACTATTTAAAGAATAAATAGCAATAAGTCATATTTATGAAGTTTGTGGACAAAAAACACAGATGATTTAGCATGGCATACAACTGAATAACAAACTATATAAATTATGATTGACAGGTTCAAATACTATAAACATAGAATTTTGTATCTTTTAAAAGATTAGTGCTATCCACTGATTATCATTTACAGCAGAATCGGTTCCTGATTTCTCAGAATAAGACACAATTTAATGTTTACTCAGTGCAAAAAAAAAAAAAAAAAAAAAAAAAAAAAAAAGAGTTTGAAACTATTAAACTTTATTTAACATTCTGTTACCTGAGAATGGGTCAAATTAGCCGATAAGTTTCATTTAAATGGAAAAAAGTTAAAGCATCTTAATTATATGCAAACACTTTAAAAACAATAAAGTAGTTTCTAATACTCAATAAATACTTTCAACAAGCTTTATTCTTATTTTAAAATGCATTTATAATGTTAATCTACTAAAATTACTTAGTAAAATAATCAGACCCAGTGCAAATTAAGCGGCCAACAACACTTGCAAAGTCCTGTGGAAAACAGCTGATATTGTAGTACCCTTTTCTCAGAAAGTACTGAAATGATTTCAATACATACATATATATATATATTTATATAATTTTGGCAGTAGCTAAATTATAAATTAATCATTCAGCAAGAAATAAAAATAAAAAATGCAATATAATTCTAGATTCTGCATTTATAATTCTAGATTTTAAAAAAATTAACACTACTAAATATAGCTAATACCAAAAATAAATAAATAATTACTGAAAAAGCTTCAGTTGTATCTGAGAAAAAGATACAACAATATTAGATGTTCTTCATAGTATTTCTAAACTGTTGTTGCCCCCTTAAGGGTACTTTTCAGTCATGTGAAGACACTCACAAGCTAATGTTAAACATGTAGGAGGGTTTCTTTTCAAATTTCTTTCTTAAATTTGAATATTTTTAAACAACTTTTTTTTTTTGCATAAGATAGTTGAGGTTGATTTCTAATAGGGCCATTTTTTTACTTTTTCAATTTTGGTTGCAGATTACTTTAAAAGAGGTACTTTCACTTTCAAAACCAGTTCCAAAAAAAAAAAAAAAAAAAAAAAATGAAATCAAAAAATAAGAAAGGCTTTTAGATATGAACCTCATCTATAGTATTAAAAAAAAAAATCATTTAAAAATATTCAAATTCAAAGGAAAATTTTGAAAAGAACCTTCTTATAGATGTTTAACATTATCTTGCAAGTATCTACACGTGGCTGAAAAGTCTTTTAAAAAAAAAAAAAAAAAAAAAGCAGTCAGGTAACAGAGAGTTAAAAGAATAAATAGCAACAAGTCATACTTAATGTGTGTGAACAAACACATAGGTGATTCAGCACGGCATACAATTGAATAAAAAACTATACAAGACTATGATTGACTGGACTGTGTGTGTCTCAAGGGATGTCATCATCGAGTTTAGATTCACTGTGCGATGAAGAATCCTCCAGGAATGAATGCTGATAGGATGGCGACTGCATGTTTAAGATTACGTCTGAAGTTTCAGATGAGGCATCTAAAACCAGAAGAGAAAGAATTTAGTCAAGTCCTATCAACATTCATCCTATCACACTAATTAAAAACAAAACAGGAAAAATGCATTGTATTATTATTTCAATAACCTTGAAAAGTTCAGTGGAAGGTGTTATGTAACAAAAATTTCGAGAAAATTGAAAGGAAAGATTTTTAAAATATAGATAAAATGCTTAAGTGATACAAACAGAACACAAAAAGGCTTATAAAAACCTTTCAATATAAAGATTGACATATGTTTCAATGCTCAAACGGCACCATTATCAAGAATTACAACGTTAACGAACAATTCTCGCAAACTTTTGAAAATAAACTTGGAAAACATAAATCACAAGATCATATATGTAAAAACAGCAGGTGCTTAAAATAGTCAACTGTAAAACGTGAAAATTAATATTTCTTTATTGCTTTTTTAAAACTGAAAAATACCTCGTGCCAAATTTTAGGTAAATCAAATGAGGCTGATTCGTTGCAAAGATTGTTGTTACGCATATAGATTTCTATTGATTCACGGATAATAGATGGAAATTTTTCAGTTTTAAAAAAACAATAAAAAAATATTTTCATGTTTTACAGTTGACTATTTTAAGCACCTGCTTTTTTTACATATATGATCTCGTGTTTTATGTTTTACAAGTTTATTTTCAAAAATTTGAGAGAATAATTTGTATATTGTAATAGTTCTTGGTAATGACACCATAGCATTGAAACATATGTCGATCTTTATATTAAAAGGTTTTTTATAAGCCTTTTGTGTTCTGTTTGTATCACTTAAGCATTTTATCTATATTTTAAGTATTATTATTGATCTTATTATATAATTATGTGAAAGATTTTTGTTGGTAGCAAGTGTTTAATATGTTAACAGGTGGTGTGGTTTGACCATAGATGCAAAGCCTGATTACCAGTGGGACAAACTCCCAACAGTAAATTTAAGTAGAAAATTTTTGCTTATTTAAACACCAGATTCATGCAAAATTTCTATTTGTTTTTACTGGTGAAAGTCTGCCCTGCTAGTAATCAGGCTCTGCACAGATGATGTGTGTGAAAAGGATTATATTAAAAGTTTGAAAGGGTTTCAAGTAGGTAGGAGGGTTAGCTTTAAAACTACAAAATGAAAATGGTCTGAAACTTTCTTAAAGTATCAAATATAATTATACATAAAATGAACAAAATATTGGAAACATTTTGGAAAATAAAAAAGTTATGCCAGACTGAGTAATACTTATTTTCTCCATACTAATTTTTAATCTAAAATATCTAATTATGTAAAAGATTTTTGATTTTGCACATGAGGAGATTGTAATATTTATGTATTTAGAAAATGTCAAGACATTTCATAGTGTGTCTATGAAGAAATTTTGCATGCAATATCAAAATCAGTGTTTAGAAATAAAAGCATCTGAATTAAATAAAAAAAATGTATAGAAACGTGTTGATTTTTTGTGTGCTATTTTATAAATTAAATTGCGTAAAAACATAATTTCCTATCAAAATTTTCAAAACTTAAATTATTTTCATGTAATAACAAAAATTTTAAATATATATATTTTTTAAATGTGTAATATCCTTTTTTAAATGAATCAATGCTCTTCTAGTCTAAAGCATATGTAATCACTACAAGAACAGAAACAGGAATCTATTTGTTCCTGCAATTGTAGTACAATTACTCATTTATAAATTGTGTTATGCACATTCAAGATGTCCTGTAACCCCATGCAAAACTTGGAGAAGAAGTAAAGTACACAACAACAAACAATTTTCGTATAGGAAATTAGGATCACAATCCATTTATTCATTAAAATTCTTACTCCAATCATGATCTTTTTTTTTTTCACACCTTCAACAATAGAGATATTTGAATTAAGTTTGTAGCAGACTTATCTTCTAAATGTAAAATTTGAAAGCATTACAAGAAGGGGTGTAAGTGGTCACCACACACATCCAAACAGTGATGAACAAGACACACCATGTTTCAAAATGTAGCTCACATTACATATGGTGTCACTAACAAAATCACTGTGTTCTTCCAGCATTTTCCAGAATGCTATTACATTTTACAATAAGCAAGTTGGTTAAATGTTTCATTAAAATATTTTCATTATTATAATGTTATGAACAACAATCCATTTTCAGCTAGGGGCGACACATCCTGTATTTTTGACTAAATAAATAGGTTGTGATCCTAATTTCCTATACAAAAATTGTCTGTTGTAGTGTGTTCTACCTCCCGTTGAAGTTTTATGTGGAGTGGGGGGGGGGGGGTGGTGGAATGTATGAGTAGGATAGAGAATATATGAGTTATAGGAGTAATCAGAGTCTGATGATATATATCATGATATACATCTGATATTAAATTTCAAAATATCAGGATGTTTGATATTTTCATATATTTTATATTTATTTTCAAAATATTACTGTGTATGATATTTTCAGTCAAAACAAGTGCAAATGAATTTTACAACTGTTATTCACTGTGTCTTTCTGTAGATAAAAACTTTTACTTTGTCTGTGACTTTAGACGAAAAACTTTTCAGAGTTTTAGATTTGAAGCTGAATTTTTAGCCATTAATTACTTAGAACAGCTATTGAACGATAAGCTGTTTTATTTAGATAAGTTATTTACAGATTCAATAGAAAAAATCTTTTCTGATTTTAGTTTTAGTTCAGTTTAAATTGCATAACAGGTTAGAGAATGGAAAAGCAGACAAGCTTAAATTTATGTTCAAATTTTTCAATGAAAACAAATTATGTATTTTGTATTTAAAATTTTGATAATACTTGATCCTATAATTTTTTTTTTTCACCTTGTAAGAGTATAAAGCAATTTGTGTCTGATTTCAATTAGTTGAATTTCAATTTTGTTTAGCAAATGAAAAAAAAAAAGAGACATTTAAAATATTGGGTACTTTTATGTTAGCCAGGCGTCCCTGATATATATATTTATATATCACTGGTGCCCAGCTAACATAAAAGCGCCAAAATTTTTTTATTAAGTTTACATGCTAAATGCAATATGTTTTAAACCCGAAAACTGCCAGGCCAGTGTTTTTTTAGTTTCTAGAAATCATGTTAAAAATGGCTGTAGACAAAAATATTTTTAACAGACTTCTGTTTTGAACTGTATATAGAATAAGGGGATATAAAAGATACTATAGCATCAAACTGAGATTAAAAAATGTATATATGCTGGGATCTGCAAGCATACTTATGAAAATGCAAGAAAATCCTCAGACTGTGAAAGGGTTAATTTCTAATTTAAATTAAAACTGAAAATATTTATAATCATCAATAAGTTAACTATTGAAAATATCAGATATATATATATATATATATATAATATATATCATGATATTTAAGAACTCTAGGAGTAATATAGGATATAATAGTTATACCAGCTACCCAAAGATTATTTTTTTAATAGTCCTCAGAATGTTTGGTTTTGAATAAAAGAGATGGATAGATAAGCATTAATTTTCATCTGCCCTGATAAGCCCAAAATTTTTTTAACATAAAAATTTAGGATTTATATTTACTGCCTTCCTGATTGGTTTTTGTTTGAGGATTGTTTAGATGTTACACAGGATCAGAAATAGAGGTTTATTTAGAAAATAAAGTCAAAATACATTAAAATTTGCTACATAAGCCTATATTTCTAAATTTGTATCACACATCTAAACAATCTTCAAACAAAAATCAGTAAATCTAGATCTAAAAACCATTAAAACATATTAGAAAAAGTTTTTTTTTCTTTTATAATCTATTAGAAAAACAAAAATCCTATATATTATTTCTGTTGTCAACATCCCTTTTTCTAAGCAGCTACTGACATAGTACACTCACAATTTCGTTAAAACATGTATTTTGAATAAAAATTGCAAATAATTAAAAATTAAATCAGCATTGTTTTCATAAATGAAATGAAAGGTTTTCCTCAAATTAGTGTTGCTACAAAAATAAAATACTGCAACAGTGATTACATTAAAAAAAAAATTCAATAAAGATAAAGTGGGACATAGTTGCTGCATGGGTTTATTTTATATTTATGATTAAAAAGAAAAATTTAAATGGTGAATTTATTTTTCTTTATCCCATGTTTTTTCCCTGAAACAGATGATGTCATCCTCTAATGCAGTTAAAATACAATTAATAATTCTTTTTTTTTTGCGTTTGCTATTTTTAGTCAGTTTTTACTGTAGTTTTGATGGAATAAAAGAAATGATATTCTGGCTGGACTAATGTTGTTTGCAGATATTTTTAGTCCTTAATTTTTTTTTTTTTTTTTTAGAATTTTAAACCTGCATCTAAAAAATATTAGATATTGCTGAAAAATATTAGACTGCAGTGCGAAATATTTGCATGGGTCCACTAGTCAATGCTTATTTACATATTTCCTTCATTCTGAAGTTTACACCAAGTAGTTACTGTCTAGCTGTAAGACAGCCTCTGAAAATTACTAAAAAATAGTGGCAAATTTCAGAGATAATTCTTACTCCTAATGTGAGATTCCACTTGTCACACACACACACTACTAATTTTCTCATGCACTCTTAAACATTTAAAACTTTTAAATTGCATCAAAGGAAAAAATAAAATATGTTAAAAATGCAAGTCCAATACAAATTTACAAAAAACACACACAATGTAAATATTGATGTATTTTTTTATTATCACAATATCTCACTGATTAAAATTACATCTTGTATCTTACACACCACTTTGTTACACATTAAAATGTGCCACACTGATACAATATATCTATTTAAAATATACATAATATATCCATTTAAAAATATACAAACAAATATGAAGAATTAATATACATACATAAACAATCCCCTTTTTTCAAATAAGAAAATAAAAATAAAACACCATATTTAATTTAAATAAATAACATTTATACAAGATTTTAAAAATACATATCAAACAATTCAAAATGTATTACTTTACATGAAAACTGCAATTAATTTTTTACCACATTTACTCCAGCTTGACATTACCACATTTATTTCAGTTTGATATTACCACATTTTTCTAGTTTGAAAATCATGAAAAATTTCAGACAAAGTACATACATAATAAACATAACACTAGAAACATTAAAATAACATCAGAAATATATATATATATATATATATATATATATATATATATATATATAACCATAAATGAAACATTATCATAACACCAACTTAAACATATATATATATATATATATACTGTGTAACTGGTAACTAAAACAATTTCTAAAGTTAAATAAATTTTGTTATACTTAATTGTAACCAATTTTATATATTCATAACTTAAAAAAAAAAAAGAATTATAAAGAGCACAGAAATATAAAAAATAATAAGTGTGCATTGCAAGATAATATATAGCTACAAACAGTTGACAAAATTACTAATTCAGAAATTTCTTTTATTATTATTAACACATTATGAGCAAGATAGGTTTTAATACCTTTTTACAGACTTGTGGTACAAAAATTTGGTACAGAGAAAAATAGTTATTATAATTAAATTAATTTCCATTTAAATTTTTTGTACAATGGTTTTTAATTTATAGTGGTTTTCTGAATATTTTATTCAAGAGCATCTTTTCAAAAACCACCCACTCATAATGTGTTAAAATTACAGGACTTTGTTCAAGCACTTAATAGAGATGAGTCGGGTTTGGGCTCAAAGTGAAAATGTTATTTATTCACAAATTGAAAAAAAACTTGCTATTTAACCTTCTGACTGGTGATCAAAAGGGTAAAATTGTAATGTTTTTTTCTCTGTAATTTTTTAAAATGCCAAAAAAACATGATATTTAAAACATGATATAAAAACGTAATTATGCACATGAATATAATCCTTGAGACTATTAATCCTTACTTAATGCTTTTAAAACTACATTATATTTGTAAAGTTATATTAATTTAAATAATGCTAACATTGTAGTGAAACCTACAGATCAGTTCATGGCGGTGAGAATCAAGAACACAATATAAGTTTCTTAATGTGTTTTACAACCCTTTAAAAATAAGTGTGAAAGATAATTGAATTGTCATTGATGGCGATATAAGGAGAAATATTCTATCTGATTCTGAAGCATTTGCACAGTCGGTGTTAGTAACAAAAAGAAGTTCTGGGATATCCTTTGTTTATTTTCAATTTCTGTCAGAAGTCCTTTTCCAGAATTAATAATATAATAAAAAAATTACTATTTTAAAGAGATTTTTAGGGACATGAAAATCATGAAATGTTGTCACGAAGGAGTATTTAGGATTAATAGTTACTTCTATGCAAGAAGATTTTTAAATGAGAAAATTAATGTGAAACAATTTTTAAATGTTATTAATAATCTTCTACTGCATACTTTCGGAATCAGGCATGGGCAAGCTCAGACACAAAATTTCTTGAGCTTGGATTTCAAATCGCTGGGCTAAGGTCTTTGAAAAAGGACCCGAACACATCTCTAGTACTTAACACACCTTTTAAAAACAAAATACTATTCTTTCTTTTTACCTAAAACCAATATTTTTTAAATAAAAACACTCATTATCACAGAGGAATAAGGATGGAAACATCAAGTATATTTTCTTAATTTAAAAGTACCAAATTATTTATTTGCCAAAAAATAAAAATAAATAATTACTGAATATATCACTGATGCCAAAAATTACAGATATTCCAGAGTCAGTAGTGTTTTTTTTTTTTTTCCTCACATAAAATTTGATGCATTTGACAAAATGATGATCCTTTCACATTAAATAACAAAGTCACTGCTAAATTCAAAAGCATGTGCTGAAAAATTTCCAGAGGTTGGCATCTCTGATATACAAGTATTCTTTTATTTAAAAAAAAATAATAATAAGACAATAATGAATAAACAAGTTAAAAAATTAATTTAATTTAAAACTACAGAGAGTAAAAATTATTCCTGAGCATAAGAATTGTAAAATAACAGAATTTAAGCTTATAATGTACATATCTAGCTAAAATCCCTAAGCAGTTACAAATATTTGTTTCAGTTTTAGTGAAATTAAAATGCTAGCACTAGCATGTGTTTAGTTAGACCAGGACCAGCCTTCTCCTTAAAGAGACTCAGGTGCATGAATCTTTTGGGACTCCTTAAGATCTTTATCTCATGGGGAGGGGGGCCCTCCAATAAGGATAGAGGCTAGGTGCAGGCTCAGTGTAAACTTTCTCAGAGCCATGATATAGATATATATATATATTTTTTTTTTTTTTTTCTATAGGTTAAAATTAGTTTTTAATATTTTGCTAGAGGCTTTTAAAAAAGTGGGCTTAGGTGTATGCACCTGTTATACTCTCCCCTATGGCCAGTCTAGAGTCAGATATATGTAATATAAATTTACATTGTCAATATATATATATATATATATATAAAACAACAGAAAACAAAATCTTTGAAAAAAAGAATACTCAATCTATTAATACTGAATTTTATAAAACAAACTGAAAATAGTAATACTAAAAAGGTGTAGCACACTTGCATTATAATTATTCCTGTGGGCCAGGAAAGACATCTTGATACAAATCTACTTATAAGAATTCTATGCATGTCTTAATGAAATGACCACAATTATACAGATCATTGTAAGATAATTAATAAGTATGCTCACCTTTCATTGATAAAAACAAACAAAAATGATAGAGCTTATGCCACAGTTAAAATAAGAAATTAGTGATTAATTCATTTAAATATATGTATATATATTATACCTTGATACAAATGTACTTTCAAGATTTTCAGATATATCTCAATGAAATTATAATGTAATCTACTGGTATGCTAACAAGTGGCAGTAGCAAAGAAAAAAAGGGAGAAGATCATTTTAACAATTCACTTTTATATATACTCGTATTTCATTAATGTTTAATCTTTACAGGGAAAAAAGAGACACATATAATTTATGAAATAGTAGAGATACATTTTAAAAAATATATTATTAAAAACAAAGATTTTTACAAGAAAAAAAAAACAGAAGAAGGAGAAGAAATGGATTAGAATGACTTTACACCCTTTTGACTTTACATACCTTCACACTCTGAGTCATGCAATAAATTATGTATTATTATTAATGGATATAACACATTTTTCCTGAATGGTCTATGAATAATTATTGAATACAACGAAAGAAACTGCATAAATGAAAAAAATAATACACATTTCAGAAAATGTACTGATTTAGAGGGGGTGAAACTCAGAAATTCTTAAAGCAAGCATAAATAGGCATGCATAAATAAAACTTTGTAAAAATAACAAAAGATAAGAAACAAATAAAAAGAAAAAACAATTGCAGTTGTTCTTTTGATGTCAGCTAAAGCCTACACACATTTTATACGCAAATAATCTTCCACAATCATCATTATTTTTCATAAGTTCAAGACAATAGTAAAAGCCACAGACATTTCACATTTTTCACACAAAAAAGTATCACCAGATACACAGTGCACAATAACACAAAGTCTTGTTTATAATACTTGGATGAAAATTTTTTCTAAGTTAAAACAAAAAGATAAAATCCTATAGTGTACAAAACCTAGAGCAGCATAAGAAAATTGGAAGAATGAGTAAAAGAAAAAAAAAGTTAATATTTGCATTATTTCAACTAATTATTATAAATTTGAATATATCTCTTAACAATAAGAGGAAAAAACAAACATTAAACAAACAAATTTCAGTAACTAACTGAAAGAACAAATGCTAACCTTAATATTGAACAGGCATTTTGCAAATTCCATATGCCTTCATCCGTGTACATATAATATACAGATGTGTCTTAAATACAGCAACACCCCAGAGTTACCTAATAAGACTTACAAGGGAGCCACTTTTGGTGAAGTTTGCATCTAGCATTGAGACATGGTGCATTTTATAGTTATATAAGCCAAAGAGAACCAATAAAATTTGTCTGCAAAAATCATATTGTATGTATTTCATTTTAAAGTAGTGAATTTTAATTGTTAATTTAACGCCAAAAGTGGGTTAAGTCGCCAAAAATAGGGTGCTATAAATCCAAACCACTACTCATATACAGCAGATGATTATGACATTCGGCCAGGGTTGCCGAAAAATATTCTACAATAATGAATATAGCCAATTTTGCACTGCTAAAAATGTATGTATAATGTTCTATTTTTTCAAAATGAAATTCGTAGGTTCTTGAAGGAATTTTAAAGCTTTTTTCAATATTTTATTCTTATTAATAACTAATTTGTATTTTAAAGTACCTTTTTCAAAAAAACTTTTATGTTAATAGTTTGATAAGTGGTCTCAAAAATTGAATTTTCAGAAAGTTATGCTGCTGAAAAAACAATAAATACATGCAGACAAATTTTATTGGTTCTCTAAATTTGGTCTATAGGGCTATACAATGCACCATATCTCAATGCTAGGGGCAAGCTTCACCAAAAGTTACCTTGTAGTACAAATAGTTAAAAAATACTACAAATAGTTGGTAAAAATACTGTAAGTTAGAATACAGATGTCTGTCAATTTCTATCTGGGCTATATTAGGTCATTAATTGGCTATTTACTATAAGAAAAAAAAATATAGAAGAATGCAATGCCAATTAATCATAATTACTTAATAAATTAACAATAAATAATTTAATTTCATTATCAATTATGGATTAAATTTAATTAGAGAGTAATTTTAATAGCATAAAGAAGCTGCTTATCTTCTATTATTAACTGGAAGACAAATGCAAGTTAAAATTCTTCTAAGTTATTTCCAAGTTCTCTCATTCTACTTTCAAAAATTTTTAAAGAATGTTTAGTTTAGTTGAAAATTTAATTAAACTTAAAATTTTCACTTTTTATAGTAAAACTTGTTTTGATATAATAATTTTGTACCTCAGAAAAATTCAAGCTAACAAAAAAAGAACATTTATAAATTATTACAACAATTGAAAATACACAATTGTGTGATCTGTACAAGCTTATGAAAACTCACAAATGGCAATAACAAATACCATGTGAAAGAGGGAATAAATGAAAAATTTAAATGCCATAATTTCACATTTATGTGACTTGGGGTATTGCTAAAAATAAAGCTTAAACAATTTTGTATTACATTGTATAGTATTCTATTAAGAAAACTGTGCTTTTTTAAAAAAATATAAGTTAAAACATATTATACAGCATTAAAAACATTAGTAATATATTTTTATAAATACATTTTTTATACTTAATAATTCATATGTCTTGATTGAAATCAAGATGTTTAGAATAACACAGAAAATACTGTTTTTTGTATAACTAATAGTAATATAAATGGCAAAAGCAGAGAAAATTTTTATTAAAAATTTGTTCAAAAATACTGCTAGATTTAAAAATAGGGAGTAAAAAAGCTCATAGAAAAGTAATTACGACTCTATACAGCAAGAAAATCTCACAGAAACATTAAATAACACTGGAAAATTGGAATAATAAAAAGAATTAATGATAGTAAAGAAAACATTTAAAAATATATTTTACAACCCCCCCCCCCCCTCTCTCTCACTTTAAAAATATATTATCCCCCACCCCTAAAAAAAAAAAAAGTTACAAGAATTATCAAACTCCAAATATTAACAAAACATATAATGGATTTTGTATGTTTGGTATAGCCATCTATTTTCGTTGTTTTTTCTAGCTCCAATTAAAATTAGTTGTATAAGTTTAGCACAATTTTAAAATTTTCATCATATCAAAAACTACTGATTTCGATAAAAAATATACTCTATGATCAGTTTTATGAGAAAAACTTATTTGGTCCATGGGGCCTATATAAAGTATTATAGTTTTATTGCCATATTAATTATTTTAATGAGCCGTTAGTATTTCAAAAAGTTGAAAAAGAAACAAAATTTACTAATTCAAAATGAGCATTTATTAAGTGAAACAATTTAAAAAACAATTAAAAATGAACCAAACATAGTTTTTTTTTTTTTCATTCACTTGGTTATAATATGCTCAAAGTAACCATATACTAGAGGGAGAAGCTCACTATCCATTAAGATAAAATCATGTGACTTGAGGCAAAAAGCATCTCATTCAGCATGATAGTATTATGGTTTCTATGAACAATATTAGACTGTTTCATGTTTACTAGCTCAAAAATATAATGGCAGCAAGCTGTTGTGCCGATAAATGTAAAGAAAAAGCAAACAAAGGAGGTTCTGTTACCTTTCATTGCCATGTATTTATTATTATTTTTTTATTGTTAAAGGATTTTAAGAATATATCATTACAACTATAATAATATTTATTCATGTTGTCTGGGTGAAAATAAAATATTTTCCTTTTAATATCCTAAATCTATGTAATAATAGATCATATTATCAATTTAAATATCACATGTGTAATTATTTGTAAAAGTTTGATTAATTTGCATTTTAAAAACATCTCACATAACAAGGCTTGGCGATACAGTTTTCCACCAATAGAAAGTTGTTTTCATCCTTTTAAAATGTAAACAATCATATTTGAAAAATTATTTTTTCTTATTTTAGATGTTTTAAATAAGTATAAATGGGTGTACATATATATATTAGAATTAGAATATTTAAATGTTGCCTAAATTAAAAACAAATTGCAATGTTTAAACCAATTTAGTTTTGTTGTTGTTGTTAAAATGTCATTTTATAATTTTCAGTTAAAATTTTTGAAAAAAATATATGTATTTTTTTGTTTTTTGTCTTGTAAGTTTTCAGAAAAGTTTTCAAGGGAAATTAGTTTGTTGTGAAGTAATATAAAACTTAGTAAACAGCTAAAGTTATATTAAAAAAAAATTAATAGTTGAAAAGAGATTAAAAACTATCCTTTTATCTTGCAACAATTTAATAATACAATGTGCTATTTACCTACTTGTTTATTCTTTATTTTATTATGTTTCAACATATATATGTTTTATAGCTTTTCTCGGGGTGTTACTCATTTATTAATTTAATGAATTTTTAAAAAGAGCTAAGTTCTATTTGTTTAAAAAGCTTCTTCTCTTGCTTGTTTATAAAATTGTGTTTATGTATGTTTCATCATGCATTTCAGTTTGCCATAATTACATAAAAATATGAGTACGTAATTATTACAACAAACGTAAAAATACAGCAGCATTGGCAAGAGCTGTAATAAAGTAACAAGACTAACACTGCTACTGGTAACCTTTCATCACCAAATGCCTCACGTCACATGGGTTATCTTGGTCCCACTTCTTGAAGTTAAAAACAATGGGAATGCACTCTCTAAATAGTATAAGTACTCTGAGAGAATATGGGTTACTTCAACAGACTTGTATTGTATTGTATTCCTCCCCCCCTTATTTCCGTTAATTTCAAAACCTGAAATTCCCTGTATATAATAATTAGAAAACAACGGGAATGCACTCTCTAGATAGCCCACTTACTCAGAGAATTTGGATTACTTCCATAGGTTTATATCATATCCTTCCCTCCTTTAATTTCCTGAATTTCAAAACCTGAAATTCACTGTATGTAATAATTTGAATATTGAGCAATTAACACAAACTTCATTCCATTCATAGAGAAAAATTCCTCATTTTCCCTTTTTTATATTAAAGAAACTATTACCATTCTCAAATTTACACTTAAAAAAATAGTATGTTTAATCAGGATTTTTTAAATTTTTATTGTTCAGTTTAAAACTACAAATACGATTTTTCTAATGCCAGAAATATACTCTAAACCTCTTTTAATTTATTTAATACATTCTTAAAGCTTGACTGTTAAATATATTAGAAATATGTTATCTACTTCTCTTTATTCCTTTTTCTTTGCTATGCTAAGAGGCAACTTTTAATCTTTATACAAGCCATTCTTTCTTATTATTATTCACTAGCATTTCTTATAAATCTTTACTTCTGTTATTAGAAATTTTCCTATTATTCTGGTTTTATTAGTATTCTTAGCCGCCTTATGCATTCAGACTGGGAATTCTCTGCAAGAAAGGAAAAACAAAAAGTCTTATTGTACTTTTACATAAATGGTCATGTAATCCCTTAGTCTAATATGCAATAATGCTTGTTCTTTAATAATAATAATAATAAAATCTTTAAAATACTATAATACTTTTAATAATACTTTGACTTGATACTATTACTTGAATAATTCTTTTAATTATTCTTACTTAGTTTAAATTTTAAATAACTCATTTAGCTATATACTAAAAACTATGACTATTAAGATATTTAATGTTCAATGATAGAAGAATGTATTTGATATTTTGGTACATTAAACTCAAAATGTTAAATAATTAACCCTCATAAAAAGTTTCACAAGAAAAGAAAAAAAAAATCATTTATTCTGGATTTAAAATATGAAATATTCTTTTTAAATTTTCTCAAAAATTCAAAATTGAACTATTCAATGAATATTTTTTCAGAATCTTCATTTATGTTTCCGTTTTTAACTTATTTACTTTTTAAATGCATTTTTATATCTGCCGATAGTTTCTATAGTAAAGGAGATTAATCACATAATGACAAGAACATTTATAAATATCAACAGTTGTTATAACTTAAATGCATTTAAATCAATTTCTTAACTAAAATAATAGCAACAATGTAGGTCATGATTGTCAAAGCCTAGTTGTATTTTTATCTATTAACTGCATAATATTAAACAATTATTTGAAAAATGTCTATCTCTTACAGGTATACAGTCAACTATGTGAAATCTGCTGAGCTTAGTAACAAACATTTGGTGGATTACAGAATTTGACAGATAAGTGATCATTGCTTCATTTAAACTGGCAATTAGCTGATTATAAATTAGCAATATTCGCATGTAAATGAAAATGCAAAAAATAAATACAGTATGCAGTGATCATTTGCAGTAATCGCTGGTTATAAGAATCAAAATCCCAGAAACACTGTAAATCATTGTGGTTTTTCTTCTTGCAAGAATTAACCATTTATAAGAATTAAAAAAATGTTATTCTTATAAGTGGAATTTACAATATAGTACAAAATTTATTTATTTAAAACAGAATTATATGCAAAAAATTGCCATTATTATATATATGTTATTTAAATTGTCATAATTCTATTTTTAAAAATTGGCACAATGATAACTTAAATTTTGTTTTAAGATGAATTTTTTTTATGTATTCTACAACAAGTTATCTCTGGTTCCAAGATAAAATGCAAATGAAATTATCTACATTATGTACTGAATGCTGGAACTTTATGAGTAAATGCTTCAGTTAAACTAATTCAATTATTTTAAATTATATTTCTAAAAAAAACACCTAGTATTTTCATTAATGCATAGCTTAAAACCTGCAATTATTCCTTAAATATTTACATTTGGTTATTTCTTTCTCTTAGTAAAAATTATTAATTTAATACACAATTAAATTTGTTTGAAGGTTCTAACATTTAATGGCGATTTTCCTTGTTTACTCCCAAAATGAATTGCAGATTTTAGAGAAAGAGGATTATACAGTGGCAGATTTGTGAGAGTCGACTGTATCCTTATTTATTTTCAGAATTATAAAAAAAAAAAAGAAAAAAAAAACATTGTATATCAATATTCAATACATACATTTATTTATATGATGCAATCTTCAGCTACCTTAATCTACTTTACTTAAAGAGGAGTTGCAATCAGTAAACCTTCAAAATATTAAAAGAAAAAAATATTGCATCTTTCAAAAAATTGAATTTTCTGAATCATGCTTCAAACAACATGAAAATATTCCAATTAGAACTAGATCAATTTGAAATTTACATGTGCACTTTGACACAAACTTTTAAACATTATTATTATTTACTGTGCTTTTGCAATTTGTGCGAACTGTAAAAAAGAAACCATTTACATACAAATGATTTCTTTTGAGCAGTTATGTATAAAATGATCATAATTAACAATCTCCACCTACTTTTTCATAAATTAAACAATGCAAATGTCTGTAAATGTATTGCTATTAGATTGTGCTTTTTATTAAGTGATACACTTTAATAAAATTTAGATCATTTAATTGACAAAGCAGTATCATACATGAAATTATCTGCAAATTATTATTTTAAGGTTTAAAGGTTGGAACTTCTCTTAAAGTGGCCCATGAATAATGTACAATTAAACTACCCTCACTTAGGTGAGTTCAAGTGTAACAATCTGAAGATTATTAAAAAGTGTACAGCTAAAATCAACTTTTAAACAACAAATTCAAATATACAAATAAATAATTACATGAGTATTAAAGAATATAGAACATTCTGGTAAGAAATATATCACATGTATCACATATTACTTGTGTAATAATTAGATGAAAAAATATATATGCCATACAATTTTATATTTATATAAAAAAAAAAAGAAAGAAAAGGATCATGCATGAAATATTTACAAAAATAAACTGTGCCATTACTAATTTTTAAATAAAAAATTTAATGCCATGAGAATATATTGTTTAAGTTAATATAGATTTATACAGGCTAATGACAGCAAGTTTTTTTGCTTTATTTTTCAATTATACAACCATTAATACTGAATTAATTTTTTCATCACAATTCTTCACTTATCTTTGAGTATAATTCTAAAATCAACCTTACAAAAATACATAAAAAAAGTGACTATCAACACCCTTAAAGTGTTTCAGCTCTTATTGTGAATTTTCAAAATACCACACTGTGTTTTTACCTCATCTTATTAAAACAAACTTTCTTACAAATAAGATAACTAACATTTCTTGAGAAACTTCTCAGCAGTAGCCTTTTCAATTTTTAAAACTTTTGACAATTTAAACTCATGCAAGTTATTATTATTTCTTTAATTATAATGATGATGATTTCAGTTTGAAAATACAGTAAAACATTCATAACAAACACCTCAATCTCTGATACCTATGTATTTATATGCTTTTATTACTGAGTAGCAGATGAATTCTGTGGTCCCAAGGTGTCTGTTATTCAGAGGTTTTAATGTAAAACACATAAAATTTTAGATGTCATGCATATCACAAGCCATCTTGTTATCAGTTAATATAATAATAATCACAGTGCAAACAAGCACAATTGAGTACAGATAAATATTAAAATTATGAACAAATTCAAAACATCTATGAACTATATAAATATTTCATATAAAATGTATATCAATATTTTATTTAAAAAAAAAAAAAACATATATATGAAAACAATTTTTATTAATTTGCAATGGTGGTCCAAGGTTGGAAAAATAGGTGAAAAGCCAATAGAGTAAAATTACAAAACTTCTATGAAGAACAGGGGGGGGGGGGGGATTTTGAATCTGATGAGGGGTGGGGGCTCCCCTTCGCCTGAACTTCTTGAGAGTAACAACAAAAGTGTGAAAAGGTGTTATGAATTTGTCAATGGAAGACTATGGTTTATCTCAATTCTAAAGAAAAAGTTTCCAAAATTGCTGCTGCTGCCATAATTAAACCTATTGTGTCCTTTTCATTGGTGTCATTGTGTCCTTTGTGTTGGCTCATCCTGCTTGCATATAAAAACTGGAAGTTTTTGAAGTGACAAGTGAAAACAATCATCAGTCAATCATCTTTGTTGATTGGAAAAGTATATTTTCTAAAAATAGTACAAGGAAAAATTTTGTAGTGATAAATTATGACTTTACAATCTGCAAACCTCATTTTGTTGTGAGAGACACTTGTTATGGCTCTGTGACAAGTAAAGTGAATTTCAACTTATTGTTATTTTTCTTGACTGAGAAGATGAAGAGCGAGATTTAAAAAGAGGAAGAGAGAAATGGGGGTGGTTGCAAAAAATCCCTCCTCAGAACTGGCCCTGGCTCAAAATTAGGTTTGGTCCAATTTTTTTTCCATTTGACTTGGACCAGATTTTTTTTTTTTTTTCCCGGCCAAATTGAGCCTGGATTTCATTATCTCTCCAGATACCATGTTGGACTGACGTTTTATTTATTTATTTTTGTAAAAATTAATAATGATGTTGTACATTTAATGAAATTTCAATAAATTTCATTTGTTTAATAAATTACAGAGAAATGTTTTTTAAATCTCCCTTTTTTCTTTTTTTTGTAGGGCTTTAAAATTATGATTTTCCTTAAAAATTGTAAACTACATCAATTTTCTTACTGAATCTTCATTTGAATGTAATTGTCAAGGTCAACTTTTTTGAACGAGTGTTTATGTATGTTAGTGTCTAGGTGGTCATTAACAGTTTTTGTAGTTACTCTGTATTCCATGAATTGAGAAAAAATATTTTGAAAATAGAATCTATGCATATGTAAGTGTGCTTTTTGAAGAATTTTAATTGCATGATAGTGTTGCTACAGAAATATTGGCATGCGTTATAGAAATTGAGTTGGGCCAGGGCTGAGCATGGGCCAAACTTTTATCTTTTATACTGGGATGGGCTGGGCCAAATTTTTAGATTTCATAACCGGCTGAGCAACTGAAGTTTTTGCATGGGCTAGGCTGGAAATTTTGGCACGTGCAGACCACTATTATATACTGTTAACATAAAAATATTCATTGTAAAATAGGTAAGCATCTAAAATGAAAAATTATCTTTTCTTTAGATGAGATTTTAATATCAAGACAAATTTAGTTATGCAGATAAGGAAATGTCATAATAGTTTGATTAAAAACTCAAAACATAATTTGAATTTTTCTTTGAATTTTTTACTTAGCATACATAAATCTGTTAATCTGAATCACATGAGTAAAATCATAACGTGAGATGAATGGTGATCAATGCCTATCTCTGTTCAAGGATTTTAAAATAATAATAATAACTATTATTAAAAAGACTTGCTCTTAGGACTAAAGAGTTACATAATATTTGTGTACTGAACCATAGTTCACTTCAGCAACTACCACAAAGTCCAACCTTAAGCAAAAGGGGATGAGGAGAAGCAGACATTTCAGAGTGAGGGGTTGAGGATATTTGAAATGATTTATTAGATATATTAATTGTCACTTCAAAATAACAAATATTGCAGAAAAGTTTCAAAAAAGTATATTAAGTTAAAAAAAAAAATTGTAAATTTGTGAGTGGGGGTGGTAAAAGAATGAAGTGGAAATTTCAGGAGCAGCGTGAGTTAGATGAAATTTCTAAAGAAAAATAAAACTGGAATCTGCAAAAACATGGAAGACATTTTCTAACCCATCAATGAACAAAGCTCGCACTTATTTGGCAATCACCATGAAATTTTCTTAAGTTCTCTGACTTTTCCAGACTTTGGATAAAATATTGAAATTCCCAGACTTACATATTTGGTCAATTTCCAAATTCCTTGAATTTTCTAGTTTGTGTATCAATCATGGAAATATCTTTTGATATGTGTGACTCCCTCACCCCACCCTACCCCACATACATCCCTTTCATGCCCTGCAAAATCTGCTAAGATATCTTCATTCTTACTGTTGCATCTTGGTTAATATTATACAAGTTTCTCTAGTAGTTAGTGCAGTAATTTTTTTTTTAGATGGTCCCTCAAATAGTGCAGGAAAATTTTCGATTAGTGCAAGAAGCACTAAACAGGCATCCATTTTTTGTATTTCCTAGCCAAATGGTGCTCGAATTATTGAAAATGCTGAAAAGGAAATAATAACAGAGCTCTAAGAATTTCACAAAAATTAGAACTTGTCAAACAGCATTTGATAGCAATAAATCCAGATAACAGTAGAAGTACGCAAGTGCTCCAAAGTTTAGAAAAACAAATTTCGTGTTACAGCAAGATTTATTCCATAAAAAAGAATTGTACCATTAACAACTGATTTTTGCATAAATAAGTTAAAAGATATGCAAGTTTGAAGCAAATTGTATTACAGTAAGTGTTTAAAATCGAATTATGTAAATTTTAATAATTAAATTAATAGTAAGTTAACATAATTAACTTAAAAATTAAAGGAATGCAGATTTAAATTTAGAAATGACTTGTTTCTTGATTGTTAGTTATTAAGTTAACGTCAAAATTTACGTTAGTGTAAATTCATGAAAATTGGATAAACTCTTTTTTAAAAGTTTCAAATCAAGCTGTAATAGGTACTTTTTAACAATAATGGATTGAAAACAACATCACAGTACATTTACATTGTCTATTTATGTATATTGGGTTTTAAAGAAAGTTGGTTGTGGACATATTGTGTTTTATCCCATTGGATGTATGTTTCGGTTAGTGTAGTAATATCACAGAATTAACTGTACTAATCAGAGGAAACCTGTATCATTATATACATTTCCTTACTTATGTAATTTTCACTTCTTTTAGTAGGACATAAGATATCTTAATTTTAAAATCAAGCCCTTTTACCTAAAAAATGATATATGATACAGTTTTATCATTATATTTTGATTTAGTAATGTGAAATCTATAGATATCAACCATTATTGTTACAGGAAGGATTTTGGTGGTTCCTAAAATTTTTTACTTTAATGACTAAAACAAATAATGCAAATTAAAATAAGAACAAAAAAACATGCATCCGGCATAGATTATGAAACACTTTCTAACACTAACAGAATATTGCTACGAAATTTAATTTTTTCATACAATCAAATAAGATGCCTAAATAAATAATTCAAAAAACACATAATGTGGTAAAGCTGTCCATAGCCAATAATGTGTGTGAATTCTTTCATGGAACCCTGTTATATGACCTAAATGATTTATACATACCATGTAATACACTAAAAGTTATTTAAATTTAAAAATGCCTACCCCAGCTGACACATTTCCAGCAATGACTGTGCATAATTAGTCCTGTAATCGAATTTTTTGGTGTCTGACTGTAAATGAACTGCACTCATTATCATTGAAGTGGTGTAACATCATTAAAATACATCTCAAATGATTTTTCCCTATAAATCATAAAGTAAAGGAATTCTTTTGTGTGTCCAAGTGCACAAACTATAAATACTACACACTTTATTTTCAATAGTGAACATGTGATAGTAAACCTGAATAACAAAAATGAATTACATGAAAATCCGAGTATATGTATGAATGAGAGTTAGAGTATCGAGAGGCAGCCAGACAAACCAAAGACATAAACACTTTTCAACTTTGTTGGAAGGTGTTAAATAAAAAATATATTTGTCAAACTGTAATAAAAATAAAATCAATCGCTAAAAGGCAACATAACATTAACACCTACAATATTTACAACCTGAGAATCCCAATTAGTTGCAGTTTAAACCAACCGGAATGTAACACCAGGGTTCATACTCTCTTTACATGATAAAATTCAAGCATCTTACCCAAAATTCAAGCACCTTTTCAGCAATGAAAATTTTAAAGTTACAAAATACTATGTCTGTTTGTATAATGCAAATATATAAAGGAAAAAAAAATCATTTTCATATGTTTTCAGGTGAATGCCATGCATAACATATAGTAGCGAAGTCTTAAATGTGAAATGTTATGAGAAAGTCTCCGAAAAATACAAAAAATACTTTTGCAGTATACTTTGAAAGTTATCTGTGCTAACACTAGACACTTGATAATTCTGCACTGCTATGATACACACAATTTTAAATAAAATTAAAAAAAAACTAAACAATTTTTTATACTTTACCTTAAATTGAAAACATCCACTAAATCATTTTACAAAAAGGTATATTAAAACAGACACACAAAGAAAAATTTGCATGTTTCAGCATGAATAATTTACTGCATTTTAAATACAAGATTTTTTTCAGCCTTTACGCTTTTTAATTGCCTCTTCTATTTTTCATCTAAAATTTTAACTTCAGCCTGTTTTTCTCAGACTGTTTGACTGTATGCAGAAAGTTATTTTCTTTGTAGACTCTGCCTTCAAAGACAACTCATCCGCTCAATCCAGAAGTTCTTTGATGTCAACTTCCAGACATTTTTTCTTTTTATTTAAGTCATCTAAATCATCTTCAAGCTTTCTTTTCTTGTTTTCAGTGAGACATTTTTCCTTCTCTTTTTGCTGATCTTTCAGGTATATCATGTACCTTTGTCTACCACTGGATGCAGACGAAAGTAGCCCTTTTGTTATAGGTACTTTAAGCACGCCATCACAAAACTCTATATGATCTTTTATAACTCTTAAAGAAATATAAGAATGTTCTTTTAGGTTTTCCACTTCCATATTTTTGTTAATAGAGAATCCTCTCTCGACAGAAGCTTGTCCATGGGACAAAAGCAACACAAGTTTGGTCACATGGAAAGCTTTAACATGTCCTTTAACACACATATGATCATAAAAAATCATCTAATCTATCTGTCGATTCATTAAAGCTCATGAAAACTGATAACTTTGTTGTTTCAAGGAAATCTTGATAACCCAGAAGAGTGGTTATCGCAGATAATCCGCAGCGGCGTATAATCCGCATTACAAGAAAAATAAAGTTTTTTAACGTATAATCTGCGGATTATAGGCAGGAAATTAGGGTATATATTTTTTTAAGCTTGCAATTATATTTTATTTTGAATATCTGAATAAGAAAAATTAAGCACCTATAAAAAAATAGTGAAAATTAAGCACCTTAATTAAAATATAAACAAATTGAAGCACTTTCAAGGACCTTTTTTCTCTCTTAAAAATTCAAGGACTTTCAAGGACCTTTTTTCTCTCTTAAAAATTCAAGGACTTTCAAGGACCGTATGAACCCTGTAACACATATATCAGTTTTATATTAAATTTGCAATTTATGACTCCATATATTACATAAATGTTTTTAGTACTAGAGATCTGCACAGGAAGAAAATTTCAGGACCATGCCTGAATGAAAGTGTTGGAATACAACGTTCATTTTCTCCTCTCCGCACATATGGCGCATGCGCGTACAGTTACGATGATGATGCTCCGAAAGCGAGAGCAGTTGTTTACTTTAAGAAAGATGTCGGCGCTCAGTCGCATACGAGCTGTATATATTTTGTCTTCGTTTAATTGTAAATAAATGTCTTATGTCGTGCTATTCTGCAAACTCTGCTTGCCTCATACACCTACAAATGGTTATGGGCTCAGAGACGCTACTTCACTGCGCTATAATTAGCAGAAATTATTTTTAATTCGAACATTCGGATTTGGAACTCTTAAGCCTAATCGAAAGTAAGAATTGTTCTTCATTCTGTTTATCATTTGCATTATTTCTGGCTGTGAGAGACTCTGCATAATTATGTCTCATGTAACGACAATTGAAAAGCTCGGAAAAGATAATTTTGATAGCTGGAAGCTTCAAATCGAAGCTGTATTAATCAAAAATGATCATTGGGATTACGTAATTGGTAAAGAAATTAAACCGGCTGAAGGAACCGCCGAAGAAAAGAAGTGGCTCCAAGCTGATCAAAAAGCTCGTGCAGATATAATTCTTTCTATAAATCCTAGTGAACTGAGTCATATAAAGCATTGTACGACTTCAAGTGCTGTATGGAATAAGCTGAAAGATGTTTATGAATCGAGGGGACCCGCAAAGAAAGCAACTCTGTTAAAACAACTTTTGTTTAGAAAAATGTCCATAAATGAAACGATGGCTGATCATTTAAATATTTTCTTCGAAATAGTTGATAAACTGAAAAATATGGAAATAGAAATCGCGGATGATTTATTATCAATTCTACTTCTATATAGTGTTCCTGAGAACTTCGAAAATTTTAGATGCGCTATAGAATCCAGAGATGAGTTACCTAAACCCGAATCTTTGAAAATTAAGATGCTGGAAGAATGGGATGCAAGAAAAGGAAAATCCACTCGGGATTCACAAAACGCATATTATATAGAAAATAAAAGAAATAATCAAGAACAGAAGAAGAATGAAAAATGGAAAATGAATCCAAACAAAAATTTTTCCTCGGAAAGGTGTTACCGAAATTTCAAGTGCAATTATTGTTCGAAAATGGGGCACAAAGCTTCCGAATGTAGAAAGAAAATAGCTGATAAAAAGCTTACATCTTTAAATAAAGGAAATCAAGGATCGATGATAGCCACTAATTGTGAAAAACCGACTAGTATGGCATTTAATGACGCATATCAAGAACCTTCTGCATGGTGTTTAGACAGTGGATGTACATCTCACATGTGTAAAGATAGAAATTTATTTACAGAATTTCAACCTCGTACGAATTCTACTATACAGCTTGCAGTGGATCAAACAGCGAAAATTACAGGAATAGGAACAGTTTGCATTACAGTACCTAACGGTGGTGGAATTACTAATCTCACACTCAAGAACGTTCTATGTGTTCCAGAATTAAAGTGTAATTTGCTCTCAACATCTAAAGCAACAGCCAATAATCGTTCAGTGATTTTTAAAGAAGGATTTGCTAAAGTCATCGAACCAAATGGTTCTACATTAGTACATGCTGTCCGTCATGGAGATTTATATTACGTATACCCAAGCATCGAGAGAGCTGCGATAGCAGAGGTAAGTGAATTTCTAAAATGGCATCTTAAATTAGGTCATTTAAATGAGTCTGATTTAAAAAGACTTAAATCAAAGAATATGGTTAGAAATTTAAATTTCAATGATAATGAGTCTCTTAAGGACTGTAAAATTTGTATTCAAGGTAAACAAACTGTGCGTTCTTTTCCTAAAGAATCGAACTTTAAAAGTGACGATTTATTGACTCTTATACATTCAGATTTGTGTGGTCCTATGAGAGTTCCATCCCACGGAGGATCGCGATATTTCGTTACTTTTATTGACGATAAATCCCGTTACATTGAAGTCAGTTTTCTTAAAACCAAAGATGAGGTTAAAAATGCATTTGTTAAATACAAAGCAGCAGTTGAAAATCGTGTAGGAAAGAAAATAAAAATTCTTCGTACGGATAATGGCAAAGAATATTTCGGAGAAGAATTTAATAAATATATCGAAGAAAGCGGTATAAAACGAGAATTTTCATCACCACTAACTCCGCAACAGAACGGAACATCAGAGAGGGCCAATAGGACTTTAGCTGAAATGGCGAGGTGTTTACTATTACAAAGCAATCTCCCACAATCTTTTTGGGCTGAAGCTATTAATTGTGCGGTATACATACGTAATCGCTGTCCTTCGCGACGTTTAAATGAAAACAAAACACCCTACGAAGTATTTTTTGGCATCAAGCCAACTTTATCATATTTTAAAATATTTGGGCAAAAATGTTTTGTACTAAATAAAAGACAAAGTAAAGGAAAATTTGATCCTAGGTCAGAAGAGCATATTTTTGTTGGATATTCAAATGAATCAAAAGCGTACAGGCTGTGGAATAAGAATTCCAGAAAAATTGTTATAAGCCGAGACGTCCGATTTATTAACGAATTTGAAAACGATTTACCTTCAAACAGTGAAATAAAATTAATTTTTCCCTTTTCTCAAAATAATGAAAATAAAACAATTACGCAAGAATCAGAAACATCTTCTCCTCCCGTCAAAAATGAACCAGACAGCTGTGGCGACAGTGATATTGATATGCAATCGGATGAAATTTCTGACCCCCTTTCTTCCTCTACAAGAGCGCGCGGGCGGCCGAGAAAATTAAAAACTGGTAAAAGAGGTAGACCCAGAAAAGAATTTAAAATGATAATTCCAAAAGATGAAAAATCTCAAGCTGTAATGGAAAATTTATTTTCTGACCCATGTCCGGAATTTTCTGAAGCTTTAAACGGACCTTTTAAACAGGAATGGATAGATGCAATGGAATTAGAATTTAATTCTTTAATGCAAGAAAATGCATGGCAAATAGTTGATAGGCCAAAACATAAGAAAATTATAGGAAGTAAATGGGTTTTAAAAACTAAATATAAACAAGACGGGTCAATCGAAAAGTTTAAGGCGAGAATAGTTGCAAAGGGGTGTTCTCAAAAACCAGGAATTGATTTTGAAGAAAATTTTTCGCCTGTAGCCAGATTAAGTTCGATCAGAACTGCGATCGCTTATGGTATTCAAAATGGTTTTACAGCTTATCAATTAGATTTTATTATGGCTTATGTAAATGGTAATTTAACTGAAGAAGTATACATGGAGTTACCTGAAGGTTTTAAATATGAATCTAATGTTGACAAAGTTTGTTTATTAAAAAAATCCCTCTACGGATTAAAACAATCAGGTCGACAATGGTTCAATAAATTAGATGAAAAATTAAAACAAATGAAGTTTAAATCACTAAATGCTGATAAATGTGTTTATTTTTCTAAATCTCCAATTGAAGCAATTATCATTGTTTATGTTGATGATCTCATAATTCTTACTAAATGTAAACAAGATTATGAATATATTAGAGATGAATTATCCAAATCTTTTAAAATGAAAGATTTAGGTTTGTTACACTATTGTTTGGGCATAGAATTTATGCAAAACGGGGACAGTATTAAAATTACTCAAAAGAAGTATATTGAAGATATTCTGAGCAAATTTAATATGCAAGAATCAAAATCAATATCTACACCTTTTGATAACAATGTGAAGCTTACTAAAGATATGTGTCCCAAAACTGAAGAAGAAAAGTCTGAAATGAATAATATTCCTTATCGTCAACTAATTGGTTCTCTTATGTATTTATCAGTAGCAACTAGACCTGATATAACTCATGCTGTGAATTTCCTAAGTCAATTCAACAACAATCCAGGCAAACCTCATTGGATAGCTGCAAAAAGAGTTTTAAGATATCTAAGAGGTACTCAAGATCAAGGACTGATTTTTAAGCGTGATACTAAGTCCTTAGTTGCATTTGTTGATGCTGATTGGGCTTCAGATGTCAATGATAGAAAGTCCTATACTGGATACATTTTTAAATATGCTGGTGGTGCTATATCTTGGGAATCGAGAAAGCAACGAACTGTTGCATTATCCACAACTGAAGCAGAATATATGGCTTTATCAGAGGTTGCTAAAGAGACTTTACATCTCAGACGGTTCTTAAATGAACTTTCTCCTGAAATAGTGTCTGCACCTACTTTAATATTCTGCGATAATCAGTCTGCTCAAAAATTAGTAAGAAATCCAATTTATCATTCTCGCACAAAACATATTGACATTCGCCATCACTTTGTGCGCGAAATATATGAGAATGGAGATATAGAAGTTAAATATCTAGAAACTGAAAATATGGCAGCTGACATTTTAACAAAAGCTTTAAGTACCTATAAACATAAGAAATGTTGTGATTTAATAGGACTAAGTGTTTAAAAACATTCAATGTTATTCTGTATCCTTTTTCCATATAAGTTTAAAGTATATACTGTTTGTATTTGTAATTTTATATTTTGTTTCTCTGTAATTTGCATATAATATTTGCATAATAGGAGAGTAATTAATGCCTTGTTAAGAAAATGCACGTTGTAAGGGGGGAATTGTTGGAATACAACGTTCATTTTCTCCTCTCCGCACATATGGCGCATGCGCGTACAGTTACGATGATGATGCTCCGAAAGCGAGAGCAGTTGTTTACTTTAAGAAAGATGTCGGCGCTCAGTCGCATACGAGCTGTATATATTTTGTCTTCGTTTAATTGTAAATAAATGTCTTATGTCGTGCTATTCTGCAAACTCTGCTTGCCTCATACACCTACAGAAAGCTATCGTGACAAAGCATAGTATGAAAGTTAGAAGTTTGACTTGGCATATTTAAATTTTCTTTTATGAAAAATTTAACATTTTTCAGATTATATGCCCACAAGCCATGGAAGACAGAATAACAATATTATGATAACTTAGAGAATTATATACATGAAGACTCATTTAAAAAAAATAATAATATACATTAGAATCAAAGAAAAAGATTTTCACAGAAAATTATAATTATAAAACTCTATTTAAAAAAAAAAAAAAAAAAAATTAAACTCTATAAAAAAAAAAAAAAACTATTTTAAGAAAACTTTGTAAAGATATAAACTCTATAAATACAGACTTTTAAAAGTATTTATCTGTAATTTAATAAAGTCAAAAAAAAAAAAAAATCAAAAGAGTTTGTTAGTCAAACATACAACAATGTTGTACATAAAAAGCGAAAAAAAGAGAAAAGAGGGAAGCTTAAAACATTAATGTCCAAGCATGACATAGTCCAAAACTGTAGAAAAAAGGTAAACCTGTATCTGGCCAAATCTAATGTAAGAAAATTGCCTCAAGAACTAGACCTGAGCAGATCTCTATGAAGTATATGAAATTGGAATAATAGTTAAAATGGTATAGATTTTGCATATGGGTTTCTTTTTCCTGCCAAAATGATGATTTTTTGTCTGCTGTAGTAACTTGACAATTTTTGCTTCAGCATTCTGGTGTTTCATAATAAAATTAAATGTATGTGTAAATACATAAAATAAAATAATATAAAAATAATTAATAAATAAATATAATATATGTGTTAAATAACAATGTGTGTTAAATAAAATTAAATGTTGTGCTTTTATAATAAAATTATAATTTCATAATAAAATAAAACAAATATTCTGTTTTCACATGCTAGATTTAACAGGTATTAGAAAACTTTGCATCCAAATATAAAAAAAGAAAAAAAAAGCACTAATCCCGGTGTGTTTGCAACATCTGTTCCAATTGCTCATAATATATATGAGATGCAGACAAATGTTGACACTCAAATGCCACAATTTTATGCTAGTACAGCATTTCTCAAACTTTTTTTCAACCAGAGTTCCTATTTATATCATTTTATTACTCTGCAATTTTCAGTCATAGTATGTCACAAACAATTATTGTGTTTTTGTCTGTTTTTTTATTTTGAAAATCTAAGAGAACCACAAGGTCAGACATTGCAGACCACATATTGAGAAATACTGTGCTAGTTACATTCCCAAATATTCACAAGACAAAGTATGCCAAAATAATCCAGTTATTTTGAAAACCTAGATATTGCATTAACCTCTTTGTTCCCAGAGTATCCAAGTACTGGATATGTGATAAAGTTATTCATCTGGGAACGAAGGGATTAATACTTAATGTGGCTGCACAGTTATTGGCAAAACAAATTCAAATCTATCAAGACAAGTTGCATGCAGTCCAACTGTTTATATAATTTCATACTATGATAATTAATCTCAGTATTCTGTGATATAATTAAAAATTTTTGATTGCTACATAGGATATTAATAATAATAATAATAATAAAAAGTAAGCTTACACAGTTAACTTTTGTTGTTTTTAAAATCACTTTAAAATTTAACACTTCACAGAGTTAATATATAAAACTGAAACTACAGTTTAAAAAAAGAAAGAATGGGAGCTTCAATTAATGTAATAAAAATGCATAGATACATTTTTATTTTAAATAGTATTAGAGTACAATGGATAAAACTTTGATGCTGTAATTAAATTTTAATACATTCTTAAAATAAATACTTTACAAAAGTAATATACAGATATATACATAAAATCAAATTAAAATTTATACTGAAATGTATATTAATAGAAGACATGTTAAAAGTAAAACTTTTATATATGAGTGAGAGATGATACATGTAATAAATAAAAGAATGAAATTGTTAGAAAAATATTTTTTTAAAAATGAGCACAAATTTTTTTTTTAGAATACTGGTATTTCATGAAAATGAATTAAAAAAAATTCTAATGTTTCTACTCCGTATAAAATGCTACTATAATACACTGGTACAGTACCTCATTAAAATAATCTAAAATATTCAAAAGAGAAAAAAAATTCAAAGGACATATTTTCTTGATTAAATTATTTCACTAAATTAAAATTGTTTTAATAGCTTGTGTATAAAAGAATCAGATAATTAAAACCTTTTGTGAATTTAAACTTTGAGCTAAAATTAAATGTAATGAATTATGCAAATTTAGCTATGTACTTTAAATTATGATTTATCTCAGTATTTATCATTTAACACATTTCCAATGAAAATTAACACACACACCCTGTTGGAAAAGTATGTCTGTCTAGGTACACATTCATGTTAGCATGAACATGTTAAACAATACATGCAATAGAATAAATAATTTCTATAAAATCACAATTTTATGACAATATAAAGACATATCTATAGGGGGGGGGAAAACAACTTTTGAAATATAAAAACATTATTAAAAATATATTAAACAAAACGAGTAAACAGCCACAGGTACCTGCAAAAAGGGATAGGGAAGGGCAATTGCACTGAAGTATTAAATGTAACTAAATTTTCTTTTCTTCCTCACAAATTTGTAAAAAAGTAATAACATATATTTTTCTCTATTGACTTTAAATAATAAAGTACTAAGCAAAAAAGGACATAAGTTTTTGCCAGAGATGCATGCACCCTAAACCCACTAGAAAAGACTTTTTTTTTTTTTTTACTTTTATGCGATTAAAAATTATCTTAAAAAAAGTGTCCTCAATGGGTGAGCGGAAAAAAAAGCTATTTCAATTCTTCATTTTGAAAAAAGCCAGTAGAATTTTTTTTTTCTCCCTACATTTTTAGTATGGTTTATTAAATACATTTCTGTATTGCTTTTTATGTTACTATGTTTAGCAATTGTCTTCCACAAAGACAAAACATTCTGGAAAAAGATTCATAGTTTAGTTTATTTCTTGTTTATATTTTATCTTAAAAAGGAAAAAAAAAATATGCAGCTTTGGCAATGGACTAAAGGCATACCTGTTCCAAAAATCTTGCCTTTCCTTGGAATTTGTTTTGCAGGTGCCCATGTAAATAGCTCATTTATTTTTAGGGAGGGGAGGGGGTGATGTTCAAACTTAATATTTCTGAAACGCATAGTACATTATCCCCAGCATTAGTTTAAAAACAAGTTCAAACAGTTGAAATGCTTATAACTAATAATTTAAATATAGTAAAATGATCAACAATAAACAAACCAAATAAAATATTGCAAGTTATTTTGGAATAAGAAAAACACCACATTTTTTGCAGGATTAAAAAAAGTTTTAAAATACATCAAGATAATACAAAGTTACAATTCAACACTTAAAACCCTTGTAATTGTTCAATATAACCGATAAAAATAATGAATTGAGGTAAAACATTCTTCAAAATTTTATGTAATAACTGCCCTAAAATGATGTGTAAAAAATAAAATGATAAATTGAATACAAGTATGCATGAACCTGAAGATCTTTTAGCTGTTAAGTACACAATAATTGATATAATCCCTTAAAAAATAATTACACTGAAATGGAAAAAAAATAAAAACTTAAAAATCAAATTTCATATATTTTAAAAGTTTTTTACTGCTTATGAAAATGTCTGAGAAATTTCAGTAATATAAAGTGTTATCACTAAACAGTCTTTCAAAGAATTTTTATTACACCATATTTTTTTTTATTATTTCAAAAAAATGTTGATAAAATAATTTATAAAAAATGTTTAGAGTACAAAAATATCAATTTTCTGAATTTTACCAACAGTCAAAATGAAAACAAAGTGATATTAAAATTTTAAGAACTTTTACCAATGGCAATTTTTTTCTAAACACTGATATTTTTTATACAGTTAAACCTATCCAAAGTGATATTCTGAAGATACTTTTTTTTTTTTTGTTAGACACTATTTATTTAGAATTTCTTAAAACAAATAAAGTAGATTTTATAAAACAATATTATAACTCCATTAACACTGATAATTTTTTAACCCATAACAAGGGAGGTAAAAATGTTCCGATCTGATGTGAAACATAACAGGTGACATGCAGTCTCAGAGATCATCACATTTATTTATGGATCCAATAAAGAAACCTTATCTATATCATAAAGCAAAAACATGTAAATGAGTAATGATGACACCATAGCGACAGTAGCAATGACCTGACCAATAAATTTTGCTTTTACTGCAATATTTTAACCTTCTAAACATCACACATTTTCCAATTTTTACACTGTTGAATAGGGGGAAAAAAAAGTTTTACAAATGCAATTTGTTTTAAAACTGTATCTCAAATTACTGATTTTTTATGATTTTTAAAATTATCTTCAAGCATGATTTTTTTTTTTAATTAACTCTATCGCGCATAGCCCGATTATAAAAGATTAACTTGTTTGCACTTAAAACAATATAAATAGTTTAGCATTTGTTTCCAGCTAATATTCATAACAAAATTAAAACTTCATAAATAAATAAATAAAATACAAATTAAAAAGTCATGTAATCGAACTATAATGCTTATAGCTTAAACTACTGAAATTATCAGTATCATAAGGGCTGCTGTAAATATTAAAATCTTTGGCAATTTCTTCAGCTAATAACTCCTGGCACGTGGCTAATACAAAAGTATTTCTTTCAATAAATTAAAAAAACTTTATTTAAATACACTATTGATATTTTTCATATAAAAATGCTTTTTTCTGTTGTTAGAGGGTAACCTAACAAAATATATTAAATGTAAAAAATCTGAGTTTCATTTCAGCTATATTCTGTAACCTGAGAAAGTCCATGTTGGATACCCTAGTTAAAGGCTGTTCTCACATCGGAAAGAGCTACTTTCTGACACATTACTAAATTCATTTTTGTTCAGAAATGCATAAAACTGACAGTCAGAAACTATCGAAAGACGTTTTCATTTTTTGTTAAAAACAGAAGATTTCTGAGAAAATACTGTCAAAGCTGGCATTTTGAACTGAATTTCTAACATGGCAGCACGAGAAAGTATGGAAAAATTTGTCGTTACATGACAAGAATAACTTATAACTCAATAAGTAATTTATCAAAAAATGGCAAACGCTATTCAATTCCAAATCACTTCAACAGTGATGCCTGCCAATTTTATGCTTTTACATTTAAAAAAAAGTGACAGAAAATGTGTCAGAATGTTTCGAGTAGTTGAGCAGGGAATTTAACAGCCTTAAATAATAGCATGATTGTACAGATATGTATTTTAAACATCAATTTACAAGAATTTGTTTTCAAAAAAATTTTCGTACAGAAGACATCTTTAAAACATGTTGTCTACTTCATAAAAATATCTCAATGGGCTTAGTCGACACTGCCAAGACAGCCGACTTAGTCCCAGAGACCGCAGCTCCCTTGTTATGGTTTAAAATTCTTTTCCCTATACAGTTGACTCTCCTTAATTCAAAATTCAATAATTAGAAATATTAGTTAATTTGAACTCACATTTACTCACCATGAAAGTTGTATTTAAAAAAAAAGTTTAAAATCTTATCTAATTTCAATTTTTCCACTACTAGCGTGACTAATTCAAAGATCTTGAGTTGTGATATAGCCATGCATTTATTATATAAGTACATAATGCTGAAATTCTTGTACTTTCGAGGAATAACAGCCAGAAAACTACAATTTTGAGTTACTTTTCAATTAACCAGATGAAACCATGATTAAATAATATTTTATTCATTATTTGGTTTCTAGCAAATACAAACATAACATGTTTTAACTGTTAAATCATGAAAGAAAATGAGTATCATATTTTTTGAGTATGCACATGGTTTTGTCCTCCTAATAAATTATTTAAAAATAAGAAAGTGTATCATACATGAGTTTTCGGGACTGAATTTCCTCTGTATACGGCTGTTAGTCACTACATAAAATCATTGGTTGACAAATTTATATTTAAATTTTTGAAACCACGCAGCAATACATTGTAAATACAGTGCAATTTTAGTACTAAACTGTTAAATTTTAACACAATAAAATCTATTTTAAATATTTTCTATTTTTTATCAGAATTATTTTTCTCCAAATCAGTTTTAAAAATTAAGATGTGTATATTGCATTAGAGCATACATGAAAAATACAGTATGAATATTATGGAAAAAATGCATGTATTTTGTTTTATAATTTTTTTAAAATACATAATTATTTTTAATACTTTTTTTTTAAAAAAGATAAAAGCATTATTTATTGATACTGCTAATAGTATTATAGTTTCTTGATTTCCTTTAATATCCATGGTTAATGAGTAATTATTATTATTATTATTTAATTTTACGTGCTTCCTTAAAGTTTGAATTAAAAAGAGTCCACTAAACCTTAAAAATCTTTAAAAAGTTACTTTTTTCATGTAAAAAATTTCATTTGTTAAAGAAAACCAAATTAATATGAAAAACTTTATGCATTTTAAAAGTTAAAGAAAAAAAAAAAGAAAGATATTCTGTTTTTAAACAAATAGCAAACTCAATACACATTTTATAAGAAAAACACAAATTCTTTGCAACAGGTCTAAAATAAAATTATAATACTTTACTTGGCATTTCACATTCTTTAAAATAGAATAATATCAAAATACATCCTCTAGGAATGGACAAAATTAAAAAATATATATTTCCTAAATTTTTTATACTTAACTAAATCTATTGATTTAATTTTTTTAATGTTCTATTTAAATTTATCTTTTATCAGTAGAATATCATTTTAGAAAGGTTTAACTGGGATAAATAATATAAGAATTTTTATCAACTCATAGAAAGCTTGGCACAAAACTGTATGCAATTCAAAAATTTTATCCCCGTTTATGGAAAGATGAATGAAACCACATCGTACCATTTGAGACACTTTGAAGGAGTGGTGATGTAGCTAAGTGATTAATTGACCCCTCTTCACTCTTCGATATATTCTGAGGAACTATTGTGAACAGACTGATGTGTAAATGTGAACATATCTGCCGACAAACAATGAAGCTGTAGTGCAGTAGGTTTGCAGTTGAATATACCTATGAAAAAAAACAAATGTAAATGCTAAAATTTCATAAATTGTTTTAGATATGTTATTGAATTATAACATAATAATAAATAAGAAAAGATTTGTATTTAGGAAAAGTGAAAGAAGTATTTTAGCAAAAATTCTGTATAAAATGTAATTAAGATATTTTAGAAATTAGAATGTTCTTGGCCCATTAGAATGTGAGCTAGTATTCCTTGTATTTGGCTAACACATATTTTTAATATACTTGTTTCCCTTTCAAAGACAAACTATCAGAGTGAATATAAATACAAAAGTTTATTTCTTATTTATTACACTCTTTATTTTATTTTCTACATTTTAGTGTTTGAAATATTTCACTGTAGCAATTTCACAGCCAATTAGGATTTTTCAGCAAGTGTAGTTTAGCACATAATTAACTCCATTGTTGTAACTCATATATAGTTGTAACCATATTGTTTATTTGAAAGAATATTTGGGGATTTATCACCTGTGCCTGGCTCACAGGAAAGTACCTTAAAACTAATTTATTCATTTATAATTTAGTTCTAAAAATAATAAAATGTTGTATTGTCATCAGAAGCACACTCGTGTACATAATTTTTATATTTCTAGCATAATACGACGATGAATGAAAAATTTATTACAAAATTCCATCTTCACTTACGTGAACCAAGTTAAACAAAGGAGTACAAAAACAAAAGTTAAGCAAAATCATGATTTACAATTTTTTAGAAAATTTCTAGGTTTTAATTTTTATTTTCAACCACATGTCAGAATATTTTATTTTGACATCATTGTATTATTATTTTTCATTCTTTAGTTCAGTTATAAACAAACATGCTATGAAACACTGGCAGTAAACCTATTCTTCACACGGAGAGAATGAAAATATATATATATATATATATATATATATATATATATATATATATATATATATATATATATATATATTTACATATTCTTTTCAATATTCTTTTCAACAATTAGCTAGTTAAAATATTGATTTTTATATGATACCATAATTTAGCCTAATTGGCTCACAAATCACAACTTCTGTTTGAAATACAAAGTTATTATAGCTGCATTGCGCTTTTAATGGTGTATTTAATAATAATTTAATAATAATAGTATTTTAGTATTACTATTATTTCTTGGTATCATTTGTTTATCTATTGAATTTTCAAAGGCATCTTTATAAAATCTTATTCAGGTTCTATTGAATTTTTTTTTCTTTTTTTTTTTTTTTTTTTTTACCAACATTAATTTTGTACTGACTTATGACTGCTAGGGGTTTTTATATTGTTGTCTTTTGATGTTAGTTTGCTTAATGGGACTTTATGTATATATGTAAATAGTTTTATTATATAGCTTTATTATATTTAATCAAGTATTAAACAGTCAATCTTAATATATATATTTTTTTATGGATATTCAAGTAATAATAAGATTGATTCATAACAATTTTTTTAAATATGTTATAGATATATTTAATATGTATTTCTTGCAATTTTTATTGCTATCAAACAAATATGGCAGTTATTATTAAAATGTTAGATACTGGCAATTTAGGCCTTGGTGGATCCAGGACTAATGCTCGGTACAGGAAGATTATTAGGGATCTTCCTGGATCGTTATCAGATAACCTATTCTATTGTCCCAAGCCTGTACTATGTTTTCGAGAGTGTGAATCTAAGCGTTGTCTTACATGTCCATTAGCTGATAAGTCACAGATTTCAAATAATAACAATCTTAATTTGGTAAAATTTTGCAAAGCATACAATGTAATCTATTCATTGAAATGCAATTCGTGTAACATGGAATATATAGGACAGTCTTGTCAAAAATTACATAAGCGGCTAAATTTACATCGTTCTCATATTGATAAATATAAAAATTCTAAATTTCAAACAACTCATAATATTGAATATACTCATTTCAAAAATCATGATTTTAAAAATATTACTATTAAAATACTTAAAATACAAAAAAATTTTACTGAACGACTTTTTCTAGAATCTAAATATATAAGACATTTTAATACTACATATCCTTATGGATTAAATCAATTAGTATACAAAAAATCACATCCTGTATTTTCAGATTTAACTAAATATGAAAATTATAAAAATCTTTATTCCGGATTAAATTTTTCAAACTTAAAAAAACTTCAAGATCTGGTAGAGGTAAACATAATAACAAAAAATACACTGATGATATTGTGATTCAACAAGAGCTTGATAATCTTGAGGCACAATTTTGTAATGATTATTGTTGGCTTGCTATAAGAAAACATGTTTTTAGTATAAAAAAGAAATATATAAACCAATATTTCAAGGTATTTAAAAAGAATCAATATTCTCCACATTTTTGTGATATCTTTTATGATATTCTACATTATAGAGCAAACCTATTAAATACAAGTCTTTCTAACAAACCTAAATATAAAACTAATAATACACAATTAATTATAAATTTTTCCAATCATGTATTTAATAATATAAATTTACACAATATAATAAACAACATTAATAATAATTTTCCAATAAAAAATTTTACCATTCACAAGACATATAAATATAATCGCACACTTGGACGTAAAATTTTTAATTACAATTCTTTTGCAAAAAATTTGGTCTCTTCAAAGAATTACCCATGTTATTGTAATGAACCAAAATATCAAAAGTATATAAATACAACACATGGTCATATCATTACTGGTGATCTTAATATTGTAGAACAACCTATTTTACAAAACTTAATGCATAATGGCACAAAATTTCGTCTTCCATATAAGTGTAATATCAAATCCATAATATTGCAGTTGATTACAATAAACCAATCGAATATTCCAGTGAATGGAGATTTTCTGTAATTGATAAATTAAAAAATGAAATTATAAAAAATTATCATCATATTACACATGCAGCTTTTAAAAACATAAATAAACATATATCAGAATTACAAAACAAATTTATAATTACTTATGTAGATAAATCTCCAAATAATTATGCTATCATTTGTAAAGAATACTATAAAGTGTTAATTCACAATGCAATCAACACAAGTAATATTTTTAATAAAACTAAATTAAATATTGAAATAAATAACAGAAAATTATTAAATTATCACAAATTACTAAAAATCAAATGTAATAATTTTAATTATCCTTATCTTGTTATAATTCCAAAATTTCATAAAAATCCTATTAAATTTCGCACTGTTACCATCGGTTGTAACACATATAATAAAAATGCAAGCAATTTACTACTTAATATTTTAAAGCAGATATATGATATAACGTTAAAACATAATAACCAACATTGCCTAAAAAATAGTTTTCAACTCATTAATAAAATACATAATATCAATCCGGTAAAATTCATAAAAACATTGGATTTTAATGATTTATTTAATAACATTGATATAAAAGACTTACATAAAACAATGTGTATATTATTTAAAGAATTTAAATCTCAATTAAAATTAAAAGAAAATATTTCAGTAAATTTTTTTAAAACTTTACTAAATTTTACATTGCATAATAATTACATTATATATGACAATATTATCTATAAACAATGCCAGGGAATTCCGCAGGGCGGAACCGCATCTAGTATTCTCTCTGACCTTTACTTATATTATTATGAAAGAAATATAAGTCCGAACAATGATTATGTATTTTATCGCTATATTGATGACATTATCTTATTTTATTTCAATGAAAAAAATTGCACATCACCACTCAATTTTTATCCTACTCAGCTTAAATGAAGCGAAAATGATTTAATTAATAATAATATAAACTTTCTTGACTTAAAAATTAATATTACTAATAATTATAAATTAATTTTTGATATTTATGATAAGAGATTTGATTTCCCATTTAAAGTAAATATTTTTACCAATTTTGCTTCATGTTTACATAAATCTGTTTATAAAAATATAATTATCAATTATCTACATCGTATAAAATACTTATGCTCAGATATAAATAAAAACAAAAATATTATGTTGTGAGCTCGGGGTTTGAAAGGACTGATGCCAATATATAAGAACAATAAAAAGGCTTTATTCACTATAAACAGTGCAATACGATCACAAATATCTTCTGAAAATTACAAGATATTCAGTAATCTTCAAATCCAATAAAAGCTAAGCAAAATTTCACACAGAAACAATGCGTTCAATACGACGTATCAACGACAAAATCGATCCGAGAAACACAGTTCTCAATGCAAAGCCTCTCGTATGAATTCAATCGCAGTTGACAGACAACTAACTAACTGAACTGATGGAGGTCCTTATATAGGTTTCAGAGATCTTTCCAGATTATTCCAGAGCCTTCAGATGCTAGAAATTACCAGAAAGTGCTTTAACTTTCGATAGAGAATCAAAGCGAGAAAGGATCCCAATGTACAGGTATAAGGGGGGGGGGGGGGGGGGGGGGGTGTTGCACAAAAAGTCGCCAAATCCGTCGCCAACTTGGCGACATTTGGCGATATATCGCCAAATTTGGCGACAAAAATAAGTCGCCAAAACCATCGCCAGCTTGGCGATAAACCCATTCCTTGGCGATTTTCCAATAGAGCTTCATTATAAAACCGATGCTGTAAGGTTGTTTTTCTTGCAAACCACCTGAGGCCTTTAGCATTGAGTCACATGATGCTCAATAGGAAATACATTAATAATACTGCAATTTTCACAATAATAAAATGAAATAAATTTAAACAAATGGAATATTTACAGATATATACAAAATTCATAACATTGCCCCCCTCTCAAGGACTGCACGTCCCGGGCAGTTCAACCTTTGATCGGAAAGCAAACCCGTTGCCAACAAATGCTATACTATTCAAAACACTTAAAGCAAACATGCAAAATAACCATTAAACACATTCATAATGCTGAATTATACAAAATATACACTTATTTTAAAAAAAATAAACATACGTAACGGCTACAGGATTATTTTATATATTTTGAATGGGATAATTCCTATTCTTCAATGGAGTGTCCTTTATTTGGAGATTAAATGCATTAGAAATCCAACTTAAATGGAGTAGGACTTATGGAATTGTCAGTTTCGCTGTGAAATACATTTTAACCCCCCCCCCCCTTCCTTTCATATGTAATTTAAGTCCCAAGAAGGTTGGCCATAAATTTTATTTTAAGGAGACTAGGTACCTTTTGAACATTTTTTTTAATTTAAGTATTTTAAGGTACATTTTTGGCATAATAATAAAGGACTCAATGAAGGAAAATGATTCTAATAAGAAATTATTCAATTTTCCAGGCAACTTTCGAATTTTTTTTTTTTTTTTTTTTTTTGCCAATTTTAAGTTAATTTTAAAATGTATCTTCTCCTACAATTTTGAACATTTTCAGCCAATTTTTTAAAAAGTATTCGTAGAAGTGTGCTCTACAATTTTAAGTATCGGATTTTTCCTAAGTTAATTAGTTTGAGTGAAAAAAAATAAAATGTGCTAGTACCTGTAAAATTACAGTGAAAAACTGAATTTATTTTACATTTGTATGTGTAAAAAAAAAAAAAAAAAAACTTTTTACTTTCTTGTAAATCTGATACTTAGTTTTATCAAACAGACCATAAAAGGTTGGTTGATTATGTTCATGACGACCAATTATCAACACGGGGGATATAGGCCCTAAAGGGGGGGGGGGGGGCTTTCTAAAGGAACCTAACACGTAATTATCCAAGGAAATCAAAGGTTGGAAGAAAACCACGGAAAACTCCCAACGATTAATCCGACGGGCGCAATTGAGTTCGTACCCAGCACCTCCCGTCTACCTGCTTCGAGGGTACAACGTCTCGGCCACTCTCGCTTTAAACTGTACTTATAATAATCGAATCTTTACAAAACTTCATGAGAATGTACCAAGGGTAATAAAGTATAATTTAAGCAAAAAATAAGAAAATCGATATTTTATGTCATTTTTCGCTGAATCAAGGGTACCGAGTCCCCTTAACAGATTTTTTTTCTTTTTTTCTTTTTTATTGCCAACTACAACTTTATACTAATAGCCATATGTATCACAATTCTGTCAGAAATAAGTTTGTTACTGTAATCTATTTGAAGGATATCTATAATAAAAGAAAGGTGTTTCTCTCTCTGAGTATGTGTTTGTGTGTGCGGAAAAAAAAGAAAGAAATGGCTAGGAAAATTTACTGCGCCAAAGGTCTGTAAATTTGGATGAGAATAGTCCAAGGCAGGTCTTAATACACCTGAGTTTCAATTTTGTTTTGTTTTTTTATATAATTGGCCGAGATATTAATTAAACCCCGCAATTTAACCCCTTGGAGACGAGCGACCGGTATACGTGCCACTTAAGGTGCTCAGAATCCTTCATTATTCTTCTCAGTTATTTTTTATTGTAAAGTTTACCTTACTTAGTCAGAGCATTTTCGCGATTCAATTACAGAAAATTTTCTGTTGTGAAAAACCGGTGGTAAAAGATTAAAAATTAAGGAAAGTGCTCTCGTCGCGAAGGGGTTAAAAGGTTGACCGAAAATGTTGCACCGACGAGTGCCAGAAACCACGTTCCAAAGTGTGGAGGCAGATACAAGCCGAAAGCGGCTTTTTTTAGCCCGTCTTTCGAAACATGCATCGGCTGAACCGGTCGAGACCGAAACGGAAAACACCAAATCCCATCTAAGTTCTTTATGCTTTCTAACTTATCAATCTGTTTCGAAAAGTACGAAAATTAACCCCCTCTTTCAAGTGTTGAATACGTCAGGACATTGTTTTCAAGCTAGGAATTTTGTTTTTATAATAGAACTAGAATTCTTCAAAAATAACAAAAACGACAATAGGATCACAAATTTCTTGAAAATGTGAGGTATAAAGACAGTATAAACAAAACAAACTTCTTAAGAAATTTTAGGTCTCTAGAGCTCATTCTTAGTGAAGAACTGGGTTTATCTCTAATCTTGACTTAAGTTTTTATTGGTGAAATTAGTAGCTAACTTCAAAATCTAACCACGCCTGTAGGCCGAGCAGGCAGGGATTTTTTTTTCTCGCCACAGTTACAAAAAGAAAATAAAGAAATACATTAGGCAAATTTTGCAGATTTCGCAAAAATTCAAACTAATAAACATTCTTGTGAAAGAGATACAATCAAAAAAAATAATTTGTAGTCTTATACCTTATATTGTTTTTCCATGGACAAGTCACAGTTCTTGTTATGCAAAATGCAACATCAGCATATCTGAGGTGTGGTGATGATATTTTATAACACTGTACACTATTTTTTTTTTTAAAAGGTTGAAGTACAAGCTTATCATAAGAAAAAATGTTAAAGATTACACTAAAATAAGTAAATAACTCAGGTCACCGGCAAATAATATAAAGACGGAGTAGTTCTTTGACACTGGATAGAACGAGACAAACGAAGCAGATTTCAAGAGCACTTTATTTATACCGATTATCGGTTGAAAATTAGAAACACATGCATTTCCAGTTTCTGTGGGGTGGACAATAATTCCCGGACATAATGTATTTAGGTTTCCTTTCAAATGAGCAAACTTACATTTACAAAAGCTATTGGGCTACTGGGATTGTTTCTGTTTTTCAAAGATCTTGTTCTTTTGTACTGCAATTCATGTGTATACGCAGTGGGGAAGGTCAGAAAATCTTTGGAAAAGTAATAATTCTTTAAAAGCATTACTTTGAATGTATTACTTTGAAAAGTATTACTTGAATTGTATTGCATGATAATTTTGTTTGAAATGTTTTCATTAAATTTCATTACAACTGCTGATTGCTTTAAGTGGCCGAAAATACCAGCTATTTTTTTATTGCCCATCAGAAACTTTGTAATAGAACTGTCTTTTATATTTTTTTAGGAAAAGCAAAAGATATTTCAGAAAATGCTGTCAAAGGTGCCATTTTGAACATAATTTCCGGACGCGACAGTGCGGGAAAAGGAAAAAAACTGCTGTCACAAGACAACAATCAATTTTAACTCAAGATGTGATTAATTTAAAGAAAAGAATCTGTTGTATTACAAATTATTTCAATGACCAAGCCTGCAATTCTCATTCATTTATGTAGAGTTTGGCCGAATATTCGGTTTCATTTTCGTTTTCAGTGCAAAATCTTAGTTTCGGCGAAAATACTGCCGAATAATCGGTATTACTATAACTGCCCCCCTATCCTCTCCCAAACGCCACTACCATTCAAAGAGCCGCACATACTATGTATTCACATAAAAGGGGATAAATCTAGAAGGTATATTAATAATATTGATTAAATTCGTTATTTTTATATTAAATTATTTTTGAATCATTTTTTATGTTTATAGCACCTTATATTTAATTCATTTTATTTCAATAAAATTAATTTTTAGTTAATAATTATGTACTTCCGTTTCTACGCAAAACATTATTCAGATAACATGCATGTTTATGTTAATTACTTTGAATATATTTTTAAGATAATTTCGTTTTCGTTTTCTGTCGAAACTAGAAAGGTAACCGAAATTCGGTTCCTGTCGAACATTATTTTTATGTTTGTAAATGAGCAGAAATTTTTGCATTACTGAACGTTAAAAAATATTTTTTCGAAAATCGCCTTAAGGATTTGCACGTAATCATAATTTATAAATTTCGGAAAATCGAGTTTTTATTTTAGCGGCTTTATCAACGGAATGAAGACTTTTTTATGTGGCCAGAATCTGGAATAGACGATTCTATATAATATATATATATATATATATATATATATATATATATATATATATATATAAAACTATCCTAAATCAAGAGTTGAATATGCAGAATTATGTAAAACGGTAAGAAAATGTGTTACAGAAGATATCAGAAAATTTAACTGTGATCTTGTCAAAAAAGTTCTAGAAGATAACAAAAGTTTAAAATCAGCTAAGCGCAAACTGTGTGTTGGAAGAAAAGGTATTTTTGCACTGAAGAGAGCAGATGGAACAATCACCAAAATCAATAATGAAATAGTACACATTGTCGAAAAATTCTATAACGATCTATATAAATGTGAAGATAAAAGGGAAATCAACCTACCTGATCCACTAGTAAACATAACAGAAACTGAAGAGATAATCCCAGTGATGACAGATGAAGTTGTACAAGCCATTATAGGCATGAAAAGAGGTAAATGCCCTGGCGAAGATGGAATTACAATTGACCTTATCAAAGAAGCAGGAGAAGAATTTGCAAAAATGCTAGCCATACTGTTTTCCAAATGTCTCGAGAAATCAGATGTACCAGAAGATTGGAATAATGCTGTGATGGTGTTACTTTATAAGAAAGGAGAAAAGGAAAACATTAAAAACTACCGTCCAATCAGCTTACTGTCAGTGATTTATAAAATTTTCACCAAAGTTTTAACGACAAGACTTGAATCAGCTCTGGACTCAGCTCAACCTAGAGAACAAGCAGGATTTCGAAGTGGATTTAGCACAATGGATCATATTCAAACAGTAAGGGAAGTTATAGAAAAACATAAAGAATATAATTTACCTCTCTGCCTTGCCTTTATTGATTATGAAAAAGCATTTGATTCGGTCTACACATCTGCAGTAATTACTTCTCTGGAGGACATTGGTATAGACAAACCTTATATCAATATCATAAAGAAGATCTACAAGAAAGCAACAGCCACCATCCGTTTGGACAAAGGAAAAGCGAAGATCAAGCTTGGAAGAGGAGTAAGACAGGGAGACACCATTTCGCCTAAGCTTTTTACTGCTGTCTTAGAAAGTATTTTCAAGAAGCTGGATTGGGAAAACAAAGGGATTAGAATAAATGGGGAATATTTAAGCCATCTCCGGTTTGCTGATGACATTTTAATTTTCAGTAATAGCCCTGAAGAATTGCAAAATATGCTAAAAGATTTGGCAGAAGCTAGCATTAATGTGGGATTAAAAATAAATTTGGAAAAGACTAAGGTGATGTTCAATTCATTTGCATCAAAAAAGAAAATCGTCTACAACAACACTGAGATTAAAGATGTTGAAAGTTATGTGTACCTTGGACAAGAAATATCATCAGACAACAGTATCATGAATGAAATCAATAGAAGAATAAGAAATGGATGGAGTGCTTTTGGGAAGAACAATATTATTCTGAAGAGTAACATGCCTCTTTGTTTGAAAAGAAAGGTGTTTAACCAATGTGTTTTGCCTGCACTAACTTATGGAGCAGAAACTTGGACACTAACAAAACGGATGGTACAAAGATTACAAACAACACAGCGAAGTATGGAAAGATGTATGCTAGGCATAACCAGAAGAGACCGAAAGAGAATAACGTGGATAAGAAGTCAGACGAAAGTTTTTGACATCATCGAGAGAATTAAACGGCTAAAATGGAAATGGGCTGGGCACATTGCAAGAAGACAAGACAATAGATGGAGCACAAACACCCTACAGTGGTATCCCAGAGATGTAAAACGACCAAGAAGACGACCTCAAGTAAGATGGAGTGACGAAATCAGAAAAGTGGCCGGTGTTAATTGGATGACTAAAGCACTAGACAGGCAACAATGGAAAAATCTGGGGGAGACCTACATCCAGCAGTGGATTGAAAACGGTTGATGATGATGATGATGATGATGATGATGATGATGATGATATATATATATATATATATAAGCATTCTACAATAAAATTGAAACTAGTTTTTCTCAAAATTGCATTTTTAAATATATGACCACGACACGATTACTTAAATAATACTGAATTGTTTTACTTCTAATTTTGTCAGCTTTTTTCTTATATAATTATGCAGAGCACTAAGGATTTTTTTTTAATCATCAAAAATACTCATTTTTCTTCAATAAAAGTTGAATAATCTCTTCAAAACCATCGGCATTTTGAAAAAAGAAAAAAAAAAGAAAAAGCTTACCGTAATTTCCACCCTTTATCTCACCTACTCACTAAAATAAATCATATTTAATTTTAAATTGCTGTTTATTTTAATTACAGAAGCCAAATTTAATTTTAATAGTCGCCGCAACTCACACACACAGACAAAAAATAAAGAAATAAATGCACCAGAAGAGCAGCAATAGCTTCAAATATATTTACATTTTTTAAAAATAATATGTTCTATCAAAATTATATTTAAGCATTGTATTGCAAAACAAAAAACAAAGTAAAAATAAAAAATAGAAATACTTAATTGCGTAACGGGGATAAAATATAGAAAAGAAGAAGAATAACACGTTTTTTTCTACTGCAATAAGCTTATATGTGTTCATTATTTTGCATCTATTTCTTACTCGATATCTTGAAAAAAAAAAAGTACCTAAAAAATGATAAGGTTTATTGGCAAAGTTATTTTTCGTTTTCACCTTAATGGGAATATCTAAAAATTTAAAGTATGTATCAATGAAAATTGTTTAATAATATCGTCAAAAAGTTTTGGACAGCTTATGTTATTACTCAAAACATTATAAAACTCCTATAACAGTTACTTAATTTGATATTTTATTTTTTCGTTTTTAAAGTTTCTTTCTTTGCTGATGTCTGTACGCCGAGCGTGTGTTAATTAGTATTTCATGGAAAATACCTCCACATCCGGTTTCTATTTTCTTCAGAAAGTTACAGAGATCCAAAAATCCCACAATATGGTATAATCAATAAAAAGTGTCACATCTGGTATTACTACAGATACCACTGGATATCTAAGGTGAAACTCCACCGAAATGTCTTCTTAGGGAATTTGTCTTCTTAGGAACTCCCACTAACAGCACTGAAAACTAAACAAATACACATCTGCGCTTTTCTTTCGTCCATTCTTTTGTGAAACGACTTTTACAAGTTTCAGTGGTTTATATATTTATTTCAATTACATGTCATGTGTATTTTTCAATTTGTAAATCGGGGTGGTGTTTGAAGTTTAGAGTCGTTAAGCAGATACAGTTTTTAAAAAAAGGTTTTTAGATACTATTGGCATTTTCAAATGCTAAAAAATTGTAAAAAATTTTCAAATAGATATGAAAAATTAACCTTCTATTCTTTGAAAAGCAAAATTTACATAAGTTTCCATTGCCCAAAAACTTGTGAAAAATTAGTCTTGGCGGTGTAACCAACCGGTGTTATCATTAAGAAATTATGGAATGTTCTAGTTTATTAGAACTAAGAGCATCGATTTATGTGTGTGCAGTGTTGAATTCAGGCGGTGACCCAGGGGGGACATCCCCCCCCCACCCTCCAAGCAATAAAATGTCCCTTGCGGAAAATGTGAGATTTTGTGTTTCGAATGGTCAAAAAGTACAATATCCAACCCTGAACTCTAAAATCCCCCCTCCCCGGAGCCGCAGAAGTACCTCCCGGAGAAAAGTGTGCTTGTGAGGAGTGTACGTGTGTGTAAGTGGGTGGGTAGGTGGGGGAACAGCTATTACAAAAACACGATAATAGTTTTTTACAGTTATTTTTATATAGGAGCTGCAAAAATCTGACCAACGGCGCCATGATTACAAAAACACGATATGAATTTTTTGAAAGTTATTTTTACTCAGACGCTGAAAAATCTGACCACGGGTGCCGTAATTACAAAAACACTATATTAATTTGTTGAAAGTCATTTTTACAGTGGCGCTGAAAAAATGTGACATAGGGCGCTATGATTACAAATACACGATATTAGTTTTTTTAGAGTTACTTTTAAACAGGCCCTGGAAAAATCTAACCAAGGGCGCCAGGATTACAAAAACACGATATTAGTTTTTTGAAAGTTATTTTTACAGAGGCGCTGAAAACAAATCTGACCAAGGGAGCCAGGATTACAAAACACGGTGTTAGTTTTTTGAAAATTATTTTTACAGAGGCGCTGAAAAAAATCTGACCAAGGGCGCCATGATTTAAAAAATATATATTAATTTTTTGAAAGTTATTTTTACAGAGGCGCTGAAAAAAATCTGACCAAGGGCGCCATAATTACAAAAACATGAACACGATATTAGTTTTTTAAAACTTATTTTTACAGAGACGCCGAAAAAAATCTGACCAAGGGTGCCATAATTACAAAAACACGAAATTAATTTTTAAATAGCTATTTTTACAGAGGCGCTGAAAAATACTGACCAAGGCCGCTAGGATTACAAAAATACGATATTAGTTTTTTTTTTTTTTTTTTTTTTTTACAGAGGCGCTGAAAATCAGACTAGGAGCGACATGATTACCAAAGCCGCCTCTGAAAATGGGACCAATTAAAATAAAAATGTCTTCTCTTAAATTGCATTCCATTTTTTTTTTCTTTTTTTTTTTCGTTTGTACTTTCACAAAAAGCAGAAATATTTGATCACCCAGGGTACTAAATATTTGACAGAAAAGTTAATTTTTTTTAAAGTTATTTTTAGAAAGGCGCTGAAAAAGTCTTACTAAGAGCGCCATAATAACAAAAACATAAATACGATATTAGTTTTTTTTTAAGTTTTTTTTTACAGAGGCGCTGGAAAAAATCTGACCATAGGCGCCATAATAACAAAAACACGAACACGATATTAGTTTTTTGAAAGCTATTTTTGGAGAGGCGTTGAAAAAAATCTGACCAAGGGCGCCAGGATTACAAAAACACAATGTTAGTTTTTTTAAAAGTTATTTTTACAAAGGCGCTGAAAAAGTCTGACCAAGGGCGCCATAATAACAAAAACACGAACACGATATTAGTTTTTTGAAAGTTATTCTTACAGAGGCACTGAAAAAAAATTGTACCATGGGCACCATAATAACAAAAACACGAACACGATATTAGTTTTTTGAAAGCTATTTTTGCAGAGGCGTTGAAAAAAATCTGACCAAGGGCGCCAGGATTACAAAAACACGATGTTCCAGGATAACATGTATAACAATAGCACATCTGATTGTCGATAATTTATGTTATCTCGAAATTGGGTTATCTAATTGTCTTTGATCCCACACAGTTTGCTTATGCTATACTTTTAAAAATAAAAAGTATTACTTTTTAATTTGCCATATGAAAATCTTTGAAATTTTATGCCTTTCAGAATGTACAACTTTAAACGTTCTTCCAAAAAAAAAAAAAAAAAAAAAAAAAAAAAAAAAAAAAAAAAAGTGACAAGGGCGCACCGGGCATTTGCCTCGTTGCCCGGTGGGCCAGTACGACCCTGTACACTATTTACAATCAATGAACTATGTACTATGGCCATAGTATGGAGCCAGCCTGTCGTAATGAACGACTCTAGGCTTCAAACTTGGTGACTTTCGGATCCGAATTACGACATCGTTCAGTCTGTTTAGGACTGTATAAGGACCGTCCCAGTGCGATTGCAGTTTGGGAGAAAGTCCTTTACGTCGAGTCGGATTATAAAACCAAACCTTGTCACCTTCTTTGAATTGATGTCCCGTGGCTTTCGTGTCGTACCTGGTCTTCATCTTCTCCGTCTGTATATTGATCTGCTCTCGAGCCAAGTTGTGGACGTCTTCAAATCGTGCCTGGAGATTCTGCACGTATCCCTCTGGCGATGAAGGCGCATCTGGAGGGCGACCAAAAATCAGATCACAAGGTAGACGAAGATCACGACCGAAAAGCATCTGAGACGGGGAATAGCCGGTCGTTTCATGGACGGCGCTGCGATAGGCGAGGAGAAACAAGGGAAGTTTTTGGTCCCAGTCTTGTTGGTTTCTTGAAACTAGCAGTGAGAGGTTGTTGAGGATGGTACGATTAAACCTCTCAACCATGCCATCCGACTGTGGATGTAAAGGCGTCGTCCTAGTTTTGTCCATTCCGAGAAGTTGACAAAGACCCTCAATCACAGCAGATATGAAATTTCTCCCTTGGTCAGAATGCATTTGAAGGGGAACTCCATACCTTGATATCCACTGGTGTACCAAGGCATCCGCAACCGTAGAAGCTTCTTGATCAGGGATGGCATAAACTTCAGGCCATTTCGTAAAATAGTCCATGACAACAAGGAGGTATTTGTTGCCATCAGCACTTCTTGGCAGAGGACCTAGGATGTCAAGGGCGATGCGTTCAAAAGGTGCTCCTACATTGTAGAGATGTAGTCTTCCTCGGCTACGTTTCTTTGGTCCTTTCCGAGCTGCACATGCATCGCAAGATTTGCACCATTGTTCGACGTCAGCTCTCGCCTTTCCCCAGAAGAAGCGCTCTCGGACTCTGTGTAATGTTTTCATGACTCCAAAATGGCCACCAGTGGGACTGCCATGTAATTCCTTGAGGACCTCTGGTATTCGGGATCGAGGAAGTACCAACTGCCACCGAGATGTTTTCCCATCTTCCGATTCGAATTTCCGGAACAGGACACCATTCTTGACGTGGAGGGAGTTCCAAAGAGCCCAATATTGCTCCGTCGTAGGACTGTAAGTCGAGATGTCTTTCCAACTGGGCTTCGTGCTAGAAGATTCTAATAACTCCAAGATTGGTTTGATCTCAGAGTCTGCCATTTGATCTTCTCGAATCTTCTCATCACTCCAGGGATCTGGTAGCGTTGATAGTGAAGTCTTCGTCTGGCGTATGACATGTTCGGGATTATACTTGTTCTCCGCTCTGGAACAATAGCGACAACTTTCGGGACACAGTCTTCTTGATAAGGCATCAGCATTTCCATGCGATGAACCTTTACGATGCCTGATGTCAAAGTCGTATTCCTGGAGTCGTTGTATCCATCTGGCTACTTGGCCCTCTGGGTTCTTAAAATTCATCAGCCATGTTAAGGATGCGTGATCAGTACGAAGGAGAAATTTCCTGCCATAGAGATAGTGATGGAAGTGTTCTATGGCTTTCACTATAGCTAATAACTCCTTACGAGTGACGCAATAATTCCGTTCCGGTTTCGATAAACATTTGCTCCAGTATGCTACGACTCGTTCTTGGCCATCTATTTCTTGGGAAAGTACAGCGCCGACACTTTCCTGACTGGCATCCGTGTCCACAATGAATTGTTTGTCGGGGTCTGGATAGGTAAGGACTGGAGAGGATGTGAGAGCTTCTTTCAGCCGCTGGAAGGAATTGTCGCATTCTTGTGTCCATAGAAACTTCTGTTTGCTTTCAGTGAGCCTATGCAAGGGTCTTGCGATGTTGGAGAACCCCTGTACAAACTTTCTGTAATAAGTACATAGTCCCAGAAAGCTTCGCAACTGATGGACATTTTCCGGACGTTTCCAGTGCTTTACTGCAGACACTTTTTCAGGATCTGTTCGAACACCTTCAGCTGAGATGATGTGTCCTAAATAATTTACTTCGCGTTGGAAGAACTTGCATTTCAGAGGGTTCAGCTTTAAATTCGCCGCTCTTAGCTTCGTTAACACTTTTCGAATATTTCCAAGATGTTCTTCAAACGTGCGGCCACCAATGATGATGTCATCTAGGTAGATGAGACAAGCTTCAAAAGTCAGGCCTTTTAACACTGTCTCCATGAGGCGCTCGAACGTTGCTGGGGCATTGCAGAGCCCGAACGGCATAACTTTAAATTGCCAAAGTCCTTGTCCAGTAGTAAATGCGGTCTTCTCTTTGTCATCAGGATGGATCTCTACTTGCCAATATCCACTCTTCAAATCCAGTGTGGAAAACCATTTATGTCCTGAAAGAGTATCTAGCGTGTCGTCTATTCTTGGTAGAGGATAGCTGTCCTTCTTCGTGATGTCGTTAAGTTTACGATAATCCACACAAAATCTTGTGGAGCCATCTTTCTTTCGGACCAACACGATGGGAGAGGCCCACGGACTTGATGACGGTTCGATGATGTCACTATCCTGCATCTGTTGTAAGAGCTTAGACACCTCTTCTTGTTTAGCGAACGGCAAACGTCTGGGATGCTGTTTAATCGGTGGATGGCCGGCAGTATCAATTCTATGCCGTGTCAGTGAAGTGCGACCAATATCACTCTCGTTTTGAGAAAACACATCCTTAAATTCCTGGAACAGTCTTTCTGCGGCATGTCTCTGTTCAGGAGATAAATTTTCATTTCGTCCAATTTCAGGTGTTAAACTTGTAGGCGGCTCCGACAACATCAAGCTCGGGTCTTTGCATACACAGGTGACTGGAGCACAGGTTGCAAGCACTTCACCCTTCTGGATAATTCTAGACTTTTCACTTACGTTTGCAATTCTCACGGGTATCACATCTCTCGACAGATCTACCAGCGCTGATGCTATTAGCACTCCCTTTGGGCTCTTCTCAGGATATCCAGTCAAGCCATACTGGAAAATTCTTTCGTTTCCAGTTACTCCAGGTATCATCATTTCGGTTCGAGGAGGGATGGTAACATCTGCCTTGGCTGTGATCCGTTGAATGGACCCGGACTCATTTCCAAGTTTGAAAATAGTGACATCTTCTTGAGCAGAGCGTAACTCATTATTCTTAAAATCCAGTGTAAATCCATGCTCTTTTAAAAAGTCCAGTCCGAGTATGAAAGGATCTGAAATATCGGCCACATAGACGGTATGATGGTAAGCGGCGTTCCCAAACTTTATTTCCAGTGTCATTCTTCCAAATACGTCGATCTTATCTCCGGTCACAGTTTGAAGGATAACACGTGGCGGGGTCCAGGAGAGTTTTTTTTTCAGCCGCTGAGCTAGATCTTTCCGAATGATGGTCACATTGGCTCCTGTATCGATGATCATATTACAGGGCAAATCATTCACACTTCCGACTAGAAAAACTCCGTTCTCGCCGCAACTTCTTGCAGAAATTTCACATACTTGAAAATGAGGCTTCTTAAGATCTGGCAACCTCCACCCCATGAGATGACCATTAATCAGTTTTCCTGCTCCTCCGTTCGCGGGTGAGCTATTACCTTCAGTGCTGGGTCGTCTTGGGCAGTCGATTTGGATATGGCCTTCTCCACCGCATTTCCAGCACTTGATCTTCCTGTAAGGCTTGTTGGCCATTAAGGAGTTCATCTGTCTCATTATGTCCTTCATCTGCTGCTGTAAGCGCTCCACAGCTCTATCCGACATCGCAGGCAGGTTGGCTGCTCGCACAAAGTGTCGATCTTTCCTAGTAGCTTGCTGGGCTGCCTCGAATTTCAGAGCGTAAACCAAAGCCCCTTTTAAGTCACTGAGATCTGCAATCCGGAGTTGTTTCTGGATCTCAGAGTCACGCACACCATCAATAAAATGCTGCAGAGCCAAGCTTTCTCTAATTTCAGTCGGACAGCCAGGATAAGCAAGATGGGAAAGTCTCTCGACATCCGTAGCAAGCTCTTGCAGGGATTCAGTGGATTTCTGCTGTCGAGATTTGAGCTGGAGTCTGCTATATTCCTTCATGCATTTCTCGCCAAAGCGCAATTCTAAGGCACTGACGAGCGTTCCAAAATCCAGCGGTTCATTTGCAGGCAAAGTCTGTAAGACGTCGGCAGCATCAGCTCGTAGAGAAGCAGCTAACTGGCAAGCCTTTGTCTGGGAATCCCATCCATTGGCGTCCGCTACGATCCCAAATTGTGTCTTAAAAACTGGCCATGAGGATTTTCCGTCATAGGTCGAGAGTTTAATAGAGACCCGAGGAAGCATAGCTTGATACTTGACATCTTCGGGATAGTTTTCGGCAGTTATCTTTTGTTTCTTCACATTTTCCAACTCCTTTTCTACACTCTCAATCCTTTCTTCTACGGTTTTGGTTGTCCTTTGAATTTCTTCTACCTTATCTTCTACGGTTTTGGCTGTATTTTGAACTTTTTCTTCTATTTCTTGAAATCTTTCTTCAACTTTGTTTTCCACGCCATCAATTCTGTCATTTAAAGATGTTATTTTATCCTCTATTAGTTCTTTCAACTCACCAAGGTTGGTTGACATATCCTTCTTCATATCATCTTTTAACTCACCAAGGTTCGCAGTCATTTTCTCATCCATCGCTGTCATATCTTTCTTCATTTCTTCTTTCAACTCGCCAAGGTTGGTTGAAATCTCAGCCTGATTCGCAGTCATTTTCTCATCCATCGCTGACATATCTTTCTTCATTTCTTCTTTCAACTCGCCAAGGTTCGCAGCTAATTTCTCCAATAATTCTTTCAGTTGACCCTCCATTGCTCTGGTGATCGGCATTCAATCCCACTTCTGACACCAAATGTTGTGAGCTCGGGGTTCGAAAGGACTGATGCCAATATATAAGAACAATAAAAAGGCTTTATTCACTATAAACAGTGCAATACGATCACAAATATCTTCTGAAAATTACAAGATATTCAGTAATCTTCAAATCCAATAAAAGCTAAGCAAAATTTCACACAGAAACAATGCGTTCAATACGATGTATCAACGACAAAATCGATCCGAGAAACACAGTTTTCAATGCAAAGCCTCTCGTATGAATTCAATCGCAGTTGACAGACAACTAACTAACTGAACTGATGGAGGTCCTTATATAGGTTTCAGAGATCTTTCCAGATTATTCCAGAGCCTTCAGATGCTAGAAATTACCAGAAAGTGCTTTAACTTTCGATAGAGAATCAAAGCGAGAAAGGATCCCAATGTACAGGTATAGGGTGGGGGGGGGGGGGGGGGTTTGCACAAAAAGTCGCCAAATCCGTCGCCAACTTGGCGATATATCGCCAAAACCATCGCCAACTTGGCGATAAACCCATTCCTTGGCGATTTTCCAATAGAGCTTCATTATAAAACCGATGCTGTAAGGTTGTTTTTCTTGCAAACCACCTGAGGCCTTTAGCATTGAGTCACATGATGCTCAATAGGAAATACATTAATAATACTGCAATTTTCACAATAATAAAAGGAAATAAATTTAAACAAATGGAATATTTACAGATATATACAAAATTCATAACAATTAGATATATTCGAGATCAAGCAAAAATATATGGTTATCCAATTTTTATGATAAATTCAATCATCAACTCTTTTAAATAACATTTATTATATAATTTAAATATAAACATGGTATGTAATAAATTATTGTTTTAGTGTGCGATAACATATAACAAAAGATATAGAAAATATAATTATAACATACATTATTACAATTATAACATATTAGGAAATTTAATATTTAATATTTGTTTGAACATTATATACACTTTATATAGAAAATTACAATTATAACATACATAATTACAATTATAACATATTAGGAAATTTAATATTTGATTGAACATTATATACACTTTGTATAGTTGTGATTGTGCGTTGCCGATCACCTCTGTTTAAGGTGTTATTGATGTGCAGTTTTCATACATTTATAAATTAACTTATACAATAACAAATTAAATTATATATGGATAACATTGGTGATTATAACTAATAAACATATCTATTTGCAATATATATAAATATAAATATATATAGTTTTTATTTTTGTCTATGAATAATTAAATTTAACAAGTATTTTAATTACTGCATTGCATTAATTTGATTGAAAAACAGTAGTAATACTATTAATTATCAATTTTATAAATTTTGAGATATTTTGAATTGTTTATGAATTATTTAATTAGATATTTAAATTAATCTATGAAATATAAAATATATTTACAATGTAGTATAAATTAAACATTAATTATTTAATAACAAGTCTAATATATATTTAAGTAGTAGTAAAAATAAAACATTAATTATTTAATAATATGTCTATAATATCAGTGGATTAACACAGCTGGCAGCAAAAACAATTTGAATTAAAATAATATCTCTTTTACATAATATATTCTTGTTAAGAATATCTGAAATGCTGTGCAAGTTGAATTAATTCTGTGTAGATTTATTCATATAGTAGTATTATATTTTATTTGAATTTAAAGTAAAACTACAAGTTAGTATTGTTTTTTAAAGTTTATTTATATAATTAAATCTAATGAAGTGAGTATGTAACTAATAAAGTGGATATCTAACTAAATATTAATTATGAATTATTATAATACCAATAGATGGCGACACTTTACCTTTCAGGTAGTTGTTGATAATATTGTTAATATTATATTTAATTTAACTATAGAGGGAGCTATTGATTGTATATTAATTTTACTTTCAGGAATTAAAATTGGATGGAGTAATATATATTCACGGATATAATTTTGTTATAAGTGTATTAAAACCAGAATTATTTTGTGTGTTTTTGAATCATTTTGTGTTTGGGTGTCATCGATGGGGTTGTGTTTTTAAAAAAGTGTGCTCTCAACTTGTCTTTCAAATCATTTCTCTCAACTCGACTTAGTCAACATGTATGATGCATTGCCATGTGGATGTGAATATTATGCAGAAGTTGTGACATTTTAAGGATTCTGTATAATTATTGTGAGTATAATATTTTATCTACACTTTACACGTTCATATTTCCAATTTTATTATTTCAAAACTGTTATCTCGTGGGAATTTCGTGAGGTGTTAAATACAGTTTTTGGGATAATCGATGTGAGTGAAATATATTGTATATTCTTAATGGTTTTTATTTCCTATTTAAATATTTCCAAATTTTAATATTTCCAATTGTTGTATGGTAATAATTCAGTGTACCTGGATGATTCTACTGATCTTAGCATTATGCCAGTAGAATTATGAAACACTGAATTATTATTTAAAACACATGTGGGTGCATCCAGGCTGATGAGTACATGTGCATGTGTTTTTTCATATCCAATTCATATTTAATTCTCATGTGGTCCAATTTTCCATTGTATATGGTTCATATTTAATTTATTAATCCATTTGTATTTACTTAATTGCAACTCCAATTTATATATATATTTTTCCCCCCTTTCTCTCTATTTCTTTTTTCTTTTTTCAATATTCTTTAGGTATGAGTAAAATTTGGCCAATTACCATTGAAGCACAAGCTATGGTAATATTATGTTTGCACATGTTAATTATTAGCTATGTGGTATTCTGTATACACAATATCATTAATTATCTCTTTGGAGATTTAAGTAGAATGATAATAGAACTTGATATGTTTTTTGAAATTCATAGATATTATAATTATATATATACACATATATACTCATCAACTCTAAACAAAGAATGACAAAATGTTTCCACTGATGGAATTGACAGATTCTTTAAAACAGATACACATTTCACTTTTATTTTCACTCTAGATTAAGGTTAAAGTTTCAAATGATCCACAATGACAGTTATAGCGGCATCAGTCATCTCTCATTTTTTAATCAGCAAAATAGGTCAAACTTTCTCTCAGAAATATGTTTCTGCCATACCTCACTGAATGTATTAAAAGCCAAATGTTTTTGTTTTTGCATCAACAAATATCTTTTCCTTGAAATGGTTTATTCAAGGTATTCAGTTTTTCAAAGATATCTGCTAAATAACTAACATATGCTTTTCCATCAATGGTTTGTAGGTGCTTCATGTCAGACTTCTCACTTAAAAATTCACCAAGATTAACAAACAACTCCATGAATCTTTTTAAGCATTTCCCCTTTGAGAGCAATTTTACATCAGGGGGAAGCAGGGTTGTTTAGGTTTAAACCACGCTGGTTTAAACCAAATGTTTTTTTTTTAAAAACCAGACTTGGTTTTTTTGAAATACCAAAACTTTTATTTAAAAAAGAAAAATGGTTGCCCAAGATTTACAATGATGAACTTCAGAGATGTAAAGCTGATTTAGAAAACAAAACAGTTTGCATGGCAATGGATGGATGGTCGAACATCCATAATGAACCTATTGTGTGTATAAGTGTTATCAAAGAGTGTGGTAAAGTCACTCTTGTTGATACTATTGACACATCCAGCTCATCACATACTGGAAATTATTTAGCAAATTTGGTTTTGAGTTCAGTGTAGACAGCAGAAGAAAAGTTCAAATGTAAAATATCAAGTTTTGTCACAGACAATACTGCAAATATGGTTTCTGCCAGAAACATTCTGCATGAAGAGCTTGGTTTTTCGGAACTTACATATGGGTGCAGTGCCCACATTTTAAATCTGTTATCTAAAGATTTGGTTAAAAGTGATGTAACAAAACATGTTACAAGTATTTTAAAATATTTTCGTAATCATCATTTAACGAAAGCATGGTATCATGCAGAAGCTGGAAGTGCGTTGGTACTTCCTCTAGAGGTACGATGGAATACTTATTGTGATTCACTTGAATCTTATGTTAAAAATTAGTCAATTCTTACAAAAGTTTGTGAGGTTCACAGATCTGAGATTGATAGTGACATCTCCAGTAAAATCTTAGGTATCTGTTAAAAAAGAAATGTTGAGGACATGATTGCGATTCTGAAACCAATCGCCGAAACTATTGATTTTGTACAGAGGAATAGCTGTTCTCTTGCTGAATGTGTATTAGCATGGAAAAAGCTATAATTGAAGCTAAAAGAAGCATCAACATCAAACAATAAAAAGGCCATATCATCAGCGTATAAACAGAGATATGAACAATCATTAGTAGATGCACATTTTGCTGCATTTATTTTAAGCCCATCAGTATTAATTTCTAACCAAGGAATTGATGTCACAAAAGAAGAGAAAAACAAGGGTCTTGAATTTATCAAACAAAAATGTGGCTCTGGTTTCTTAGCACTTACATTAAAATTTTTGGGGAAGTTGGAACCATTTCATAATCATGATCAAAATATTTTTTTTTACCCCAAAGTTGTTGATACAATGTACGACTTTGAATGGTGGAATAGTTTTGTAATGTTTCAGGTAAATCTTTGATTACGGAGAATGATTTGGTTGGTTGGTTGGTTGATTGGGGTTTTATGGCACAAAGTCCCTTTAGGGACATGCTGCGCCAAGAGAATGATTTGGAATTTGTGAACATGCTAACTACAGCCAAAGCGTCAACTGCCTGTGTTGAGAGGATTTATACATAAATAATGGACATACATTTCATTTCAAAACAAGAATTAGGACTTTTAAGGGCTACTGGAAAATAAAATACTCTTAATAAAGTATTAGAAGTATAGAAAATAAAAGATTCTTAGAAAGAATTTCAAAGTACTTCATAAGAACTGTAGAAACCCTGAATAAAGTAATTATAAGTTGAACTTACCAAACAAAGCCAAAGCACCATATATTCATTGAAGAAGGTGTTAAAGTACTGATTGAGAAACAGCATTCCAGGGCCAACCAAAACCGAATCTAAGTAATCTATTTCACTTTTCGTCATATGAGCTACCTGGAATCAAATAAACACTTATTACACTGTTAAACATTAAACAGATATCAGCAGAAATGAAAATTAAAAGTTTAACAAGTAATTATTTGAAAAACCGGCATTTTTTCCATAAGCTAGGCACAAATCTTGCCAATAGCAGATTTTTTTTTTTTCATTATGACTAAAGCGCATGGTGAGAATTAAAAATATTAACATCACAGGAGAAAATACACATACACACTAAAAAAATAAAACAAAAGTAACATTCAATCATTTCATTTAAAATGCAAAACAAGAAAGAAAAATCATGCATCAAGCATAGATTATGAAACACTTTTTAACACCTCCAGAATACTTTAACAAAACTTCGCTGTTTAATTAGATGAAAGATTATGTCTAAACAAACAATTTAGAAAATGCATAATACATTTGAAAACAAATTTCAGAATTACTATCAATAGTTAGAAAAATACTAATTTTTTTTCATTATTTATTTGTTTAATTATTTATTTATTTTGCGCAGCCTTGTACTTGATTACAGATTTGTATACATTCTAAATTGTATGCAAAAATTTAATTAAACTTAAAAATGCATAACTGAAAACACACTAAACAATTGTCGCTAATGAATAATACTTCAGATACAGTAGTGTATTGCAAATGTTTCGTATCCCTATAAACGAACGATAAATGCTATGCACATCATATTCTACAGCAAGTATCTTGTAGTAAACTTCAATAATCTATATCAATGTCATTTTATTTGAAATAATGTAACATAATAAAAATATACTGCAAACAGTTTTTTCCAGTAGACTGTTATGTAATGGAATTCTTTTGTGTAGGCCTGTAAATAAATAATAAAGGCTTTCTACCCCATACTTTACAGAAAGCAAGATTTAATTCAGGTTTATATGTCAGGAGTATTACAGATCAGAACAAGAAATGAAATACTGAATTTTGAAATACTGCAACATTTTATTCTACATATTCAGGCTGAGCCGGAACTGGACTTAACTGTTCCCAGGACGTGTCGAGCAAGCAATTTGTTTTGTAAAAATAGTGAGAGTAATAATGGACTTCTGTTAATGAATCATTGAAGAAATACTATTATAACATTTGGAGAAACATTTTCAAAAATCTACTGTTTTTTACTATACAACAACTAAAGTTATGATGTTTTTAACCACCTTTTCTCTTTTACTCTTAAACTACATTAATTATTTTTTTTTAAATTCCTTTATTTGAATGTAATAGTCTAAGACTCTAAGTGATCATTGTTGCTAGACTGTATTTTATCGCTTATGAACATATAGTAATCTAAAATATACTGTAAAATTTTCCCATAAATATGTATGTAGAATTCATTAAAAGAATTTTAATTGTATGTTAAGAAAAATCAGAATTTTTTGTAGAAATTGGACTATGCTCAGGCCAAATTTTGTGTTTTTACACTGGGCCATGCCCAGGCCAGAAAACTGTGGCCCATGCAGACCTCTAATCCACAGTTTCTTTTAACACATCGTTATCAAGTGTGGAATATTGCCGTTGGCCTGTCTCATCTTGAAAACTTGCCTTAATGGAGTGAAATTCTGCAAACGATCGATTTATGGTGTGTTGTGATGTTGCTTCATCGTCACATTCCTTGATTACATTTCAATTAGGGAGCTGTACACTAGGGTGGAACGAAAAAACTTTTTTTTAAAATTTCAAAATGCTATAGTTTTCAAAAGTTGCATTTGATCAAAATAAAGACTGAAATTAAATATTAGCGTAATTGGATTATGTTTCCAGGTGCCGCAAGAAGGGTAAACTTTAGGTTTTTATTAAAATTTTGACAATTTTTGCAGTTATGTAAAAAAAAATAATAATAAAAATTTCAATATGCCATAGTTTTCAAAAGTTGCTTTTGATCAAAATAAAGACGGAAATTAAATATCAGCGTAATTGGATTATGTTTAGAGGTGCCGCAAGAACGACAAACTTTAGGTAATTATTAAAATTTTGACAAATTTCGCATTTATGTTTAATATTTTTTTCAATAGGCTATAGTTTTCATAAGTTATCTTTTAAATCAGTTTTAATCAGTTTTAAATCTTTTTAATCAGAAAACATGGTAAACTTACTGCGTAATACATTTTAATTACAAAATAATGAAACATAAATAGTATACAATGAGGTAGAAACAGAACAAAGTTCAGAAGAGAACACTATACGATCCCATTTTTTTATTGTCTCTACGTTCAGTGTCTCTGAAACCTCAAGTAATCAAAATCATAGTCAAATGCGCATGAAATTGCGATTTGTGGCTTCAACTTGCCATCGAACATCAGACAAAATCAGACAAAATTGTTGCAACAATTCCAAGCGTCGCTCTGCAGGATATTGGTTTGATAAGTGATGAAGAAAGAAGTATGACAGAAATGTATTGACAGAATGAAAATTAGATGAGAACAAATAAAGAACCGAAAAAGATATGTAGAAGAAACTGTAAAACTAGTTACAGAAAGTATTTTTTTATGTAAGAAAAGACAAGACTTTTGTGCAAGAGAAGAAAGGAACTAAGTATTACAAAATAACTGTTATCGAAGAACATATATCACTTGTTCCAGAACTTGGATCAAAATTTTCAAGACACGTAAAATCGATTTCTGGCACTGAAAAAGGTATAAAAGACAACATAATGACATTTTTAAATGGCAACAACCAATACTTAAACATTACTGCAATCGGATATGATGGAACTGCCTCGAACACTGGATTGAATAATAGTGCGATTGCTTTATTGGAAAATGAATTATGAAAGCCACTGCAGTGCTTGATTTGTCTGTATCATGCAAATGAACTACCTGTTCGTCATCTATTTTCTTTCCTAGATGGAAAAACTAAAAATCCAAATGAATTTGGAGTGAAAATAAGGAAACAACAGGAAAAGTGTTATGAACTTCCAGTGACTGAGTTATTGAAAATAACATCCCATGGCTAAAATTTAAGGATAATTTAAGTATGAAGCAAATATGTTTCTTAGAAATGTGTAACACAAACTCCGTCAGAAGTTGCTCTTCTCATTTGTCTATGAAGAAACCAGAAAATATTTGTCATTCACCATGGTTTACCTTAGCAAACAGAATAATTCGCTTGTACATGGGAACAGAATATCAATACAGAATATCTGACTGAGTACATTTTGAAAGTGTATGCAACTGTTTGGTTTAACATATTGAAAAAATCTTTTATCTATGGACGAAGCACTTGTGAAAACGTGTCAGCTATTTACGATACTTCAATTACACTCCTAAAAATGTAATTGATCCGATCAGCCAAAGCAATGCACACTTTGCTGCCCATGAAAATGCACTCCATTGTACGCTATCAGGTGATAGAAGTCATTAAGGAGTTTGCATTACGCCAAATTGTAAAAGCAGGGGCTGGAAATGAAGTTGGCAAAGAAATTTTTTAATGCCTGTATGTATAAACTTTGATGTCACGGATTATATTGATATGATTCAATGGCATGATGTTAAAGTAACATAACCTCCTATGACGATGTATATTGCTCACTACAAACTAAAGCAGTAAATAAAGCAAGCAGAAGAACCTGATCATGAGAGTCAACTTCAATTTTTCCCTATGTCACACACAAGCAGTTAAAAGGATTGTTAAATTAGTTACCGAGTCATCCTTGTCCGTTTGCAGCACTTCTGCAAGAGATGCATTGATAAAAAACCAAAATAAATTTTCAAAAGATCATGCCAAGATTTGAAAAAAAAAAACAATCTAATGTGTCAGTGTGATTATTATGGACCATGTGTGATTACTATGGACATGAGAGAAAAATTAATGTTTCTTAAAAATAACGTTTTGCCTTTAAAAACAATATAAAGTCAAATCTCTTTTAACGGAAACCCGTATATATACGGTCACCCCTCTCTTACGGATAAATTAAAATTTCTCAGCGAACATTAACCTTTCGTTATAACTAACTTTCGTTATAATCTCCTGCAGTCACCTCATTTTTTAAAACATTTTGTTATCATTTTGTTACCATGTTTTCTGATTAAAAAGATTTAAAACTGATTAAAACTGATTTAAAAGACAACTTATGAGAACTATAGCCTATTGAAAAAAAATATTAAACATAATTGCGAAATTTGTCAAAATTTTAATAATTACCTAAAGTTTGTCGTTCTTGCGGCACCTCTAAACATAATCCAATTACGCTGATATTTAATTTCCGTCTTTATTTTGATCAAAAGCAACTTTTGAAAACTATAGCATATTGAAATTTTTATTATTATTTTTTTTTACATAACTGCGAAAATTGTCAAAATTTTAATAAAAACCTAAAGTTTACCCTTCTTGCGGCACCTGAAAACATAATCCAATTACGCTAATATTTAATTTCTGTCTTTATTTTGATCAAATGCAACTTTTGAAAACTATAGCATTTTGAAATTAAAAAAAAAAGTTTTTTCGTTCCACCCTACTGTACACATATAACAATATAAACTTCTTGGTAATTTTGAACCCCCTCCCTTACGATATCATATCTTATCATTCATCGCGCCCCCCCCCTCCCCCCAATGATATCATTATCAATCATTATCCTCTTTTAATTTTTTTTTTATATATTTGCAGTGATATTCAAATATGGTGTTGTTTACTTTATTGATTAAAATGAAGAGAAGTCAGTAAAATATCTCTATTATATATGAAATAACTTTATACCATACTTAAAAGAAATAGTTACTATTTAAAAGTATTCAATAATAGTTTTTTGTTGCATAATGCATTCAACAGTAATATTGTCTTCTTGCAATTGCCCCCTGCACGAGGAGGGACAAACAGAATTTTTTATAAACAAAACAGGTGGACAACATTCTTTCTAGTAAACACAACAAGTATCATTTCAAACATTCTTCACACTTGATTTCTTTAACAGCAGATGAATAGGAATGTCAAACGTTGGGGTATTCTATGTTTTGGAATGAAATAATTTAATAATCATTTAAAGGTTTGAATAACTTTGCATTTTCATGAAAATGCAAGATAAAAAAACAGACTATTTTGGTGAGAAAAAAAAGAAAAGTAAAGAAAATTTTGGTTGGATTAAAAATGATATAATGATATCAAAAGACTACCCCCCTCCCCCTAGATACAGTGCTAACGTTATATATGCACAGGGCTGTATTTTGACCCAAATTGTAGTGTTGTAAAATCTCATATAATTCTTCTTTGGCAATGATTTTGTGGAACACTCTAAAAGGATTAAAAATTACTGTAGCACAATAACAACATCATATCCTCCTGAGATGATCCATCATATCCTCCATCCTATTAGACATTTTTATTTTTCGTATAAAATATTTAATTTCAGTTGGAACTTGTTAAAACTTACTGTCCATTATAACAGATAGTTTAGTGCTGCTATCTGCATACTGAAAAAGTAAAAAAATTGCAGCAAAATGTGTATTTTAATCATTTTAAAATGGCTTTGTTAAGATTGTTGAAGGCAAATACACAGTTTTAACTCAAATTTCATATATTTTTTAGAGTATTTTTATATTAATGCAGCATATATCTAATTTTAAATGTTGTATTAATGAAATTAAACCTTAGTTTAAGTAATTGAATGTATATTTTGGAGAATAAAAACATGTTTTTATCGATGTCCATTGTATTGGACGTTGGGTCTTCATCAGTTGTTTACATTCATATTAGGATATTTTGAATACTGAAGGGAAAGATTGGTTTTTACTCAAAATTCCATTCTGTATTGAAAAAATAAATAAATACAGAAATAGATAATATACATTTATATTGGTAATTAAATAATTAAATATTGTCCAGTAGAAATGCATAATTCTACTGATAAAATACATGTTCCAAATTAGTACATAGTTTAAATTTTTATTTCAGTGAAACGGGTTTTTTTCGGCATTTAGTAATTAAAGAGATTTACAAATAAGCTTTTCTTTTAATATGTTTTTATTTTCTTATTCATTGCAAGATTTTTGTATTATTTTTCTGTTAGTATGTTGTTTCTAACTAAATTAATTAACTTGATCAAATTAAAATAAGCAAATTAAAATAAAAATGTAATTAAATATATCATTATAAGATTACAACCTCATTTTTATTTCTTTTAAATTTCCACTTGGCATTCAATTGCCAATTGTGGTAGCTGAGCCCCTAATTATTATCATTATGCTAGGAAGCAAAGGGTTGTAGTTGAGATAGATTTAAGACAAAATTCTAATTTAAAATTATTTAAAAGTTTACTAAATTGACCTACACTTTTTTTATTTGATGATGTAAAATTTTTATAGTGATGGATGAGTAATAAAAATGAACTTCTGACGACAGAAACATTTGCTGTGAAAGAAATAGGACTTTGTTGCTAAAAATCGTATTTTTGATCCTATATTTTTTAGAGATATTTCGAAACTGGCAGCATTTAGATCTAGATAAAGTTATTGAAACAATTTTGGAAGCAATAAAATGAATTCTGGTAAAAAGTAGAAAAGAACATAGAAATTGGATCCATGCAAATTTCTCCAATTATTATACTTCAAGGTGCTTAGTGCTAATCCACTTTTGAAAAAATCGAAGCTGAGTTATTTGAGTCATGACAAAAACTCACACCCCAACATTTCTCCACCTAGCAGACATGGGCAAGCGCAAAAGGTCGGACTTAAGTGCCAAGTCTACTCAGTTCCGAAAAGAGTATTCAACAGTTACCTAAAATACTGGACATAAAATTCATTAGGATAAAATGCATTGTGCGGCAAAATAAAGTTTTATTTAAAAACAAAAACAAAACTAAATTTGTGTGCATGAAATGCAACTTGTATATCTTTTTAGCTACAAAAAAAAATTACTTTCCAGAAGCACATTCATAAAGTACTGAATTTTTTAAGTTCATCTATTTATTTTTTGCTTGCAATTAATTTTTTTTATAATAATAATTATTATTATTGAGTGTCTAATTAAATTTTGTGTCATTATTTTGCGTCTAATTCAATTTTGTGTCATTTTTTTTGTCCAATATTGAGAATTTTCATTCAGATTCATGTTATTCAATAATATGTTTTTCACAAGACGAAGACCCAATGTCCATTTTATTGAACACGCTAAAAAACTATATATATTTATATTTTTTAAATAAATGAACATATTTATTGATTTCTAGTCTCAAAAGGAGCAATAATCTGAATTATGGTAAAATTTGCGCGAAAAATACGAGCTTAGGTCTCAAGAGGATATATTACACACATTGAGTGAACCGAACCTACTATACTATATTACATATGATTACGTCTGCAAATGGATCGAACTACATGTGTTGCAGAGAAATGAAACATAGCAATATCAGAATTTGACCATTATTTTCTGAACAATCTGATAAAAGCTACTTTCTTACTTCAATTGGGAGAAGGGGGGGGGGGCTTTTTTTTTTTTTCTTGGGCATTTTCAACTATTTTCAATCTTTAAATTTCGAATTTTTTTAAAACCGTTTTTAACCAAGATTTATGCTTTAAAAGTAGGGATGCACTAAATAGTAATTGTGGCCAAATAACAAATATTTGGCACATAGATTATAACAAATATTTGAATCCTGAATATTCGGCTGAATACTTTTATATTTCAGGGTTTAAAGTAAGAATGAAATGGATGTCTGGTGAACATATCTGACTGATCCAGCCATATGCCATTTTCAGGGCTCGGAAGTAGCGCGCTACAAGTAGCGAAACTACAGTAGCCGCTACTTTTTCCAGTAGTTTGTAGTGTAGCGAGTAGCACGATACAAAATATCAGTAGTTTGTAGCAATCACCGACGCTACTTTAGAAGGGAGGAAAAAAGTGCCAATCTTCAAATCACGTGATTATAACTCGTTTCTTTTGTGCGAAATATGTTCTCTACAACAATTTGCGAATATCAGCGACAAATCTCAGTTGCAGTGTGATAGATTTCTCCATAGACGACAGGCACGGTCACAAATTAACTGTCATTTTCACAGTTTGGATGTCAGAAACTTCGTGTATTGTCATTTAAATCCATAGAAATCGTCTCAATATAATGTATTTTTATACGATTACGATTGTTTTTACCAAAATATAGCTGTCTGTCTATGTTAAGTCTTTATCTGACTAATTTCTTCTCCCTTTCCCACCCCCAGCAAGCAAAGAAATGTAAAATCTTTATTTAAAAAAAAAGAAAAAGAACGGATTCATCTAAACATAAATAATCTAAATTATCCCTAACCTCTCATATTCACGGTTCCCCCTAGTAGCATACAAAGGAGTTTAAAATATTTTTTAATCTTTATTTTTATACAAAAGTAAAATCTTTCACTCCATTTAATGCTCTTTAATGACAATAAATAAAAATTATTTCCTTGTCCCCAAAATTTACATTTCCCTTTTTGCACCTCCTCCAGTATACAGTTTCAAATATTTAGCTCTTTATTTTAATATATAACTTATTTTTTATATAACTCTTTATTTAAAAAAATGGCCACCTTCGTTTCTACCTAATATTAATATATAAGTAATCATCTAAATTGTCCCCTAACCTCCCATAATTTACTCTCTCCCCCCATGCCCAGCTTACAAATAACTCTAAAATCTTTAAGTTATTTTTATATAAAAAAAAATCTTCTGTCCTAAATAGTGCTTTGTGGTGACGATAAATAATCAGTAATATAAATTATCCCCCTTCCCCTAAAATCTCCCCCACCTCTCCATATACAAAATTTAAAACTCTTCTTTTTTTTTTAAGTTCCGTATTCTTTGCTGTCTAGTAACATTAAATAAATAATCAAGCATCTAAAATATTCCCCTTCAAACAAAATTTCTGCTCACTTCCTGACAGTTTAAAATCGGTAGAACTCTAATTAAAAATATACATTTTTTTCAAAAAAGCACAGAAAAATAACAAGTACACACTTTTTTACTTACCCCATAGGGTAAGTCTTGTAATCGTTTTGAAAATCGAAAAAATTTTTTTGACGGATTTACACGTTTCAGACACTGGAGATTCCGAAAAACATATTTTTAGAAAAAAAATTTTGCCGTTCGTCTGTGTGTCTGTAAACGCTCTATCTCCCAAAAAAATTGAGATAGAGACTTGCAATTTGGTATGTACTTAGTATGTAATAATGGGAAGAAGCCTATATCATTTCAATAACCTCGATTAACCGGAACAATTTTTTTCGGACTCTCGAAATATTCGTTCTGATGAAAGGTATATAAAAATTTTCGAAATTGTTTATTTTAAGAAATGAATATAAAAGACAATAAAAAAACATAAATTTTGAATAAAGCATGAAGTCGATCGGATAATTAGTTGCCGAGATATTTGGAATCCTATTTCCCACACTCTTCAATTTTTCATGACCCTGTATTTCATCCAAATTTCACTTCAAAGATATATTTTAATTGGAAATTTGACGCTTAATCAGATGCAATAAACCGCTAGTTAATAGGATTATTATTTTTGGAGTTATAAGGAAAAACCTCTTTCAAGCAATTCAGTAATCGAGCCTTTAAAGTTTGTGACGTCATCAAGCCTCGATTTTATTTGAATTGCAATGCATTTTATAAGTAGTTTACACATTTTTTATTTTAATATTTTATATTATGCATATCCATGTTGGGTAAGTATTACGGTGGCCCCCAACGACTAGTTATTATTAGAGAAAAGTGTAACTAGGAAGGAGCGATTTCTGCCTTCGAACAAACTAGCAGCCGAAACGTAAAGCGTCAGCATGCCCATGATCTATTATTTGCTGGATGTGCTGATAACACCGCAAATTACTCACTCATCAAAAATATTAATTTTCTTACTGGCAACCCTTTGTCTTCTTACTCATTATTAGATCTTGTGTTTTAATGAGAGGATTCTTCTTTTGAGATTGATGTAATAGAATGACAGACAAAAATAGTATAGAACTGCCCTGGTCAGCATATATGAATATTTTGAAGTTATAGAACAACAAGAAAGTGGTTATTATTCTGTAACATGTAAACTTTGTCCAATTAATAAGAAGTTATCAATATCAAAATTATCTGCTTACAACCTGAAGTTGCACATTGAGGGGAGTTACCATTTTCTTTATTAATAATAATTACTAGATCGCATCTCGCACCGAATATCTAAATCATTATTCATTAAAATTCATAAATCATTAAAAAAAGTATTTTCGAATTAATATCCCTGGTTCAGAAAATATTCTTATCGAACTGTTTATTATCGCAAAAAATTATTTGATTAATACCTCTTTTGATCGTTGTGAAATATTTGTCCAATGTATGCATACAAATTAATTTACTGTACATTTCCTTTTGAAGATTCCAATAGGTAAAACAAAGGTGGTTGGAAAAAAAATATATTATTTTAAAAAATGCCTAAGAATGCTTAATTTTATTTTTATGGCTATTTATTTTTACTTTAGCTGCACAGGTTTTTTATCACTAAAATAATTGATTTGTAATGTTTTATATTTGATTTGATATTGATTAGTTTGGTGTTTTAATGAAATATCTTTATCTTTGTCTCCCCAGAATCTATCTAAAGCCCAGTATGTTGAAATTCGAGTTTTCAAAGGGAAACAAACAAAAAGAGATAGAAAGGAAAAGAAAAGCTAGGATTTAATTTATGCAAGTCTACATGATCTTGTTCAATTTTTAAATTGCTTTCAGGAACTATATTTAAATTTTAAAGAAATAGAACTATTTAGCTCTACTTTAAAAAGATAATATATATTTAAATTTACCAAGGGCTATCCACTCTTAAAATTGTTCTCAAATCCAAACTGGCTACTTTATGACATATTCTTTAATTCATTTTTGTTCGGAAATGCATGAAAATGCAGGTGTTCTTATTCAGAAACTTTGTAACCGAAACACGTTTTCCACTATTCTGTATTTTATTTTATTTTATTTTTCGGTAAAGACAGAAGATTTTTCAAAAAACACTGTCAAAGTCGGCATTTTCAACCGAATTTCTGACGCTGCAGCAGAGGAAAGGGGAAAAACGTGACACGAATCACTTATAACCCGAAAAGTAATTTATTCAAAAAATGGAAAACTCATTTCGATTCCAAATCGCTTCCAAAGTCAGGCCTGCCAATTTTATGCCTTTGTGTTTAAAAATGAGTCAGATAATGAGTCAGAAAGTTTCGCGTTGTTGAACAAGGAATTAAGGAATTTCAGAACCACCTTAAGCGCTACTGTGCTATTATCATCCTTATCAATTTGTAACATTATTACAATTTTTGTTTTCAAATTTCCTCTTTTTAACACTTTCCAACATAATTAAGAAGTGTCTATGAATTTGCTTTGTCTGTCTGTCCATGCTCTAACTCTCATAAATATACTCAGATTGCCATGAAAGTTTTATATGTTATTGAAGTTTACCATAGAATGTTTATTATTGAAAATGAAGTGTGTAGCATTTATATCTCGCTTACAAGGACATTCAAAATAATTCTGTTACATTATGGTCTATGGGAAATTCGTTTGTGGTGCATTTAATTAGCGATGATAACTAAAGTAGCGAAAAGTAGCGAAGTAGTGACTACTTTTGAAAAGTAGTTTGTAGTCGCTACTTTTTAAAACAAGTAGTTGTAGTTAACTACATTTTTCATAAAGTAGTAGTTGTTGTAGTTCGCTACAAACAAAAAGTAGTTTTTCCGACCCCTGGCCATTTTATTGGAAGTATCTGGATATTATGAGTATCTGACAGTACATCTGACCTGAAATTATAAAGCCACTTAATGATTTTACTGTTACAGTGTTAAAATTTCCAGATTATAAAAGTCAACTGTTTAATCTTGCAAAATACAATGCATAATTTATTAAACTTAAATTAATTTACTTATATTTATGGCAAATTGTGTTTCTAAACCTACACAAGAACAAACATGCGAATAATTATAATTATTCATACAAATTTACTTGCATATATGAGCAACACATACTCTTAAAAAGGCAAAAGTGACAGAAAAACCTGAAAAGAAGAAAAACCTCTTTTTGCTATGTTAGTAACAAGCAACGACGAGTTTCAAAACACAAAACATATTTTTGTAAGATAAAGCATCAAACAGAATGAAGTTAAAGAAAAAAAAAAAAAAGAAAGGATGATAAACACATTAAACTAAACATTCTGTTGCAAATGTATTCCACGGTTTTTTTGTTTGTGTGTTTGTTTTTTCATGAAAATAATCTACTATTACTAAATATTTTAAATTGCTATTACATTACTAATGTTGTTATTATGTTACTATGTTAGTAACAACTCATAAGAAAGTGGCAGAGCTATAAGATTGTGTGTTTTTAAGTGGTAAAGCTATAGCTTTACATATAACTTTACATATAGCTTATAAATTTACATATAGCTTTACATATATAGCTATAGCTTTACATATAATGAGAGGGGTTTACAACCCGAATATACTCTGTTAATGAAAAAAGGGAAGATAAAAGAACTAAATATTCTCTTTTAAATGTATTTGATTGTAAATTTTCCTGATAGAAAAATTTAATATAACAAAACTTATTAGCTATTACTGATTTAACTAATGATTTAAAATTATGTAATTATAATACTGAAACTGAAATAATGATAAAATAATCATAACAATAATTGTTAACAGAAAATTTTTGCATTCAAAGACAAACATTTTTTGTACCAGATATAAAGGAAAATATACAGTATTAATTAGCTAATCTAAATCCATGCATAATTTCTTTTTTAAAAAGTAGGAGGGAGGAAGATACTGCATCTGTAGTTTAAAGGTATTATAAAGTTAAATTTTAAAACAATTTTACATCACACATAACAAAAATACGCTAAAAAAAAAAAAAAAAAAAAAAAAAAAAATCTATGCTTTAAGTTATAATTTAAGAAGAGGATAATCTTAAAATATTTTTAATTAATAAATCCTTAAACCTCATAATTTTAAATCAAAGAGAAATGTTGAAGAAATTAGAAGCAAAATTTTACAATCATACAGCATTTATTTGTCATAGGAAAAGATTAGGGTTAAAAAAAAAAAAAAAAAAAAAAAAACCTATTCAAATGGTGGCAATTTAGCAAGAACTTTCCTGCTTCTATTGATCTAGCAAGGAAGCTTTTAAATGCACTGGGGAGCAATGTCTGGAGGAAGTGATTATTTTCATTGAAAACATACGGGAGAGAGAATACAGGAAGGACAAACATTTTTTTATATAAGAAACCAGCATCGAAATCCACTTATCCAATCTTACACAGGATGTTTTATTACAAGCTGAACCTGAATTTCCATTCACTTTAAAGACTAATGAATATATTTTAGCGAGATTTTCCACATATTAACTTTGTTTTGTATAAAATATGATATGATTGAAAGTGACTGAATTTTGGTCAGTTTCACACATTAAAAATGTGATTTTGGTTAGAGCAGTTTTACTTAAATCATATTATAAAATATTGTAATCATGAAATTTAAACAATATTAAAAGTATCAATTATATACTTACAACAAGTTTATTTGTTATTTTTGAAGACACCATTCCAAATGCTAATATATATAAACAAGGGTGATTTTCATACAAATTCATCACTGACTTCTGATAAATGATGAATGCTGGGACGATGACGAGTATCAAAGGGATGAAAGGAGATAATATGCTGGTGCCCTGAAAAAGTTTTCCAATTGCATCAGAAAACTTGTAAAGTAAGAACAAATAATAAATAAATAAATGAGCACTCAAAAAAAAGTCAAAATACATGTAAATATTAAATACTTCAATAATATAATTAAATAGGCTCAGTGATAACATAGATAACAAGCATGGATAATAAGCACATCAATTCTGCAAAAATACAAGAAAACGGATGCATAAAAAAAAACTGTGACGGGTCCTTTAGGATAAATATACAGGGCTCGACAAATGTAGTCAACTCACAATTGGCAAACAGAATATTGTAACTAGTGACTGTAGTTATATTACTTTTCCAAATTAGTTCATTAACTGAATTGAACAGTTAAATTAATTCATATGAGATCATTACTATACTAGTAATTTTTTATTTCGATTTACACTATTAAAATCTATGAACAACAGTCTCTCCTTACCGAGAATACGGTCCAAATCAGTACAATTTGATGCAAAAAAATCTGGGGAAATCATTTCACCAATTTGCTAAGGAGTAAAACAGTAATTAGCAGAGATATTCATTAAAAACCCTCATCAAATTTTTACTAGCGTACAAGGTCCAGGCAATCACTTCTGCTGATTTCCAGGAAATCCTATGTTCTCCAAGCAGACAAAGAAAAAAATGTTTTTCTTTCTTTCATTATTGCATTTCGAAACTGCTGCATCTGCTTCCAATATTAAGATACAAAAACCCACTTTTTGGGGTATTTTTCCCGATTGGAATACTATCCTTTGTTTTAAAAAAAAATATTAATATTTATTGTTTCAAAATATGAATACAGATTTCATGTTTTTAATTTTTTCTGCTGTTTTAAACTGCCATATCTGCTTCTGGGATACATATACAAAATATACCCATTTATTTGGGGTACTTTCCCAGTTGTAATGGTATCTTTTGTTTTCTGAGATATTGAAAGTCAAGTTTTAAAAATGGTGAAAAATTCATCATTTTATTCAATTCAACTTTATGAGTCTACAGATATAAGTAACTTCTCCTTTATTTTCCGAGTGTTGAATGTGAAGAAGAGTTAGATGAAAAACTACTTTGTTTACTAAACTTGCCGGGTAGAACTAGCACTGAGATTTTTATAGCACTTAATTATTTTCTGGAACATGGAATTGAATAGAAAAAATGTATGGGGTTGTTGATTGTTAGGACAGATTATGTTGTATGAAATATATTAAATATAAACTGTCCTGTCACAATGCAAACATGACTAGACATCTTTCAGGTATTGTTGCAAAGCCTTTGCAACAATAGGTAACAAAGGTAAAAAATGTTGGTCACCCAGATCTTTTGCCTTCTCACTGTATTATTTATTGCGAGCAACTTGTGGTGAAAAGAATGGCTTCAGTACTACATGAAGTTTTATCAGATGTAATAAAAAATATAAATGAAATTCAACATAAAGCAATCAATTCTCAAATATTTGAGGCATTTTGCGAATAAATGGGTTTCCAATATACCCATCTCCTTCTTCACACTGAAGTGAAATGGCTGTCAAGGGAGAAAATACTAACCCAACTGTTTGCCCAGCATGAAGATGTTAAATTATTGTTCCAGAAGCAAAACAATCCAAAATTTGAAGAACTTTTGTCTGATAATAAGTGGATGGCCGAACTTGCATACATAGCAGATATATATATATTTTTAATATATTTATTGCAGCTCTCAGAATGCTGAAATGCCAATGGAGCCAAAAATCCTGAACTAATTTCAAACAAGCAGGAACAAATGTCACACTAATAATGTGTAACAAATAAGTTCCATGTGCATGCATGCATGCTTGTGTGTGTAATATATAGGATTTAATAAGTAATGCTAGTATGTGTAATAAATGTGTTTCATGTGTAATAAGTAATGTAGTACAATGTCGTGCAATAAATATCTTTTGTGTGTAAAAAAGGGATAATAAGTAATATAAGTATGTATAATAAATATGTAATAATAACATGTAAGAAAATAAGTTTCAATTATTTTGTAATACTTAAACTTTAATAATTTTGTTTTAATTAAACTACTTGTAAAGATGTTTGTTATGATTAAATAGACATTTATAATTTTCATTTAACTAAATAAGCATTTAATAGTTTTGTTATATTAAATAGGTACATTTTCTATTAACATGTTCTCTAGTTATTATTATACATGTGTATTTATTTATTTTTTAAAATAATATTAGTGCTCCATGGGATTTAAGAAACTGAATTTAGAGATCCGTGAGGTCCAAAAAGGTTGGCAACAGCTGCTCTACTTTTCAAAAATCAAACAATTTCTATTTTTTTTCTTTAAAAAAAAAAAAAAAATTATGACAAATGCTGATACCAATGAGGAAATGTCATTTTCTGTATTAAGCAGAAACAAGAACGAAAAATCATGCGTCAAGCATAGATTATGTAACACTTTCCAACGCTTCCAAAATAATTTTACGAATCATACTCTTTTATAAGCTAAAAGATAACATCTAAGTAATCCGAATACTTTATTCAGCCCTGTATAGGATCTATAGATTTGTATATATACTACATAGGATGCTAAATTTTAGTTCAGTTAGGAAACACGTAGCACAGTTTAAAATTCTCCGTCTGGAGTTAAATAATACGGAAATGTGTTCCCGAACTTTTGTACTTCCCTGTATAGGATCTACAGAATTTATACACACCACGTAATATACAAAAAGCGATTTAAAATTAAAATCGCATTCAGTAACTTAAAACGCACTTCCAGGAATTATTGTTAACATACAGTAGAGAATTCTTTTGTGTGTCCCTGTAAATGAACGATGACTGCTATACACACAATATTCTGTAGTAAGTCTCTTGTAATGAACCTTATATAAATTTCAATGCGTTTAAAATAGTGAAACATTATTTAAATAAACCGCAGACGATTTTTCTCCATAGACGTAATGTAACGGAATTCTTTTGACTGTCCCTGTAAAGTAAGTATAAGTGCTATGCACACCCTATTCCATATTAAGCTTCTTCTAATGCACCTTAGTGATATATATAAATTTCAATGCGTTTAAAGTATTGAAACATTATTTAAATAAACCGCAAATGATTTTTCCCCATAGACCGCAATGTAATGGAATTCTTTTGAGTGTCCCTGTAAAAAAACTATAAGTGCTACACACTTCCGTTGAAATAGGGAACATGCTATAGATAACGATGATAACATATAAAATTTGCAGGGCAATCCGAGCATATTTACGGGAGTTAGAGCACGGACAGACGGCAGACGGCCAGACAAACCGAAGTCATAAACACTTTTCAACTAGGTTGGAAAGTGTTAAAAAGGAAAAGTTATCCAAACTGCCATTAATGCTTACTTTGGAATTAATATTTTTCTTTTTCATGACTTTTCCCTCACCATTTTTATTTTCTCTTGCATCCATAAGAAAAAAAGTACTGAGTTTGGGAAATTTTTCGACATTTTTGATTGATTTATGTCACTGTGCATGATATTTTTGATATTTTCAGTCAAAACAAGTGTAAATGAAGTTTTCAACTGTAATTGACTGTGTCATTCTGTAAAGAAAGAACTTTTGTATCTGGCAGCATGGGTGCAAGAAGTGAATCCAAGCAAACACAGAAAACTTTTTGAGCATTACGTATAATCAAATGCAGATGGACTAGAAGATTTCTATTTGATTGTATTATAGCTAAAAATTGCTCTTTCACAATAAGAAAGTTATTAAAAGTTTTCGCTTGTAAAATTGCTATTATTTAAATATATAACATATAATTTACTATCAGTCAAAATCTCTCCAAGATTGAAATCAAACTCGAGACTGAAGGTCTTGAACACACGTCTGGCAGTGACTTTTTTAGCCAAAGAAGAAAACAAACAACTTTTCCAAGCTTTATGTTGGAAGCTGAATTTTTAAATGTAGAACCAATAATTATGTGGGACATAATTCAGAACAGCTATTGAACGATAAACTGTCTAATTTCGATAATCAGTTATTTAGAGCTTCATAAGTAAAGAATCTTTTCTGATTTTGGTTTAATTGAACTGCGCAACATATTAGGGAATGAAAAAGAAGACAAGCTTACATTTATGTTCAAATTTTTCAATTAAAAAGAAATTATTTTACATTTAAAATTTTGTTTTATAAAACATAAAATTTTCTTGATACTGAATCGGATAGTTTGTTTTTTTATTGAGTGTATAAAGCAAATTGTTTCTATTTTCATTTAGTTAATCTACAATTTTGTTCTAAATGCAAAAAATAAAATAAAATAAAATAAAATAAAAAAAATTTTAAAAAGACATTTTTAGAATATTGTTTTATTAAGAATATGGTTTAGTTTTTAATTTATATTATGTTTGAAAATATTTATTATCAGCAGTAAGTTGGCTATTTTGAAAATATCGAATATAGATAAAAAATCTCGAATATATATTAAAATATCAGATATTTTTTATATTTTCGAAAATATCATGACAGTTACAAAACCTGGCTGTATCTCAGTTTCTTATTTAGTACAAATATGCCAAAGGAAGTGAGTAAATAATGATTTGTTATCCCCTATTTGATGATATCAAATGCCAATATAGCATAAAACTCGTAAAATTTCAGGAATTTTAGGACAGACTACCATATTTTAGGCCATTTCAGGACATTTTAATTTTTTTCAGGAACATCAGGCATTTCAAGACAAGTACTACCCCTGTATATTAGAATGATATACAGGGTTCATACAGACTTGAAAAGAAAAAAAATCCAAGAATTTTAAATGACTTACCGTATTTTTACATGTATGACCGTCTTGTGCACCCTAATTTTTAATACCTTATATTGAGAGAAAAAAGCAGAAGAAAAGTATTTCAAAAAAAATTTTATTCTCTTAAAATCTAATAGTTAGTGCTAAAAATATACACTATTCACAATGTTTTGCTTACTGGTATCACAAATGTGAATAAAAATTTGCCACATAACTATTTTATGCAATGATCAATAATCATAAACAGGCACCAGTCCAATCTCATATACTCATCATGTAACACATATACACCTAGATTTTTAAAGTAAATTTTGAAGGGAAAAAATTACGTGGCATGCCAAAAAAATATGGTATTTTACTTTTATTTATTTTTTTAATGGCAATAATCACTAGAACATTAATTTTGTAAACATGAGAAGATTTTTATTTTGCTTCCTTAAAAGCTTAATCTCTTTCATGCCATACATACTTTATACAGGCACTATTGTTTATTGTGTAATGCACAAGTCTCCATTTTTAACTCTTGTATACTTCAATTAAGTCATCGAAACTGCTAAATTTTGCTTTGTAATAATTTAATGGGTTTTTAAGGAGTATCCTATATATTATTTCTGTTGTCAACATACCTTTTTCTAAACAAATAAAAAGCACAGAACGATAAAAGAGATACCATATGAAAGGATTTTGAAGCAGCTTCAGACATAGCACACTCTCATTTGATTAAAACATGTATTTTGATTAAAAATTGCAGGTAATTAAAAATTAAATTGGTATTGTTTTCATAAATGAAAGGTTTTCCTCAAATTACTGTTGCCACAAAAATAAAATATCGCAACACTGATTATAAAAAAAAAAAAAAAAAAAAAATGTTCAACAAAGAGAAAGTGGGACGTAGTTGCTGCACAGGTTTATTTTATATTTATGATTAAAAAAGCAAAATTTAAATTCGAATGATCAATTTATTTTTCTTTGTCCCATGTTTTTTTCCAGAACAGATGATGTCACCCTCTAATACAGTTAAAATACAATTAATAATTCTTTTTTTGAGTTTGCTATTTTTAGTCAGTTTTTACTGTAGTTTTCATGGAATAAAAGAGATGATATTCTGGCTTGACTAATGTTGTTTGCAGATATTTTTAGTCCTTAATTTTTTTTTTTTTAGAAGTTTAAATCTGCATCTAAAAAATATTATACTGCAGTGTGAAATCTTTGCACGGGTCCACTGGTTTTGTTTATTTAAAGAGTTGAAAACTTTTTTCTTCTTAAGGAGTTTCTAAGAAGTAGAAGGAGCCTGTATGCACCCTGGATACAGAATAGAGGCCTTCAACCTTTCACACTTGGAGGCCAGATTTTAAAATTCTTAAAGTGCCACAGGCCACCCATAATTCAATTAAATAGTGTAGACAAGAAAGGCATACAATACATGCCTTGGTTTCTAAACCAGGGATTTGTTCTACGTAGGTGCTGCAGAACTACAGAATTCTCATTTTTTTTCATGATTCACAAAGAAACATTTTATTTATTTATATTTATGCACAATATTTAATTTTTACAGCAGAAGTTGTATACAGTTATTTGATTTAGTAAAAATAGTAGCAGCATATTGGGATAATCTGTTGATTAGCAGTCAAGAAAACAAAAGATGCTAGCACTACTGTGTGTATTACTGTATCATAATGAAAGCATGAAAGTGGAAAATATAAAAATAGGAAATTTTTTTCCATCTGTACACTAGTGCCAAACTTTTATAATTTAGACACATTTTAACAGACATTTATACAATAAAAGGAGATATAACCTTACATATGTTCGTTATTTTCTTTCTACAACTTAGAAAGTTTTAAAAACAAAACAGAAAGTTAAACTAACAGTAAATGTATAAGTTCATTGAATCAAAAAAGAAATCCGAAGGCAGTTTGCTAAAGGCGTAAATCCAAATATATTTGACAAACTTATGTGAAAGTTGTGATTAATTTTTCAAAGCAAATATTATTTTGGATCATTCGGCTGTTTAAGATTTTTCCCCTTCTTTCAAAAGAAAAAAAATTCTCTATACTAAATATATGTACGCTAAATTGATCTTTGCTCGAGAAATACATCTCCAAAAATGCCTCACTGAAATAACCAAAAGTGATGTATAAATAAGAGAAAATATTCTATTCCAAAGAAAACCTTATAAAGATTGTTTTTTTCCTCCCTTTTAAAGCATAAAATCATTTGTCACTCTGAAAAAACACATCTTCCTTTACATCACTTTTAGATACTTATGATATTCAGAAACAAACTCTGAAGATTTAAGTAAACAAAATGTCTGACAATTAAATTTTCCAGATTCCCCCTTCCCTCTATGCTTTGAATATTTTCTTTGCATTTTTGCATTAATTCAGAAAACGTCTAAAATTGCTTTTTTTTTTTTTTTTTTTTTTGCCTTATTTTTCTATTTCCCCAAAACAACTTAAATCGGCTGCAGACAAAAATATTTTTAACATTTTAACAATTAAACATTTTTTTTAAATATTTAAAATATTTTTCAAATATCTTTTTATTAAATAGTTTTAAGATTGTAAAATAAAGAGATATGAAGTGTATTTTAAAAACAAACAGGGAAAGAAAATTTGAATTAATATTAGTTTTACGAACATTTTATGAAAATCCAAGAAAGCCCTCAGACACTCAAAGGGTTAAAAATAATTCAAACGCTTTCATAATTTATGCCATCAGGAGCTGTTAACATAAAGTTGCACTATAGGTCTATGCCACGAAAGATGCAAATTCACATTGCCGACCATTTGAGTTGATCTGGAGTAAATTAAAAATATCGAGTGGCTTTTTCTTAATAATTTTTTACCAAAAAAAGTTAATCGCCATTGCTACTAAATTTTCCGCTATTTTTAAACAATTCAACAACAACAAAAAACGAGTCAGAAGTTTTGCTTGATAAATGAAACTAAATAAGTACCTCATAGAAACATAAAAACATTTTAATAAATGATTTTTCCACTTCCACACAAACTTATTTGATGCACAAAAAAAAAAAAAAAAAGTACATTTCAAAAGCTATCGTTTTTTCTTAATAAAGTGCTTCAAGAACTTTTCAATGTTGCTGAAAAGTTTTCACTTTTAATATTCAAAATAACACGATGGTTCACTAAAATACCCCTAATGGCCTACAAGACATGGATTGAAGACTCCTGATGTAGAATAACATTTTGTGATAGTCACAGGATACTAATTCAACTTTTAAATTCTTTATTATTCTGTCCGACTTTGTTAATGTGCTAAACACTCAATATAAAAAATACATAGTAAAATAAAAGCACAGTTTATGTAAGAGAAAATAATCAAGTGAATTCACATAAGTACACATTTTCTAATAACTTACAGCTACAGATGAGCCATTTTTTCCAATGCCACCAGAAAGAATGACAGTTGAGTAGCTATAGCACAGCAATAAGCTAACTAGCAAGGCTACAGTGATAGGAAGGAGTCGCAGCTCTACATGCAAACCAGGTAGCTGAGAAAGGAACATTAATAGAAAAGTTAGGAGAAGAAAGAAGTTAGTGAAGTTACAGGACTGTTTTATTTAAACCAAAAACAAGATGGAAGGGAGCATACACAGTTAACATTAGTACAATCAACAAGCAATAACTTCACTTTATTCAGCAACATTGAGGACATATAAACCTTTTCTTCTATTTTAGATTTACCAAAATAATGTTAATTAAAGCATTCAATCAGTTTTAGTAAAATAGATGTTCAATAGCAATATATCATAAGATGTTTCAACCACATGTTATATTTTAAAAATAAACATACTTATTTAGAAGTTTTTCATATGATAATAATGTAAATTAATTTTATGTTTATTGAACAATTTTTAAAAGAAATACCACTTCAAGTCAATGTATTAAAAAAAAAAAAAAATTCACGCATCAAATTTAGATTATGAAAAACTTTCCAACATTTCCAGAATACTTTAACAAAATTTCATTTTTACTTACCCATCATACGTAGTATAGGGTAAGTCTTGTAATCGTTTTGAAAATCGAAAAAGTTTTTTTGACGGATTTACACGTTTCAGACACTGGAGATTCCGAAAAACATATTTTTAGAAAAAAAATTTTGCCGTCTGTCTGTGTGTCTGTAAATGCTCTATCTCCCGAACAAATTGAGATAGAGACTTGCAATTTGGTATGTACTTAGTATGTAATAATGGGAAGAAGCCTATTTCATTTCAATAACCTCGATTAACCGGAACATTTTTTTCGGACTCTCGAAATATTCGTTCTGATGAAAGGTATATAAAAAATTTCGAAATTGTTTATTTTAAGGAGTAAATATAAAAGACAATAAAAAAACATAAATTTTGCATAAAACATGAAGTCGATCGGATAATTAGTTGCCGAGATATTTGTAATCCTATTTTCCACACTCTTCGATTTTTCATGACCCTGTATTTCATCCAAATTTCACTTCAAATATATATTTTAATTGGAAATTTGACGCTTAATCAGATGCAATAAACCACTAGTTAATAGGAGTATTATTTTTGGAGTTATAAGGAAAAACATCTTTCAAGCAATTCAGTAATCGAGCCTTTTTATGACGACATCAAGCCATGATTTTATTTGAATATCAATGCATTTTATAAGTAGTTTACACATTTTTATTTTAATATTTTACATTATACATATACATGATGGGTAAGTATTACGGTGGCCCCCAACGACTAGTTTAATTGCTAATAGGTAGTACTGTAACAGATATCTTCTGTGTATGTCTGTAAATAAATAATACATACTCTGCTCATCACATTCTACAGAAGCATCTTGATGTGAACCTCAGTAAAATATGACATAAACAGGTTTATCCATAGACCATTACATAACTGAATTTTTTTTGTGTGATCCTGTAAATGCTTTCACTCCATATTCTACAGAAAATATATTTTCGTTCACCTGAGACATTCATATCAATTTCATTATGTTTGTAATAGGGTAACATCATTAAAATACACCAAAAATGATTTTTCCCCATAGACAATAATGTAACAGAACTTTTTTTTAGTGTGTGGCTGTAAACGTGGCGTGTAAACGAACTATAAATGCTATGCACTTCATTTTTGATAGTGAACATGCTATAGTAAACATCATTAACATATATCAATTACATGGCAATCCATGTATATTTACGAGAGTTAGAGCTTGGACAGACAGACGACAGACAAGCCAAATTCATAAACACTGTTGGAAAATGTTAAAAAAGACAAACTCAAGAAGACCCATTTCTAGTCTACGCTGCAGTCAATATATGGGATGGTCATAAAGTCTTTACCTGATTACAAAAAACATGTTACAAAATAACCATTGAATGTAACACTGTAAAATTTTTATTATGGAAAAGTCGTGTTCTTAAGTTTTTTTTTTTTTTTTTTTTTATCTGGATGGAGGAAACCCAAATGTTGGGCAATACGTGGCGAGAAATGGAATACCACCTTGACATTCTTCGAGCTACCGAAGGTGTTCACATTGAAATTTATTGATTAAGTAATTGTATTAAAAACTTCATAAATGCCTTTACAATATATTGAAACAAGCGTATGCCTAATTATGTTGGTTTTTCTGCAATAAATTATTGTAATCAGGAAACGATTTTAAGATCACCCAGTATTTATTTCCTTTTACTAAATTCTGAAAAGGTATTTCATGGTGATATATTTAAAATTCTTACAACAATGCAAATTTATTTTCATTTTCATAAAATTATGCTTAATTGTTTTGCTTATTTTTATTTACTTTTTGTTGGGGGGGGGTGGAGGGGGAGGGGAAGGCAGTATATTTTAGACAGCTTCTATCATTTTTAGGGTTTCGTTCATCTCACAAAACCCTATTACTCCCACTCCGTTGTCTGTCTGTCACAGAGCTATTCTCAGAATCTATGTAACTTACAGAGTTGAAACTTTGTGTATATAGCTGAATACCAGCTATGAAGAGCTCAAAACATTAAAATTTGAAAAATTCATACTATCTTAATAAATAGAGATAAAAAAAAAAAAAAATTCTAACAGCCTTTTCCTATTAAATTTAAACATTTTTCGTTATAGCAGATGCCAAAAATTAAAAATCCATGATGAAATTCTTTCTACAATAATTAATTTTCTATCAGACGATTTTCACGTGAAAAATGAAATAAAAAGTTTCACCAATTGAAAAAAAGATTAATATGAAATAAAAATTATTGACGTCATAGTGGTAATAAAACGGAAAATTTCAAAGATTTCTCAATAATACAAGGAGTATGAGTATGTGTATGTATACAAAGCAGATTAATATCACGTCATTAGAGAATTAAAAAGAAAATCTGACGTCATATTGGAAGTTTAACGAATTTTTCAGATGTTTGAGAATAATACAAAGCGAGTATCAATATTAAGAATAGTAAATATATGAGTTTGAGAAACATATTGAATCGTGATAAAAATCTGATTATGGAAATATTCGCATATTTTAACATTTTGAAGGTGTACAACATGTTTAATTTTGAAAAAATTTTTATATCGCATTTAGTCCGCATGACAGATATTATTATGACAGAATATAATAGCTGGCTTCGCCCGCTATCGGGCTGGTTTGGATACTCGAAAAAACGAAAAAATAGACCGGTAAATTTTTACTTCATAAAAAACAAAAAACACGAGTTTCTTTTTTTTTTTTTTTTGGTTGCTAAATGAAATTTATTTGGATTTATTAAAGAAAGATAAAGAGTTTTGAAAGGAATATTTAACGAAACTCTTTGAGCGATCTTCGATCACACTTACCCACTTGTTTAACACTTTCCAACATAGTTGAAAAATATTTATGAATTCAGTTTGCCTATCTGCCATCTGTCCATGCTCTAACTTACATAAATATACTCTGATTGCCATGAAATTGATGTATGTTATTGAGGTTTACTATGGCTTGTTCGGTATTGCAAACGAAGTGTGTAGCATTTATAGTTCCTTTACAGGAACACTCAAATAATTCTATAACATTACGGTCTATGGGGGGAAAATCATTTGTGGTGTATTTTAACTACGTTACACTATTTCAATCATATTGAAATTGATATCTATCATTGAGGTGCACTACAAGATGCTTATTGTAGAATAGGGTGTGCATAGCATTCTTCATTCATTTACAGGGATACACAAAAGAATTCCGTTACAGTACTGTCTATGAACAATAGTTGCTGGAAGTGCAAGTTTTCAAAAGCATGAAGCAATAGATTACCTTTAGAGAAGAAAAGAGAATGCTGTTTAGGTAAGATACAAAGAACTGATTAGCTAACAGCTCAAGATTAATACATATGGCATAAGCATGAAAAGCAGCAGTGCAATAGATTAAACAATTTTTATAGCTGTTTAATACACTTACTGCTACAGTTGATCCATTTTTTCCAGCTCCTCCGGTAAAAATCATTGTAAAATTAGTATAAAATGCATATGATGCTGCAATGATACCCACAAAAACGGGGACAAACTTTAGCTCAATGTAAATGGAAGGTATCTGAAGGCGAAAAAAATAAACATAAACAAAATAAAAGCAAGCAGATAAAAAAAAAAGAAAAGAAAAGAATAAACATACAAAAGAAAGGTATAATATGAACAGTGGTGAGCTTTAACAGGTTTGAATTGTCTGTAATTTGCAAACTCTTTGTTTACAGATTACTTATTCCAAATATCTTCTTGATGTTGGAGGAGGTGACTTCTTTTTTGACTGTACAATTTATTTCAAAGTTAATGACAATTTTCTTGTCTTTTGATTTTCTTTCTTTTTTTTTTTCAGACGTTAGTTATTTTGTAAATATATTTTTCAATAGGTATTGACTGTGTCTTTTTGTAGAGAAAACTTTTGTCTCTGGCAGTGGCTTTTTTAGCGAAAGAAGAAAACAAATATCTTTTCCAAGCTTTACATCTGAAACTGAATTTTCAAATACAGAACCAATAATAGTGAGAGATATCTAATTATCTATTAACTCAGAAGAGTCATTGAAAGATAAACTGTCTAATTTAGATAATCAATTATTTACAGCTTCATTAGAAAAGAATCTTTTCTGGTGTTGGTTTAGTTTAGTTTCAACTGTACAACATGTTAGGGAATAGAAAAGCAAAGAAATTTACATTTATGTTCAAATTTTTCAATAAAAAAAAAAACATATTTTGTAACTAAAATTTTGTTGTATAAAACATATATATATATTTTTTTCATAGTGAATCCTATCGTTCATTTTTTGATGAGTGTATAAAGCAAATTGTTTCTGTTTTCAATTAGTTTATCTTTATTTTTTTTGCAAGTGAAAAAAGAGACATTTAGAATATTGTTTTATTACGTTTTCATGTTAAGTGCAATATTTTTTTAGTTTCTAATTTATATTAGATTTGAAAATATTTATTATCAGCAGGAAGTTGACTATTTTGAAAGTATCATATAAATATAAAAAAATATTGAATACATATCAAAATATCAGATATTTTTGAAAATATCATGATATTTCTGAGCCTTGAATGTAAATATATATGTCAATTCTCTTAAGAAATTTCATAGTCAACGAATGTTTGTCTTAATGCTAGGCTACAACAGACACAATTTTTGATTTAGCACAATATAAAAAAAAATTAGTCTAATTAAAAAAATCCAATATATTTTTTTTCTTGCTAAACTCAATATATTTTTAAAGCCCATAAATATCCAATACGGAAAGAAATAATTGTCCCCCCCCCCCCTCGTCTCCCTGTATTTTCAAAGTAAGTTTTGTCTTGGTTTGAGATTCAGAAACTGTGGTATGGTTAACTATCATTACTACATGTGACAGAAGTAATTGTACAAGACAAGTAAATTAAAGACACGTCCTAATATTAGGATGCCAAATTCTAAATCTAAAGGATTAGAAAGAAAATCTTAAAGAGAATTTAACCCTAAATCTTTTATGTCAAAACTTTTCGGCAATCAATGTTTGATCTCAGAACCTCCTAAAAGATAAAAATAAGAAAAAAAATAATGTATGGCAGTTTCTGGATAGGTAAATTTATTTATTAAGTAATTTTTGTGATATTTTATAATTAGACTTGCAAATACCCAACCTATAAATATCCAATAAGGAATGAAGTAACCTTTTCTTCCCCGTCCCCTTTCTTTATGTTTTCAAAGCAAGTTTTGTCTTGGTTTGAGATTCAGAAATTGTGGTATAGCTAAATATCATTAATACATGCGATGAAAGTAATTGAAGACATGTTCTATTATTAGGATGCTAGATTCTAAAGGATTAGAAAGAAAATCTTAAAGAGAATTTAACCCTAAATCTTTTATGTCAAAACTTTTTGGGAAATCAATATTTGACACCAGAACCTCCTAGAAGATAGAAATAAGAAGAAAATAATGTGTGGCAGTTTCTAGATAGGTAAATTTATTCATTGAGTAATTTCTGTGATATTTTATAATTAGACTTGAAAATACCCAGTTGCTACTCGGAAACTAAACAAGAAAAATGTGACTATGAAATAAAATAGAAATCAGTCACTTTAAAAAAATTAATAATAAAAAGCGTTCCAACTTTTTAATAATTTAACCCACATTTTTTATATACTCATGGTGGCCTTAGGGACCCCATATTTTATGTATCAGATTTAGAAGAAGTCCTGTTAACTGTTGTAATTCTAATTTTTTTTAAGGAATTTTAAAATATTTAATTCAACAAGAATTAAGATTATGAAAAAGTGGCTAAAATTATCTACTGGCAATAAAAATTTCAACTTTAACTTTCTGGTCTATTTGTAATTTCCCCCCCCCCCCCCCCTGCTTATGTACAAGTATGTGTACTCTCTAATTTTGAAAAAACTCAAATGTTTAATAAAAATTTTATATTTTGTTTATGTATGATAAAATGTACACAATTTGTAAAAAAAATTCACAGCTCACCACTGAATAAAAATAACATAAATAACACATGCAGAAAATATATTTTAAAGTAACAAAAAAGCATGCACATAAAGAAAATTTCAAACAAACTTAAATAAAATTGCAAAAGCACACAAGATATTCAGAAAAGCAAATAAATAAAAAAAAAGAAACAAACTTTATTACAAAAAACAGTCAACATTAAAATATGTGTAAAGTGAATTTAAAAGATAACATACAAAACATAATAAATAAAAGGTACTTCTTTGTTATACCAGCCCCCAGGGAGGAATCGCCAAGCTAGGCTGTAAAATCTTGTCAAATGGTCTGTAGCCCTAAAGAAACAGCACATGTTATATGTTATATGCAGTATGCTACAGTCATACTGCTTTTTCGTTGACGTTCCAGAACATTTTTCATATATTTTTTTAATTGTCTATTGTATTTTTTTTCTTTAATCGCCTGTATTTATCTTTATAAATATGAAAACAATCTTTAATTTACCTAATACTGAGAGGGATGTATTTTTTTTCAAAAGAAAGAGCTTTTACCCAATAACAACTATACATTATTACAATAACAACTATACATGGCCATTTTTGGCCATGATATGAAAATGAATGTTACTAATGATGAAGCTATACAGAGATGCAATGTAAAAATTTCTTAAAAAAGGTCTCCATGCTGGAAATTGGTTTAGTGGTTCGAGAATACCCTTCATAACTGCTTTAAGGTCCATGTACTGTTGGGAAGAGGAATTAACATCCATAACATGGTGTAAAAAAACACAACTAAATATGGGAGAAAATGCAACAGTTGATTGGAATAGTTACATGAGAAAAGTGTGAAAAAATTTGAAGAGTTGTTATTCTTGTGAAGCATTGTAAGAAATTGTTATGAAATGTAATATATTCTTATTAACACAAAATATTATATTATTTAATGCAATAATATATATACAGGGTGATTTTATAATAAAAAAAACTATTCTGATATATGAGCCCCTAACTATCATACCGTTCACAGAAACTGAATGAAATTTTGGTTTAAAGTATTTTGAGATATGTGCTCAAGAATCATTTGAAAAACAACAGTTAAACTCTAACAGTTATGGTTGCAGTGACAAAATTTCAAAAATTTCAAATGGCAACACCTACTTTTTTTTTTATTGGAATGTGATCTTCATTCTGGAAACCCATAAAAAGCATTGGAACGGTACCTGTAGCACAAAAATCACTGGTGTACACAGACTAAGAAGAAAAGTGAAAACAACCAATAAAGGACAGAAAAGGACAAAAGTAAAACATTTTATTGTTCAGTGCTATCCACCATCTGCTGTATGCAAAGTGTTATCATGTGTGAAGTGGAAATTTTGTGAAACACAATAAAATGTTTTGTTTTCTGTTGCTTCACTGTCCTTATTAGTTGTTTTCACTTTTCTTTTTAGCCTGTCCAGCATAGGCAATTTTAATACTACAGGTACTGTTCCAATGCCTTTTGTGATTTTTCACTATGAAGATCACATTCCAATAATAATAATAAAAAAAAATAGGTGTTGCCATTTAAAATTTTTGAAATTTTGTCACTGTAACCATAACTGTTAAGAGTTTAACTCTTGTTTTACAAATGATTCTTGAGCGCATATCTCAAAATACTTTAAACCAAAATTTCATTCAGTTTCTGTGAACGGGATGATAGTATATCAGATAGTTCGATAATATAGACGGGGTTCATATATCAGAATAGTTTTTTTATGATCACCCTGTGTATATATATATATATATTATAAATGCATGCACGCTACATTCACACTTCACAAACTTGGTGAAATTAACTGCAACTTGGCGTAATTGTAATTGTGGAGGCTGTTATAACAAAGTACCACCGAAAAATCTACATACACCAAGTGATTTATTCAATTTACTATTAATAATCAGAAAACAGTGACACTTTTTTGCACACAATGGTTACACTATTACAAATTCAAGATATTTCATAACAGTGATAACAGATGTCTTAGAAGAACAATTACAAATATCTGTAACAAAAACTAAATTTTAATTCCAGTGTCAATTGTGAGAACAATGTTTCAGAAAAATCATGTTTGTTGTAAAATTTGAGATAGCTGATCTGCTGGAAGGTTAATCTACCCTTAAAAGTTATAATTTTATATAAAATAAACTAGTTCAGAATGCTAAAATTCATCTTTGTAAAACAATATAGAAATACACAAATAATGTGATCGATTACCTAAAAGATGACTATAATAGGCATGCCATTTACGAGTGAGATCCAGACAGGCGACATTATAACATCGTTTTAAATCCTGAAAGATGATTTTAATGTAATTTTTTAACATCTATTAAAGTATTTTAGTCATCTTTTAAGTAATTGATCACATTATTTGTGTATTTCTATACTGTTGTAGTTTTAATTTTGTGAGTTTATCCATAGAACAAACACAAATAAATGTTTTGTTCTCTTATTATGATAGTGTTTAAAATACTTTAGTATTATAATATGATTTCAACAATAAATAAATAAATTCTTGTTACATGTTTTTGAATAACTAAAAAATAAATTATAATTTGTGAATGGTTAATTTTTACTGTACTGCATTAAAGTGAACTGTCATTACAAGCTTTTAATGCATCTTTACACATGTCTAGAACTTAATATTTATTTTTATAAAGCTAGGATTTAAATTTCAAATTGCACTTAAAGTTGTTTTACATTACATTTATAATGCATTAATTTTGAATATTGTTTTGAGAAAATGGGGCCCCGACATAGCCTAAGTGTCTTAGGCTCCTATTTAGAATATTTTATATTCAGAGAAAGTGAATATTCAAAATATATTTTTAGAAAAAGCCTTGAGACTGTTAAAAGTTACTTTTTTTTTTTTTTTTTTTTTTTTTTTTTTTGACAAAAATAAAATTTATTAGATATTGTTTTGTTATTTTCACCAAATACTTATGGGTTTATTACAAATATTATGCACCAGTTTTGCCATTACTATTTGTTAATTTATAATATATAGGGTATTCATAAAAGAATGACCTGATTATAAATAACAATAACATTATTGTAAACAATGATTGGAAGAAATGGTTTAAACATAATACAAATAAAAGCTCAAAGTTTTGTTTGAATATTTCATAACTGTTCTAAATAGACAGTTTATTTTTCAGTGGCTTTTCTAAATAAATACTGTCCTATTAATTATTGTTCTATATTTAAAAATTTAGCTTTGAATGTAAAGCTTAGGTAAAAGATTTTTTTTCTTTTGCTTTGAGCTAAAAAAATCACTGCCAAGTTCTTTATCTACAGAATGACACACAGTCAATAACAGTTGAAAAATTCATTTACACTTATTTTGACTGAAAAAACCTACAATATCAAACAAAATTATATTTTGAAAATAAATATCAAATATAAAAATATCATGATATTTTGAAAATAAATATCAGTATATATCATGATATATATCACCAAACCCTGTGCACAATGTATTCACAATATCAGACATGAAATAGACTATCACTTGGATGTTTTCTATGTGACTAATATGAGCCGTTTAAAACAGTTATAACGTTCAGAAACAAAACTTTGAGCCATCTTCTGTATTGTGTTTAAAACATTTCTTTTGACCATTTTTTGCAATAAACATTTACAATTGAATCATTCTATTTTTAAACACCCAGTATAATTGGTTGTTACATAAGACCACATGGAAAATACACAGCTGAAGTGGAAATACCTATCAAATTACATATTTACAAAAAAGCCGAGCTACTATTTATCATATTCATAATTTTAAAAATTTAAGAGTAAAAAAAAAAGTTATTCACACATTCCAATGCTCTAGCAAAAATAACTAACGTGATTGATTTTTTTATGATTAATAAATTGAGTAATTTGATGCATGTAAAAACTGATAGCAACCTTATACAAATTATGGAATTCTCCTTCAAATTAATAGCGTACAATTCATAAATGCAATTTGTTTCAGTAAAAAAAGAGAGAAAAAACTAATAACTTGAGCTTCTAACAGCAAATAAATGCTTAAGCAAAATTAACAGTTTAAAATTTTATTAGTAATCTTTAATCATCTTTATCAGTAGTTAAATTATACAGTCTGTCTGAAAAGTTTAGGCATACACTAAAATATGATGATAATATTGGAAGGAGAAATACATGGAATAATTTCAAGATAAATATTCTAAATATAAAGGAAATGAAACATAATAGAAATATTATAATAGTTACATCAACACTATTTATTTTAAAATGATGCCTTTTTTAATTTTTGTTACAAAACCACTATCTCAAAAGTTTAAGTATATTCTGCAAATATAAACAAATGCTGGATTGGTTTGAGCCAACCAATCTACTGGTTTTCCTGAACAGTATAATAGTGAATTTGGTTATTTAAGATGTCAAAGGGTATGGATTTCACAAGAGGAAATTTTAAAGATTTTTAAGTTGAAATAAAGTTTTTTCTTGAAATTTCTAGAATATTCAAACTTTAAAAGCGAGGAATATATTAAATGTGTGCTACAAATAACAATTTCGAACGAAAACCAAGATGCAGCAGCCATGTCAAAACAAATTATAAATAATATCAGGGTCAATGTCTCAAAGGAACATAGAAACATAAAAGAATGCAAGAACTTAAAAAAAATGTCTTGCAAAACATGCCTAAAATCACATCATAAAAAGGCCAGAATGGATTGAGCTCATATTTACATATCGTACGGGGACAAGTAGCTCGCCATATTATTCAGTCATGAAAAGAAATTAAATATGGATGGTCCTGATGGCTAAAATTGCTACTGGCTTGACCTCGGAAAATAACAATGTACTTTATTCAATAACGGCAAGACGAAGTTGATGGTTTGGAGAGTGATTGGCTTTAATGACCAAACCACCCTGGCCATGGGACACAAAACTCGAACAAATTATCAAAAGACATTTGAGCAACATGTACTTCCAATTGATGACATCGTAAGAGTTCAGACTGGACAATGGTTCAATCCACAACTCCCAAAGTACAAAACAGTGACTTTTTGCACAAAATGTCACATTTTAGATTAGCCAGTAAGCCTAGACAAAAATTCAATTGAAAACATTTGGGCTATCCTAACACATGAAGTACACAAGAATGGAAAGTAACATGACTCTGTTAAAGAACTAAATGAGGTAATTGAAAAAGCATGTATTCTTTGTCTCCAGTAATAATTCAAAAACTATTTGATTTAAGAGAAACATGATTATTTGAAATTATCCTGAACCAGGGAACTAACTACTAAGAATAAATAGCATCATGTAAAAGTTTTAAATGATGTGTTTTTCCATTGTGCCTAAACTTTTGAGATACTGTATAGTTAGACTTTTATGAATTTTTATCAAAGTTATAATAATGTACCCATTTATTCATTTTGACATGATTTGTTTAATTCTGTATAGTTATTTAATAAATGACATTTTCTGGTTTTGCCTAAACTTTTGAGACAGCCTGTAAACTGATCATTTGGCAAGGTATAAAAATAAAAAATACAATAAATACGCAGTTTCATGACCAAAAAATCACACTTAAATAAGTTGACATTGATGTACCTTTTAGTCGAGAAATACAGAAAGGATTTCAATATTTATTTTATTTTTAATAATCTTTTCAGTAGCTGAACTATAAATTGATTGTTCGGCAAGAAATAAAAATTAAAAATGCAATAGTTACATTATTATTTATTTATTTTTAAATTGCTAGATTTTGTTCTTTGCAAAATTGCACAATTACTGTATTTTTTATTTTTATTTATCGCCAAATGATCAATTTTATTTTAGCTACTGAAAAAACTATTATAAACAAAAAACAATACTAAAATCACTTCAGCAGTTTCCAAGAAAGTGGTACATCAATCTCAACTGTTTTACATGATTTTCTTGCTTGAGAAATTGCACAACTATTGTATTTTTATTTACTGTTCAACGATCAATTTGCAGTTTAACTGCTGATAAAACTATTAAAGAAAAGTGCTGAAATCTCTTCTGTAATAAATGAAATAATTGTAGAAAAATATAAAAACTACCTTAAAAACATACCTACAAGTTTCAACCTTCATCTGAGGTCATCATCAGGATAAAAGTCAACCTCAAGGTGTTTCAATTTGAAACATCTTCTGATTGACTTTTATCCTGATGATGACCTCAGATGAAGGTTGAAACATGTAGATATATTTTTAGTGTAGTTTTATGTCTTTTAAAGTGCATACATCAGTTTAGCAATGTGTATATATTTTACAATTATTTCATTTATTAAAGTTTTATATGGTGTAAACCTCCAGGACTTTTTGATATCTCTTCTGTAGTTCCTCAGGAAAAAGTACATCAATGGGACACCAATAGAAATGTTAATTCACAACAATGGTGGCACACTTTATTGAAACTTGAACAGCAACCAAGAAGTTTCGTTAAAATAAGATTAATATTATGAAAAAGTACAAAGTATTAAAAAAAATAATAATAATAAATATGGATAATCTAAATAATAAATCACTAAAATAATTAACTAGAATAAATACTTTTGAAACTTCTTACCCTTGAAGACCACACTGATGGCCCAAAAATTGCTGATATCATATGAATAATCATCACAGTGTACTGCGCTTCTGTTACATCAAACCTAAAATGTATATAAAATTACTTATTAAAAAAAGGGGAAGAATAAAATAAAATTAAGTATACAGTATTATCCATTTGGGGAAAATATGTATATATATATATATATATATATATATATATATATATATATATATATATATATATATATATATATATGGGAATGAATAGCAACATTCAAATGAAAAATATCAACTCCATGAAATGCAACAATCCACAGACTGTGATAAATTCATGAATCAGTATGAGTTCAGGATCCACGAGAATGGAATGGTCAGTAGTAAAAGGACACTAACGACGATCGGTTGGTAAAAGAAGGAAAGTAAGGTTTAAGAGTTTGCAAGGTTTAGCTGCATGAAAAAGAAGCATATAAGCAGACTCTTCCATAAATTGTTTATTAAATATTCAAAACACTATTATTTTTCTTTAATATAATCATCTGTTTATGTATTGAACTCTTTATTTGTGTATTTCATTTCCCATTAAACGTTTGTGTTAGTCTTCATATTCAGATGTGATCCTTGTTGTGGTAAAGTTCTGTTTGTTATTCACACAACAATTTTGGGCACTCAGCCGGGATGTGGAAGAACAAAAAAAAGAGGGAGGGGCAATATTTTATATCGGTAAGTAAGAAAAAATAATATCTTCAGTGAAAGTTAAGAATTTAATTATGATGGAAAGTGTGGAACATAAACTTCAACTTCCATAATTGAGTCTACTAGCATAATAATGAACGTCTATAATTTTATCTTGTTATAAAATATTCAAGAGAAAGGATGTGAGTATTAAATAGAGCAAGGAAAGTAGATTTGCTAATCCTATTTGACAGTCCAGGATTAAGAATTTTTCTCCATCTTTCAATATTGTGCTGAGAGTGCAACTAGCAATCTCAAATTTTTTCACTACATTGCTTTTTATAACATTATTCTTCACACACTTTATAATTTAGACTTTCTCGTCTAAACTTAAATATTTCCTTTTGCTAGACATAGCTAGCATAAAAAGAGTTTTAAAAATGAACACATGATAAATTTACAAGAAAAGCAAATGTCAATGAAATCAGTCATCAAATAAAAAAGAAACATAATCAAGTTCATCTAAGCTGCCCCCCCTTCTGTCTATTTTAAAATACTGTCCCCTTTCCCAAATCCCTCTTGGAAGTATTGAAAATATGTGATTGGCCATAGAAAAAAAGATTGAAGGTTACGTCATAGCAAAAATAGCTAGTATTTAAATATAATATGAATACATAAAGCCTAGCTTTTTTATAAACAAAAGCAATTTTAAGAGATATATTTATGTAATAAAATGCCGTTTTCTATGATAGTTTCCAATATCCGCACTTTTGCATACTCAGATTACATTTAGACCACATTAATCCGGATAACTGGAGTTTACTGTATAATGAAATAATTCATTATAACATTTTAACGAAATAATTCATTATAGCATTCCAATGAAAGGACGTTATAATGAGCAAATCTTTGGAGCACTTTCAATTTCATTATAAGGTGCTTTAACTGTATTTCTTGTTGCAGCTTCACAACCAGTTGCCTTTTTTTTTTATGAACATTGTTTGGTGCATGTAACTCTTATACAGTTGTTATAACCTTATCCACTTGGGGACGAGCGACACGTATAGGTGTCACATAAGATGCTCAGAATCCTCGATTATTCCCACCAGTTATTTTTTATTGTAAGCTTTGCCTTATTTAATCATAACATTTCTGCGATTTAATTAGGTGAAAATTTTTGTTTTGAAAAACTGGAGGTAAAAGATTAAAAATTCTGCAAAGGACGCTCGTCGTGAAGGGGTTAAAGAATATTGGGTGATTAATCAGCTGTGGCGGGTTATTGGAAAAATGCCTTAAAATTAAATTATTAATTTATAATTAAGTTCTTAAAATTTTAAAATATTGTATTGTCATCAAAAATAGAACCTTTGCACATATTTTTTATAATTCTAGCATATCATTAAGTGAGCTAAATATAGGTTACAAAATTACATCTTTATATACAAAAACCGTTGAGTTAAATAAAAAAGTGTAATTATGACATTATTTCACACGAAACAGCTATTTTATATCAATATTATTGACTAGTGAATCACAAAAAGATTTATACCTTCCAAAGCGTAGTGTACCAGACACGTAGGTCTGCCAATGAGCTACATAAAACAGTGTTATAGCTACAAAACACTGAAAGAACATCCAAGATGGATATGTGCCAAGTTGCACTGCAATGCAAACTCCCAGTGATACAAATACTAAAAAGAAGAAAAAAGTGTTAATTAGTAAACAGCCAACTACAATGTATATCTCACACATATAAGTTACAAAATGCTTATGAAAAATTTAAATAACATATGTCAGTCTTCATAGTACTGATATTATACAGTAAAATCGGCCTAAAGATAATTTTTACAATCTGGGTAGATCTACTATGACTGGGCGAACCTTTTCACATCCATGTGCCAACTTTTTTTTGTAAAATGTTTTACATGACAATGAAGTGCCAACAATTAAAAAAACAAAAAATAATGAATCAAAATTACTTGAATTTTGTTCATTAAGATTAAAAAAATCGGGGGTAACATACATATCGGAGATATTGCACTCACTGTAATAATTAAAGTAAAAATTATATTTTAGAAAGTAATAAAAAAGTAAATGTTATTGTATCTTGAAAGCCAAATAATTAATATCGGGCGTATACCTAGTTATTTTTAATGAAATGTAAGCTGAACTAAAGTCATCTGGCAAGTGGTTTCTATTTAAGTTTTTCATATCATTTATTTCCAAAAATAATTACTCACAGGTATAGGGTAAAGGGTAGGAAAGTTGTCAAACTGGCAAAATTAATTAATTTTACCTGGCAAAATCATTATAATTTTATCATTGTCATTTTTGCTTATATTGCCTGATGATCATTCTTTTCCATATACACCAAATTTAATCTTAATTTGATAAATAATTCGGCATATATTGAAATAGATTAGAATTCAATAAGTTGCATTACAATTTCTCCAACTTCAGAAAATGTTTAAAATTAGAAAAACTTAGCGTGTTTGAATTCATGTATTTTGTTTAATTTTATTCTATTTTATTTTGGAATGTCAGTCAACACTGTTTCGAAAATATTCTGTTGCACGCCATAGGTTTACCGTCCCTGTATTTATGAGGACCAATATATAGCAAATACATGTCTATATAATGATAATTTTGTCTTTTTTGAACTGGTCGTAGGATTATATCAGTATACATTGAAATTTTTCATGTTCAACAATCGAACTAAAATCAGTTTTGATTCACATCAGCTTTGACATTCTATTTTGAGCCAAGCATTTTCGACCTATATTTCATGATATTCAGGAGTCTAGGAGAAATGAAAGTTGGTAAAAAAGACATTAGATTGAAACAAGGCATTAAAAAACTCTAGAAATCTTTTTATTAAAATGTAAAATTAGAACAGCTAATAATAGTCTAATTTATGACTTTCTCCATCGGTGTTGACTTCTATTCATATGACCAATGAGAGGTTGGTTTCATTTCAGCTCTCTTAGCTGAATAGCATTAGTTTCTCACTTATATTAAACACATTATATATAATTTTTAGTTGTTAAAATTTTTTTTAGTGAATGATAAAAAATAAAATTTTTTATTAATTAAAATTATGAAAAACATTTAATTGCTCTTGTATTACATGGATCATCAATATTTTATATATTATATTAGGATTAAGCAAACTGACCATGATTCTGTTTAAAATGATAACCTGTCTATAATGTTAGTTTTAGGCAGCTTCCATTACAAAAAATAGGAAGTTACCTATTGTATTGCAGCAGCCCAGAGGAAAGCAATTCTGAAAATTTTCACCGATCATGACTCCCAGATCACAAAACAACCCTCTGTCCAAATGTTGATTTATATATCTATCTGATTTTTCTCATGCGATAGTACTCGTATTTATCAACTGATTTGAATATGACTGAACATGTGTACAAGACTTAGAAAGATCTCAATCTCGATCGAATTTGTTGGCCATCTTCTTCTGCTATCTTGTTTCAAAATGACAGCCACTTAAAGATTTCAAGTTCAAAAAGATGTTTAAAAAAAAATTAGAAATCCTAAAAGTTATTTCCCTTAAGTTTTTGGTCTTGATACAAGGATTCCGGAGCATTTTTTGTTTCATTTCAATCTTTAAAAATGGCTGACAGAATTTAAAATTCTATGCTGGCTGACATTTGGAAACAAAAGAACAGATTAAAAATAAGGGATTCCTTCATAATCAGGTATAGTTAATGAGTTTTATTGAACATGATTTCTCACAATTTTTTTTTCATTTGTTTACATTTGTTCTAACTCTCATAGGCTTAAAACTGCATAGTCATATCTGCCAACGTCAAATTCTCACCAAGCTTGGCGAAATATTGCCAAATTTGACCAGAAAATAGTTCACCATAAATGGAAGCCAGCTTGGCGATAGCTTACAATCTTATTTTTAATTCCCATCCAACTTCAATATTGACAAAAACTGAGAATCTTCTATAATCAGGTTCCACATATTTTAGCTTTGTGTGTTTGAGTAAAATTAGCTGAATTCTTAACAACGTGGAATGAAGAAGCTACCTTTTCCTCCCAATACAGGCCAGAAGGTCTTTTTTTTTAAAGGTCTCTTCAATATCATTATAGGCTAGGCAGATTTTACAGTAAATCATCTAACATAGGACTGATCAATCTCTTGCTTCATAGAGACTGCGAAATTTTAACTCATTTTGCACTGCTTGTTCTGGATTTTTAACAATAAGCCCTGCTCTTTCATACTGTATTATTCAACAGGATTTTTTAAAATTCATGTTTATATTAAAAACAATAAAGTAGAATTCAGATTATCTGAGATATTTAGTTAAGGGAGCTCTTCACTGTCCTCTTTGATTGTGAAATCCCATGTTGACCTATGGGAAATTATAATTTGGTGATTACTCAGTACACCTAATATTATTATCAAAATACAGTTTTCACCATCAGAAAGTAGACATTAGATGTCGATATAGTGCATTTTAAAAAATTGCCTCCTTAAAGTTTTAAACTTTTAGTATTTTCAAGAAGATAAAAATTGAAAATTTTCCTCAAATAGAAATTTTAAAGTTTACAGAGCTTTTTAAAATACTTGAAATTTAAAAAGACATTTGTTAAAAACTCACATATTTTGCATTGAATGTCTACTTTCTGATGGTGAAAACGATATTTTGATAATTATATTAGGTAATGAGTCATCATCTAATTAAATATCCTAATACATTAACATGGGATTTTGCAATCGAAGAGGAGAAAATCTGTTTTGGTGAAGTGTCTCCTTAAAAAACACTGTCACATCACAAGTCAATCAATTATACAAAACTCAACAAAACTTAAGAAATGATTAAAACACTGTTAAATTATTTCAATGTGCACTAGATTTGGTACATTTATGTTAGCCAGACACAAACAGCTCATCTCATCAATAGCAGCTTTTACCTTTTGCATGCACAAATTAAAAGCAATGCTTTGATGTTGAAATAAAGTGCTTTGATTTATGGTATTATTTCTTCATTATTATTATTACTTTGTATTTTAAATAAAATTTGTGAAAGGCGTATATTTTAAATTTTAAACATATGTAATATGTGTTTTAAATGTATTTTCAATAGAAGCTATGTGTATTTTAAATTAAATTAAATGAATGCAATACAAATGATGGCGATAGAAACAATATATATTTGGGAATTTATCACCTGAGCCTGGCTAACATGAAGGTAACCGTAGATTTTATTAAATGAAGAATTTTGTCACAATAACAATTTTATCAAAAAGAATAGAAATAAAATAGATCAAAAAGAATTTTTGAAATCCAGAAGAATTCATACCAACAAATACCTCAGCCCATCATAATTTCATTTGCAACAAAATGGTTTGAAAGAACAGAAGTAGATGTAACATGAATGTTTTCATTACATAGAATGCCAAATTTTGCAGCAAGCAAATCACAATTAAGAAAAAACAAGAATCTATCAAAGATTTTTTTTTCTTAAAAATGTTTTTTTTTTTTACCTTATGACAAAAAATACAAGGTATGCAATTACAGAAATTTCTCCTTAAATTTGCTTTACTTTTATTTATAATATTTCTTTTACAATAACGGTTATTAAAGAAAAAAAAAATATATGACAGTAACTATTTACTTCCAATTGAGTTACCTCTAACAATAGCCAGCCAACACAATTCACTCAGACAACCTTTTGGCAATAGCAACTGGTAGACAGCTAACATAATAAGCCACAGATAAAGGAACTCCATTAAAAAATGAAAACATAAATACACTTTATTGTTTTAATACAATCATACTGATTGGTAAAGATATAAAAGTTGAAATTTCCCCAACTGAATCGATGAAAAAAGTGTCCAGGCTGGCAATCTAACATAGAACCTGTTTCTGGTGTTAACTCACCAGTGTCACCCAAACCCCATTCAGGAAACAGTATGTTTCTCAAGTGAACAATATTGCAATTACTCAAATGCAATTTCATTTGTGCATTACTTTATTCTTATGTGAAGTCTAAGCACTCTTAAGCTGAGTTTATTTAACACCCAGGTAGAATTTTAAATACATAATTCACTATTTTGATGTTATTATTATTATTATACTTGGGAGGGAGAGAAATCCTGCTATTACTGTTAAAGGGTTAATGTGCAACAAGGGCGCCCATATGGGGGGGCAAGGGGGGGCTTGAGCCCCCCCCTAGATTTTGGTTTTGTCAATTTTTTTTAATATAAATCAGTTGCAAGATATGAAAATGTATCTTGTATGAACAAAGCATAATAAAATATGACTCGACAACATCAGAAGGCACCGGAAGAAATATCCGTTTTAGACGGGTTTCCGTCTTAGCAGGTATAATTGTTGGGAATTCATTTTGTCACAACCCTATTTTTTTTCTTTTAAAGCTGGATTCTGTTTTAGACAGGTTCTGTTTTCATAAGTTTTTAATTAGTCCTTTCCAATAGTCTGCTTCTAACAAAGAGAAAAACCACAAGATAGGAAACAAATTCCGTTTTAGACGATTTTTATCTTAGCTGTTGTTACTGTGTAGTTTTTCCTACAAGACGGTAACACTTTTCCTGCATAAGGAAGGATTTTGTTATAGACAGGATCTATTTTCACAGGTAAAATTGATTTTGCATGAACAAAACGCGGAGAAATTAGAGAGAGATTTAATAATAAGATGTGAACGGTACAGTGCAATTTTTAATTGAAAAATTCTTTTTCCCGAATCTAATAAAGATTAGAATCCTGAATGTGTCAGATTGTACGCAGCCCGAACTCGAAAATTCTATCTTAAGTCTACAGAACAAGACAAAATAATTTTCGTCGACTTCTTGTAAATCACACTTTCCTGGTCTATGTGAAACAATGTGGTCAGAAAAGTATAAGTCCACACTATATTTCTCTAATTGTTTTGCCACTGTTAAAGAAAATCTCTGTAATCTTTCTCTAGACAATAGTACGAACCAAGAAACACGCTCACAAGCCATTCATTTAGATGCTGCAACGTCATATATAAAGTTTATTGTACATCTCAAAATAATTTCTCAATATTTTTTCTATCTGGAGCCAGTTGTAAACATATTACAATCTGTAGATTAAGATTTGCATTCGGTTTATCAGAACATAAAGATGGAACTTCTTGAGATTTTTCTTATGCACAGAATGGAATCAGAAGTAGAATTTTCAGAAATTTTCATGGAGCTAATGGAGAATTGTTATTGTAAGAAATCGAAATCAAAATGTTTAGAACGTCTACCGTTAGAATCTTATCGTTCGAACCTTCCTATGGCCACTCCTCTTGAATATTACAGAGCAGCATTTCTAAATCCATATTTAGACTCTTTAATTATATCACTTGAGTCAAGATTTTTGAATCGAAATGAAACGTCATTCAAAGCAATTTTACTTCATCCCAATATGATGAAAAATATGAAAAAAAATGTTTTTGTCAAAGAAATCAAGGAGCTATCTCATTTTTATAATATTGAGAATTTGGAGTCGGAAGCAAGAACATGGCTTGATTTGTTGAAAAGAATACAAAAGAACTAGTCGGATGTGCCAATCCCAAAACTTTCTTCTATCTCAGTCATGTTAATACTTCAAAATTCGCTATCACATCGCCAATAAAATCAATATTTTTCGTCATTCTGTTGCACGTCAGTTGCTTGCGAATCGTCGGATTACAGGGATGCGAACAACCGGTGTATACTAAACTACTAAAGTCCTTCTGGCCTGAACCGACAGGAAAAAATAGCCTCCCTATTCCTTGGTTTTACGATTTTAGCTAATTTTACTGGAAAACACGAAGGTAAAATGCGTGGAACCTAAATAAAGAAGATTCAATCCCAGTTTTCGTCAACATTGAATTTCAATGAGGATATCGCCAAATTAGTTCTCTACAGCCAAGTTGGCTTCATTTATGGCAACTTATTTTGGTCGCCAAATTTGGCGATATTCCGCCAACTGTCGCCAAGTTTGGCAAGAATTTGACGTTGGCGAATATAAATAAATAGTGATAAGCATGTAATAGGATTAATGGTTACAACAATGAAAGAAAATTTGCCGAAACCATGTTAACTAAAACTCATAAATTAAACCCGCTTATGGATGAATTCTGCTGTCTTGTTTGAAAATGTCAGCCACCCTAAAATTTCAAACCGCTATATCTCAGCTATTTTTTAAAATAGAGGCAAAACAAAAATTGCTCCGGATCAAGGCCGAACATTTAACGAAAAAAAGTTTTAGGATTTCTAATTTTTTTGAATTTGCACATCTTTTTGAATTTGAAATCTTTAAATGGCTATCACAGCGCCCCCTTTCGTCGGAATATCCCCAAATTCTAATAGAACCTGCTTGCCATAGCCAAAAACATAGAAAAAAAAATTGGTTCAATTTGAAGTATAACTTTATACACTCTTCGATGATACAACAGTGAAAATGGAACAAAAATATCGATCACAGCGCCCCCTTTCGTCGAAATATCCCCAAATTCCGATAGAACCTGCTTGCCATTGACAAAAACCTAGAAAAAAAATGTGGTTCAATTTGAAGCATAACTTCATACACTTTTAGATGGTACAATGAAGACACACAGACGGACGGACGGACAGACAGACAGACATTTTGTAAAAACATGTTTTTCGAAATCTCTGACCCTTAAAACGTGTAAATCCGTCAAAAACCGGAAGTCAAAAAAAATTTCGATTACAATACTTTCTTCTATTATAGATAGAAGAAAGTAAATGTACTGCAAAATCTGTTTTTTTTTTAATAGTGGTGCAAATAGGATAGAAAAATAGTCTCCCGTGGCAGCCCTGTATATGTCATCTGTTTACAGACTATGTTTATGTGGGAGTGGATAAAACAGATTTCATGCACCTTCTCAATGGACTATATTATTTCTTTTCAAAATGGACTTTGTCTACTATGGTTGTGAGCCCCTTATTCAGTACCCTCAGGTCAGTGGTGAAGGAGATTATGTTCCGAATTGTCTGAAAATTTAAGGCATTTGGTTCCGAAAATTCGAACATAAAAAATGTCGCGGAAGAATATCACAAATTTTGACAAATGATCATAGAAAACACCAATTTCGTTAATCGTTCGCAGAAAAAAATCGCTAATTTCGTCAAAGGATCACGGGAAAAAGACGAATTTCGTCAAAAGATCGCGATAAAAACGCAAATTTCGTCAAGGAATCGTGGAGAAAACGTAAATAAGAATCGTGGAAAAAAATGAAAATTTTGTCAAAGAATCGTGAAAAAACACAAATTTCCTCAAAAAGGATCGCGAGAAAAACGCAAATTTCTTCAAAGAATCGCGGGAAAAAACTCAAATTTCGTCAAAAAATCGCGAAAAAAACGAAATTTCGTCAAAGAATCTTGGGCAAAACGCAAAATTTCTAAAGGAATCGCAGAAAAACGCAAATTCGTTTAAGGATCACGAGAAAAATGCAAATTTTGTCCAATAGCGGAAAAAACGCAAATTTCGTGAAAGAATCGCAGAAGAAACACAAATTCCGTTAAAGATTCGTAGAGAAAAACGCAAATTTCGTCAAAAGATTGCGGAAAAAGAAACTCAAATTTTGTCTAAGAATCGCGGAATAAAACGAAATTTCGTCAAAGAATCGCGAAAAAAAAACGCAAATTTATTCCAATATTTGTGGAAAAAACGAAAATTTAGTCAAATATTTGTGGAAAAAACGCAAATTTCGCCAAAGGATCGCGAAAAAAGGCAAATTTCGTCAAAAGATCGCGGGAAAAAACTCAAATTTTGCCAAAAGATAGTAAAAAAACGCAAAGTATCTTAAATATTTACTAAAATGTATGATAGCTTTGGTGGAAGTTGAGATTTTTCTCAGCCCCCCCCTAAATTTAATCATATGGGCGCCCTTGATGTGCAACTTAACATTTTTATGATTTGTTAAAAAACATTTATTATTATACACAGTTTTGGAGTATAAGAATGTTTTTAACAGAGCATGAAAAAGCAAATGGGATAAAAACCTGTAGAAAGAGAATCACAGCCATGATCAAAAAGTTCACCAAGAGGCGAACTAGTTCCTGTTCTTCGTGCTTGTTTGCCATCGCAAGCATCTAATGTCTGATATATAAATAGACCAACAGCACAAAGTACAAAAGCCCAGCGAGGAGCCTATAAATAAAGAAAATAATCAAACAAATAATACATGTAGTGTATAAGACAAAAGCAGTTTATTTAATTATATATATATGGACAAACAATCTTACTACAGAAGATACTCAACAGATAGTTCTGGATTTTGTTAATAGTAATATCCTTGGAAAGCTCTTGGCTCTTGCCATGAGGATCCGGAAATATATAGGAACTACTTGTCCAAATCCAACCATTCACAAGATGTCATTTTCTTCTGTGACACCATGCATAAAGAAAAATAAAAAATAAATCTAATATTTTCAAAAACGGTGTCATTCGAGAACTCTTGCCATGCGAATCAAGAAATGTATAAGAACTACCCTTCTAAATCTTACTGTTAAAAAAATATTCTTCCATTTCTTCCATGATGTCAAGTACAAAAACGCAAGATTCCATCAGAAGTTAGAGTCTCAAATTAATCTCATTAGTTAGTTAATTGTAGTAATGCTTCTCCATATAAAAGTATTTCCAACAACAGGACATCACGGAAGAAATTAGCCCATATCTCAAACAGCTGAATAGTTCTTATATATTTCTTGATCATATCACATGCTTTCCAACAATACTACTCTTGACAAATTCCAGAACTAATAGTTGAATATGTTCTTAAGAAAATAGACTTTAGCCAAAAAAAAAAAAGAAATTTTAACAAGACCTTTCTGGGAACATAAACATACACACAATTTCATAAATATGAGCAATTTCAGAACTTCCTTAGTGGCCCTCACAATTATGACTATGCCAAGGTCCTAATGCATGAATATGTAATAAAAAATTAAGAATAATTAACGTAATACAAAATAACATCAGGATTTGAAATACGGTTTGAATTTTAAGGAGGATTTTTCAATTTGTTAAAATTCAAGTTTTTAACTAGATTAGATAGATTCATGATTCTTTTCTGTAATTATTTAAAAAAATTCATAATTTTTTCTGGGACCGACTGCTAAAATTTAAGATTTTTTCCCACGACCAATTGACAAAATTTGTGATTTTTTTTTTCTTTCATGACCACCAATTGATGAATTGATTTTACACAGTTCTACAAAAAATAAATAATTTGCGGAAGAATCACATGCCTGGAAAATAATTTAAGAGCGTAAATCCCACACAGTATTTTTCATTATGTGAGATTTTCCTATTTTGTACATGATTCACACAATTCTGCTCGCTATTTCAAACACTGAATATATTGAGAATTTTTAGGTGGAAGTTAACATTAAATGAAATTTTCCGAAAGAATGAAAAGTATCCGGATCAGAAATTAAACATGGGACCTTGGCTTCTATACTTGGCCTGGACACTTTTCACTCTGTTGGGAAACAATTGTTCAACAATTTTTAGCTATGATTTTAAGGTCCCTTCACAAAATTACTCTTAATAAAATAGGTTTCTTCACAAAATTCCATTCCATAAAAACATACACGTCATCAGGGATCATTCTAGAGAGTTTCAGAAGGGTGGCCTGCCCTCATGCCCTTTTTAGATAAAATCCGCCCTCCTTGCCCCTTTTCAGGTTGAATTCTACCCTCCTTGCCCTTTCTCTAGGTAGAATTCTACCCTCCTTTTCTTCCTGAGTAGAATCCTGCCTTGTTTGCACTGTACTTCCAAAAATTCTTTACTCATCTTTTATTTTTAGAATGTTAGTATGGTACATCAGGAGTACCTCTTTCCCTCTTTATTTCTCTGTGAAATGCCCTGGTATGTCTAATCTTTGACTTTGAGTGATTCATCTTTTCATTTATCATTTTTTCCATTGAACAAGACATAAAGGGTAACTAAGGGTCATAGATTAATTTCACCTTGTCTAGTGAAATATAGTATTAGCAGGGGTCGATGCAGGTTTTTTTTCTTGGGGCCCATTTTGTGAAAAGTAAAGGTTATTTTTGTGAAATTTATTATATTTTTGTGAAAAATAACATTTTGTAACGAATGTTGAAATTCAGTTAATCAAATTCGAACTAAGCATTTATAAACAAAAACTTTTTAAAATCCTTTTGCTGAAGTTTTCCTCTCTGGCGAACTTGTTTGTTTAAAAATTACACAATTTAAAACATCACAAAATAATAAATACTAAGATTTTATGGAATAGAATTTTGTGAAAAGGCCTATTTTGGTAAAAGGAATTTTGGAAGGGGCCCATTTTATTAAATTGATTTTTGTGAAGGGGCCTGTTTTACTAAATAGATTTTTGTGAAGGGGCCCTAAATAGGCCCCAAATTTTGCCTGGATCGACCCCTGATTAGATCAGGCATTCTGGCCTTTGACCACATGATAACTTACATAAGTTCTATACAAAATTTGATAAGTAGCTTTAGAATTTTTATTTTGTAGCTTTTTCAACACCAGGAAAAAGTTATCTAGCAAATAAAAGTTTTAGAGAGAGAAGTTTTTTAATATCGTAGGAAAAGGGGGAATATAGTAAACTGTGAATATAGTAAACAATTTTACAATAAAAATCGAGAACATAAGTTTCATTTTGCTATTTTTAATTCTTTTCAGATGGTGAAGTTATGGAAATTAGAAATGTTATTGGATTATTTTAATTAAGGAGTACTTTAAGCTGTTGCTAGACTTCCCTCCTCACCAGTATATTGGTATATACACTTATTACAAAAATGCCCTTTTTATGAAATGATGTGCCCTTTTCAACAAAATTGCCCTTATTATGTAATGTGCACCCTGCCCTTTTTTATGTTCCAGAATGATCCCTGCATGTCATTATTTTTATTTTGTTAGGTTTTAAAATGTGTAATTTGCAAATAAAACAAGTTCACCAGAAAGGGAAACTTTAGCAGAAGGATTTAAGTTATTAATAATAAATGCTTGGTTCGAATTTGGATAACTGGATTTCATCTTTCATGACAAAATGTTATTTTTTACAAAAATAACTTTTACTTTTAACAAAATAGGTCCCAAGAAAAAATCTCTGCATCGACCCCTGGGGAGCATCAGTGACAGCTGTACCAATAGCTCAAATCATTTACAATTTAAGCATTATTTAGTAACAGTTGTGATAGTAACCATAGTCTTATGTTCAAAGAATAAACAAACTGTTGTACACAGTTAAGCCTTGATATCATGAATCTCTTTAATCACAAATCCTTTGATAGCTAAAATAAATAAATAAATATTATTTGGTACAGATGTCAAATGCACACCACGTTGGCACGATTTTTTTCCCCTGCCAATTTAGCGAAAACTTTGTTTTTGAATATTAATTACAAATGGCATTCAATAATAGCACGTGATTTTTTATTTCAATATAAAAATAAAATAACGTAATAAATGAAATAGCTTCTATTATTTTTAGAAATGAAATAAAAATAAATAAATGATAGTTTGATATAAATAAATATTGATATACACATAATAAAAATAACTTATTGAATTAAAATAAAAAATAAAAGTAAATAAACAATAATTTACATAAAGTTTTCGCCAAATAGGTGGAAGAAAAAAAATCGTGCCAACTGCCAACGTAATGCGTATATGACGTCTGTGCCTATTTTTTCCCCACAGTTATTCAAAACATTTTCTTTGAAATCCGTACTATCTGCGATTATCTTTTTTCTGTCAGAGCACTAAATGAACAATTATGATCCTTTCTGGTTAATTAAAAAAAAAGCCTTTGATAAGGAATCCCTGGAATGAATTGACATTTATAAAATAAGTTTTTACACCTTCTTTCGAGAATTACTGTATATTGTCACTTGACACTTCTCTGAAATTGCCATGTTCATGTTTCTAAAAGAAAAAAGGCTACAGGGGAGTCCACCGTTACGTGTGTGACTTTTAGAGAGTATTTTTTTGCAAATTGAGACAAATTTGGAAGTGAAATTATTTAGATAACGTTTTACTTTTTTCATTGCTATTACAGGACACATGCAGAGTCATTTTTGTAGTGACACCTTTAGTCTAAAGTAATAACATTTTTTTTTTTTTAAATAGTAAAGTCATTGTTACATGTGTGACTCAGAAAAATCCTACACGTAACAACGACTTTACTATTTTTTTTTTAATTGTTATTACTTTAGACTAAAGGTGTCACTACAAAAATGATTCTGTATGTGTCCTGTAATAGCAATAAAAAAGTAAAACGTTATCTAAATAATTTCACTTCCAAATTTGTCTCAATTTGCAAAAAAAAAACACTCTCTAAAAGTCACACACGTAACAGTGGAATCGGCCTTTTACATTACAATTAGTAGTTAAAAAAGTGACACCAAAAAAATTAACCATTAATGAGGATCTTCATAAGAATTAATGATGTACAAATGAAACTTCCTGAATATTGTCTGGTAATAATCTGTTTCTATATATATCATAAAATCTCAAATCTTTCACAAACTTCAAGATGTTTCTAAACAAAATAGAACAAACGTCCAGGGGGTGATAATAAATAGACATCAAAACAAACAATTTTCGTCCATGAATCCAAGATTGTGATGTGTGGGAACAGTGGATTGTTTCAGCTGCTGAGTTAGAAGATAGATTAATGTTTCCAAAAATCCAATTGCAGTCTGCAATTATATAGTAACTTTTATTTCTTCATATTATTTTTAATTAATTCTACCTACCAAGGCTTATTGAAAGCTTTCCCTAATATATGTGATTAAAAAAGCTTATTTTTATGGTATCACAAAAATTAAGATGTTAATATTTACAAAAAAAATTCAATGCCTCAGTAATTACTGTGGCATTCAATTTTTTTTCACAAAAATGGACGCATAATATATAAAAATGCATTTCATTATTACAATATAAATCTGCAACAAAAGGATATTTACAGTACAGCATAAAAAAGAAATGTCACCCAAAAAACAAAAAGGAAAAACATTCTAAAAATGTTGTATGTTACCTCTCGAGTTCCATCTGGACTATAACATATCAATATTATTGACGTTAAAATGTTAATAAACAGACCCATTACAGTCATTAAATTAGGGGCTAACCATAAAGGTAGTTTTTGAACAAGCCAGTTCCAAAAAGGCTGCACGATCGGATCCATCAAGGTACGACCAGATGAACTGTATTTATGATCACTAATCCGTTTCAATTGAAGCGGAGACAAAATATCTCTTGTTAAAAACATTTTTAGTTATAAGTATTTGTAACAATGGTCATATAAAATGATAATATACAAGTTCGTATCAATTAAATGTCAATACACACAACACATAAACAACATAACACGTCTTGATATTGATAATTCAGTTCAACAACGGTAGAGGACTAGATAGACACTCTTTCTGTGGCCAATCAAAATACAGCACTCTGTTTATCGCCAAAATAAGTTATTCATTGGCGACTTTATCACGGCTGTTTATATTTTCTCCATATGAGCGTATTGAGCTTTCGATTAGAATTCTTGAACTTTAGTTGAAAATATAAATTAAAAAAAAACGAAAAATCAGGCATAGATTATGAAAACTTCCCAACACTAACAGAATCTTATTGAGTTATTTAATTTTTTCATACAATGAAATGAAATGATATATCCAAATAAGCAATTCATAAAAGATAAAACTAAGTAAAAATCCATTTTCTGCAATTGCTTTCCATATACGATAATGTATGCGAATTCTGTCGTGCAGCCATGATCTATAGAATTTATACACACTACATAATAAGTAAAAATTAGATAAATGTTTAAATGCATACCACAGCGGAAAATGCCCTTCCAGAAATTATCGATCACAGTCAGTCCTGTAACGAAAAGTTATTTTGTGCGTCTCTGTAAATGAGATACGCACTCTAGAGTGCGTGTGGGGACATTGTAGAGTTCCGGGGGGGGGGGGGATCACATTTTTTAACCATTAAAAGCATAAAATCTCAAATTTTCCGGTGAGTACATTTCAATGCTCTGGGGGGGGGTGGTGGATTGTCCCCCTCGGGCCACCCCCCCCCCCCACCCCCTGAATTCAACACTGATATAGATTATAGCTATAATCTATAGAAAACATGTTAAGGTGCACCTCAGAGCTCCTTTTAATTTCGTTACATTTGAAGCATTATTAACATCATTAAAATGCACCACAACCGATTTTTTCCTATAGATCATCATAATATAATGGAATTATTTTGTGCATCTCTGTAAACGAACTATAAATGCTCCGCACTTTCCTTTCAATATCGAGCATTTTTAATAATAGTAAACCTCAATAACATATAAAAATTACTTGGCAATCCGAAGATGTTTACGAGAGTTAGAGCACGGCTAGAGAAACCGAATTCATAAACAGTTTTCAACTTTGTTGGAAAGTGTTAAAAATATATATATATATATATATATATATTTTTTTTTTTTGTCATCATTTTAATTTATTTTTCTTTTTACTGATTTATGGAGATACAAGTGTCCCCTTAGGGTTTGCAGAAGAGCCCCTCCTCCCTCCAATATTTGAAGAATTTAAGAATTTTAAAAAATGACGAAAGAATGTAAATATAAAAAGCTGCGATTGTGGCTGAACTGATTATTGCAGCTGCATGATTACAATTTCATAGCACGATACTTTTTTTTTTTTTTTTTTTTTTTAATTTAAATTTATATTATTGTTTGGTTACTTGTTTTATTTTAAATTTTATTAATATTTGTTTGTTTTATTAAAAATGTTCTAATTAATTTTATTTAATAAATTTGTTGAGAGAGTTTATTCATTTTTTTAACAAATTTTAAATATATATATAAAATAAATTTATTTTTTAAATGAACAATTAAAACATTAATTAATAACAAATTAATTATTTTAAAAAAGTTATTTTTATTTACTTTGCCAGCAACTTGTATTTATTAAAAAAAAAAAATACCACATCGTTGTTTCCAATGAATTAGTTTTGTTTATGCCCTGATAATTCGTTATTAATTCGCTTCCGATGTCATACAAAATTTGACATGCGGTAACCAACCTCAGATCAATGAACATGTGTTTATTGAGGTAACAACTTAACATTTCAGTGACTCTTGGCGACGTTTTGAATTTCTTGTTTAAGCAATGAAATGCGATGTGAATTTTGATTGGTTAAAGAAGTGTCTACTGCTGCAGAATTATCAATAACTCTTCTGATTTTTAATAAGTTTACCCTTGATATGTTGCCATTCTGTAAGCGAAAATCTATGTACAGAAAAAGATCAAGGAGTCGACATGGAAACTGGCGGATACTCTACATATTTTTTTAGTTTGTTTTCATTAATTACTTACGATTTTATTGTATATTTATCTTTGTTATTAATAATATACGAACATTTATAATGTTTCATTTTTTTTTTCTTCTGAAGCTCAAAACTCTGCCTGTATCCATAGGGCTTTACTTACTCTTTGGACTGATTGGCAACGGTTCTTTTGTCCAAAAGCCCGCAAAATGGTTTTTGTTGATTTCAATTTTAATTTTTCAATAAACTTTTCTGGAAAGCTTTTAGAATAGGTAATAATTTTTCTTTATGCTGGTTTCTTATAATTTTAATCCCTCTCCCCCACATACACACTGAAATATTTATGTAAAAATATGCTTAGTTACAATTTCTTTAAAGAATTATTTTTTAACATTTTAGAATTATTTTTGTCTTGTTTGAACACGTTTATCATGTCAACTTAAGTCATATTTTGAAATCTTTAATTGGTAACAACAGAAAAAATTGATAATTACTAGGGAAAACTTCAAAATATGAAGATTTTAAAAATATTTATCTTTATGAATTGCATTCATATTCTTGAATGTGTTTAATATTTATAACTTTTGATAAATATTGCAATAAAATAAAATAAGGAATTAATAAAGTAATTTTAAGTTTATTATATTTTCAGCGTAAAAAGGCTTTAATTATTAAACTTTTCCTTATTATTATAAGATTTAACAAGCTATCGCACTATCTCATTATACGGTAGATGTGCCAGTATTTTTAATTAATAGTTATAATTATTATATTCCACTTTGTTTAATGTTATATTAATCTACCAACAATACTTAATCATGCTCATGGTCACATTTCCCAATGTGAATCGAAATTTAATTGTAAATAACAGAAATAAATCATAACACCCTAAATTCCAATAATGGACACCCTCTGTTCTAGTAATGGGGCACTCTCTTTTCCAGTAATGGAATGGACACCCCACAAAAAGTAATAGATAATTGATGTTATGATTGTATTTAAAACTAGAATTTAAAGAAAGCATATCAATGAAATGAAATAGTAATTTTCAAATATATTTAACAATTAGGATATCAATAATTAATAAAATATTTATGAGAATAATTCACTGTTTAAATTAATTGTCATTATCACAAGATCAATATTTTAATTATTTTAGAAAGAAGGTTTAAAATACTAAAATTCAAAAAATTAGATTTGTCTAATTATTGATAGAGATCGACCAAAATTTCGGTTTCGGTTTCGGCGCAAAATCGGAGTTTCGCCAAATATTCGTTTTCGGCGAAACTGCTACTAAAATTTCGGCCTGGCCGAAACTATCTGTACTTTATCGTTCCTTCTTAAGGAAATTTTCAACTTTACTCATTGATATGAGTTGTATTGGCTCAAATGAGACAGTTTTTATTGCTGTGAGCTCCACTGTTTATCATTATCTGTCATGACTGATTTCATGATGTAGAGTCCTGCATCAGGTCGGGTCACCCGCTTTTAACAGCACCCAAATCGAACCGAGGTTCGGGTTCGGGTCGAATTGACTTTCATTGTTTCGGGTTGAGTTTTGACTCTTTTGCGGGTCGGGGTCGGGTAGACTAAAAATATACAGCGATGCCGCGGACGCGCTATAGCCAGGCTCGGACTGGCCCGCCGGCACACCGGCCCGCGGGCCGGTGCGCCCTCGTCCAGATGATGTTAAAAAAAAAACCCAAATGAAGTTTAAAAAAAATTACGGCAAATACTAGAGTAGCTAACTTTACAACATTATTAAAAATGCTACTCTGTATATTTTTTAAAAATAACATTCACTTTTTGCAATAAAAAACAATATATAGTGAACTATTTTTCCCTTTGCAAGCACTGTTTGTTTTTGAACATTTCTTTGTTTCAGAGCATCCAATCCAAATCTTTTAAAACCTGAAGTATATTCAATCTGTTACCAATGGCGGCAGTCTCCGTGCAATAAATTTCAGACTGTCGGGCACCAACGAGTGTCGCTTCTATTTAATTTTTTATTATCATTATTGTGTTTGCTGAAAAAGCATTTATTATATAATATGCCGTATACTTATCTGAAAAGTGTAGTGTTCCTGTATTTGTAAAAATTTAAATGTATCTTATAATTTCTAGTAAATGTTTATAAAATAGGTTTCAGAGAATTTTATCCCGGCAATTGGAAGGTAATTCAAACTTTGTTTTTTTGCTAACAATTACATTTTAATATGAAAAAAAGAATTGTTTCAGAATTGTCTATAAATGTAATAATAACAAGTTGAAAATTGTACGTCAAACATTGACAAATGAGGTGCGTTCGTACTATAACTAGTTTCAGTGAAATTAATTATATTGTCTGTTATTATGATATGATAATTTGAGGGGGTGGGCACAAGAAAGTGCCAAGCCACATTTTGGTATCATTGAATTAATTACGCATGATAGGATTTAATATGAGAATGTGATTATAATTTGGTCATAGAGGTTATAAAATGTCATGTATGTCATATATGACTATAACGCCATACATGTAAGATAACTTGGCTGTACATCTCGGTCGTTTGACAATTAATCCTTGGAATCTGCTATAACTAGGAAGTACCGATTTTTAAAAAAATCAGATTAGTTAAACATATAGTAATAAAAATATTTATTAAGTTTTGATTCGATTTTCATAAAATTTGAAATAACTCGACTTTCAAGCCATTCGGTTGGGTAGTTTTTTCGCTGTTATATGCGGACAGATGGCCGGACCAGACGACAACTATAGGTGCGCATACACTAGAAAGAATCAGCACCAATTTATATCAAGGTCTATAACTGAAGCTCAAGTTTTATTAAATTCCGTGCATTATTTCTTGAGATAGGACTATTGCTAAAATCGTGTCAATCCTTCAAAATGCTGCATAGCAGCGCCACCTGCTGGGCGATTTTTACCAAAAACTAATCAGCACCCATTTATATCAGAGACTAACTGAATATAAAGTTTTATTAAATTCCGCGCATTAGTTCTTGAGATAGAGCGCTCACAAAATTTTTGTCACATACACAGGGTGGCTAGTGGTCAGGGAAAAATACAGTCAAAAAAAGTGATAAACACCAGTATATTCTTATAGAAAAATTTATGTTGATTATTCGATCAAATAATACAAGAATATACTGGTAATTATCATTTTTTGTTACTGTATTTTTCCCTGACCACTAGCCACCCTGATACAGACAGACAGACAGAGTCACAGAGAGACATTTTCTAAAAATAGTCAAATCGTGTTCAGGACCTTCAAAAACGTATCAATCCGTCGAAAACCGGAAGTCGAAAATTTTCACGAATCCAATACTTTCTTCTTGTAAAGATACAAGAAAGTAAAAAGGTCAAAAATTTGCCGAAAAAGCGAAAAAACACTAAGAAAATTCTCGAGCAATTCAAAACTTACAGAGGACAAAATATACTATATTGGTCTAAAAGCTTGAAAGCAAATTCATTTTACAAGTATTAAAAAATTGCCGCTAACCGCAGAAAATCGCGTACAATTTTCTATGCGATGGGCTGAAATATTAAAACCGGATTCCTTTTAAGATCCCTCCCGGATTTCTTCAGCCGACGAAGCCCGCTATCGGGCTGATATTCGAAAAAACGAAAAAAATAGACCGGTAAATTTTTACTTTATAAAAAACAAGACTTTTATTTTGCTAAATGAAATTTATTTGGATTTATTAAAGAAAGGATAAAGTGTTTTGAAAGGAATATTAAACGAAACCCTTTGAGCGATTTTCGATCACACTTACCCACTTGTTTTACATTTATTATTATAGTCGTATTTATTGAAATTTCTATTTAAATGTATATTTGTATTTAAACTTATATTTGTATTTAAATTTATATTTGTATTTAACTTTCTTAAGCATGTTAAAATTGTCTTTTCATAATAATTATACAGAAATAATAATTACATATATATGTATATATTTGACTAATAAAACTAGTCGGATGTGCCAAACCCAAAACTTTCTTCTATCTCACACAGATTTCGCATACACTAAAAAGAATCAGCACCCATTTATATCAAGGTCTAAATGAAACTCAAGTTTTATTAAATTCCGTGCATTAGTTCTTGAGATAGGACTATCGCTAAAATCGTGTAAATCCTGCAAAATGCAGCATAGCAGCACCACCTGTTGAGAGATTTAGACCAAAACCCAATCAACAACAACTTATGTCAACATCTAACTGAATCTGAAGTTTTATGAAAATCTGTGCATTCGTTCTTAAGATATAGTTATCGTGATAATAATGAAAAAAGCAGCATAGCAGCGCCACCTGTTGCGCAATTTACACCAAAACGTAAGCAGCGTCTATTTATGTCAAGGTCTAACAGAATCTGAAGTTTGATGAAATTCCGTGAATTAGTTCTCGAGATACAGCTATCATAAATATCGAGAAAAAAGTTGTATAGCCGCGCTACCTGTTGAGATATCTACACCGCAACGTAAGCAGCATCTATTTATGTCAAGGTCGAACCTAATTTGAAGTTTGATGAAATTCCGTGCATTAGTTCTTGAGATATAGCTATTGCGTAAATCGCAAAAAATACAGCATAGCAGCGCCACCTATCGGGCAATTTTCACCCAAAACTAATCAGCCCATTTTATATCATGGACTAACTGAATATAAAATTTTATTAAATTTCGTGCATTAGTTCTTGAGATAGACCGCCCACAAAATTTTTGTCTCACAGAGACAGACATACAGAGTCACAGACAGACATTTTCTAAAAATGGTCAAATCGTGTTCAGGACCTTCTAAAACGTATAAATCCATCGAAAACCGGAAGTCGAAAATTTTCATGAATCCAATACTTTCTTCTTGTAAAGATAGAAGAAAGTAATAAATAAACGTAAGCAATTTGTTAATTTTTGAAATATACATATTAGTTGTTTTTAGAATTTTATGTGACAAAATTTATTACATAATTTTTGGTGCACTATAAAAATGCAGTTTTTTTTCTGACCTGCCCGGCATAGGCGGGGGTCCATGATAATAAATTTTTACAAACCTTAAGTTTGTATGATTTTATTTATATCTTTAACCTGATTTTGTATGAAATTATATTTTTTAATGAAAAATTCTCGAACAAATATTGATATTTAGTGATAAAAGTACTCGTTAAAAGACATTTTCTTGTTTTCTTCACGTAGGGCCGTTTCATAGTTTCTAAAAAAAGTTCTTGTTGTCCGAAGTCTTTGAAATTTTAATCGGTTATAAATATAACGGTTTTATTAGACCATATAAAAATATCGTGAAAAAATTAGGGATGCAACGGATATCCGGTAAATATCCGATATCCGGCAGATTTTTCAATATCCGATATATCATCGGATATCCGAATCACAATCACCGGATATCCGACTTCTCTGCCGGATATCCGGTTCTCTATTACATAAGTTCTATCAATAATATGCATAGGATATGATGACAAATTGTATTTAAACATCCTTGATAAAAGTGACTTTTGTTTATAATGCAAAATATGAAATATAATTGTAAGTTCCTTATCCACGAGTAAAAGGTTCTAACTCTCAAAAGTTTAGAGAATAGTCAGCTTTCCTAATATAGATATTTGAACTCTGTAATAAATTTAAGAATTTACGTTTACATCTTTTAGAAAATTGTTCCTTTACTGTCAGATTGTAAAATAAAATATGAAGTCGTTTATTAAAGTATGACTTAATTAATTTTCTTTCTTACTTTTAGGTTAAACAATTAAACAGACCTATTTTTATTTTTTAACCTGTATGTTAAAAAAACTTTATACTTATTATCTACTAATAAAAGAAAGTTTTGCTCTGTGTGTGTGTGACGGCTACCAAAATCTACCGCACATAGGAGTTTGAAAATTTGGGTGAGGATAGTCTACGGCAGGTCCTGATGCACCTGAGGATCAGACTTAATTTTTTGTGACCTGGGTCCTTTTACGTTTTTGTGCCTTTAATTGTTAATAACTTGCCCCCTTTTTATCCAATCTTTTTTGTTTTTGGGGTCCTATCTCCATTTTTTTATTCCCCCATTTCTACATTCTAGTTAAGACCCTGGCCTGCTGGAGCCCGGTATGGGGGGGGGGGGGGGTCCTGTTGAAGTTTTTGTTCCCTAACTTGCCTCCTTTGAATTCGATCTTCTTCGTTTTTGGGGCTTTTTCCCATTTAGTTATTCCCTATTTATACATTCCAGTTAGAACCCGGGGTCCCTTGAACTTATATGCCATGCGTTTTTACCCCTCCCCCTAATTGTGTTACCCTCTCAATGCATACTGTATATAGTCGCGTATAAGCCAACCCCCAAATTCGACATTAAAACAGGTTTAATACCAATATTTTGCAGTAGTTTTCTTCGCGCCTTAAATTATTTAGAAATAAATGAGGTGAAATAAGGCGTAGAAAACCACCCTGAATTAAACAGGTTTTCATCTTGAATTTGGGAGTCGACTTATACGCGAGTATGTACGATAACTTTAAAGGTGAGTCTTGGACACCTCTCTCTAGGCCCACTACCCTCATAATTTTATTGGTTCCTAGGGCCCAATTTTCGAAGAATTTCTCTAAAATTTTATTTTGTCATGTTTGACACATGATTTCCAGCTTTTTTTTTTCTCTAACAACTTCTTAGGACTTCCAGCTACTATGACTACATGAACAACAACAAAAATTCCCAGGCACCCTTTAAGTTTTTGTGCCATAAATTGTTAATAAGTTGCCCCTTGTTTATCGGATCTTCTTTATTTCTAGGGTTCAATTCTCCATTTAGTTATTCTCCCATTTCTACATTCCAGTTATGACCGTAGCTCCCTGGGGCCAAGTACAAGGCCCCTTGAAGTTTTTATCGCTAAATTGCTAATAACGTGCCCCTTTTTAATTCGATCTTCTCCATTTTGGGGGGTCCTTTTGTTTATTTAGTTATTCCCTCATTTCTACATTCCACTTACATAGGACCCTGCTTCCCGGTCTGGAGCCCTTGACTTTTTTGTGCCTTGAAAGACAAAAAAAATTTATCCTATCTCAGCTACAACTAATTTTGAATATCAATCTCCTTCTTGGGGCCCTTGGTACAGCTTCTTTAAAAAAAATCATTCAAACTTGAGTTAATGAAGAATGTTTAAGGTTATTATCATGAGCCCGAACAATGCCGGGTGGGTCAGCTAGTTTTTAATAAAGGAATTTTAATGCATAACTTGAAATTCTGTTTCATACCTGTATAAAACTACAAGGGAAAATATAACTTCATTATAAATATTTAAAATTAAAAGTAATTTTCTTTTTACTGATAAATCTCTAAAAGTAATTCAACTTTTAGAGCCTTAAAATAAACCCAGACCCTTAAAATAAAACTAAATGTGACTTAAAGTAAAACACTATTAAATAATTAAAACAGAAAAAAAGCATCAACTAAACCTATATTTGAAGAAAATAACTCTTCAACCATATTAGTAGATATTTCATGCTTAAATAAAGAGTGTATTTATTTGTGAAAATACTCTACAATTATAGGTATATTAATAAATGTGTTATGGTTAAAAAAAATTTGTTTACTTCTGACAGCATTGTACAAATAAACAGAATATTTTAATGTTTAAATTACATTTTTTATGAAACATTATTAAAAGAGATATAGTTTTTGTAAATTATATTTCAATATATTTAAAATGTTTTAATGATGTGTGAAACATGTTTGTAATTTATTGTTCTGAGATGACATTATATAAAGAAATAAATAAGCATACACCATAACTAAAAGCAGCATATCTAGTGCCGGATATCCGATCGGATATCCGGCCGGATATCCGATATCCGGAAGGCAAAGAGCTTCGGATATCCGAAATCCGATATCCGGCAAAATCAATATCCGGTTCATCCCTAGAAAAAATATTGTTGCCTTAGTTGTAAAAGAAATATGCTTTCTTCTCACCATTTATTTGTCTGTTTGTTTTCGGCTCCTTCAACATAATAATAAAAAAAAAAGTTCTCATCTTCCGAACTCGCTGAAAATTTAATCGGTTATAAATATAACTATATCCAAGCTCTCTCTAAAATTTTGTAAAAAAAAAAAAAAAATGCATATTTGGTAATGAAAACATGAACCGAAGCAAGAGCGAACCACGCCAGATTTTTTTTTTTTTAAATACTTCTGCATGTCCGAACGTTTCGAAAATTTTGTAAGTTATGTAAATCTTGTCTACCGAGATGCTCTAGAAATACTGTGTCGAAATACGGACGTTTAGATACTTTTAGCATAGAAAAAAGATCGTCTCCGTGAGGCGCGAAGTGACATGCGTTCGCCGGTGTTGTTGAAAGGGTTACAATTCGCATTTTAAAATACCGATTTCACATTTATTAAAAGAAGGATTTAGCTTTTAGAGCTTATTTGTGGTCTCCGGTACCTTTAAAATTACACCCTAGAGAAACGTTAACATAAGGGAGAAAATACCCTTCGGAAAAACTACCTTTCTGAAAAAAAAAAAAAAATTCCAAAGGTTAATAAAGATATTTTATCGAATATATTGTAGCATTTGAGACGTAAGAGTACGATCTTTCTGAATATGACGTCCAATTTCAATAGTACTGATTATTTTTGCCGATTTAAAACTATGAAATAATACACACACACACAAAAAGAAAAAAAGAAAACGCGTGTTTACTTATTCACTCCCTCCCGATGTGTAACTCGGCTTCTGGGCATGCACAGATGCTTTTGCCGGCTCTCAAAGAAATATATGAGTTTTTGATTAGTTTTTGATTAATATCTTGGCTAATTATCAAAATATTAAAAATCTGAGCCTTTAGGACACGCATTAGGACATGCCTTGCACTGCCTAAATCGAAAATTTCAGACCTGTGCGAGCTGTAGATTTCGCTAGCCATCGTCAACAAACACACAGACAGACCAAAACCTTCTTTTATATTATTACTATAGGTAACAGAGAAGTTTACGAAAATTGACTGTAGCTTTTTAATTACGCACAGTTCCGTAACTCTTTTCCATGTCCCCAGAAATCATTTAGAAAAGAACCGATCAGAAACTTCCGAAAACAACTGGTTTTAGAAGTTTTCGGCGATGTTTATGGAAAAAAAATCCCTTTGTTTGTCTATAAATTTTGGAAAAGAGGTTTCTGTTGATATCGGAAGCTTGTGGTTGGTTCATGATTGCATGGCCAATTAAGGACTTGCAGACAAAAATTTACAAATAAATTTTCGTGGTTTTTTTTTTGGTTTTTTTTTTGGGGGGGGAGGGGGGGGGGCATCAGAAAACATTTCTGAAATTTTGTACACCGTAGAGATCTTTATAAATAATTAGAAATTTCCAAAATTTAACACAGAAATCAAATTTTTAAAATATTAATATTTCGGATTATGTTTTTACAGTCTATTAATTATTAATGGATATTATTGGCTTTCTATAAAGGTGGTAAAATAATGAGTTTCTTTTGAAAAGTTGCGCCCTTCGAAATTCCAAGGTATGCGCCCTTTACAAGGACCCAGTCCGACCCTGGCTATAGCCCGTAAATTACGCAAAAAAAAACGGCAAACTTCGTCGAAGGATCGCGAAAACAACGGCGAATTTCGTCGAAGAATCGTGGAAAAACGTGAAATTCATTTAAAGATCGCGAAAAATGGCTAATTTCGTTGACAGATCGCGAAAAAAATGCAAATTTAGTCAAAAGGCCGTGACAAAAACGTGAATTTCATCAAAAAACATGAGTTTCGTTGGAGGATCGCAGAAAAATGCGCATTTTGCCGAAGGGCTACGGAGAAAACGCCAACTTCGTCAAAGGATCGTGGAAAAAACTTAATTTCGTCGGAGGATCACGAAAAAACAGTCAATTTCGTCGAAGAAACGGCAAATTTCGTCGTCGGATCGTGAAAAATATGGAGAATTCTGTCGACAGATCGCGAAAAAACGCAAATTTCGTCGAAGGATCGCCAAAAGACGGTAAATTTCGTCGAAGGATCTCGAAAAAAAAATGGTAAATTTCGTCGAAGGATCTCGAAAAAAAAATGGTAAATTTCGTCGAAGGATCTCGAAAAAAAAAATGGTAAATTTCGTCGAATGATCTCGATAAAACGGCAAATTTCTTCGAAGTATCTCGAAAAAACGACAAATTTCGTCGGAGGATCGCGGAAAAAACGCGAATTTTGTCCAAAGGCCAAAGAAAAAACGCGAAATTCATTAAAGGATCTGGGAAAATGGTTAATTTCGTTGACAGATTGCGATAAAAACGGGGCCGTGGAAAAACTTGATTTTCAAAAGACTGTTAAAAAAAAAAAAACACGAGTTTCGTTGAAGGATCGTGGAAAAAATACGAATTTCATCAAAAGGCCATAAGAGAAAACGCAAATTTCGTCAAATGGCCGCAGAAAAATGCCAATTTCGTCAAAGAATCGTGGAGAAAACTGCTAATTTCGTCAAAGTATCACAGAAAAAGTGCGAATTTCGTCGAAGGGCCACGGAAAAAAAACGTGAATTTCGCCAAAGGATCGCGGGGGGAAAAAGAAACGCTAATTTAATTTCGTCAAAGGTTCACGAAAAAAAAAACGTGAATTTTGTGAAATACCCCCTTTAGAAAACAGCAGACACACAAAGTTCTATGCTTATTAATATAGGCATAGTTTTTAATCTGAAACAACATACTGAACTAACTTTTGAAAAATCGGGTTAACCCGAACCCAATTTGCAAGAATCTACACTCAGTCTGAAATCGACTTGAATCAAAAGCAGAGTTAATCCGACCTGCAACAAGAATAATTATTGCCGAGTGGGATTTTCTCCCCTCCCCCCTTTGCTGTAACTTTTCAGAATATTTGCTGTGAATTTCAGAATTTTTTTTACTCAGAAAGGCTGATAAATGCTGATGCCTTAATTAATTAGCACTACAACTACAATAGCAGGGAATAGATTTATATGATATATTGCGTATTGCAGACTATTTTTGAAAACATTATTAGCGTTGCAGACACTTGAAGATAGTTCTGTCACTGGGTGATGCATATAAGACGTAAATAATATGTGTATAATGACGTATATGGCGCATGTTTGGAATATATATATATACTAGGGGGCCTACCCCCTGCGAGCTACGCTCGCCAACCCCCGCTCAGACTTCGAGGCCTCTAAAAACATGACAGCGTGCTTTGTTTTAAAAATATTGGTAAATCTGTAATTGGGTTGCCATGCTTTTAACGTTTTAATGGGGGCATTTTTTTATTATCATGGCCTCATACACTGTTAAAAAAATTGCAGTAAAATTACTGCAGCAGAGATTCCAGTCATACCCCGTAAAAAAAAAAAAGTCCATGCCCATCATTTTGTGCAGCCCGTAATTTTACGGGGCAAAGTAATACAGCATTATAATGCACAGAATATAATGCACTTTAAAACACAATAACACTCTGCTTACTGTTCTGTAGCACGTAGCACGTTAGACAATCATCACAGAATCGCTGTTTTGGCTGATTAAAATTTTCGAAACACGAGTAAAATGAAGGTTTACACCCTAGCGGAGGACAATGTATGGGTTCGTACCGTATTTTTGCTAACCTATGGGCTAGAACTGTAAGAATATGTGGATTGCTCTTAATTTTCTAAGTATCTAAGGGATAAGGCCGCTTATTTAGTGGATCAGACCGTTTTCCCATCAAATAAGGCTGTTGCCCGTGAAAATTGAAGGGCAAATGCTCATAAATTTACAGTTTTTTCTGAGAGTGTATACAACTGTTGCGACAACTGACGACTGTTTTCGGGATTGATAAGTATAATCAATTACACCTTGAAAACCAGCTTGTATAAAATGGTTAGGTTTAAATTGTGGCTACCTCTCGGACTTTTATAACAACGATCTGTATTCTATTCTTCCTTTGCTTAAACGAACTTGAAAAAAATTACATCTGTTTGTGAATAACATTAAGAACCACGGTATTGAAAAGTACTATGTTATAGACATTTTCAGTAACAGGTTTTAATTTTCTCTCTATTTTAGTGCACCATCATGCATATTTTCATGTTATTTTAAATATGTAAATTATTTATTTTAATTAATATCTATATATATGAATTTTCTAATAATTATTTATCATACAAAATTAATTAAATATTTTGTGCATGCATGCCTGCATTTATTCGGCATCAATTGAGATATTTAAACAAATTTGCTATCCGCGATAATTTTACACCATGTTATGTCACTTGAATATTGTCCATAAGAAAATCGGGTACTTTTTCAGTATAGGATCCTTTGCTTTTAGGTTTGGCGTAATTCGAGTTTCAAAAACGGATAGATTCGTGAATATACATACATTTGTTGCCAAAAGTTATAAAAACAAACTCAATGAACTTTTGGTGCTTTTCTATTATAGGGGGTCTTGACGCTTTTTTAAAAAGCTTGGCGCAATTCGGCATCAGAAAGTGAGATTTGGTGCCAAATGACATAAACAGCCATGGAAACAAATTCGATGATTTTTTTGTTTATATGCGTATTTTAATTATACGTATATTATTATTGTTTTTTCTATACAAATTACTTCTGATTATATATAAAATAGGATAAATGACATTCTACGCTAAACAAATTGTATAAATATTGAAAAAATGCTTCTGTATACGAAATGACAAAGTGAATAGGTTGACGGAAAGTATGTTGCCAAATTTCCTTTTCCGCCAAGGCTATTTTCTCTGTTTCGTCAAGGCCCCATATACTGGAAAAGCACCGAACTTTTATGCTTGTTTATACATGTATTTATATGTATATATACAATTTATTTATAATTGTCTTTCAATTTACCTCTTTTTGTACATAAAAATAAATAAATTCTTTTCATTAAATTTTACAAAAAAATAACAAAATGATATCAATAAATAATAATTACTATTAATTCCTTTCCTCCCCTTTCTTTTGCGTTTACATAAATGACGTCATTTGGACGAATTTATTCAAAATATTTTCAATTTATAAATTAAATTAAATGCTGACAGGCCATTGAATCCTGACGATAGAAATGTGATTTTTTTTTTTCAAATTTTCCTGAAAAACATAATTTAATCACAATCTTGTCTTCATTATCGATTGAAATAAAAGATAAATTCAATTTCAATTTGAAAATGACGATTAAAAAGAAATCAATAATCCCTATCGGGATCCTTTTCGATTTTTTTCCCTTTTTTGTCACAAAAAAACTGAGTAATTAGTTGCCATCTTTACAGAAATGTCATCAAAATTAGAAAAAAATTAATATCTCGAAAACTAATTCCAATTTCAAAATTCTATTACCAGTTTTGACATCCGCGGATTTTTATGGACAATTGGTATTAATTTCACCATCAAGCGTTTAATATTTTATTAAAAATAGCCCTGAAACATAATCAGTCGTTTAATCAGTCGTTTCATAAATTCGTTTCATAAAATCGTTTCACAAATTCGTTTCATTAGGATTTTATATATATAGGGTAGATATTCCCTATATACGCATATGCGTATATAGGATGCATATATGAGCTTTGCTATTATTTTGGCGAAATCATAACATAATTGTGGGGGCCGCTACAACACGAAAATACGATTTTTTTTTTTAAGCTTTCGGAACATTTTTCCAATGGTTATTGTAATTTGTTAAATTATTATTATTATTTTTTTTTAATCAAAACGAATGTAAATTTAATGAGACCACGGGAGAATGAATGCCTATTTATTTAAAAAAATAAATAAAAGAATAAGCAGTTCATCAGAATATCATTGTATAACCCGTGTTTAATTTAATGATTCTAATTTCTGGAACATTCGGAGAATTTTATATGCTTATAAATATGCATGCAATTGAAAAAATAATAATTGCGAATTATACGATGTTAAATGATATCAAAAATGAGATTAAAAAAACAAATGACTTGCAGAGCTGACGTTGAGGCTCCTGATCTATAGATTTGCTAGTTAATTGTCGAACGTCAGTGAAGGCTCACTGTGGAGACGCGAAAAGTTTTTGCTTTCTGTCTGTCTGTTCCGCGATAACTGCCGTAAAAAACGTTCGATTAGGTGGATTTTTGGTGAGTATGTTGGCGAGGTACCCGGGATTAGCTGTATAGTTTGTAATTACATTTGGTTCATTCGTTCGAAAAATATAGAACATTTATTTTTAGGTCATAATGCTTTTCAATGGGAAGCCAGAGATTTTTTTAAATTTTAACATTCACCGAAAAGAAAATGTCGCATTAGGATAATTGTAAATGCTAAATTATGGATTCTAAATTTACGAAATGGAGATCTTAATTTAATCTTATCGCTTTGAAAATTTCCCCACTATATTTATTAGAATTCCGAAATTAATTACATACATTATTGGGAATTTTTATATGCATTAATTTGAAATACATGAAACATTTTAATTACTCATTTTTTACTTTCTTCTATCTATAATAGAAGAAAGTATTGTAATCGAAATTTTTTTCGACTTCCGGTTTTCGACGGATTTACACGTTTTAGGGGTCAGAGATTCCGAAAAACACGTTTTTACAAAATGTTTGTCTGTCCGTCTTCATTGTATCATCGAAAAATGTATGAAGTTATGTTTCAAATTGAACCTAATTTTTTTTCTATGTTTTCGGCTATAGCAAGCAGGCTCTATTAGAATTTGGGGATATTTCGACGAAAGGGGGCGCTGTGATCCATATTTTTGTTCCATTTTCACTATTGTACCATCTAAAAGTGTATGAAGTTATGCTTCAAATTGAACCTAATTTTTTTTCTATGTTTTTGGCTATGGCAAGCAGATTCTATCAGAGTTTGGGGATATTTCGACGAAAGGGGGCGCTGTGAACGATATTCTTGTTCCATTTTCACTATTGTACCATCGAAAAGTGTATGAAGTTATGCTTCAAATTAAACCTAATTTTTTTTTTTCTATGTTTTTGGCTATGGCAAGAAGATTCTATCAGAATTTGGGGATATTTCGACGAAAGGGGGCGCTGTGATCGATATTTTTGTTCCATTTTCACTATTGTATCATCGAAAAGTGTATGAAGTTATGCAAATAATTGAACCATTTTTTTCGATGTTTTTGACCATAGCCTGCATGTCCAGGTTGAATTCGGGGATATTTCGACGAAAGGGAGCGCTGCCATCGCGATTTTTGTTCGATTTTCACTATTGTATCATCGAAAAGTGTATGATGTTATGCAGCTAATTAAACCAAAATTTTTTAATATGTTTTTGGCTGTAGCCAGCAGGTCCTACTAGAATGTGGGGATATTCCGCCGGAAGGGGGCGCTGTGATAGCCATTTAAAGATTTCATATTCAAAAAGATGTATAAAAAATTAGAAGTCCTAAAAGTTTTTTCCGTTAAATGTTCGGCCTTGATCCGGAGAATCCGGAGCAGTTTTTGTTTTGTCTCTATATTAAAAAATGGCGGAGATATAGCGGTTTGAAATTTTAGGGTGGTTGACATTTTCAAACAAGACAGCAGAATTCATCCATAAACGGGTTTAATTTATGAGTTTTAATTAACAGGGTTTCAGCAAATTTTCTTTCATTGTTGTAACCATTGTTCCTATTCTTAAATGCTTAACACTTATATATTTATATTCGCCAACGTCAAATTCTCGCCAAGCTTGGCGGCTATTGACGAAATATCGCCAAATTTGGCGACAAAAATAGGTTGCCACAAATGAAGCCAATTTGGCTATAGAAGACTAATTTGGCGATATTCTCATTCAAATTAAATGTTGACGAGAACTGGGAATGAATCTTCTTTAATTGGGTTCCACGCATTTTAGCTTCGTGTTTTCCAGTAAAATTAGCTAAAATCGTAAAACCAAGGAATAGGGAGGCTATCTGTTCTGGTCGGTACAGGCTAAAAGAACTTTTCGTAGTTTAGTATACATCAGTTGATTGCATCCCGGTAACCCGATGATTCGCAAGCAGCTGACGTACAACAGAATGACGAAAAATATTGATTTTATTGGCGATATGAGGACGAAATTAGAAGTATTAACATGATTGAGATAGAAGAAAGTTTTGGGATTGGCACATCCGACTAGTTACAAAAATTTCCAATGCATTTTTTTTCCCTCTCTTTCATTATATGGTTGCTAAGCAACTTATATTTCAAAGAATATCAACAAAGGAAAATTCAAGTGAATCGCATTATTTTGACGCGAAATTTTATTAAAACTATCTAATTTTTGGGTTGTGTAAGTTTTTAATAAGCGTTTTTTAATGAAATAGATGAGAATTTATTTTAACTACTGGAAAATATTACCAAATGGGTTTTCCAAATTGAAAGTAATAAAAACGTTGAATGCGCAAATTGAATAAAGATCACATAAGAAGAATCTACATTTGTATAAGTATATTTTATATACGAAATGTCATTCAATTTCAGCAACATATGATGTTTAGTAGTTGAAATATAAGTATTCTTTTACGGATAGGATAAATTCTCTTATACAAAGAGATGGTTATTCTAATGAAATTAAAATAGTAAATACATTCAGACATATACTCAAGAAATGAAATAGCGCAATTACTGGAAATTGAGAATAGAATATTAAAGTGGGGGGGGGGGGGGTTCAGGGGGGGCGGAGCCCCTCTGAAGTAATGTAGTGTTATTCTGAAAAAAATATACAGTAATAAATAGTTTATCCTATCCCCGGTAGCAGAAAGTTCGAGACGAGCGACGTACGTAGCAGATTTTTTTCCCTCTTCTGCAGATTTTTTTCCACGGAATTTTCCTCGGCTCACAGAATTTTTTACTTTGTCAGCGGGCGCAGTGCCGCAGCCACACTTTCGCTTCGCATCTGGAGAAATGCTATGATCTTCTGCGCATCTCCTCATTCTTTGCAAGCTAAATATATTTTTTTTTCTCTGACATCCCTGCTCAATAGACCAACAGCGTTTGCTCATATACCGTTCTTGCATCTCGCCAGAAAGTTCAAAAGAGAAAATCTGTGAAAAGCGGTTGAAGAAATTAGCGAAAAGCCCTGTCTTTTCTTTTATAGCTGCAAATGCGCTCTGCCCGTTTTTTTTTTTTTTTTTTTTTTTTTTAAGTTGCATAGCGTTTTGGGTTCGCAAAAAAAATTCTATCTGCATATTTCAACCTGCGAATTTCATCAATAGTTCGCGAAAAAAAACCGAAAATTTGTCAATCGGGCACAGAAAAATTTCGCAAAGTTTGTTAAATGGTCACGTGAAAATATTGCGAAATTTGTTAATTGATTGCGTGAAGAAAAAATCGCAAAACTTGGTAGTCGGTTGTGGGGAAAATTACGAAATTCACCAGTCGATCGCAGGAGGGAAATAGCAAAATTCGTCTACGATCGTGTGAAAAAAAAAACCTCGAGTTTTGCCAGAAAGACGTGGAAAAAAATCCATAAAATCGTCAATCAGTTACAGGAAAATATCACGAGTTTCGTCAGTCGATTGTGGAAAAACTATCTAGAAATTCATCTGTCGGTTACGGGAAAAAATCGTGAATCTTTTCAGTCAGTCGCAGAAAAAAACCCAAAATTCTGCCATCTGCTGCAGAAGAATATCGCAAAACTCGTCTATAGATGACGGGAAAATATTGCGAAATGTGTGTCAGTCAGTCGCGAGAAAAAATTGCAAATTTTGTCAAGCTATTGAGAGTAAATAGCCAAATTCGCCGATCGGTCGCGAAAACAATTGCGAAATTTGAACACAATTATGTGTTAAAAAAAAAAAAAAAGAAATATTCGAATTTCACTTGTAAGACGCAAGAAAAAAAATTTGGAAATTTGCTTATCGATCGCCAAAAAAAAAAAAAAAAGCAAAATTTGTCAGTTGGTAGCAGAAAAATATCACAAATTTCTTCAATCGATTGCATGAAAACAATCGCGAAATTCGTCAGTTGGTTACAGAAAATAAACGTGAAATTCGTCAATATGTCGCGGGGAAAAAACTGCTCAAATCACTAATAGGTTGCTGTATAGGGCAAAATTAGCACTCGCCAATCGATGAGTAATACTGAAAATTTGGCGATTGACTTTATTGCCACCACTGTTCAAATTTAACAGTCACACTCGCCAATTGCGATGATTGAATGGAAAAAGATTTTTTCCCCTGCTGTCGCTCGACAAATTTAGAAACCATTTGGAGAATTTCACGATTTTTTCCCCGACATTATTTGATGGATTGTGATTTATTTTCTCGAAGCCATTCGACGATATTCGAAATTTTTTTTACCCCGAAACCAGTTGATGAATTTTGCGATTTTTCCACTATCGATTATTGAATTTTGCGATTTTTCCTCTATCGATTGACGAATTTCGCGATTTATCGACCATCGAATTTCACGATTTTTTCCATGAACAAACAAATTGCGCACTTTCTTTCCGCTGATGTTCGACAAATTTCGCACTTTATTTCCACTGCCATTCGACGAATTTTGAAATTCTGTTCCGCAATTGTTAAACGAATTTTGCAATTTTTTTCCCCCAAACCTATTTGACGAATTTTTTCACGACAGTTAGACAAAAGTAATTTTTTTCCCGAGACCATTTGACGAATGTTGCGATTTCTTTCCCGACATCATTTGACGAATTTCGCTGTTTATTCCACAATCGGTTGATAAATTTCACAAATTTTTTATCAAGTATTTGTAAATTTGTTATTGGTCAGTACTGAAAAACACTGGCGAGTAAAAAAGTTAATTTTTACTCGCTGGTAATAGGTTGCTGATAAATATCGAGAAATCAAGTTAAAAAATGCATGTAACAGTAATACTTTACTAGACATTAATTATTGATATACAGTAAAAGACTTATTTATTACGTATAATGTTGTACTGTTTCATATAATATAAGTACTATTTAATGTCAAATTTTACATATCAATGTAGTATTTGAGGTTTTTGACATAAGATGGTTTTTGACATAGCAGTTTAAACTCTCATAAACGGACACATATCAAAGACCTGCCAATCCTGAATTGTAACATAGTTTATCTGCAGATTATTTTCTGCCGCTGACATATCCGTCGCAGACACTTGGAGAATTCTCTGCTTCTGGGATCCTATCACTGTTAAAAATAAATCCGTCAATTCACGGTAAAACTACTGGCAGCAAAGTTGCCGGACTTTTTCCGTTTTGAAAGATAAAGGAAGGGAAAACTCCGTTTGAAGAATCGGTAAGTTTCCGTTATAAATAAACTCGGTTTTAAAAAATGTCATCCCTATTTGTGCTGCCATCTGTTGATTATTACGGGAGTATTTAATATTTGATATAATGCAAGAACATTTTCTGCCCGTCCTGAGGATCGAACTGTGGACGTTAGTGGTTTGAGCCGAGTGCTTTACCGTAAGATCAGCGGGTCCTTGCTAGACTATGAGTAGGAAACGATGATAGGGGATTTCTTCAAATCGCAGCTTGGGACTTAAACAATTTGGGGTTTAGAAAACTGGTAATTTTGAAGTTAATTGCGGGGATATTTCGTAATGAGATGATGGTTGAAAACTATAGTATTAATAGAGGATAAAAACATGAATTATATATAGGGTAAATGTACCAATAGTCGGCCACTTAACTGTTTTTTTGTATATAAATCTTAACGTAGAATTTTTAAAAAACGACACAACATTTTTAACAGTGATATATGTTAAAACACACGTTTCTTATTATGTTTCAGCAATTATTTTTAAGAAACTCGGTAATAGTTTTTTTTTAGACAAAGTTAAGTTCAAAAAGGGCAAGTTCTCCAATAGTCGGCCAGTTTAACTCTAATGTTCGGCCATCACTGCACCAATAGTCGGCCACTTCAGAATTTTGTTTTCCTGAAAAACGACTCTAACAAATTTGACTAAATTTTGCATTTCTACCATTTTCGGTTATAAGAAAATGATTGAGCTATCTCACATGTTCGAGAAAATTAAATTAGTGGGTCATTTAGGGTCACTGCATGTAAAGCTGATTTTATTTTATCTGCTAAATGGCTTTAACGATTTTGACTAAGTTTTGTATCCTACATTTTTGGGATACAATAAGACCATTGGACTGGGTCGCATGTTCGAGAAAATTTCATTAGTGGGTCATATGGGGGTCACTATGGGTCAAATAAATTTTATCTAAAAAACGGCTCTAACGACTTTGACTAAATTTTGTATCCTACCGTTTTGGGGTACGAAAAAACCATTGGGCTGGGTCACATGTTTGAGAAAATTCGATTAGTGGGTCATTTTAGGGTCACTACGGGTCAAACTAATTTTATCTAAAAACGACTAAAATGATTTTGACTAAATTTTTTTATCCTACCGATTTGGTGTACGAAAAGACTATTGGGCTGGGTCACATGTTAAGGTCCAAGGTAATTTTATCTTATCTAATAAATGTCTTTAACGATTTTGACTAAGTTTTGTGTCCTACCTTTTTGGGATACAAGAAGACCATTTGGCTGGGTCACATGTTCGAGAAAATTCGATTAGTGGGTCATTTGGGGGGTCACTATGGGTCAAACAAATTGCATTTAAAAACGGTTTAAGCGATTTTGACTAAATTTTGTATGTTACAGTCGATTGCAAAAAAAAAATAAATAAACGCTGGTACCCCTTCTGTTCGCGCTCAAATTGAAGTTAGATTAAAGTGAGTTTTGAATCGAATTATGCATTTTGAATCCCGCAGTGGAAAAGCGTAGGGAGGGGCGGTCCCAACCAGGGGCGGATCCAGAAAATTTTCACAGGGGGGGGGGGGGGGTCAAGTTTCAGTGGCCAGTGTTATACTTTCTACTTATAAAATTATCAGTGAAGTGGAAGAAAAACGAAGCATCATTTAAACCTGCTTCAAAATTTAATATATTACACTAATTAATGAATTTTCATGAAATGATATTAAATTATCCACTAAAAATTATATTAATATTAAATTAATATATAAATTACAAATTATAATAATATTATTAAATTAACTTTTAGTAACCAATTTGTTATCATTTTGTATGAAATATATAAATATACAATTTATTAATTCTATAATATGTAGTTAATACAGAAATGCTAAAATTCCTCAATTAAATAAAATTAAACGATTTCATATTTAAGATGTGGAGAAGACTTTTTATTGCAATGAAAAAAATAATGGCAAAACATTGCTGTATTACCTTAAAAATACAGAAGTTGCAATTTCCCGTGATGCTTTTCATTGCGAATTTATTTAATACTTCTTCAGGGTGAATTTCCTTATCACGATGAATGTTAAGCATTACTAAACCGTTTAGCCTTTCTTCTTTCATATTTGACCTCAAGTAAGTTTTTACCCGTCTTAATGTTGAGTAAGACCGTTCACTGGTATAGGTTGTAACAGGAAAGAAGGACACATAAAATATGGAGAAGAGTCTTGATATTCGGGTAAAATTCTGAAGCTTGTAATATGCTTTCACTTGCAATGCGTGGAAGTTCACTCCCCGGTTTGTTTTTCCATTGCAGCTGCCATAAGTCTATTTCTCCTCGTAATTCAGAAAATGTCCCTGGAATATCTTTCTTGTAAGGTTCAGCTGCATTCATTAAAGTTTCAGTATCCTCATTGGTAAATGCCGGGATCAATTCATGTAAATGCAACGATATTTGAATGTTCAGCAGTGGAAACTCTTGTTACCAACTGTGATATGATAAAATCCATAAACGGCAAAAATGAATTAAATTTGTAATATTCTTCAAAACTTGACGCTGCAGTATTGGATCTGTGGGGCTGTGTTTTTACTCGGCATAGTAATTTCAATGGAATGTTTAGCTGCTACTTTCGATGCTTCGTCGTATATTTTCGAGTAACTTGATGATGAATTTCAATAATCATTTAAAGTATCGACAACATGATTTACCATATCATAGCACTGCTTCAAATCTAACGAAGGGCTTTGCAAATTACGAGATAAAGAAATAGTTAAACTCAACATGGAGGAAATTATTTGCACTGCAATAAGAAAATCAAATCGCAGAACTGATGCTATTAAAGATGCGGATTTGGAGGACGATTCTTCTGCATCTAATAATTCTAGAAAGCAAACAATGCATCGAAAAATTGTAAAATTGCGTCGTGGCATTCAATACACCAAGTTTCACATAGTTTTTAGAGCTTCAATTGCGTTTCTTGAGGATGATGCTCTTGAATTTCCTCTTGCATCCAATTCATTCTTTTAGCGGATTCCCTAATTGCATTGATGACTTCTTTCACGACACCAACAGCGTTTCTAATACTGCGTAATGAACATGCTTTAGATATGGCAAGATTTAGTTTGTGAGACGCGCAATGCATGTAAATAGCAAGTGCCTGTTTTTCTTTTATGCGTGCTTGCACCCCTTTGAGTTTTCCAGCTATATTTGAACTACCGTCGTAAACTTGTCCTCGCATATTTTCAATTTTTAATCCTAATTTTTTTTGATTTTCTACAATTAGGTCTGCAAGGAACTCACCACTTAAACCTCTAGCTTCTACAAAGCCTACAAACTCTTCCCTGATTTTCTTCGTAGTTATATCCCAGTATGTAATGCTAAGACTCATCTGCTCGATAGTACCAGCATCGGTGGTTTCGTCAGCTAAGATACTAAAGAACCGACTTTCTTTCACAGAGTTCAGTATTTTCTGTGATATAAGCTCCCCACAAATGTCAATTAATTCATTTTGAGTTGTTTTACTGATAAAAGTAGGGTTACGAGGAGCGTTGTTTATGTGATTTTCCAAAACAGTGTCACCTGCGTCAATGCGAAACCTCAATAATGAACGAAAATTTCTTTCCTCTTGGATGAAACAAACTTTCCTTTACAAAAAAATAAAAAATACAATGTAAAAAATGGAAATTCGAATAAAAGGACCCTTTTCACAGTCATTTTGAAGGCCCTTTTAAATTTTAGAGGGGAAGCATGTACTTCACAGGCTTTTTGAATAATCGGGCCCTGATCAAACCTTAGCTTCGCGATAATAGTAGGCTCGCCAGTTTTTGTCCAAATTCCTCTCGACCAATCATATTTTATTACTCGTGTGTAGAGTTGCAAAGGGTGGAAAAAACCGGGTTTATTCCCGGGAATAAACCGGGTTTTTTGGGAGGGAAATATTGAAAATTCCCGGGAGTTTTCAGAAACTTTTAGACATGGAATTTTTTAATTTGCAAACAATTTTTTTTTATAAATGTATACAAAACCAATAACATAAATACAGACAAATAGCACAGTTTACATGAAAACTAACGAAACACATTCTTAAGATGCAGAAATTTTAAGTAAGAGAAATTAAAATAACATAAGTTGATATTTTAATAGTCGATAAATAAAAAGTCCCTGACGGCTCGGCCTACAGGCACACGTAAATTTCGAATACGCAGACCGTGGGGCACCTGTTTATTGGGAATTGCAGAATAAAGACCTATTTGCCATGATGTGGCAGTTGGGACCACCCACTTCGAAATAATTCTATGCCTGTAGGCGGAGCCAGCAGGGATTTTTTTATTTTATTTTTTTTTTTTACTGTAAGAGTTGGTCCTATAAAAAACTTGTCAGTATAAAAGTTGTAGATAATAGTAAGAAGATTTACAATAAATTTAAGCGGATTTGATATCTTGAGAATTGACGAAGTTATGAATTTTTTTCTTCTAAAACCCCCCTTTCCCCCCACCCCTTGGGGCTATTTTTAATGATATAAAAAATCTGTCATACTTAAATTTTCGACCCCTTTCCTAGAAGTAATAATAACTTTAAACGGATTCGATACGTATCATAATTAAGAAATTATGTTTTTTTTCTGTTTCCACAAAAAGCCCCTCAATCCCCCCCCCCCCCCCTTGGTTTGATTTTGCCCTTTAACGAACTTGACCGAGATTTTATGCCCCTTGATTTTATGTATCAGTTTGGAAGAGATTTGTGCAGAATTATTGCAGTTATCGTGTCCATAAAAAAGTGACATAGATAGATATAGATAGATAAAGTTTTGAACTAGGGGTGGTTTTGGGTTTTGGGTCATAATCGGCGTAGATCTGCGTAAATTTTTTAAAAATGCCAACTTAGGGGAGAATGTAATAGGTAGTATTTCTTACGAAATCTACCTAAAAGGGCGAGGCAGATGGCAGATTCATCTTGCTTGACATGAATATAAACACCACCCTTATTCTCCGATTCAAACAATGTAAACAAAACAAAAAACAAACAAAACTAAAAGAAGTCAATGCAAAAGTTCACTGCAACTCACAAGAAAATTAATATAGAATATGCCTGAATAGAAAATATGCCAACTAACAAAAATTAAACAATCTTATTTTTTTTAAAAAAACCTTCAAATCCTTGCCAATTCACAGCCACCATTGTTGTAAGATATTTGAGTTATAATAAATTATAAAAACTTAGAGCGCAATATTGTAAATTTTATGAATTCATAATGAAAAACCTATTTTAAACTTTTCAGAACGGTGCCTGAAATTTCTTGAAAATAAAAAATTGAAAAATGATTAGTTTTGTTTATTTTCAAAACTCCTTCAAAATTTTCAATATTCCCCAAAATTCCAGGTTTATTCCCAAAAATTCCCGGGTTTATTCCCGTCCCTGAAAAACTGCAGGTTTTTTGCAACTCTACTCGTGTGTCACCACTATCGCGACCTACGTTATACACGGCCGGTGCATGGCGTTTAAAACGTCACAAAATGCAGTGGATCATTTTTGCACGGCGATTGGTGCAAAGCAGCGCGCCCCCCGTTTTGCACCAATCGCCGTATAAAAATGATCCACTGCATGTGACGTTTTAAACGTCATGCACCGGCCGTGTATAACGCAGGTCTCGGACCAGGCCAGGTCCACGCTGCCATCACCGATACATCAGTCGCTACTGTCGGTGAGATGGTACAGTCCAAACCTGTTGCCTTGTGATTTTCACATCTTGAAAGGCACTCCGAGGGCAACGTTTAACTTCGGACGACGAAGTGAAAGATAGGATACGAACATTTTTCCGAGACCAGGCCCAAGAGTTCTACGCCAGGGTTATCGACCTCGACGAAGTGAAAGATAAGATACGAACATTTTTCCGAGACCAGGCCCAAGAGTTCTACGCCAGGGTTATCGACCTATTGGTGACATGATGGGACAAATGCCTCAATAAATACAGTGATTATTTTTAGTTGTAATAAAATGCTTACTTCTACACTTTGTGTTAGTAACTTTTCATTTGGGCACCCCTTATATTTGGACAGTGGTTATATGAAGTGCTACACTGGGATGACTAAGAGACAATTCGAGGAACGTCTAAAATAACATAGAATGACATAAAAATCATAAGCATTCCACCGCTTTTACAAGGTTTTATCTAAATAACGAAAGATGCAGGGTTAGATTTTGAAAACGCTAAAATTATTGTTCCGTGTAATGTTGCGCAAAAAAGTATGTATGGAATTCTGTATTTAGGAAATTCATTGAAATTTTTAAAGAGAGGGAGGGGTGTGTGGAATGATAATTTATCGTGAAGTATTTCAGGGATTTGGTTAGGTTTGTTGGAGATTTGAGTAATGGGTTTTTTTCTTCCGTTTCAAAGTGGGAGGTGGTTGGTTGTTTTTTCAATAGTTTGGTTATTTTCGGTTTTTATGGTTAATTGTTTTTTCTCGGATTAATTTCTCAGTAGTTCATTTAATTCTGGTTTAAATTAATGGATGATGTTGTCTGTCTAGTTTCATTAAGTTGAAGGTGATTTGATTGGTCGGACGTTCAGTTCTTGTAATTTCCAACGACAGTTCAGTTTGTGAGACATTATGATTGACTATTATCCTGAGGATGACTTCAGAAAAAAGTTGAAACGTGTAGATATGTTTTTATGAATTTTTATATCTTTTTTAAATGTTACGCCAGTTTAGCAGTGTATTTATTTTACAATTATTTCATATTAAGCTATTATTCTATTGTTATTATTTTCATAAAAAAATAAAAATAGATCAAGAAGCAAAAGTTAAACCATAGATGCCAACATTTCGGTATTATTCCAGGATCTGACACAAGACAAATATACAGTGGGTCCCAAAAATGACTAATAGAGTAAAAAAAAAACAAAAAAAACACGCGATAGAAATGTATTGTTTGCGGCCTTATGTGTGGGAAACCAGGAAATTTTATCCCACCAATTTGCAAATTTAGTTAACATTTTCGCCAAATTGTGACGCTACAAAATAGGAAACATAAAAACCTGTATAAAAATGTTGCAAAAAACGAATAAACCATTTTCAATAGTGTATACGCTTTAAACAGCACTCACTAACAGATTGCGTGGCAAAATACGGAATGAATATGTGACGGATTCAATTTCTCTCCAGCTCTCGTAGCGCCATCTTTTGATGAAAATGTTAACTAAATTTGCAAATTGGTGGGATAAAATTCCCTGGTTTCCCAAACGATACATTCTTATCGCGTTCCTTTTTTTTTTTTTTTTTTTTTTTTTTTTTTTTTTTTTTTTAAATTGACTTTCAAAATCTATCAGTCACACTGTATTTTGAACCAGAAAATGTAAATTGTGTTTAAGGGAAAATTTTAAGTTTATTTGATTTTAGATTCATTTGATTTTTCAAACAAATTTCTGGTTTAAGATAATTTTAAGATAATTTGGATAAAATAATTGTTTGAAATAAGTCAGACACCGGAAAAATGCCGAAATGTTCGCATCTATGGTTTAACCTTCCGGATGCAAGAAAAAGGAAGAAAGAAAAGTCATGCGTCAAGCATAGATTATGAAACACTTTCCAACACATTCAGAATACTTTAACCCTTTGAAGCGCGGTGGGATATAATATATCCCGCTTAATTTTAATTCTCAAATGTCACATTGACACTGGAATTTTGAAACAGAATTTTGAATTTCTAATGTACATGGCAAAAAGCTTTTACTTATTTAAAAAAGAAAAAAGTTTGCAAATCCTGGTGTCAATCAATCATTTCAACATTTTAGAAATAGAAGTACTTTGCCCCTCAGAGAGTTGATAAAACTTCACCGTTTAATAAGATGAAAGATGATGTCTAAATAAAAAATTTGGAAAACTCATAACCAGGGCTTTACAAATTTGAAAAAATCTGGTAGCCAAGTATAAATTCTAGTCGCTAGTAAAAAAATTTAACCCTCCTCCGTTATTGATTTTCAAAAAGCACAAAAGTTTTCTATGAATTAAGTGAGAAAAAAATAACAGACACAGTTTAGACTTATTAATTACATAGTTTAGAATAGTACATAACTAAAAAAGACAATAAACCTAAGTTTTCTAAGGGAACTTATCAAAAGTATGTATCTCTTGTTAAAAAAAGGGGGGTAATATTGTAAATTCTGAATATTTTGGTCCGTATATATAAAAGCTCTGTAGTTGCTAATCGCACACCTTTTTGAAAAAATCCTTTCTATCAACCAAATTTTATTTCTCATATGCCTCTTTTATGTTTATAAAGACAATATATTTCTCAGGTTTCAAACGCAGTTGACAATCATGTATTAAAATATTTGACGTGTCCCTGTACAAAAAAGAAAACTATATATACGATGCGATGAATGTTTTTTGATTAAAACATTTCCTGGTGTACTAGAATTATAGAGTAAAAGTAACATTCAAATCCGTTGCGGTGGTAGTTGAGAAAATTGAAGACATTCATACATACACACACTTGCATGCATAACGACCAAAAACAAAAACTTTTTTTTTTTTTAATTTGAAGTCTTTAAAAAAAATATTTTATAAAAACAAGAACAAAAAATCATGCATCAAGCAAAGATTATGAAACACTTTCCAACGCTTAATAAAGTAAATAAGGTCAAGGTCAAACCGGGCGGGGAGGCCTACTTTTCGGCTTAAGCTCAACTAGCCCCACCCATTAATAAAGTAAACTAAGTCAAAGTCAAACCGGGTGGGGAGGCCTACTTTTCGGCTTAAGCTCAACTAGCCCGCAATATGGAAAACGCATAACACATTTGAAAATCAAATTTCAAGTATTACCATCAATAGTCTGGAAAACATCCGAATTATTTTGTGCAGTCCTGTATATGATCTGTAGGTTTACATACTTATTACATAGTATGCTAAAAATTAGTTCAGTTAGAAACGCAAAGCACAGTTGGAAATTGCCCTACAGCAAATTCAGCCAATAAATGGAAATCTACTCGAGATATTTTGTGCAGCCTTATATAGAATCTATATATAATTTCTACACACCGAGTAATAGGCAAAAAATTAGTTAAATTTAAAAACGCGTACTACAACTGAAAACGCACTTCCATAAATTATTAACCGAATTCCTTTGTGTGTCCCTGTAAATGAATGATGAATGCTATGCACATCGTATTTAAAAAAAGCCTCTTGTAATGCACCTCAGTGATATATACCAATTTCAATATGTTTGGAATAGTGTAACATCAATGAAATACAACCGCAAATGCTTTCCCCCCATAGACAGTTATGTAACGGAATTCTTTTGAGTGTCCCTGTAAACGAACTATAAATGCTACACATTTTATTTTCAATATATCGAACATGTCAGGCAATCCGAGTTATTAATTGCATTGCAATCCGAGTATATTTACGAGTATATTTACTGAGTATATTTATTTGTCGTGCAATTGATAAATATGTTATTGAGGTTTCCTATAGCATGTTTGGTATTAAAAATGAAGTGCATAATATAGTTTTTTTACAGGAACACTGAAAAGAATTCCGTTACATTATGGTTTATGGGGGAAAATCATTTACAGTTTATTTTAATAATGTTACACTACTTCAAGCATATTGAAATTGATATATATCACTGAGACTGAGGTTTACTACAAGAAGCTTACTATAGAATAGGGTGTGCATTGCACTTATAGCTCCTTTACAGGGACACACAAAAGAATCCGGATATTTTTCCGAATAGTGTTGGTAATTCCTGAATTTAGATTTTTAAATGTGTTATGCATTTTTCGAATTGGGTCATTCCATGCAAAATGAGCAAAAATTAAAAAAAAGTCGTGGCCACATAGTAACCGATTTTAATGAAATTTGGTACACAGATTCAATTCATATTTAAATAGAGCTATTCAAAATATCTTGACAAAAAATAAAATATTTTGGGAGTTCTGGACATTTAAAAAACTTGTGACATAGAATGGCTTGTATGGAATCGTTCAAATTTGCAAGTTTAAAGTTCCATATCTTTAAAACTATTTAACATAAATAATTTTTTTTCATACTATTGTAACCCGTGGACATTTATTATCATATTTATTTAGTAATAATAATTTCGTAACACTATGGTTGACCTTAAATTGGTTGTAAAAATTGAAAAATTTGAGAAAATTAAAAGCAAAATAAAAATCAAAGGAATTTAAAAACGTCTATGAAATTGATGTATGATGTAATGTTACATATGAAAACCAAATTTCTCAAATTTGGAAGTTGCTATTTATTTTCTTCATCTTCAAAATAGCTTAGAAACTTAAAAAAAAAATTACAAAATCACAATTTTTCCTCTTATGTATACTTAAAAAATCAAATGAAGGAAAAACCTTACATTAACAATATTGCAGAAGCATAAAGTTCAAAAAGCCCATGATATGCTGAAAACAATTTCAAGATTGCCTTTTGATTCCTAATATAGCAGAAATGACTTCAAAAATGTAATATTTTATACGTTCTATGGGCTATTTCACTTCAAATTTAAGCGCCTTCTCTGCCATCTTGCAAAAAAAAAAAAATGTAGTGCTGCCATCTATCTGGAAATTTGATTACTATATAACCACTGCCCCGTTTAAATCAATAATTTATTCTACTCTAATTTAAAATATTGTTGAGGAAAAATAAACTGAAGGCCAGAATGAAAGTTTCTGTATTTAAAATATACACTTTTATCTATAACGTCAAATAATTTTAAAATCTTATGACCTTTCCTTCATGTTTAAACAAGTAATATAAATATTGCATTTATCTCTCAAAATTTTTCATTATTTATTTTTTTTCTCATTAAGGAATAAAAAGGCAAGAAAGAAATTTTCTATATTTAAAATATATACTTTTATCTATAACGTCAAACAATTTTAAAATCTTAAGACCTTTCCTTCATGTTTAAACAAGTAATAGAAATATTGCATTTTCCTCTCAAAATTTTTCATTATTTATTTTTTTTCTCATTATGGAATAAAAGGACAATTACTAAATCACTCCAATCTGTTACTTATTATTCATTCCTAATTCTAAATAATTTTTGATCAAGTCTTTCCATTCCTACGGCTAATAATGAAAATTGAAATTTCAAGCATGTAGACAAAACCACGATCTTATATTAACTTTTAATGGAAGTTTTAATACTTAAATAAACAATCCTGAAATCTATTATTTTACATTTACTCATAAATAAATATGAGCTACTTATATGCTGATTTTCATTAAAATCTATGACATGTCAGCCACAGATGATTTGCTCATTTAGCATGGAATGACTCTGTCGGATTCCACTTCTCCGTCCACACAACTTCGAAATAAATCCGGTCTTTTGATATGCTGCCACCACCGATATGAATACGTGATATCGGGCACGATACTTGATGTATGTTAAAAAAAAACCTAACTCTTTCAATTAAAGTTAAAGTAACAATTTATTAACAATATTTACACTTAAACTCGGATGTAAATTATCCGGTTTAATACTAAATCAAAACAATTACAGAAAACGCTCTACGTGTACCGTTAGACTACGTCAATTCATTCCGCACTGAGATTTCTATTCATCTCACACCCGCTCTCTCTTTCTTTCGAGAGATACCGTTAAACACACGTGGCTCAGATCGTCAACTCTCAACGACCTTACACCTTCACTACCACGTTCGAACTAACTTCACCTCTGGTCATTCCCCAGCGCACCCGCTCTCTCTCTACGGGGCTGCTGTTTTATTTCCAAGGGTCGCTTGACAACCGTTCCTCCCTCTTGACTGATCTGTCTTCCTAAATAAAAGGGTGCACTATCTTTCTTATCTATCAAAGACCACATTGCAATGGAAATACCTCTTTCATTATGTCCAACTCGCTACCCTCCGGATTAAGATTTTTCTTAAACCAGACTCTAACGGTACACAATAGATACAGATACAATACGCTAATCCCTTAAGAATAGCTTTCAACTCTTGCAGCTGTGAGAGAAACCTGACACCCCCCACCTTAGCGGAAAATATGCCTTTTAGGGGCTAATTTTCCTCAAACTATGTAATGTCTGAGAAGAGTTCAACAGTTCCTTGATAGGTCTCTTCATTACTACAATTACATAAATATTTCAAGGTGTCTGAAAATTTAACTACTGACATCTCTAATGAACCATATACTAATGTGATAACTACAGAAAAAAAATTACACAATATGCTAATACACTGTTATAAACACAAAATGCAAATACAATTATAAATACACAAAAAAATAAAGTTACACTAGTATTATGTCATTTCATTGTCAGTCCTTAGGCTGATATTACTGGAGGCGGAACTTTTTCCTTCCAGTGCTTCCTCGTTAACTTAATTGGTACATCCCTTTCCGCAATGCACCCGCTTGAATGGCTAACTTCTGCCTCTGCCGTCCTAATTAAATTTTCCTCGAGCCAATCAGGCACTTGCCTGTCCAAGTCCTCTTTGTACGTAATAAAGACATTGTACCATTTCTGCTTTATCTTACCCCTCTCCGGTTTACGACAAATCCGATTTTTCTCCATTTCTACCAATTGGATAGGACCCATAATTAATTTCTTATTTTTCCTTAAGATTGATTTTATGTCCCCAACTTGAATATTTGTTAACCCTTTTATTTCAAATCCCTTCCTGGCTTTATTTTCCGGTTGTTCTCTGTCTAACAACAGATTTTTCCTACAGTCTTCAAACTCCCCGTCACTATCCAAGACAATATCGACTACTTTATTTTTGGCCATAAATTCCCTCATTTCATCTTGATACACCAGTTTCTTACTCCCGTCCCCTAACTCAACTATAAATGCAGGTTGACATATTTGCTCTTTCTCCTTCTCACTCCCATGCATTTCCCTCATTAACCGACATTCCACACATGATTCACAAAATATTTTAACTTCATCCGCCATGTCTTCCCAATAAAATGAATGCTCGATTCTTTCTAACATTTTCTTAACCGCGTGATGTTCTCCATATGAGGAAGTATGCGCTAATTTTAGAATTTCCTCCCTTCTAATTTCAGGTAATACTAATTGAGCTACAGTTTCATCTACTAATTTCTCTTTATGATATAGTAACCCATTATCAATATAGTAAGACCCTCTATCATTTTCAGCTAATTCCCAAGCTTTCTCTAAGCCTTTACAATTCATTTGGGATTTCTGAAATACATTTGAACTACTTTCCATAACTTTAACAATCTTACTTTTCTCTACCTCGGCTTTTTCCTTCTCCTGACAATTATTATCATTTCTAATCCTTTCCCCTTCCTTCACTTTATTCCCACTATCTTCCATACATTCCCTTTCTACCGATTCTCTTAATGATTTCTCGTTGTTTAACCCTGACAATTCATTAGCCACGTCAGGATGTAAAATTACCTGTTCCTTACTATTATCAATTATCGCGCAAAGTACATCCTGGAGAATTACATTAGTTTGACCGCGTTTTGGAATAGCTAAAGGTAATTGAATTAACGGCGATTTGACTGCCTTACCAAATATCCCTTGTAAATAGATACTACCAGCCCCTCTTAGTTTCTCTGCTGGTACTAAATCTTTATGAACGACGCTAATTTCGCAACCAGAATCCACTAATCCTTTTGTTATCTTCCCATTTACACTAACTTCCACTTTCTCAAGTTTATTTAACTTCTCTCCAATAACTTTAGTTCTCCAATTCCCTTTTGCTCCGATTCTTGCCATACTCGCTCCCCTTGGTAATTCTTGAATTCCTCGCACTGAGACATTATTGATACTAGCCCTTGGTTCTTGTCGGTTATTAATTTGATTACTTCCCTCATTGTTTCCTTTTGTACAAAATCGCTGTGCATGTCCTCGTAAACCACACTTGAAACAGATAGGCGTCGTATCATTAGGTTTCTTATATTCCGGTTTTCTACCCAAAAATGGACTAACTTCATTATTCCCATTTTGTCTCCAATTACTACTAAATCCCTCATCTTTTGTCCTTCTAGAATCTTCATTATTAACATACCTTTCTTTACCTTTATAAATTACCGCATAAGATTTTGTTTAGCATCAAAGAAATTATCACATTCCTTAGCAATTTTAGAAACTTCTAACCAATTACTGTGCTGAGTTAATCCAACATGCGTCGCGGTTTCCTCATCTAAAGTAGTTAACAACTTATCCGTGACAATTAACTGATTAACCTTTTCATACGTATCTGCACCTCTAATCTTACAATAATTTTCCCACGTTGCTATTAAACGCGATACAAATAATACATGAGTTTCATTTTGATTCCTTCGAGCCTTCTTAAAGTTTTCCAAACACGCCTTCGGTGTCGGCTCGTGTTCCCTTAGATCTAATTCCTTTAACTTCTCATAACTCTTAATTTGTTCCCTAGTAGTGTATATTAGCAAATTATCGGCCTTATCCCCTAGCATATTTAGTAAAATTTCGGCCTGCTGGGTTTCCGGTACATTTTTTGTTTGGAATGCTCGTCCTAAACTGCTAAAAAACAGATTCCATCCCTCAGTCCCTTCTGGAATCTTGATAGACAAAGTTTTAACACTTTTAATCAATTTCTCTAGGCTACTCTCATGATTAGATTCTCTAGTCCCATTAGCGTTATTAGCCGAACTTTGAATCTTTATCCTTTCCAACTCTAACTCATGTTCCAATCTCAATTTTTCAGCCCTTTCTTCTCTATCTAACTTTTCTTGTTGTAACTTTTCCTCCCTTTCTAAAGTTTCTCGTTCTAACTTTTCCTCCCTTTCTAACTTTTCTCGTTGTAACTTTTCCTCCCTTTCTAAAGTTTCTCGTTGTAACTTTTCCTCCCTTTCTAAAGTTTCTCGTTGTAACTTTTCCTCCCTTTCTAACTTTTCCAGTTGTAACTTTTCCTCCTTTTCTAACATTTCTTGTTCTAACCGCTCCGTAACAATAGTGTTAGATAATTCCATAACGGCCCCCTCTTCATATTCGTCGCTCTCGACTATCTTTTTCTTAAGCTTAAACCTGGTATCATCTTCCGAGACCTCAATTCCTAACTCTTCACATATCGCCTGAAGATCCACCCTTTTTAATTTTAGTAAGAAAGCCATACTTTCTACTGATAATTATTACCACCCTACAATAATACTTAAGCACAATATCAAATTAATATTTCCTCAAATCCTACCCTCATAAGTTACCTCCACATATTATACTATTTAACATATTTCAAATAAATAATAATAATTGATAAATTTCCTTAAACAACGTTACCCCACAATTTGCTTCCAATAACCAAGTAACAATAATTTCAATTTGATTAGTATGCAATACAGATTTTAAATTTATCATAAATAATAAAATACAATTTACACAATAATACTGATACGTTGCAATTTGAATAAAACACTGATGCCAATCACTACATAAAAATATCCACCTAACAAAAATTTGCATGAAATACACATAAATTCCTAAATTTAATCTCAATAAAATATTTCAATTTCAAAATTAGTTCTCACATTAAAAAGTAAATCACAGCACTTTTTTTTTCTCTGGGCCTTCAGTTCTTCCTTGAAGGTTATTTCAATTTAATTTAAATTCTACACAAATTTGCTTTCCTCATTTACTATCAATATTTCAAACTTAAAGCAAACAATATCACTTAATTTAAATATTACTTTAATAATAATTTAAATTTAAGAAATTTCAATTATTCCTTCCAACTATTAACACAATGCATTAATTTTAATCATTAATCTTATCCGTTTAAAACAATTAGAAAATCACTTCTAGTAATTAATATAAGATCCTTTTCTTAAAACAATAGTGTAAAATGGTTGTTAATATCTCATTTGATTTAGACCAATTATTATATTGCACATAAATTATCATAAATTAACCACAACATTAACTTAAATTACCATCAATTATACACAATAAAAAAAAAGTAGGTTCGAGAATGTCAGTAGAGTAAAATGATCAAAACACCTTACCTCGTACTTCATTCGCTGGGGCAATTCTCTGCTCACTTTTCCACAGGGTAAATCTTGCACTCTCGAGCAACAATCGCTGTAACTTGAATCACTGTGTACACAAACACTGGAACTAACATTACACACAGCACCAACACTTCCGCTGGACGATCCGGCAAGGCACTTTGTAACAAGGCTAGCTGGCACTGGTCTACGATGATAGGGCACACACACTTCCGCTAGACGATCCGGCATAAACTGACTGTAACACGGCTAACTGGCACTGGTGGTCTACGACGATAGGGCACAAACACTTCCGCTGGGCGATCCGGCACAAACTCTCTGTAACACGGCTAACTGGCACTGGTCTTCGGTGATTCAGATCCCGTCGCTGCCAACATTGTCGGATTCCACTTCTCCGTCCACACAACTTCGAAATAAATCCGGTCTTTTGATATGCTGCCGCCACCGATATGAATACGTGATATCGGGCACGATACTTGATGTATGTTCAAGAAAAACCTAACTCTTTCAATTAAAGTTAAAGTAACAATTTATTAACAATATTTACACTTAAACTCGGATGTAAATTATCCGGTTTAACACTAAATCAAAACAATTACAGAAAACGCTCTACATGTACCGTTAGACTACGTCAATTCATTCCGCACTGAGATTTCTATTCATCTCACACCCGCTCTCTCTTTCTTTCGAGAGATACCGTTAAACACACGTGGCTCAGATCGTCAACTCTCAACGACCTTACACCTTCACTACCACGTTCGAACTAACTTCACCTCTGGTCATTCCCCAGCGCACCCGCTCTCTCTCTACGGGGCTGCTGTTTTATTTCCAAGGGTCGCTTGACAACCGTTCCTCCCTCTTGACTGATCTGTCTTCCTAAATAAAAGGGTGCACTATCTTTCTTATCTATCAAAGACCACATTGCAATGGAAATACCTCTTTCATTATGTCCAACTCGCTACCCTCCGGATTAAGATTTTTCTTAAACCAGACTATCGGTACACAATAGATACAGATACAATACGCTAATCCCTTAAGAATAGCTTTCAACTCTTGCAGCTGTGAGAGAAATCTGACAGACCCAATTGTCTACTTAGCCATAATCTTTCACCTTATTAAACTGTAAATATTTGTAAAAGTATTTTGGAAGTTTTACATAATCTATGCTTGATGCATGACTCTTCGTTCTTGTTTTTCATGTGAATTATGTTAATTTTTCAGTGCCTCCTAATGTTACATTATCTGTACTTTACATTATGTGACGTTGTTAAAACTCCCATAGTTATTAATGATTGTATTCAAATATTTTATTATTATTATTATTATTATTCTATTGTCATTTCTATATATTTTTTCACAGGACTGATATTCAAGATATATCCTACTGTCTTTAGTACTTCGCATTTTATTTTCATCTGTTTGTTGAATGTGTATTCTTTACTATGTCCAGTGTGTTGAAAATTGGTAAAGGTTCTGAGATAAGTAGCAAATTTGAGTGGGAAATTCCTAACTTTTCCTTATATGCTACTGGAGACCGGATTTTTGAAAGTCCAGTTTTTCATGCATCAAATGCAAGATGGTTCATCAAAATCTGGCCAAGGACCCTTGCTAGCGAAACTTTTGCTGGTTATGGTTATGCTTCATTATTCCTATACAAAGTTTGTGGCAAAGATTCTTTGGTTTATAACTTTAGTTTTGGCATCAAAACAGTAAACCACACCATTGTGAATAAAATGAAAGCTACTTATAAAGATCCAAATACAGGATGGACCAAGTTTATAAGCAGAATGGACCTGATGTTCAGAGGAAAAGAATTAGTGCCTTTTGATACATTGACAATCGTTTGTTTTGTAGAGGTAAAGAATGCTGCACCAGATTTTGATGCACGTGAGTATAAAATTTCAATGCATGTAAGAATTACATGTTTACTTCTGTATTTTTCAGGGGTAAAAAAATTATATAAAAAATAGCTCTAAATAAATTTTTCCATAAATCTTATGCAACTTGACAAATAATTAACATAGAGAAAAAAGTATAAATATGGGCAACATGTATCATTTTGAAATCGGACCAGCTATATGTTCATTATTTTCAAACTATTAATATGTTAATATAACCTTAAACATGTAAGGATAAAGATAGAAAGGTAAAAAGTGCTTACAACATTCTGTGTATTTTACAATAAATTTAATTGCAAAAGTTGTGAAATTGGTAGTTTTTCAAATGGTGATGTAAATATAGGCCAACCATAACATTTGTGTAAAAACATAAAAAACAAAAAAAAATCAACAATCGTGAATATACTGCCTTTTAATTTTATTCGCAGTAGTCGCCCATATATACTGGAGCTGAGATCGGGCTCTATTTTCGGAGCCCGAGCCCGATACCGAAAAAAATTGCATAATATTTAAAAATTGTTTTAAAAGTAATATCTCATTTTTTAAAATTTCATACACGAAAATAACTGTTCATCCCGTGCACATAATTAATTTTATGGAAATTTACATTCTAACTTATCAAAAGAGAAGTTTGGTATCAATAAAATATACTTCCTTTCCTTAAAAGGATGTAAATATTTTTCTCTCCCAATAAGCAAATCTGATGGACACTTTAACGAAATGCGTTTTATAAATAAATGAATCAAATTTGTAGAAATTACTATTTCTATGCCGAAAAATCGAACAACGTTTTCTATTTCCTAAAAAAGGTGTATTTCGTAACTTATAATTGATTCTTGAATTAAAACACTGTTTCGTGTTCCTGAAAATCAGCTTAAATTAAAAATTTGACACCGTTATTCGAAAGATCCCGAGCTTTTATAGAAAAAGTTGAAACACTCTTCGATTGCTTTCTATCGAAATAACAGTACATGACAATTATATCTATTTACGAATGTAAGTGACTTCGTAAATGTGCAGAGCAGAGCTTTAGCATGAGCAAAGTTCATAATTAAAAATAGGATCACTAATGTTGTTTTCATATGAAGAGCGAGTATGACTCGCACACAATAGAAGACTAAAATTTTGCAAACCTAAACTGAAGCTGATTGACTAAAAATGAAAAATATATATATATATTCATCTCGCATTAGATCTCTAAAAAAATAAAATAAAATATTATTGGAGCCACATCACCCAGTCGTCAGTCATGTCACAACTATCGTAAATTTTCTTTTAAAGTAACATTCTAATACTAGAAACGAAAAATAAGATTTCTGTTTCCCCTTCTATTCATTCAGCTCAAAATAACATTAAAATTACTTGAAATGGAATATGTAATTTTTTAGGGGAAAAAGTTATTTTTATTTTTTCTATATGGGAATAAATAAAATTGTCAGTTTCAGAAGGAATGAGCCCGAGCCCGCACTGGCCCGAAAAGGCTGGTATAAAAACCGGGCTTTCGGGCTTGGGCTGAGCCCGTCTCATCTCTAATATATACATCCTTCTCTGCCCTCGCACATTCTGTGTGTGCTCTCATTTGGCACTGAAAAGATTGTACCCACGTTTCTCATGGTACAATGGCCAAATTAATGTATACCAAATTAATGTGCTACTTATTTTAAATAATTGTCTCTTGTTTTGCTAGACTAATCCTGAGGCAGTGGGGTTGCTGGATATTGGTAGGAAACTTTCAACTCGGGGGTTATTGCTTGTGCCACTTTGTGGTTGGCTCCCCAGGTTGGGTGATCCGTGATCTGTGGTACAATGGCGATTGCGTGGTCAGCAGAGAAAATTTCTTCGTAGAAGATGAAGATAATTTGCTTCGCTGTCATCAGGGTAATCTCCTGGTGGAGTATCCAAGTAGCTGTCACTAACATCAAACTTTGGTTCACTATGTTCTTCCACGGAGTTGGAAGGCTGATTCTTAGTAGCCCTCTTTGCTCCACTTTTAGTTTGCCCATTTTTAGGCGTAGTTTTTTAATGTTTCTACATCACTCAAAGGCCCTAGAATCAACTTCTTGGGGTTTTTTTTTTAGTGCTGAACAAAAACCGAATCAACTCGTTCCGGTAGGGTGAACCTGTTATAAAACATGCCTTTGAGGACAGGTGAGCTCGAGTGGTCTTTTTCTTGGAAGCAACTGGCACTGGAGAGATATCAAATGGGCTCAGTTGTGGAGATGGCCCGGCAATAAGGAAAGGAGAGCTGACGTCACTGTGACTAACATGCTCGAAATAGGTAGAAAATTACAAAAGTCAGCGTTTACGTTTGAGTCTTTAAACAAAATCACCTTTTAAAAATACAAAATTGAAATGTATTACATTATAGTTTTAGTTGGTATTAAAAGTCAGTGGTAATGCTTTTGACAATCCTACGTTCATGTTACTGAAATAAATTTTGTTAGAATTTTTTTTAATAGTTCTTAGCTTGCATCTATAGATAAATTAACTGATTTGCCTCTATTATAAAAGTTAATAAAATGTTGAATTTAGAGCGTCTGGCAATTTTTATCACAGCTAAGAGTTACTCAATATAAAAGTTAAAAATCTGAGATCAGTCACAATTCACTGAGACCTACATCAATATGCATTACTGTGTAAAACATTTTTAAAATCTCAAGCTTAACTGTGTCAAAGTTATGTGAAATAAATGTCCATTCAAAAAAAATATTGGAAGAATGACGCAACAACCTGTTATAAGGTTTCATGAATAAATGAAATGAAAAACAAACTTGTATTCAAGAAAATATCAGAAAGTGTTTTATAAAATCCATTTTTTTTTGTGGGGGGAGGGGGAATTGGTTTTTTCCTTTGACATTATTGATTTATACTGAAGCATTTTAATTTTAAAGTGTAATTTTGTTAGTCGTAAATTTTATAAGTTAACTATCATTAAAGGCATTTTATTGAGCTAGAATGTAATGAATAGCACATCCATAATAGTGATAGCTGATAGCAGTCAGTGTTGCAAAAAGAGTCGGCTAAATAAATAGAAAACTAGTTGGATGTGCTAGTTCTAAAACTTTTTTCTATCTCATACATGCTAATATCTCAACAAGTGGGTAAGTGTGATCGTAGATCACTCAAAAGGTTTCGTTTAATATTCCTTTGAAAACACTTTAACCTTTCTTTAATAAATCCAAATAAATTTCATTTAGCAACAAAAAAAGTCATGATTTTTATAAAGTAAAAATTTACCTGTCTATTTTTCTCGTTTCTTTCGAAAATCTGAACCGGTCCGATAGAGGGCTAAGCCCGCTATTATATTCTGTCATAATAATATCTGTCATGCGGACTAAATGCGATATTTAAAAAAATAATTTCAAAATTAAACATGTTGTACACCTTCAAAATGTTAAAATATGCCAATATATCCATAATCGGATTTTTATCACGATTCAATATGTTTCTCAAACAATATATTTACTATTCACTGTTACTCATATTGATACTCGCTTTGTATTATTCTCAAACATTTGAAAAATTCGTTAAACTTCCAATATGACGTCAGATTTTCTTTTTATTTCTCTAATGACGTGTATTTAATCTGCTTTGTGTACATACACATACTCATACTCCTTGTATTATTGAGAAATATTTGAAAATTTCCGTTTTATTACCACTATGACGTCAATAATTTTTATTTCATATTAATATTTTTTTCAATTGGTGAAACTTTTTATTTCATTTTCATTTTTTACGTGGAAATCGTTCAATAGAAAATTACTTATCGTAGAAAGAATTTCATTGTGGATTTTTAATTTTTGGCAACTGCTTTAACGAAAAATGTTTAAATTGAATAGGAAAAGGCTGTTAAAATTTTGTTTTTTTATCTCTATTTATTAAAATAATACGATTTTTTCAAATTTTAATATTTTCAACTTCATAGCTGATATTCAGCTAGATATATACAAAGTTTCAAGTCTGTAAGTTACATTGTTTCTGAGAATGGCTCTGTGACGGACAGACAACGGAGCGGGAGTAATAGGGTTTCGTGAGATGAACGAAACCCTAAAAAACGTAATTTTTAATTATGCATTTTAGAATTCGAAAATGCAGCATAGCAGCGCCGCCTGTTATATTAGTTACACCAAAACATAATCAGCACCAACTTATGTCTAACTGAATCTGAAGTTTGATGAAAATCCATGCATTAGTTCTGGAAATAGAGTTATTGCGAAAATCGGGAAAAATACAGCATAGCAGGGCCAGATGTTGTGCGATTCATACCAAAAACGAGTCGGCATAAATTTATATCAAGATCTAACTAAGTTTTATTAAGTTCCGTGTGTTAGTTTTTGATATATGACTATCGCTAAAATCGTGTAAATCCTGAAAAATAGAGCAAAGCCACCTGTTGGGAGATTTACACCAAAATCTAATCAACAACATCTTATGTCAACGTCTGACTGAATCTGAAATTTGGTGAAAATCCATGCATTAATTCTTGAGATGTAGCTATCTTGGAAATCGTGAATAATGCAGCATAGCAGCGCTACCTGTTGGGCGATTTACATCACAACCTAATCAGCACCTATTTAAATCAAGTTCTAACTATATCTAAAGTTTTAAATTCCGTGCATTAGTTCTTTAGATAGATTAAACAGTGAAGTTTCGTTACAATATTCTGAAAGTGTTCTATAATCTATGCTTGACGCATGATTTTTCTTTATTTAATTCCTGCTATTAGTTCACACCCTCTATATATTTATATATCTTGTTCAAATTTTCAATCGTTAATAAAATTCTTTTTATTCATCCACTCAAGTTCAAATACATTTTTTTAAACTTTTAGGTGGATGACACTTGATGTTAATACAGTTTTTTTTTCAAATATTAATTCATTAATTTAATTAAATTAATTAATTTTAGTTTTATATTTCATTTCTGTTCAAAAGTATAGACTCACTCCATTTCATTTCTGTTCAAAAGTATAGACCCACTCCATATTTTAGTCTCCTTCGCCCGCGCGCGGGCGCCTGGAACTTCGTCCGTGAACAGCCCCATTATCTTTTTACGCGTGAAGGTTTCGCTATGGTACTTCATTGTGAAGTTTGGTAATTTTTTTAATTCAATATTTGAAAAACGGCATAATCATTAGATTTGAAATTTATATCAAGAAAAACACAATTTTTTTACCTATCTAACGCAGTTTGTCGAACAATTTTGTGAGAAATACTTTCCGAGCTATTAATTTTTGGTATTTTAGCTATTTATTTTTTATTTAATTTTTAATACATTTAAAAAAAATTTCTTATATAAGATATTTAGCAGGATATAAATTTAAGAATAAATACCGTCAGTGGCGAAGCGTGTAGATCGCTGGAAAAAAATTCTTTTTGACCTAAGTAGGAATTGACTTAATTTTTTTTTTTTTTTATTACTTGTTTTTTTCTTATTATTTAATTATATGTTAAACGAGTTTCTCATGTTTTACTTTTAGAGCATAGCAAGTTGGCTGAAGATTTTCGGAAATTGTACAATTCTAAAGAACAGGCAGATGTAACATTGAATGTAAAAGGGTCAACATTTTTAGTCCACAAGGCTGTACTGACAGCACGGTCGTCTGTGTTTGCTGCCATGTTTAAAAATGAGATGACAGAAAAGAAATCGGGAGTAGTAAATATATGTGACTGTAATGGGGAGGCTTTCGGCGCTTTCTTGCTGTTTCTGTATTCTGGAGAACTAGATTTTTCGAAGTGCAATGCTTGTGAATTGTATAAAATTTCTGATAAGTATGACATTCCAGAACTGAAATTATTGTGTGTTGATGTCATGAGTAAAATATTATCTGTAGAGAATTTTGGAGAAACGTTAATCCTTTGTGATCAGTTTGATGAAAGTGAACTTTTCATTGACGTCCAACGTTTCTTTAACGAAAATTTTGAAGACATTGTGTCATCAAAAACTTGGGAAACACTTTTTAAACTGAATTTCAACTTAGCCAACAGTCTTCTTAAAGGAATGGCTTCAAAAGTTAAAATAGTGGAGTGATTTAAGCAGAAGTGGCAGTTTATTATTATTTTTTTTTTATTAAGAGGATACTTCACTTACGCAAAAACATCCGCTTGCTAATGTTAATTTTATTTAATAAAGGAGTACTTTTTTTTTAATATATCGTTTGCATTTTAATATTTTTAAATGATTTTTTTTTTTTTTTTGGCATTGGATAGCTGATGTCGATCTCTACAGAGGCCATTTTTAACTTTTTCGATTTTGTTTGCGGTTTTTTCTCTTTCTTTCTTTCTTTCTTTCTTTCTTTTTTTTTTTTAATGAGGATACTTTAACTTCCGAAATTGAAAGTATCCAAATTAAAAAATAAACCTAGAAACAAAATCGAAAAAGTAAAAAAAAAAAAAAAAACGGCATTTTTAGCGATCGACCTCAGCCACCCATTTTAAAAAAACCTTATAAACCTTATTTAAAAATATTGAAATGCAAACGAGATATTTAAAAAAAATTCTTCCATAGATTAACATTAGTGAACGTGTGTTTTCGCCCAATTGAAGTAGCCTCTTAAGATTTGAAAACATAAAGTGATAGTGTGATAACATTCTACTTCTACATATCATACCAGGGTAATTCTGAAAGGGGCCGTACTGTACATATATATAACGTTATGAACTTTTTTGGTAATTTCAGAACCCCTCCCCCCACTACCCCTTAATAATAACTTTTGCAATTATATATAGATATGGTTATACGCACGGTAAGTAGAATACACGGTAGGGTTCACTAGAGCTTCTATAGAGCCCTTATAGGAGCCTTAGGGTTCACGCTCATGAGATGACAAAATGAGTTTCGCTTCTCCCTCTGACGTACCCAAGTCCCGTCTTGGATATAAAACTTTCCTTTTCATAAAAAGATATTATACATTTATTTAATATCATGTATAAAATATTACTGAGGTAGGTAACACTTAGAACATCTACTAACTGAACACTTTTCAAATTTCAGTAAATATATGTATAATTCTTTATTTTTTAGAATTTTTTAAAGATGCAATCTTCCGTTTACATTTGGTGTTTTGGAAGTAAATTTTCGTCACAGTTACCATTATTTTATTTAAACACATCTGCGCAAAAAACAAAAGTTTTTCTACTTTTTCTGTTGTATTTCAGTATTTTAGATACATTCTGTTCAAAATAATATTTTTGCAATTTCGCTTTAATTCAAAATATTTTGAGAAAAATGGGAAATTTTTCTCTTGAATTCATGAAGCTTTGAGAAAAATGCACTTATAGTTAAATTGTATAATATCAAATATATATTTTATACCTTCATAAATGTTATATACTATCATATTTATGTATTTTTAAAATCCTGATTTAATGTTTAAGTAACATAAAACGGATATATGTTTTTTCAAAGTTAAAACATTGTAGTACTATATACTTTGAAACAAACACATTGAAAAATACTATAGTATTTTCATAGCAACTTTAGATAAATGTAAGAAAAGCTTTTTTAAATACTTAAGTTATTTTTCAAATTTATAAATATTAAAAATATATATATGTATAAAACATTTCTAAACAATAGCCATAAAATTTTAATAGAATTTTTAAAAACCTCTTCCTATTTTTATTTTTTATTTTTTTGCGTACGCTATTACAGAAATTTATAAAACTATTGAAAATTATCAGAAGAATAGTCTTATATTTAATGTGTTCTATTATAATGTATTCTACTTACCGTGGTTATAAGTTTATTATTCTCTATTTGAAGAGAAGTCAATAGAATTTCACTATTATACATGAAATAGCTTTATATCAAATAACACCTAAATAAAATAGCTACTATTTGAAAGCATTTAATAATAGCTTTTTGTTACATAATGCATTTAATATTAATATTGTATTCTTGCGCTTGCCCCGGAATGGGAAGGAAGCAAACAGAACTTCTTATCAACAAAACTGGTGGACATAACAATCTTACTCTTTTCTTTATTAGTAAACACAACTAGTTAGCATTTCAAACGTACTTCGCACCTGCTTTTTCCAACAGCAGATTATATATGCGCGCATAGGATCGATCAATAGGAATGCTAAATGTTGGAGTATTCCATTTTTTGGAAATGATGAAATGATTTTATAATTATTTAATGGCTTTAATAATAACTAACTTCGTATATTCTTTAAAAAAAAAAAAAAAAAAAAAAAAATGTAAAGAAATAATGTAAAAAAACAAAAGTTACAAAAAAAAAATTGTTTGGATCAAAAATGATAACAGCATCAAAAGACAAAGTCCCCCCCCTCCTCCTAAAGGTATCTTAGGATAACAAGTAGTCAGACAACCCCCTCACTCCTAAAGTGAAAACTTTATATATGCACAGCCCCAAAGGTCCAAACTTTAAACTACATTTGTCATATGAAAATGAAATTAAGAAAAATTTAGGTGAATTAATTTTTTTATTTTGGAAAGAATGTATAACGTGAGAGTAGTATTTTAAGAACTGATTCATAAAAGCATTGTTTTACATTATCTTACATATTAATATTGTGTGTTTTTTGTTTCTTTTTCTTTTTGGCGTTTCTTACTTTGTAATTTTAAGAAATAAAATTTTTTATTTCATCTTATTGTTTTTTCCTTACTTTTTCATTTAAAGCATTGTAGTATGACATTATTTTTAATTCTTAAAATTTTTGTTTTCTTACAATTTACAATAAAATGGGTAAATTCATCATCATTATTATTATTATTATTATTATTTATTTATTTATTTTGTTTTATTTATTTATTATTTTATTTTATTTTATTTTATTTATTTATTTATTTATTTATTTATTTATTTATTTATTTTTTGGGGGGGGGGGGTCTTAACATTTTTGTTTTCCTATGCTGTTTACATTTTATTATTTTAACTAGCAAGTACAGTGGTGGAAAAGAAAAACTCAACACTTCCCACTAACTCTGCATCAAATTATCGTAGAAGAAAGTTACTAGTACCAAACGACTGGATATAAAGTCTACTTTTAAACTGTGGATATAAAATTTGCTTAGAGGGCCATCTACATATCGAAAACATCCAAAACTTTGTTTTATTCAATGGCAACACCCTATTTCGACACAATATTTTAAATCTTCTTTTTCAAACTATGCCTAGATACCAAATTTCAAGTCATTTGGATTATAAGTTTTTGAATTATAAACATTCAAAATTTAGGGCTTCTAATATTAAATTACATTTTTATATTTTTATTAATATCTCCTGAAATTACAATTCTAATGTACTCATTTTTTGTATTTTTCAAAATTTTCTTCCAAGTCATTTTCAAATTATGCTTAAAAAACGGCAAGATGCTGGTTTAAGGGGGGGCCTTCTATGATGTGCAGAAAAGCATTATTTGAAAAAATATTGTACCCATTTTATTGTTGAATACAATAAGATTTTTTTTTTTACTTTTCTGTGTCTGCTTTTAAATCGTATTTGCATGAGGTATAATTTATGTCAGTTATGTAAATTCATTTCTCTTTTATTTTTCAATTAACAAAGTTCATTTTTTAAAAATTAAAAGTCTTACCTTAGAAATAAAAATCTTACTCATTATTTTTGTTATCTATAATTGAATTTCTAGCTTCTTCTTTAGCCTAATAAACCTATTTTATATTTTCTGCGGTATATATGTTTGAAGTAAAGTTTCTTATAAATTCATATGTGTTTTGTATTTACTGAGAAAGTTTTAAAAATATGCCATTAGCAATCGAGTTAAGATTCATATTCAGTTTGAAAAGCAATCTGTCGGGTTTTTTTTTTTTTGATTCATCGTTTTCTTATACTGATTCATGCTATTTTTTATTCTAAATCTTGTATTCGCCGATATTCTTCACATATAAATTTAGAAAAGAGCGAGTAAAATAAATTCAAAATCTGGGAAAAAGCATTATAAAAACACCTATAAAATTCCAATCCTATTCACATATTCGAAAACTATTTTAATGACAGATAACCTAATATATTTTTAATCGGATAATTCAATTCTTGTAAACATTATAAAATGCATATTGAAAAGGATTTTACCGTATATAAATAACAATAGCCGAAACATATTAAATGAGTAAAATGGTTATATTGGTAAGAAATAATACATTAATAGAAGTGACTTAGTCATTCTGTAGCATTTGAATAATCGAGTACCGAACTTCAATTTGGATACAGCCCCTAGCATAATGCTCATTTTAAAATAATTAATTTCTCTGAAACTAATCGCAGGAATCTCATGAAAATTGGTATCTAGGCATAGTTTGAACTGAAGATCTAAAACATGTTGTCAAAAGTGTGTCTTCTATTGGAAAAAAAAAGTTTGGGTTTGTTTTGATATGTAGATGGCTCCCTAAGAAAATTTTATATACATAATTTAAAAGTACGCTTTACTTCCAATCGTTTAGTGCCAGAGACTTTCTTCTACAATAATTTGTTGCAAAGTTAGTAGGGGAGTGTTCAGTTTTTTTTTTTTTTTTTTTTTTTTTTTTTACGACTGTTTACATGAAATCTTCCGATTTCTTGAGGGAAAACGAAATCCAACATTACTGTAGATTCAAGAATAAAACATAACATCAATTTGATTAAGTACTAAATATCAAGTAAGAAATCGAATTTATAATGTAGGTTAAACAGGAATTGCGAAAATTATATTTTGCAGGTTAGGTGATTTTCAATGCAAGGCTTTGTCGAAAGTTTAATGTTCTTTTAAGATCTGGTTTCTAATTTCAGAGCTGGTGAAATAAAAATGGTATCATTTTGACAAACTTAAAAAAATATATTTTAGCTTTTAAAATTAATGCTTTACAAAAAACAAAAACAAAAAACAACAACAACATTTTTTACCCTATAAAGCATTTTACTTCAACGCCTTTGTGAGGCGTTTTAACAGCCATCTTTTAAAAATAATTGAAAATAGTATATTCTTTTTCTTTAAATTCAAATTTCGTGACCCCGTAATTGTCCACCTAAATGAAAGGAGTTTAAAACTTCCTCCTTTGTTGAATGTAAAGCTGAATGAATTCTACAATGTAGTTTTCTGAATATCAATATGGGGACAGACGATTTTTGTTTCTGTAGAATAAATTGATTCATGAAGATAAAATATGTTTTTATTTCTTCAAATTTCCTTGGAAAATTTTATTTAATCAAGAGTCTTTTCACCATCTATTTAAATTCAAAATAATTTTTCTTATCAATTTTAATGAGAAAGTGATGTCGTAAAAATCTAATAATCCCCATCGTTTCCTCTTTTATTTCTTTTATCCCCAAACATGCAACTGTCACGTTTACAGGAATGTCATTAAAAATTACAAAATAATAATAATAATAATATTTCGGAAACTAATTACCATTTTAAAATTATGAGACCTTATATGACATCCTTCAATCCATGCGGATAACTAGTGTTAAATTCATTTCTCGACATTCAATATTCTGGAAGGAGTAGTTAGTTGTGAAATACAAACCGACAGACAGATTTTAATATAATAGATCCATACAAAAACATAACAAGTGGGTAAGTGTGATCAAAGATAGCTCAAAGGGTTTCGTTTAATATTCCTCTCAAAACATTTTATCCTTTCTTTAATAAACCCAAGTAAATTTCATAAAAAAAAAAAAAATCGTTTTTTATAAAGTAAAAATTTACCGGTCTATTTTTTTTTCGTTTTTTCGAAAATCTGAACCGGTCCGATAGCAGGAGAAGCTGTCATAATAATATCTGTCATGTGGACTAAATGCGATATTAAAAAAAAAAAAAAAATCAAAATTAAACATGTTGTATAGAGACCTCCAAAGTGTTAAAATATGTCAATATTTCCATAATCGGGTTTTTATCATGATTCAATATGTTCCTCAAACACATATGACGTTACAATCACTTGCTGACGTCATATATATATTTGCTTTCTCTATTACTCATATTGATACTCTGTATTATTCTCAAACATTTGGAAAAGTCCGTTAAATTTCCAATATGACGTCAGATTAATTTTCTTTTTAATTCTCTAATGAATATTCTTCTTCTATTAACCTGCTTTCTGTACTTACACATATTCATACTCCTTGTATTATTGAGAAATGTTTGAAATTTTCCGTTTTATTACCAATATGACGTCATATTAATCTTTTTCGAGGCTAACGAAAAACAAAGGCTAATGCGGTGTTTTACGCGTATATATATTTTTTACAGACCGCGGGAGTCACGTGATGCTCGAATGCACCAATGCAAGTGGACGAAAAGAGCATCACGTCACTCTAGCTGTCTGTAAAAAAAGATAAGTGGAATGCACCGCGGTAGCCTGTCGTTTTCGTTAGCCTCGAATCTTTTTTCACGTGGAAATCTTTCTATATAAAATTAATTATTGTGGAATTTTAATTGTTGGTAACTGCTATAATGAAAAATGTTTAAATTTAATAGGAAAAGGCTGTCATATTTTTGGTTTTTTATCTCTCTATATTAAAGTAATACATTTTTTTTAATTTTATGATTTTCAGCTTCATAGTAGGTATTCAGCTATAAGTACACAAAATTTCAAGTCTGTAAGTTTTATAGTTTCTGAGAACCGGCTCTGTGACGGACAGACGACGTAGCGAGATTAATAGGGTTTTGTGAGATGAACGAAACCTTAAAAATGAGGTTTTGTGGTATTTACAGATGTGTAAGAAATAAGAATGCATAAAACAGTGCTTTATAATTTCACTTAAGGAACATAAAAAAGTAATAACTTTTTCCTTAATTAATGGCTCATATTAAAATTCGGTACATTTCCGTTAGCCGGGCGTAAATATCGCCAACATCAGATTTTTTTGTGTCGGCAGTGGCACATCATGCCATCCTTAGTTAAGGAATTCAAATGTATACATTAATAGGAAAAGTAAAAGCATACAGGGAGTACATAATTTAAGTACACCTACTCAAAGCTGTCTGTAGTCGAAACTACTCATCAGAAAAATACGAAATTAGGAATGCGTCTAAATGAAAAGATGCGAAAGACATTTAGCAGGGAAAAAATGGCCACCTGTAATGGTTACGTCGCCTTGTTCGGTCATCGTAATTATATTCCTAGAATGGATACCTTAGTTCTGTGGTATTTTGCTGCCACCACCGGTATTAAAGTGATACCGGACACGTTGGGAAAGAAGTTCTCATAAAATAATCAATTAATAATTTATTGATTAAAATTAGTATGCAAGAAAAATGTTACAGTGATAGTTATTATATTGTCGCTAGCCGTATGTGACTGTCATATGGAAATCTCCCTGATCACCCATTTTAATATGTATCTCAAATGTACTACTCGTACATATAATTCCGTCTAAGTAATAATTAGTTTTACTCTGGACCAAACTGTCCAATGCACATTATCTCTGTAATTCAACACAATTCTCTACACTTTTAACTCTACACGTCTATATCCACCGCTCTGCACTCACGACCCTTGCGTCCCACGCTACTTGCTACACATCAACGATCCCTCCTTCACTCTTCACGGCACACCAACGACTCTCTGGCGTCCTACGCTCTCGACTGCACTTCCACGAGTGACCTGTCTCTCACTGTTCCCTCACACTACAAATCGACGGGCTGTCATTCTTCATTCACGGAGCTTCCATCCACATGGGGGCGTTTGTTCTAGACCTTCCCACCCCGGCCTTCGTCTCGATCATCTTCCCCTTGCATTCTTCTGTGAAATCTAGGTCCCTATGAATGTGGTGTCCATTGTGCTTCTTTCATTGTATTGCTTTCCAAAACCAGATTAATACTTTACAAAGAAATCGAAAACCTCCCCGAAATAGATAATAGGATCAGGGGAATTCCACTGTCAATCACATATGTCAGTTTTACAGCAAAAGAAAAATATAGGGTAAATGTACCAATAGTCGGCCACTTAACTGCTTTTATGTATATAAATCTTAACGTAGAATTTTTAAAAAACGACACAACATTTTTAACAATGATATATGTTACAATATACGTTTCTTATTATGTTTCAGCAATTATTTTTAAAAAACACGGTAAAAGTTTTTTTCTAGACAAAGTTAAGTTCAAAAAGGGCAAGTTCGCCAATAGTCGGTTTATAATGGTCTAATGTTTGGCCATCACTGAACCAATAGTCGGGCACTTCAGAATTTTGTTTTACCTGAAAAACGATTCAAACAAATTTCACTAAATTTTGCATTCTACCAGTTTCGGTTATGAGAAGATGATATCGCTATCTCATATGTTCGAAAAAATTCAATTAGTGGGTCATTTAGGGTCACTGCAGGCAGAGCTAATTTTATTTCATCTAATAAATGGCTTTAACGATTTTGACTAAGTTTTGTATCCTACAATGTTGGGATACAAGAAGACCATTGGACTGGGTCACATGTTCGAGAAAATTTCATTTGGGGGTCACTATGGGTCAAGTAAATTTTATCTTAAAAACGGCTCTAACGATTTTGACTAAATTTTGTATCCTACCGTTTTGGGGTACGAAAAGACCATTGGGCTGGGTCACATGTTTGAGAAAAATCGATTAGTGGGTCATTTTAGGGTAACTACGGGTCAAGCTAATTTTATCTAAAAAACGGCTAAAACAATTTTGACTAAATTTTGCATCCTACCGATTTGGTGTACGAAAAGACTATTGGGCTGGATCACATGTTCGAGAAAATTCAATTAGTGGGTTATTTTGGAGTCACTGCGGGTCAAGGTAATTTTATCTTATCTAGTAAATGGCTTTAACGATTTTGACTAAATTTTGTGTCCTACCTTTTTGAGATACAAGAAGACCATTTGGCTGGGTCACATGTTCGAAAAAATTCGATTAGTGGGACATTTGGGGGTCACTATGGGTCAAACAAATTATATCTAAAAAATGGTTTTAACGATTTTGACTAAATTTTGTATCCCACCGTTTTTTGTTTTTATTTTGGTACAAGAAGACCATTTGGCTGGGTCACATGTTAAATAAAATTTGATTAGTGGGTCATTTAGGGGTTACTATGGGTCAAGCTAATTTTATCTAAAAAATTGTTCTAACTATTTTGATTAAATTTTGTATCCCACAGGTTTGAGGAAATTTGATTAGTGGGTCATTTTGGATTCACTACGGCTACTGGTGAATGCATTTCATTGTGAATGAAGGTTGAGACAGTTGTTGAACAGTTGACAGTTAACGAAGTTGCAATGTTGGCAATATTTCGCCAACTTCACTAAGTTTGGTGAAAGTTTTGCGACATTGGCGAGATTTAGCATGAAAATCGACTTTCAAGATTACTAATGCCAAAGCACATGCTTACCGTCAAATGAAAGAATGTATCAAGTTTCCGAATTTTCGCAAAATTATGGCTACATTTGGCGAACAGATTGGTTTTTAGAATCTGAAGGAAGTTTCTAGAAATTCCCACTGTCAGCGAGGATAAATGATTCAACCAATCCGAGTCTAGAACGTTCTAAAAAACAGAGTTTAACCATCAGGGTACATAGAACTGATTGGTATATGTTGCACAGAGAATTTATTGTTATATCGTGTTGAACACAAAGATAATTTTAACGAGCATAGCTCGGTCTTCCCAGATGGTTGTAAATAACTTAAAGTAGAACTTTTTAAAAATAGCAAAACATTTTTGACAGTGCCATGTATAAATGCATACTTTTGGAAATTCTTCTGAGAATCTCAAGTTATTTCTCATAAGTGTTATTTTTCAAAGTAACGTCAATCAAAATCATCAATCATAAACATTTTTTTTTTAATTTTTGATATTATCTCATAAATGATTACTTTATGAGTGTTAAACTACGAGAAATTAATAACACAATACCTCTTTACATTTCAACCAAATTGATTTTCTGTCTAATGTAAATCTTAATGTTGTAAGTTCAATTAAATGTTATAAGTTCAACTAAATTACAACTCTTATAAGTTCAATTAAAAGTGACACATGCAGAAAGATTCATTATTTCATTTTTTTTATTATTTAAGTTTAATAGATGATGTGAAAAGGATTCTAAATCCCAATAGTTAGCCTCTTATTAATAGAGCGGCTAACTATTGGATAAAACAATCAGGTAACAAGTTTTTCTTTTATCAAAACCAACGGCTTTGCACGCATGGTTGAAATATGGTAAGTAGTATTTATGTATACCAATTAACATTAGGAGAAATTATACTTTTGGAAACAGTTTAAATATTACTAAATTAAGTCACAATTTGAATAAACGTCATTTTTGTACCGCATTAGGTGAATGTGAGACTTTAAATAATGCGAAAATCGTCATTGGAACGCATTTGAATCCACATCCTTCCAAGAAATCTGATACAATGCAGTCTATTTGGAAATTCTGTTTATAAACTATCGTTTACTGGAAGAATTTTTAAAATCAGTTCAGTAGTTTCAGAATTTATTTTCTATAAAAATCAAACGTTTCTTTTTGCAATATTAATGTACCTTTATGCACAATAAAAATAAAAACACCGAGAAATAATAAGTGGGAAAACATTAGTTTACTATATTTAATTGTCATTTGTGTACGGCTAAAGGCTGAATATGAAATACTTCCTTTCTTTATTGGAAATCATGTTTATTTATTACTATCATTTGAATTAATTATAATGTTTGCTCGTACCTATGTTTATCGCACTGCTCAGAAAAGTTGTTCTTAACATGATATAAAAAACTATTTAATTTACCGTCAAGCTAATTTTATCTAAAAAACGGCTAAAACAATTTTGACTAAATTTTGTATCCTACCGAGTGTACGAAAAGACTATTGGGCAGGATCACATGTTCGAGAAAATTCAATTAGTGGGTTATTTTGGAGTCACTGCGGGTCAAGGTAATTTTATTTTATCTAGTAAATGGCTTTAACGATTTTGACTAAGTTTTGTGTCCTACCTTTTTGAGATACAAGAAGACCATTTGGCTGGGTCACATGTTCGAAAAAATTCGATTAGTGGGACATTTGGGGGTTACTATGGGTCAAACTAATTTTATCTAAAAATGGTTTTAACGATTTTGACTAAATTTTGTATCCCACCGTTTTTTTTTTTTTTTTTTCTTGGTACAAGAATTGCTACACACATTTCGAAACTTTAGAACGTTTGTCTGGTCTTGTACCCTTTGAAATTTCGTTTTTTTTTTCAGAAACTATTTTGTATTACCGTTTATATATTAAAAATGACAGAATTGGCAATTTTTAAATTTCTATCCCTAGTAATTCCATATAAATCGTAATTTAGAATGTTTTTAGAATGTTCACAGTTATTTTTCATTTTCTAAAATTCCCCCTTTTTTTAATTGTTCTGATGCAGAATTTACGTCTTAAATGTAACAGACATGTTAAATTTCAGGCTTATATTCCTAACAATTCTACACAAATTGTAATTTAGAACTTTTGCTACTCATTTTACACTTTTAAATTTCGATTTTTTTAGAAAACAGCAACCATGGCAAATTTCAAGTTACTACGTCCTTCAATATCACAAAAAGGGCAAGTTTAGAATGTTTTTTGCTCATCCATCTACTTGGGAAAAGTGGCTCTGAGTCTATGTCAGGAGCAGGGGCTGCCACCTTTACTTTTGAAATTCGTTCGGTAGTTCTAGTAGTTTCTCTTATAAACAAACAAAAAAGCATATAAAACAGTTTCTTTTTCATAATATTAGTATAGATGTAGAGATAAAGTTATATCTACCAATCAATGAAAAATAAACTCAAAAAAGTGTATTAAATTATGTATTCAGTATTCAGCTCCTGGTGGCTGACTATTGAACATGTAAGCAAAATGTAATACTCAATGGTCGGACCCTGGTGGCCGACTATTGGCCATATAAGCAAAATTAATACCCAATGGTCGGCCACATTAAAATTAATTAAAACCAACAAATTTATTTACTTTTTATACTCAAAAGCATTAGTTTATTTACCCTGTTAATATTCAAGCTTTTTAATTTTAGAAAAAAATAATTAATTCTTGCCTTTAAAAAAAATTGCCGTCAGTTAACAAAAAAGTAGGAAAAATGGCGATTTGACCTCTATCTTGAAATAAATGGCTGATTACTAATTCAATAAAAATACCCACAATTCTTTGGTGATGGTTTAGGAGTTATGAAAGATGGCTGCATATAACCAAACTAGATGGAACCTGTCAAAACTTGACGGAATAAAAATACTATAACAATATCATTAAAGTAATAAGCTTCTTTATTATTTAAGAAGGGGCAGAGTACGGTTTACCATTTATTGCTTACCGTTTCCGTTATTTACATGTTTTATAGCTACATTTTTTAATAACGTGAATTAACCTATATTATTCACAACTAAAAAGAAATGGCGCATCGAGTATTTGTCGAGAATTAAATAAAAACCATGCACTCATGATATCCTAATTCACTTTTATATTTTAACAGAATAATAAGGCTACTATAATTTGTGACTCGTGCTATAGCCAGTATACACGTCAGGACACATGGCCGTTATCATTATCTTTTTACGCGTGCAGGTTTTGCTTTAGTACTCCATTGTGAAATTTGTTAATTTTTGAAATTCAATATTTTTAAAAAAAAACTGCATAATCATTAGATTTGAAATTTATATCAAGAAAAATACAATTTTTTACCTTTCTAACGCAGTTTGTCTAACAATTTTCTGACAAATACTTTTCGAGCTATTAATTTTTTCAATAACTTCTAATGTTTCATTTTCCGAGAATAACCTGTGGCAATGATTAGCGAAAAAGCCAGTCGTCAGCAACGCGTAACTTTTTATTAAAGAGGATTGTAATATTTCATTTAGAACCAAAAATAAGCTATTCGTAAGGCATTTTATCTCAATGTGGCCGACTATTGGTACATTATCCTATATTGAAATACAGTAATATAATAATGAATAAAAATAACTACTTAAATTAATTAGAAATATATAATATGAGTCTTGCTAAAGTCAGAAACCTGACACCACCGTGGACGTTTTCTGATAAAATTTTGGCATATATCCAAATTTTAGCAACCACGTGATGTATCTGCTCTCGCACAGTGCAGACCAGATGTTAAATAAAAAGACCCAATGAATCTCTTGTCGATCCCATGCCTTTTCCACGGAAAATGTGCAGTTTACAAGATCGGTCTTTTCTGGCGAAACTTTTCTTATTTTCAAAATAGTGATTCCGCACCAGCAGCTTTACGGAGATTTCGAGCTTTGAAAAACATTCGCAGATGTTCAATGACTGGAAACGGAGCATTGCCAGAACTCAAAGACAGTATTTCCTATCACGCCCTCAACATTTCCAAGTATTTGCTTCACGTGACTTTTGAGCATGCTATTTTGCGATTTCAAACGGTACCCGAGAACAATGGTCAAGACACTGAGCAGTATTAGTTTTTATAAACCAATTCTACAGTGTATAAGAATGTATTTTGTTAAATTATTTAAAAAAAATTAATTATACGTCCCCTGGTGGCCATTTTTGAAATTAATATTCTTTTCAGCTTAATGTCATTCGCATTCCTTCATTTAGAAGCATTCCAACTTTCATACTTTTCTGGTGAATAGTTTCGACTACAGACAACTCTGAATAGGGGGCACAGAGGTCGCCCTTTAATCCCCAACGAAGCATTGCGGTCAATTCAACCTTATAGTGTACTTAGCAGTAGAGGGAAGAAGAGACCGCTTGCCATCCTTAGTAGAGATGACGGTTTTGCTCCACCTTCGAAAAGGAGGTGGAGAGAACCATCTTAAATGCTTCGTTGTGTTTTTCCAAATTCAAAATTTTTGCTAACTTACTTTTTCACTTTGGCATAAATTCATTAATTTAATTTATTTGTTTTTACGTCTTCCCGCCTACATTTGACATCGGTGGATTTCAACTTTCCTTAATAATTTAGGAAAAAAAATTATATTGTAATTTTGCATTGTACCTGTATATAGCTTTTTCTTATTACTGTTTGGCATCGTGTATTATTCTTTAATTGTTTTATTAATTGTATTTTTGTATTTAAATTATATGCATTTTTCATTTTCTATTTTGGCGTATAATTGTTAAAATCTTAGAATTTAAATTTTAAAATAGAAAATTGTATGGCTCGAAAGGGGCTTCCCTACTCCCCCCCCCCCCCCCCCCCACTTATTGCTCACCACTAACCAAGGCTTATCAACAGACCGCTTCATGCAACATCCTCCGCAGCTTGCTGCGAGAACTAAATAGAAGATCAACAGCATCAAGATAAACTCTGTTTAGATATTTTCAACCTCGATCTGCGGTAAACATGGGCATTACGCCCCATGTAGGCACAAATGGAACAATTCTTGGTTCTTGAATAGGTGGACTTTAATTATGTAAACCCTGTACTTGAAAAAAAAAATACTTATTTTATTTAAAATTAGCAACCCAATCCGGCTATATGCACGGGTGATTTGGATGATTCCATAATATGGAAAGAGCACTCATACTAATACCAACAACTTTCAACACTTGTTATGTTGTTACTTCATTCCTCATGCTCTAAAGTAGTGGTTCTTAAACTTTGGGATCTCGTGGACCCCCTTTGATGTGAAATACAATTTCGAGGACCCCCAACAATATTTTACGTAATATAAGATAAGAAATTGTTTTAATGCATACACCCTATTTATGTTTCATTACACATATTCTACGTTTAGTTTACAGTGTTAGTAAAAAAAAATAGCTGCATTAATAAGTAGAAAAATAATTATCACACATTTTAAGACAGTTAAAATATACATACTACTGTTTGCTTCCGAGAAGGATGCTGCTGCTTTATTTCTACTAGATGCACAGTGGAATATTTGGTTCAATGTTTAAAACATGTTTCCGTAAGTCTAGTTCGACATCCAGGCGATGTCTACACTTGTTTCTCATGTGCACAATATTGGAATTCAGTAGTAAATTATATCAAAGTCTTTTCACACAAATATGCGGCGCAGAAGGGAAGTAATTGTTTGGTAGCTTTTCCTGCTAGTTCTGCTGAGGTATTTCTCAAGCACAACCAAAAATTTAGAAAAGCAATGGAAAGCAATTTTCATGCACCCATCTCATGGTAATTTCGAATGTTGTTCCTGCTTTTATAATGTCAAGGTTTTGATTTCATTAATTTCTTTTAAATTAAATGGATCCCTCATACACTCTGTTTCTTACTTCGAGGGAGGAAAATAAATCCTGAAAGTTTCTTTCAAGTGCTTCAGGTGTACAACAAAATGTTCAATAATATCAGGGAAATTTGTATCGTCAGAAGTTTGTAAGATATCGAATAATGTTGGATATGATTCAAAAATATTATTTTCAAGTCGAATACTTGCAAATACTTTTTTCTATTGTGGCTTCTACTTTTTCCTGGACTTTGAAAATATGTATTATTCAGGAAACTTAAAATAACTGTCAAATATGCCAACCTGACAAGCCAGGAGAAATAATTGAAACGATCTTTCAAGTGGAATTTAGAGTCCATTAAAAACAGTCTTACTCAATCGCGCAATGCAAAAATTCAAATTTTTAAATCTCATTTTTCCTCGTGACAGCCACCTAATGTATAAATAGCTGCAGAAAAGCAATAGTTTTCTTTCTTTTTTTAAAGCTATAAAAGAAAAAGAAAACCGCTATAGTGAAAAATCTTTAAAAGAAATATATAAAAATACATTATAATAAAAAAAGAAGCAAAATTACTTCATTTGAGATAGGGCAAAGCTTTTAAAAAATCCTTAAATTAACGCAATCAAGTTGTATTCACTCAGTGAATGTTGGCCGGATTGTGGGCCGGGTCTTTTTTACTTTTTTGATTTGCTATACCGAAAAAGACTTGTGTCTAGGGTAGCTAAGTAAAATGCAAAAACAAAATAAATAAAATTTTACTTCTGGTGGTTGCGCAAAAGGCCTAAAATTTGAGAAAAAAACGCGAGTTTTAGGCCAAATTTTCTCAAATTTTAGGCCTTTTGCGCTACCACCAGCAGTAAAATATTATTTATTTTCTTTTTGCAGTTTACAAAAGCTACTCTAGACACAAGTCTTTTTCGGTATAGCGAATCAAAACAGAAAAAAAGACCCGGCCCACAATCCGGCCAACATTCACTGAGTGAATACAACTTGATTGCGTTAACTTAAGGATTTTTTAAATGCTTTGCGCTACCTCAAATGAAGTAATTTTGCTTCTTTTTTTATTATAATGTATTTTTTCAACCCTAAAGCCAAGTTTTCCGCGGTACAGCAAAAAAAAAAAAAAAAAAAAGAGTTTTTTCGGCCCACCCTACTGTTCATGTTTACTTCCTATTTCTTTTCACAAAATTTTGGTGCATAATTCAAGTTAATTTAGTTGTTTCAGTAGTAAATTATATCAAAGTTAGTTAGTTTAGATATAATTTACTACTGAAACAACTTCGCTGAATGTAGTCTTCAAATCTTCAAGAATTTTCAAGCAAACGGCAGCTCACGATTAACACAACAGTGTGTTCAAATTACATGTGGTGTTTTAGTTTCAACGAAGCTGATCAGACGTCAAATCATTAACAGTTCCATTTATAGCTCAAGCCCCATCTGCACTTATTGAAATACATCTTGACCAGTTTATTTATTTATTTATTTATTTATTGTATGAAATTGTTTAAATATGTGAATAATACATCACTTGTTCTGCAAGTTGGAAGGAGCTTGCAAAAATTTTCAGACATCTTAGTACCAAATTCATAACAAGAAAAAACTATCAAATTAACATTATCGGAAATATCTAAACTCTCATCTAGTTTAAATGTGAAAAAAGGACTAATTTTTATACATTCATTCTATTACTAGTTCTCAAAATTGTCACACAAGTCTGTGATTCTGCTCTTAACAGTATCATTAGATAATGAAATGAAATTTAAAGCCTTTTCTGCTATTAGGTAGATTTCGTTAGAAATATACTATCTATTACATTCTCACCTAAGTTGGAATTTTTGAAAAATTTTTGCAGATCTACGCCGATTATGACTCTCAGAACCTAGAACCACCCCCAGTTCAAAATTTTATCTATCTATCTATGTCACCTTTTTTATGGACACGATAACTGGAAAAATTCTGCATAAATCTCTTCCAAACTCATACATAAAATTAAGGGGCATAAAATCTCGGTCAAGTTCGTTAATAGGCAAAATCGAACCAGGTGGGGGGGGGAATGGGGGGGCTTTTTGTGAAAACAGAAAAAAACCCATAATTTCTTAATGATGATACTATCGAATGCATTTAAAGTTATTATTACTTCTAGGAAAAGGGCCGAAAATTTATGTGCGACAGATTTTTGATAGCATTAAAAATGGCCCCAAGGGGGGGAAAAGAGTGGGGGGGGGGGGGGGGGTAGAAGAAAAAAATCATAATTTCGTCAATTCACAAGATATCAAATCCGCTTAAATTTATTATTAATCCTCTTAATATTATCTAAAACTTTATATTGACAAGTTTTTTATAGAACCAACCCTTATAGCAAAAAAAAAAAAAAAAAAAAAAAAAAAATTAAAAGCAAAATAAATCCTTACCGGCTCCGCCTGCAAACAAGTTAGGTTTTGAAGTGGGCGTTTCCCATCTGCCGTATCATGGCAAAAAGGTCATTTCTTCCGCAATTCCCAACAAACAGGTGCCTCTTCGAAATCTACCTGTGCCTGTAGACCGAGCCGTCAGGTATTTTTTTTCTTCTGTCATGGTTGGGATCATTGCTTTAGAAGCAGGTAGAATTCAATTAGCTGAAATCGTGTGAAGTTTTAGAAACTTTGATATCATCAGAGATACCAGATATGAGGTAAAAATGATCTTTACATTATTAGAACCAGTTGTGGTCTTTTCATTCCATTTCTGACTTACTTTCAGCTCTTTTAACTTGTTTTTAAAAAAACTCATTTGGTTTGTTTGGATGCTTATTGTGTTTTGTTTGTCTTCGGAGTTTTTCTACTCTCATACACTGATTTGACAGTATATCGTTATAAATAATAGACTGGCTGTTCCTCATTATTAATATAGGTGCTTATAAATACAAATGTTAAATATTATTCAGAGGACTAACGCTTTTGCCTTGGCGATATTTTATTCTCTGTTGAATTCTATAGTGTTGAATCATCATCGTCCTTCTCATCTTTACATTTTAATTTACCAGCCTTTTTAATAACTCATCCATATATTAAATAAAATATATTGCCGAATTTTGTTAATATGTAACACGAGAGACTAAAATACGATCAGTGTATTTAAAAATGACAATGACTGTTATAACAATATGGCATTTTTTCAATCGATTTTGAAAAAAAAAAAAAATGCGAACCGGCTTCTATTACCTCTTAAAAACAAATTTCTCACTTGTGCATCTAATTTTTTTTAAATAAAATTCTTGCACATTTAGAAAGAGAAAAAGGCTTATGGGTTTTGTAAAGCTTGTTTTAAGTCTAAAATTATTTCTAATTTTGGGAGAAACTGCACTTTTTGTAGATTTGAAAACTGTATTTTTTAAATAATAAAATTCACAACCTCATAGCTTCTATTTTTTTCTTTAGAAATTTAAAAATAAATATTTCTTTTTCGTTTAAATCTCCAATAAATGTAAAACATTGCTTAGGTGAATTTTCAGAATTTCTTTTTAATGGAGAATCTTTATTAATCCTCTGACTGCTTTTTTTTTCTTTTTTCTTTTTCAAAATCCTTTTGTCCAATATGTATCTTATTACATATTTCGGATCATCATGTATTTGAAATATGTAGGATAATTATCATATTTTTACCCTTTTACTGCAGAATTCTTAGAACAAAATTGCTCTAAAAATTGTGTATTATACAGGGTATCCCAGGATTATTGGGCCAAATTTGGGAGCTAGGGGACATAACAAGGATTCAGATTTGCATAGCAACCCATGGTCGTAAACGTCATGGGAAAGTAGTATGGCGGGTACAAGAAACGGCTGAGACACAAGGCTGAGATCATCTGAAATAATTTATTGGCCAAAGATATTACATGTGCTGTGGTAGATGATATGTGAAAATGTCACAAAAATGTTCAAAGTTTCCACCACTGCTAGTGATGCATGCATTACACCGTCAGACCATGGATTGGCGGACTCGCTCAAATACACCTAGATTTTATTGGATATCAGCAGCAGCACAAACCTGTCTTGCAACCAGATCCATATCGGAATCCACAGGCGTTGCGTACACAGCACTTTTCAGTGCACCCCAAAGAAAGAAATCTATGCTGCTTAAATCAGGAGAGCGTGGGCCAACCCATCGGTGACCAAACACCTGATTCAAATGTTCACGAACACATTTGATATAATGGGCAGGTGCCTCATCATGTTGAAACCACATATGGCGTCTGACATGTTTGGCATAGTATCAAGTAGGCTTGGTAGCACCTCTTGCAAAAAAAAAATGAGATAATCTGCAGATGTTAGAGGTGCTGGCAACAAGTAAGGTTTCCTCCAGTGCTCTTGTGAACAACACCGTCTAACGGCGAACGAAGCCGTTTCCGACCATGGGTTTCTATGCAAATCTGAATCCTTGTGATGTCCCCTACCTCCCCTTAAAGTTTGCCCCAATAATCCTGGGACACCCTGTATAAATTTTTCTACAAATGTCTTGCCCGTGGAAATCATGGAATAAGGAGTCGCAAGGTTAAAAACAAACTTTGCTTTCGTTTTCTTACAGCGATAAACAGACAGTATGGTCATGTCTTTGCTACTATGACAGCTCGAAATATTTGCATTTTAAAACGAACTGGGGAAAGGAAAAAAAAATCTGTAAAAATTTTGACTTGCGTAGTGATGAATTCAAAGTGTTGTCTGGGATTCCAGCTCTGACATTTCTCCGTTGGAAGACTTGGTTTTTTATGCTTATAATGCTCTAGACTTACAGTTCTTGTCCTGCAAAACTCCCCATAAAATAACTACAGAAATTACTTCAGGAGAAAAAAAAATCTGAGTTTAGCACTGAGCTTGAGGACCCCCGGCCGTAAGCTGGCGGACCCCCAGGGGTCCGGGGACCACAGTTTAACAGCCGCTGCTCTAAAGTATTTTTATATAAAATTTTGTAACATTAGTTTTCTGATGAAGTAGATTGTTCCTTTTTGGCGAGGAGGGGACATGGGGCACAGGAAACAGAGGGTGGAAGTGGACGGCTACACTTGCTAAATCTTTCTAAACCTTGCTAAATCTTTGAAAATGAAAGAATTTTGGTCACTTTTCTCCAATTTAAACCATTTTGCATCCTTTTAAGAATAATCCTAATTAAGTCCAGAGGGGGCCCCCTCTCAAAAGAGTGGGAAGGGGGCAGCTGCCCCGCTTGCTCCTGCATATGTCAGGCCCTGCGATTTGGTATTCCATAACTTCAACTGCGTATAACTTTGTTGGCAATCGAGTGATAATAAAATATAGCATAGCATTCCTATACGAAATTTAATGAGGAATCGAACTGTGATAATAATATAAGTATCGCCCCACTTTGAAAATGTTGCATTGACAAGTCTTTAGCAAATATTATTGATAATTATTCATTTCTGTACTTGGGATGTTTCTCAAATGACCTGTTGGACAACGCGAAACTTTCTGACTCATTTTCTGACTCATTTTTAAACGCAGAGGCATAAAATTGGCAGGCCTCACTATTGAAGAGATTTGAAATCGAAACGAGTTTTTTTTTTATAAATAAATTACTTATCGAGCTATAAACGATTCGTGTCACGTGACAACCAGTTTTTCGCCTTTCTCTCGCTGATGTCACGTCCGGAGATTCGGTTCAAAACGCCAACTTTGACAGTATTTTCTGAAACATCTTTTGCGTTTGCCAAAAGATAGAAAACGTCTTTACATAGTTTCTAAACAACAACACTTGCCAATTTCATGCCTTTCCGGACAAAAAGGATTTAAAAAATATGTCTGAAAATAGCCTTTTTGGATTTCAGAAAAGCCTTAAAGCTTTTGTTAGTGTTTATTTAAAGAAGTCTGACAGGTTATTTTAGCTTTTGTGCAATTTCTGAAAAATAAAAGTTAATTTGACCTATGATGACTTATACACTCTGAAATATAATATTTCTAGAGGTGACAACCCCCCCCCCCCCAGCCTCCCTCAAATGGCGCCCCTGTTTTGGAACAATATTCTGGTTGTGAAAGAAAGTGGTGTTTCATAATTTATGCATGACTCACGAATTTCCAGTTTTGGTATATTTGTACAAAATTTGAACACCTTGAATTTTATTTTGAAGCAAATTTTATAAATATAAAGACATTTGTTCGAAAGTTATTACAAAAAAAAAAAAGAGCTTAACTTAGTTTATTATGCAGCCCCCTTTTGAATACACTACATAATATATAATAAATTATACAATCTAAATTTAAAAAGGAGCAAAGAGTTTGAAAAAATAATCAGCAAAGTTTTGTAGCAGTATTTTTACCCTTCCAGAACAAAAAATACGCAAACAATGATAGTGAATCATTTTGTTTCGTCGTGAAAAATTTCAAGAGCATACACTATCAAAACCTGTTTTTTTTGTTTTGTTTTTTATCTAAAAAAAATTATAATAACGAAATTAATGATTTGAAAGTAGATAAATAAACAAAGCAGTTTCGAAATTGTTTTACGTTTTGTAATAAAATGCGGCTTCTTTAATAAGTTTATATAATTTCAACCGCAGAATGAAAAGATGATTTTTCTACCAAAGCTTACAAAGAACCGTTATCTAAATCATTAATAGTAAAACTAGTCTGAAAAAAAAAATATTTATGTTTCATTTGTTTGTTTCTATATGTTTTGTATACCTGAACTTGAGATTAGTTTCTTTCATTTTTTTCATTTCATTTCATTTATTTATTTTTGTCTTTTCCTGATATTTGGCTTTAAACAAGTCAAAATCTAATACATTAACCCTAGAAATACCGCCAAATAGTTTACGCCAAGAATATACTTTACAGAAGCAATACTAGCCTGTGGCTGGTTACTAGTAGCGTCCATTTTGTTTCCCTTTTTTCTGTTCAGGAAAGAGGCACAGACAGCCAACTAGAGATTTGTACGGGTCGGGTTCAGGGTTCGGAAAAAATATTTTTTTATTGTAGGGAACTTCAACTACATCTATTTTATAGACAACTAGCTGAAGTTACCCGGCGTTGTCCGTGATTTTAAAAATATTTGTGTAGAAAAATCAATTTCAAAATTGAACATGTTGTACAGAGAACTTCAAAATGTTAAAATGTGTTGATATTTCCATAATCGGGTTTTTATCATGATTCAATACGTTTTTCAAATCCATATGACGTTATATTCACCTGCTGACGTCATATCTACTTGATTTCTGCATTACTCATATTGATACTCTCTTTCTATGATTCTCAAACATTTGAAAAAGTCCGTTAAACTTTCAATATGACGTCATATTAATTTTCTTTTTAATTCTCTAATGACGTCATATTAACCTGCTTTCTGTACTTACACATACTCCTTGTATTATTCAGAAATGTTTGAAAATTTCCGTTTTATTACCAATATGACGTCATATTAATCTTTTTTTTTTTTCAATTGGTGAAACTTTGTATTTCATTTTCATTTTTCACGTGTAAATCTTTCAATAGAAAATTAATTATTGTAGAAAGAATTTTATTGTGGATTTTTAATTGATGGCAACTGCAATAACGAAAAATATTTAAATGTGATAGGAAAAAGCTGTTAGATTTTTGGTTTTTTATTAATTAAAAATTAACTATACATTATTTCGATTCCAGATTACTTTAGTTGCCTCGGCCGTGTTTTAATACACCTATACATAACATTTCACAATTATGGCTTCCAAACTGTTGATTTGTATAGAAGTGCAGAAAGACAGCCAGCCAAATTTTCATTTTTATATATTAGATATAGTTAACTACAATTACAACTACCTGTTTTAAAATGTAACGACTAACGAACTACTTTTCAAAAGTAGTCACTACTTTGCTACTTTCTGATTTTGTCAAAGAATTTCATTTACACTCGAAACTGGATTAAATAATACGGTGACCCCTTGTTATATCACGTTTGCAGGGATATCATCAAATAACTGCGATATAACAGAGGACAATAAAAAATTAAGAAAGATAATATACAAGAAAATGTTTTGCGTTTGTCTCCAAAATGTTAGTCTATACACATAATACACTTCACGAAATTAAGAAGAGATACATAATACAATCAATAATACAATTACATAAAAAAATATGGAGTGACTCCACTTGTTGCCAGCAAGAAAATTAACTCCTTTTGTGGGTTACTACTTGATTTTAGTAAGCAACCTAGTGAAAATAGTTCATAGAGCTGTATAGAACTCTACAGAATTCTTTACAAGTTCTATAGAATACTATTTCTGTAGAGTTCTATAGAATACTATTTCTATAGAGTTCTATAAAATACTTTTTCTAAAAAAATGTTTCTATAGAATACTTTTTCTAAAAAAATGTTTCTATAGAATATTTTTTCTAAAGAAAATGTTTCTATAGAATTCTTAGAAGATTAATTTTTTTTCTATAGAGTACTATAAACCTTATAGAATTAAGTTCTATAGACTAATTATTCTATAGATTTTTGTTGTTGTTTTTATAATATATATATATATATATATATATTTCTTGATATTTTAAAATTTATGTGTGTAATAATTTATTTATAACTATACATTAAAATTAAAAAATAATAATCAATTTTGTAATACATCAGTTTAATATATAATAGTACTCCATAGATTTAATATGATTATACATATATAATTTAATTCAATTCTAATACATTGTGATTCAATTGGTAATGTAATAATATATCAGTTGAACTACTGAATTAAATCATGATTAATTAATTTCTTTATAATTCATTAATTTGTTGTTAAATTTATAAAACTATCCATGTAATTTAATAAACTTTATTCACTTTAATATTATTGTAACTTTTATTCAAATATTTTAATCTGAGGTATAAATGTTTAAACAATTGTTTCAGTTTTAACAAATAATAATTTATTAGACTTTTAAATATATTTACAAGACTATATATGATTGGGAATGCAAATCACAAAAGAAATAACGTTTAAATATTGAAATAAGAGTATTGGAACTGTCAATGGTTGTATCATACTGAAAGTATTGGTTCTTAGTCCGATCACTGAAGTCAAGCAGCATCGAGTGGGGTTTATAGTTGGGAAGGTGACCACTTGTTTTTTATATAAAATTCTATACATAATTTTTATAGAAGCTCTATATTTTTTCTATAGATATTTTTATAGAGGCTCTATAGACATTTCTATTGAACTTCTACAGATATTTCTATAGCTTTAGGTTAAACAAGCTTATAGAAAAACGGACCACAATTCTATAGGATTCTATAATGCATTTTCTATAAATATTTTTATAGAATTCTATAAGAAATTTTTGTAAGAGAAGTGTCAATGGGGAAAATCTCTGACTTCATGCGATGCTTTACTATACACTGCAACTGAGATTTGCAAATTATTGAACAGAACACATTTTGGACACAAGAAGCACATTACGGCCAATGATTTGTAGAATGGCACATTTCCCCTCTAAAATGGCGCCGGTTCTCGCTACAAACTACTCATTTTCTGTATCACGCTAACTCGCTGCACTACATTGTTCAAAACGTAGTGCGCTACACTAAAAACTAAAGTAATACCTCAACATTCGCGGTTTTAACATCTGCGAGTTTTGATTATTCGCGAATATGAAAATGCGGAAAAACGTAACATTCGTGAGAATCTGACTTGATTAATCAATTTTTTTTTATTATTATTACAGTCGACGCTCGTTTTTGCGAACTCGTAGGGAACATTCAAATGGTTCGTAAAATAGAAAGTTCGTAAAATAGAAAATCATCAAAAATGACATGAATATGTACATTATTTATGTCTATTTTTATCAATATCCCCCCCTCTTCATAGATGATGCAATATTTTAAGATTATTTATTCTGAAATAAAGTTATACATATATTTTTTAAATATATAAGAAAATTCAAAATACAAATTAATGCACAGAAAAAAAAAATTAGCACTCAGAAGAATATGGTATTAAGCTTTGAAAACATTACATGTGAAAACATAGACTGTATTAGAACTTAATGGATGAAAATGCATAGATAAAAAATTAGGAATGGAAATAATCACTTATCTTTTTTTGTTTTAAAATCACATTTTGGAAAATACATGTTTCCATTTTATCTATGCTTGAAATCATTTCACAATTATTGTTCCCTTCAAAAAAAGTGCCTTAGCCCTGACAACCATTGAGCTGCTTGTTTGACAGTCGGACGTTGGATTATTTCATTTTCTTCTTGTTCCAAATCTGAAAGTTCTTCTTCCTTTTCACTTATTTCGTCAGCAATAATTTCTTCATCTGATATTTCTTCCGTACAAATCACATCTGAAGCTACACTCAAAAAGTCCACGAATGAAATTTCAGGTAACAGTGGATTTCTTTTTCGTAGTTCATTTATAAGTAACACATCTCCACTGATATCGTCGGCTACATTTTCTTGGTTTTCATTAATTAAGGTACTAAAGCCTGCGTTCTGAAATGCTTTAGCTATTGTAGTCGCTTGAACATCATTCCAAGCACGTATTGACAAATGCATTGCACCCAGAACATCAATTTCATATGGTTGATTCAGCTCCAATCCCATGACTACTCTTTGCAAAAGCACTCTTCTATATATGCGCTTGAAACTATTAATCACACCCTGATCCATCGGCTGTAAAATTGAAGTTACATTGGGTTGAAGAAACTCCACACGAATAGATTTAAGATTTGAGACTTCAACGTGAGCTGAACAGTTATCCACAATTAGCAAAATTTTACGTTTTTCCAAAACAAATTGACGATCCAAGTCTCTTAACCATTTTTCATAAATGTACCCAGTCATCCATGCATTTTGGTTAGCATGGTATGCAGCTGGTAATTTGTTAACATTTCTGAAACATCTAGGCTTCAAATTTTTTCCAATGAAAAGCAAGGGCAGTTTTTATGTTCCATTCATGTTGGCTGCCAACAAGATTGAGATTCTCTGCTTAGCCTTTTTGCCTCCGCTACATTTTTCACCTTTGAAAGTAAGTGTCTTTTCCGGCAGCATCTTAAAAAACAGACCTGTTTCGTCCGCGTTAAAGACATCCTCTGGAGCATATTCAGTTAGCAATGCTTTTAAATCGCGTTCTTTCCATTCATTTGCCAAAGTCGTATTTGCTGTTCCACTTTCACCGCACAATTTTCTGAAGCTCAAACCGTGCCTGAACTTAAATTTTTGTAACCAACCGTCTGAGGCCTTGAAGTCTTTGATATTCAGCTTCAAAGCAAAAGAATTCGATTGTTCTTTAAGGAGATTACCATCTATGGGAATGTTCAGTCCTCTCACTTTCCTCATCCAAGAAATCAAAGCTTTCTCCAATTGGGGGTGTTTTGCTTCTCTGAAATATTTACGAGAGGGGTTTTTATTGGTGCTTCTATTTCCGACGATTTTCTCTCGAGATTTTAAAATTGTGGAGAGACTATTCTTTGGAATTCCATACTTTTTCGAAATTTCTGTCTTACTTAAGATTTTCTCATCTACTTCTTTTAAAATTTTCTTCTTTACCTCAACGGATAAGCACATGCGTTTTTTCAACTGCGACATACTGAAATTCTGTAATGTTCTGGCCCAATCTCCCTCTCGACTAACGAGACTTCACAGATTGAGTAGTCCAGAAGTTATGAGAAAATAGACGATTACAGAATGCAATCTTTTAAAAGATTTCGTTTCCTCTTTCAACAATGACACCTGCTTGTACATTTAAGTTTCACTCGCCAATCAGAGGCTTTCCAGACACGTGCCTTTAAAATCAGTCATACGTAATAAACCACGTGACGCTAAATAAACTTATTGCTACGCTGCCTCTCTCTCGAAAGCGTGGGGGGGGGGGGGAATAACACATTCTTGAAATGCACCTGCTGTCTTTTGCACCTGTTGAGAGAATAATTAACGTTGACACTTCTTTTCGGTGTTTAAAATAAATAAATAAATAAATAAAAATGCAGAATTATGAAAGTTATGTTCGCAAAAAAGAGATTTTCATAATTTGTAGTTCGTAAATGGGAGCGAAAATTTACATAGCGTCTATGGGAATGTATTCGGGACCACGCTCTAGTTCGTAAAATCGCAAGTATTCGCAAAAAAGAGGTTCGTAAAAACGAGCATCTACTGTATTATCTCTTTTTTTTCAGATTTATGTTTTCTTAGTATCTTACAAATCAATTTTCAGTTGTCAACTGAAAAAGGAGCGATTGCTGTAAGAAAGCAAAATAATAACAACAGAATACTCATTGCAATGGTGTTATTAGAAACGGCGTAAGGCAACAGCATATTCTCTCTATTAATCTAAAATGTGCTGGTTCTCGTAAAGATGGAGCTGAAGCTGCACTTAGATATAAAATTAAAGAATTTCTGAAGCATATAGCTGTATTTAAATATCGTATGTACCGCATACTAATTCACTAATACATTATCATCTCTTTGCTAATAGAGAAAGTCGAAATTACTTTATACAAAAACCTATGCTTTTTTAGCTGTAATTATTTCTTCAGTCAGTTAATTTGAATTACCTTCAATAAATAAAATTCACATTTATGAATATGTGTGCACATTCACCTTTTATATGCAGGGTTGTTATAATTAAAGTTCGCCTATTCAGAAGGCTCTAGAGCCGGTTCTATGGCTCCAAACGAAACAAAATTTCACTAGTACGTAGTTGAAGAGATGCGCTGCGAAAATCGAAAAAAAAATTAGTTAAAATTTTTGTCAATAGGTGGCGCTGCGCCAATATTTAAGCCGATATTTGCAGATTCCTTTATTTTGTAAAAAACAAAATACAGGAAATTTTATTTCACAGTTGGTATAAGTAAACTTTTTCAGATTCGTTATATTATGTCTGTGATTTCTTTGACACTGGAACAGTTGATTGTTTCTGAAAAACATTTGAATCTACGCTTTGTGGAGAATCGTAACTTTGAAAGAAAATGCACTTCTTGTAAAGTTATTTTATCAAAATAACAGCAACACAGCTGCAGCTCTTCGAGAATTCCGGAAACTAAAAGATGTTAGACGTGGACCAATGTCGGATCGTGGAGTTCACAAAATGATTAAAAAGTTCGAGGAAACAGGAAAACTCGACATTCTTCTTGGCAGAGGACGAAAAAAGGTAGACATTTCTAGCATTGAAAATATTGCTACTGCTGCCGTGGATTTAGCAAGCCAGTCATCATTTGGTAATGCAAGTGTGCCAGCTATTGCGAATGAAGTCGATATGCCGATTTCCACTGTGAAAAAAGTGATGCGTCCAATTTTGCGCTACTATCCATACAAGATTCAGAGGGTGCAACAATTAATACAGGGTGATACCGAAAGTCGGCTATCATTTTCACTACAGTTTCTTGCACGAATGAATGTGGACAATTCTTGGTCCTGGAATATTCTATGGAGTGATGAAGTGCATTTTTATTTAAACGGACAAGTGAACACACACAACTGTCGAATTTGGGCGAAAGATAATCCTAATGTTGTCCAAGAAGTTCCATTGCATGCAGCTAAAATGGCAGTGTGGTACGGTTTCACAGCTACGTTTATGATAGGGTCATATTTTTTTGAGGAACTAACATCCACAGGACCCATTACATGTTCCGTAAATGGGAGAAGGTATCTCAATATGTTGTCAAATTTTCTGATTCCCGAGCTGCAACAGCGAGGCTGCCTTCAAAATATCGTGTTTATGCAAGACGGTGCACCACCGCACATTACTAGAGCAGTTCGGACTTTCTTAACAAGCCATTTTACAGAAGACCGCACAATACTTGATTTTCAAACAGTCTGGCCTCCACGATCGCCTGATCTAACACAATGCGATTTTTGGTTGTGGGGATTTTTGAAAGATTCTGTACCTAAAGACAGATGTCAGACAATCTCTGATCTGAAAGACAGTATTAGACTTCATATTCGCTCAATCTCACAGGACAGTTTACGCAATACTGTAGAAAGCACAATTCTGAGAATGGAATGCGTTGTTGAAAATGGTGGAGGATTCATTGAGCATGCGTAATGTTATTCTTCGTTATTTCCTCGCTGCCGAGCGACATGTTTTATTTTTGTTGATGCAGATTACATCACATGAAATTATATTCATTTTTCTGTATTGTTTGGAGTCATAGGTCAGGCTCTAGAGCTTTCTGATTAGGTAACTTTAATTATAACAATTCGCAGTTCGTCGAAGTTTGTTGAAACTTTTAAATTTGTGTGCTTCGTCTGGATTGACTGAAATTGATATAATGAATCTGCAAACATCGCCTTAAATATTGGCGCAGCGCCACCTACTGACGAAAAATGTAACTATTTTTTTTTTTCGATTTTCGCAGAGCGCATCTCTTCAACTACGTACTAGTGAAATTTTGTTTCGTTTGGAGCCATAGAACCGGCTCTAGAGCCTTCTGAATAGGCGAACTTTAATTATAACAACCCTGTATATGTTATGCATAACGTATTCACGTATTCTTAATGCATATATATCCTCTTGTTTTTTGAAATGCTTGTGCCACTCTAATTCAAATATTATGGAACGTAACTCCTTTTTTAGTGAAGAGAGCTAGACTCAACATTCGCGAGGTTTTCCTCGAACGTAACACTCGCGAATGTTAAGGGATTACTGTACTGTACTGTAAAAAGAAGTGACTACTGTAGTTTCGCTATTTGTAGCTCGCTACTTCCGACCCCTAATCGGCTTATACCCGAAAGTTAAAGAAATATTTTTGGTTTAAAGAAAAATTTGGTGCATGCTTTGTGAAAAAGTTTTCTGTAACAAAGTTCTCAAAGGCTCTCTATATACCCCCAAATTGGATGAGTACACTGTGAAAAAAGATAAATATTTCTTAATCTCGGAAAATATAATACAGGGTGTCCCAAATTTATTTTTACAACTTTGATCCTCCATAAAACCTAAACGAAATAAGATAGCGAATTTCGGATTTATGTGGGTATAACAGCAACTCATAAAGTTTTATCTGTACTAAAAATAATGTTTTTGCTTTCAGGTGTTCGACCCAATAAGATTCATAACTGATGATGGCTACACCACAGGAAAAAGCTCAGTGTGTGGCCTGGTTTATCGAAACGAACTCAGATAAACAAGTCCAAAGGAATTTCTCAGGATAGGGATTTGGATGAAGTAACGTAGAAGATTACTGGCGGTCATGGCATGGTCCACCAGATGGCAGTATGCAGTCATTTTCAATATTGTTTTCAGTAGGGAAGCACATGTTGTTCTTAAAAAGTCCCCATTGCTTGCTCTTTGTACACAAAGAAGATTTTTTGGATTGAAAAGAATGGGGAAAGGGCAACCATCACTGCTGTCCCCATTGTTACTTTAAATATTGATATATATATATAGATTAACCAAAATGTAGCCATTTAATCGTAGGTTTCATATGTTTTTGAAAATAGTGAATGCAATATTCCAAATATGTTCTTTTTTAAAAGTGGCAAAATGGTAAAAAATGTCACTACTGTCCCTGTCACTTCTGTCCCGTACAATGTGTGTTTTGTCTGATAAATCTATGATATCATATTTATTTTTCAATAAAGTTTGTGCCTATCTACCAATTATTATTCTGCAATCAGTGGTTATTAAAAATGCAAATTGAGCATAATATGAGACTTTTAAAAATCGGATATCAGCAGAAAATCAGCCGAAAATCACACTTACATGAGATTTTGGCCCATATAGTGCCAAAATTAGATGTTCGCATTAAAGTTACATATAATTTCTCTTTGAAGCAGTCCTCTCCTCCTTAAGAGTATTTTTAACGCTGAAAAGTTTTTGCAAAGTCTTTATGAATTCGGTTTGTCTGTCTGTCTGACTAGCCCTGTTCTAACTCTCGTAAATATACTCGGATTGCCATGTAATTTTTATATGCTTATGAGATTTATTATAAAATTTTCAGTATCGAAAATGAAGTGTGTAGCATTTACAGTTCGTTCACAGGGCGATTCAAACAATTTCGTTACATTACGGTCTGTGGAGGAAAATCGTTTCCGATGTATGCTAATGATGTTACAATACTTCAAACATAATGAAATTGATATGCATACTTAGGTACTTACTTGAAATAATAATGATTTTTTACTCTAATCATGGTGTGGTATTTGAGGACGGGGATTCGCTTCTATTAAAACTTTCCAACATTAATTGAAAAGAGTTTATGACTTTGGCTCAGTCATACTCAACCTGCGGCATGCGGGACACATGTGGCCCGGAGACCATTCATGTGCGGCCCGAGATACATAATCAATAATCTCTATTTATTACATTAATTGAGAAGTGTATAAAAGTGTGTAACACCTTCACTGTCCTTTTATATATTTGCATGGGAAGACAAAATCTGTCTTGTTATTTAAAATTATCTTAAATATCGCTTCCTTAGTCAAAAGTTTTTTTTACATGTGGTTTTATTTGTGCTATAGTGGTGTATACACTTCTTAATATTCAACACTAAACCAATATTATTCCAAATCTATTACATTTGCACTATACATTTCTACACATAAAGAAAAAGCTATTGTGTGGAGAAAACGATTGATTTATTTAAACAAATCGCTTGATTTTTGGGAACTTGGAAATGCTACATTGTTACATTATAACGTTTAACTTATAATGCTTATTAGGGTTGAACGTTCACCGAGGGAAAAATTGTCAGCAAAATGTTTTATACCAATATTTTCACATCATTTGCAATTGAAATCTACAATAAAGTTTATTGTTTGGAAATAGTGGTGTTAAAGTTTTTAGTAATATTTCTTTTGCGATAAACGTTCAATCCTACTGATTATATTAACTTTAATATATAGGTTTGTTATACTACTTTTCTCTAATCTTACTATTTAAATTACCCTTTTTGACATTATATTATAATTGCATTGCGGCCTGCCTAACGTTTCAAACATATGTTTGTGGTCCACGAGAAAAAAAAAAAGTTTGAGTATGGCTGCTTTGGCTTGTCTGTCTGTCCGTGCTCCAACTCGTGTAAATATAATCGGATTGCCATCTAATTTATACATGTTATTGAGGTTTACTAGGAAATATTCGGTATTGAAATGAAATGTGTAGCATTTATATTTCGTTTACAGGAACACACAAAATAATGCCGTTACATTATGATCTACAAGGAAAAGTCGTTTGCAATGCATTTTAATGATGTTACACTATTGAAACGTATTTAACCCATTGGGGACGAGCGACACGTATAAGTGACGCATAAGATGCTCAGAATCCTTCATTATTCCCACCAGTTAATTTTTATTGTAAGCTTTGCCTTATTTAAGCATAGCATTTCTGCGATTCAATCTGGCGCAATTTTCTGTTTTGAAAAACCGGTGGTAAAAGATTAAAAATTCTGTAAAGGACGCTCGTCGCGAAGGGGTTAAAGCACTGAGACCAACTAAAAGATGCTTACTGTAGAATATGTGAATAGCATTTATCGTTCATTTACAGGGACACACAAAATAATTCGGTTACAGCACTGTCTATGAGCGGTAATTGCTACAAGTGCATTTTTAGTTGTGGTATGCGATTTTAAATGTAATTATTTTTTGGCCTATTACTACTACTACCTATTCTACAGATTATTTACAAGGCGGCACAAAATAATTCGAGTACATTTTCTTTTAGTGACGGAAATTGCTGAAGGAAAATTTTCAACTGTGTTATGCATTTCCTAACTGAACTAAACTTTAGGATATTATGTAGTATCCTCCATAAGTTGTAGTATCCTCCATAATGCAAGTCTGTAGATCCTATACAGGGCTGTACAAAATAATTCGAATACTTTTCCGACTGTAGTTGGGAATTGTGTTTTTAAACATGTTACGCATTTTCTAAATTGTTTATTTAGCTATAATCTTTCAGCTTATTAAACGGCGAAGTTTTATTCTTATTAATTTGAAAAGGTTGGAAAGTGTTTCATAATCTATGCTTGACGCATGATTTTTCTTGCTTGTTTCAATCCGTAACCGGCACTGAGTTTTAATGGTGTGGTGTTGCTGTGACAGGTGAAAATACCTTTTCCCGCAAATATGCTATTAAAAAAACGAATCCATTTTTTGTTGCATTTTCACTCAGCAATAAATGTTCATAAATTTTAGATAGTCTAAAAAACAAAACTTTCCGTCTGTATAATGCCCGTATTATATTTAAATCTTATTTTTAGTTTACTAATCTTCAGACTAACTTTATTTAAAAGATATGTTATTATATTATATATATGATATTATATGATATTATATTATATTATATTATATTATATTATATTATATTATATTATATTATTATATTATATTATTATATTATTATATTATATTATATTATTATATTAAATATATTAGTATTATATTAGTATTGATAATTAATTGACAATACAAATGAATTTTTTATAAAAGGATGTAATGTTATTTAACGATAATAATAATATATAAAGACACAATTATGCTACTATTGCTCTCAAAAAAGAAAAAGAAAAGAAAAGAAAAGAAAAAAGAATAAAAAAGAAAGAAAGAAAGAAAATATATACTAATGCTTGAAGATTGCTAAACTAAAAATAAGATTTATATGTTCATAAATATTAGAATTTCTTCGAATATTATTACTTTTTATTATTAATAAAACATAAAAGATACAAATAATGTCCAGATTCTTTTGCGGACCACCCAGATTTTCTCACGTACCACTGGTGGTCTGTGGTGTAAGGACCAACGATTGAAGACCGTTGTACTAAGTATAGTTTTCGATACCCTGAATCACGCATCAAAATGGCGTACTATGAAAACCTGTTTTTTAAAGGCTGGTGATTTAACTCATTTCCCAGAAAATATTCAAGAGAGTTTCGAACACATTATTATTTACATTAGGTTCATTATTTTCTTTTTCTCGGCGATGAAGTCGCCAAATATAAACTATTTCTGCTTAGTTTGGTGAGTTGGAGCTTACAACGCAGTAGATTGTGGACGCATGTAATTCATGTCTTCCAACCAGCGTTTGTTACGTGTGGCGTTAGATTTCGCCAGGTACGAATTATAGATTTTTTTAAAAACTGTTTTTAGTTTACGCTTGTTTACGATTATCAACTGTTGTTTTAAGCCAAAGACGGGGTAAGTCCATTTTATTTTTTAACAATTTCCAATATAGTTGAAAAAAGTGTTTATGAATTCGGATTGTCTGCGCAGAAAAAAATAAAACCCAATTTGGGTCGAAAGATTCTTAGGTATTGCCCAAATTGGGCCATGCCTGTTTTGGTTACCACTGTGTATCCATTTTGGGCACTGTTAAATACCCCTTTTCTAAAAAAAAAAAAAAAAAAAAAAAAAAAAATTGAAAATGGGTATTTAACAGTGCCCAAAATGGATACACAGTGGTAACCAAAACAGGCATGGCCCAATTTGGGCACATACCTAAGAATCTTTCGACCCAAATTGGGTTTATTTTTTCCTGTGTGGCCGTCGCTCTAACTGGAGTAAATATAGTTGGATTGTTATGTAACGGATATATGTCATTGAGATTTATTATGGCATGTTCGGTATTGAAAATGAAGTGTGTAGCAGTCCTAATTCATTTACAGGGACACTCAAAAGTATTCCGTTACATTATGGTCTATGGGGAAAAATCGTTTGCAATGTGTTTTAATAATGTTATACTATTACTAACATACAGGGGTGCACACAACAAGATACTTATTATAGAATATGTTGAGCATAGCATTTATCGTTTATTTACAGGGGCGCACAATTTGGTTGCTGTACTGTGTATGAGTGATAATTGTTGGAAGTACAGTTTCAATTATGGTATGCATTTTAAAATTTAACTAATTTTGCCTATTACTTGTGTATAAATTCTGTAGATAACATACAGGGCAGCACAAAAGATCTGGAGTACATTTCCGTTTATTGACGGAAATATCTGAATGGGAATTTAGAACTGGGCTATACGTTTCCTATCTGAACTAAACTTTAGTATGCTATGTCGTATATATACAAATCTGTAGGTCTTATACAGGGCTGCAAAGAAGAATTCGATATTTTTTCCGACAACTGATGGTAATTCCTGAAAAATTGTTGAAAATTTTCAAAATTCAAAAGGATTGGTAAATTGTATTTTCAGAATTTGTATTTTTGTAATCTTGTATTTTCAGAACTTGTATATCAGAATTACATTGTATAATTATTGCTCAATATCACAACGTATAATTTAGTAATGCTCAGTATAATTAGGTAAACAAACCTGCTGGGCGGTGCTAGTTGAGCTTAAGCCGAAAGGGAGGCCACCCCACCTGGTTTGACCTTATCCTTGTTTATTTAGACATCATCTTCTTTCACCTTATTAAACGGTGAAGTTTTATTACAATATTCTGAATGTGTTGGAAAGTGTTTCATATTATATGCTTGACATATGATTTTTCTTTCTTGTCTTTAAATATATAAATAATTAATTCAAAATTTTATTTGGCGTGTTTACTAGACTAATAAATGAAGCTTTAGATAAGCTAACAAGCAGTGCACTTTTTTCTCCCAAGACCATTTTTCGCTTCGTTTAAGTCTATGTTTGTCTATGTTACCGCGTTCAGAAATGTTTGTTTTGTCACCTATGTTACGTTGAAAAACGAAAGATATTAACAATTATTTCCAAATTTTGCCCCACTAAAGCATAGATTTATAGTCTTGCTAGTCTTAGGATAAATAATTAAAAAAATTACATTTAATAGATTTGAAAGATAATTATTAATTTTTTCGATAAGGGCCAGAAACAGGTACAAAAGTTTATTGGCGCATAGATATTTTTAACACCTTTCCAACATAGTTGAAAAATATTTATGAATTCGGTTTGTTCGTCTGGTCCTGCACTAACTCGCGTATATATACTCGGATTGTCACGAAATTTTTATACGTTATTGAAAATTACTATAAAATTTTCAGTAATGAAAACGAAGTGTATAGCATTTTTAATTTATTTACAGGGACACACAAAAGAATTCCGTTACATTATGGTCTATAGGGAAAAATCGTTTGCGGTGAATTTTATTGATGTTACGATATTTCAAATATAATGAGGTTGATACGCATCACTGAGATGAACTAGAACATGTTTTTTCAGGAGTATAGAAGAAATAGCATTTATGGTTTGTTTACAAAGACGCATTATGCTAAATCATACATTAATGCTCTAGCTATTCTTAGGATAAATAAAAATTAAAAAAACTATATTTAATAGATTTAACTTTTTTGATAAAGGACAGGAACAGATTGAATAGTTTATTGGCGCATAGATATTTTTAACACCTTTCCAACATAGTTGAAAAATATTTATGAATTCGGTTTGTCCGTCTGTTCCTGCGCTAACTCGCGTAAATGCACTCGGATTGTCATGAAATTTTTATATGTTATTGAGGATTACTATAAATTTTTCAGTAATGAAAATGAAGTGTGTAGCATTTTTAGTTTATTTACAGGGACACGCAAAAGAATTCCGTTACATTACGGTCTATGGGGGAAAATCGTTAGCGGTGAATTCTATTAATGTTACGATATTTCAAAATAATGAGGTTGATACGCATCACTGAGATGGACTAGAACATGTTTTTTCAGGAGTATAGAAGAAGTAGCATTTATGGTTTGTTTACAAAGACGCATTATGCTAAATCATACATTAATGCTCTAGCTATTCTTAGGATAAATAAAAATTAAAAAAAAAACTATATTTAATAGATTTAACTTTTTTGATAAAGGACAGGAACAGATTGAATAGTTTATTGGCGCATAGATATTTTTAACACCTTTCCAACATAGTTGAAAAATATTTATGAATTCGGTTTGTCCGTCTGTTCCTGCGCTAACTCGCGTAAATGCACTCGGATTGTCATGAAATTTTTATATGTTATTGAGGATTACTATAAATTTTTCAGTAATGAAAATGAAGTGTGTAGCATTTTTAGTTTATTTACAGGGACACGCAAAAGAATTCCGTTACATTACGGTCTATGGGGGAAAATCGTTAGCGGTGCTTTCTATTAATGTTACGATATTTAAAAATAATGAGGTTGATACGCATCACTGAGATGGACTAGAACATGTTTTTTCAGGAGTATAGAAGAAGTAGCATTTATGGTTTGTTTACAAAGACGCATTATGCTAAATCATACATTAATGCTCTAGCTATTCTTAGCATAAATAAAAATTTAAAAAAAAACTATATTTAATAGATTTAACTTTTTTGATAAAGGACAGGAACAGATTGAATAGTTTATTGGCGCATAGATATTTTTAACACCTTCCAACATAGCTGAAAAATGTTTATGAATTCGGTTTGTCCGTCTGTTCCTGCGCTAACTCGCGTAAATGCACTCGGATTGTCATGAAATTTTTATATGTTATTGAGGATTACTATAAATTTTTCAGTAATGAAAATGAAGTGTGTAGCATTTTTAGTTTATTTACAGGGACACGCAAAATAATTCCGTTACATTACGGTCTATGGGGGAAAATCGTTAGCGGTGAATTCTATTAATGTTACGATATTTCAAAATAATGAGGTTGATACGCATCACTGAGATGGACTAGAACATGTTTTTTCAGGAGTATAGAAGAAGTAGCATTTATGGTTTGTTTACAAAGACGCATTATGCTAAATCATACATTAATGCTCTAGCTATTCTTAGCATAAATAAAAATTTAAAAAAAAACTATATTTAATAGATTTAACTTTTTTGATAAAGGACAGGAACAGATTGAATAGTTTATTGGCGCATAGATATTTTTAACACCTTCCAACATAGCTGAAAAATGTTTATGAATTCGGTTTGTCCGTCTGTTCCTGCGCTAACTCGCGTAAATGCACTCGGATTGTCATGAAATTTTTATATGTTATTGAGGATTACTATAAATTTTTCAGTAATGAAAATGAAGTGTGTAGCATTTTTAGTTTATTTACAGGGACACGCAAAATAATTCCGTTACATTACGGTCTATGGGGGAAAATCGTTAGCGGTGAATTCTATTAATGTTACGATATTTCAAAATAATGAGGTTGATACGCATCACTGAGATGGACTAGAACATGTTTTTTCAGGAGTATAGAAGAAGTAGCATTTATGGTTTGTTTACAAAGACGCATTATGCTAAATCATACATTAATGCTCTAGCTATTCTTAGGATAAATAAAAATTAAAAAAAAAACTATATTTAATAGATTTAACTTTTTTGATAAAGGACAGGAACAGATTGAATAGTTTATTGGCGCATAGATATTTTTAACACCTTTCCAACATAGTTGAAAAATATTTATGAATTCGGTTTGTCCGTCTGTTCCTGCGCTAACTCGCGTAAATGCACTCGGATTGTCATGAAATTTTTATATGTTATTGAGGATTACTATAAATTTTTTAGTAATGAAAATGAAGTGTGTAGCATTTTTAGTTTATTTACAGGGACACGCAAAAGAATTCCGTTACATTACGGTCTAATGGGGGAAAATCGTTAGCGGTGAATTCTATTAATGTTACGATATTTCAAAATAATGAGGTTGATACGCATCACTGAGATGGACTAGAACATGTTTTCTCAGGAGTATAGAAGAAGCATTTATGATTTGTTTACAAAGACGCATTATGATCCATTACATTATTATCTACATTGTAAAAAAAAAATGTTAAAAAAATTGTTGATTATACTGAAAAATCAACACTTTTTTTTTTTTTTTCTTTTTCTTTTTTTTTTTTTCTTTTGCAGTGTATGGGGGGAAATTGTTTGCTGTCATTTTAATACTATTATAATATTTCAAACATAATGAAATTACTGAAGTTCGTTAGAACATGTTTTGTATAGATTATGGAATACGATATCATTTATCGTTCCTTTACAGAGACACACAAAAGAATTCGGTTAGAAAATTGCGGGAAGTGTGTTTTCCGCTGTGTATGCGTTTTCAAGCTTATCCAATTTTTAATGTATTAGATGTGTGTTTAAATAAATTCTATAGATCATATACAGGGCTTGCACAAATAGAATTTGCACATATTGCCGGATATGGACAGCAATTGTTTAAAATGACTTTTTACTGAGTTATGTTTTTTTTTTTTTTTTTTAAGTTGCTTATTTTGGTATCTTACTTCATTCTAGCAAAAAATGAAATTTCTTAATAATATTTCGTTAGTGTCGGAAAATGTTTCATAATCTATGTTGGATGTATGATTTTTCGTTCTTGTTTATATTTCTATAGTTTGTTAGTAAAAGAAAAATGAACAAAGTGCAATTTCGGAATTTTGAGAAAAAGCTGATTTAACGTTTTTTTTTTTTCTTTTTCTTTCTTTTTTACCGCTCTGAAAGTTTAATGAAAAAAATCTTTTACTTGCAAAGTATAGAATTGGAAGAACATGGACGATTTATTGAGAATTCGTTTTATTAGAATATTTATTTGTTTTATTAGTATTTTTGAGAATTTGTTTTATATGATAATGATTTAAAACTCATTTCTCAGAAAATATTTAAGAGGTTTTCGAACACATTATTATATAAATTATTATTATTTTTTTTTTATTTCGGCGATGAATTCACTGAAGGTGGATAAAGCATTTTGTAGATTATGGACTCATAATTCATGTCTACTTATAAGAGCGTTTATTATTTATAGTGTTATATTTCATAAAGTAAGATTTATATATTTTTGAAAAACTGTTTAGAACTTTATGCTTATTTATAATTTGTCATTAAATATAGACATACATTTATTTTTTTTAACTGGGTTCCAACAAAGGAAGTTATACGATTAGTCTGCTTTTTTTTTTTAGTATGTTTGCATATAACACTTGAACGGATGCTCCAGTTTAACACTTTAAATTCTTTTTTTTTAAGTATTTTTTAATCTTAAGAAACATAACTTTATATACTTTATATAACTTTAACTATATATTAACTATATTACATATAGTTCTATTACATCTATTAACTATATTATTACATCTATTAACTATATTACATACTTTATATACTTTATTTACATACTTTATATGTATCAGCCTGTCTGTTTTCTTGTCTTTTTTACTTCATAAGCTTTAACTTTCGTAAAAGTTGACCAATCATCACGAAAATTTAATATGATACTAATTTACACAGTACTGCTTTAGGTTTTTAAAATAATCGTCGTATGGTGCATATATATATATATTACAGAGAAACGTCAAAAATTTAATACATCATCCTCTAATGTATGTCAAAGTGTGCAATAAATCCAATAAAGAGAATTAAAATGAATGTGAATTAGAGTCCTGCATCAGATCGCTCATCGGGCCAGAACTCAACTCGCGGTTCCAGACACGCAATTTTTCTTCGTTGAATATTAGACTAGAGTCAGAAATACTCGGGGGAGGAGAAGGTATGTGTGTGTGTGGAGGGGAGGGGGGTCGGGTTCGATTTTGCTTCAGTTCAGACATTTTTTACCCGGAGAGATTTCTGGAGGTCCGGGAGGGGGGGGAATTGGATATTTTGACTAATAAAAATCATAAAATCTTAAATCTTGCCGGGGGGGGGGGCATTTCTATGCTCCAATGGGTGAATCCCCCCTCCCCCTCCCCCTCACCGGTCCATCCTCTGAAATAATCACTGATTTTGACTGTTGTGAGTCGGATTTGCTAACCCGTTTTAAAAAGAAAGTATACAATAACTGTTTCAGGTAGAAAATCTCTTATATTTGAAAATAAATGAGTATATACATACGTTCCTTTTTCTACACAAATGAAAAAGCCGATATTAGAAATCTATTATAAAGCATTCTTTCAATAATTGTATGACATTAAAATATGGATTAGTTTTTATTCATTTCGTGTCGATTTAGAATTGAAGTGCGTCAGATTGGGATCAGGTTTCAGGTTAATTTCATATAGAATTTCCGGGTTTAGCGTGGGTATAATCCGACCCGTGCAGCACTCCAATGTGTATAACAATAAAGTTTTGCCACAAAATAGGTAAGAAACATTCCCATTAAGACGGTTTTATTTTTTCTCCTTAAAAATGATTTTTTGTTTATTAATCTTTGTGATACAGGAAAATAACAGATGCTTATTAAAAATATGTCTTTAGAAGCAGTGGTGCAGTAATTTTAAAAGCATGTCAAGGAGATCAAGTAATCATTTTCTTATATGGGTCATTCACAAAAAAAAATTACAGTTCGGAAATTAATTATATCTTGACATTTTCTTAAAATTTCATATCATTTTTTAATTTAAATGACCTACATTAATATCTCGTGTTATGAAAACTGAAAGTTTTTCCATACTTTAATTTTTATTTACAGAAAATATAGCCAATTCTTGTCAAACGCAGTAGCAAAGTGTTCACTTACGTTACCACATTATTTCATTTCTTGACATTAACTTATTTTTAATTCTTCAAATTTATTACATATTTTTTTGAAGTGGTGACAAATATTATAGAAAATAAATATTTGTTCAAATATATTGTCAATTTGGAAAGAAAACAAATATATGCTCACTCTGTTACTAGGGTTTAAAAAATTAGACATATCAATTTTCTAAAAGATTCATTATAATAATGTGAATTATTGCCCTAATATTTAATTCTTGTAGGTACAATCTCTTAGAAATATACCAAAATGTAATTTGAAATAATATATGCCTTGTAATTTAATGGAAAAACTACTCTAGTAACAGAGTGGACAAATACAAGATTTTCTTTCTTTTAAACGTATCTGGGTCATTCTCAAATAAAGTTACAAAACAATGTCCAAAAACATAATTAAATTTCCAGTTAAAAAAGAAATATTATTCTTATTTTATACAAATATATGCAACCTTTTGAAGATAATAGAACATCTGTTGAATAATAGTTTCTTAAAACATTTAAGTATTTTCAATTTATAATGCTCCATTTTTGAAAAATTGACTGTCCCCAATGAGAAATTTCAAAAAGAAAGCGTTGAAAATACAAGATACAGAATGGAAATGTATTCAATTTATACATTATTGTAAAATTAGATAACTTATCTTTCAATTAAAATATAAACTGAGAAAACATTTTAATTATAAGAATATAATATAGCTTGAAATAAAATGTCTCCAAAGAATACACATTTTCTGATGTCCACTCTGTTACCAAGATTTTCTAATGATCCAGTTTAAAGGAGAAACACAGTAGATAACAGTGCATGTCTCAAGACTGTGTACATATATGAAGATTTAGTCCACATGGAATTTGCATTCATAAAGTGGGAGACTTTCTTTTTACAGATTTTTGTAACAAAAAATTAGGTAAGTACATTTTTGTCTATCCACTATGTTACCTTGCTACATATAATATAAATAACTGTTAAGATTGGTAAATATAATTAATCGTAAGCTTATGGATGTATGCAACATACAAGACTACTTAAGCCTAAATAATGTTTTAAATAAAAAAAAAATAAAAAAAAGAATATCTTGTATTTGTCCACTCTGTTACTAGAGTAGTTTTTCCATTAAATTACAAGGCATATATTATTTCAAATTACATTATGGTATATTTCTAAGAGATTTTAACTACGTGAATTAAATATTTTAGGGGATTAATTTATATTATTGCTAGGAATCTTTTATAGAAATTCATATGCCTAATTTTTTAAACCATATTAACAGAGTGCACATATATTTGTTTTCTATCCAAATTGGTAATATATTTGGACAAGTATTTGTTTTCTATAATATCTGTCACCACTTCAAAAAAATATATAATATTTGAAGAATCAAAAATAATTTTTATGTCGAGAAATGTAATAAAGTAGTAACACAGTGGACATTTTGCTCATGTGTTTGACAAGTATTGACCTTTTTTTTTTATAAATAAAAAAAAAGTGTGAAAAACTTTTAGTTTTTATAACACGAGATACTAATGTATGTCATTAAAATAAAATATTATATGAAAAAAAATTTTTTTTTTTCAAGACACAATCAATTTCTGAATTGTAACTTTTTTTGAGAATTACGCACCTATGAACACGAAGTCAGTTGAAAATATATATATATATATACATAATTTGAATTACAACTTTAAAAAATATATTACAGATTTTTAAAACGTCGAAATTTTGGGGGTTAAAAAAAGATATTTTTCAATAACCATATGTATTTATAAATATTACTTTGAAATATAGACATTGAAACCTTCTTTGAAGCTCAAAATAAGTTTTTTTTTAATATTTTTCATTATTATTATTATTATTATTATTATTATTATTATTATTATTTAGAAAGCTTTAAATCTTAAATATAACTTTGGAAATTTTTTTACAGAAATTAAAAAAATTGTTAAAGATTTCAGTAATTTTGAGAAAATATATTTTTTAATGTTTATCTTTTTCTTTTAGGAAAGATTTTTTTTTTTTTTTTTTTTTTTTTTTTTTAAAAAAAATCATTATAATAGAAATTTAAAGCTCCATCGAAAATATAGTTGATTTAATAGGAAAAAAAATATTCTTCTATATTTGCCTTTCCACTTAAGAAAGATTTTAATTTTACTTTAATTTAGAAAAATACATCAATTAAAAACAATTAGAAACTAAAAATTTTGTTAAAGATTTTGGTAATAAACAAAAAAAATTTTCAATATTTGTCTTTTCTTTTAATGAAATATTTAATTTTAACTACAACTTTGAAAAATTAATTTTCAACATGTTGGTGATTAAAATAAATAAATAAATAAAAATATTTTTCAATATCCTTTTAAGAAAGTTTTAAATTTTAATTAGAACATTGAAAAAATTATTATAAAAATTTTAAAAAATATATTGAAAATTTTAAGGATTTTAAATTAAATTTTTTTTATGCTTTTAAGACAGATTTAATTTTTTATAACTTTAAAAAATCATTAACAAAATTCAACGTTTTTGGTAGAAAAAAAATCAAGATAAAAGATAATTTTCAATATTTACCTTTTCGTATTACGAAAGATTTAAATTTTAACTAATATTTTCGAAAATCCATCACAGAAATAAATTTTTTTTTGGAGATTTTGTTACAGAAATAAAATAATTGTTCAATATTTCTCTTTTCTTTTAAGAAAATTTTAAATTTTAACTATAACTTGAAAAAATCTATTATAGAAATTAAAAGCTTTTTTGAAGGTTGGAGATTTTTATGATTTACAAAAACAGATATTATCTAATATTCCTTTTTATTTTAAGTCATATTTAAATTATAACTTTGAAAAAGTCATAACAGAATATAAAAACTTTTTTAAGGTATTAGTCATTAAATAAAAAAAGCAATATTCATATTTTTATTTTAAGAAAGATTTAAATTTTAACTATAACTTTGAAAAATTAATTTTCAACATGTTCGTGATTAAAATAAATAAATAAATAAAAATATTTTTCAATATCCTTTTAAGAAAGTTTTAAATTTTAATTAGAACTTTGAAAAAATTATTATAAAAATTTTTAAAAATATATTGAAAATTTTAATGATTTTAAATTAATTTGTTTTATGCTTATCTTTTTCGTTTAAGACAGATTTAATTTTTTATAACTTTAAAAAATCATTAACGAAATTCAAAGCTTTTGGTAAAAAAAAAGAAAACAAGATAAAAGATAATTTTCAATATTTATCTGTTCGTATTACGAAAGATTTAAATTTTAACTAATATTTTCGAAAATCCATCACAGAAATAATTTTTTTTTTTGGAGATTTTGTTAGAGAAATAAAATAATTGTTCAATATTTCTTTTTTCTTTTAAGAAATTTTTTAATTTTAACTATAACGTTAAAAAATCTATTATAGAAATTAAAAGCTTTTTTGAAGGTTGGAGATTTTAATGATTTACAAAAACAGACATTATCTAATATTCCTTTTTTATTTTAAGTCATATTTAAATTATAACTTTGAAAAAATCATAACAGAATATAAAAACTTATTAGTGATTAAAAAAACAAACAATATTCATATTTTTATTTTAAGAAAGATTTAAATTTTAACTACAACTTTGAAAATTTCATTATAAAAATTTAAAAAAATTTTGAAGTTTTTTTTTTTTTTTTTTTTTTTTTCAAAGAAAAAAAAAATATTTTTTACTATCCATACTTTTATTTTAAGAAATATATAAATTATATCTTTGAAAAATTCACTATAGAAATAGAAATTAAAAACTTCGTTGGAGATGTTGGCGATTTAAAAAGAAAAGGATATTTTTCAATATTCATATTTGTTGAAAATATTGGTGATGTAAAAAGAAAAGGACGTTTTTCAGTATTCACATTTTAACTATAACTTTAAAAAATGCATCACAGGAATCAAACACTTTGTTGAAGATGTTGTTAGAAAGACAAATTTCTATATTTATCATCTTTTTTTTCTTTTTAAGTATTTAAACTTTAACTATAATTAAAAACAAAAACAAAAAAAAAACAGTTATTTAAATTAAAATATTTTTTCAAAATGTTAGTAATTAAAAAAAAAAAAAAAAAAAAAAAAAAAAAAAAAAAAAAAAAAAGATATTTTTTGATATTAATACTTTTATTGTAAGAATAATTTAAATTGTAACTTCAAATTTGAAAAATTCATTATAGAAAAAAAAAAAAAAAACTTTGTTGAAAGTACTGGTGGTTAAAAATAAAGACATTTTTTCAATATTATTAATTTCATTTAAAGAAAGATTTAAATTAAAACTCTGAAAAATTTATCATAGAAATTAAAATTTTCGTTGAAGGTATTGGTGATTTAATATATATACATGTATATATATATATATGTGTGTGTGTGAATATATTATTATTATTATTATTATTATTATTATTATTTTCAATATTTACATTTTCGTTTTAAGTAAGATTTAAATTTTTAACTACAACTTTGAAAATATACATTATATAAATTAAAAAGTTTCTTGAAGACTTTAGGGATTTAAAAAAAGCATTTTTTAAATTCATACTTTCTTTTAAACAACAATTTAAATTTTACTTTTTACTTTAAAAAGCGCATTATAGTAATTAAAAGCATTGAGGAATATTCTTGTGATTAAATATATATATATATATATATATTACAACATTTACCTTTTGATTTTCAGAAAAAATTAAAATTTAACTATGACTTTGAAAAATACATTGTAGAAATTAAAAACTTTGTTGATGATTCAGGTGATCAGAAATAAACATTTTTTTTAAACGTATTTATCTTTTCATTTCAAGAAAGTTTTAAATTTGCACTGTAACATTGAAAACTGACTAAAAAACTTAAAATCTTTGTTCAAGATTTTGACTGTTTTTTTTTTTTTTTTTAAAGGTATTGTTTAATGTTAACATTTTCATTTTAAGAAATATTTACATATTAATTAGAAATTAGTAAATGCATTAAAGAAATTTAAAACTTTGTTTAATTTTTTGGGATTAGAAATAAAGTATTTTTAAAAAATATTTATCTTTTCATTTAAAGAAAGTTTTAAATTCCAACTGGAACTTTGAAAACTTTATATAGACAACTTTATATATTAACTTTGAAAATTCATTATAGACATATTAAAATATTAAGTGTTGACTATTTAAGATGAAAAATATTATTCAATATTAATATTTTCATTTTAAGAAAGATTTACATTTTAATAATAAATTGGAAAAAATCGTTAAAGAAATTTAATACTTTGTTTAAACCTTTGGTTACGGATTTATTTTGAAAAAAAAAAAAAAGACTCACCAGAAATTTGGAATAGTGTTTTTTTTGTATTTGTTGACAGATATTCCCTGATTAAAAAGATGCAAGAAGTACTGTTTGAATTTTCTTGTGTAAATTCGAAATTTCTGAATAAAAAAAAAATAAAATCCGTGGACAATACTGATGACGAGTCTCAAACGTCAAATGAACCTAAGGGGTTAATGTTTTAGGGGATTAGAAATATATATATTTTAAAATATTTAACTTTTCATTTTAAGAAAGTTTTAAATTTCAACTAGAACTATATGAAAATGCATTATAGAAATTAAAATCTTTGTTCGAGATATTGACTACCTAAAATGAAAAATATTGTTCAATATTAATATTTTCCTTTATAGAAATATTTACAATTGAAATATTACTGAAATTTAAAACTTTGTTTAATTTTTTTGGTGAAAAGAAATAAACATTTTGTAATTAGATTTATCTTTTAATTTTAAGAAAGTTTTAAATTTTAAATGTAATTTTGAATTCATTATAGAAATAAATATCTTAGATGTTGACTATTTAAAATGAAAAATAATGTTCAATATTACTATTTTCATTCTAAGAAAGATTTACATTTCAATAATAATATTGGAAAGATGAATTAAAGAAATTTAATATATTGTTTCATGTTTTGGTGGTTAGAAATAAAGATGTTATTAAATGTGTATATTTTCTATAAAAAAAACATAATAAATTATAATATCTTGTAAAAATATATTTCTTTTAAATGCTAAAAGGTGTAAACTAAAATCATAATATACAGTAAAATAACTTTTATAAATGATAACATTTCAAATAATAACTTGAAAAACCGTACAATTATAGAATATTATCATTTGTTTTTGGCTCAGCGTGAGCTGAAACCTGTCAACAATCTAATGATTTTTTTTTTCTTTCTTTCTTTTTTTTAGTTTACACGTTTTAGCATTTAAAATAAATACAGTTTCTCTTTTCATTTAAAGAAAGTTTTAAAATTCCCAATTGCAACTTTGAAAACTCATTATAGAAATTAAAATCTTAGACGTTGACCATTTAAAATGAAAAATATTGTTCAATATTAATACTTTCATTTTAATAAAGATCTTACATTTCAATTATAATTGGAAAAATTCATTCAAGAAATTTAATACTTTGTTAAATGTTTTGTTGGTTAGAAATAAAGCTGTTTTTAAATGTTTATCTTATCATTTAAAGAAAGTTTTAAATTTCAACTGCATCTTTGAAAACTGATTAAAGAAATTAAAATTCTAGATGTTGATCATTTAAAATGAAAAATATTGTTCAATATTAATATTTTCATTTTAAGAAAGATTTACATTTGAATTGTAAATTTAAAAAAATCATTAAAGAAATTTAATGCTTTGCTTAATGTTTTGGTGATTAAAAAAAATATATATATTTAAATATTTAACTTTTCATTTTAAGAAAGTTTCAAATTTCAACTAAAACTATGAAAACTCATTATAGAAATTAAAATATTTTTTCAAGATATTGACTATTTAAAATTTTGGTGATTAGAATTGGTGATTAGAAATATATATATATATATATATATATATATATATATATATTTAAATATTTAGCTTTCATTTTACAAAACTTTTAAATTTCAGCTATAATTATGCAAACTCATTATAGAAATTAAAATATTTGTCCATGATGTTGACTATTTATTTAAAATGAAAAATATTGTTCAATATTAATATTTTCATTTTAAGAAAGATTTACATTTCAATTATTAAAAAAAAAATTAAAGTTTATTTAACGTTTGGGTGAATAGAAATAAAGATTCTGTTTTTATATTTATCTTTCCATTTTAAGAAAGTTTTAAATTTTACTAAGAACTTTTAAAAATACATTATAGGCATTAAAAATGTGCATGGAGGTTTTAGTAACTTAAATTAAATCATGTGTTTCAATGTTTCATTTTCCTTTTAAGAAATATTTGCATATTTACAGTAAATTAATACTTTATAGAAATAAATAAATGAAACAACTTTCTTATAAATTTTGATTATTTGAATAAAATTAGAATTTTTAACATAATAATAATAATAATAATAATAATAATAATAATAATAATAATAATAATAATAATAATAAAAGTAATTTTATCTGGAAAATCGTGTGATAGTGTGTTCAATATCTATCTTTTTATTTAAAAAAAATTTAAAATTAAGTTATAATTTTGAAGAATACAGGTCAGAACTCGAAACCTTTGTAGAATTTTTTTTTTTTTTTAATGTTTAATATTTATATTTTTATTTTAAGAAATATTAAAATTTTAATTATAACTTTGGAAAATGCATTTTAGAAATTAAAGCTTTGTTGAAGTTTCTGTTCAGTACTTAAAAAAAAGACCCTTTTTTCCAATTTAAAAATTATTAAACTCTTTTAAAAAAATTATTTTGTTAAAGAAAAAAAATATATGTATATATATATATATACAGGGTGTCCATAATTAAACGACCCTAATTTAAAGGTGTCTACAAACGAAACTATTGTTCAGAAAGTTGTGAAATTTTGTGAATGACATAATGAAGGAATGGGAATTCGTTTGATCGAAAAAAAATTAGTTCAAAATTTTGCCACCAGGGGACTTTTTTAATGAATTACACATTTAGCATACATTTACGATAGGTTACAAATTTTATTACAACAAAACATGTTGAACAAAACTTTTTTCGCGACATGTTTTTAGCATTTCCCAGAACATACTGCGGTCAGCTGTGGAACATGCTATTTTACGATTCCAGATGGTAGCTGAAAATGATGGCCGTCATATGGAACATGTTTTGTTGCAATAAAATATGCAAACTATCGTAAATGTATACTAAATGTGTAATTCATTAAAAAACGCCTTCTGGAGGCGAAATTTTGAACTAATTTTTTTTCTCGTTTAAACAAATTCCCATTCCTTCATTATGTCCTTCACAAAATTTCACAACTTTCTGACCAATGGTTTCGTCTTTAGACAACTTTAAAGTAGGGTCGTTTAATTATGGACACCCTATATACTGTTTCCCAAAATTGAAAAATTGTGGAAAAAAAAGTTTTTCTTTTTCTTTTCTTTTCTTTCTTTCTTTCTTCCTTTTTTTTTTTTCTTTTTAGAAGTTTATCAAATTCAAAATATGTCTAAAATTTAAAAATTTTAATTTTTAAATATTAAATTTTAAAATTTTCAAAAAGATTTTACAGTTGAAAAGGAATGTATATTTCAATAAAAATAGAGTAAATAATAATAATAATAATAATAATAATAATAATAATAATAATAATAAGTATAATTTTGTGTCCGGAACTATCTTAAGAATTTCTCCGACTCTGAGTCTGAATACTGTCTGAATGGGTGCACCAAAAAATATCAGACCGCGCACCAACAAAGTCTGAGTTATAATTTTTTTTTTTTATTATTATTATTAAACAAAAACAAAACAAATATATGAAGACATCCATGCTGAGTTGTAATATATGGATTTTTTTTTTTTTTTTAATATTGAATGGAGTGAAAAAATACAGCTGTTTCTTAATTTATGAAAATGTAATATAACCACGAATGAAAACATTCAATAGCTTCTTCCGAGTTACTCACGATTCCGAAAAACGTTCTTTATCATTAAAAACCTCAAAAACCAATGTATTTTAAGAGTTAAAGTATCATTTATAAAAAAAAAAAAAAGTTCTTTTTTTTTTTTTTTTGCCACAGAATGAACGCGTAAAAATGCCCACAAAATCAGTCACAACCAGGGGCTTTGAAATATCCTGACATGACATGACTGCTAGGGCGTAGGAAACAGGGGCGGGGGAGGTCAAGGAGTCAAACATTTTCCATTTATAAATTTTTTAACCAGTTAACAGTTTTGCCCGAACGCCGCTCGGGTAAGAAGAATTTGCTTGCTTCGTTACTAAAAACTTTTGTATACCACAAATTTTTAACTGTAGTCTTCAATTTTTTATTTGGCAGATATATTTCGATTAGTTAAGGTAAATATTTTAGTACGTAAAAAGTGGTGTCATGTCCCTATTTTAGTTTATTGTGTCAATAAATAAATAAATAAATAAATAAATAAAACTGTTAAGGGGTTAAAAGTTACTTGAGTTGTTCCAATATCTGTCTTGTTCTGTCTCTAGTGTTTGCCAATTCAGGTGTAATAAAATATCTCCGTATGTAAAGAAGTTCTGTAAATATTGATTATAAACTAGTTAATTTGCAGATTAGGAGAATGCAAAGTCGCATTTTTATTTTTATTTCGTTTCATTTAGTACTTAAAAATTTTAACTCGCCGTTCCATTTCTTTCATATTAGTTTTTCTACAAATAAAATTTCAAATAGTTACGGATAGTACTATAAAAAGCACAGATTCTTCAAAAAATATTTTAACTGTGATTAAAAAAAAAAAAAATCATGTCAAATATTTTTTATCTCTGAGAGTATCTGCCCTTCTGAACGCCCAATTGTCTCATTAATTTGATAACTGTAATGTTCTGAAATTCAAAATTTTTTAAAACTTCCATCTAAAAGAAATATAATACGTTCATCTCCCACTTATATAACTCTCTCAACAGGGATTCATGCGGCATTTAGTAATTGCAATTTTTATCATGCGGCTTTTAGTATTTGACATTCAATTCATTTAGTACTTGAAATTTTTAACCTGCCGTTTCATTTCTTCCATATTAGTTTTGCTACAAGTAAGATTTCAAATATTTACGGAAAATGCTATCAAGTGCACCGATTCTTCAAAAAATATTTTTATCTGTGATTTTTTTAAAAATCATGTCAAATATTTTTTATCTCTGAGAGTATTTGCCCTTCTGAACGCCCAATTGTCTCATTAATTTGATAGCTGTAATTTTCTGAAATTCAGAATTTTTTTAACTTTCCATCTAAAATAAATATAATACGCTCATCTTCCACTTATATAACTCTCTCAACAAGGATTCATGCGGCATTTAGTACTTGAAATTTTTATCATGCGGCTTTTAGCATTTGACATTCAATTCATTTAGTACTTGAAATTTTTAACCTGCCGTTTCATTTCTTCCATATTAGTTTTGCTACAAGTAAGATTTCAAATAGTTACAGAAAATACTATAAAATGCACCGATTCTTCAAAAAATATTTTTATCTGTGATTTTTTTTTTTTTTTAATCATGTCAAATATATTTTTTTTATCTCTGAGAGTATCTGCCCTTTTGAACGCCTAATTGTCTCATTAATTTGATAGCTGTAATTTTCTGAAATTCAGATTTTTTTAAACTTTCCATCTAAAATAAATATAATACGCTCATCTTCCACTTATATAACTCTCTCAACAAGGATTCATGCGGCATTTAGTACTTGAAATTTTTATCATGCGGCTTTTAGCAATTGACATTCAATTCATTTAGTACTTGAAAATTTTAACCTGCCGTTTCATTTCTTCCATATTAGTTTTGCTACAAGTAAGATTTCAAATAGTTACAGAAAATACTATAAAATGCACCGATTCTTCAAAAAATATTTTTATCTGTGATTTTTTTTTTTTAATCATGTCAAATATATATATTTTTTTATCTCTGAGAGTATCTGCCCTTCTGAACGCCTAATTGTCTCATTAATTTGATAACTGTAATGTTCTGAAATTCAGAATTTTTTTAACTTTCCATCTAAAATAAATATAATACGCTCATCTCCCTTTTATATCTCTCTCTCAACAGGGAGTCATGCCGCATTTAGTACTTGAAATTTTTATCATGCGGCTTTTAGTATTTGCCATTCAATTAATTTAGTACTTGAAATTTTTAACCTGCCGTTTCATTTTTTCCATATTAGTTTTGCTACAAGTAAGATTTCAAATAGTTACGGAAAACATGATAAAATGCACCAATTCTTCAAAAAATATTTTTATCTGTGTTTTTTTTTTTTTTTTAAATCATGTCAAATATTTTTTATCTCTGAGAGTATCTGCCCTTTTGAATCTCATTAATTTGATAACTGTAATGTTCTGAAATTCAGAATTTTAAACCTTCCATCTAAAATAAATATAATACGCTCATCTCCCACCATATATAACTCTCTGAACATTGGATTCATGCGACATTTAGTACTAGAAATTTTTATCATGCGGCTTTTAGCATTGGACATTCAATTCATTTAGTACTTGAAATTTTTAACCTGCCATTTCATTTATTTCATATTAGTTTTGCTACAAGTAAGATTTAAAATAGTTACGGAAAATACGATAAAATGCACTGATTCTTCAAAAATTATTTTTTTTCTCTTTTAAATCATGTCAAATATATATATATATATATATATATATATATATCTTTGGGGTAGCGGCCTTCTGAACGCCTCATTGTCTCATTAATTTGATAGCTGTAATAATTTGACATTCAGAATTTTAAACCTTCTATCTAATATAAATATAACCAGTGAACCGGTTCGAGGATTTCGCACTGCTGTGTAATAATTTTTAGAAATATCTAATATATTTTTTAGAAGCAGGTTTAAAATTTTAAAGAAAAATTAGGGATAAAAATATCAGAAAACAACATTAGTCAAGCCAAAATATCATATCATTTATTCCATCAAAGTCACAGTAAAAACTGAATTGAAGATTTAAAAAAAAGGCACGCAAAAGAAAAACAATATCAATCATAATTTAACTGCATTAGAAGATGACTTCATACAATTCATGAACAACATTAAACAAAGAAAAATAAATTGAATGCATTTAAAATACAATTTAATCTAATACAACAAAGGATACCTTTTATTCTACACATGAAATACCACTGTTTCGATTGATCGATGGTGTCTTTTTGTCCTAAATATTTCAATTTCAATTTTGCTTTTTAACCATAAATATAAAATAAACACGTGCGGAGAAATCATACATAATCTTTTTTATGTGCTATTTTTTTTTATAATCATTGTTGATCTTCCTATAATGCGGTATTTTATTTTTGTGGCAACACTAATTTGAGGAAAACCTTTCATTACATTTATTTATGAAAACAATGCCGGTTTAATTTTTAATTAACTGCAATTTTTAATCAAAAAACATGTTTTATCGAAATGTGAGTGTACTATGTCAGAAGCCGCTTCAAAAATTTGAATGATACCTCATTTGTTGTGCGTTTCGTAAAAATCGTAATAATTTTCGTTTCGATCACTTCCCACTTACATAATTCTCTCAACAGAGATTCGTGCGACTCATGCCGGGGCCTCCGAATGTCGCTGTCTGCTCTTTTTACCGGGCCTGATTCTAGCGTTAGTGATGTCACAAAACAGATCCATTCCGGTCAAAGTATCCCAGCAGAAAGATTTAATAAAGAGAGATGTTTTGAATTTCCGCTCTCATAATTTGTGATTAGATAAATAATAGTAGGAAATTTCATAATTGCGAAATAAAATAAATTAATAAACTTGTTTTATATAAAAAATAAAAAAAATGCTAAGATTAATAGATCTGATTGAACACATTGACATACCTTTTCCTAACACCATTATTTTACAATAAATATACGTAGCGAAAGTATAATAAATCTGACAAAAACTTTTCAAAATTTATTCCATTCCTCCTTTTTTACCATTGCATACTATAATTTAACTAAAACACAAAAACGTCAATTTAAGTAGATAAATTGGTATATTTCTACTGTAGAGGCCTTGACGTTTTTTTTTTAAGTTCGGAGCAATTCGGGCTTCAGAAAGTGAGACTTGTGTCCAAATGGTATAAACAACTTCGAAAAGAAACCTAATGAACTTTTATGTTTGTATATATATATATATATATATATATAGATAGATAGATAGATAGATAGATAGATAGATAGATATAGATATAGATATAGATATAAACAAACATTTATATTATTGTTTTTTATATACAATTTACTCCTATTTGTATATAAAAATATAAAAATGTCTTCTTTATATTAAAAAAATTGAATAAATATTGCAAAAATTGCTTGTGTGTATGGAACAGTTAATAAATTGTCAGAAAATGGCAAAAGATCAGAGTCCATAAGTCGTGTTTTTGGCCCATGAAGTAAGACTAAAACTCGATTTTGTTTTACTGACTTAATTATTTCACTTTTTACTGTTAGAAAGTTTATCCTGTACGATTTAAACAATATTTTTTGCATTTTGTTCGGATTTATATAACTTACACTAGCTCAAAGTTCGTATTATTCGTAGTTTTTGATGAAAAATACGCAATTTCTCCTACTTTTACCTCAATTATTTATATGAGCGCAATCGTGCAACACTTTCTTTTCTTTTATATATATTATAAAATACATCAAAATGTACAATATATGTAAAAATAAAAGTGTTGCAAAGCTGCGCTCATAGTAAAATATTAAAAAATGAGGTAAAATTAGCAGAAATTGCGTATTGTTCACCAAAAACTATAAATAATACGAACTTTGAGCCTGTTTAAGTAAATTAAATCCGAACAAAATGCAAAAAATATTGTTGAAATCGTACAGGATAAAACTTCTAATATTAAAAAGGGAAATAATTAAGTCAGTATAACAAAATCGAAATTTAGTCTTATTTCATGTGCCAAAAACACGGCTTATGGACACTGATCCTTTCCCTCTATCGCCAAGGCCATTTTCTATTGTCTCTTTGGTAATCAATCAAACTCAAAACTTTATTTGCTAGATGTTAGAATAACGTAATCTCGACATTACACAAACACAGTCCGGTGCGCGGAAATGTATTATTTGTCTAACTATTATGATTGGCCAGCTTATTTGCTGGCAGAATTCCACCTAAGTTTATAAATTACGTGTAACTCAATACAGATCTTTCGATTCAGCCCTCCTTTTTTATTTTGTCTTTTTAATTATCAATAGGTAGGATTTTAAACTTTCGCATGAGCTGTGATTGCACTATTATCTAAATTAGTTAATTTTCTTAAAAAAGACGAAAAAGGTAATATCAAAACTTTACTATTACGAATTAAAATGTATACTGCATGAAAGGTAAAATAAGTATTTTAACAGTTCAGAATAAATTTACATATTTATCTATAAAATCTTCAAAAGATATATGTCATCAACCAACAAAGTATATGGAAAATATTAAGGACGTCGGATGTCGTTTGTGACGTCACGCATGTGAATCGCTCTTAGAATAAAACAAGAACGAAAAATCATGCGTCAAGCATAGATTATGTAGCACTTTCCAACGCTTCTAAAGTAATTTTACAAATCATTACCGTTTAATAAGCTGAAAGATGACATCTAAGTAAACAATTTGGAAAACGCATAACATATTTAAAAACGTAATTTCAGGAATTTTTAATATATACAATATTCGGAAAAATACCCGAATACTTTTATGTAGCCCTGTATATGATCTACAGATTTGTATATATACATAGGATGCTAAATTTTAGTTTAGTTAGGAAACGCGTAGCACAGTTTAAATTCTCCTTCTGGAGTTTCTGTCAATAAACGGAAATGTGTTCGCGAACTTTTGTGCTGCCCTGTATAGGATCTACAGAATTTATACACACCACGTAATAGACAAAAAGCTAGTTAAGATAAAAATCGCGTTCAGTAACTTAAAACGCACTTCAGGAATTATTGTTAACAGACAGTAGAGAATTCTTTTGTGTGTCCCTGTAAATGAACGATGACTGCTATACACACACTATTCTGTAGTAAGCCTCTTGTAATGCACCTTAGTAATATATATAAACTTCAATGCGTTTAAAATAGTGGAACATTATTTAAATAAGCCGCAGACGATTTTTCCCCATAGACGTAATGTAACGGAATTATTTTGACTGTCCCTGTAAAGTAACTCTAAGTGCTATACACCTACTATTCCATATTAGCTTCTTCTAATGCATCTTAGTGATCTATATAAATTTCAATGCGTTTACAATAGTGAAACATTTTTAAAATAAACCGCAAATGATTTTTCCCCATAGACCGCAATGTAACGGAATTCTTTTGAGTGTCCCTGTAAGAAAACTATAAGTGCTACACACTTCAGTTGAAATAGGGAACGTGCCATAGATAACGACAATAACATATAAAAATTGCAGAGCAATCCGAGCATATTTACGGGAGTTAGAGCACGGACAGACGGCCAGACAAACCGAAGTCATAAGCACTTTTCAACTAGGTTGGAAAGTGCTAAAAAGAGCACATATAGTGCCATCTCGGAGGAACCGTTCATTCAAATGAAGGTTTTTCTTTTATTTTTAAAGGCATATGGAATATCCCAAAGGCAAAGTTCTTCTGTCTAATTGTTTTAATTGTTTTCTGTCTTTGACATTTGATAATTCATCTCTCAAAAACACAACGCTATACATAAATAAGCACTATAAATCTATACTATAAAGCAAAAACGTGTCATTAAGTAATGCTGACGTCATATTGACGGTGGCAACACCTAACCAATAAACTACTGTTTTACTGCAGTTTTTTTTTCTTCTAGACATCGTACAATTTCAGTTTTTACACCGTCGAATAGGGAAAAAAATGTTCTTTCAAAGGCAATTTGTTTGAAAACTGCATCTCAATTTACTCATTTTTTTAATGGTTTTAAAAATAATTTTCAAGCATGATTTAAAAAAAAAAGTCTATCTTTATCGCATGCAGCTCGATTACAAAAGATGAATCCGTTTGCACTTAAAACAATTTAAATAGTTCAACATTTGTTTCCGACTAATATTCCATATAACAAAACTAAATAAATAAATATAACAATATGAATAAAACACAAATTTAACAGACATGTAATGGAAAAACTCGCTTAAACCACTGAAATTATCAGAATCAAAAAGGCTGCTGTACGTAGCAAAATCTTCGGCATGAATTACCTGCATGAAGCTGATACGAAAGTATCGCTTTTAACAAATTAAAATTTTTTATGTGAATACATAATTGATATGCAGGGTGTCCATAATTAAAGTGACAAGCAAAATTTTGTATTACGATTAAACAAGACGGAGGACGAAGGATTTCGCAAAGGATAGTTCCAAAAGTCACCGCTAGGTGGGATTGTGGCACTGTGTAATAGAAAAGAGAGTTTAAAAAATGCAGAATCAAAGCTGAAATAAAATTAACTTTTATTTAGCACATTCATTTCAGGTTCAACGTGACCACCGTTTTTGTGAACCACGTATTGCATTCTCTGCACAGCATTCAAATCAGCAGAAAGTAGCGTGTCTGCAGCAATGGCATGCCCACAAAAACGGCGGCCACATTGAACCTGAATTGAATGCGCTAAATAAAAGTTAATTTTATTTCAGTATTGATTCTACAATTTTTAAACTTTCTTTTCTATTACACAGTGCCACATTTCCACCTAGCGGTGACTTTTGGAACTATTTTTTCGTGCAATCCTTTGTTCCTCGTCTTGTTTAGTCATAATACAAAACTTGGCTCCATTCTCCCAATTAGATCGCGCTATATAGCACGTTGAGTACTGTCACTTTAACTACGGACACAGGCACCCTGTATTTAATATCAAAATGCTTCTAGGTGTTGTTAATGGGCAATTTAAAACAATATATTAAATATGAAAATCTATTAGAATTTTCAATTTTAAATAAATGGCTTTCACCTATATTTTCTAACCCAGGAAGTCCGGGTTCAATCCCCTTAGTATTAATTATAGTTCCAACATTCAGATTAGGGCCAGAGCCCGATCAACTTCATGTGGGGCCCGGGGCACACATACTATTTAAGGGCTCCCTTCCCAAAATAATCTCAAGTTACAAAATTAATACATTACAAACATAACATACAGCCTTACGGGCAATTAAAATTTTACACGTTGTTTTATGTTTAAAAAAATCGTTATTTCGTATTTTGTTATGCTAATTTTAGAATCGTAATGATTTAAGTTATTTGCACAAGCATGTTTGATGGAATATTCAATTTTTAGAAATATGGCAGTTTCTTTTAAACTCACTTGCAAACATTGAGATAGTTCAACAACGACAAAAAGATGAAATAATGTTTTAATGCCAATTGTAAATAGAAATTTTGTTTAACGTGTATTTTTCATAGACTACCAAAATGCGTTTTGGGGCGTATTTTGGTTATAAATGAAGAATCGGGGCACGTTTCCCATGTGCCCTGTGATAATCAGGTCCTGTAGAGGGGTCTCAGCGTCAACTCTACAACTCGAATTTTTATTTTAAATCCATTTTTTGCAATAAGGAAAAATTGCAGTCTGCAGTTTCATTTATTTCATATTAGTATTTTTAAGCACTTTGGTAAGATTTAACATTTAACCCTCACAATTTGCAACGTTAAATACGATTACATGCACTAATAATCTAGGCATGTTTGTTTTCTGGAAAAATGCTGTATTAAATCTGGAGGTCTCTATTTCCGACCCCCCCCCCCCTCCTTTCTCCGCCGTTGTCTCAAGGATTTCATATAAGTAACTCTTCTTTAGAATTCAGTATCTTAAATTTCCCATATAAAATAATTACAAATATTGATTTCGTGATAATGACATTTACAATTAATTTTAACGATTAATTATTTTCATAAATATTTTATTAAATATAGATAATTTTAATAGTACAATTTATTAGAAAATAATTAAATAAAACGCTCTCATAATTTTAAAATTACTACGGCACTGCATATCAGCAAATTCGATCGAACAGGCTTAAAGCTGTTGGTCAGTCAATTCCTCAATTTATCTCGCTAATGTTAAACCTATAGTCATGTGATGAATTCGTATTTTTAAAATATCCCCTCAGGAAATTAATATAGATATATTTGTTTTTGTTTTTTTTCAGTTGTCAAAATGTTTCTAAAATATATCTTAATTTTATTTGACGTGTTAGAATATGATTCACAGCTCGTATGATTTTAATACATAAACTTATAAATTAAGCATATATTTTGACAATTTAAAACAAGAACGAAAAATCATGCGTCTAGCATAGATTATGTAACACTTTCCAGCGCGTCCAAAATAATTTTACGAATCATACCGTTTAATAAGCTAAAAGATAACATCTAAGTAAACAATTTGGAAAACGCATAAATATTTAAAAACATAATTTCAGGAATTTCCAACATATACAATATTCGGAAAAATATCCGAATACTTATATTCAGCCCTGTATAGGATTTATAGATTTGTATATATACTACATAGGATGCTAAATTTTAGTTTAGTTAGGAAACGCGTAGCACAGTTTAAAATTCTTCGTCTGGAGTTTCTGTCAATAAACGGAAATGTGTTCGCGAACTTTTGTGCTTCCCTGTATAGGATCTACAGAATTTATACACACTACGTAATCTCGTACGCGAGTTAAAATTAAAATCGCGTTCAGTAACTTAAAACGCACTTCCAGGAATTATTGTTAACAGACAGTAGAGAATTATTTTGTGTGTCCCTGTCAATGAACGATGACTGCTATACACACAATATTCTGTAGTAAGCCTCTTGTAATGCACCTTAGTAATATATATAAATTTCAATGCGTTTAAAATAGTGAAACATTATTTAAATAAACCGCAGACGATTTTTCTCCATAGACGTAATGTAACGGAATTCTTTTGACTGTCTCTGTAAAGTAACTATAAATGCTATGCACACCCTATTCCCTATTAAGCTTCTTCTAATTCACCTTCGTGATATATATAAATTTCAATGCGTTTAAAATAGTGAAACATTGTTTAAATAAACCGCAAATGATTTTTCCCCATAGACCGCAATGTAACGGAATTCTTTTGAGTGTCCCTGTAAAAAAAGTATAAGTGCTACACACTTCCCCTTGAAATAGGGAACATGCTATAGATAACGAAAATAACATATAAAAATTGCAGAGCAATCCGAGCCTATTTACGGGAGTTGGAGCACGGACAGACGGCCATATGGCAGACGGCAGACGGCCAGACAAACCGAAGTCATAAATACTTTTCAACTAGGTTGGAAAGTGTTAAAAAGGGACATTTTTTACGAAGAGTAAGTACACAGGAAATATAGGTTAAATATATTACTATACTGAGGAGATATTTTTAAAACTAGAATGCATTTCATGCTCATATGTTTAACATTAGCGAGGGTAATATTTGATCTGACTGACTTGATAAATACCCTTAAGTTTTTATTGTTTATTTTAAAACTGCTTGTAACTGTACTGATAGTAAAAAGAGTACTTGATTTTATATTTCCTGCTACTAAGTTACGCATTATAAAATTTATCTTAAAATGTGTTGAACATTTTTATTCTTGGACCGTACTTTTTTTTCAGTATATTCTTCTCAAAGAATGTTTCTTCCTTTTTAAGCTGTCAAAATGTTTCTGAAATATATGCTTAATTTATAATTTTATGTGTTAAAATCTTAGCGAAATGAAATAAGATTTTATCACATAAAATTATACATTAAGTATATATTTAGAAATATTTTGACAAAAAAAAAAAAAAAAAAAAAAAATAGAGAGACATCTTTTAAGAAGAATACACAGAAAAAAGGATTTTAAAATACTAATTTCCTTATGAGATATTTTAACTAGTATGTTGTAGACATCAAAACTTTCTTCTATATACATCAAATTGTCTGCAGCCAAAAAAAAAAAAAAAAAAAAAATTGTTGGATGTGCCAATCCCAAAACTTTCTTCTATCGCATACACTAAAAACGAATCTCAGCACCAATTTATATCAAAATCTAACTGAATCAAGTTTTATTAAATTCCATGCATTAGTTCTTGAGATATGCCTATCGCTAAAATCGTGTAAATCCTGAAAAATGCAGAATAGCAGCTCCACCTGTTGGGAGTTTTACACCAAAACCTAATCAACAACGACTTATGTCAACGTCTAACTGAATTTGAAGATTTATGAAAATCCGTGCATTAGTTCTTGAGATATAGTTATCAGGAAAATCAATGAAAAAAGTAGCATAACAGCGCCACCTGTTGCGATATAGGCACGAAAACATAATCAGCATCTATTTATGTCAAGGTCTAACAGAATCTGAAATTTGATGAAATTTTCTGCATTATTTCTGGAGATATAGCTATTGTGAAAGTTATGAAAAAAGTAGCATAGCAGCGCCACCTGTTGGGATATCTACACCAAAACATGATTATCGTCTATTTATGTCAAGGTCTAACTGAATATGAAGTTTGATGAAAATCAGTGCATTAGCTCTTGAGATAGAGCTATTGCGGAAATTACGAGAAACGCCGCATAGCAGCACCACCTGTTGGGCGATTCACACCAAAAACTAATCAGCACCAATTTATATCAGGGACTAACTTAATATACTTTTTTATTAAATTCCGTGCATTAGTTCTTGAGAAAGAGCGCCCACAAAATTTTTGTCACATAGAGACAGAGTCACAGACTCACAGACAGACATTTTCTGAAAACAGTCATATCGTGTTCAGGACCTTCTAAAACGTATAAATCCGTTGAAAAATTTCATGAATCCAATACTTTCTTCTTGTAAAGATAGAAGAAAGTAAAAATAGAAACATCTTTTAAGAAGAGTACACAGAAAAAAGAATTTTAAAATACTAATTTACTGATGAGATATTTTAACTAGTATGTTGTAAGCATCACAAAACTTTCTTCTATATAAATCAAACCATCTGCAACAAAAATTAAACGACAGTCTATTCTTTCTTGAGATAGAGCTATCGCGGAAATCGGGAAAAACAGAGCATCTTCAGCGCCACTTATTGGACGGTATACATCCAAATCTAATAAGGATCTATGTATGTCAAGGTGTAATATAATATGAAAAGTTTGAAGAAATTTTGTTCATTAGTTTATGAGATATAGCTATTGTGGAAATTAATTGCGTGCATTAGTTTTTGAGATAGAGCACCCGCAAAATTTTTGTCACATACAGACAGACAGACTCACAGACAGACTTTTTCTAAAAACAGTCAAATCGTGTTCACGACCTTCTAAAACGTATAAATCCGTCAAAAATCGGAAGTCGAAAATTTTCATGAATCCAATACTGCCTTCTTGTAAAGATAGCAGAAAGTAAAAATAGATAAAAAAAAAATCCAGAAAGCAAAAGACTGATTTATAAGATACAATCTGCGGATTTTTTTTCTATATAGAGCTTGGAAATTCTGCAGTTTTGTATATTATTTCGTTTTATAATTATATTTTTTTGTTTGTATGTAATAGTAATGTACGTAATGTATGTAATAAACGTATGTAAAAATAGCACCAAAAACTTTTAACACCATTATTTCCAAACAATAAACCTCGCAGCACATTTTTGCAACATTTATAGATATCTACCTACGAAGTTTATTGATTGGAAAAAATGGTGTTAAAAGTTTTTGATAACATTTCTTCTGCGACAAATGTTCAACCCTAACTGATATTAACTTTGTTATATTGCTTATAATTATTTATTTTGTCTTACTTTTTTAATTATCCCTTTTTAACACTTTCCAGCATAGTTGAAAAGTGTCTTTAAATTCGGTTGGTCTGTCTGCTTGTCCGTGCTCTAACTCGCGTAAATATATTCAGATTGCCATGCAACTGATTATATAGTTATTGACGGTTATTATTACATGTTCGGTATTGAAAATGAAGTGTGTAGCACTTATAGTTCCTTCACGGACACTCAAAAGAATTCCGTTACTTTACGGTCTACGGGAAAAAATCGTTTGCGGTTTATTATACTTACCCATCATACGTAGTATAGGGTAAGTCTTGTGATCGTTTTAAAAATGGATAACATTTTTTTGACGGATTTACACGCTTCAGACTCTGGAGATCCCGAAAAACATATTTTTAGGAAAATAAAATTTGCCGTCCGTCTGTCTGTGTGTCGGTAAATGCTCTATCTCCCGAACAAATTGAGATAGAGACTTGAAATTTGGTATGCATTTAGTATGTAATAATGACAAGAAGCCTATTAAATTTCAGTAACCTCGAATATCCGGAACTATTTTTTTTCGGACTCTCGAAATATTCGTTCTGATAAAAGGCATATAAAAATTTTCGAAACTATTTATTTTATGGGGTGAATATAAAAGACAATAAAAAAACATAAATTTTGCATAAAGAATGAAATCGATCGGATAGTTAGTTGCCGAGATATTTGTAATCCTATTTTCCACACTATTCGAGTTTTCATGACACTATATTTCATTCAAATTTCAATTCAAAGATATATTTTAATGGGAAATGAGACGCTTAATCCGACGCAGTAAACTGTTAGTTAATATGATTATCATTTTTGGAGTTATAAGAATATTTCTTCTACGCAATTCAGTAATAGAGCATTTAAAGTTTATGACGTCATCAAGCCAGGATTTTATTCGAATTGCAATGCATTTTATAAATAGTTTACACATGTTTTATTTTCATATTTTATATTATGCATATCCATGATGGGTTAGTATTACGGTGGCCTCCAACGACTAGTTTTAATAATGTTTCACTATTCAAAGATGTATTTGCGGCCCGCGTGAAAAAAAGATTGAGTACGACTGACCTAAAGGCAAAGCAGAAAAGGGCACGGGAGTAAATTTTCTTATTTTTCACCGAAGTGATTCATCCGATCATTTACCGTGGAATGATGACTGTTCTTCAATCTTATGATGAGATAATCATGAAATTATTTCATTTTATTTATGGCGATAGTAAATATTTCAACAGATTCGTTCATCTCAATAAATCTAATTTTACAAATCTTTATTTCTGCACATTTCTGTAATCAATCTTTTTATGCTTAGTATCACCAATACTAAATACAATTACAAGCTAATTCTCAGGAAAAGTAATCCACCTTTTTTATGCTGTAAAACAGGCTTGTTATTGATGAGAAGAAATGTGTTAAATCATTTTTTTATGCACTTGTATAGCAGGTTTCGTCACACTTTAGGTAATTTAAAGCTAACTAGCGTAGTGACAATATCATGTATTGCATTTGCACTTCACGAGATATTTCGATTTTGTGTTGGAAAAGATAGGAAAAAAATATAATTTTATTCTACATTTTAGATACGATTTATACCAAACTTGCTACAGAAAGTGGTAGGACTTTGTGAAGTACAGCTGAAGACAAGCGTGGAAGGAGATGTTATGTAGCAAAAATTAAACTTTGGGAAAATTGAAGTAAGTTTTTTTTTATTGTAAAATTTCTCTGATCTATTTTCTTTTTTGTAGCATATTTTACTCTTTCGGGTCCAACATTTTTGTTTACTTTTTCCGAAAACATATACTTTTTAGTTTAATATCTATCTATCTATATATATATTTGTTTTGTAATTCATTTCATTTGTGTTGGCAATTTAGGCAATTGAAGGACCTGAAGATTCTGTCTAAATTCCACAAATTTCCATTATTCTATTTCTGATTTTCTATTTATTTTTATTTATTTATATTTTTATAATATTATGTTTTTGGTATCTATGTTCAGTTTATTGGGGGACCTGTTTTGTTGTCAATTAGTTATTTTGATTTTATTCATAATTTCACAGTTTTTGATGGTGGCTGTAACGTTTATTTAATGGTTATATATATATATATATATATATATATATATATATATATATATATATATATATATATATATAACAACATAAATAATTGACAATAGATAAACCGATAATTACAATGCAATACTTATATATATTCAAAAATTTAAGATTTTCAAAATTAAATTAAGTGGGGAAAATATACTTAAAGATATGTAGAGAAAAAATCCAATGTGCAGAAAATAAAAATATTACAAGAGGCAATTGGAAACTTATATAGTCAGTGTTGAATTCAGACACTTTTCTCCGGGTGGGATTTCTGTGGCTCCGGGGGGGACATTATAGAGTTCCGGGGGGGGAAATTGCACTTTTTTACCATTAAAAGCATACAATCTCAAATCTTCCGGGGGGGACATTTCAATGCTCCGGGGGGGAATGTCCCCCCCGGGCCACCCCCTGAATTCAACACTGTATATAGTAGAACACCTTTTCAAAGGCAATATTCCACTAATATAAGTAAAATGTAATTGATTTCTGTTTGAGTTAATAGCCATGAGCCAAAATAATTAACTCAAATTGCCGGATGAGTTACCTAGTCAAATTTAAAGAAAATTGAATAAAAATGAGCAAATATTGAGTAACTGAACATGATATGTGCAAAAATCAATAAATAGGGAGCATTATTAAATACGAAAACGTATTTAATAAAGAATTGTTAGACAAAAAGAGAAATATATACTATATATATATATATATATTAAAGGGCTTTATAAGTTTGATAAAATCTGGTAGCCAGCAAAATATTCTTATCGCCAATAAAAATAAATATTTGCATCCCCTCCCCCCGTCGTCATTGATTTTCAAAAAGCACAAACGTGTTTTTTGTATGAATCAATTGATAGAAAAATAACAAAAAGCTTAGTTTAGAATTATTACATAGAATTCACTCAATATCACACAGAATTAGTTACATAGTTTAGAATAATACTTAAATTTTACATAAATTAAGTTTCGTATTTAAAATTATCAAAATTATATACCTCTGGACAGAAAAAAAAGAAAGAAACACTGCAAAGGTTGAATTAACCGGAATGTTCGGGAAATGCTGATTGCTGAATGCTTCAAATGTCCGGATAGTTGAATGCTACAAGAAATCTGATGATGTACATTTTTTCGCACTGTATCCAGTTTTAGGTGCAACAAAGGCTGGATTAACACAATTTCTAACAGTTTTATTGAACCCCTCCCCCCTACACACACACATACATTCTAATTATATGACTTGCTGGCTAGAGCGGAAAAGAATGGCATTTTCTGAGCATGAGATGGAAAATGCTTTTTAAACTTGACTCTTCCATTAAAAGTATGAGAAAGTGGAATATCAATGCTTGCCATTTGTGCTCATTTCTTATTTTAATTTTTGTACAAAAAAAAAAAATGTTATTCTGAAACAAACAAATAAACAAAAAACCCGCCTGGTTAAACAATTTGGTCGAATCATGTGGTCAATCCAACTAAAAATAGTGGGCTGTATTAACATAATAATTTAGTTCGCGCAGCTTTTTTAAATTTTTCGTTTGAATCAAATAATTTTTAGCGTTTGTTACACTGTTAAAAATAAAGTTCCATATTTCATGAAGAAATTGCTGAAATCTAGCTGAAATTTAGCTACATCCAAAATATTGATTATAAGTTTCACTAGTTACTTACCCATCATACGTATTATAGGGAAAGTCTTGGAATCGTTTTTAAAATCGAAAACAAAAACAAAATTAACGGATTTACACGTTTCAGACACTGGTTATTCCGAAAAACATATTTAAAAAAAAAAAATTGCCGTCCGCCTGTCTGTGTGTGTGTCTGTGTGTCTGTAAACGCTCTATCTCCCGAACAAATTGAGATAGAGACTTGAAAATTGGTATGTACTTAGTATGTAATAATCGGAAGAAGCTTATTGAATTTCAGTAACATCGATTATCCGGAACTCTTTTTTTCGGACTCTCGAAATATTCTTTCTGATAAAAGGTATATAAAAATTTTCGAAATTGTTTATTTTAAGGAGTGAATATAAAAGACAATAAATAAAAACATAAACTTTGCATAAAGAATGAAGTCGATCGGATATTGAGTTGTCGAGATATTTGTAATCCTATTTTCCATTTTCTTCGATTTTTCGTGACCCTGTATTTCATTCAAATTTCAATTCAAAAATATATTTTAATTGGAAATGAAACGCTTAATCCGACGCAGTAAACCGTTAGTTAATAGGATTATAATTTTCAGAGTTATAAGGATGCTTCTTTTACGCAGTTCAGTAATAGAACATTTAAAGTTTATGACGTCATCAAGCCGGGATTTTATTCGAATTGCAATGCATTTTATAAATAGCTTACGCGTGTTTTATTTCCATATTTTATATTATGCATATCCATGATGGGTAAGTATTACGGAGGCCCCCAACGACTAGTTTAGAGTTGCATTCACAAATACCATTATCATTCTATGGTGCTGTAATGAACCAAGATTCAGATTCTTTGTTGCTTCAGAGAAGAATATATATATATATATATATATATATATATATATATATATATATATAATTATAATATCTTTGAATTTCAAAAAAACATATCAAGTTCTTGTAACATTCTAATTAAATCTCCAAAGAGATAATTAATAATAATGTGTAGACAGAATACCACATAATTAATAAATTAACAAAAACAAGTGCAATCATAATATTACCATAGCTTGTGCTTCAATGGTAATTGGCCCAAAATACTGAAAATATGAAGAATATTTAAAAAGAGAGTGAGAGAAAAAAAAAATATATATATATAAAAACCATAAAATGTTAATAATTTGGATATATATATATATATATATATATATATATATATTATTATTATTATTATTATTATTATTATTATTATTATTAACATTAAACTGAAAATTATTATTATTAAAGTTTTAGTTAATTGAATGTATATCTTTGAAATATATTTAAAAATAATTAAATATAAACAGTTGGTTCAAACATAACAATTACATTTTTTTGAACAATTTCTACTTATTACTATTCTGCCCTTGTAAATTCTGGAACATTTCTCCATACTTTTTAATTACTTATTTAAATGCTTTAGAGTTTGTTTATTCACAAACATTCAAAATTAAAAATATAATTTTTTTAAATAATTTTCTTAAATTTAAATATGTACCTTGTTTTTATTATTTGTTAATTTAAAATCACGAAAATAAAATATATTTTTACTAAACATTACTTAGATTGAATTTCTTTTAAACAATGTTAATTTTTGCACAGATTTCTAAATAAAAGCACCTAAGCGTACATGAAGCCTCAATCAGCCCATAATCGGGCACTGCACAGAAGATTTAAAATTTTCAACACATATTGAATTCATATGGGAAATTATTGCTCAAAGTATTTCTCACAGATTTATTAAAAATTCTTTTAATAACTATATAGAGAATGTGCATGTGACGTCACGAAACCGTAAAGAACGAACGGTAGGCAAAACATACGCATGCCTACTGTATAGTTAGCTGTGTTATGTGCTTATTATTCATATTTTTTAAATTAATTATTCATTAATTTTGCCTTTCTTAATAGCAGCGGATAGCCCAAGGTAGGTCCTGATGCACCTGAGGCTCGGATTTTTTTTTTTTTTTGAGACCCCGGCCCCCTGGGGCCCCTTTAAGATTTTTGCCCTAAATTTTTAATAATTTACCCAATTTTTATCCGATCCTCATCGTTTTTGGGACCTTTTTTCCGTTTAACTTTCACCCCCATTTCTACGTTCTAGTTATGACCCTGGCCCCCTAGGGCCTGGTACGGGGCCCGTTGAAGGTTTTGTTTCCTAAACTGATAATTACTTGTCCGCTTTTAATCCGATTTTCTTAGTTTTTGGGGCCTTTTCTTCATTTAGTTATTTCCCCATTGCTACTTTCTAATTAGGACCCTTCATCTTAGGGCCCTGCTCAAAACTATCGGCTGGCCCCTTTTTGGGCCCCCTACTATAGTTCCCCTAAAAATCGTCCGATTCACTAACTTTTTTTTTCTAACAACTTAGAACTTCCAGCTACTACATGAACAACAAAAACAAAAAAATTCGGTGAAGATCCGGGCCCCCTGGGCACCTTGAAGTTTTTGCTCCCTAAATTGTTAATACCTTGGCCCCTTTTAATCCGATTTTCGTTTTTGGGGCCATTTCTCCATTTAACTTTTCCTCCATTGCTTTCCCCCATTCCAGTTAGGAGCGTTCATCTTAGGGCCCTGCTCAAAACTATCAGCTGGCCCCTCTTTGGGTCCCCTACTATATTTCTCCTAAAAATCGTCCGATTCACTAACTTTTTTTTCTAACAACTTAGAACTTCTAGCTACTACATGAACAACAAAAACAAAAAAATTCAGTGAAGATCCGGGCCCCCTGGGCCCCTTGAAGTTTTTGCTCCCTAAATTGCTAATACCTTGGCCCCTTTTAATCCGATTTTTGTTTTTGGGGCCATTTCTCCATTTAACTTTCCCCCCATTTCTTTCCCCCCATTTCTTTCCCCCATTCCAGTTAGGAGCGTTCATCTTAGGGCCCTGCTCAAAACTATCAGCTGGCCCCTCTTTGGGCCCCCTACTATATTTCTCCTAAAAGTCGTCCGATTCACTAACTTTTTTTTCTAACAACTTAGAACTTCTAGCTACTACATAAACGACAAAAAAAAAAAAAAAAAAGGAGAAGATCCGGGCCCCTCGAAGTTATTGTTCCCTAAATTGTTAATACCTTGTCTCCTTTTAATTCGATCTTCGTTTTGGGGGGCGTTTTCTCCATTTAGTTATTTCCCCCATTTCTACATTCCAGGTAGAACCGTTCATCTTAGGGCCCTGCTCAAAACTATCAGCGGCCCCTTTTGGGCCCCCTACTATAGCTCCCTTAAAAATCGTCCAATTCGCTAGCTATTTTTTCTAATAACTTCTTAGGATTTCCAGCTACTACATGAATGACCAAAAATTTCTCGGACAAGATCCGGGCACCTGGACCCCTTACGTTACCCATAACTTCTTAATTATGATACGTATCGAATCCGTTTAAAGTTATTATTATTTCTAGGAAAAGGGCCGAAAATTTATATATGGCAGATTTTTGATATCATTAAAAATGGCCTCAAGTGGTTAGGGGGTGGGGGGGGGGGAGAATAGGAGTTTAAGAAGAAAAAAAATCATAACTTTGTCAATTCACAAGTTATTAAATCCGCTAATTTATTACAAATCCTCTTAATATTATCTACAACTTTTATATTGACAAGTTTTTTTTATAAAACCAACCCTTACAGAAATTTTTTTTTGTGTGCTCCGCCTACAGACACAGGTAGATTTCGAAGTGAGCGGTCCCAACTGCCGCATCATGGCAAAAAGGTCATTTCTTCTGCAATCCCAATAAATAGGCTGCCCACGGTCTGCATCTTCGAAATTTACCTGTGCCTGTAGGCCAAGCTGTCAAGGATATTTTTTGAAATATTAATCTTCTTTTTCGGCATCAACTTACGTTTACTCACCACAGTCGTAAATTAGAAATCGCGTTACTGTTAAAGATAAGGGGTTAAGTTTAGAAAGTGGGGGGGGGGGGGAATGCATCCGTAAATTAAATATTGCGTTAATGTTAAAGGAAATTCGTTAAATTTACAGGGGTGCATATTCCACCGCCTGGGGACTCATTTTTTATTGGGTTCTAAGGGCTCGATTTCAACAGGGTTTGGTTCATTCGACTCGATATTGAAAACTTGTTTATTTTATTTTATTTTTTTTAAATTTATTATCACGGGCGCTAGTCAGTTCGTTATTAATAAATGTTTGGTTCGATTTTGAGTAACTGGATATCATCTTTTGTTACAAAATGTTATTTTTCACAAAAATATAACAAATTTCAAAAAAATAAATATTATTTTTCACAAAATGCCCCCCCCCCCTTTCCAAAAAAAAAAAAAAAAAACTGCATCGACACCTGATTAAATGCTTTTTAAATGGTAAGGTTTTTTCAAAAACATGGCATCTATTTTTTTTTTTTTTTAGATTAAATTATATAATTCTCTTTTACAAAAAAAAAAAAAGAAAAAAAAAAAGAGTAAAATGTTTCTTAAAAAAATATCACCCTTAGTACTTCATTAAATGTTTCATATAAGTCAATTTTTTGTTTTGTCCTGTTTTTATGCATATTATTAGAATAGTAAAAATATTTTTTTTTAAACCTAAGGAGTGTTTATTTAGTATAAAAATTATTTCATCTAATAAAACCGAATTCTGACAAAACTTATGCTTCAGTTTCATAGATTTTCTTGTCATAATACAACACGTTAAAATTATATAAAAGTGTTTCAGAAAATAAGCAGTTTTGATTTGAGAACACTCATAGGTATCATTTTAATCGATCATTTAATCTGAATATAACGAGATTTGTAAAAAAAAAAAAAAAAAAAAAAAAAAAACTAAAATTTTTTTCTTACCAGCTACAACAAGTTGAAACGCTTCTTGAGCACTTGAATTCTTCCCTGGAAACTTCTTTAAATAAGTTTCAATATCTGATGAAGCAACCGATGGCCAAAAAGCCATATCTGCTTTCCAATCTGCATCCACAATAATATACGGATCATCTAAAATAATAACACTATTATTCGGTTTGACAAATCTAAGCTTTGTTAAATAATCTTGATTAGCAACAGAATCTAAGTCCTGTGCATAATCTGATAAAAGAAAATTTGTTTTTGAATAAATATGATCCATAAATTGAATGTAAAAATTTCGCTTTCTCATAGGAAACCGTAGGAAATAGCGAATTGAGTGGAAATGTTTTGCCTACCGAAGAGGCGTGGTCTAGTGAGGAACCAGTTTGTTGACAAACATACACATTCTCTATAGTATAAAGCAGCATGATATTAATACTAAAAAACAATATTTCGAGAGGATAATTTATCCCCATTAGGCATACCTTTTAGGTAGATTTCGTAAGAAAACTACCTATTACATTGTCCCCTAACTTGGAATTTTTGAAAAAATTTTGCAGATCTACGCCGATTATGACTTCCAAAACTCAAAACCACCCCCAGTTCAAAACTTTATCTATCTATCTATCTATGTCACTTTTTTTATGGACACGATAACTGCATAACTGCAATAATTCTGCACAAATCTCTTAATTAAAAATTGCCTTAAGGGGGGGGGGGGAGGGGGGTTTTAGAAGAAAAAAATTCATAACTTCGTCAATTCCCAAGATTCCAAATCCGCTTAAATTTATTATAAATCCTCTTAATATTATCTAAAACTTTTATATTGACAAGTTTTTTATAGGACCAACCGTTATAGCAAAAAAATATTAAAAACAAAAAAATCCCTGCCGGCTCCGCCTGCAAACAAGTTATTTTTCGAAATAGGCGGTTCTAACTCCCGCATCTTTTCGAAACTGATCCATAAAATCAAGGGGCATAAAATCTCAATCAAGTTCGTTAATGGACAAAATCGAACCAAGGGGGGGGGGGGAGGAGAGAGAAATGGAGGGACTTTTTGTGAAAACAGAGAAAACGTCATAATTTCTTCATAATTTCTGATACGTATCGAATCCGTTTGAAGTTATTATTATTTCTAGGAAAAGGGCCGAAAATTTATGTATGACAGATTTTTGATACCATTGAAAATGGCCTCAAGGGAGGGAGGGGGGGGGGTTGGAAATAGAAGTTTAAGAAGAAAAAATGCATAACTTTGTCAATTTACAAGATATCAAATCGGCTTAAATTTATTATAAATCCTCTTAATATTACCTAAAACTTTTATATTGACAAGTTTTTTATAGGTCCAACCCTTATAGCAAAAAAGAATTAAAAACAAACAAAAAAATCCCTGCCGGCTCCGCCTGCAAACACGTTAGGTTTCGAAGTGGATGGTTACAACTGTTGCATCATTACAAAAAGGTCATTTCTTCCGCAATTCCCAACAAACAGGCGCCCCACGGTCTGCGTCTTCGAAATCTACCTGTGCCTGTAGGCCGAGCCGACAGGGATTTTTTCAATTAATAATAATGACAAAAGAGCTAAAACAATATAGTGACATGCTAGTGAAATGCTGGATATCTACGAATTTGATTACGAATTTATCTTTAATTAGAAATTCTTGCAACTGACGACTTTTGTTTCATTCTGTTCGTACCGCTTTGACATAAGCTTCGATGACAACTTCAAGAGAAATCTACCACAAGAAATTTCTTTTAAACAGGTCTAACAAGTTGGAAATTGTACGTAACGTGACAAATGAGGTGCGTTCTTACTATAACTAGTTTTACAATCTAAAATAATCTTCGCTATTATTTCCTTGAAATTAATTACATCGTATGTTATGAGCGAAAGAGCATGCCTTTCTTTTCTCTTATTACGTATGCCGCGTTTACAGATGCGAATTTTGTTTTACACCAGATAGCGCTGCAAAATTTACCATGGAGATCTTGCTTTGCGAATGATTACCTCCATGGATTAATATTTCTATGATTCACGATGAGCGAATCTCTTGTGTTTATTTACTTTAATGGATATTGGAATAAATATTGGGCTGTTAACCTAATTTTAACAGAAGTTATCTCAGAATTTATGCATTTTTTAATCTAACTCATCTCTCAAACAAACAATTTTTTTGAACGATCTTTCTAAAAATGTAATTTTTATGCAATTTTATTCGAAAAAATAATTTTGAATAAAAATGACCGCCTGGCATATGAAAAAAGAAATGGTCAGTCACATGACTTGCGCTTTTATTATATAGATTATGTATGATAATAGTTAATCGAATCAAGAAAACTTTTATTAATATTTTTTTAAAGATTTGATTCGATTTTCATAAAATTTAAAATAACTCAACAAAATTCTGCGGCGATTACATATATTAAATTTCAAACCATTCGGTTGGGTAGTTTTTGCGCTGTTATGTGCGGACAGACGGACGGACGAAACAGACGACGACTGTAGATGCTAAGGTATTTGTGTAATTACGAACGCACCTAAAAATGCTTTTTAAATAGAAGCATTTGAGGTCCAAAACAAGCTAAAATATCATAGGAATATGTTGATTGCAACAAGTATGATCCAATCACAATAATTTATTAATCATAATTTTAAAAATATACAAATATTTATACAAATCTTTATTTCTCTCTTCCAAATTTTTCGCCTTTATCATTCGTGCGCCTGGAGCAGTTTGCTTCAACTGCTCCACAGTAGCTACACCCCTGTTTAAGGCTGATGTTCTATAAGAATTATTTTTGTAGGTTTATTATAAGTTCATTAAACAATAGGGATGCACCGAATAGTAAATTTGCCCGATACCGAATATTCGGCATACTAGTAAGCCGAATAGTAACTGTTAGGTCGAATACCGAATATTCGGGGGAACGAATATTTTTATATTTCTGAGTTAAAAGGTATTAAAAAGTGAAATTTTAAAACACTTATACATAATGTTTAACACAGATACTTCCATTTTGATAAAGAAAACTTTTTTACAAGTAAACATTACACTAAAAGAAATATGGTTTCAGTTATCTATCTATATTATAAAGGACAGACGTGTCAGTGCGTAACGCGGACGTCATTTTACAAATGGCAACACTTGAAGATAAAATTTCGGTTTTGCTATTTTTGCTACTGGAATTTTTTTAATTTCTAACCATCGCACATTTTCAGTTTTCACACTGTTATATAGGAAAAAAATCTACATTCAAATACAATTTGTTTAAAAACTGTATCGCAAATTAAGCATTTATTATAGCTTTAAATTAAATTTCAAGCATGATTTAAAAAAAAAAAAAGTCTATATCGCTTGCAGACGATTACAAAATATTAATCCGTTTGCACTTTAAACAATGTAAAAAGTTCAGCATTTGTTCCTGCTAATATTCAATAACGAAATTAAAAGTTCATTAAGTAATAAATAAAATAGTTTCAATAAAACAGAAATTTAGCAGACATGTAATCGTAATAAGCGCTTAAAACCACTGAAATTATGAGAATAAGAAAAATTGCTGTATATATAACGAAATTTTTAGCGATTTCTTCGGCTATTAACTTCTGGCACGAGACCAATACGACATTACGCTTTTAATAAATTTTAAACTTTTATTTGAATATATAATTAGCATATTTCATATAAAAAAGCTATTTGGTGTTGTTAGGGGCAGTCTAAAAAAACCATTAAATATAAAAAATCTATTAAAGTTTTCAAAAAAAAAAAGTTTTCACCTATATTCTTTATCCCGGGAAGCACGGGTTGGATGCCCTACTATTAATAAAAACAAACACTCCTAAAGACATCTTACGTTCTATCGGGTTCAGGCAGAAACTTTTATTTAAAAAAAAAAATTCACGTTAACTCTTTCGAAAACGTTTTTTACCGTAAGTCAATTTCGCTTTTTTAACTATTTCTCCTATATCTTTAAAAATCCGAATCGGCGTTTATAAATAAGATACGAAAAACTAAAAATATCGCGCCTAATCTACATTCCTTTGTTTTTTTTAAATCTGGTATCCGTTTTGAAAAATTTGAATTTTAACCCTCCGAAAAAAATCCTTTCCAAAAGTCACTCACACGATTTTCGTTTTTCGGTCCAGGTCTAAAAATCGACATCGACTCGGGAAATGCGAGTACCTACAACAGTAGATTCCTGACCATAGACACGTTCATTTTCTTCAATACGCACGGTTGGGTTTTAAAAATATCTACATTCACCCTTTCAAAACCGATCGTTTACATAACCCACTTCCGCTATTTTGGCAATGTTTACCCGTGGTTAAATTTCAATTCTACTAGGAAATTTGGTTGGGTAGAGTGTTCTGAAAATAGTCCAGTAGAAATAGCTCAAAAAAGGGCCTCGCCTTGCAAAAATTCGGGTAACTCTGACTTTTGGGTACGTTGTAAAGGTTGACCCTCTAATAAAAAAACCAAGTTTTCAACCTTCTAGACCTTGTCCGTTTTTCACAGTATTAAAAAAAAACAATATTTTTCGGCACTTTTTTCGATTTTTCTTAAATAACTCTGTCTCAGTGCATTTTTACAGAAAAAGCCCTTTTACCATTTTATAGAAGATAAAATTCTCTACAACATGCACTATTCATGTTTGTAAATTGTCCAAATAGGGGGTGAGATACAAAGCCGGGAAAATGGGGTAAAATTTGCAAAAAGTACAAAAATCCACAAATGACGTTAATTTTTGCTTAATAACCCACTTTTAGTGCGTTTTACAGACAAAAGTGTCCTAATAAAGTTTGTAAAGCATGAAGTAGTTTATAAGTTTTATTTATTAGATCATTAAATATCTATAATAGACTAAAAATCAGAACAACACGATTTTTGGTTAAAACAGGAAAATGCCGCCTGACAATTCACTAATTTAAAAACGAGCTTTTATTTTTGATATTGACTAAACGATGCAATTAATTAATTATAGTATGTACAAGAAAAGGTAACTGTTGAATAGTTGAGGGGGGGGGGAGCGAAGTTAACTAAAAAACCTAGTCGGTAGATATAGGCGCGGCAAAGAGGTTCGACCAAGAATTCTAAGTCGAAAGTAAAATTAATATCTGGGAATAATGTAAAAAAATACTTAAAAGGAAAATAAGTTATAATTTAGAAATTTTTAAAGGGAAAAGGAGTATCTAAGGCCGAGACTAAGCGAGGTGGGAGCAAAAGGAGCATGTAGACCGGGTGCTAGAATGGGAGGAGAAGAGGACACACAATGAAGATTTGGTTTGTTGTGGTTGTATTAATTTGTCCCACGTATTGTTGTTAATTAGTCAAAGTTTACATTGATGGGAAAGGTATCTGACGTTGCGAATATTAGTCCCAACAGAAAGAATACCAACAATTATACCTGATAAAACGGAAATCTGTATAAAGGGGAATTGTTTTCCTGAGTTTTGAATTCAGTTTTAAATTTTAAAATAAAGAAAATATTAGAAATTTATCCTACACATAATCAACAAGTGGGTAAGTGTGATCAAAGATCGCTCAAAGGGTTTCGTTTAATATTCCTTTCAAAACACTTTATCCTTTCTTTAATAAATTCAAACAAATTTCATTTAGCAACAACAAAAAAAAAAATCATGTTTTTTATAAAGTAAAAATTTACCGGTCTATTTTTTCGTTTTTTCGAATATCTAAACCAGCCAGATAGCGGGCCAAGCCCGCTATTATATTCTGTCATAATAATATCCGTCATACGGACTAAATGCAATATTTAAAAAAATAATTTCAAAATTAAACAAATTGTATACCTTCAAAATGTTAAAATATACGAATATTTCCATAATCGGATTTTTATCACGATTCAATATGGTTCTGAAACTCATATATTTACCATTCTCTATTATTTATATTGATACTCGCTTTGTATTATTCTCAAACATCTGAAAAATTCGTTAAATTTCCCATATGACGTCAGATTTTCTTTTTAATTCTCTAATGACGTGATAGTAATCTGCTTTGTTTACTCATACTCATATACTCCTTGTATTATTGAGATATCTTAGACATTTTCCGTTTTATTACGACTATGACGTCAATCAATTTTATTTCATATTTATCTTTTTTTCAATGGGTGAAACTTTTTATTTCATTTTCCTTTTTCACGTGGAAATCGTCTGATAGAAAATTAATTATTGTGGAAAGATTTTCATCGTGGATTTTTAATTTTTGGCATCTGCTATAATGGAAAATGTTTAAATTTAAAAGGAAAAGGCTGTTAGAATTTTGGTTTTTTATCTCTATTTATTAAAATAATACGAATTTTTCAAATTTTAATATTTTCAGCTCTTCACAGCTGATATTCTGATTTATACACAAAGTTTCAACTCTGTAAGTTACATAGTTTTCGAGAATGGCTCTGTGACAGACAGACAACGGAGCGGGAGCAATAGGGTTTCGTGAGATGAACGAAACCCTAAAAAAGTATAAAAAGTGCAGAAAGAGCCCGTTGCTTGAAGATACATACTTCTGCTGAGGTTAAGTTCAATGATGACCATATTTCCACAGATGCCACAAGATAAATTGTTGGGGAATGAAAAAACAAAGAACTTTTAATTTCTATATGCTTCGAAATGAATTTTAAACTTTCTGTTGGGACTAATATTCGCAACGCCAGATACATTTACCATCAATGTAAACTTTGGCTAATTAACAAAGAAATGTGGGACAAATTAATACAACCACGACAAACCAAATCTTCATTGTGTGTCCTCTTCTTCCATTCTAGCACCTGGTCCACATGCTCCTTTTGCTCCCACCTCCCTTAGTTTCGGCCTTAGATACTCCTTTTTTTCTTTTAAAATTTCTAAATGACAATTTATTTTTCTTTCAAGTATTTTTTTACATTATTCCCAGCTATTAATTTCACTTTCGACTTGGCATTCTTGGTCCAACCTCTTTGCCGCGCATATATATACCGACTAGGGTTTTTGGTTAACTTCTTCCCCCCCCCCCCTCTCAACTATTCAACAGTTACCTTTTATTGTACATACTATAATTAATTAATTGCATCGTTTAGTCAATATCAAAAATAAAAGCTCGTTTTTAAATTAGTGACTTGTCAGGCGGTATTTTCCTGTTTTAACTATAAATCGTGTTGTTCCGATTTTTAGTCTATTATAGATATTTAATGATCTAATAAATAAAACTTATAGAATACTTCATGCTTTACAAACTTTACTATGACTCGTTTGTCTCTAAAACGCACTAAAAGTGGGTTATTAAGCAAAAATTAACGTCATTTGTGGATTTTTGCACTTTTTGTAAATTTTACCTCATTTTCCCGGCTCCATATCTCACCCCCTATCTGGACAAATTACAAATATAAATAGTGCATGTTGTAGAGAATTTTATCCTCTACAAAATGGTAAAAGTGCTTTTTCTGTAAAAATGCACTAAAACAGAGTTATTTAAGAAAAATCGAAAAAAGTGCCGATAAATTTTGTTTTTTTTTCGATATTGTGAAAAACGCACAAGGTCTAGAAGATCGGTTAGACTTGGTTTTTTTATTAGATAGTCAACCTTTACAACATACCCAAAAATCAGAGTTACCCGAATTTTTGCAAGGTAAAATGCCATTTCTACTGGACTAAAAGGCTTCTTCCAGAACAGGCTGCGCCCGCTGGTGGTGGAAGGTGGAACTATAGGTGTATCTCTGGTTCTATGGGCCCAATTATGACGGGGTTTGACTCATTCGACTTAATATATATAGCCTTAAATATTTTAGATGCACTTTCGAGACACGTGTCGGAGTTTTGTTTGGAAGGTGGTTTGTTTGGAGTAGAGTGTACCCCCTGGCGGCGGAAGGTGGAACTAAAATATTTTGTAGCATGTGCGCTGCACATCTACTAATGGTACCGCAGCCAGCGGGAACACGTGTCGTAGGTTCGTTTATATCAGAATGCCCCTCCTATCGGCTGAAAGTGAAAATAAAGGATTTTCCTCAAGTGCGCAGCACTTTTAAATAAATAATTTCATACTAGATATAAAATCATACAAACTTTTGGTTTGTTTAATTTTATCACGGGTCCAGGCAACGCCGAGTGGGTCAGCTAGTTATTTAAGAAGAGGATAGTTTAAAAACTTTTTTAATTAATAAAATTTTAAATTTCAGCGCTTTTTCTGTGAATTAAAACAAACGAATAAAATTTTCTTATACTCTAAAAACAAATATTTTAAAATCAAAGAGAAATTTTGAAGAAATTGGAAGAAAAATTTTACAGTCTACTGTTTATTTGTCGGGAAGGGATTAAAGTAAAAATTATAAAAATTAATACAATCTAGTCTATTCGAATGGCAACAACTCAGCAAGAATAACGCTCCTGTGCTCTTTGATTTAGCAAGGAAGTTTTTAAACGCACCAGAGTGCAGAATCTGGAGTGAGCGATCATTTTGAGGGGTTGTAAGTATACAGATTATTTCTAAAATCTTATAACAAACTTTCAGGGGAGATAATGTGGTCAAGCCAAACATTTTTTTGAACTAGAAATAACATTTCAATTCCTTTATCCCATTTAAAATACAATATATTCAATCAAAAATCCAGGGTGTGGCGCTATAAGCCGAAATTGAATTCTTGCTTACAACTTTAATAATGTTGAAGATATTTTAGCGAGATTTGCATCACATTAATTTTTCTTGTATAAAATATGATACTGTCATTGGAAGTGACTGAATTTTGGCCAGTGACGCAGTATAAGTTCGTTCATCTGCATTCTGAATAAAGAAATGTCTAGCTCAGTGTTGGTTAGATACACTGTAAAAAAAAAACCTGAGGTTACTAGAATTTTTTTTATATATTTGTATTCCACAGATTTTTTTAGTAATCGGTACTATAAACCGGAATCGTTGCTAGCTGTTTTCTAGTAATGTTGATAGATGTTGTCTAGTAATTCTTACAGATTTTCTTGTAACTGAGTAAGAATACAAAAATATTTTTTAGTAATTGCAAAAATCAATGAGAAAAACTAACATTTTTTTAGTAGGTCGACCCACTTTTTTTTTTTTTATAATGTATGAATGGTGCCAATTTCCAGTACTTCTCATCATGTTATCATATTTCACTGAAATCAAAGTAATTCTGTTGAAACTTAAAAATATAATTACAATATCTTCATTATTGTTAAAGTAACAAGCGAAAATCCAAGTTTGACCTGCAGTGAGATACACTGTATTTTTGACTGAATAAGTAAATTGCGATCCTGGTTCTCGGGACAAAAAATGTCTGTCCTTATAACTATTATCACTCCTGAAAGTTTTTCTATTTTGTTAGAACATTTGCGATAAAACAAGAATCACATTATTTGTTCAGGAACTTGCATATGTACATTATTAATTCCTATAAAGTATGAAGGTTATCATTAATGGTTAATTTTCTTAATTAACACTTTTCAAACAGCTAATAAATAATGTAAAAGCATTTGCTTTTATTTAAATATGGTTCTATTTTTAATTATTCTGAATATCTTTATTAATTCACAGTTAAAAGTAAAACCTGTGTAAAGTTTAAAAAAATATTTTTTAAAGGTTTTTTTTAAGTATTCGGTTTGGTCGAATGTTTTGATATTCGGCCAAACCAAATAGTTTGATATTGGGCCTAACCGAATATTCGGTAATATGGCCGCATAGGCCGAATACCGAATATTCGGTGAATCCCTATTAAACAGTTCCAAATTAGCAACAAAGTCCTATATCTTAAACTGTGGATCTGATGTCGTCAAAAAATCGTAGGCTACTTTTGGACGCCAACCAAAACTCAGTTGTAATTTTTAGAAATGTATAACGATGATGACAACGTACAGCACTATCGTTTTCCGTTTTCGCTTAATGGGGGTAGGGGAATTATCGCTCTTACACCACTTCTACACACATTACAACTTCAATTTTTACATCATCTAATAGAAAAAGAAACTTTGGAATGAAATTTATTTGAGAACTGCTGCTCAATTTAGCCACTGTTAAATAATTTTCAAGCATGAATTAATTTTTAAATCTATCTCAGCAATGACCATCTTTATGCTTCAATAATGTAAAGTAGTCACAAGCAAAGTTAGCAGAATCCGAAAAGGATTTCCCTAACCAACTTAAAAAGTTTAAAAAAAGATAAATCACAGGGCCATATTATCCATAAGATACAGCATTTTGGCGCTAAACTGAAATCTGTCAACAAAAAGACAGATTTTCAGTTTATGTTGAACATAAAATCAATATCATGTTCAATTGGATGAAATATGTATTGCATCAGAATATACAGGAATTGTATTTTATTATTTTTAAAGGATCCATTGGGTATGTCACTTTATAACAGAGATAGGATCCCCGATTGTGGAAAATAGATCAGGTCAGTTTTCCTTGTTGTCAATAATGTACATGAATATTTTTGTATATGAATATTTTTATCAATTATTTAAAATTTTAAGTGAAAACCACGATTTCTACTCACCGTCCTAGAACGGGCATTTACACTAAGTAATGTAAAAAAAAGGGGGGGGGGATTAAAATAGTAGTATAACAAAGAATTGTAACAAAGTTAATATTATTAGTAGGGTTGAAAATTTGCCGAAGAAGAAATGTTACCAAATATTTTCTCATTACAATTTCCAAACAATGTACTTCGTGATAGATCTCTATTGCAAATGTTGTAGAAATATTCCGCGAATATTTTTGTTCGGAAATAATGATGTAAAAAGTTTTTGGTGCCATTTTTTCTCTCGACAAACGTTCAACCCCAATAAACGTTATTAATAATATAATAAGCATAAAACGTAGCAATATAACAATGCAGAATTTCTCAGTTCTAAAGATGAACAGATTTCCTGTCTTTTGCTCAGTTCAAAAACTTTATTTTTGAAACGTAGAAATACATAGTGCAAATTTAATTAATTTAGAATAAGGTTTAATTGGAGCATTAAGAAATGTATACAGGTCATTCACAGAACAATTTGAGTATTATATATTTTTACAAATTAATATTTTTTCTCTTTAAAATTGTGTTTTTTTTTTTTTTTTTTTTTTTTTTTAGGAATTGTCTCTAAGTAATAAAATACTGCCAGCAAAAATCTTTCACGATGTTAAACACACAAAAATAAAAATTTCAATTTCAAGTAGGTAGAGCAATGGCAAAGTGAGACAGGGGAATGACACTTAGAAAGAAAAATAACGGGGGAAATGACAGGGGAATGACACTTAGACAGAAAAATAGCGGGGAAATGACACTTAGACAAATATATATATATATATATATATATATATAACAAGAGAAACGACAGGGAAATAACAAAATGTAAAGTTAGCTGTATATGCAAAAAGGAATTCCTAATTGATAGTTTAAAAAACTCGATACAAATAAGGCTTAAACGCTGATTGAGCTTTCCTTGCAAAATTAAGACAAATAAAAGAGACAGGATAATGACAGTCAGTAAAAATACTTACCTAGATATAATTGGGAATCTCTAAGATTTACTTGTCCATACTTGTTTCTGCAAAACCAAATATTAAAGATAGCTTGTATGATGATGCTACTGTTCGCAGGTGGAATTTTGAAGCAATAGGACTGTTGCGAGCTGTTAGAATCTTTTTTTTTTTCATTTTATGACAAGGGAATGACAATAAAACAAATGACATTTTTTATTATTTTCTCAGAGAAATACAAACCATGAAAAGTCTTTACTTTTTCAATTTTTAATGTTATGTGGTAGTTTTAAATAATAACAAATGACATTTTTTATTATTTTCTCAGAGAAATACAAACCATGAAAAGTCTTTACTTTTTCAATTTTTAATGTTATGTGGTAGTTTTAAATAATAACAAATGACATTTTTTATTATTTTCTCAGAGAAATACAAACCATGAAAAGTCTTTACTTTTTCAATTTTTAATGTTATGTGGTAGTTTTAAATAATAACAAATGACATTTTTTATTATTTTCTCAGAGAAATACAAACCATGAAAAGTCTTTACTTTTTCAATTTTTAATGTTATGTGGTAGTTTTAAATAATAACAAATGACATTTTTTATTATTTTCTCAGAGAAATACAAACCATGAAAAGTCTTTACTTTTTCAATTTTTAATGTTATGTGGTAGTTTTAAATAATAACAAATGACATTTTTTATTATTTTCTCAGAGAAATACAAACCATGAAAAGTCTTTACTTTTTCAATTTTTAATGTTATGTGGTAGTTTTAAATAATTTAAGCAAGAAATGTATCGCAAATATATTTGGATGGTGAATTTTTAAGAACCATTTTTGTGCCAAGGTGGAAGCAGGAACACACAGGGGAATTACATGACATAAACAAATTTATATAAGTGGCGTTTATTTATAAACTTTACTTGTCCATACTTGTTTCTGCAAAAACAATAATTAAAGATAGCATCTATGATGATGCCACTGTTCGCAGGTGGAATTTTGAAGTAATAGGACTGTTGCCAGATGTTAAAATAATAATTTTTATTTTATGACAGGGGAATAACAATAAGCCAAAAGACATTTTTTAAATTATTTTCTCAGAAAAATACAAACCACATTGTATTTTTTTTTAATTTGTAAATATTTTTTTTGCGTGATTTAAATCCGAAAATTTTTGTCTAAAATTGACAACTTAAAATTTGAACGGCCGCTATTTTCTTAAGGATCGAAAAATTGATAAACCCATCTGAGAAAGACTAGAAAATATTCTAAATTTTAAGGGTTTATTTATTTATTTTTTTGGTACTTCTCTATTATCCCGCCGACCACTTTTCATAACAAAAAACTATCGCTAAACTGTAAGATTAAACGCCAAAAATACAGTCCCATTTACTTGATGTCAGAAGCATTATACGTGTTTGTTATGTCATCAAGTGGTTTTTAATTCGACATTTGCGTGTATTTTCCATTATGTTTTACTGATTTGTTAGTTATTTCATTAATTAAAATAACAATTGTGTTCTTGAATTCTTATATTTTATATATTTATTTATTTTGATATTCCAGTGGCAATGTTCTCCCGTTTATTTGGCGTTACAGTTTAGCGATAGTTTTTTGTTATGAAAAGTGGTCGACGGGATAATAGAGAAGTGTCTTTTTTTTTTCTTACAGATAAGCAGATTCCAAGATTCATCTGGGTACCATAGCGGTACCGGTACGCTTCACTTTTTGCACACCTCAGTATCAAAGGCCACCAGAGGGCCATTTTTCAACCAATTTCCAAATAAACTAGTCGTTGGGGGTCACCGTAATACTTACCCATCATGGATATGCATAATGTAAAATATTAAAATAAAAATGTGTAAACTACTTATAAAATGCATTGCAATTCAAATAAAATCGTGGCTTGATGACGTCATAAACTTTAAAGGCTCGATTACTGAATTGCTTGAAAGAGGTTTTTCCTTATAACTCCAAAAATAATAATCCTATTAACTAGCGGTTTATTGCATCTGATTAAGCGTCAAATTTCCAATTAAAATGTATCTTTGAAGTGAAATTTGGATGAAATACAGGGTCATGAAAAATCGAAGAGTGTGGAAAATAGGATTCGAAATATTTCGGCAACTAATTATCCGATCGACTTCCTGCTTAATGCAAAATTTATGTTTTTTTATTGTCTTTTATATTCATTTCTTAAAATAAACAATTTCGAAAATTTTTATATACCTTTTATCAGAACGAATATTTCGAGAGTCCGAAAATAATAGTTGCGGTTAATCGAGGTTATTGAAATGAAATAGGCTTCTTCCCATTATTACATACTAAGTATATACCAAATTGCAAGTCGCTATCTCAATTTTTTCGGGAGATAGAGCGTTTACAGACACACAGACACACAGACGGACGGCAAAATTTTTTTTCTAAAAATATGTTTTTCGGAATCTCCAGTGTCTGAAACGTGTAAATCCGTCAAAAAAAATTTTTCGATTTTCAAAACGATTACAACACTTACCCTATACTACGTATGATTGGTAAGTAAAAATTGTTTTTAAAACATCAAGATATGCTCTTTCATTTGCAAAAAACTCCTTGATTATTACTGTATAATTGCGCATAAAAAAGATAAATAATTAAATAATTAAATAAATAAAAATAAAATAAAGTGGAGAAATTTTAGGTTTTTATTTTATTTATTTATTTATTTATTTTTTTGTAAAGTTATAACAAGACAAAAGATGATTTAACAATTTTAAAATAATTACAAATAATTTTGTCTTACAACGAAAACATATAAAAGGTGCAACAGTGTAGGTCTTAAAAACCTTGTATGCACATAAATTGATTTTATAAATATGGATTAATGATTATATGTCTTGGGCCGCAAATAAAAGGTCACCGGGCCGCTGGTTCAGTGTGGGTTCACGACTAACAGGAAATGTGTTAAAAATAGATGCAAAACTCCACCTTTACTTCCAAATATCACGTTAAGTTAAATAAAAAAGTATTGGAAAAAAGACAGAGATACCGTATCTTAAAATAGCATAACATTGATGACGCAATCTTAGAGACTTGTTTTAATTTATTTCTTAAGAAATATAAAGTTAATATTAGTAATTATTTATATCCGGGTCATTCTTTTTTCGTCAAAGAAGTCTCCGAATTTTTACGCAACATACAATTATCTCAGTGCAATGTAGGTGTACGGTCAGAAGACTTCAGACGTGCATTTATTTCCATTTTGAAGACGTGGAAGTCATTAATTTTTTTTTCCCCAAGGAGTAATATTACTTTTTCTACTATTTGATTTAATGCCAGGAAATAGATTTCTAAGTAATATTTAATACTAGGTTTTATTCAATATTTAATGTAAACATATTCTTTGATTTATTATACTCTAAATTAGTCCAGTAATAATGGCAAGCCGACGCGACGCACAGTGGAATATTTGATGAAAAATCCTGGCCAAAATAAATTTTTATGTGTTGTACAGTTAAAACCACTGTTGTTTACTTACTAGTAGTAAATACACTTCATTAATGTTATATATGCATAAATGTATGTATTTATTTAAATAAATAAATATATAAAACAATGTTTACGTAATTGTTTATTGTTTCTAAGAGGAAATCAATTGTTGATAGGCTTGTTTTATTTACAAGTAATGTTTAATTAAACGGGGTTAATTTTACTACACATAAATGTTTAATTATTTATGAAAATAAATGAATATAATATATATATTACTTGTATTTAGTATTTATCAAAGTAGAGTCTCTATAGTATAGAGATGCTGTTTTTTTTTTTTTTTTTTTTTTTTTTTTGAGTGGTTTTAATTAGAGATCGACTGAAATTTCGGTTTCGGTTTCGGTGCAAAATCGGAGTTTCGCTGAATATTCGGTTTCGGCGAAAATGCTGCCAAAATTTCGGCCTTACCGAAACTCGACCGAAACTATTTGTATTTCAAAGTATCGTTCCTTCTTTCGGAAATTTTCAACTTTACTCATTGATATGAGTTGTATCGGCTCAAATGAGACACTGTTTATTGATGTGAACTCCTCTGTTAATCATTATCCGCCATAACTGATTCCTGATGCGAGTGTATATAAAGCAAGCAATGCATATATGACTAAACTTAAAATACGCTTATCACGTGATCTTTAAAAACTGAAACTTAACAGTAATAGAAAATTTTTAATTTGAAACTCCAGATTGTTTCAAATGCTTTATGAGAAAGGTGTTGTTAAAACATATGAAGATTTACGAAATTTATTGCAAAAGATATATCGAGGTATGCATACTTAAAATATTTTTTTATTAGACGAAATTCGTATAATTAGAAACTATTTCTGTCTTATTGATAAATTAATTACGTTTTATTTTATATAAAAATAAATAGTTATATGAAAATAAATAGTTTTGGATAGAGGCACAGAGAGCCAACTTGGCACTGGAGATAAAATTTTCAAACAGGGTGCCATTTCAATACTTTCTTAGACAGACAGGGAGTGGCAAAGCTTTTTTTAAATAAACTTGTTATTTAAGCATGTACCATAAAAATGTTTGTACAAAATTTTAAATAATTAATAATAATATTCAGCAATATTTAAATATATATCTATATTTAAACTTCTATTAAATTAATAATATTTATAATTATAAAGTGGTTAAAACATATTAAATGTTATTTTCCTAAAAAACAAACTTTTAATTACTTTATTTCAATCAATTTAAATGCAAAATATTAACGTACTGAAAATATGAATATATTTAAAAATTAAATATTCATTATTGAATTTGTTTTACATTATTTAACAACATTGTTAATTATTTATTGATAAATGCCTATAGTTATTGGTTGTTATAAAGTAGTAAAATAAAATAGTTGTATTATTTATGTTTCATTTTTGTTTGAAACCTATACACACACATGGTTCAATACACGTATAATTAATAAATTAATTAGTAAGGTAATTAGTTATTATTAAGTAATTAGTAATTATTTGTTATTAATTAATTAATAATTATATGCAGTTAAGTATGTATCAATCAGTTTTTGAATTTTTTTTACACTTTCGGTTTCGGTTTCTGTTTCGGCCGAAAGTAGAAGGATCACCGAAATCCGGTTTCGGTTTCGGTTTCGGTCTTAAAACCCTGTTTCGGTCGATCTCTAGTTTTAATAGGTTTACAGTCCTCCCAAAAATCATTGATATCTAAATATGGCCACAATATGTGGAACATTTAAAAAAAATTGCCTTCAAAACTATAACCATTACGATTATAATTCAAAAATGGTCCGACAAACCCCGACACAGCTTTAAATAGCTTTGAATATATTAGATAATATATGTTAATGAATATATTTCAATAAATTAGATCTAAAAAGGCTTAGTATTACCCTATTTTCAATTTAAATTATTTTTCATTATGTGAAAAATAAAATTATTTAAATACACATGTTTTCGCCAAAAAGCAAATAACCAGTGAAAAATTCAATTTTAGATAAGTTGTTTTCGTCTTAGAAGGTATAATTGCATGGTATTTTTTAAGCTGGACCATGATTTTTTTTACATTTATAGCAGGACTCCGCTGTAAATGGGCTTTACTGCAATAGAAAATAAATAGTACTTCTTTAGAAAATCTCTATATTATTTGCTTACAATTTTATTATTTCCTTTTAGAGTATTACAGTTTGTGGTGCATTTGCAACATTTTTTCATCTAAAGATTTTAAATAAAAATTGAAAATGCTGGAAATATTAATAAATTTTAATTGAATTTATGAACGATTGATTGACGCTTGCGTCTTTGCTAAATGCGTTCTGCTGCTATTTAATAAAAGACTAGTGTAAATACCCGTCCTAGGACGGGTTAGTTAAAATTTCCCGACTCTTTTGTTAACAAAACTTACCGGACTGTTTGATCGAAAATTTATTAATGATTTTAATTTCTACCTCTATTCAATTAGGATTAGAAATTTGAAAACGTTTTAAAGACTTCTATTAATAATGTTATAAGGATTATTTTCATAACATCCAGTATTACAAATAAAAACTTTAACATTCATTTGTAATAATAGAAGGCGACACCAGACATGTGCTATCTAGAATTTTGTTCAAGACCGTATTAACAATAAAATTGTCGTTGTCTTTTTTTCACTTTTTTTAAAAACATTATTATTCATAAATTAGTCATTTAAGCTTATTAATTTATTATAACAATAATACATTGCAATAGTTATATTATTATAACTATAGTATATATATTATTATAAATTATAGTTATAATAGTTATTGTTCTAGAAAAATGTGTTGTAAAAAAATCCTATGAAAGTCATTGTTCATTTCTACCAGCTTCTGTTTGATGGTTTGTTTACATTACCAAAATTACAAACGATTTCGGAAATGGTTTGTCGTTTGTCGATTACACAAATCATTGAAATTTTGAATATATTATAGAAAAATATGCTGAACAGGGGTGATTTGAGGTAGAAGAGATTTGTGTTTAGACTGGTATGTTTTCTCATATACATTTCAAATCGAAATTAAGCCTAACATGGCTTCATCTTATCTCGGATTTGTAAGATGGATGGGTTAACATCGGAATCGTTACACTGTGTTTTATTATATTTAGATGGAATGTTTTTCAAACTTTAAACGCTCAATTGTCAAGTATTTGATACATACGCAGGAGTATCTGCTTTAACCTCACCCTCCCTTCTCCTAATTGAATTTCAAAAATTATCCAATTTCACAATGGAGTACCATAGCGAAATCTTCACGCGTAAAAAGATAATGATAACGGCAATGTGTCCAGACTGGCTATAGCACGAGTCACAAATTATAGTAGCCTTATTATTCTGTTAAATTATAAAATTGAATTAGGATGTCACGAGTGCATAACTTTTATTTAATTTCATATAAAAAAGATTTTTGGTATTGTTAGTGCGCAATCAATATATATACATATATATATATACGAAGTGCAGTCGGAAAATAAGTTTTCCCTGGCGACTGTGGACAGAGGTGTATATGAAAGACAAAAAATGTAATGAGACATTAAAGATAAAACATAACTTTATTTTTCCACATAAGTACCAAGTACATTGAGACATTTGTCATACCGCTCTATAAGCTTCAAAAAGCCCTCCAGGAAAAAAATCAGGGATTTCCATACGGACGAAGCGTTGAACGGTTATGGGCGAAAGACGACACAGCAGGCGAACGCGAACGTGCAAGACACCGATACACCATTGGGTAGAGGTCGACCGCGATCAAGCAGATTGCCCTGTTGCAGTGCCTGTGCAGATGGCGCTGTTGCTTCGTCCGTATGCAAAGCCCTGACTTTTTCCTGGAGGGCTTTTTGAAGCTTATAAAGCGGTATGACAAATGTCTCAATGTACTTGGTACTTATGTGGAAAAATAAAGTTATGTTTTATTTTTAATGTCTCATTACATTTTTTGTCTTTCATACACACCTCTGTCCACAGTCGCCAGGGGGGGAAAACTTATTTTCCGACTGCCCCTCGTATATATATATATATATATACATGTTAAATGTAAAAAATCTATTAGAGTTTTCAATTAAAAGAATGTTTTTCATCTATATTTTGTAACCCGGGAAGCCCGGGTCGGATCCCCTAGTATATTTATATTTATCATTTAATGTAAATATGTTATCTCATCAAAAACATCACATGTAAAAAATGCAGCCAAGTCTAGTGACTCCTTTACCGTAAAAAGTTCTGAGATCGTGTAAAGCCAAGTTTAACTTAGCTATCTTATTAACTGTGAAAGTTTCATTCACAAATCAGTCCTAGTCTCTACATCTTTAGTTAATGCAGGGTGGTTCAAAATTTGAATTAGATTAACTATTGGAAACTAACGATTAAAAGTTTAATCATGACTAAAGATTGACTATTGAACTTTATCGTCAATCTTTAGTCATGATTAAACTTTTAATCGTTAGTTTTCAATAGTTAATCTAATTAAAATTTTGCACCACTCTGAGTTAATGATTATTTTGTGACTTGGCAATTACGCAGCACGAGAATATGACAGCTGTATATATTTAGTCTTAATGAAATAATACCATCCCATCTTATAACTTAGCAAGGTGTAACAACGTAAATCCTTTTTTTTTTTTTTTTAATGGAAAAAGAAATAAATAGCTTTTTCATAATGGACGGAATTAATAAAGAAAAAATCTTATTAAAAAATATATATATTTGTGATATTGGGGATGGAAAACGACTTTTTATTAAATACCGCATTTATTGTACAGTGTATATTCGAGCAGCGATATTTAGAGTGTTCTCCTGCTTCGTACTATTTTTTTTTAAGGGACTGGGCAACGCCGGGCGGATCAGCTATCCTCTTTAATAAAAAACTATGCGTTGCTGACGACTGGGATTTTCGATAATCGTTGCCACAGATTAATCTCGGAAAATGAAACATTTGAAGTTGCTGAAAAAATTAATAGCTCGAAAAGTATTTACTAGAAAATTGTTAGACAAACTGCGTTATGTTAGAAAGGTAAAAAAAATGTATTTTTCTTGATATAAGTTTCAAATCTAATGATTATGCCGTTTTTCAAATATTAACAAATTTCACAATGGAGTACCATAGAGAAATCTTCACGTGTAAAAAGATAATGATAATGGCCATATGTCCTGTCGTATACTGGTTATAGTACGTGTCACAAATTATAGTAGCCTTATTAATCTGTTAAAATATAAAAGTGAATTATGATGCCACGAGTGCATGATTTTTATTTACTTTCAATATAATCATCTTAGAAACAAGGTTTTAGAAAATCTTTTTGAATGGGACTAATAAGTTGGCCAACACTGTATATTATTTTGAGTTTAAAAGAGGAAAGGTGGGGCAGCGCTTTATATTATTTAGGTTTCCTCAGGAACTTTTGGTCAGAATTGAAAGTTTAATATATCGAAACGTCAGAAATTAAATCGACATTAAATCGGCAATAACTATAACGACTGTCCTTTAATTCGTTTGGATAGATTTTCATTTAAAAGTATAAAATCATTCAACATTGATTTTAGGTATTTTCAAGGTTATTATCACGGGCCCGGGCAATGCCGGGCATGTCAGCTAGTTTTAATATAAAAACACACGCAATTTGATCTACTGGGTTGCAATACGAAGCAAAATCTCGTGAAAATTGCCGTGTTGTCCATGTATAAAATTGCCATTTTGGCGCCAAGAAAACAAAATTACCTTGCTGCGTCTGCGCATCTGTACCATTAATTAATCTTAAACTGTTAGTTGACAAAAGCGGTTTTTTTTTTTTTTTTTTTTTATCACACTCTTAATTTTCTATTAATAACGAATTTTCTAGATTTTTATCCGTTAATATATTTCATTGGTGCAGTTTATGGCAGCCATTTGGCATATTTTGGCGATCGTTTGTTGACGCATAAATAAATACATTGTTCCCATAACATAGTAAGGAAATAACTTCCCTGTGCTGCGTAATTTCCAAAGTCTCAAAATAATCATTAACTAAAAATGCATGCAGAGACTAGGAATGATTTGTGAAGAAAAATTTCAGAGTTAATAAGATAGCTGAGCTAAACTTGGCTTTACACGTTCTCAGAACTTTTTACGGTAAAAGAGTCACTTGACTTGGCTGCATTTTTTACATGTGACGTTTTTCAAGAGATTTCACTTATTTTTGTAAGCAATCCTCCTTTTAGACTTTGGGCTCTTTTTGGACATCATCCAAAGTTTTCGCTAAGCCCACACTCTGTCCGTATTATTTGTAGGTACCAAAAATTTGGAACTTTAGTTCTGTTTGCAACGTCCTGTTTTAAAAGGAAGTTTCAGGTTCCTAGGCAAGTGCTAAGTTATGGGGAGGGGGGGAGTCTGGGATATTACTTGCAGTCTTAGATACTTGATATTCGGCATAAAAGTACTGTTTAGGATACAGAGAAAGACAAAATTAAAAATTCCGGATCGAACTATTTTCGGCTTTACGATTTTTTTTTTCGATTTTTTTTTTATTATTTTCTTCGATTTTTCCGAATTTTTTAATTTTTCCTTCCTTTATATCCTAAAGCCTACCTTTATGCCAAATTTCAAGTTTCTACGACTACAAAATCGAATTATTTTCGAATGTTTGAATTTTTACAAATATTTCGATTTTATTTTCGAATTTTCCGAATGTCCAAATCAGTTGTCGCTGCGATGAATTGTGCGCGATGAATTGTTCCGCGATGAATTGTGCGCGACGAATTGACCCGACACCTGCACAGACAGCCATTAAAGAAATTTAAGTTTAACTGTTGTAAAAACTACCTGAATGAAAGTATAAATACAGAAATTTAAAATAAAAAATTTAAAATTAAATAACTAAATTAAAAAAAATAAAAAAATAAAAGGAAAACTATCAAAAATGAAAAAGCATATTTTACAAAATCGGTCGACTGATATATACAGATATTGGAAAAACCCACATCCGCCTATTATCCTTTCAATATGAAATTACGTCGATTAATCCATTGAATGCAATAATAACAATTTCAACATTAATTATTAGATGCCATGTAAAAACAATAAATGATTGTTTTTCACATTTTTTGGCAAACAAACATTTTTCTTTTAATTCTGTAATTCTCCATTTTATAAAACCGGACATGTCAGAAACTTTTGTCCGTACAATGACAAGGTTTTTTTTTTATTATTAAAAAACTGTATGCAACCATAATTTTGACAAGTTAGTCAAAAATATCAGCTAAGGTTAGTTGAACCGAGCATAAGAGTAATTTTCAGGAACTCCTTACTTATTTTTATGTTCACATTATGTCTTGGAATAAAAACAAGTAATATAAAAAAGAAATTTTAAAGTCAATTCCTACTTAGGTCAAAAAGAAATTTCTTTTCAGCGATCTACACGCTTCGCCAATGATGGTATTTATTCCTAAATTTATATCCTGCTAAATATCTTATATAAGAGAAATTTTTGAAATGTATTAAAAATTAAATAGCTAAAATACCAAAAATTAATAGCTCGAAAAGTATTTATCACAAAATTGTTAGACAAACTGCGTTAGAAAGGTAAAAAATTGAATTTTTCTTGATATAAATTTCAAATCTATTGATTATGCCGTTTTTCAAATATTGAATTTCAAAAATTACCAAACTTTACAATCAAGTACCATAGCGAAGCCTTCACGCGTAAAAAGATACTGGGGCTGTTCACGGACTATGATCAGGCGGCGCGCAGGCGAAGGAGACTATAAATATGGAGTGAGTCTATACTTTTGAACAGAGATGAAATATAAAACTAAAATTAATTAATTTAATTTAATTAATGAATTAATATTTGAAAAAACTGTACTAACATCCAGTGTCATCCACTACAAATTTAAAAAAATGTATTTGAACTTGAGTGGATGAATAAAAATAATTTTATTAACGATTGAAAATTTGAACAAGATATATAAATATATAGACGGTGTGAGCTAATAGTAGGAATTGAATAAGCACCTAAGTGGAATTTCGTGCATCTGTAGTTTCATGAATTACAATGCGACAGGCATCAAATATTGAAATTATGACATTTCAATTGATTCTTAAAATTCCCTGTTATATATAATTTTTTCTAACAATGGTACTTAGGGTAAAACCCCCAGGTATTGACACCTAACCAGTAACTGACACTTGAGCAAAAATCTAATTCAAATAAGCATTTTGTAGTAAAATTCTTCAAAGTAATGTCATCTAGTGGTAAATTAGACATCTATATATTTATTACGCTATCGTACGTGGCACAGAAATCGCGATTATTTTTTAATTGTCGCCCGAATGAAACGTATCTCATTAGTTATTTTGTAAAGGTCCTTTGGCAGGATTTAGGCCAGGATATTTTACATTTAACTGTTTGGTGCCATCCACAGGAATAAAAGCGAAATAAACAATGATTTCTTGATTATAGTACAAATAAATTGTAATTATATTTTGTCAACATTAACAATTAAACAGATATATTTTTATACATTTTCATTTGAAATATTGATTTTTGTAAGCATTTAATATTTATAATTTAAAAAATGCAACTAGCAATGTAAAATTAAAAAGGGATTTTTAGTAAAAAGGGAAAAGTAAGTGCAATGATTTTCCCCGACCGTTTCATTTTTTAAACGTAACTGTTATAGTTTTAAAATTTTACCATCTAATTTAATTTTTTTTACAAGTTTTTAGTATAAATAAATATTATTCAGTCTTTATTTTTTTAATGAAGTCCACTCCACTGTTATATTTTTCAATGACAGTCTGCCCGGGCAACGCCGGGCGGGTCAGCTAGTTTATTTTTATTTTGGAGTCAATTTATTCACCACTAGGGAGCCAATAACATATTTAATGAGGAAGGAATATTTGAGAATACAAAAAGTGCCATTTTGTAGAAACCATCTTATTTCTAATATTAAGGAAGCGTATTTTTAATCTATTTGTAATGAAATCATCCTAATTTTTAGGCGCGTTCGTAATTATATAAATACGTAGCACCTATAGTCGTCGTTTGGTCCGTCCGTCTGTCCGTCCGTCTGTCTGTCTGTCTGTCTGTCTGTCTGTCCGTCTGTCTGTCTGTCCGCATATAACAACGCAAAAACTACCCAACCAAATGGTTTGCAATTTAAAATATATTCTCTTTGCAGAATTTTGTCGAGACATTTCAAATTTTATTAAAATCGAATCAAAACTTTAGGAGATATTAATAAAAATATTTATTATTAAGAAATTTGAATTTTTTTTTTTTTAAATCGGTGCTTTTTTGTTATAGGAGCTTCCGAAGTCAAGCGACCGAGATACTTATTTTATGACAGAAATTAATCTGCAGACGATATCATTCATTTCACAGAATTAAAAATCATCAAGATCTGAATATTTATATAACTAGCTGATACATATATATCTGAATATTTATATAACTAGTTAAGATATTTGTATGAACAGTGTCATAAAATATATACTTAACTAGCTGTTTAACCCGTTCTACGCACGGGATATCATGAATTTAATTCTAAAACGTGCGTACGAACGCACCTCGTTTGTAACGTTTGACGTACAATTTCCAACTTGTTTTTATTAAAGTTATAATTGTAGAAACTAGTTTAAAGATGCATATTATACATTAAGGCCATGGTTTAGGGTTTATAGTCATTTAATTTAGATTAATGGAGGGTGCAAGTTATTGGTTTCTGGAATTTTATTTCACCAGTCTCTGACACAAGTGTCAGTTATTGGTTAAATTAAAGAAAGTGGAAATCTATTATTTGGACTGTTTAAGAATGCATAATAATAAATTAAATTTATCTTGTAGTAAACACCATTAAAATTTAAGTCGTTCTACCAGTGTCTGACACCACATGTCAGTTATTGGTTCATAAATGTCAGTTATTGGATATCTGCATTACTAATAATTTAACACCTGAAAGAAAAGACAAATGCATCTGTAGCATATCATACATAAAATACTACGAACAGAAAATCTGTTAAATTTTTATGGACCTTTGACTCTTATAGGTAATGATCTTTTGTTGTTGTTGTTGGATATCTGCATTACTAATAATTTAAAACCTGAAAGAAAAGACAAATGCATCTGTAGCATATCATACATAAAATAGTACGAACAGAAAATCTGTTAAATTTTATGGGCCTTTGACTCTTATAGGTAATGATCTTTTGTTGTTGTTGGATATCTGCATTACTAATAATTTAAAACCTGAAAGAAAAGACAAATGCATCTGTAGCATATCATACATAAAATAGTACGAACAGAAAATCTGTTAAATTTTTATGGACCTTTGACTCTTATAGGTAATGATCTTTTGTTGTTGTTGTTGGATATCTGCATTACTAATAATTTAAAACCTGAAAGAAAAGACAAATGCATCTGTAGCATATCATACATAAAATAGTACGAACAGAAAATCTGTTAAATTTTTATGGGCCTTTGACTCTTATAGGTAATGATCTTTTTGTTGTTGTTGGATATCTGCATTACTAATAATTTAAAACCTGAAAGAAAAGACAAATGCATCTGTAGCATATCATACATAAAATAGTACGAACAGAAAATCTGTTAAATTTTTATGGGCCTTGAATCTTATAGGTAATGATATTTTTGTTGTTGTTGGATATCTGCATTACTAATAATTTAAAACCTGAAAGAAAAGACAAATGCATCTGTAGCATATCATACATAAAATAGTACGAACAGAAAATCTGTTAAATTTTTATGGGCCTTTACTCTTATAGGTAATGATCTTTTTGTTGTTGTTGGATATCTGCATTACTAATAATTTAAAACCTGAAAGAAAAGACAAATGCATCTGTAGCATATCATACATAAAATAGTACGAACAGAAAATCTGTTAAATTTTTATGGGCCTTTACTCTTATAGGTAATGATCTTTTTGTTGTTGTTGGATATCTGCATTACTAATAATTTAAAACCTGAAAGAAAAGACAAATGCATCTGTAGCATATCATACATAAAATAGTACGAACAGAAAATCTGTTAAATTTTTATGGGCCTTTACTCTTATAGGTAATGATCTTTTTGTTGTTGTTGGATATCTGCATTACTAATAATTTAAAACCTGAAAGAAAAGACAAATGCATCTGTAGCATATCATACATAAAATAGTACGAACAGAAAATCTGTTAAATTTTTATGGGCCTTTACTCTTATAGGTAATGATCTTTTTGTTGTTGTTGTTGGATATCTGCATTACTAATAATTTAAAACCTGAAAGAAAAGACAAATGCATCTGTAGCATATCATACATAAAATAGTACGAACAGAAAATCTGTTAAATTTTTATGGGCCTTTGACTCTTATAGGTAATGATCTTTTTGTTGTTGTTGGATATCTGCATTACTAATAATTTAAAACCTGAAAGAAAAGACAAATGCATCTGTAGCATATCATACATAAAATAGTACGAACAGAAAATCTGTTAAATTTTTATGGGCCTTTACTCTTATAGGTAATGATCTTTTTGTTGTTGTTGTTGGATATCTGCATTACTAATAATTTAAAACCTGAAAGAAAAGACAAATGCGTCTGTAGCATATCATACATAAAATAGTACGAACAGAAAATCTGTTAAATTTTTATGGGCCTTTGACTCTTATAGGTAATGATCTTTTTGTTGTTGTTGGATATCTGCATTACTAATAATTTAAAACCTGAAAGAAAAGACAAATGCATCTGTAGCATATCATACATAAAATAGTACGAACAGAAAATCTGTTAAATTTTTATGGGCCTTGAATCTTATAGGTAATGATATTTTTGTTGTTGTTGGATATCTGCATTACTAATAATTTAAAACCTGAAAGAAAAGACAAATGCATCTGTAGCATATCATACATAAAATAGTACGAACAGAAAATCTGTTAAATTTTTATGGGCCTTTACTCTTATAGGTAATGATCTTTTTGTTGTTGTTGGATATCTGCATTACTAATAATTTAAAACCTGAAAGAAAAGACAAATGCATCTGTAGCATATCATACATAAAATAGTACGAACAGAAAATCTGTTAAATTTTTATGGGCCTTTACTCTTATAGGTAATGATCTTTTTGTTGTTGTTGGATATCTGCATTACTAATAATTTAAAACCTGAAAGAAAAGACAAATGCATCTGTAGCATATCATACATAAAATAGTACGAACAGAAAATCTGTTAAATTTTTATGGGCCTTTACTCTTATAGGTAATGATCTTTTTGTTGTTGTTGGATATCTGCATTACTAATAATTTAAAACCTGAAAGAAAAGACAAATGCATCTGTAGCATATCATACATAAAATAGTACGAACAGAAAATCTGTTAAATTTTTATGGGCCTTTACTCTTATAGGTAATGATCTTTTTGTTGTTGTTGTTGGACATCTGCATTACTAATAATTTAAAACCTGAAAGAAAAGACAAATGCATCTGTAGCATATCATACATAAAATAGTACGAACAGAAAATCTGTTAAATTTTTATGGGCCTTTACTCTTATAGGTAATGATCTTTTTTTTTGTTGTTGTTGTTGCTGATATTGCTATAATTAGGAAGAAGAAGACAGCCAATCGCCAAATGAAAAAAAAACTGTGATTGATATGTTTTTTAAGTAACGTTTCAATATATGCATCGTTAAAATATAGATATAAATGCTTAAGGCTGCTCGTCAGTAAACTTCCCGATTCCCCTCGCTAATGTTAATCCAATGGGCGTAGGATGCATTCGTATTTTTAAAATATCTCCTCGGGAAATTAATATTTTTAACTTCTGTTTCCTGTGCACTGTTCTTAAAGAATGTCTCTTTTTTCTTAGTTATCAAAATATTTCTAAAATATGTGCTTAATTTATATTTTTATGTGTTAAAATCTTAGCGAAACTGAATACGATTTTACCATTTCATATAAAATTAAGTATATCTTTTATAAAAAATTTGACAAAGAAGAAAAAAAAGAGACATTCTTTAAGAACAATACAAAGAAAACAGAAGTTAAAAATATTAATTTTCCGAGGAGATATTTAAAAAATACGAATGCATCTTACGCCCATTGGAATAACATCAGCGAGGGGAATCGGGAAGTTTACTGACGAGCAGCTTTAAGAGCCTACGCTAGTCACTCGAAGAAACGCTCAAGCTAATGTTAAGTCTATGGGAAGGTTCTTGCGCGATTTTTCGCTCGCATTTTAATATTTTTAAATGTTTTTTTTTTTTTTTTTTTTTTTTTTTGTGCATAGGATTGCTGAGGTCGATCTCTAACGTTGTTAGTTTTTACTTTTTTGATTTTGGTTACAGTTTTTTTTTTTTTTATAAGCGGGCATTTTTAATTTTGGAACCGATTTGAACCGGTATCTGAAAATAAAAGTACCCTTATATAAAAAAAACTGTAACCAAAATCGAGAAAGTAAAAACTAACAACGTTAGAGATCGACCTCAGCTATCCTATGCAAAAAAAAAAAAGAAAATCATTTTAAAATATTAAAATGCGAGCGAGAAATCGCGCAAGAATCTTCCCATAGACTTAACATTAGTCTCTTAACCTGTAGCAATCGACAGATTTTATTTTCATTTTAAACCAAAGAACGGCAAACAGGATAATTTTTCCCCCTTTTTACTAGCCGGTTAGGACGGGAGTACTTTTTTCTGCCTCCAAGGAAAGTGTATGTAAATCCACGCCTTCTGAGAAAGGTTGCCGTGCAATTCTAGGAAGGCTTGTATTTTCCATAGAATTCTATGGTATTTTCAGCTCAGGTTATGCATCTTCTCATGAAATCGTTAGTTTTGGCGCTTTTAGAAAGGGTATAGTTTTAGTCGAATATTCTTCTTCCTTTTTTTTTTATGTAAGAAATATAGATTTTTAAGAATACTCGTATAGATCGTACGGTCTTTGTTTTAACTATTTTTATCTTTCAATTACCCTCTAGCCGCGGGCGATGTTTCCATTTTCTTTTATAAAACCGCGGCCTATTTTTATTCGCCACTGATAATAGTTATAAGGATTGAATGTCACCGGAATTTGAAAACAAATTTATTTCTAAATAAGTAAAAGTAGTTTCTTCATGTACATTATAAAAACAAAGTTTTATTTCAAAATTCCGGTGAGAATGTGGCATTTATCAATTCAAAATATTAAAAAAACCGCAGAATTTTCCGAATGACCTAGTATATAAAATGATATATGTATTATAATTAGTAAATGAATCTCTCTATTTCTAAAAAAAACAGAAGATAGATTCAACGAAGAAATAGAGTCTCCCGATGCTTAAGTACTATAAAATTGTAGGCAACGCCAAAATAGCGTTCCCCGCGGAATTGTATACAATAAGTGAAACGCGACAGGAGCGTTACCTGCGGCTGGAGGGTTAAAGAAGAAAATATATACATTACGTCGCAATTTATATTAAATATCATTGATATTAACAGAGGAAACGCATTTTCGATCATGTCTTAGTCCTTTGAATTTATATTTTTTTATTAGATATCTTAAGAGTAGTGAAATTTGAAATATTTAGATCAGTATTTAATTCATAATAGTCTGAGAATATTCCTATGCGATAAGAAAATAGACATTTTAAGAAGACCTGGCTTGTTTTTAAGTTACTCCTAGAGAAAATCGCTTACAAATTCCAGCATGTAGAAACAATCTCAAAACAATTTTTTCTTCAATGCAAGGTCTCGCTATTATCTACATATATATAAAAATAGTTTTTTTTTTCTTTTCTTTTTTCTCAAGTAAAAGATATATTCGAACTTAATTATTTGCTGTTTATTTCAGCCAATATGTATTTTTTTTGTGTAACTGTTCAATGTTAGAAATAACAAGAACGAAAAATCATGCGTCAAGCATAGATTATGCAACCCTTTCCAACGCTTCCAAAATAATTTTTCAAATCATACTCTTTAATAAGCTAAAAGATAACATCTAAGTAATCCGAATACTTTTATTCAGCCCTGTATAGGATCTATAGATTTGTATATATACTACATAGGATGCTAAATTTTAGTTCAGTTAGGAAACACGTAGCACAGTTTAAAATTCTCCGTCTGGAGTTAAATAATACGGAAATGTGTTCCCGAACTTTTGTGCTTCCCTGTATAGGATCTACAGAATTTATACACACCACGTAATATATAAAAAGCGAGTTAAAATTAAAATCGCGTTCAGTAACTTAAAACGCACTTCCAGGTATTATTGTCAACATACAGTAGAGAATTCTTTTGTGTGTCCCTGTAAATGAACGATGACTGCTATACACACAATATTCTGTAGTAAGTCTCTTGTAATGAACCTTATATAAATTTCAATGCGTTTAAAATAGGGAAACATTATTTAAATAAACCGCAGACGATTTTTCTCCATAGACGTAATGTAACGGAATTCTTTTGACTGTCCCTGTAAAGTAAGTATAAGTGCTATGCACACCCTATTCCATATTAAGCTTCTTCTAATGCACCTTAGTGATATATATAAATTTCAATGCGTTTAAAATAGTGACACATTATTTAAATAAACCGCAAATGATTTTTCCCCATAGACCGCAATGTAACGGAATTCTTTTGAGTGTCCCTGTAAAAAAACTATAAGTGCTACACACTTCCGTTGAAATAGGGAACATGCTATAGATAACGATTATAACATATAAAAATTGCAGGGCAATCCGAGCATATTTACGGGAGTTAGAGAACGGACAGACGGCCAGACGGCAGACGGCCAGACAAACCGAAGTCATAAACACTTTTCAACTAGGTTGGAAAGTGTTAAAAATGGTATTTAAAGCGAGAAAAATCAAACAAAAATAGCTACTCCAAAAAAGGTTAATAATGTAGATAAATGCGAACTGCATTAAGTGCAGAGGTCTATACAGGCAAAAAGTGGGAACTATTTAGTGCACCTTCAAAAAAATCGATTTAATAAAACAGGTCCCTTCGCAAAATTCCTCCTAATACAACTGGATCCTTTACAAAATTCCTTTTAATTAAACAGACCCTTCACAAAATGCCTCTTAATGAAATAGGTCTTTTCGAAAAATTCCATTTCATAAAAAAATACTACTCATTACGAAATTTTATTTTGTTAGGTTTTAAAATGTGTAATTTGCAAACAAAACAAGTTCACCAGAAAGGAAAATTTTAGCACAAGGACTTTCATAAGTTATTAATATTATTAATAAATGCTTTGTAGGAATTAGAGTAACTTAATGTCATCTCTCATTACAAAATATTATTTTTCACAAAAATAACTTTTACTTTTCACAAAATGGGCCCCAGGGAATAAACCCTGCATCGATCCTTGAAGTGTAACCTATGTTTAGGGATATTTAAAAGCAGCACAGAAAAAAGTGAAACAATAAACGAACTGACAAAAATGATAAGGGTAGTTTGGAAAAGGCAAAAGCTAATATAAAAATAAAACCCTTCATACAAATCCATTTAATAAAACAGGGTCCTTCACAAAATTTCTTTTAAAAAAACAACTCCCATCACAAATTTCCTCTTAATAAAATAGGTCTCTTGGCAAAATTTCATTTCATAATAATAACGTACTCGTCATTAAGTAATTTTATTTTGTTAGGTTTTAAAGTATGTAGTTTGCAACCAAAACAAGTTCACCAGAAAGGAAAACTTTGGCAGAAGGACTTAAATTATTATCAATAAGTGCTTGGTTCTAATTAGAGGAACATGATTTCATATTTCGTTAAAAAATGTTATTTTTCACAAAAATAACTTTTACTTTTCACAAAATGGGCTGCAGCGAAAAAAATTCTGCATCGACCCCTGAAATGTAATCGATTCTTTAGGGATACGAGCAGGGAAGACCGAGCTATGCTCGGTCAAAATTAAATTTGAGTTCAAATATCATGACCCATGACCAAAATGACCCACTAATTGAATTTTCTCGAACATGTGACTTAGCCCAACAGTCTTCTCGTGCCCGAAAACCATAGGATGCAAAATTTAGTGTAAATAGTCTGAGCCGTTTTTAAGATAAAATAGCTTGACCCATAATGACCCATGACCAAAATGACCCACTAATCGAAATTTCTCGAACATGTGACCTAGCCTAATAGTATTCTTGTTCCCTAAACCTGTAAGGTGCTAAATTTATTTCAAATCCTCTGAGCCGTTTTTAAAATAAAATAGTTTGACCCACAATGACCCAGGACCAAAATGACCCACTAATTGAATTTTCTCGAACATGTGACCTAGCCCAACAGTCTTCCAGTGCTCGAAAACCATTCGATGCAAAATTTAGTGTAAATTGAGCCGCTTTTTAGATCTTGACCCACAATGACCCAGAAACGACCCACTAATCGAATTTTCTCGAACATGTGACCTAGCCCAATGATTTCCGCGTGCCCGAAACTCGTAGGATACAAAAATTAATCAAAATCGTTAGAGCCGTTTTTTAGATAAAATTAATTTGACCCGTTTTGACCCAAAAATGACACACTAATCGAAAGTTCTCGAACATGTGACCCAGCCCAATAGTCTTCTCGTGCCCGAAAATAGTCGGATACAAAATTTCGTCAAAATCGTTTGAACCGTTTTTTAGATACAATTAGCTTGACAATGACCCAAAATAACCCAAAATGACCCACTAATTGAATTTTCTCGAACATGTGACCTAGCCCAACAGTCTTCTCGTGCCCGAAAACCATTAGATGCAAAATTTAGTGTAAATTGAGCCGCTTTTTAGATCTTGACCCACAATGACCCAGAAATGACCCACTAATCGAATTTTCTCGGACATGTGACCTAGCCCAATGATTTTATCGTGCCGAAACTCGTAGGACACAAAATTTAATCAAAATCATTAGAGCCGTTTTTTATATAAAAAATAATTTGACACGCGTTGACCCAAAAATGACCCACTAATCGAAAATTCTCGAACATGTGACCCAGCCCAATAGTCTTCTCATGCCCGAAAATGGTAAGATACAAAATTTAGTCAATATCGTTTGAACCGTTTTTTAGATACAATTAGCTAGACCATGACCCAAAATGACCCAAAATGACCCACTAATCGAATTTTCTCGAACATGTGACCTAGCCCAATGGTTTTCTGGTGCCCCAAAACGGTAGGATACGAAATTTCGTCAAAATCGTTAGAGCCGTTTTTAAGATAAAATTTGCATATATATATATATATATATATATATATATATACACAAGATCCTCTGTTTACCTTCTCCTTCCTTGAATGTTTTTGTTGTGTGGAGTCCGAATGGTTGCATAAGGACACTATTCAAAACGGGATGTATGCATTTTATATTTTTTTAAGCCATTGATTTATTCGTATGTTGTTTTAACTGAGGTGTAGAGCTTCATCCTGTCTGCCCACATGCAGATCCATTACAAATTGTAAATAGTTCTAACGCTAAAATTAATGTATTTTTCTGTAAAGCTTACAACATTATTTATTCGATAAACTGCAATATTTGTAAGATGGAATATATTGGTCAATCTTGTAATCCATTGCACTACAGAATCAATCAACATAGACAGGATATTATTAAAAATAATTCTATAAATGTTGAGCACATGCACTTTAGACAACATGACTTTAAAGATATTACAATAAAAATCTTAAGTATGCACAAAAATTTCACTGATAGACTACTTTATGAATCAATTTTTATCAAATCTCGTAACTCATTATATCCTTATGGTCTTAATTCTAAATTATTTAATCGTACAAACCTTGTTTATACTAATACTACTAAACATGAACATTACAGTAGCACTTATGCTATATTAAATCATACAGCAAATACAAAAACTACACGTACAAAAAGGGGTAAAAATTGTAATAGTTCACAGTATATCTCTAGTAATGATATTGAACGGCAATTATCTAATTTGGAATATGAATTCAATAATTCTTACAAATGGCTTGATATTAGGAAAAATATTTTTTCGATCAAAAAGAAAAATCTTAACAAGTATTATAAAGTTTTTTTATCATTAAATCTATCGCCACATTTTAGTGATGTTTATTTTGATCTTTTATTATTTAGAATTAATCAACTTAATGTAAAAATTTCAAAAAACACTTACAAAAAAACTATCAACACTCTACTTATAATTACTTTTTCCAATATTGTACTTAATAAAATAAATATACACAATGTAATTAATGACATTGAGAACAAATTCCCCATAAAAAATTTTACAATACATAAATCATACAAATACAACGTTACATTAGGACGTAGGATTTTCAATTACAATAAATTTGCAAAATTTCTAACATCAAATGATAAACCTCCTTGCTTATGTAATAATCCTAATTATAGCAATTATGTAGATAAGGTACATGGTCACATTATTACAGGGGATATTAATATTGTAGAGAATGATTACTTGCGTAATCTTATGACTAATGGGACTAAATTTCGATTACCTTCATGTTATACAATTTTTTCTATTTTAAAACAATTTAATCTGGATCTTGACCTTTTTATTTATAAAATATCAATAGATTATAATAAACCTCTTGAATTTTTTAATGAATGGAAATTAAATGTTTTAAGTAATTTAAATGCTGAACTTCATAGGAATTTGGACATATATAATTTTAATTTTAAACAACTAAATAGTGAAATAACGAATTTACAAAACAAATTTATTATTACATATGTTGATAAATCACCAAACAATTATGCTTTCATCTGCAAATATTATTATTCGCAGTTAATAACTAAAGCTATAAATACAAATTTAAACTTTAAAATAACTAATCTAGATAAAATCATTAATAATCGACATATATTTCAATTTTATAAATTACTAAAAATTAAAAACTATAACTTTAATTATCCATACATAGTTGTTATACCTAAATTCCACAAAACTCCTTTAAAATTTAGAACTGTAACAATCGGTTGTAATACTTATAACAATAATGCAAGCAAATTTTTATTAACTATTCTCACTAAATTGTTTGAACTTACAAAACAAAAAGATAATTTGTATAGCATAAAAAATAGTTTTCAACTTGTCAATAATATTAAAAATTTAAATAACATAAAATACATGAAGACGTTTGATTTTAATGACTTATTTAATAACATTGATATTAACGATATGTTCAAGATAGTAAATTTATTATATAAGGAATACAAGGATTCTATTAAATTAAAAAATAAAATTTCGTTAAATTACTTTAAAACATTAACTAAATTTATTCTCCATTATAATTATATTGTTTTTAATGATACTATATATATACAAAGCTGTGGACTCCCTCAAGGTAGCATTGTTTCTTCAATTCTTGCAGAATTGTATTTATATTATTATGAACGTAACTCTAATATTGCTAATTGTAAAATATACCGTTATATAGATGACATTATTGTCTTCTATTTTAATAGTAATTCAAATTATTTATTACCTATAAAATATCATAAAAATTTAACTTATAGTTTCAATGTTATGGCAAATAATGAAATTAATTTTCTTGATCTTAAGATAATTCTTAAAGATAATAAACTTTTGTTTGACATTTATGACAAGCGAAATGATTTTACTTTTAAGGTTAACTTATTTACTAACTATTTGTCATGTATACATAAATCAGTATTTGTAAATATTTTACTAAATTTCGCACATAGAATTAATAATCTTTGTTCAAATAACTTTAAAAATCAAAATTTAAAACATATCCTTCAAATTGCACAAGTTTATGGATATCCTTACTATTTAGTTAAATCAATTTTACACATATAAATATAGATTTAATTTGGGTTAAATGTCTGTATTTTTTTTTTTTTTTTTTTGTTAAAATCTCCTTGATAAAAATGATAATCAACTTTTGATTGTTGATATATTTGGCTAAACTATGAATCCTATTGTGTGCGTTGCTGCATAGGATTATCCTAGTTTAATGTCATTCATATTTTAAAATTTAACGTTAATTTTCAACTTTTGACTGTTGATATATTTCGCTAAATTATAACTCATATTAAGAGCATGTGCTGCATAGGATCATCTTAGTTAAAAGTCATTCATAAATTAAAATTTACATGTGGGCAAATTCTATAATTGTTGTTATGATTAAATGGAGTTAATATTATTGGGGTTGTAACAAAAGTTAAAATTATCAAGGATGTTACAATGGGTTAATCAATACAATATAATATTAATATGTTAAACATATTTAATTTTAGTAAATATTAAATATTTATTAAATATAGTACACTAATAAACATATCTCTTAGTTTTATATTATTTATTTTATTTTATTATTAGATCATTTAATTTAATTAATATTTATGTTTTTTATATATTTTTTTCATGGTAGATATTATTTAAATAGCTGGATTTAAATTATAATAAGTGCATTACCATATTGAATAATCTATGTTATTTCTAAGTATAATACTAATTTATAAAATGAAAGCATCATATGGATTCTACATTAATGTTTGGGTTAAATTAAGATATATTTTAAATGGGTTAGTTAAAATATAAATTATATTATACTAGTAACTCTTATTCTCTATATATATCATTAATATTAACTAGTAAAATTAATATATTTACACTACATTACAGCTGCATATAAGTAATTATACATAAAATATTAAAGTTTTAGTAGAATATCTGTACACCAGATGTCAGCAGCAATGTATTTGATAGTATGCTAAAATAGTCTAATATTTTTACAATAGATAGCAGTAGTATAGCTTATTTAAAATATTAAAACTTGGAAATTTAGTATGGAGGTAATAATATATATGAAATACTTTCAAATTATCAAGTAATATTATATATTTTAATTTATTAAATTAAAATTAAAATAAAATAATTAATGGTTTTTATTTATATGTATATCATAATTTTTTTTTCTACATTTTTTAAAATGTTGTAATCTATTTAGTTAAATAAAAATAACTGTAACTGTAGGTTACAATTTATGATCTGAAGGATTCTCTATTTAACTGTGAATTTAACCTCTTCTTTTGGATACAACTTTGTACATGTGCTCACAATATACTAAATATCTTGGGATATTATTAATATAAGTATTATATATATTTTTTTAATTTTTTTTAATTCTTTTTCACACTCCTTTTCAAATTGTATGTATAATTTATAATATTCCATTGTAAAGGTCTTGTTATTCAATATTGTTTCAGCGATTGTTCGGGCAAGATATGGCACTATATTTAGCAAAAGCTGGTGTCATATACAGAAAACAATCGTTCTTTGCTTATAAATGTGATTTTCTTGCCCTTGAAAAAGTAAATTACTTTATAAGCTTTTATTTGTGTATATACTCGTGTGGTTTATATTTCATTCCTTATTTTCTATATATTTAATTTTTTTTTTTCTTCTTCTTAATTTGAATTAATAATGTTACTTTTATTAGGACTACAATTTTAATTTGTAAATTGACAGGGCACTTTGATATCGGGATTTCAGTGTATGTGGTCAGTTTCTTATGTTTCAATGGTTAAATTTTACTTAAAGTTTTATATATATATATATATATATATATATAACACAAACGGAAATTTCGTTCCGTTCCTTTATAACTCGAGTTCTGCTGAATGGAATTTAATGGAACTTGCACTGTTGGATAGATAATTTTTCAGGGAAGGTTTTAGTATATAACATATAGTTCTACGAAAATTATTTATTGAATTATGATGGAAAGTTCTGTTATTTTGGGCGATAAGGTTACCATAGGTCATTTGTTTGGCGACCATTATAGTTGGCGAAAAAATTGAAACGGCTGTATCAGAAATAAATGCAAACACATATAAAAATAATAGAAAAATTCTGTTATTAATTTTATTTAAAATCCCCCCCTCACGCAAAAAAAAGAATATATATATATATATAAAGAAAGAAAAAATCTGTTTTAATGAGGGATAATATTATAAAGCGAAACTATTTAATTTAAACTCCAAATGAATGTTTGTAATGCTTAAAAATATTTGAAATGCATGATATTAGAATTAAGTCAATATTTGGCGATTTATCGTTTGCGTCAGATTAACAAAAATGCAACTAATAATTTGATTAGATAAAATATGAGTGACATTTTTTTCTTTCTGTTAATTTTTGTATATAACTCCCCTATCATGTGACTTACAGAAGGAACTAGCCGATGTACTTGTAAAAATGACTGCATTTATGAGTTACATGTTATTTGTTTATTTACTATTTTGATTTTAATTTTGCCGCCAAACAATGTGATTTTAAGCCAAAAATGCATCAGCGTGACATCAGCTTGAGCAATATTAGCAATAATAGTGTATTTTCGTGTACAGAAGATCCTTTTTGAAGTAAATATTTATATTCAAATGCAAATTATATAAATAGCAGCTATTGTTATAAATATAGGATGTTTAAATTTTAGTGAATGTCTGCCACTCAAACACATATTGTAAAATAGTTGAATTTTATACGTTTAAATATTTACTACGGAAACATGCCGGTTTGTTCTCACCAAACATATGATTTTTATAGCCTCGAATTCAGATCGGCGAATATTGTCTATTCTTTTATTTATTTATTTATTTTAATATATCGCCAATTTCCCTTAGAAATATTCACTGCGTCAAAAGTTAGGCACTAAAGAATATTCTGAGGGAGATGTGTTCAATTATGCGTTATTACTATGACAAAAGGCGACATTTTGGAATAAAAATTGCTTACTGAAATAAATTTTCTATGCTCTGTTTGATTCGTCATTTCTTTTTAGTTTTTTCTGCATATCTGCCCTTCTTTCAGGAAGGTTTTTAAAAGATATTGAACTAATCGTCCGTATTCCGGCCACCTGCCAGTTGGCATTTCTACCATATTGTTGGATGTTTTGTTTGTGATTGAAGGTTATTCTGGACGACGATTCAGATTATAGCAGATTAGACGACTTTTGAAATTAAAGATTGCTAAATTTATGTTTGTTTTTTTCATTATGAAGCACAGTTTTACCAAAAAAGCTATTCTTCTAATGTACAGAAAAACTTTTTAATGCCATTGTTCGCGAATGGAATAAATAATATTTGTCGATTTATCATTTCAGCCTGGATAAGAAACACGAGTACCTGAAATTCTGATTAGATAACTTTTCGATCATTATAAAGCCTTTTCGACTTACATACAGGCCTAGCAGCTAAACATAGTGACAAATGAATCTTTTTTCTGCGTGGTATTATACTCTTTACAGAAATGCAAAGAAAATCGTCGGTGTAAGTATTCACCAAAAAGATTATGACTAAATATTTTGCATAACTAACTTTATCATTGTCAGTTTTATTTAAGGTAATGAATTTTGTCAATGAAAGATCTATAATTGAATTAACAGCAATTTGACATTATTTAATGGAACATAGTTTGGCGCGTAACTTCGTTTTGTAACTAACTCTGGTACATTAGTAACCATATAGTTTCCATCACTTCTAATATTTAACATCAAACTTGAATATTGAAAAGATTATGGAAGATTAGGAAGATTTTATTCGATGCAAACTAGAGGTTTATTCTTCTACCAGAGTTAATCATCGGATTTTTTTTCCGGTTAATGGTTACACGAATGCAACTGTTCTAAAAAATGGAAAGACAGTGAAAAGAGCGTCCTTTTAATTTTATTCACACTATTCAGCTTTAAAATTGCACTTTTTATGTTTCACCATTTTGTTTTAAATATGACAGTTAAACTCTGTTTTTTATGTGCAAACAATTTATTACATTTTTGACTGTATTTACTCTGCCAGAATCGAAAGATGAAAAACCGTAGTAGACTTGCCAGAAGAGGACGTAGATTACGAAATATAACGTAACATGAGTGAGATTGTACTTATGTTACCAGAACCTCATATAGAGACAAGAAAGAGGGACGGGGTTCAATAACTTACAGACGAAAATGAATCACCCGAACATTACTTATGTTCAATGGTCAACCTATGCAATCATTGTAATGTTCTCCTTTTTAGCAGTATGTTGAATAGAGAACATTTTAGTTCCTGCTGTCATAATCTCATAATGACCTCATTTCCCTACCAAACTCTACTATAAATAATCAACTAAATGAGTTGCTTCTTATTAGCCCAAATTTTGTCAAATTTATAATATAATATAAAGCAATGTCGTTCGCATCGTTTACAGTAATATTGAAGGAAAAACCAGGTGAACGTCCCTATTGCTTAAAATACATGCTCAAATCCATTGATATAATTCGTTTGATTCAAGGTTCGTTTGAAAATTTTGATTAGGGTAGCATCCGTAGGTGAAGATCCATAGTCCTTTAAAATACAAAGCCAATTCGTTTGATTTTAAGGTACATTTAGAAAAATGGCCCAGCGCAGCGAACGTAGCATGCTAGTATATATATATATATATATATAACCACACACAAGATTTGCTCGTATTAGAATATATGATTTATAAGTAGCACAGACATTAGAGAAACAATAAACGAAGTGACAAAAATGATAAGGGTTTCTGGCAAAGGTAAAAGCTAATATCAAAATAAATCCCTTCACAAAATTCTTAATAAAAGAGGTCTCCTATACAAAAATCTTCTTAATGAAACAGGGCCCTTCACAAAATTCCTCTTAATAAAACAGGTCTCTTTGCAAAATTTCATTTCATAAAAACATACTCTTTATTAAGTAACTAGGACTTCCCTCAAAGGTATTAGTCTGAGTGATATTGCTGAGAACATAGGATTAACAATTACAATATAAAGAGCAAATTAAATGATAGAATTACAAAATATCATATATAAATTCATATACACTGTTAAAAAAAATAGAAAAGAAGTAGCGTTCATCAGATGTGTTGTCATATTTTTTTTTTAACATGTGGCAAAGAATCTCATTTTCTTAAACGCGTATTGCGCAAAACTTGAAAAAAAAAAAAAAAAAAAAAAAAAAAAAACGCCGGATTTTTTAAAAGCCAAGCTTTTTAAAGTTACGTAATTGGATTTGCAGCCAATAGATTATTGTATCAAGCGTGAATTAACGCAAATTTAATTTCATTGTTGCACCTTTTTCTGTGTGTGAATTTAAAATTTTTCTTCCTTGATTATATATCTATTATTTGTATAACTGTTTATAGAAACTCTTACACTTCAAACCACATTGATAGCATGCTTTTCTACAAACCAGATTGCAAAACTATAGTCTAAATTACTATTAAAGTATACAAAAAATCTTTCGATGACTTCTGTAAAATAACTTTTACATTAAATCTCCATATCGGCAAAATTGAAAAATTATATATATTTCAAAGTTAAGCTTAACAGATACTTCTTGATTATTCTGTAGGAGGCTCTTCCCCCAGCGCCTTTACTGGCCAATCCGCAGACTTTTCTTTTGCCTGTCTGTCTGTCTCTCCACAATCTGTCTGTTTCCCTATCCGTTCTCCTGCCCGTCTCTCTAACCGATTGTCTATCTCCCTACACGTCTCGCCACCTGTCTCTATATTTCTCTACCGGTTTCGCTACCCGCCAATCTATTTCTCTAACCGTCTGTCTATCCGTCTAACTACTTGTATGTCTAGCCGTGTCTCTATCCACTTCGCTACCCATTTGTCTATCTGTCTCACAACATGTCTATCTGTCTCTCTACCCGTCTGGCTATACGCCTCTCTACCCATCTCCGTACCCATCTACTGTCTCTCTACTCGTCTGTATACCCGTCTCACTATCCGTCTGTTTTTGTACCCGACTCTTTACCCGTCTCGCAACCAATCTCATTACCCGTCAGTCAACTCGTCTCTGTACTCATCTCTCTACTCGTCTCCTTATATACCACGCTACGCGTCTCGCAACCTTTCTTGTTACATTCCTGTCTACCGGTGTCGTTACCCGTCTCGTGGCCCATCTCGCTACCCCTCTGTCAACCCTCTTTTTACCTTTCTCTCTAGCCGTCTGTCTATTCGTTTCGCTACCCGTCAGCCTACCTATGTCGCTACTCGTCTCTCTACCCATCTCATTACCCGTCTGTCTACCCGTTTGTTTACTCGTCTTTCTACCTCTCGCCACCTCTTCCCAATATTTAAACAATTCATTTAATATACAGAAGCCGTTTATCAGTTATTAAATGCAAACAGGAGTAATTTATCTAATAAGTGTAATCAGATGCGATTTAAAAAAAAAAATACATACATAAACCTGAATTAATAATTCATCAGTTTTGTGTTCATATTTGTTTATATCATTTGACAGTAAATCTCAACTTCATAAACCTGAATTGTCTCAAGCTTTTTAAAAAACCCACAAGGTCTGTATAACTGCAAAGTACCCTGAGGGCTATATTAGCTACATATTATTAAGTTAAGTGAAAGTTTCGTTACCGCGTTTGCAGCCAATTGCTTATGTCAGAAAGCGTGGCTTAACCCATTTTAAATTCATTACTGTAACTTTTTTTTTCTTTTTTTTTTTTTGGGGGGGGGGGGGAGGGTTTCAAATATATACATTTAAATTAAAACTTTTGCCTCCATGCCATTAGTGTTGTTTGTATTATTAACTAATACCTTGTAGACCGAGCTTCATTTGAAACAAATGTAAAATACTTCTTCTACAGTTTTTTTTAGGAGAAACTTTCGTAATTGGGCCCAAAGCCAATCGGAGCATTTAATATCATTATTGTAACTCTTATAGAGTTAAAACAATATTGTTGCTAGCTTTACTCTTGTTTGAGACCAGCCTTGCCTGTGTATCTGAATGGGCAAAAGTTTCGTATCCAATGTCGGTTGGCGAAAAAAATTTTAAATGGTGCCAAAAGGTAGTTTTAGCATCTTACAAAATTTTTCAAGAGAGCGGTAAAACATGTTTTTCAAATATTTACAAACATACGTTTATTAAAGCATGTTTTTGCACCATCTTAAAAATTTAAGCACGATGCTAAAATAAAAATTTACCGCCATATTCGATATTTTAATAAGTAATGAAAATACACAAACAAACTTATTTAACAAACCTAAGAGGCATTTTTGTGATAAATAATTGTTACTGTCAGGGGGGTAAATTGTAAACAATTAATAAACGGCTAGTAAATAATAAATAGCATTTAAAATCTAAAAATGGAGAAGTGGTCCGTATAAAAATGCAAAACATAATATTATACGCTTGATATATGTAAATCTTTTTTTTTTTTTTAATATTTCCGAAGGCACAGATAAAAATGTAAAAATCTCTTTTCCAAATGCCATTACAATTTAATATATATATATATATATATATATATATATAGAAAATAGAAAAATATCTGCAAAAAAATAGATTTGCATAATACTACATCTGCAAAAAAATAAATTTAGAAAAAGTAAGCTAATCCTGCAGATCCCAACAATCACATCGAAAAACTTATCACCACAAAAGAACTCGCCAAATCATACGGCACAGGAGATGGATTTTTCCCTCTGAATGCAGAATATTAGTTTTTTTTCTTGTACGATAGGTGATTATAATATAATTGTTTCATTTCACATACTACATACCGTTTGATATATTGGTACTTTTATATTATCCCGGCGCAGTTGATAAATTGCCAAATATTGTTCCTATAACATTTTCATATTGAATTCATTTCATTTAAATATAAACCTTTCACTCATTTAATTTAAAATACATGCTTTTCATTAATCCCATTTAAAATGCTAAAAAGAGAAAAAAAAAAAAAGAAATAATGCCATAAATCGAAACCTTTTATTTAAACACCAAAGATTTTTTTTTTTAATTTACACACGCGAAATAAAAAAAGCTGCTATTGCTGAGATTTGCGCCAAATCTCTAATACCAAGTCCACCAAGTTATTGCGGCCTTTTTCTTTCAAACAGAAAAAAATCCAGATTAATTTTCGATTTCTACTAAATTGAAATATATTTTATTGTGCTGAATATTAGTGCGTGCATATTTTTTTTGCTCCATGAACTTTTCCATGAACTTTTTTTGAACCATGAACTTACTCCATGAACTTTTCAATTCCGATTGTCTACGAAAATCTCCCGCCGGTGAAAATGACGTACGCACAAAATCTTCGTGACGTATGTACTTTAATTGTGCTTTTTTAACTATTTTTTTAATATAATTTCCAAACGGTTTGACATTTATTCTTGGTAATAAATAGACGTCGTTGTCACCTTTATAGGTACCTGCTGTAAAAATTTGAACGAAATCCGTTAAATATTTTTTGAGTTATGCTTGACGAAAGGTTTTAATATCCATCGTAGCTATATATGGGGCAAAGTAATACTGCGCTGTGTATGAGTCTTCGTTGCACTCAGACAATTATATTTTCTTAGGTTTGCAGACGTTTTCACTTCAACCTTGCGTTTATGTTGGTGAAATAAACTGATTATTTTGTTATTTTTTACGATTCTGGAAAGAATCATTTTTTGCTCTTTAACCCCTTCGCGACGAGCGTCTTTTACAGAATTTTTAATCTTTTACCACCGGTTTTTTAAAACAGATATTTTCGTCTAATTGAATCGCAGAAATGCTACGATTTAATAAGGCAAAGCTTACAATAAAAAATAACTGGTGGGAATAATCGAGGATTCTGAACATCTTATGCGTCACGAATACGTGTCGCTCGTCCCCAAGGGGTTAAAGAGCATTTTATTCAGTGTTAAACAGAAAATAATACAGAAGTTTTCAATTCAACCTTGTGTTCATGTTGGTGAAGTAAATTGAATCTTCTTCTTCTTCTTTTTTTTTAGCCACACACAGGGTGGCGTATTCTTTCAATCTCTATCATTTTTCATGTTTATGAAAAGTCGCAGCCATCCATCGTTGCCACAGGTTAATCTCGGAAAATAGAACATTGAAGTTACTGAAAAAATTAATAGCTCGAAAAGTACCGTAATTTCCGGCGTATAATCCGCAGCTCAAAGAGTCGTTTTTCAACCCAGATATATTATTTTATAAAATGTAACTTAAAAGATCGCTGTAAATATTTAACTACAATTATTGAATAAAATTTCTGGGTCGAAAAACGACTCTTTGAGCTGCGGATTATACGCCGGAAATTACGGTATTTGTCACAAAATTGTTAGACATCTTGCGTTAGAAAGGTAAAAAATTGTATTTTTCTTGATATAAATTTCAAACCTAATGATTATGCCGTTTTTCAAATATTGAATTTCAAAAATTACCAAACTTCACAATGAAGTACCGTAGCGAAATCTTCACACGTAAAAAGATAATGAGGCTGTTCAAGAACGAAGATCAAGCGGCGCGCGGGCGAAGGAGACTAAAATACGTAGTGAGTCTATACTGTGAATGTATGCATAGTGAAATTGAAAGGCCTGCGTTCGATACATTGATTTGAAAAATTTACCAATTTCAATGATATTTTCTTAAAGTCTAGAAGTGAACTTGATGCCTGAATGGTTAGAGCACTGCTCTTGATTCTGGAGGTTGCGGGTTCGATTCCCCTAAATTTCTGTTCGATTTTTCTACTTTTTTATTTTAAAATGTTTTATCGCTTTGTATTTTTCATGATAAATGGAATATATTTCATAAAGTAAAATTTGATATTAACAACAATTACTTATTTAAAAACGACAAATTCAGCTACTTCACGATTAAAATCTTACATTACATATTATTATTAGCCACACACAGGACTAATTCTTTCAGTCTACAGAAAAATTCATGTTTATGACAAGTCACAGCCACTCCATACATAAAGGAGGACACAAAACATTTATACATAGCTATTTAAGCCCCCTTTTTAAGCCCCTTTACAAATGGTTGCTATTGACGATATTAAAAATTAAATTGTCTCCCTTTATTATTCCGATACTTCCGCTTGTATTTCATTTCTCAGTCTCTAATTGCCCTACAGCGGGCGCAGACCCCATTTAAACAATGATATAAAGGATACAACAAAGTTAAACCCGTCGTGGCGGACATTTCTAAGTGGGTCCCGTGGCCCTATCTCCCATAAGAACGAAGTTACCCCCCAGGGGGAGACCTTTTTGGTGCTCAAACCCCTTCATGTAACGTATCAATAGATATATCTCGTCAAGCACTATGGTCTGGTCCTACTTTCCCCCCTCCTCCCTTAAGAAGTATTTTTCTCTGTTTCAACTACTTTTAAGTTTTAGTTTGTCCCATCTTTTTCAGCCCCTTTAAGCCCCACAGAGGGCGTAGGCCTCTTCTAAAGGATCCAACGATGTTAATCTCGTCCAGGCAGACATGTCTCAGAGAGTCCCGAGGCCCTATCTCCCATAGGAACAGAGTTACCCCCCCCCCTTGGGGGGAGAAATTCGAGGTGTTCAAACCCCATCATGTAACATATCAAAAGTTTGATCTCGTCAAGCACTTTTGTCTGGTCCTACTCTCCCTCCTCCGTTTCTCCTCCCCTCCAGTCAGAAGCACTTTTCTTATTTAATTTTTTCGATTTCTCATAATTATTTTAGTTTTTCCCATTTTTTCTGTTCCTATCGGCCGGACAGCTCCAAAATTTCACCAAAATTAGCTGTACACCACCGAAAGGTATTTGTCCCCCCCCCCGCTTCTTTTGGCGCCTCGGTTTTCACGTATCTCTTGAGGGGCGCCCGTCAGAGGGGCGCAAAAGGGTCATCCCTTTTAAAGTCCCATCTCTCAATTGCAAGTGAGGATTCATTTTAAAGGTCTCGTAGAGCACTTGTGTTTTGAATAGCTGCCACTCCCTTTCTCCCCAACCGCTCTCCAAGACCCGTCAATTAATGATAAATTCTCATTTGTTAAACAACTTCTCTTAGCTGTATCCATCCTAAAAGCTGCTATCATAGAACTTTTCATTACTTTTTTTAAGTAAAGTGTTAAAGTGTCTTGAACCATTAAAAATAGTTTAAAGGGTGTCATTAAGCCAGCACATTTGTAAACAACAGCTACCTCGCCACGTCTCAGCCCATTGGAGCCACATCTTTTCATTGTTATATTTATTAAAAATACTTCTAGTCACCGAATCTTTTTAAAACTTGTTGTGTTCGTTCCTAATATATTCCGCCAGCCTCACAAAAAATCTTAGAGTGCTAACTAAATTCTAAAGTGGAAAAGCTGGCTTATGCTAGCAAACACTTTTTTTGACGAGTTAGACTTGGCGGAAAAAATCTGTGGGTGGCCAATCTATATTCTGCCGTAAGGTAGAATTTTTCCCGCTTGTTTTAATTATTATTTTAGATTTTTTTGCACATTGCTAGCGATTGGGAAGGAAACTTGTCTATCAGAAAACCTTAAAAATAACTTGTAATTTTTTTAAAAATTAGCCTGTGCAATCGAATAGATCTAAATACGAAAGTTATAGAAGAAAAAGTTTAATTATTTTAAGGTTCGTTATTAATGGAATAAAAACTGAACATCCATGCTTATTTGCAAAGATTACACAATTTTTGATTGATATACAAACGTTAATAAAAGATTAAATTAGCATTTTTAAATAACAAACTAATACTTTCGCGGGAATATTTTATTTAACAACCATTTAGTGTAATACTGCAAACAATTTAACAAGATTTGAATAAATTGAATTAATAAGTATAAATATCTCAGTGATTAAATTGTAGATATAATAAAGGTTTAAATGATGTAAATTCTTTTTGACCAAAGTTTTGAAGACATCAAATGTAAGAATAATATTAATTTTTTGTCATACATACATCATTAGAATATATTTTAAAAGAACAAAAACATTTCACGTGTCCTTCTATTTTGTGGAATACATTGAAATTCATAATTTCGTGTATACACCCCGAAATTACCTTTGCTCTCTGAAATTTTATGATAATTTGATCTTCACAGTTTCTTGAATGAATGATATTGAATGAATATGAACAATTATATAATTTTATGGATTTGAAATGTTCTAAATCCGTGTATCAAAATTAAAGATATAAAGCAAATACAAAGATTTGTAATCATATTGTATTTTTCACCTAACTTTTTTAAATTCCTATGTTTTCTGTCTTTCTTTCCAAATGCAAACATGATCTACAAGGACAATCTGTCCCACATAATAAAACCAAAAATCAACAGTGAAAGCAACTGGCAACCAACATTTTAACGTACTGATATTTATCTAAATAACAAAAATATGATTACGTTAAATAAAAACAAGTAATAGTTTTTTTTTCTTTCAGTGACGTCATTTTCACTGGTAAAAAAGATTTTCTGCTTTGAAGATTTGACTCCCAATTTCCAAGATGGTGGAATGAGAATTAAATGAATTGCACTTTTCCGAAATGAGTGAAAAGTGCTCAGGACACATTTTCACTCATTTTGGAAAATTACATGTTTTATTTACCAACTGGAATAATTGTGTTAAAATTAATGTAGTGCCATTATGTATCCAGCGTTTACTGGAGTTCCCTTACATGGGATTTATTCTGTTGAGTTGTTTCAGATAACAGACCAGATGTCATTACCAATAAGGTTAGCTGGAAGAATTGTGTCCACCAGATTCGTCCTCAGTTGACAGAGCATTAACAGCTTAAGCCAGAAGGTCCCTAGTTCGAATTCTGACCTAAGCACTTTTTCACTCAATTTGGAAAAGTGCAACCATATGTTTTATTTACCAATTAAAATAAATGTATTAAAATTAATCAAGCGTCATGACGTATCCAGCGTTTACTGGAGTTCCATTACATGCGATTTGTTCTGTTGAGCTGTTTCGGATAACATATCAGATGCTTTTATCAATAACGTTATCTGGGTGAATTATGCCCACCAGATTCGTCCAAGGATAGCTCAGTTGACAGAACAATGTCAGCTTAAACCAAGAGGACTCTGGTTCGAATCCTGGTTTGAGCACTTTTTCACTCATTTTGAAAAGGCTCAACTCATAAGTTTTCTAAATGGTAAATAAAGCTCATAAATAAAACTCATATGTTTTATTTACGATTTAGAAAACGTATGTTAAAATTAAATAAAGCTCAATTATGTTAAAATATATTAAATAAAGCTATACTTAGTTGTATAGCTTATATATAATTGTATAGACATCATGTATAGCATTAAATATAGCTATACATGAGTTTTATACATAAATAAATAAATAAATTATTTGCCATTTAGAAAACTTATGTTAAAATTAATCAAGTAAAATAAGAATTCTTTGAAAACTTTGTCGTTTGGATACATGCTTTGTGAATTAAAATGTGTTCATTCTTTTTAAAATCGCATTTTCACCTGCGAAAGCATTCCATTTTTATGCTTCCCTTAAGCACAGTCTTAAATACAGTGCTACTCGACTACTCTGCAAAAAAATTATTGATTTTACGGTATATGCGCGGCAGTTTATTATTACTTATTTTACCGTTTATTACTCTTAATTTTACGGTATAATACTGCCATCTGTGTTGCTAGTATTATACCGTAAGATCAACAACTTTTTTTTTTTTTTTTGCAGTGTAACGAATGCTTTATTTAGGCTTACGATCATTGTTTTCCCTGTTTTTCTGACTCGGGTGACTAACTTTTTATTTTTTTTGGATTTGTACACTTACATAATACAATATCGTCGCGTTTTAATTGCGTGGGAAATCAATTTCAATTAACGAACGTATTTCCTGTTGTCTTTAGATTTCACTGTATTTATGATTTCCTACAAACCGTTTTATTTTCCTTTCCTCTGTAATCACTCTCGCATATTATTGTATTTCTTTGTTTTGTCTTATATGTCTTTGTTAAATCCTTGTACTGTTATTTTATCACTTGAATTTAAATGATTGTAGAAAAAAAAACATATGTTGACCAACTTTATATTTCCATAGATTTTTCTTTTTCACGTGACGTTTCATTCTTATTCAAAACAATACAAATGTCACAAAACACATATGCATCATTTAGTAAAAACTTTACTTAAGGTGTTTTTAAAAACATTACATAACTGTATTTCACATGGATAAAAAAAAAAAAAAAAAACCTAGCGCTTTCGAGCAACCTTCGCTCGTCATCAGGGTTAAAAAACTAAACACGCAGACACACACATAACAAATAGTCTAAAACTAGTAAAAACATCATTTTCTGCTGAAGAAGGGTCAAACCATTACAAACAGGTCACTAGGGGTGGGAAGCATTGGGAGGGATGTGCCAATCTTATTCAATCTTGAACAATCTGTAAAAGTTTATACCACAATTTAGGGATGTTGTAAGATACCGAATTAATCTTAAATGAACCGATAAGATACGGAATGTAAGATACCGAATGAATTCGGTATCTTACAACATCCCTAAATTGTGGTATAAACTTTTACAGATTGTGCAAGATTGAATAAGATTGGCACATCCCTCCCAATGCTTCCCACCCCGTATTGAAAATGTGTATTGAAAATTCGTATTGAAAATGAAATGTGTAGCGCTTATAGTTTATTTACAGGGCCAATCAAAAATTCCAAAATTTCTTGTATTTTATTTATTTATTTATTTATTTTTGAGATACCAATGGCAAAATTCTATTATTTGTTTATTTAACATTACAGTTTGGCTATAGGTTTTTTTTTTTTTTTTTTTTTTTTTTTTTTTTAATGAAAATTGATCGACGGGATAATGGAGAAGTACCAAAAAGACAAATAAACGTTGAATTAAAAATCCCTCGATAAAATAACTAATACGTGTAACGCATCTGATGTCAACTGAATGCGACGCGACGCCACGATCATGCACTTTTGGCGTTAAATCATATATTTTGGCGACAGTTCTTTCCTTTTTTAGAAAGTAGTCGACGGGATAATGCCGAAGTAACCAATCTTCTATAGCATCGTTATAAAATTATCCGATGTAGCGACATTGTTTACTTAACCATTTTACACAAATCGATTTTTAAATGTTTAACTGATCTTATTTAATCAACCTGGAAAACAGTTGTTAGCTATTTCGACAGCAGTTGATTCGAACTTAAAATCCCTCAGTCAAAGGAAAATGAATGGAAACCCGGTTAGCGCAGATCGTCACTGGTCGTTTAATTATAATACAATCTTCCGTAATCGTTTTATAGTTGATCATATCAGAGTGTTTTTTTATTTTGTGGTGTCAGAACAGGGATTTGGGGAGCGTAGCTCTTAAGGGGCAGAGAACCCTAGTATAACTTTAAATTTGTATTTATATTAGTTTCAATCCTCATTTTTTCACAAAAACTGTTTTAATTTCATTCTCATATTAAGCGCAATTCTTTTTTTTTTCCTTTTAACTACTGAGCACGGAACAAACCGTCCATTAACATGAACAACATTAAATGGCTAACAGAGGATGTGCCAAAGAAAAACATTTTTATGATTAAAAATAACATTATACACATATACTTTTATTTTAGTGTAAAGAAATATGAATAATTCTAATTGAATAACTCTTTTATTGCAGCTAGATTAAAGTGTGTAATAGTATGTGAAATTCAAAATATAAGTATAAAATTCATACGATTTGTTACCCAATGTAAACTATAAACATCTTGCATAATTATCATGCTTACAGAAACTGAATAACTCTACATTATTTAATAATAAGTCTTTAAGAATAATCATAAGTACTAACCCTTGCAAGTATCTATATATTTAAAACGAAAAGCGCATTCTGTCAAATCCACATGAAAATCGTCTCTTTGCGCATGCGTCAACTTTTTTTTTTTTTTTTGAAGGCTTCTACCCTCAGAAACGGGAAACCTGATTGATTAACCCAACCGTCACCTGTTTAGCCTAGGGGGGTTGAAAAGGGTTGATTGAAAACGGATGAAGTCGTACCATTGCATTGAAAGCATAGACCTTCTAATTTATTTTTGTTTTGAGGTTGAAAGCTGAAGCTTTTTTTAAAGAACTCATGTTTTCACTACTAAATATGCATATTTCTTCGCAAAAATTTAAAGGAAGCTTCGATACAATAATATTTATAACCAATTGAAATGTCAGAGAGTTCGAAGATGATGAGAACTACTGACGCGAAAACAAACAAAAAAGCGAGAAGAAAACATTTCGTTTACAACTAGATAACAATATTTTTTCACGAAATTTTTACACGGGCTGTAAAACAGTTTTATTTATCACCAATAAAGATTTCAAAGAGTTCGGACAAAAATAATTTTTTATTTTAAAACTATAAAACGAGCCAGGGTAAAAAACAAAAAAAAACTAGAAAAGGAGCGCTTTTATCACTAAATATCAATATTTCTTCGCGAATTTTTCATTTTAAAATTTAATTTCATCCAAAATCGGGTTAAAGATATAAAATAATAAAAACTTGATGTTTTTATTTATTTATTTATTACCACGGGTCTGGGCAACGCCTGGAGAGAGTCAGCTAGTGTTTTTTTAAAACCTTTAATGGTATTTGCATTAACTTTAAAGAGCAACGTCACTCATGATGACAAAGCTTGAAATTGGGCCCACAGAAGTTATAATTTTTATCTATTTTCGAAACGAAAGTAAGGACCTCAATCATAATATAATTAAGATCGAATTGTGATTTCTGAACAGATAGCCAGCGTAGAACTATGCTAAGGAAGCGCCACCATAAATGAAGAAGCAGAGGCAGTAATAGAACCGTGCTACATATGCGTCACCTATTTCAAAAGTTTTTCGATTTCTTTTCTTACAAAGCCATTTTGTAAGAGGTCGTACTGTGCATGTTCCTACAGTAGCTAAACTTTCTTCACGGAGAAAAGTATTTGTCCAGGCAGCGGGCTGCGTCTCACAGATGGATTATATCGGGTTGTTCGCACGTCCTGATTACCCACGGGACAAACTTCCAGCAGTAAATTTTAATAGAAATGTTCGTCTTATTTAAACGCTCTATTCATGCAAAATTACTGCCATGAATAACCGAAAATTTCTGTTCATTTTTACTGGTGGAAGTTTGCCTAGTTGGTAATCAGCTACTGGTTGTTCGGAAAGTTCTTTCCGTTTAGGAAAGTTGGTTCGTACCGGAAAATTCTGTCATTTAATTATTAGGCAATGTTTGACAGCGAAGTAGGAGTGAGAGGCTCTTTAGTTGAGACCAACTTAACGTCCAGTCTATGGACGTGATGTCCTATTAAATATTGAGACAATGGGGAAATGGTATAGACTGTAGTTTTAAACTACATAAGAAGCTAAGTAAAAGAAGGAATGTTTGAAATGGAATAAATTGATGTTAGTAATATAAATTATAGTAGAAATTGCAAAAATTAGGATCGATCAATTAAGTTAAGAGGCTACTTCGCTCAGGCGAAAACAACCGCTCGCTAATGTTAATCCTATCGGGGAAATAATTAACGATATCACGTTCGCATTTCAATATTTTTAAATAATTTTTGCTGCATTGGATAGCTGAGGTCAATCTCTAGGCACGCTTATTCGTGCTTTTTCGATTTTGATTAAAAATACTTTCACTTTCGGATAGATACATATAGATTTAGATACACATATATATACACATAGATATAGATTTTCAAGATACGTTCACTTTCGGAACCGGTTTCGAAAGTGAAAGTATCCTCAATAAAAAAAACTGCAACAAAAATCGAAAAAGTACAAAAGAGCATGCATAGAGAAATATAACTGTCCTCAGCTATCCAATGCAAAATATATATATATATATATATATATATATATATATATATATATATATATATATATATATATATATATATATATTGAAATGCGAACGTGATATCATTAATTATATCCCCCATAGGATTAACATTAGTGAGCGGGTGTTTACGCCTGAGTGAAGCAAGTTAAAAAACAGTATTAGCCGTAGTATATACAGTACTTAGTAAATTAAAAATAAAATTGAAAATTTTAAGGACAAAGTTGAGCACCATGCAGTATGGAACAACGGTCAGTGAAACAAGGATTGTAAAGCTACAAGTTTAAACATGCATAAAAAGAATTCGGATATCTAATGTCGAACACTTGGCGGGCAGAATTATCCGGTGCGAGTTGGTTTTCCTAAACAGAAGGAACTTTCGGAACAACCCAATACTTGTTTTCTCCTAAACCACAGAATAAAATTTCTCTAGATCAACCATACTCAACCTTTTTTTCTCACGGGCCGCAGCTATATGTTTGCAATGTTAGGCGGGCCGCAACACTCTTAAAAAAGTTAAGAAAAGGGTAATTAAAATAGTAAGCTAACAAAAGTTGTATAACAAAGCAATATAACAAAATTAAGTAGGGTTAAACGTTTGTCGCAAAAGAAATATTACCAAAAAAAAACATTATTTTCAAACAATAAACTTAGTGGTAGATTTCTCTTGTAAATGTTGTAGAAATAGGCCGTGCAGTTTGTTGTTTGGAAGTAGAAATGTAAAAAAAAAAATTGGTGCCACTTTTTTCCGCGACCAACGTTCAAGCCTAAAAGGCAGTATTAGATGTAGAATAAGGATAAAACGTTAAAATATAACAATGCAGAATTTCCAAGTTCTAAAAAAAAAGTCAAGAGACTGTCTCTAATAAATCAGTCTTTTGTTCAATGAAAAAACTTTTCTTTCCATTATTGAAATACATAGCAAAAATTTAATTAATTTGGAATAATATTTTTTTAGTATTGCAGATTTAAAAGATATATATAACATTGTAGCACAAATAATTAAGAAAAGAAAACTATATTTAAAATGCTTTAATATAATTTTAAATTAATTAAAAATAACACGGTAAATTTTGTCTTTCGCATACAAAACAGCAGTGATAGTCTTAAATACTTTTATGCACGTTTCCATTTTATAAATATGGATTATGTGTCTCGTGCCGCACATGAAAGGTCGCCGGGCCGCAGGTTGAGTATGTCTGCGTCTAGATTCTCAAATCAAGTGACTTGCTGATTTTTCATTGGCTGATACTGCTATTGTAATACATGACAAATAAAAAAAAGTGTATTTTATTAACAAATAATAATATTAAAACTACAGATATATATTTTTAGAAAAAAGAAAGTTTTAAGGATCAATATATACTAGCTTACCCCCGCCCGGCGTTGCCCGGGCCCGTGATAATAAACTAAAAAAAAAAAAAAATCAAGTTTTTATTATTTTATATGTTTAACCCGATTTTGTACGAAATTATATTTCAAGGTGAAAAATGCGCGAAAGAATACTGATATTTAGCGATAAAATCACCCATTTTTAGGGTTTCGTTCATCTCACGAAACCCTATTACTCCCGCTCCGTTGTCTGTCCGTCACAGAGCCATTCTCAGAATCTATGTAACTTACAGAGTTGAAACTTTACGTATATATAGCTGAATACCATCTATGTAGCTCAAAATATTAAAATTTGAAAAAAATCTATTATTTTAATAAATAGAGATAAAAAACCAAAATTCTAACAGCCTTTTCCAATTAAATTTAAACATTTAAGTTTCGTTATAGCAGTTGCCATAAATTAAAAATCCACAATGAAATTCTTTCTCCAATAATTAATTTTCTATTGAACGATTTCCACGTGACAATTGAAAATGAAATAAAAAGTTTCACCAATTGAAAAAAAGATATATATGAAATAAAATTGATTGACGTCATAGTGGTAATAAAACGGAAAATTTCTAAGATTTCTCAATAATACAAGGAGTATGAGTATGTGTATGTACACAAAGCAGATTAATATCACGTCATTAGAGAATTAAAAAGAAAATCTGACGTCCTATGGGAAGTTTAATGAATTTTTTAAATGTTTGAGAATAATACAAAGCGAGAATCAATATGAGTAATTGAGAATAATAAATATATGAGTTTGAGAAACATATTGAATCGCGATAAAAACTCAATTATGGAAATATAACTTTCTAAAAAACAGGACTTTTTTTTTTTTTTGAGCGATCTTCGATCACACTTACCCACTTGTTTTGTTTTTATTTTTTTTTTTGTATTAAGATTGTTTTATAGTTTTAAAATAAAAAGTTCTTTTTGTCCGAACTCTTTGGATTTTTTTTTTGTCATAAATAAAACGGTTTTACAGCCCGTGTAAAAATTTTGTGAGAAAATATTGTTATCTAGTTGTAAAATAAATGTTTTTTCTCGCTTTTTTGTTTGTTCGTTTTCGCGTCGGCTCCTTTAACATAGCAAAAAAATATATATATATAGTTCTCATCTTCCGAACTCTCTGACATTTCAATCGGTTATAAATATAACTGTTTCCAAGCTCTCTTTAAAAATTTGCGAAAAAATATGCATATTTAGTTTGGAAAACATGACTTCTTTAAAAAAAAAAAAAATAAAATAAAAAAAAGTTTTAGCTTTCAACCTCAGACCAAAAATATATTTCCATTTGTTTTCAATCAACCCTTTTCAATTGCCCTAGACTAAACAGGCCAATCAATCAGGTTTCCCGTTTTTGATGCGAGAAGCCGTCAAAAAAAGTTGACAAATGCGTAAAGAGACGATATTTGTGTGGAAATATGCCAGAATGCGCTTTTCGTTTTAAATATATAGATATATATTTTAATAAGTCGAGCACCTGTAAAACATATTTAATTATCACGTAATTTGAAAAGCTAAGTTTGTTATGACTATTTTCTGTCGAAAATTATAGAAATAATGAGTTTTTGCGTCTAATTTTATTCTGAACACCTAAACAGGATTAGAAGTGTTAAACGCTGTAATCTTCCAAAGAAATGATCCGCTGTTTGTATTTTAAAATCCTCGAATATAAGGCACTTCTGTCAATGTTTCAATCACGTAAAATTATGTAAAGAAAATCTCTAAAAAAAAAAATTAAATAAGGCATACGAAATTTCATGAGTTTTACCAATTAATTTTTCTGCATGATAATTATTTATCATGCTCTTATTATGCTCCTATTTCTAAATTTCACATCCGTACCTCTTTTAGATAGTCATTATAATATGATTTGTATCAATATACTATCATATTTATATTTCGTTATATTAGTATATTATATAGTATATTGCATTGCATTATGTAGTATATTTCATTATATTAGTATATTATATACTATATTTGTATCAATATACTATACAATAATTACATTTCCTCCGTGACTTATAACATATGACATATGTTATTTCTAAAGTGAAAATCAATGGGACGAAATTTCGTTCTGTAACTTTAACCTCTTTTTCTTTCTATGTGCAATCTTTTTAAAATATACGTTGAAAACATGTTAAACATTTTTATTACTGAACTCCACCCCCAACTTCTTTTTATGTTTAAATCCCGCCCATCACCAGTGTGATATGCTCTCATTTGTAATGTAAGCATCAATGGAGAAATTTAGCAATATAAAGTTTTTAGGAGTTCTGTCTGCGGTTCTTGTTAAATAACCGTGTTAAAAATGTTAAATTTAATCAATAAAAATTATTCAAATAATAAATACCCATGTACGGTAATATATGGAATTCGCATTAATTTAATGGACTCTGTGATATTACCTAATTCACACACCACATTATATCCTACAATTTAATTCAGCTCAAAAACTCAAAATATCATTAAAAAAAAAAAAAAAAAAAAACGTATTAAACAAACGCTCAAAAACAAAAATGTATATCTGACTACTCCTATTTGCCCTATATCCTATCTATACACCACATATTTTAGATATAAATATCGATGATTTGAAATGGCGTAATGCCGTCATAAAAATCTCGAAAAAATTCCGAGCATAAACGATAACTACTAGCAAATATTATACAATGTTTAGGACGGAGTATCTTCAAGCTTCAAAACCGCAATTTTGAAGCTCCGTCATTAAAAACTCGCTGCTTTTTTCTTTTTATGCATTTTTCGTCGTATATATTTATGTAGGCCATTCTGTGATATACCATATGTGATATATATGCACACACGTTGAATGTTTATATAAAAAAAAATGCTAATTGCTCTATAAACATAATATATTATATTAATTATTAACTTTTTTTCTCATATTTATCACTGAAAGAAAACTATAAAAAAAAATAAATTGTAAGCTCTACAACATATTTCATATTTATAGAATTGCAGTGTTTTTGAGAAATGTGGCTCTTTTCGCAATTTAAATAATATAGTATATTTTTTCAAATGTTTAATATTTGCAAGTGGTTTTTAAATGAAATTTATTGCTGGCTTAAGACTATCTGAGAAAACGCAAAGCAACACTGCCGATGGAAAATGAACTGACTGTATAATAAATCATTGAACAACTTTAAGTTGTTTCTTTAAGCCCAATAAGTGTTTAAATTACAATACATAACAATAAAATTAACAGAAAATTGTTCAAAAACAATAACTTTTAGCTTTAAAGCTCACATGATTCTTAAGAATTGCAGCAGTTCCGAAAATACAGAATCCATATATACGAAAGGAGGCAGAGAACAAATTTTAGCAGTTTTAGGATTGAAATACTAAACTTATTTCGGAATTTTACTGCACGCGCTTCGTGCTTCAATTCGGGATCGGGATATTACTTTCAAGATTCAACGAGGAGAACTTAGTACCATGTAGGCGCTCTCTCGTTACTTTAATAAGTCATTCGGATGTGTGTGTGAAATAGTAGACACACCTTTTTTTTTTATAAATAAATGTCTTATTAGTTTTACTGGTATGAGCTGAATATTTTATCTTGTTCTTATTGGGTTTTTGTCCGGAACTTGCAAACACAATCTCTTATATTCAACCCCAAGTTGTTTATTTTAGTGTATTCAAAGTGCAGTTATTTTAACATTTTTTAAAGAGCTGAAGATACAATCTCCTTCCATTTAATGAGGAAAATCTCTTTCGAAAGTATTTTCAACGAAATTCCTTATGAAAATTCATCTGTTATTGATCCGTTGGTATTGAACTGTTATACAATTATTTGTGATTGCTAAACAAACGTGTTGATAAGAGGTGTGAAATTTCTGTAAGAAACAGAAAACAGTCCTCATCTCCAGATTGATCTATAGCTTCAAAATATTATGACAATAAAATTAACGTATTTTTTTTTTTTTCATATAAAAGAGTGTCCCTGACATCTAGAAATAATAATAATAATAATAATAATAATAATAACAACAATTGAATAATAGATACAAGTAACGCATTTTGGAACAATATAATGAAAAAATGACATGCTCTAGGCATATACACAAGCTGAAAGCTCAATCTTGTAGGCACGAACGCAAGGTCGAAAGAGCGGAAAATGCTCTTCGGGTCTCCACTTGGTTTTCTGACTCCAGAGCCGTCCTTAGGGGTGTGCGAAAGGTGCGGCCGCGCAGGGTCTCGCGCCTAGGAAGGCCTCGCGCCCGAAAAAACAATGTTTAATACAAATAGCTAAATATTTATTATTACCTTCGTTGTGAATATTTATTTCATAATAAAATTTGTATGTGTAAAAATGCTTGCATAATGCTTACATAAAAATGTAAAATATTTTATCAATGAAATGTTCGCGCAAGTAGTGGACGCTCGAGAAAAGAATAGTTTTTTTTTGTAGCTTATATTCATTCTACAGGTACTGTTATACTCTAGCCTAGGCAGTACCTGTACAATAAATCTAGACAAGCGCATCGACGGAATGTGAATTGTTAAGTGATTGGTGCTGATGATAATTCTGATAAACTGCTCTCTATTAATTTATTGACTGTTTGTAATGTAACAACACTGATTTGCTTTCCTTCTTGCACAATCAAGTTTATCTTTTTATTAGACGATTATGATGTTTCTTACCTCACGCATATGTATTTCTTATCGAGTAAACACGACGGGGAGTCAAGGGAGATGAAATCCCGTCCCCCAGACCAAAGGACTAAACTGAAGATTTAAACTCTCCAAAAGTTATGAAATTTTAAGTTATTAAAGATTCTTAGAGAAAAGGAAAGTTTGGGAAATATTGCTTTTGACTCATATTTTTCCCTAATTTAAAATTATTTTATTAAATTAAAAATATTAACATGTTTAATATTTGCTAATTAAATGAAAAACGTTAAACAGGTTACTATGTCTGATCGAATAATCTTATAGTCTAATCATTTCACGACAAATTAATTTTTTTTAATAGAAATTTCTACCACTGACGGCTTTTTTTTTTTATTCGTAGGAAAAAAAAAAAAAAAAAAAACCTTTGTTGTTTACGTCCATGACAATTTCAAGAGAAATCTACCACATTTTTGTAAATAGTAGTACAAACCAAATATATATGTATAAAAAAATTCGACAGTGGCAACCCTGCTTTCGTTCCGTGGAATGTTATATGTCTATCGGCATTCAATGCATATTTTAGCCATTATTTGTGTTTATGTTTAAATCACCAGAAACGAATGAATTTTTTTTTCTCCATCAAACTGTTTTAATAATTGCTTGATTTTTGCATAATGTTTATTAACATTTAGTTGATCACTGATCGCCTGCTCACACATGGCACGTTAGAGGTCTGAATGGGCTGAAACTTTCAGACCGAGATCCACCCCGGTCCAGAGGAAGCCATCCTGACCCGATATAAAAGTTAACAGCTCGGTCCCGGTCTGAGGTGAGCAAAAATCATTAAAATCTGATCCGACCCAACTCAATTCTTACATAAATTTCCGATATTTGTTAGCCAGTATTATCCTATAGTTAAAATGCTTTAAAATAATAGTGCATACATACAGTGGCGGACAAAAAAATTGCATCACCTAGAAAAAGGAACATTTTGTAAAGCTAATGAGTTATTTCGTTCAAATAAATTAATCTTAGTTGCTGCAAAGCAATATAAGATACCATTCTAAATTTTTATTGGATAATATACCCCTTATGAAGTATTGCGTCATCAAATTTTAAAAAATAATGTGGCAAAGGGTAAAAACGGTCATTTGTCTAGTTCTTTAAGTGGTCAAATAATGGCTTCGTATGTTCAATTGACGCAAGAAAAAAAATGTGTGATACTTGCTTTAGTTAAAGAAGGGTATTTGACACGTGTGATCGCTAAAAAAATTGGTTGCAATCAATCGACAGTTTGGAGGACGATTAAATTAAAACGTGAAACTTGTAATGTTGAGAGATAGGCTGGATCGAGCCGAAAGAAGGTGACCCTAAATTCTGATGAACGATATCTGAAACGGATGTATCTGAGTAATCATTATGCAAGTGCTCCCGACTTTAAAATCTTTTTTGCGAAAGTATGTGGTGTTAATTTAAGCGCAAGAACTATCCAAAGACGACTTGTGGAATGCGGTTTGCATGCGTATCGCCCAAAGAAAAAGCCTTTACTTACAAAAAAAAAAAATGTTGCAGAAACGCTTTTCTTGGGCAAAAGAGCATGTCTCATGGACAAAGGCTCAGTGGGATTCAGTAGTGTTTTCGAACGAATCTAAGTTCAACCTACATAGATCAGACGGTAAGCGGTATGTTCGAAGACGTAAAAGTGAAACTTATCATCCAGACTGCATATCGCCTACTGTAAAATTCCCATTCAGCGAAATGGTCTGGGGATGTATATCCAGCAAAGGTGTTGGATGTCTGAAACTTATTACTTGAACTGTGAATGCACCCGTTTATACCGAGATTTTAGAGGAGTGTTTAAAACCAGTTATTAAGGATGATTTTAAAGGTGCTAGAAGTTGTATTTTTCAACAGGACTCTGCACCCTGCCATACAGCGAAATTGGTAAATACAATCTAACTTATTCATGAATTATTTTGTTGTCTAATTTACAAGTTTTAATCTCCATAACATTAAGGATATTGGAAAAGTAATTTTCACCCAGTTTTCTCCCTTTAGGTGACGGCCTATCTGAAAAAATCTGGCATTAAAGTTTTGGAATGGCCTGGGAATAGTCCTGACCTGAATTTCATTGAAAATTATTGGCATATAATGGGTACAAAAATTGTTGCTCAGAAGCCTGCTACTAAAATAAACTGCTAGAAGGCATTATTAGGGTCTGGTTGCATGAAATTGGCCAGGATTACATTCAGAATTTAATATATTCTATGCCGGACCACTGCAAGGCTGTCATCGCAGCTCTTGGAGGATTTACTAAATACTAAAGTGATCCTTATGCATGTATACACATCTAAGTATATATAATATGACTGCATTTATGTAAAATTTACATTAACTACAGAATTTGTGCATCTATTACTTTGGTACAAGTTTTTTTAAATATTGTGTTTGTCACTTTTTTTCATTTTTCCAAATAATTATGCGTAAATAATTTATAAATCCCAATAAAATTTAATTTAGGCTAATCCTACAACTGTATTTTATCGTAAAAATATCATCCTTCCATAATACCTGTACTTGAAAAACATTATTTGCAGCGTTTTCCACTTTTTCGCAGGTGATGCAGTTTTTTTTGTCTGCCACTGTATTTAAGCAAGCATTTTTGAGTATAGAATTCTCCAGATTATATGTCCGAAAGCCAAATTATACGGAATTACAATAATAATGATCACCTAAGACATTCAATTGAAGACTCATTTAAAGTAAATAGTTTAGCAGGAAAGAAGAGGATGATTAAAAAAGTCATAATTTTGAAGCGTTCTATGAAGAAAGGCTCTATCTTAAAGGAAAAAAAATAGATTTTATAAAATATTTCTTTTTAATTTATTAAGACAAAATAAATTACAGATTTCGTTAACAAATGAGCAAAAATGTAAAAAAAAAGAGAGAGAGAGAACACCCGCATACTTTTTCATAGCCAAATTGAGAAGAAGAGATGCGAGGGGTAACTTCCGATTCGGAATTTTGTCTACTTTCAGAATATAAATATAAATAATAAATTAAAGGCCGTCTCTATATATTAAAAAGTGCGTCAACTTTAAATTTTCAAATAGTAACACCCAATTTTCATACCATATTTTTTAAAACTAAGGCAGCGAGAAAGAATGTATTGTTTATATACTTTTTCTTAAATCATTCATTGAATTATATTCATTATAATTCATTAATATTCATCATAAAAATTCATTGAATTATAGAAGAAAACGAGTTATGAGATTATCCATAAATTTAGAAAAATAAAAATATGTTACAAGAAGATGTTTTGAAGACATTCAGGTAATTACCAGAAAAATTATACAGAATGTTTTAGTGTACACCAAACTCACTTTATGTGTAATAAAATACCATAATGTTTTTTTTTTCTGTGACTGGTTTGATGATAACAGGAGCCAGTCTCATTAGGCTATCAAAAAGTAAAATTTATATATATATCGAAAACTAATTATTGGAATGAATTGTAAATACCCATGTTTTTTATAATTATCGTTCGTTTTCTGTGCAAACTAATGTCGATCGTAATTCGATTTTTTATTATGATTTTATTCCAGTCCGAGTATCATAAAAGAAAATTGTCCCGAGTCTGTATAAGTCTCTACTCTACTAAAACATACTATCCCCCCTCCCCAAAAATGCATAATCTTTGGTGCGTCACTGTGTAATGTCATGCAAGCTTTTTCAAAAGGCGATTGCGTTGTGGCAAGAAGGGCTGCCAATTTAGTGAATTTTTATATTCAACATACAGTGATCTCTCACTTATACGCGATGTTCAGTAATTACTTTTTCATACCACTATTTTAAAATCGTAAAATTCTAATTATAATTTCTGTGATTTGAAGTCGAAAATTACCTTATAATAAAACTGGTGCGGAAAAATGATTTCCGTGTATCGCGTATAAGTGATAGATCACTGTATTTACCAGAATTTCTGAATAGTTCCCTTTACTTTAGTTAATCACGGATGGTCTGCCACTAAATAAAGAAACAATGAATTTAAAAAATAGCTAAATGGTCAATATTGGTGGGAATTTGAGGAATTAACTATAGTTTGGTAGTGAATGGTCTCGCAAAAGTTATTGCACCCGGCCTCGCTTTCGCTAAGGACGGGCGGCTCTGTGACTGACGGGAAATGCTGAAATCTGACAACGGCACAGAGTGAGGTTTTCCGTATATTTAGTTTTGGCGGAGTCTCACTACGTAAGCAAGACGAAGGAACCAGTGTTAAGAAAGAAAGAAATAGAGCCGTCACGCCACCTGTTCCGAACCAATATATCATCTTTAAAATTTACTACGCTCGGAATTAATCTTTAATATACCAAGCCTACCGTGTCAACGTACATTACCAAGCTGAGATCTTGTAAACTCTTGGACTCTTCTAAAGACCCCAGCTAAAACTAAACTCCCCCGTTAAATGCTAACTGTTTGATGGGTAAATTACCAAAAATATGCTTTTCGGTTTCTAAAGGTCAGTAGTATACAAAAAAAAGGCTCTATTGGGATTTTCAACAGGATCTATTGGGTTGTCCAAGAAATTCGTGCCGGTTGGGATAATCAGTTCGCACCGGAAAATTCTGCCCATTAATTATGACACATTAGCTCTCGGAATATATCTCTAACAATTAAATAATAGATTTTTCCGGTACAAATTAATTTTTCCAACCGGCATGAATTTTCCGAAAAACCTAATACGTCTGTCCAAATTCTTAAATATTCGGAGCAAAATTACACATTATTTATGTTAATCCGATTCTGGACACATAGAAAAATCAGGAGTAAAATAGTTGTTAAAGATACGGTAGGATCATGAAAAATAACATTGTGGGGTCCTCAGAAGACCCACCCCCCTTGCTATATTAAGGGTTAACCGACCGTTACAGAAGTGCCAAACTCCCACTAATCTTCCATAATATATGCGTTAATTTGACCCAGGTTTAATACGTTTCGCATTAGAATTTTTTTAAAGAATTGAATTTAAATAATTTTGACGTAGAAATTTGAAATTAAACAAATAAAGATTCATCAAGTAAATTAATTTTCTGGTTCGGAAGGTTGTTAAACTGTCCACGTTTTACGTTTAATACGTTAAACGTTTTAATTAATCCACGTATTGCGGAAGAACAGTGGGAGTTTGGCACCTCTGCCTCTGCCGTTAGCATGAACATCATAAATGATGACTAAAGAAAGTATAATCACGAATAGTCCGAAACAGTAGAGCATCGGTTGAGGGGCTTCCTAGTTGCGATCAACATAACGCCCAGTCTAGTGATAAAATGTCTTGCTTATAAAATTGAGCCAATGGGAAAAAGATGAACTGTAGTTTTAAAACTACAAGGAAGAGATAGAATAAGGATTAAAATTTAAAAATGGAGAAGGTAGAGAAATTTGGAATATAAATAGTAAAGTTTAAAAAGTAACTAGCATGATAATTAAGTTAAATATAAAAAAACATGGTATAGCTGTAGTTGTAGTAATTACTGTGAAGAAAAAAGAATAAAAGAAAATTCGGAACATGTTCGTACCTAACAATTGTAAATGCCTAGCAGTTAATAAAGCAGAGGGTTTAACCAAAATAAAAGACACTCTACAGAGCCATATAATTTTTTAATGACGAATTGAATACTGCAGCTGAATCACTTGTTTGGTTTGAATGCCTTGTAGAGAGTAGATTTGGTTTCGTTTCTTAACCCCTTCGTGGCGAGCGTCCTTTACAGAATTTTTAACCTTTTACCACCGGTTTTTCAAAACAGAAATTTTCGCCTAATTGAATTGCAGAAATGCTAGGATTACATAAGGCAAAGCTTACAATAAAAAGTCCTTCCGGCCTGTACCGGGAGGAAAAGGTAGCTTTCCCATATCTTCGTTTTAAAATTTTAGCTAATGTTACACGAAAACAGCAAGTTAAAATGCAAAGAAACGTTTACAAAAGATTCGTTAATACTGAATTTGTATAAGAAATTCGTCAAATTATTGAGCAATAGCCAAATTGGCTTCATTTATGAAGACTTATTTTGGTCGCCAAATTTGGCGATATTTCGCTAAATGTCACCAATTTTGGCGATAATTTGGCGCCAACGGATATGAATATATAGTTTTATTCGTATGATTGGGAAAATTATTACAACAATGAAAGAAAATAATTTGCGAGTAATCGCGTTAATGTGCTGTTTTGTTTCAAAATGTCAGCCACCCTAGAATTTCAAACTGCTCTATCTCAGCCATTTTTTAAGATAGAGGTAAACCAAAAAATGCTCTGGAATCCTTGTATCAAGGCCTAACACGTAATTAAAAAATAAATTTTAATTTTTAATTTTTTTGTATATTTTTTTTAGTTTTAAATTTTTAAATGGCCGCCATTTTGTTTCAAGATGGCGGCCATTTAAAAATTTAAGCCAAGCTGGCCAACGAACTCGGTCGAGACATTGGTGAGCTTAATACATACAATTAGTTTCATAAAAATCAATTTATAAATACGAGCGTTATCGTATGACATAGGTCAGATATATATATATATATATGTATGGATATATCTATATATATAAATCAACATTTGAACGGAGGGTGGTTTTGGGGTCTGGGGGTCATGATCGGTGAAAATATATCGAAATTTTCCGGAACTGCTTTCCTCCGAACGGCTGCAATAGGTAGCTTTATACTTTTTAGTATTGAAAGCTACCTAAAAATAACTGGTGGGAATAATCGGGCATTCTGAGCATCTTATGCGTCAAGTATACGTGTCGCTCGTCCCCAAGGGGTTAAGGCTTTGACGTCAACAAACTTTTTGATTCCCCGCGATAATGTTATTCCTATGGGCATAGGATGCATTCGTATTTCTAAAATATCTCCTCGGAAAATTAATATTTTTAATCTCTGTTTTCTTTGTACTGATCTTAAAGAATGTCTCTTTTTTTTTCTTAGTTGTCAATTTTTTTTCTAAAATATATACTGAATTTTATATGAAATGTTAAAATCTTATTCAGTTTCGCTAAGATTTTAACACATAAAAATATAAATTAAGCACATAGTTTAGAAATATTTTGATAACTAAGAAAAAAAGAGATATTCTTTAAGAACAGTATACAGAAAGCAGAAGTTAAAAATATTAACTTCCTGGGGAGATAATTTAAAAATACGAATGCATCCTACGCCCATTGGATTAACATTAGCGAGGGAATCGGGAAGTTTACTGACGAGCAGCCTTAAGGGGAGTCTTCACACACTTGAAAACACCCGCTCGCTAATGTTAAACCTATGACCAGGTTGTTTTCGAATTTTTCGTTTAAATTTGAATATTTTTAAACGATTTTTTTTGCATAAGATAGCTACGGTCGATCCCTAATATGGCTATTTTTTACTTTTTTGATTTCAGTTGCAGATTTTTTTAATAAAGGTACGTTCACTTTCAAAACCGGTTCCAAAAGTGAAAGTACCTTTATTTAAAAAATCTGCGACTGAAATCGAAAAAGTACAAAAAGAAAAAAATATGTTAATTCACATACATATTTTATACCCATTAAGGCATATCACAGATAATAATCTATTTTTTAGGGTTTCGTTCATCTCGTGAAACCATATTCGTCCTGCACCGTTGTCTATCTGTCAGAGAGCCGGTTCTCAGAAATTATATAACATACAGACATGAAATTTTGTGTACTTATAGCTGAATACCTACTATGAAGTTCAAAATCATAAAAATTTGAAAAAAATCGTATTATTTTAATATAGAGAGATAAAAAACCAAAAATCTAACAACTTTTTTCAATTAAATTTAAACATTTTTCGTTATAGCAGTTGCCAACAATTAAAAATCCACAATAAAATTCTTTCTACAATAATTAATTTTCTATTGAAAGATTTCCACGTGAAAAATGAAAATGAAATAAAAAGTTTCACCAATTGAAAAAAGATTAATACGACGTCATATTGGTAATAAAACGGAAATTTTCAAACATTTCTCAATAATACAAGGAGTATGAGTATGTGTACAGAAAGCAGCTTAATAAGCGGGGTGAAGATTTCACAATATCTCGAGGTGTCCGCTATTCAGAGATTTCACTATATTTGAATATTAAAGAATATAGATTTTTTCATTTTCAACATACAATATAAAATTGGTATCAAAGACATAATTGTACATCACTTTTCATTATTAATATGACGTCATTAGAAAATTAAAAAGAAAATTAATCTGACGTCGTATTGGAGGTTTAACGGACTTTTTCAAATGTTTGAGAATAATACAGAGAGAGCATCAATATGAGTAATAGAGAAATCAAGTAGATATGACGTCAGCAATTGATTATAACGTCATATGAGTTTGAGGAACGTATTGAATCATAATAAAAACCCGATTATGGAAATATTGGCATATTTTAACATTTTGAAGGTTTCTATACATCTGTTTAATTTTGAAATTGATTTTTTTTATATCGCATTTAGTCCACATGACAGATATTACTATGATAGAGTATGATAGCGCAGAACGTGCTCATACCGTAGCAATAGCACAATACAAGCCAAATTTCAACTCAGGAGAGAAATCTGAGCGGGGTGAAGATTTCACAATATCTCGAGGTGTCCGCTATTCAGAGATTTCACTATATTTGAATATTAAAGAATATAGATTTTTTCATTTTCAACATACAATATAAAATTGGTATCAAAGACATAATTGTACATCACTTTTCATTATAGCATTAAAACATGATTTATTGTCCTTTCATTGCAGGTTCGGGTCCAGTGAGGGTTGAAATTCGTCGGGTTCGGGTTGGGTTGCGGGTCGACGAAAATTATTTTTGCGGGTTCGAATCGGGTTACGGGTCGAGGAATTTTTTTTTTGTCTGGTTTTGGTCGGTTTGCGGTTTGATTTGAAATGGAATTTGCGGTTTCGGGTCAGGTACAACCCGACTCGTGCAGGACTCTAAGGTGTATTCAAAGTGCAGTTATTATTTTTAACACTTTCCAACATAGTTGAAAAGTGTTTATGAATTCGGTTTGTCTGCATGCCTATCCGCCTGAGTTCTAAGCCTCGTAAATATACCAGAATTACAATGTAATTGATAAATTTTATTGTTGCGTAGTAATACGGCATGCTCGGTATTAAAAATGAAGTGTGTACCATTTGTGGATAATTAGCAGGGGCACTCCAAAGTATTCCGTTACATTGCGGTCAATGAGGGAAAATCGTTTTCAGCGCATTTTAATGATGTTAGACCAAACCTACCAAGTCTCCGGCTTTTTGGATACCAGTAATTTAGTACAGAAAATGTGGTTTTATTTAATCGGAGCATTTTACTATTTAAGGGAATAACATTTTCTCTAAAAAAATATTGGTGTGGAAAAATCCAGAGACTTGGCAACTCTGTTAGACTATTTCGAACACAATGAAATTGATATGCATCACTTAGGTGGACGATAACATAACTATGTATAGACTATGGAATAAGTAGCAGCTACAGTTCATTTGCAGGACACTCAAAAGTATTTTGTTGCATTACGGCCAATGGAAAACATAGTTTTCAATACATTTTAATTATCTTACATAATGGAATTGATATGCATCGCTGAAGTGGATAGCAACATGCTTTCTATAGAGTCCAGGGCTGTCCAACGTGGCGCCCGCGAACGTCATGGCGCCCTTTGTAGGTTTTTTTGCCGCCCTTATTTATATATTTCTTATTACATTTTTTTTAAAACAAAAATCCCGTTTAAAGGATGCTTTCTTTAAAATCCATAATATTTGCATATTTTATTATTATTATAGGCGCGATTAAGGCTCCTTCCCCTACAAAAATTTTTGAGATAGGTCCTCATGCAGAAAAATGTACTTTTAAATTTACTAGGATTTATATGTTTTTTCACTAGTATAAATGTATTTTTATCCACTAGGATTTATGATTATTTCCCTGCAAATTATTCTTACATGGATTTATTGAACAGTAAGATCCTTTTTTTACACTGTGAGATGTATGTGCATTGTATTAGACGCATTATTGGCAATTATGCACGTCAAATCTACCACTATTTCCTTATAGTAATTTTAGCTTCGTTTAATTTCAGACATTCCGTGATTAAATAAAGGGAAGATTACTATTCTAAAATAGTGTAAAATATTTTGGATAAAAAAGGCGATAAATTGATAACACCGATACAGTTTTGAATTCATTCCCCCCGGAGCATTGAAATGTCTCCCCGGAGCCACAAAAATCGCTCCCGGAGTAAAGTGTCTGAATTAAACACTGCGCCGATAAGAAGTGTGAGCACCGCTACCAATACGATAATATTGATACATGTTTTGAGCCATGTGAAATATGGCGCCCTCCATTGATTGCTATCAGCTAAGGTGCGCCCCTGCTTACTGAAAGGTTGGACAGGCCTGCTATAGAGTATAGAGTAAGAAGCAATGATAGCTTTTTTACAAGTACGACAAAAAAAGTTCCATTACATTATGGTTTATGGAGAAAAATAGTTTGCAATGTATTTTAATGATGTTACACTATTTCAATGAAATCGACACACATTACTGTGGTGCACTTTTCACGCGAATAACTCCCGATCGAGGGCGTCTCTTTGGCGTTTGAAGAGGCACATTCCACAACCTTCTGGGAGCGATAGTGGTGTCTAAACCTAACTATCAGTTTACTAACACTTTCTAGTGTGTTTTTATGTGTGTTTCTGTGCGGTCTTCTTGCGGAGTCGATCGCTCACTGATCGTTAGAGATCACCGTAAGTCGAAAGCAAAGCCAAGGGGGGAACTCTCGGTCCGGGCTCGTCCCGACCCGCAGACCGAGGCCTAAGCTGGAAGTTGTCTATGCGTTCAGGGATGGAATTTTCTTCAGCCTCTCGGGTTAGTGAGAGGTACCTATTTCTTCGCCGCCGCCGACGAGTCCAGTAGTAACCTTTATAGGAGCTCTATGTTCGAAAGCGACGGTATCGTAAGAGTTGTCGGGGAAGCTCGGCGTAAGGCCCAGGCCCCGGTTTCCTTTTCGGGTTTCCGGCTCCAAAGCTGTCGAGGGACACCGACAATCTCCCTAAGTATGACGTAGTGGTGTCCCAAGAGGCTGGACTCCACCGCCTATCGCAACGATCTTTGTCGTCAAATTTTGGGGTGCACAGAAGTGATGTACAGGTGGCGGTGTTACTCTTGGCCGGAGTGCTTACCTGTGGGGAGTCCAGGGTCAACAGAGCGTCCCTGGTGGATCACTCGTATGGGTTCACGAGAACCTCGAACCGTCGTTGAAGTTTGTCCGCTTACTGCGGCGAAGCTTAATTTACAGCATCTTTTCTATTGATTATTGAGTACTTAGAATTTATCGTTTATTTATAGAGACACTCAAACGAATTCGGTTAAAGGACTGGTTGTGAGCCAAAACTGCTGTGCGTTTTCAGTTGTGATACGCATTTTTAAACCTAACTAATTTTAGTGTATTACGAGGTGTTTAGATGATATGCTGGGCTGCATGAAAATATTCCCACACATTTCCAGCTATGGACAGAATAGCTGGAACTTAGTACTTAGAATTTATTGTTTATTTATAGAGACACTCAAACGAATTCGGTTGCAGCGGTTCCCAACCTGTGGTTCGCGTACCCCTGGGGGTACGTTATAATCTAGTTGGGGGTACGTGAAAATTACATTGGTAATGGCGGAAAACGCAGAAAAAAGTTAAAATGGAAACAGATAAACAAAACTGTAAACATTTATTTTACAATGAGAGACTTGTGTAAAAAGTAAATTAACAAAGGCTATATACATAAAATGAGGAAAATGCCAAAACTCAGTAATTGGTTGGTTATTCGTTACCATTATATCTGCCAACTCCTAATACTATCTTGCACGTAACTCCCCTTTCCTCCTTTCCTTTAGTATACTTTTCGTTCTAGAAATATGTGGATAAAACATCGGTGATAATGAATCGTATCGGGTCTTCATTGAACCCACTTGAAAGCTGGTCATCATTTGAATTTTTAACAAAGCTTCATTCCTTCGTTGTCAGTGCTTGACTTGAAATCTTTAGCTAATATTTAGTGTTTTGGGGGACTTTATGTTGATACGGTGTTGTGGTTCAAAATAATAAGTGATTGAAAACTGGACTTCTAAAGAGAACTGCATCTAACATTGGTAACTAGCATACGAATATTACTAACGAACGAAAACAAGAAAAATATTTGGAATGGGTTTATGTGAGAAAGGGGTACGTATAAATGAAAAAGTCTAAGCAAGGGGTACGTGGAAGAAAAAAGGTTGTGAACCACTGGGTTAAAGGACTGGCTGTGAGCCAAAACTGCTGTGCATTTTCAGTTGTGATACGTATTTTTAAACCTAACTAATTTTAGTATGTATTAGGAGGTGTTGAGATGATATGCAGGGCTGCATGAAAGTATTCCCACACATTTCCAGCTATGGACAGAAATAGCTGGAACTTAGTACTTAGAATTTATCGTTTATTTGTAGAGACACTCAAACGAATTCGGTTAAAGGACTGGCTATGAGCCAAAATTGCTGTGCGTTTTCAGCTGTGATACGCATTTTTAAACCTAACTAATTTTAGTATGTATTACGAGGTGTTTAGATGATATGCAGGGCTTCATGAAAGTATTCACACACATTTCCAGCTATGGACAGAAATAGCTGAAAATGAATTTTTATTGCGTTATATGTGTGGGTGTGTGTTTTAATATTCATTTAGATATCTCATTTCATTGTATGAACAAAAATGAAATTTATTAACAATATTCCGATATTGTTGAAAAGTGTTTCATAGTATATGGCATGATGCCTGATTTTAATTTCTTGTTAAAAATTAAAATGTTATGCCTGAAAAGGCGTAAAAAATTCTCAACGTCAGCAAATTTAGAAATTTTAATATTAAATATTAATTTATGTGAAAGCTTTTGCAGGAAAATTTGACAGGAAATTATAATAATTCTTATAATTGTTATTACAATTATTCTGTAATAATTGTTAATTCTTATCAATTTGAAGACCTTTCATTAGGTGGTTGTAACGAAATCTTGTACAAAAAATAGAAATTAACATTCCGAAATAAAACTGTTTAAAATTTTTGAATTAAGGTGAGACGTACGGAATTGTGTTAATTTTTTTATGTTATATATTTTATAAATGAAACTGCATAGAAATAAAAATTCACCATCATAATAATGTTCAGAATTAAAAATAGCTTTAATATAACGCTAATCATATACATTATTTATGTTGTCAACATCCAATTTACTATGATTTTACGAAACGCACAACAACGACTGATGTCTCATTCGAAGGGTTTTTGAAGCGACTTTTGACCTGGTACACTCACATTTCGTTAATACATGTTTTTAATTAAAAATTCCTGTCAATTAAAAATTAAATCGGCATTGTTTAATGAAAGGTTTTCCTCAAATTATTGTTGCCACAAAAATAAAATACCGCATTATATAATGCTCAATAATGATTAAAAATAATTAAATAGTACAAAAGAGGTAAAATGTGACTTTTTTCGCGGATTTATCTTATGTGTAAGGTTAAAAACAAAAACTGAAATTGAAACATTTAGAAGAAAAAAATATTATTGATTGATCAAAGCAGTTGTATTTTACACGTGTAGCATAAAAGGTATGATTTGTTATATTAGATTTAATTGTAGTTTAAGTGTATTTCAATTTATTTTTCTTTGTCCCGTATTTTTCCCGACGAAGATGACGTCATCCTCTAATGCAGTTAAAATACAACTAGCTAACTTCGCCCGCTAGCGGGCCCCTAATTTACATCGAGGCCTCGAATCTAACTGATCTAATCTCTATTTGTATAAAACCTCGAAACAAATGAACCTCTAAGGACAAGTAAATAGCGAACTGAACTGAATTCATTTTTAGGTGCGTTTGTAATTATATAAATATGTAGCACCTATAGTCATCGTCTAGTCCGTCCGTCCGTCTGTCCGCATACAACAACGCAAAACTTACCCAACTGAATGGTTTGAAATTTAATATATATAATCGTTGCCAGAATTTTGTCGAGTCATTTAAAATGTTATGAAAATCGAATCAAAACTTAAAAATATATCAATAAAAGTTTTCTTCATTCTATTAAATCCTATCATACGTAATTAATTCAAACATATCCCTTGATAGGCAATGATTCTAGGTTGCCATGGTGATTACGTCGTATTTAAGTTGGAGTCATATTATACTGGTTTCCAAAAATTAATAGGCAGTGACCGATTTTTTCGATTTTAGACGTTTTGTCGAATATCCAGAAATTCTTTACGAATTGTCCTTGAACTTCAAGAATGTAAAGAACATGTTTGACTTCATAAATTTCAGAAAATATTTTGTCGCGAGGACAGTTAAGGGGGTGGGGCAGTAATGCTTTTAATAATAAAATAATATTTGCGATCATTCAAGTAACAGAATATGCTGAAAATGGTTTGTCACTGTAGCAACTGACTATGTTATGTCCTATTCAACATTTGGGTGCATTTGTGTAAACATAACACATATATTCGTGAAGATGTTAAAATTTCTGTGAAAATTTCAAAAGTTTTTTGTTTATAGCATACAGAGTTTACAACCGAATTTAACATCACTTTCAGAAAACTTGACAAAGAACAGAACAAATAGTTTACTGCAATTAAAATATTAATATATGGAGTATTTGATGAGATATGGGTATTTGTATGAAATAAATTTTAACTGCACATGCGCGAACTACAGCAAAGATTTTTTTGTCATGATTTGGTAGTTAGTACTATATATGTTTGGGTTGCTCTATATAGAGCAACACATAATAAAAGACCAGTCAAATATCGTGAAAACTCAAAAAGATACAGGCAATACAGTGAGCTAATTGATAAATTGGAGTGGAAATCCCATATAATCCTATGGGATTCCCCCCTCCCCCCAATTTATCAATTAGCTCACTGTATTGCCTGTATCTTTCTGAGTTTTCACGATATTTGACTGGTCTTTTTTTAAAAGTTGCTTTGTAGAATTGACTATCAAATCATGACAAAAAATCTTTGCTGTAGTTCGCGCATGTGCAGTTAAGACTAATTTCATACAAATACTCATATGTCATAAAATATTTGATATGTTCATCTTTTAATTGCATTATACTATTTCTACTGTTCTTTGTTAAGTTTTTGGAAAGCGGTGTTAAATTCGGTTAAAAACTCTGCATGCTATTAAAAAAATGAATTTTTCACAGAAATGTTAACATCTTCAAGAATATGCGTACTATTTTTACACAAATGCACAAAAACGTTGAATAAGACCTACATAGTCATTTGCTACAGTGAAGAATTATTTTGAGCATTTTCTGTTTCTTGGGGAAACGCAAATATTTTTTTATTATTAAATTTATTATTACCCCCTTATTGTCCTCAATACAAAATCTTCACTGAAAAACATGAAGTCAAACATGTTCTTTACATCCTCAAAGTTCAGGGACATTTCGGGCATTTCCTCACGAGTTTTAGTATATATTCGACAAGTTGTCTGAAATAGAAAGTGACCGGTCACTGCCTCTTAATTTCTGGACATCAATGTATTTCCGTATTACTGAATTTAAAAACCGAATTTGTAAAAAACCTCGGAAATTAATCATATTATAATAACAGACGATATAATTCATTTTTTCGGTGAAATAATAACGATGATTTTTCTTCACATTGTATTGTATTGGATATTTACACATAGTATAACTTTAATGTAACAGAATTGTAATTAATTGTTTGTAAAAGTGTATTGAAACTTAATTTCATAAAATAAAATTAATATCCATAATATGAAAATCTGCACAATTAAATAAATTTTGTATTCATACATTTTTGCATAAGAGTGCAACAGCTATTGCACCAAGATCTGAATATTTATAAAACTAGTTATACCACGAAGGCAGCTCATTTGTCACTTTGATGTACAATTTCCAAATTGTTTTTTTCTGGTTTTGTTTTCCGTTAGTAATTTTAAGTTTGGTTAATTTGGAGTTATAGTTTAAGTTGGTATTATTTTAATGTTTATATGAATTGTTGTTATTTGATTTCCGTCTTTCTAGTGTGGTTGATATTAACATCTATAATTAGAGTTTGAATTATATATATATATATATATATATATATATATATATATATCCTCCATTATTATTTCGATTATGTAATGATGCTAGGTGCAAGACTTGTCCCTTTGCTTCTCAGAAACAAATTGTATCAGATCCTAATTTATCAATTTTTTGTAAAGCCTTTAATGTTATATATAGTATTAAGCGTAACTTATGCGGTTTGAAATATGTGGGTGAAACATCGGGTCCATTACATAAACGTATTAACATCGTTCAGACACTTAACAAGAACACAGCAAAAAATAAACAGTCTACAGCAGAAATACAACATTTTCATAAACATAAATTTAAAAATACTACAATTGGAATTATACAAATTATAAAATCTAAATCAGAACGTTTGTTCTTGGAGTCTTCATATATGAAATATTATAACACTATTTATCCTTATGGACTTAATAGTGAATTATTTAACAGACCAGTTAAAGTTTTTTCAACAAATAATACTAAAGATTATTCTCCTATTTATCCTACACTTAATCATAAATTAAATAATAAAACTACACGTAACAAGCGAGGAAAGTGTACTGCTACAGATGTTATTTCCAAAAAATATATTGTTAAACAAATAAATTCTCTTCAGCATAACTACAATAAGAATTACAACTGGTTATTAATTCGAAAATACATATTTGCTATTAAAAAGAAACAGATAGTGCAATATTTAAATGTGTTTCTTTGTAATTCTTACTCAAATCATTTCTCTGATATTTTTTATGATCTTATTATGACTAGAGCTAATTTTTTCAACATTAATTTACATAAAAAACAAAAAATTCAAAACACATACTCAAATGATAATCACTTTTTCAAATCAAATCTTTAATAAAATTAATATTAATTCTATAATTAATGATAAAAACTGTTATTTTCCTATTAATAATCTTCAAATTTCAAAAACATTTAAATATCCTAATACAGTCGGACGAAAGATTTTTAACTATAATGCATTTTCAAAAAATACATCTGATGCAAGTTCTTTTCCGTGTAAATGCATTGACCCCACTCTAAAAAAATACGTTAATAATGATCATGGACATATAATCACTGGTAATCTTGATATTGTGAATAATTTTAAACTGCAAAAACTAATGGGTTATGGTACTAAATATAGGCTTCCTTCTAAATTTAATATAAATTCTATTATAAAACAGTTTATATACGATATAGATATTTTCATTTATAAAATTTCAATCTCATATAGTAAACCTATTGAATATTTTAATCAATGGAAAATACTAGTTATAGAAAAATTAACTGTTTCTTTAAAACATAATTTATCGCATCTGGTTAAAATTAACACTAAACACTTGTTCCAGCAAATTACTAAATTACAAAAAAAACTTTGTAATCACATACATCGACAAATCTCCCAATAATTATGCAATCATATGTAAATCTTATTATCACCGGCTACTTACATCTTGTATTTCTACTAACAAATCGTTTCAAAAAACTAATGAAAATGTAATTGTAAATAATCGTAAAATTCACAGTTATTATAAACTATTAAATATTTCTTCTACTAACTTTAATTATCCTTATTTAGTTCTTATACCCAAATTTCATAAAAATCCAATTAAATTTAGGACTGTAACTATTGGGTGCAATACATGTAATAATATAGCCAATAAACATCTATTAAAAATTCTCAATCAAATTTATACACTGACAACATCCACTGATAATACACATTGTATAAAAAATAGCTATCAACTCGTCGATATTTTAAAAAATCTTAAATGTGTTAACAATATATTGACTTATGATTTCAAAGATCTTTTTAATAATATAGATTTATTAGATCTACATAATGTTATAAATGCATTATTTAATAAGTATCATCATACACTAAATTAACCTATTCATATAGATACTGCTTATTTTAAAACTTTAACAAATTTCATTATATATAATAATTTTATACTGCATGATAATACGTTATATTTACAGAAAGTCGGTATACCACAAGGGGGATGTACATCTAGTATACTATCAGACTTATACTTGTATCACTATGAACGTACTTTTATTAACAGAAATATACATTTATATCGTTATATTGATGACATAATTTTAATTGCCACTGATCACACTAATATATCTATATTTCCAGTTGATTATCCTACTAATTTAGAATTAACGGAAAACCTCCTTTCTAACAATACTATTAACTTTTTAGATCTTAAAATTACACTTAAAGAAAACAAAACAATAATTGATCTTTTTGATAAACGTAAAGAATTTAAATTTAAAGTTTATACATTTACTAATTTTAAATCCTGTATTCATAATTCTGTATACCGTAATATACTCCTTAATCATATTTACAGAATAAAAAGTTTATGTTCTTCTCAACTCATTAACAGCAACATTAAAAAACTAATCTATGATGCATTACAACATGGTTTTCCAAAAAATTCATATATTCTTTAATATATAATTAGTACTTATATGATCTATACAACCAAATTAACACATGCGTTAAAAAATGTATAAAAAATATATATAATGTTAAAAAAAAATTAATTAATTAATTAATTATAATAGGACGGCTGGGTGGGTAGATGTTGGATTGAGGAGGTGTGTGGCGGAGTTGTATGGAAAAAACGCATGGTTAATTTATTTTACACACAAAAAAAAAAAAAAAAAAAGAGGGCATTTTGATTTACACATATGCTTACTAATACACTTTTTGTAATGGACATTGGTGTAGTACTTTTATATGTGAATTACCGTAGTTATATATAAATCTTCATTAATTAATTTAAATGAATTATTCATTACTATTAAGAATGTTTATTGATTTATTGTATTTACTTTTATGCCCATGGGGGACAATATCATATTCTAATATAATGTAATACTTTATTAAACACTAATATAATATATATTATTTCAAATTAATTTTATTCCCTAACAACTTTTATCATGTGAATTTAAATTTTAACTTTGTATGCAAAAACATAATTTGTTACTATTAATTTCAATATTTAATTAATATTATTTTTAAATCCATAGTATCTTAATTCACATAATTTAGTATTTTAATTTGCCCACGGTGGGCAATATCATATTCTAATATCATATTCTAATATAATGTAATACTTTATTAAATGCTAAAATTATATGTATTAATTTAAATTAATGTTATTCCCTATCCTATTGTATCATATGTTTAATATTAAATTTATCTCCATAGCATCTTTATTCACTTTTAGTATTTTAATTAATCATTACTACATCCAATTTTACTTTAATGTAATTGGATTTATTATTCATTTTATATTTAATTTCATATATATTTATTATTAAATATTATTTATTTTATTTTTATTTCATTTATATTTATTAACTAATTACGACCACCTAAGATAGAATGAATTTATTTTTAATATTGATTTTTTCCATTGTATTTCACTACATATTTTCTCATAGATGGCAGCACCATGGCTTGTTGCTTAAAATATTCAATATTTCCATGTAGTTTATTTTCAAAATCATAGATGGCAGCATGCTTTTAAAAAACTCCATACATCCATGTAATTCATTTTCTAAATTGACAACAGGGTTAGTAATCTTCTAAAACTGTTTTTGGCAACATTTAGTAAATTATTTTTTGCAATTCATTGCCTTTATATGTCTTCATGTATCTGGTATGTGTTGGTAGTAGGAATCCATCATCTTCATCGTGTAGATTTTGGCATTTGTCGATCTATTATCCAGTTCTTCTCTTATAATTCTGGGTAAGGTTTCTCTCTTTTACTTACCCATCATACGTAGTATAGGGTAAGTCTTGTAATCGTTTTGAAAATCGAAAAAAAATTTTTGACGGATTTACACGTTTCAGACACTGGAGATTCCGAAAAACATATTTTTAGAAAAAAAATTTTGCCGTCCGTCTGTGTGTCTGTGTGTGTGTCTGTGTGTGTGTCTGTGTGTGTGTCTGTGTGTCTGTAAACGCTCTATCTCCCGAACAAATTGAGATAGAGACTTGCAATTTGGTATGTACTTAGTATGTAATAATGGGAAGAAGCCTATTTCATTTCAATAACCTCGATTAACCGGAACAATTTTTTTCGGACTCTCGAAATATTCGTTCTGATGAAAGGTATATAAAAATTTTCGAAATTGTTTATTTTAAGGAGCAAATATAAAAGACAATAAAAAAACATAAATTTTGCATAAAACATGAAGTCGATCGGATAATTAGTTGCCGAGATATTTGTAATCCTATTTTCCACACTCTTCGATTTTTCATGACCCTGTATTTCATCCAAATTTCACTTCAAAGATATATTTTAATTGGAAATTTGACGCTTAATCAGATGCAATAAACTGCTAGTTAATAGGATTATTATTTTTGGAGTTATAAGGATGTTTCTTTCAAGCAATTCAGTAATCGAGACTTTAAAGTTTGTGACGTCATCAAGCCACGATTTTATTTGAATTGCAATGCATTTTATAAGTAGTTTACACATTTTAATTTTAATATTTTACATTATGCATATCCATGATGGGTAAGTATTACGGTGGCCCCCAACGACTAGTTTAAGTATTGTATTTGTTTTATGAATTTTCAGTCTTTTTTTTTTTTAATTAGATGGTTATGGTCATAGAGTGGTCGTCCCAAATTCATATTTTTTAGCAATTTTAATGCTAATATGAAGATGAAACCACTCATTTTATTTGTGGAATTTATGCATTTGGGACTTGATAATTCTGTATAAATTCCACAAATTTCATTCATTCTATTTTATCCAATTTTTAATTTAATTTCTACTTCTTTTATATTAGTATCTAATATCTATATTCATTGTGCTGGGGTTACAATTTCGTTGTCAATAAATTATTACTTCCTAAATCATAATTTCCAGTTTCAGTTGGTGTTATCGTAATGTTTCATTAATGGTTATATATATATATATATATATATATATATATATACTTACTACATAGCAACTGGTTGTGTTGCATGAGGTCCTTCGATTGTTTGGGGGAAAAGAAATGTAGTTTTATTACATGCTTCAAATTTTTAGTGCTAATAATTCCAAATAAATTGTAATTTAGAGTGTTTTTAGAATGTTCTCCACTTTGCAATTTTAAAATTTCATATTTTTTAGAGACCGTTCTTAGAGAGCATTTACATCTTAAAAGTAACTACCATGCGCAATTTGAAGTCTCTAACCCCAACAATATCATAGAAATCGCAATTTTAGAACATTTTTTGCTCCTTCATCTCCGAGGGGATTGTTGTACCGACTATAGCCTATGTTGTAACAGAGATTGTTACCAAAATTTTGCGGCCATTATTTTTGAAATCGGCCCGGTAGTTCCAGAACCGACAAATACGTACAAACAAATACATCAATGTTACTTCTTTATAATATTAGCTTATAAATATGTTATGTGTTAAAGATTAACAGTCCCCTTAACTCCCTCTTTCAGTGAATTTTCATGCATTCTTCTTTAAGTTCCTTATAAAATTTATATGGAGCAGAACTTATTGCCGTTTCCCTACATTTAACAATTTTTGATTTTTTTTTTTTTTTTTTTTTTTTCCAGGAGAGGAAATCGTGAATGACTCATTTCAAGTTCCATCTTTTCAGCTGATTCATCATGGATCAAAAAGGTATACAACCAACAGATTTAAAAAAAAAAAAAAAAATCATTTTTAACACTTTCCAACACAGTTGAAAAGTGTTTATAAATTCAGTTGGTCTGTCCGTCTGTCTGTTTGTCCTAGCTCTAACTCGCGTAAATACAGTCGAATTGTCGTAGTACGATCAACAACTGCGAGTTCGAACAGTTGATGTGGGTTAAGGGGCTTCCGAGTTGCGATCAACTTTACGCCCCGACTATTTGTGAGTAAAGTGTCTTGTAAATAATCAGCCGTTGGGAAAAGTTAAATGTCGTATTAACTACATAAGAAAGAACAATTAAACAATGGGATTAAAATAAATTTGGAATAAAAAAGTAAAGCAAAAGAGATTAAGGTTAGAGTCTAATAAATGGAAAAAAAGTAAAATGGTATAGCTGTAATTATAATTAAATACTGAACAGTCCGGAACAGTTGATGCCGGTTGAGGGGCTTCCTAGTTGCAGCAACTTTACGCCCAGTCGATTGTGAGTAACATGTCTTATAATACTGAGCCGTTGGGAATAGATAAGATTGCTTTAAAGAGCAAATAAAATAGAAAGAAAAGAAAATTTTAAAATGGAAGAAATAAATTTGGAATATATAGAAAAGCAATAGATTTTAAGGATAGAGTCAGTAATAGGAAGATAAATGGTATAGCTGTAGTAATATACTACTGTTAATTAATACTGAACAGTTGCCGAACAGTTGATGTCGGTTAAGAGGCTTCCGAGCTGCGATCAACTTTACGCCCAGTCTATATGTGAGTAACCTGTCTTGTAAAATAACCGCACCTTTTTATCATTAATAAATGTCTTATTAGTTTTACTGGTATGAAATGAATATTTTTATCCTGTTTTTGTTGTGCGTTTATCCGGATACTTTCAAACGCAAATGTTTATATTCAACCCCGTGTTCAAAGTTGGGGCATTTCGGGTATTTCCTCACGAGTTTCAGTAGATATTCGACAAAATGTCTGAAATCGAAAGTGTCTAGACACTGCCCCTTAATTTCTGGACTCCGTATGCTCGGTATTGAAAATGAAGTGTGTAGCATTCATGGTTAGTTTACAGAGGCACTCAAAAGATTTCCGTTACATTATGGTCTATGTGTAAAAATCGTTTGCAATGTATTGTAATGATGTTACACTATTTCGAAGATTCTGAAATTGATATACATCATAGAGGGACACAACAAGATGCTTACTGTAGAATAGGGTGTGAATAGCATTTACCGTTCATATACAAGGACACACAAAAGACTCCGTTCATAGCGTCTATGAGCGATAATTGCTGGAAGTGCGGTTTCAGTTGTGCTGTACCTTTTTAAATTTAACTATTTTTTTTTTAATATTACTTGGTGTGTCTAAATTCTATAGATCGTATACAGGGCTATAAAAATAATTCGAGTGCATATTCGTTTATTGACGGAAATTGCTGAAGGGAAATTTTCGACATATTTACGCGTTTCCTAATTGAACTAAATTTTTGCGTAATATGTAGCATATATACAAATCGACCGATTATATACAGGGGCTCACAAAATAATTTGAATTATTTTTCGATTATAGATGAAAATTGCCAAAATTGAGTTTTCAAATATATTATGTGTCTTCCAAATTGTTTACTTAGGTATCACTTTATTAAGCAGTGAAGTTTTGTTACAGCATTCAGAATGTGTTGGAAAGTGTTTCATAATTTATGCTTGACGCATGATTTTTCTTTCTTGTTACTTTTATTATTATTTTTACTTTTAACTTTATCTCGAAATTAGCATGAATTATGTCCGAAATATTTGTATAAAATAATAAGTAAATATAATAAAATTTTTAAACTACTAATCCTATCTCAACTGCATGTAAATTATTTTCAAAACTTGAAATTATCCCGAATTATGGTATCATTAGTCGATATATCGAATTTAAAATTTATTGTTGGCCTTTCGATTTAACTTTGGATATTGACGCTATAGGTAATATATTTTTTAGAAATTAACGAAATTTCAGAAACAGTTTATTATGTTAAATGCAGTTCGAATGTATCTAGTATTAGGAAATATGTCTTGCTATCATTACTTTTAATTTTTTTAAATAAGGGATACAGCAAATAGAATTTTAAAAGTCATTATTTGTAAAATAAAATAAATAAGAAAACAAAAGAAAATTCCTTTTCACAAATAATAATAATAATAATACTAAATAAATAAATAAATAAACAAAATAAAATCAGTCGAGTTATTTGCTGTTACTTTTTTCATGTCTTGTAGTTATTTTTTTCCAGTATTAAACATACAGGGTGGTCCAAAAATCCTTGACACATTTTAAAATTCAATAAAAAATAAAGCAATTGGCGTGCGAGAGTGCTGTTTGGAAGATAATACTTCTTATAATGGAAAATTTTGTTTAAGCAAATTAAAAAAATAGTTCCAAAAATATCTCATAGGGGGCGTCACTTCTGCGAAGCTACCAAATAGGTAGAATGCCTTTATATATAACAGTTGCTAAAGATGCACAGTGTGTATGCACAGTTTTTGTCCAAACTATGACAATCCACATTCCAGAACTTAACAATGCTCGGCTTCATGAGTTCGATTAGACGAGTGAGACAATTCAACAAACACTAGTTTGGTGATAATAGAAAGCTCGGCAAGCTGCTTGGCGATTCATTTTTATCCAAAATCGTATCGACCAATCAAATTTTTTGTGCGTATGCCGCTTTTATTTTACAGAGGCATCCTATGAGTCTTGGAGAGCTTTCTATTATTGCCAAACTAACGTTTGTGGAGTTGTCTCACTTGTCTAATTAAATACAATAAGGCGAGTATTTTTATGTTCTGGAATGTGGGTTTGGCATATAGTTTGGATAAAAACTGTGCATACGCTGCTTTGTACGTCGTTCTCCACTATTTATCTATCTATCTATCTATATTATAAAGGCCAAACGTGTCCGTGCGTAACGAATACGTCATTTTGCGAATGGCAACAGCTGACGATGAAATTTCGGTTTTGTGATTTTTGCTATTGCAATTTTTTAAATTTCTAAACATAGCACATTTTCAATTTTTACACCGTTATAGAACAAAAAAATTTTACTTTCAAATGCAATTTGTTTGAAAACTATATCTTAATTGCCTGATATATTATGGCTTATAAAATAATTTTTTAACATGAATTTTGAAACGCCCAATAAACAAATGGAAGAATGCTGCCATTATAAATTTTTAAATAGTTACAGGTAGTAAAATTAATGAATTTTGAAATAAAAACGTCACAAGAATAGGGTGCCTTTATATGAGAGTAGCGTTATACCGGATACAAAATTTGATTAGTTCAGACGATTTTGGAGAAAAGGAAGCCTTGTAATAATTTAAAAATTTAAAAGAAAATTATTTGTTTACACCATAAACAAACATCGGATATTTTAACAGATAATATAAACAGAAGATATTGTTTTAGATATTGCATTTTTATGAATAAAATATAAAAAAATTATATCACAAATTTAATAAAAGTGCATATAAAAAGTTAATATGAGCAGTAAGAAACCACGTTTTAATTCATATTTCATCAGTATTACAAATAATGTTAACGGTCATTGCGAAGTTGGAAAAAACGAATATACATGAAATTCGTTAATATCGCGATCACTATATCGCATGCATAAGATGATGAATAATAAATTAACAAAGAAGCATCACTGGATGCAGCGAACTCCCTGTATTAATAATACCAAAAAAATAAAAAATAAACAAAACCCTTGAAATTCGTTAATGTCGCGATCACTATATCGCATGTATGAACGCTTAGTACAAAAAACTTGATGGATACCGCATGTATGAACGTTTCACGCACAAGAAAAGCACAGAAACCAGTAAAAAAAAATCACTAAATGCAGCAACTTTGACAAATAAAAATATGAAAAATCTATTAGATTTAGGGAAAAATGGTTTTCGCCTGCGTTCTGTAACCCGGAAAGACCGGGTTCGATTCCCTAGTTATGTATAATGGCATTCTAGAGAAGTAGCCGAAGTAACGCCATCATTAACGCCATCGTGTTTTTTTTTCTTCTTTTTTAGAAAACATATTCTATCTTTGAAAGTATTTTCTACTTTTTAAAAAGACTAAGTAAACTTCAAAAAAATATTATAGATAATATTATGATTATTTTTCTTTTCCTGCAGCAGAGAGTGACATCCAAACTACAAGAGATTTCATACGTTCTTTGACGGATCACCAGCCTCGCACTCCAGATTTGAGTATCTGTTTCGAAGCAAGCTCTGAAGAATCGGAACATCTACCTTCTATCAGTGTGGTGGAAGAAGAGCAAAATCATAGCAAACGGCTGAAAGAAATATCAGCCACTGAAGGAACTACAACGCCCCAAACAAAATTAAAGGGCCGAAAAAGAAAGCAATTAAAAGATACGAGAGTAGATTTAAAAATTGAAAATGGACAAGAAGTGACACCTTCAGACATACAAAGTAAGAACTGCCAAAGAACAGCATTCTTAGAACTTCCTGTTAAAAATCAAAACGCAGGAAGACCAATCAAAATGCATGAAGCATCGACGATGCAGCATGAAAATGGCGAGAAAACAGTATCAGGAGATTTCCAGGATGTAACAACACAATCAGCATTGCAAAACAAGCAGTGCAAGACAGTGAATTCTTCCCAAATGCAAAATAAAATGTGTCAAATTGCAGAATTTCCGCGAACGCCAAAGGCTGAACACGGGTCATTACCAATTCTTCTCCAGAGGCTTGAAAAATATTTGACACATCTTGAAGATAAAAGCTTCCAAACACCATCAATTTTGGTGCTACTTGAGCTGCATTTCACGCATTTTGAAATCAAACTGAAAAAATTAGTTGTTTCTCCAAATTCAGTTATATTCTCGTCTCTGCTGTGTAATGAACACTGTAAACGGTGCAATTTCATCAGATCTAATATTAATCAAGATGCAATTACTAGATCATCACCCATTCAAAAGGAAAGTCAAAATAAAACGATATCGCCACAACCACCGGTAAAAAGTTGTTTGAAATCCACACCACCTGGATTCGGAGATTGTCAGACTCAAGAATTTTCAGAAATGCAAACTCAGTTGAATCAAACTCAAGGGATGAGTTTACAATCACAAAATAGAGAGGCCCGAATATGGTCACTTCTGAAACAGATTGAACAACATCTAACACACCTGAAAACTAAGCAACCTCAACACCCATCGCTTTCTCAATTATTGGAACAGCATTTAATTTTGTTTCATATCGAACTGAATGCTAAGATAAAATCATTATCCCAGTTAGAGGAATCTAAGTTTATGGAAAATCAGATTTCTGGAACACTGAAGGCAGCTGATAATCGGAACAACAGCAACTTCGGAACAACAGCAACCTCATTAGAATCACTATACAATCCTTTTAAAAACACAGTACAGTCAGGATTGCAAACAAAAGAGTGTCAAACAACAAAGACATCAGAACTGCCAGATGAAAAAGGCTGCACTCTAGAAAATCCTTTGAAGCCACAAAACAATGTAAATGTAATAAAATCAACTATGCAGAAGTTTCAAGACGTTCTAATTTCCTTTATGAATTGTGAACCAGGAAACACAGTTGTGAAGGCAAAACAACTTGGGAAACGGAAAAGGAAACCATCAAAAACTTGGAAAATTACTCGGGATACAATTTCAGGAGTAATAAGAATGAAACGTTGCAGTGCAACGACTTCTTCGGAATCATCAGACGAAACACCACAATCAGAAAACGAAGATATTGCACCTCAGTTTACTCCAGGAACATTAGATGACTCAAAACAATTAATAATTCCCGAAGGATTAAAGAATAGTCAGCTTAAAAATGATATGTCATTGAAATCACCAGGTAAAAATATGGAAGCTTTTCCTTCAAGCTGTCAGAACGTTCAATATGGAAAAGAGCAATCCATCCAATCTTTAGAATTATCAATCGAACAATGCCAGAATTCATCATGTATTAAAATAAAAGAAGAAGTACAAGAAACTTCTGAAGTGACAATAATTAGTGAAAGCTCAGAGCTTAAAAATTCCTCATCAAAGTTACAGGGATATACGCAGAATCAGCTTCCTAACAGTAGTCAGTTTTTACCAGCTGTTTACTCTTCTAATCAGTTTAATGATACTGTGCAAAATCCCTTTCCATCTTTAAATAATGGATTAGGTACTACATATCCACTACATACTAACAACAGTTTTGAAACACAGCAAATTATGGCTTCTCAAAATCCAAATATTTTACCAAATGCAACATTACACAAGAGGAGACCTAATCTCAGTCGATATTTTCAACCATACGAAAATAATATCCCTTCAGCGTTACACCAAACAGATATTAGAAAAAACATACAGCGATATGCATACAACAGATATGAAGTTAATTCAAATTCTGAGTACGTCCCTGCAATGAACACTGCACCATTATATGCACAAAATCATAGTGCAGGCTTTAATGTGTCAGAAAACACCACTGAAAGAATCGTAAACTGTCCAGAATATATGAGATCCCAAAACGCTCAAATAAATTCGGGTTTGAGTCATATAAACAATGTTCCTGTTGGAAACAATAAAACGTCTATTCCTTATCATGTCAGTCCTCAAAACAATTTAGAAGAAACATGGCTGGAAAACTGGGCACATTTGTTATCCGAACAAAATGCAAGCGTTGGGAACAACACGCTTTCTGATAACAAATACTATCAAGATCCTCGATTACTTAATAATAGCGGACAATATAATTATCCCCCAGTTGGATATGCTTTTTCTGGGCATAATATTGACAACCCAAACGACGTTTTGCAGCATTTTAACTCAAATGCCAATGGAAGAAAAAATGTTTCAAGCATTTATAAATCTCCGCCGCCCCTAAATATCATGCAGCCATTCCAGCACATGGGCAATCCGTCCAAATTCCCGAATGAAATAAGTGCAATTCCTCGAACACCTGAATTACAGCTAGTATATAAAAGCTTAACGCCCGAGAGCAATACGAAAAGAACACCCAGCTCGAATGGATTGCAAACTTACCCAGAAAATTTGCTGTGTAATAACAATTTACACTATGGTATTGAAGAAATATTTGGTGAAAATATTCCAGACATTAGTGAAGCAATATGTAGTGCAAATATTGAAACATATAACAAAGGATATCAATCTCCAGGGTCTGTTAAAACGAATATGACAACATTTGCCAATGATCAGTTTGTTGAAAATTTAAGAAATATTGGTGGGCTATTTCAAAAGAAACAAAACAACATCACTTCTCCAGTACTTTCTTCAAACAACTGCATGAGTATGAACACGCAGACCGAATCAGTGGCTCAAACTTTTTACAGAGATGATAGCCCTAGATGTTTACCTTATAACGAAACAGCTATTAATAGCAGTATAAGAAATAATATACTGTGTCAACCAAGATTCCAAACTCTTTATAGAGATGGTAGTCCGAGAGGTGTCGCAAATGCTGAGACAACTTTTCCTCAAAACATATCAGTTCTAGAAAGTCTTCAACAACCAAAACGAGATCAAATAAATAAATGTGCAAGAGACACTGGAAATGAACGCAACTCGGATGCAGCTAATACTTTATACGGTGCTGCATGCATTACAATGCAAAAATGCACAACAAGAAATCAACGTCCGAAATCAAATACTGATTTTTCACAAGGATGTTTTCCACCACAAAAAATAGCTTCTGATAACGAGTTGGGAATTCAAATTCTTCCTAAACGCAGAGGAAGAAAACCGAAAACACCTGCCAATACTAAAATTGCTAATATTAATTCTGCTAATACATTTCCACCAAAAATTTCACCATTCATATCTTGTCAGGAAAGTAGCTGTCCTTGCACACAAGCTCAGGAACATAAAGAAATAAAAAAAAATGCAGAAGGAGACAGCATGGATAAAATCACTAAATTCACCATTGGCCTTTTTGAGAAACAAGATTTTTGTCAATTTTTCAAAGTGGTTCCAAATAATGGATATCCTGTACAATACCGGAGATTACTTAGAAGACTATGGGAAGATTCTCAGGTCTTGAATTACTACAAAACTACAGGGCAGCATATATCACCTGAAATGAAACAACAGATTTTAAAAAACAACCCACACCCTGTATCAATTCAGAAGCCCCAAACTTAATCTATCAATCTATCTGCACGTTTTCAAAAAGTTTTAATCTCGTTATGAACTTTACTAGTTAAGTTATTATTAAATGTTAATTGTGTTAAGAAGAATTTTTGATTTTTACTTTCTTCTATCTGTAATAGAAGAAAGTATTGTAATCGAGATTTTTTTTTCGACGGATTTACACGTTTTAGGGGTCAGAGATTCCGAAAAACATGTTTTTACAAAATGTTCGTCTGTCCGTCTGTCTGCCCTCCTTGTATCATCGAAAAGTGTATGGAGTTATGCTTCAAATTGAACCAATTTTTTTTTCTATGTTTTTTGTTATGGCCAGCAGGTCCCACTTGAATTTGGGGATATTTTGACGAAAGGGGGTGCTGTAATCGCGATTTTTGTTCCATTTTCACTATTGTATCATCAAAAAGTGTATGACGTTATGCAGATAATAGAAACAAATTTTTTGTATATGTTTTTTACTACAGCCTGCATGCCCCAGTTGAATTTGGGGATATTGCGCCTGGAGGGGTCGCTGTGCTAGCCATTTAAGGATTTCAATTTCAAAAAGATGTACAAAAAAAATAGAAATCCTAAAAAAATGTTTGCGTTAGATGTTCGGCCTTGATCCAAGGATTCCAGAGCATTGTTTGTTTTGCCTCTATCTTAAAAAATGACTGAGAAATAGCAGTTTGAAATTATAGGGTGGCTGACATTTTGAAACAACACAGTAGGATTCCTCTATAAACGGGTTTAATTTATGATTTTTAGTGAACATGGTTTCACCAAATTTTCTTTCATTGTTGTAAAAGATCGTTTCAACACTTACACGCTTAATTATCACACTATAAATTTATATTCAGCATCAAATTCTCGCCAAGCTTGGCGACAATTGGTGAAATATCGCCAAATTTGGCGAAAAAAATACATTGCCATATATGAAGCCAACTTGGCTATGTCTGTCTAATTTGGTGATATTCTCATTCAAAATCAATATTGACGAGAACTGGAAATGATTCTTCTGTAATCGCATTCCGCGCATTTTAGCTTCGTGTATTTTCAGTAGAATTAGCTAAAATCTCAAAATCAAGCAATAGGGAGGCTATCTTTTCCTGCCGGTACAGGCCAGAAGGGCTTTTCGTAGTTTAGTATAATACATTGGCTGCTCGCATCCAGGTAACCCGACGATTCGCAAGCAGCTGACGTACAACAGAGTGACGAAAAATATTGATTTTTTTTTATGGTATGATAGCGAATTTTGGAGCATTAACATGTAAGAGATATAAGAAAGTTTTGGGATTGGCCTATCCGACTAGTTTATCTAGCTTACCGATCAATAAAAATAAATCGAGGGAGACACATAATAGATGGTACAGTAGAATCCCGCTAACTAACCTCCCGATATCTTGACATTCCGTATAACTTGACGATCACATTTTTAAGTTACTAAATGATTTTGGTGGTCAAGCAGAACATTATTCATTAAATAAGTAAATTTGAATAAGTTATTGAGGTTAAATGTTTTTTTAAAACGATTTCTCATATTATTTGTACATTTATGTAGGCCCATCACTAAACCTCTTACTTATTATTATATCTATATTCACTATATAAACTCTCAAATGAATACGATATTTGACTATGTTGTTGAGCTAGAGTATGGAATTTAATCCTTTGAGAAATAGTCATCACATCGTGCGCAGTTTGTTTTCTAACTGGAATTCAATATACAGTGTGGCCATAATTAAAGTGACAGTACTCAGTGTGCTTTGTAGCGCGACCTAACAGCGAGAATGGAGCCAAATTTTGTATCATGATTGTACAAGACGGAAGACGAAGGATTCCGCGAAAAAATTAATTCAAAAAGTCACCGCTAGGTGGAAATGTGGCGCTGTGTAATAGAAAAGAGAGTAAAAAATGCAGAATCAATACCGAGATAAAGTTAAATGTGCTAAACAAAAGTTAATTTTATTTTGGTATTGATGCTGCATTTGTTAAAATCTCTTTTCTATTTCACGAAGCCACATTTCCACCTAGCGGTGACTTTTGGAACTATTTTTTTTTCGCGGAATCCTTCGTTCCCATTCTTGTTTAATCATAATACAAAATTTGACTCCATTCTCAAAATTAGATAGCATTACAGAGCACGCTGAGTATATTGTACAAGTTTATGGAAATAATAACAAACTGTTTAATCGTATAAGTTTAAATTCATTAAGTATTGCGTATTTAAATACACATTTATCAAGCAATTTCCAAATGCATTAAAATCGCTTGAATTTGGCGAGGAATAAATGTTGTTCGCCATACTGCGTCTTTTCGCGCCAAATACTCGTAAGTATTTTATATTTTTACAGATTTTTTACTGGAATTCTGCAACTAAATTTGACAGATCCTATATACATAAGTAGTTTCATTAGCATTTAAAAAATATATATGTTTGGAGTATGAGCTTTAAGGAGACATTCCTTGTCAGTTCACATTAGTTCTAGCTTGTATGACTCTACTGTATCACAGAACGCGCCATTACACGTTTTGAAAATCAGGGCTGTTCTCAATATTTTAAGATGGTTACAAGATATGAATAGTCTGTACAATATCGTATATTGTTTAGACAACTATGGCAAAATGCTCAGGTCTTAAACTATTACAGAACTACAGGCCGTCACATATAATCAGAAATCTTCATCTTATAACGATTCAGAATCATCAGACTGAATCCATCTGCATGTTTTGAAAAAATTTTGACTCCTTTATGATTTTTTACTATTTAACTTATTAATAAATGTTCATTGTGTGTTGGATGTATCTTTCTCATTTTCTTTGCAACATATATATGTCTACTGTAATGAACAAAAATGATTGCTATTTTTCACCATTTAAATAAATGTGATAAAAACATCATATGAAATCATAACACACCGTGTTGAATATATATGAACTCTGAAGTAACAAGTTATAACTAGTCGGATATGCCAATCCCAAAACTTTCTTCCATCTCATACATGTTAATACTTCAAAACTTGCTATTAAATCGCCTATAAAATCAATATTTTTCGTCATTCTGTTGTACGTCAGCTGTTTGCGAATCGCCGGGTTACTTGGATGCGAAACACCCTTCGCTACACTAGCAGCCGATGCACAGCACAACAAAATTGCTATTACAGCGCCTCCTTGCGGCGGAATAGCCCCGAATTTGAAATTTGGCTCAATTCTATGTGTCACTTTTTGATGATACAATAATAAAAATGGAACAAAAATCGATATCACAGTGCCCCCTTCCGGCGGAATATCCCCAATCTCAACTGGGACCTGTAGGCCATAGTCAAAACATATATATAAAGCTTGGTTCAATTCTATGCATAACGTCATACAATTTTCGATGATACAATAATGAAAATGGAACAAAAATTACTATCACAGCGCTCCCTTCTGGCGGAATATCCTCAAATTCAATTGGGACCTGCTGGTCATAGCCAAAAATATATAAATGAAATTTGTTTCAATTCTATGCATAAGTTCATACACTTTTCGATGATACAAAGAGGACACATAGACAGACAGACATTTTGTAAAAACATGTTTTTAAGGTTCCCTGACACTTAAAACGTGTAAATCCGTCGAAAACCGGAAGTCGAAAAAAATTTCGGCTACAGTTCTTTTATAGTGTTTTTTTATAGATAGAAGGAAGTAGAAAGCAATTCATGTCCAACAATTGAGAACACAGAAGAAGCCTAACATTTTATATTATTGTAGCTGAGTTTTTGACTATTTTGTGAATATCGTGCTAATTAAATACTAGGTTGAAACCCCCAGTTATTGACACCTAACCAGTAACTGACACTTGAGCAAAAGTTTAACTAAAATAAGCATTTTGTTGTGAAATTCTGCAAAGTAATGTCATCTAATGGTAAATGAGACATTTACTTTTATTTTGGAGTCAATTTATTCACCGTTAGAGGACCAAGAACATATTTAATGAGAAAGAAACTTTTGAGAATTCAAGAAGTACCATTTTGAAGCAATTATCTTATTTCTAACATTAAGAAAGTGCTTTTCTAATCTATTTGTAATGCAATCATCTCAAACTTTTTTCTTAAAGTTATACCTGTAGAAATTAGTTTAAAGATGCCTATAATATATTAGGGCCATAATTTAGGATTTATAGTTATTTAATTTAGCTTAATGGGAAGGGGGGGGGTGCCATTTATTGGTTCCTAGAAATTCATTTCACCAGTCTCTGACAGGGGTGTTAATTACTGGTTATATTAAAGAGAGTTGAAATCTAATATTTAAACTATTTAAAAATGCCTAATAATTAAATTTATCTTGTAGTAAACACCATTAAAATTTAAGTTGTTTTACCGGTGTCTGACACCAGATGTCAGTGACTGGTTCATAAATGTCAGTTATTGGATATCTGCATTATTAATAATGCAGTACTAAATATTACTCTAATACTATATACTCTGTATTACTAATAATCCAGTACAGCTTACTAATTCCCACTTTTCATAATAAATATTAATGTATTTTGTTTTTATAATAAATAATAAAGTTTTTTTAAGCATTTTAATTTTTTTAAATAAAGTGCCAGTCACTGGTTCACTTTGTGTCAGTTAGTGGTGTTCCAAAATAGAGATGGTGTCAGTTACTGGAGTTTTTGACCCTATTTATGAATAAAATTAATTTTTAATAATAAAATTTATAATTTTTCAAAATGTTACCAACGATATTTTTTTAATATATCTCTACTATCCTTTCAAAAGCAAATGCAAGTATAAAATAGATTTAAATTTCTGTTATTGTGATTTGAACAATAAAGAATTGTTAAAGTGTCAGTTACTGGGGCTTTCACCCTATATTTTTAAAATAATGTGTTGTATAGCTCTGTATATATACACAAAATTGAAGCGACAGACTTTTTAAAATATTTCTCATCGGCTAACGATTCAAATGCTTTATGTCTATTTGCATGCTGTGATGATATTTTGACTATTTTGTGAATTTCAACAATTGATAATTTCTTATTTAACGTTAATTGCATATAGACACTCTTTCTCTCTTTGCATATATATGACATTTACAGTAGAACATCTTTTATTCGAACCTGTCGAGACTAGGTCAAGTTCGAAAAACTGTACAAATGAAAACGCACTGCACGCTGAATGTAACGTTTAAGGAAAAGTGATTTTGCACCACTGCTGTGAAATATTAGAGTTGCATCAAGAATTTCAATTGTTCACATTGTCAATATTTCCAAGGTTTTAATTATAAACACCTTATAAGATAAGAAGAATGTTTTGTGGTCGCTTATGTTGATTTTGCTTATTTTTATTAATTAAAAACAATAAGAAATAAGATTCATGTGTAGATTTTATTTTCACACACACACACACACACACACAAAAAAAAAAAAAAAAAAAAAAAAAAAACGATATGATTTATTTACATATGAATTATGTAAAAACAGGAAACAGGATTTTATCAGCCATCAGTCAATGTTGTTCATATCGCTGTAGAAGTTCCTTCAGGAGAAAAGAGTTGGGGGGATCCTCATTAAGCATAAACAAATTTTTATTACTTTACATTTACAACTGTACAGTATTATACACCTGCAGATAAAATAAATGAAACTTGGTAATGACCGTAAAAATAAACTAAATATATGCTAAACTGAGGGCTATTAATTTATGAATTGAAACAGCTTGTAAAATAAATTGTATGTATTTTTATACGAATATAAATATTAACTGAAAGCTGATCTTTCATATATTTGAAGTATATATTTAGAAGAAACAATTAAAATTTTGACAATATTTAAATGAATTTGCTATGCTTTATACATTTACATAAAAGTTTATTCCGTTTTAAAAATGCACCTACAGATAAAATGGATGAAACTTGGTAATGAATATAAATATTAACTGAAAGCTGGTCTTTCATATATTTGAAGTATATATTTAGAAGAAACAATTAAAATGTTAACAATATTTAAACGAATTTGCTATGCTTTATACATTTACATATTAAAAAATGCACCTACAGATAAAATGAATGAAACTTGGTAATGAATATAAATATTAACTGAAAGCTGGTCTTTCATATATTTGAAGTATATATTTAGAAGAAACAATTAAAATTTTGACAATATTTAAATGAATTTGCTATGCTTTATACATTTACATAAAAGTTTATTCCGTTTTAAAAATGCACCTACAGATAAAATGAATGAAACTTGGTAATGAATATAAATATTAACTGAAAGCTGGTCTTTCATATATTTGAAGTATATATTTAGAAGAAACAATTAAAATTTTGACAATATTTAAATGAATTTGCTATGCTTTATAAATTTAGATAAAATTTTATTCCGTTTTAAAAATGCACCTACAGATAAAATGGATGAAACTTGGTAATGAATATAAATATTAACTGAAAGCTGGTCTTTCATATATTTGAAGTATATATTTAGAAGAAACAATTAAAATGTTAACAATATTTAAACGAATTTGCTATGCTTTATACATTTACATATTAAAAAATGCACCTACAGATAAAATGAATGAAACTTGGTAATGGCTGTAAAAATAAACTAAATATGCTAAACTGAAGGAATCTATGAATTGAAACGGTTTTTAAAATAAATTGTAAATTTTTTACATGAATTGCTCTGTACATGTTAATTGAAAGCTGGTCTTGCGTATGTTTGAAGTACATATTTAGAAGAAAATAAATAAAATTTTAATAATATTTAAATGGATTTGTATGTACATTTACATAAAAAGTTTACTTCGGTTAAAAAAATGTTTATGCAATTCGCTAACTTCCCTTAGAATTAATAAGAAAGCATGAAATATCACATACAAAATATTGAACATATTTCAATGTATTTTTGCATATACGTAAGAAAAATAGATTGGCATTGTGTTATCAATTAATATTGAACCATCTAAGTATTAAGGGATATTTTTTAGCTGAAAAATATTTAAAATAATTCATTTACATATTGTGTTGTTGAATAAAATTACCAACGGATCAATTTTTTGTGTTAAAACATTGCAAACATTTCAAAGCTTTGTAACAACAATGAAAAGTAGAGGAGGGGGAGGATAACTTTTCTCGGATCACTGAAAAAGTTGATAAGATGCATAAAAAACTGATTCTGTTAAAATGAATGTATTATTTGTAAAAACTAACATAAAGAAAAGCATAAACAAAAAAAAATATGTAGTGCTACTACTGCTTTTTCTCACTCTTTTATTTTGCCCTGAGGATTGGAGATTGGTCTCTTTTTATGAAGTCTTGAAACAGCTGTGTATGCTAAATTTATTTGGGCAGCATGTGCTTTTTTAGGGTTTCGTTCATCTCGCGGAACCCTATTACTCCCGCTCCGTTGTCTGTCCGTCACAGAGCCATTCTCAAAAACTGTGTAACTTACAGAGTTGAAACTTTGTGTATATATAGCTGAATACCAGCTATGAAGCTCAAAATATTAAAATTTGAAAAAATAGTATTATTTTAATAAATAGAGATTAAAAAACCAAAATTCTAACAGCCTTTTCCCATTAAATTTACACATTTTTCGTTATAGCAGTTGCCAAAAATTAAAAATCCACAATGAAATTCTTTCTACAATAATTATCTTTCTATTAAACGATTTCCACGTGAAAAATGAAAATGAAATAAAACGTTTCACCGACTGATAAAAAAAGATTAATATGAAATAAAATTGATGGACGTCATAGTGGTAATAAAACGGAAATTTTCAAAGATTTCTCAATAATACAAAGAGTATGAGTATGTGTATGTACACAAAGCCGATTAATATCACGTCATTAGAGAATTAAAAAGAAAATATGACGTCATATTGGGAGTTTAACGAATTTTTCAAATGTTTGAGTATAATACAAAGCGAGTATCAATATGAGTAATAGAGAATAGTAAATATATGAGTTTGAGAAACATATTGAAGCATGGTAAAAATCCGATTATGGAAATAATCGCATATTTTAACATTTTGAAGGTGTACAACATGTTTAATTTTGAAATTATTTTTTTAAATATCTCATTTAGTCCACATGACAGATATTATTATGACAAAATATAATAGAAAGCTTCGCCCGCTATCGGGCTGGTTTAGATATTCGAAAAATCGAAAAAATAGACGGGTTAATTTTTTACTTTATAAAAAACATGACTTTTTATTTTATTTATTTATTTATTTATTTTTTTTTTTGCTTAATGAAATTTATTTGGATTTATTAAAGAAAGGATAAAGTGTTTTGAAAGGAATATTAAACGAAACCCTTTGAGCGATCTTCGATCACACTTACCCACTTGTTATTATGTTGGTTTTTACATGTCATGTATTTACTTATATATTATTTCTGTTGTCAACATCCCTTTTTTAATTCATTTACAAAACGCACAACAATGAATAAGATAAGGTATCATTGGAAAGGTTTTTGAACCGGCATCTGACATAGTACACTCACATTTCGTTAAAACATGTTTTTTAATAAAAATTGAAGTTAATTAAAAATTAAATCAGCATCGTTTTCATAAATGAAATGAAAGTTTTTTTTTCAAATCAATGTTGCCACAAAAATAAAATACCGCATTATAACATGCTTAGCAATAATTAAAAAATAAATAAATAGTACAACAAAGATAAAGTGTGATGCCTACGGGTTTATATTATATTTATGATTAAAACGGAAAATTGAAACGTTTAGAAGAAAAAGACACCATTGATAGATCGAAGCAATGGTATTTCACGGGTAGCCTAAAAGGTATTCTTTGTTATATAAGATTAAACTGTATTTTATATGTAAGTTATACGTTACCTGAGTTGTATGTGTCCCTCAGTTATATGGTTCAATTCAGCGGTCCCGGGCATTTGTCATTAAAAATTAGCCGAGTTATACGTTTTTGAGTTATACATTTCCCTCAGTTATACGTTATGTTTTTGAGTCCCCGTGAGAAATTTTGTCTCACTTACACGTTTTGCAGAAGATGATTTTTTCCGAACCTTCTCTACGTCTTGCCTTTCATCCCTGCTGACTACCGCTCTAGGGTTTCTGGGAACCAAACTAAAACTAGCCACGTGCGAAACAGAGCAAAGGAGAGGGGGAAGGGGAAAAAGTGTTACTCTGCTCAAAAAAAAAAAAAAAAAAAAAAAAAAAAGACGACAATTGAAGATCAGTGATTACGTATTTCAATAAAATTCAGTAAACTATACTGAAATGACTTTTGATAAATGATTTACATGTCAAAGCAGTGCCGAAACTAGCCTTTTTGGCGCCCGGGGCAAACATGGATTTTGGCGCCCCCCCCCCCCCCCTCCTCCGAAAAGAAAATTTCCAAAGCGAATATTTTCTAAGTTTCTAAAATTTAAAGTAAATAATCAGATAATCTGTAATACTGAACTAAGTAATCAGCTTTGTCAAATACTGTTTCATTAAAACCTTGAAAATGGAATCGAAAGGAACCGAAAACTATTCCGCTTTATACAGGTTTTCATCTTAGGAAGTATAATTATTGATATTCACAGGGGCGGAATTTAAGGGGTCGTGATGCCCCCTTAATTGGGGCCCCCAAAATCCTCTTTTGAGTTCAACGAGAAAAATTAGTTTTTGATCAAAGGATTTTCTTAGCACTTTTTTTTAATTAGTATTACTACATAATTTTCATGTAATTTAAATAGAATATTTTTTATACCATTTGCTATTCCCAGAAATGTTTTAGTTATGTTTAAATGTTTTTCCTAGTCTTCTTTTCTATTAGCAATTATCAGAACTGTGAACGGTTGTGGAGGGTTGGGGTAAGACTCAAACTTGGATCTGAGCTGAACGGAACCCTGTTACTGTTAGAGACTTTTATGACGATTTAATTACACAGATTCAGAGTCTAATTAAATCAGATCTGATAAATCTAAATCTGGATCGTGAGACTGGGGCCCCTGATTTAGGGGTCCCCCACACTTGGTATGCTGTTTTGCTGTTTACATAAAGCTGATATTCAGAATGCATTTGACTTTGTTACTGATTATAATCGATATTTTGCCTTTTTAGAGTATGATAAGATTAAAAACAAAAAGAAATCGAGCTTGATTATTACAGGGGCACACGATGCATTTGTCCTGGAAATTTACATCTGGATCTAAAAAAATATTTACAGCAAAAGAATGGGGCGGCAAAACACGTAAGAATGGCAAAAAGACGAAAACATTTTTTTTTTTTGCAAAGACGACTTTATTAGCCATGGCACCCTGTGCGAGGTTCTTTTCTGCGTCTCAAATGCTATATTCTTAAAAAAAAGGGGGGGGGGAGGAGAGGTTACTATTTTATCTTGCATATGTTTCATCTCCTTAGTTTTTAGTGTCGTTAGTAATAGCCAACCTCGCGCCCTTTAAAGACGGATTTGTATGTAAAAAAGTAATTGTAACAAATTGTATTGCGGCATTTTTCATTTATCTGAAAATGGCCAAATGACGAGAAAATAATTTGGGAGAATAAAGGCTTGGGCGGCTGCGGTTTTATTAGTCATAGCAACTTGGGTATGGTTTTCTTCCTGCACCCCTACAAATGACATTCTTTTTCAAAAAAAAAAGTTTTAACAAAGAGTTTTATTTTGCGTATTTTTCAAATTATCCTTTCAAATATTATTTGTTTTTAGTATCCCAAGCAGTCGCCCAACCTCGCTCCCTCTAATAATACTAGATTGGATCTGGATGAAAAAGTAATTTCAGCAAAAGTAACAGGCCGGCATATTCCAGTTGCCGCCAAGGACGGCAAAACGCTTAGAAAGCTTTCGCAAAAAGACGAGTAAAAACTTTTTGGAAGATAAAGCCAGGGTGGCGCCCTGTAAGAGATTTGATTTTTTACTGTACCTTTACAACAGAACTTTAAGAAAACTTAAAAGAAAAAGATTTTACTGAGAATTTTACTTTGGGCATTCATCCCCCAATTTGTGTTTATTGTCCACGGCAGTCACCCCTCGCCCATGACAAAATGGAAAAAGAAGAAAGCTCCATGCTGTGAGAAAAGGGAAAAAATAGAACAGCCTTCCTGGAATATTTTTATCTAATAGTAAGGTCAAAGTGAGGGAACCGTTTGATAATTATCCATGCTGGACAGTGCAATACCGTGTCCAGACGACGTTGAACAGTGTCATATACAGACATGAGTAGGGACTGACCTTGAAAAATGTTAGTGATTCTCCTAAACCACAGGAAGAGATTTAAATGATAGACGGTATAGGCGGGATATATTTGGAATGGGAGAAAGAAAATAGCCTAAAACAGTTCGTTTTTTATTCATTTGCTATCTTGTATTGTAGACTAATCTTTTTATCTATTTGTCTATTTTAATGCATTTGGTTCAGTTTTTCTTTTGGATTTTCCGGCGGCGAGACTTTTTATACAAATTTCATATATATATACATTTCTATATCAAACAACAAACAAAACCTGCATTTGGCGCCCCCTTCGCCTTCTGTTCTGCTGGCGCCCGGGGCTCGTGCCCCCTCTGCCCCCCCCCCCTAGTTTCGGCCCTGTGTCAAAGAGATTCCAATCATTTCTTTTAAGTACGCTATGTGGGTAAAAAAGGTTTAATAAAGGTTTTATGATAAAATAACCTCATGTTTACTTTTCTTATGTACCTTTTTAGGTACGTTCGTAATTATATAAATACGTAGCACCTATTGTTGTCGTCTGGTATAAATACGTAGCACCTATTGTCGTCGTCTGATCCGCCCGTCGCGTCCGTCCGCATACAACAACGCAAAACCGAATGGTTTGAAATTTAAGATATATTATCTTTGCAGAATTTTGTCGAGACATTTCAAATTTTACGAAAATCGAATCAAAACTTTAGAAAATATTAATAAAAACATTTATTAAGAAATTTGAATTATTTTTTAAATAGGTGCTTTCTTGTTATAGAAGCTTCCGATGTTGAATCATCAAGCGACCGAGATACTTATTTTATGACAGAAATGAATCTGCAGACGATATAATTCATTTCACAGAATTAAAAATCTTCAAGATCTGAATATTTATATAACTAGCTATAGTACGAACGCACCTCATTTGTCACGTTTGACGTACAATTTCCAACTTGTTTTGTTTCAATCTGTTCCATTTCCGCGAATACGTCATGGATGCTGTAATACTTACAAAACTTCCGTTTTCGATATAAAAGGTAACAAACAGGGCCCGACTTATGCAGGGGCATGCGGGGCAGCTGTCCCGGGGCCCCCATTTTAAAGGAGGCCCCCCTCTGGGCTTAATCAAGATTTTTGTTAAAAGGGTGCAAAATGGTTCTAATTGGCCAAAAGTGACCAAAATTTTTACATTTTCAAAGATATAGGAAGGGAGTGTATCCCTCCACTTCCACAATCTGCTTACTGTGCCCCATGTCCCCGCCTCCTCTTCAAAAAGGAACAATCTACATCATCATAAAACTATTGTTATGAAATTTTATACAAAGAGCATGAGGAATGAAGTAACAACATAACAAGTGTTGAAATTTGTTGCTATTAGTATAAGTGCTTGCCTTCACTGGTTTTTCCATATTATGGAATCAGCCAAATGCATGCTGATGCAATAGAAAGATATTTTATAATGTGGTAGAAAATTTCATATTATAACAAATAACCAAGAATGACTGAAAGACCTGTATTTACATTTCAAAAGCTCATATGGGTCGTTATATTCATATACAAAAAAATAGTGTTCTGTCATCTGTTAAAGTTGTGACCATCTTTCTTGTGATACCCTGTATACAGATGTAAATAGTACTTGGTTTGAAATTTATGTATACATACAATATGTATGAAGTTTAATACTAGTCACTTCAACATAATTCCCAAACAATTTCTATAGACAGATAGAAGCCCCCCCCCCCCCAGAATGATGCTTGCCCCGGGGCCGCAGATAGTCTAAGTCGGGCCCTGGTAACAAATGCCTCAACGAAACTAAATTTTCACGATATATTTAAAAAAATGATTCTGGTAGACAGTTGAATTATACGTTTAGTTGTCCAGTCCCTGGCGAAAAGTATAACTGGAGTTCCACTGTATTTAATTTATTTTTCTTTGTCCCGTGTTTTTAATTTTGATGGAATAAATGAGATGATATTCTGGATTGACTAATGTTGTTTGCAGATATATTTTCATCCTTATTTTTTTCTTTTAAAGTTTAAACCTGCATCTAAAGAATATCAGACATTGCTAAAAAATATTAGACTGCAATGCGGGATCTTCGCACGGGTCCACTAGTATAAATAAATATGCAAAATTACAGCATACAGAGAAGATTACAGCATTATCACAATTACCAACTCATTGCCCAAACTTGGCGAGGGCTCTTTTTTTCCTTCTTCCTGGGTATTTGACTTACAAGATTTCAGGTGATTATTTTGGAACTTTCTACTATATCATGCATGTTTCCACTAATTCGTAAGAAAAAGTTTAAAAAACTTTAAATTTTCAGATTAAAAAAAACCGCGTTTTGGTTATTTTTGCATTGTCAATATAGCTCAATCTTACGAGGGTTATTGTCAAAGCAACGTTCGTTGCAAAAGATCTATTTCATTCTTGAGTGCTTGTAGCACAGCGCATGCGCGCAAACTCCAGACATCCCTTGCGGCACAGAGGTCGCCAGTTGTGCAACTACGGTGTCAGTGTGTTGCTTCAGAGTTAGCAATAAACATGTTCAAGTCAATTGATCATCCCACTGACTCTGAAATGCGGCCAGTAATCCAATTTTAAACAGCAAGAAACATGATAGCAAAGGAAATTCATCGTATTTATAAACCGATTTGGATGACACTAATCATGGCTCACCAATATCTCGACCGAGTTCGTTGACCAGCTTGGTCCAGCTTCAAAATGGCGACCTCTAAAAGATTTAAAACTATGAGTTTTATTGAACGTTATTTCTCGCAAATTAATTATCTTTCATTGTTGTAACAATTTTCCTTATCATACGCATAAACTATATTCATATCCGTTAGTGTTAAATTTTCGTCAAGCTTGGCGAAATATCGCCAAATTAGGCGACCAAAAATAAGTTTCCATAAATGAAGTCAATTTGGATATAGCTGACTAATATGGTGAAATTCTTATTCAAATTCAGTATTAACGAATATTATCGAATTTGGCATCTTTTAGCGTGATGTTTTCGCATAACAATAGCTAAAATCTTAAAATGAAGATACAGGAAAGTTACTTTTTCCTCCCGGTACAAACCGGAAGGATTTTTTGAAATATCGAACTGTTTATTAATCGTTGCCGGTTTAATTATTGTTTATCAATCGGCGGTTTACAAATTCCAAATGGTAAGAGGGATGTCTGATAGAATATCGCTAGAAAGCTCTATTTCATGTCTAACAAATATCAAGACAAAACTCTCCGATTTCTAGATCTGGAACTTAAGGTGCAACCACTGCTATTCCGCCAGTATCCATTCTACTGTTGTATTACGTCGGAATTTTTTATCTTTAATGGCTTTCGCTGGAGTCCGTCACCATCCTTCACCCTGTTCGGACATACTCCGATGGTTGTTGACAGTTTTATTACTGGAACCTGAGGAGATAATTACTATAATTCCTACTGTGCATCTCCTGTCAAAGCAATAATAATAATAAAAAAAAAAGGGTTACTGTCAGATTTGGCTAAAATTTTGCCTAATGAGGGGAAATTCTGAGTTCAGATTTTCGCCAAATGTATTAGGAAATCTAGAATTTTTTTTTTTCCAAAGATGCTTTGAAATAAATAGGTTATTACTACCAAAACAAAAACATGCTAATTTCCAAGAAAATAAAGAATATGTAAATTTATAAAATGAAGCCAGCTCTTAACATGTTCATTAAGATTTTCACTGAAAAACAGTGGAACTTCGTAGTATTATTTTCAGCTTCCTGAATGGCTTTATTAGAAGTGTAAACAATAATTCAGATTAAAAAACACACAAGTTAGAATTATGAAAAAATGTAATAAAATATAATTTTTATTGGTTATTTTTTTTATAAATCAAAAACATTGAAGGGTGTCCATTACTTGCACATATACCCTACATACTACACAAAATACAACAGCGCATCCAAGATTTTTATCTATGAGGGATTGGAAATTATCTCTCATAAAATGTAAAATTGTTCCGACTAAGATGTTTGTAAAGCACACTTTTGAAAATATGTGGAATGTAAAACAGGATGTAATCCAGAGGAAAAACAGAAAAAAAAAAGCATTCAGCTGTTTCAAGGCTTCATAAAAGGAGCTGCTTCTTCAATTGTTGCCAAAAAAAAGAGAAACAATACTTAAGTAATTTTTGTAAATGTTCCTTATTCCTTTTTAATTTTGAGCTGAAGAAGGGACTCCTATTATGAAGCTTTGAAACAATCCTTTTCTGCAAAATTAAATATTAATTAAATATTAGTTGCCGTAAAAAAAAAAAAAAAAAAAAAAAAAAAAAATAGACCACCACCACTTTAATATGCTAGTTAGTATAATAACAATAATAATAATACCCGACGTGATGGATGGCTTCAAAAGAATATCAGTTATGTAATAGACTATAGTATAATTATGGGTAACTTTATTACATTTAGTGTAAAACTTTTTTTAATCATACAGGGTAGATGTGACAGTAACGGACACCCTTAAAGACTTTCTTTAAAAATTATTTTTTAATTAATAGTAATAATTATTATATTCCAGTTTTTTCAACATTATATTAATCCATCAACAATATTTAACCATTTTCATAGTTTCGTTTCCCAATGTAAATCAAAATTTAATTGTAAATAACAGAAAAATATCAAAATTCCAGCAATGGATACCCTCTGTTCCAATAATGGACACCAAACAAAACGTAATAAATAGGATTGTTTTTATGACCGTATTTAGTACCAGAAGTTAATGAAAGCATATTAATGAAACAAAATAGTTATTTTCAAATAAATTTAGCAATCAGGATATCAATAATTAATAAAATATTTGTGAGAATTATCAGGCCCCGACTAGGAAGTTTCTGTGCACAGGCCACTTTCAATTTTTTGTGACCACTTAGATTGGTTTATTTACCGATACTACAATAAAATTCCGAAATAACCCCCCCCCCCTTTTTTTCAACAAATTTTATTTTTCTAAAAAATTTTGTTTATAAGCTCCCACTACCCTTTATTCTCTATACCCTTAAGCAATATTCTCTGCTTCCTGATTTGTTTCATTGATTGCCAGATTATAAAATATGCAAGGCAGAGTTATAAAAAAAATATATAATTTGATTAAAATACTGAACATTTTATTAACCACATAAAAAAATTATCGTGTTATTACATACTGGTAAGTGCAGTTTAAAAATTAAATTGGATTACTTGGGTTTTCAGTTAAGTCAAAAGATTTTACACATTATGAATATTACTGAAATTGCATGTTTAGCAGTGTCTACATGGGGGTGTCCTTTACAGGAAATTGACTAATTAAGCATTCCAGTAATGGACACGTGTCTTAAAATATTAAAAATAAATGAAATTTCGTAAATTGCTGTTAGTACATAAAATTCAAAGTTACCAAAACAAAAACATGCAAATTTTGCAAAAAAATAAAGAATATGTAAATTTATTAATTGAAGAACGTTCGTTAAGATTTTCATTTGAAAACAGTGGAACTTTGAATATTATTTTCTGCTTCCTGAATGGTTTGATTAGAAGTGTCAACAATAACCCATATTATAAAAATACAAGGGGGAGTTATAGAAAAAAAAAGTAATAAAAGATACATTTTTATTGATTATTATTTTTTATAAATCAAAAATTACCCTCCTTACATTGACGATTCAACGCCAAAGATCGCAATCCGTCTTTTCGATACTCACGAAAATTTATGTGTTTGGATGGGCGTCCTTTAAAGGAAACGCAATGTACGCAGCCTTAATGTATATATTACTGTGCGAGTTTAAAGGACAGTTTATAAGACGCAACCGAATTCTATCGAATAGTTTTAAGGAATTAAGGAAGGCTGTAATAACATATCCCCAGCCACATTTAAGATGGATCTCAAATTACCGGCTCAACAACGCGAAACTTTCTGATAGATTTTCTAACGCGTTTTTAAACGCAAAGGCATAAAATTGACAGGACTGACTATTGAATCGATTTGGAATGTATTTTTTTTATAAACAATTTACTTATCAACTTATAAGCGATTTGTGCCACGTGACGACACGTTTTTCGCCTTTCTAGTGCTGTCGCATTGAGAATTCAGTTCAAAATGTTGACCTTGACAATATTTTCTGAAAAATCTTCTGCTTTTACCAAAAAATTGGAGAACGTGTTTCGATTACAAAGTTTCTGAATAAATTCACCTACCAATTTAATACATTTACGTATAAAAATGAGTCAAAAAATGTGCAATAAGAAGACAGTTTAGATTTGACACCAGTCTTAAGGCAGTCAGGAAAGAATTCCTGCAGCAACTGTACTACTTCAAAGAAGTGGAAGGATATCAGGCTGTCTATTTGACCATTTTTAGGGTAAGTTTGGAATGGATAAAAAAAAAAAAAAATTAACTGTTTCGTGAAATTAGTTGTAAATTGAATAAATAATGTATTCCTTAATAAACATCGTAGAACAGATTATTGAATTGTTTGTTTTGAAGAGAACTTTCCAGCGATAAGCCATAATAACTTCTGAAGAATTCTTGCAGCGACTATACTACTTCAAAGAAGTGAAAGGACGTCAGGCTGTCAATTTGACTGTCTTTTGGGTTGATTTGGAATGGATTTAAAAAAATCGCTTTTTTATGAACTTAAAGTTATAAAATGAATAAGTAATGTATTCCTTAATTAATAAACATCGTAGAACAGATTGTTGAATTGTTTGTTTTGCAGAGAACTTTCCAGTGATAAGCCGCAATAACTCCTGAAGAATTCCTGCAGTGACTATATTACTTCAAAGAAGTGAAAGGACGTCAGGCTCTCAGTTGGACTATCTTTTGGGTTAGCTTGGAATGGATTAAAAAAGAAATCACTTTTTTTATGAAGTTGCAGTTAGAAATGGAATAAATAATGTATTCTTTAATAAACATCGTAGAACAGATATTTCTTATTGAATTGTTTGTTTTGAAGAGAACTTTCCAGCGATAAGCCACAATAACTCCTGAAGAATTCATGCAGCAACTGTACTACTTCAACGAAGTGAAAGGATGTATGGCTGTCAATTTGACTATCTTTTGGATTAGCGTGGAATGGATTAAAAAAAATCATTTTTTTATGAAGTTACAGTTAAAAATTGAATAAATAATGTATTCCTTAATAAACATTGTAGAACAGATATTTTTATTCAATCACTCCTGAAGAATTCCTGCAGTGACTATACTACTTCAACGAATTGGAAGGATGTGAAGCTACCAATCTGACCATCTTTAGGGTTGTTTGGAATGGATTTTAAAAAATCACTTTTTTATGAAGTTTAAGTTACAAATTGAATAAATAATGTATTCTTTAATAAACATCGTAGAACAGATATTTTTTATTGAATTGTTTGTTTTGAAGAGAACTTTCCAGCGATAAGCCACAATAACTCCTGAAGAATTCGTGCAGCAATTGTACTACTTCAACGAAGTGAAAGGATGTATGGCTGTCAATTTGACTATCTTTTGGATTAACGTGGAATGGATTTTAAAAAAATCACTTTTTTATGAAGTTACAGTTAAAAATTGAATAAATAATGTACTCCTTAATAAACATCGTAGAACAGATATTTTTATTGAATTGTTCAATTCAATAACCAATAACTCCTGAAGAATTTCTGCAGTGACTATACTACTTCAACGAATTGGAAGGATGTCAAGCTGCCAATCTGACCATCTTTAGGGTTGGTTTGGAATGGATTTAAAAAAATCACTTTATTATGAAGTTACAGTTAAAAATTGAATAAATAATGTATTCCTTAATAAACATCGTAAAACAGATATTTTTTATTGAATTGTTTGTTTTGAAGAGAACTTTCCAGAAATAAGCAACAATAACTACCCCCCCCCCCCCCACCTTTCCTTTTAGAGATTTCAGATTTTATGCTCTTGCTGCCGCCTATGTCTTCCAACTATTTTTAACCACGTGGGCTCCCCGTCACTAGGATTGCCAACTTGGCCTTCTTTTTTATTCAGAAATTCTGAATGGTAAAGACAAACATTTTGAGATTCCACTAATGTTTATAATAATAAACACCTACACTTCAACTCTTCCTTAATGTATGTGGAGATAATACACGCATTAAGATTTCTTACTCACAATGTTAGATATCTGATCCCACATGTGTAATTGTTTTTCTGTTCATTTGTGCCCAGAATGATTTGAACTTTTTCGTGAGTGTTAAATATTTTCCAATTCTATCTTACAAAATAAAGTACATTTGTACTTTATTTTGTGATTAAAACAATAAATAAAGTGATTAAAACAATGTTTACCTACTAAATACAAATACTGTTGAGTGACACACTTTTGATTGCTATATTCTGTTTAGTAAATTTAAACTTCATGTGAAGTTCATTTTAAAATTTTCTAATAAATGTCTTAGCATTTAAAAAAGTCCATAACAAGTCACTTTAAATATAAAATCATATATATTATTTCTGTTGTCAACAGCCCTTTTACTATGCATTTACAAAACGCATATCATTCTAAAGGTTTTTGAACCGGCTTCTGACAAAGTACACTCACATTTCATTAAATCACATTTTTTTAAATTAAAAATTGCAGTTAATTAAAAATTAAATCAGCATTGTTTTCATAAATGAAATGAAAAGTTTCTCTTAATCAATGTTGCCACAAAAATAAAATACCGAATTATATTGTGCTCAACAATGCCAGAACATCATCACATTTATTCCATCAAGGTTAAAAACTGATCGAAGATAGCAAAAAGCATGCTCGAGGGGAGAAAAAAATTAACAATCGTATTTTAACTGCATTAGAAGATGAAGTCATCCACTTCTTGAAAATGATGAAACAAACAAAACCAAATTGGATGCATTTAAAATACAATTTAATCTAATATAACAAAGCATACCTTTTATTCTACACGTAAAATACCACTGCTTCGATCGATCGATGGTGTCTTTTTCTTCTAAACGTTTCAATTTCAATTTTGCTTTTTAACCATAAATATAAAATAAACCCGTGCATGGTTATCTTACTTTATCTTTTTTGTACTATTTATTTTGTTTATAATCATTATTGAGCATCTTATAATGCAGTATTTTAGTTTGAACGATTAATTATTCTCATAAATATTTTAATAATTATTGATAATCATAATTGTTATTTTTTGTTTCTTAAATGAGCTGATGACACCATAAGTTAAAAGTCGAATTCATAGTAAGTTAAACTTTATTTCAGTTCAAATCCAGTAAAATTAATTTTCTTATTAACCCTTGCATTTTGCACACAAATTTTAAGGCAAAAGGGTTATTTCTTAAATCGTTCTCAAATATAGCACTGAAGCTTTCTGAAGGTGATAAATTTATATGATTTAACGCTGTAGTCAATGAATGTGATAGGCACGAGACGGACAAAGCCATGAAACTGCGATCTGCCCATATTAAATACAGATGTATATTAACCCTATTAAAATGGGAAGATTGAAAACTCCATAAAGAAAAATTAAGCTTTTGTCAAATATTTAATACCCCACAAACTCAAAAAAAAAAAAAAGCATGACTGAAGGAAGGACAAGGCTGTATATATGTAATGTATGTTTCATTATTATAAAATTTAAATAAATTTAGGAAGAATTTATATTAATTTGTATATATTATTTAGCTTTTAAGAACGAATTAATTAAATTTCCATACAAATCTATACTAAATCTATGATCGGTTAATGAACAATTCGGTTAGCGAACATTGTTTTGGAACAGATTAAGTTCGTTAACTGATCACCCATTGTACTATGAAATCAATTAGCATGTCTCTGTTTCTTTTAAAATCTAAGAATCTTTTAGAAAATGTTGTCAGAATTGAAAATTTAAGCCAATTTTAAAGACAATTATTGAAAGACTCAATTATAGATATAAGACATTTATAGAAAAAATGCTATTCAATTTTAAAGTATATTTGAACATCAATGTCTTCAAATTTCGTGCACATATAAAAAATGGCTTTGTTAATGTATCAGAATAATCTACACTGTTTAGCAATATTATTAGCTTTAAGAACAGCCTTAAATATATTGGGTAGTTACACAAAATTCCCACATTTCTTCAATTCCAATACCCCTTTTTCAAAATAGTAATATTAGCTTTATTTAATGTCAGAAATTCTACAATAAAAAAAACAAAGATTGCTATTTGGAAAATGTGGTATTAAAATTCAAGGACTGAACGAAGCTTGTGTAACTACAACCTGTGAAACACTCAGTTATCTAATACAAAATAATGCAGAATTATATTTCAGTATGTTATTAAACAAATCTAGTAACACTAACTTAACTGGTTAATGCCCAAATTAATAACAATAGAACTATATTATTACTTCTCATATCTTTTAGTATATAAATGATTCTGAGTAACTTAAGCGAGAAATTTAAGAAATCCATCCTTTAGTTTTAAAATTACAGCCCAACCAGAATTACTTAAAATAGGTGGATTTAACTTTGTGCCGTTATAGTAAAAATAAATTAACAATGTAAAATAGCACAAATAAAAATATATAAAATGGCAAACAGCTGTTTCGGAGCCCCTACAGCTCCATCATCAGTGCCAAATTTAAAAGATTAAAAACTGATTCAAAGTTTAAGCCATATAAATATGCTTTAGTGTCCCGTATGCGCCCAAGATTGAATATTTACATGGCTTAAACTTTGAATCAGTTTTTAATCTATTAAATTTGACATTGATGATGGAGCTTTAGGGGCTCAGAAACAGCTGTTTGCCATTTTATATATTTTTATTTGTGCAATTTTATGTTGTTCATTTATTTTTAAAACAACCAGAATTAGTTGATTCTAAAGGGAAAAATTGTGCTGCAAATTGGATTTAATAACTATCCTCAAATGAGGACACTGAGCGTTAACCAGTTAATTTTGTATGTTTAAGTTCTGAACAAGTACAAATCATGATGTTATATAAATAAAAGAATTTTTCCAGTTATATGTTTAAGCAACCTGCATTAGCAACCTGTTCAGCATTGTAACTAACTATACTAATATTACACAGAAGAAACATTTATTAGTGTGTTTGTTTGTAAGGGGTAATCCCTGGAACTACTGAATCGATTTCAAACTTAATGGTGGCAAAATGACAGTGAAAGTATCTGTTCCAACACATGCTATATTTTATGTCGGTATTACTACCTCCTTGGGGAGTATAGAAGCAATAAACATGTTAAAATTGTGACTTTTGTGAAACTAAAGAGGATAGAAACATGAAATTTGCCATGGTGGTTACTTATAAGATATAACTGTTCACTGAGAACAGTTTCTAAAAAATTCAAAACTTAAAAGGTTGAAATGAACAGAAAACATTCTAAAAATGTTCTAAATTATGATTTATATAGAACTGTTAGGGAAAGAAACTTGAAATTTAACCTGGCCGTTACTTTTAAGGCATAAATGCTCACATAAAACAGTGTTTTAAAAATTTGTAATTTAAAAGGGTACAGGAGAAAAAACGATCTAAAAATGTGATTTCTGCGATACTGTTGGATCTAAATACTTGAAATTTGGCATGGTGGTCACTTATAATATGCAAATGTTCGCTAAGAAATGGTTTCTGAAAAATTCGAAATTTAAAAAGGAACAGAAAATGTTCTAAATTACAATTTATATGCAAGTGTTAGGGAAATTCTAAAATTACGATTTCTGTGACAGCATTGGGGCTAGAAGCATTAAATTGGGTATGGTGGTTACTTTTAATATGTCAATGCTCACTAAGAAAGGTTTCTAAAAAATTCAAAATTTAAACAAGTGAAATGATCAGAAAACATCCTAAGAAGGGTCTAAATTACTATTTATTTGTAATTGTAAGGGATAGAAACTTGAAATTTGACATGACTATTACTCCTTCCTAAGACGTTAATGTTCGCTCAGAACAGTATTTAAAATTTTTTTATTTTTAAAGGCTGAAATGAGTGGAAAACTTTTTAAAATCACAATTAGTTTGGAACTACTGAACCAATTTCAAATCTTCTTTCAGGATAATAATGATGACAGTCTCTGCTTAAAAATAGGCCATATTTTATGTCTTTGCAAACTACACTTAAAGGGGTGCAAGAGTGAAAAACAATCTAAAATTCAGATTTTTTTTATTCTGTTGATGCTAATATTAGGAAACTTAATATGGTGGTTACTTTTAAGACGTAAATGCTTGTCAAGAATGTTTGAGAAAATATTTGAGACTTAAAAGGATGAAATGTTTAAAAAAAAACTTCTATAATCACGATTACTCAAAAACTATCATGGTTGGAAATTTTTAATTTGACATGCAAGTTCCTATTAGGATGCAATTCCCTAAAAGTTTTTTTAAAAAGTCGAATATTAAATGGGTAAAATGAGGAGGGAGGGGGGGAATTTTCTACAATTGTTTTTTCACTGAGATTTTTCTGAAATTGTCAGGCTAGAAACTTTAAATTTGGCATAGGGTTAACTTCTAAGATGCAGATGTGCATGAACAATGTTATTATTTTAAATTTAAACTTAAAAAAATGTAAAGAGATGTAAAATCAATTATTTGTCATACCAGTGTTAGATACAACTTGTCTGAGCAATATACAGTCCCTGGCCAAATTATTAGACGCAGTTGTTTTTATTATAATTTGTTAAATATCTGGAAAGATACAAGAGGAATTATCTTGAAACTTTAGGAGTGTAAACAACATGATCAACGTCATATATTTCCGAGAAGATTTTTTCTTGAAACCCCATAAGGGGCCTTCAACAAAATGAAGAAAAACGAATACGTTTTTGATAACCCTGTAAAAACCAATATCACAAAAGCGTTGAAAGGGTATCACACGCTTAGAAGGCTTATTGTAATAATTTGGGTTCATTATTATGAAGATAGCATGTATACTCGAAGAGAAATTCAGGTTTTTATAAAAACAGTCCCAAATTTTACTAAGTTTTTTGCTTATAATTTGCAGAGTTTTTAATATAAAAACAAGTTATTTTCAGAAAATATGACAAGCAAAATTATACACAATACCCTGCAATCAGAATTAAAAAATAATAAAAATTGCATGAAAAATGAGCAGGTTTACTAAATATTTTTTCACTGTGCATGCGTGAATTCAATCAAAATATACTATGCATAATATATTAGCTAAATATATAGACCAAATTTTATGAAAGTCTCAAAAACATAGCTTGAAAATTCTGATAGTGATCGTCGATAGAATAAGCTCGAAATTCGCTGTTCCCAAAAGGAAGCAAAAAGATGAGGGGTTGTATCAAATATAGAATGAGAAACACTTCATTCTTATTATGTCAACTTTCATAACCTAGTATATTTGGATACAACCCCTCATCTTTTTTGCTTTTCCTAGTAAAAATTCTTTAAAATACAATTCATTAATATACTTTAATTTTCTATATTAAAGTCTGACACATTAGAATGCCAGTAAATGATATTTGTAAATTTGGCTGAATAATCAGTATTCAGATAAACGACTATTCATTACAAACCCTAGTAAAAATTCTTTAAAATACAATTCATTAATATACTTTAATTTTCTATATTAAAGTCTGACACATTAGAATGCCAGTAAATGATATTTGTAAATTTGGCTGAATAATCAGTATTCAGATAAACGACTATTCATTATAAACCCTAGTAAAAATTCTTTAAAATACAATTCATTAATATACTTTAATTTTCTATATTAAAGTCTGACACATTAGAATGCCAGTAAATGATATTTGTAAATTTGGCTGAATAATCAGTATTCAGATAAACGACTATTCATTACAAACCCTAGTAAAAATTCTTTAAAATACAATTCATTAATATACTTTAATTTTCTATATTAAAGTCTGACACATTAGAATGCCAGTAAATGATATTTGTAAATTTGGCTGAATAATCAGTATTCAGATAAACGACTATTCATTACAAACCCTAGTAAAAATTCTTTAAAATACAATTCATTAATATACTTTAATTTTCTATATTAAAGTCTGACACATTAGAATGCCAGTAAATGATATTTGTAAATTTGGCTGAATAATCAGTATTCAGATAAACGACTATTCATTATAAACCCTAGTAAGAATTCTTTAAAATACAATTCATTAATATACTTTAATTTTCTATATTAAAGTCTGACACATTAGAATGCTAGTAAATGATATTTGTAAATTTTCGGCATGAGGAAATAAAACGGTTTATGATCAACGGGTTAGGAATCTCTAAAATGATTTTATATATGAGAAATACACAAAATATTCTATGAGCAAGGTGAATCAAAATCATGATTTTTTTTAAATTAAAACATTTGAATTTTTATTTTTAAGTATAATTTTTTTACAATATTAAAAATAAAAAATTGCAAAATAAATTATTTAAGTTATGATTAGTGATTAAGTTTTCAATACTCTATTTCTTTTCTTAAGTATAATGTACTCTATAGGTATTTATTATATGATAAACTATGTATTAAACCCATGAAATCAGGATTTTCTTTATCCATCCTTAAGGGGGTTGGTCAGTCAGATCTTAGATTCTCCTTGCTAATGTTAAACCTATGGCAGTAGAATGCATTCCTACTTTTAAAATATCTCCTCAAGAAACTAATATTTTTTAACTTCTTCTTTCTTTGAACTCTTTAAAAAATGTCTTTATTATTATTATTTTTTTTAATTTATTATTATTTATTTTAGTTATCAAAATATTTTAAAAAGTTATGCTTAATTTAATATTTTATGTATTAAAATATTACAAAATGTGGGTAAAATTTTAACACTTCAAATAAAATCAAGCATATATTTTAGAAATTTAGAAATATTTTGACAACTAAAAAAAAAAAAAAAAAAAAAAAAAAAATAGAACCCTTAAAAGTACACAGAAAAAAAACTAACAAATATTAACTTCTTCCTTATGATATTTAAGAAAAAGAATGCATTTCACACCCATATGTATAACATTAGCGAGGGGAGTTTGAGATCTGAATGACCAATCTCCTTAACAAAATTATTGTAAATTGCAATGACAGGTTAAACTGCATGAATCGTCTAATATCAAAGGTAGCAGAAACTAACTTACGCCTGAAAAAAATAAAATAGACTTAAAAAAAACATTCTAAGTTGCTCTTTGGCAGAATAAGTTCTTCATTATTTACATACACATTTCTATTTTTAAAATCAGTTTTTAAAATAATAGTATTTAAATATATACATAACCAAACATAAGTGATAATAGAGTTATAAACAAGTTGGAAATTGTAAGTCAAACGTTACAAACGAGGTGCGTTCGTACGCACGTTTTAGAATTAAATTCATGATATCCCGTGCGTAGAAAGGGTTAAACAGCTAGTTAAGTATATATTTTATGACACTGTTCATACAAATATCTTAACTAGTTATATAAATATTCAGATATATATGTATCAGCTAGTTATATAAATATTCAGATCTTGATGATTTTTAATTCTGTGAAATGAATTATATCGTCTGCAGATTAATTTCTGTAATAAAATAAGTATCTCGGTCGCTTGACGATTTAACATCCATCGGAAGCTCCTCTAACAAGAAAGCACCGATTTAAAAAAAAAAAATTCAAATTTCTTAATAAATATTTTTATTAATATCTCCTAAAGTTTTGATTCGATTTTAATAAAATTTGAAATGTCTCGACAAAATTCTGCAAAGATAATACATTTTAAATTGCAAACCATTTGGTTGGGTAGTTTTTGTGTTGTTATATGCGGACAGACAGACAGACGGACGGCCAGACAGACGGACGGACAGACGGACGGACCAAACAACGACTATAGGTGCTACGTATTTATATAATTACGAACGCACCTAAAAATGTACAACATAAAAAAAAATAATAATCTTTTTTCTGAAGGAGTAAAATGAAGTATCAATACCAAAAAAAAAAAAAAAAAAAAAAAAATTACAACTGTAGGTTCAAAAGTTATTTTTCATTCTTAAACATACAAGTATAGATATGCTTTGAATTCACCAGTCTATTTCAAAGAGCGAATGAATTAATCTGAAGGCTCAAAATACTCTTTCAACACAGCTGAGGAAGCAACTGGTTTTAAAAATGTGAGATATTACACTCTTCTAGAGTGTATCCTCTTTCATATTTAGAAACTGTGTTTTCTACCAATCGGATGGAGAAATCTTATTTCCAATGTCAGATTCGAAAAGAAAATTCTCACCAAAGTTTCACATAAAAATTACACTTAAAAAAAAATAATAAAACAGCAGAAGACCACTAATACACACAGCTTGGTTCCAAGCATTTTGCAGATTACAGATCATGTACATTAAATTTTTGTTTTTGTTTATTTTTTTTATTTATATTTTGGACAAATTTATATTTTTCACCAATCAGATGGAGAAATCTTATTTCCAATGTCAGATTCGAAAAGAAAATTCTCACCAAAGTTTCACATAAAAATTACACTTAAAAAAAAATAATAATAATACAGCAGAAAACCACTAATACACACAGCTTGGTTCCAAGCAGATTGTAGATCATGGATATTTGATTTTTGTTTATGTTTATTTATTTTTTATTTATATTTTGGATAAATTTATATTTTTCACCAAATGGATGGAGAAATCTTATTTCCAATGTCAGATTAAAAAAGATAATTCTGACTGAAGTTTTACATAAAAATTACAATGTAAAAAAAAAAAATAATAATAATACAGCAGAAGACCACTAATCCACATTGCTTGGTTCCAAGCATGTTGCAGATTACAGATCACACATATTTCATTTTTGCTTATATATTTTTTTTAATTTATGTTTTACAGCCGAAGACCACTAATCCACATTGCTTGGTTCCAAGCATGTTGCAGATTACAGATCACACATATTTCATTTTTGCTTATGTTTTTTTTTTAAATTTATGTTTTGTACAGATTTAGATTATTAAGGTTTAAAAAAAAAAAAAAAAAAAAAAAAAAAAAAAAAGCACTCAAACACATGAATTAAGTAAGAATTATTTTTAACTCTCTGAGCGTCTGAGGCAGCCATACTCAACCTGCGGCCCGGCGACCTTTTGTGTGCGGCCCAAGGCACATAAGTCATTAATCCATATTTATAAAATTAACCGAGATGTGTATAAAATGTATTTAAGATCTTTACTGTTGTTTTATATTTTTTTCATAAAAAGACAAAATCTGTCTTGTCATTTCCAATTAATTTTAAATTGTGTTAAAACATCTTAAATGCCGTTTCCTTAGTCAAAAGTTTTTTTTGCAATGTAGTCCCATTTGTGTTACAGTGGGATATAGATTTCTTAATCTTCAACACTAATCAAATTAACTATTCTAAATTAGTTAAATTTGCACTATATATTTCTAAAATTAAAAAACTAATAAATAAGAAGTTTTTGCATTGAACAGACTGATAGAAAAGATAGATAGATAAGAACATCTGCCACTTTTTCCTTCAGAACTTGTAAATTTTGCATTGTTATATTATTTGGTTTTATGGTTATGGCCCTGTGTATTAGCTAATACTTCTTTTTAGGGTTGAGCGTTTGCAGTAAAAATATACTACAAAGTTTACTGTTTGGAAATAGTGGTGTTAAAAATGTTTTGGTAACATTTCTTCCGCGAAAAACGTTTAACCCTACTGATAATACTAACTTTGTTGTATTGTTTTGTTATATTACTTATATTATCTTACTATTTTATTTACTTTTTTAAGTGTGCTGCGGCCCGTGTAACATCGCAAACCTTTGTTTGTGGCCCGCGAGAAAAAAAGGTTGAGTATGGCTGGTCTGAGAGCTTTCCTGCATTTTTATAAAAATGCTCATAAAACTAATGTTAATGTACAAATCTTTTCACAGTTTGTTTCTAAAATACACTTTCTACCTCTTTATCATTCTATTATCATAAAATAGAATTCTGTTAATAATATTTTTGTCTAGAGCCGATTTAAGTTGTATTTGAGAAATGGAAAAATACAGGCAAACCGCTTAGAGATTTAAAAAATAATTTATTATTTTTTATATTTTTTACATATATCATCAACAGATGTTTCTATTAAAGCATGGTTTATGTTTCTGTATTGTATCTTGCAGTCTTCTATAAATAGCCATAATTGGCTGCTAAACCATAAAATTTTGTTTTTAGAAATTTAAATCCTTTATCAAATATTCTAAATACATGCATAGGTATTAAATATAAATTTATTGATATTGATATTTATTAACATTAATATACTTCTTTTTAATTGCTAAAAGGCATAAAATAAAAAGATTATAAACAGTAAAATAAGTTTTATTAGACTGTTGACATGTTTCTTCTCCATCGGAGCCATTATCAAAACAAATAAGAATATTCTATAATTGCATGGGCTTCCGAAGTTAATATTTGAAACGCCAACAGTCTAAAAGTTATTTTACTGTTTATAAAGTTTTTATTTTACGCCTTTAGCAATTAAAAAGAAGTATCTGATCACAAGGTGTTATTATTTGTCATATTTGAGATATTGATTTAAGAAATTAATTGCTTGGTTTTTGAATACACTGTTTTATCTTCAATTCTATAATTTGTAATTATTTCTAGATGAGAGATTAAATATATTGTCTAAGTAACCATCTGTCATTAATAGAAATACTTCTTTAAGAATAAATTTTTAAAAGAAAATAATTATTATTTTTTTAATTTACCATATAAATGATTATATAAGTAAAATATTTTGGTGTACTAGCATTTTAAATTGTAAAAAATAAGTTTAATTGATGCATGATAGATACGTACCATACATAAGATTAAAGAGGGGGGGGGGGGACTAGAAAATTGTTGCCATTGAGAAATTATTCTTTAAGAATTAAAATTCTTTGTTTACATTCATTTAGACAGTGTGGATTACAGGCATTTGTGAACTACGGGTTTACAGATTAGTGTCACTCTGCAGTATTTTTTACTTAAATCAATGACTTACATCAATCAGTCATAAAAGCGGAAAAAAAAAAAAGGGGGTGAAAAATTTTTTCCACCTATAAAATGGCGACAAATTCTGATAATTTAAACATATTTTAAAAGATGTTTATACAATAAAATGAAATATAACTGTATGCACAATTGTTATTTTCTTTTCATAACTTAGAAAGTGTTAAAAACAAACGAAACATTTAAATGACAAAAAATGACAGCTTCATTGAATCAAAAAAGAGAAAAGAAGACTAAAGATATAAATCCAAATATATCGGATGAATTTATGTCAAGTACAGTGATTAACTTTTCAAATATTATTCTGGATAGTTTGGACGTTTAAGATTCTCCTTTCCAAATATATACATCCATATCCATACTTATAGAAAAGGCAAATTGATCTTTGTTCCAAAAATACATCACTGAAATTACCCAAAAGTGTTATATATAAAAGGGCAAAATATTTTCTATTTCAAAAAGAACTTTCTGGAAACTTTCTTCCATTTTATAAGTCTAAAAAATTTTTTACTCTGGAGAGACACTTTAAAAACTTCATTTACATGACTTTCGAATACTCACATAACCAGGGCTTTATAAATTCGATAAAATCTAGTGGCCAGCAAAAATTTCTAGTCGCCAGAAAAAAAAAAAAAAAAAAATTACTTCCCCCTCCCTACCAAGACCCCAATCACTGATTTTCAAAAAATACATAAGTTTTTTATGAATTATATGATAAAAAAATAATAAGAATCATAGCTTAGAATTATTAGTTACATATGAAGAATACATAGTTTAATATAGCACATGATTTAGAAACTAGTCGTTGGGGGCCACCGTAATACTTACCCATCATGGATATGCATAATGTAAAATATTTAAAAAAAAATGTGTAAACTACTTATAAAATGCATTGCAATTCAAATAAAATCGTGGCTTGATGACGTCACAAACTTTAAAGGCTCGATTACTGAATTGCTTGAAAGAGGTTTTTCCTTATAACTCCAAAAATAATAATCCTATTAACTAGCGGTTTATTGCATCTGATTAAGCGTCAAATTTCCAATTAAAATATATCTTTGAAGTGAAATTTGGATGAAACACAGGGTCATGAAAAATCGAAGAGTGTGGAAAATAGGATTCCAAATATCTCGGCAACTCATTATCCGATCGACTTCATACTTTATTCAAAATTTATGTTTTTTTATTGTCTTTTATATTCATTTCTTAAAATAAACAATTTCGAAAATTTTTATATACCTTTCATCAGAACGAATATTTCGAGAGTCCGAAAAAAATTGTTCCGGTTAATCGAGGTTATTGAAATGAAATAGGCTTCTTCCCATTATTACATACCCAATTGCAAGTCTCTATCTCAATTTTTTCGGGAGATAGAGCGTTTACAGACACACACACACACAGACACACAGACGGACGGCAAATTTTTTTTTCTAAAAATATGTTTTTCGGAATCTCCAGTGTCTGAAACGTGTAAATCCGTCAAAAAAAAATTTTCGATTTTCAAAACGATTACAAGACTTACCCTATACTACGTATGATGGGTAAGTAAAAGGGTGGTCACAAATATCTTATGTTAAAATTCCCTGATATTTCCAGGTTAGCATTAAAATAATGAAATTTTCATAGATAATTTCTTTTACAACATTACTCTAATGCATACAGTCATTATTTAGTAAAAGTTTATATTTAAAAAAAAAAAAAAAATCACACTACAAGTTCTGGCATAGTTAATCAAAAATAGACATTACTGCTTGTTAGATCTTATGGTACTGTACAAGGTAAGAATACTGTCGTTTCAAAGCAACATCTAGTGGGGAGCTGAATAAAAAATTAATGTGCATCACGATAATGACAATAGAGACGAACTTCAAATAAGGATAACTGGTACTTGTCTATTATCCTGTCAACCACTTTTCATAGAAAAAAAAGAGTTTACACATATTTGTTATGTCATCAAGAGATTTTTATTAGATGTTTTCTCTGTATTTTTAATGATGTTTTACTAATTTTTTAGTTCTTTTGTTAATTAAAATAACAATTATGTCATTAAATGATGTTGTCATGATATGAAACAGAAAAACACTGCAAAAATATTGCGATGCATAGAATCTATCAATTTTAACTGACGTCACAAACATTTATCCACAAGCCGAAATGATAATTTAAAAAAAATAAGAACTGTTGGATTTAACTCCAAAGTAACAAAAGGATAAAATAATGTTTGATTTTAAATACAAAGCTAGCACGTGATGTACATTTTCCATTTTTGTTTAATTTGAGAATAAGTCAGTTTAGTGTTTCTAATGAAGGATATTAGTTAACTTCTATTTCCATGCTTTCACTTGCATTTTGAGAAAAATTATACAGATCTGTGATCAGCCATCTAAAAAAATGGGGCAATAACCTATTTAAAAAAAATAATGGAATTCTGCCATGAAAAAAGTGTGTATTGATGGGTATGATATGAGACTATCTACAAACTGATAAACAGTGATGGTCTAATGTGAAAAACTGCGATAAAAGAATACCCATTAGAAAAAGAAGCTGGTTGGATGACTCCAAATTAACATTTGTAACTGCATTAAGGTTCATTTATACCTGATCTGATGAATCAACATCAATAAAATGGAGAAAAAAAGCAATTGGATTTAATTCATTGTATAGTTATTGATTGGAATAATTATCTCAGAGAAGTTTGACCTCCTAACAAGAAAATCTGGAAAAATTGGAGGGTCAAAAACAATTGTAGATATTGATAAAAGTTTCTTGTAAAAGAGAAAAAAAATCAAGCCGGTTGAATTTTTCCTCAGCAATGGTTGTTTGGAGGATTATTCTGAGAAACTGATGAATGTTTTATAGTAAAAGTTCCCAATAGAACTAATGGGAGAAATAAAAGAATATATAGAAGATGGCTCTATCATTTTTTTAGATCCATGGCAGGCTTATAAAACTGACTAAATTAAATGCTGAAGGATTCCTAAAAATCATTATAATTTTGTAGATCCCAATACTGGCACACATACACAAAACATCAAATGACTTTGGGGCTCAGCTAAATGGTGAAACAAGAAACACTGACGAACAGCACATCAACCCTCAGATTCATGTTTAACTGTGTTTATATGGCATCTAATGCATAGAAAGGATGATTATTTTGTCACTATTTTGAATGGCATTAGAAATTTTTAGCCTCTGGAATAATTACTGCAAATTTTGACTTTCGTTCAGGCGATTTTGGGCAAAAGAATGTTTAGAATAATTGGTGTTACATTATGAATGCTAAATTTTTGCTATGCAATGTCTTAAATTAATCAAATCTGTTTGAAATTTCTAAAGCACCCTATTCTTCAGTGATGTTTCTAATTTCCTTAATATTCTTACATATAACAGTTTGGAACAGGTCGACAAGGTAATAGACAAGAACCAGATAATTAATTGAAATGTTTTCTGTTTTCCCTAAAGTGTCAAATGTGTAAAAAATAGACAGGAAATATACTCACATAATAATTGCATTTGTTCTAAAGCTTTCCAAATCTTAAAAATAAGGGTTTCAATTAATAAATTTGAAGTTTGGGACAAGCCTTGGTAATAACATTTACAACTTTACAATTTTTTTAAATATTGATTTTTTTTTTCATATTTAAAGTACATAATGCATTGACTGCTTAAACACAAATGCTCACAAAAACCAAACATTCATAGTTGACTTGATTAATTCATATTTTTTAGAGAAGAACATAAAATTTCCCAATATCTGAGAATAATTGAAATTTTTTTATCTTTTTTTTTCGGGGGGGGGGGGGGGTTGAGATGGATATTGAAAGTACACAGTAGAAATTTGTTAACAACATTATAACATTTTAAAACTGTTTCAAGATTAATATTTTCATTTAAAAGCCTCAGTTTTCATGTTCCTGAAAATCATTTAAAATGGCAAATTTTTTTTTTTTTTTTTTTTTTCTAAACACTGGCAAAAATCTGTAAAAGTCATGGTTTTTAGTCTGCTAAAATATCATTGTACAACTATGGCAGAAAGACATTAGTTCTGTTTTCCAATAAACAAAGGACTTCAAACAGATGGGAAATATCTCAGGACTTCTTTATGTTACTAACAGTGACTGTGCAAAGGCTTCAAAATCAAAAAGAATATTCCTCTTTATATCACATTATTATCAATTCAGTTTACTTTCAGTTTTTAAAGGATTGTAAAACACTGTAAGAAACTTAGGCCACATTCTTGTTTCTCAAATAACAAGAGGTTTTTTTTTTTTTTTTCCATTTTTGTATAAATAAAATTTTCACCATGTGACTGAGCCGGAAGACTGGTATAAAAATAGAGTCCAAGCTGGTTTCAGGCAAGGACTGAGCCTGAGAGCTAAGATTTTTTTTTTTCCTTCCAGATTACCGCAATTGTAATGTAAATTAACATTTGTTTCAATGAATTTCCAGGTTTAGTTTGAATTTCCCTGATATTTCCAGGTTAACAAAATTCCCTGATATTTCCAGGTTTTCCAGGTCTGTGACCACCCTGTAGAAAGATAATATAAACTAAGTTTTCTAATGAAACTTTTTGAAATTATATATCTCTGGGGAAAAATAGTGTGAAGGCTGAATTAATCTTCATGTTAAGGAAATGCTGATTGCTTTAAATGTTCGGACAGTTGAATGCTACAACATTATATCTGATGATGGGGACCTTGATGAAAAAGTGAAGCAGGAAAATAATTTTTTACCTATTTTCCTGTCGAAGTCAGTCAATTAATTCAGATTTATTGCTTTAAAATTTCAATTTGATGAACTTATTTTTGCCAAAATAATAGAAAAAGTTAAAAATATTTTTGTCTTGAATAATAATTTCTATGTTTATTAATATTTTGCAATTTTGCAACATCTATAATGAGACATTTTATAAGAATTACGAGGGAAAAGAAAAATGCCGTTTGTGCTCATTTCGTAGGTCAATTTTGTACAAACAAAATTGCCTTTTTAAATAACTTTGGTTGCCCTGGCGACCACATTTGTCAAGCCCTGCACATAACACAAGCTGGCTTTTGATTTGATGGATCTTCTGCAGAGCAATTCAGAAACATTTGCTTCCAATATTTTCTTTGCAAGTTTGTATCGATTCAGGGAATGTCCAAAATTGCATTCAAAAAGGTGGAATTCCTGCTTGTGAAGGAACTCTTTCATGCCTTAGCAATCAAATGATTTAATTCCTGATTTAAATCAAAGGGATATGAATCAGGCAACCCTGCTTAGAATTATTTTCACAGCAATCAAGTGATTTAATTCCTGATTTAAACTCAGGATTTAAATCAAAGTGATGTGAATCAGGCAACCCTGCTTAGAATTATTTTCACAGCAATCAAGTGATTTAATTCCTGATTTAAACTCAGGATTTAAATCAAAGTGATATGAATCAGGCAACCCTGCTTAGAATTATTTTCACAAATACTCTTTAAAATACATTGCTATCAAGTATTTTATGTTAGAAAAGCACATATAAAAAATATAAGAAGATTTTAATTACTACTAGCGACATACAATTTGTCAGAATACAACTCAGAATTATCAGAGTTTACAGGTATTTTTTTCAATTTCCGGGTAGGCAGATGTTTGAAGGCTTCCTTCCAGTCACCAGTATCCCTTATTGTTTGCAAGATGGAAAACACTTGGTTAATAGTTAAACTCTTAGAGCCAGCTCCCCACCTAAAAATAAAAAAATAATTTATTTAAAGAAAGTTATATTTATAAAACTCACATGATTATTAAGTACAAAATCAATCAATAATAAATACAATAGCCCACTGTTCTGCTTTTATTGCACATTGCCAGACGTTCTGATTTATGCAGGATGTGCCAATTTTCAAGACTTAAAAGAGAATGTGATGTGCAAAGGCTTTAAAATTTCTTTTAATAACCTGCTATTCATTAGTCTGCATTGACTTGTTCATAATATAGAAAAAACTATGAAAACAGAACTTATGCATGACTGAAAATTTTTATGGTCCTCCCAAAAGAAATACTGTACAATGTACAAATCTACCTGCCAAGACAGACACCTGTCTAAAGCGAAAAAAATTTCTGTTTCCTAGCTATTCTGTTTTTACAAGTTTTACTATACTTTTTTCAGTAAAACCTGTGAAAAAGGAATATGTCTATAATTGAATCCAGCCTTAAAAGTAAAAAATCCCATAGTTTCTATGGAAGATACTATCACGGTGTCTATTCCAGATAAGCAACAAATTCCCTGACTTTTGCTGGTTTTCCCTACTGATAAAAAACAAATTTTCCAGGTAGTATCTAGATTTTGTGATGTTACACACAAGAAATCTAAAGTTGCGAATTTGAGAATAGAACTTTCACAACTGATTCTGAAGCACAAACTACTGATTTTTTAAACAAATTTTGGCAAAATTTACAAATTGTTGAACATCAAGATATTTATTTCATGGTTAATGAAAGCTTTGAAGCTCTTATATTTCTTAATGAGAATATATATATTTTTTTACATGTTAAAGATTTTGCAGATATACACTTTTACACTTTTAACATCAGGTTCTATCCATTTTGTCCAATCAGGATAAAATTCTTTATCATTTCAGCCATGGTTAAATACAGATTGCTTTGACATATTTTAATACAAGTAAAAAATATTCAATGAATTACGCTAACAAATGTTCCATTCCCAAACAAATATAAGCAAACAGACTGAATAACACCTAATCAATCCTACAACATTCAGTACAAAGTTTCAGTGAAGCTGGAATTGAAAATCTCTGAGTTACAAGGAATGACTAAAAGGGTGTAGGCAAAATGATTTGCAAGAGAGGTTGAAATAATACTCTTCACAATACTTATGAAGAGCTAAGTTAGATTTTCCTGGCGCTGTAATTTCAAATCCTTAGTTTTATAATCAGAACATTTTTACTGATTTTTTTTTTTTTTTTTTGGAAAGTTTCAAATGTCTCTGAGTTTTTCTCAGAATTTTCAAGTTTCCCTGATTTTTTTAGATTATCCAGGTTTTTCAGGTGGCTAGACACCCAGTACTATACAATTATAACTGATCAATCGGAAACCTCTTGAAAATAGAATGTTGTTTTGGTTTCAGTCCCTGGCATTTCCGCTTTCACAGTATAAGATTGTTATAGTGCAGTAAAACTTACTAGGGCAGAATATAGTGACTAGAGTTTTTTTTTTTTCATTTTTAAATAAAAATATTCTCCAGTCACTATATTCTGTCTTAGACAGGTTTACGCCTTAGCAAGGTATAATTGTATGGGATTCCTTCCTTTAGGAACCATGAAATTTTTACATAAAGACAGGATTTTGTTATAGACTGGTTGTTTTCATAGAATTTAGTTTATTTTATGTCCCTATTTTAAAACTGTTTTGCCGCTTTTTTTTTGTCTCCATGTTCTGCTTTTTTATGACAATGAAACTGGCAACACTAATTGCATCTCATTTACACAGGGTGTCCAGAAAAAAAAGTTGACACACACTTTAATTTTTTACTTGTTGGATGTAAGTTTAAGAAGGCAATGTAAACTACAAAATTGTTCAAAATAATGTAGGGAATGAGATATAGTTAATGCCCTAACATTAATTTAAAAATATGCATGTATTTTTTAACTTTTCATACTCCCCCCCCCCCTTTTTTTGTTCCCTAGCCAAAATTGATAAATAAGATTTTTTTGTTGTTGATGTCATAAGATAATAACAAAAAACTGCATATCCATATCTAAAATTTAGCTACCATAAACAATGAACAAAGAGCTAATCTGTCATTTTTTAGTGTCAATTGAAAGACTATTTCATCGGTGAAGAAAATAGAGACCACATAGAAACTGACTATGGCATTCTTTAGATAAAAATATGTCAATAAGTATGTAAAAATTACATTACAAACACATCTAAATAAAGTATTACACAGACGGTGATTATGTAAAGAGAGACAGGCAAATGCAATTTAAAACCCTAGAAACAAAACTTTTTTTTTTTTTTTTATGAAAAAAAAATGCAAAGAATTCTTAAAATGACAAAGCTTTCTTAGTAGCTTCTTCTGTGAATTAAAATAGATTTATAAAATGTTCTTATATTCTAAAACAAATACTTTAAAATCAAAGAAAATTTTTGAATGAATTAGAAGAAATGTTTTACAGTGATATAGTGTTTATTTGTTAGGAAGGAACTTAAAGTAAAACAATGTAATATTAAAATGGTCGCAAATCAGCAAGAATAACTTTCCTGCTCCTTTTGATTTGGCAAGGAAGTTTTTAAATGAACCAGAGAACAGGTGTCTTGAATGGGTGATCATATTCAGAAGTTGTAAACATACAGGGTGTTCATACATCTTGGAACAAACTTTCTGTGTAGATAATGTGGTCAAGGCAAACATTTTTTGAACAAGAAACATTATCTCAATCCACTTATTCGATTAAAAATACAATACATTCAATCAAAAACACAGGGTGTGTCACCGCAAGCTGAAACTAAATTTTCGTTCACAACTTTAACAACAATGAAGATATTTTAATGAGATTTGCATTGTATTAAGTTGCTAGTAGCAAATATGATGATATTGGCAGAATTTGGCTAGTGGCACAGTGTAAGTAGTACTGTTAGCTGTGCTCTGAATAAAGGAATACCTAGATCAGTGTTGGTTAGATATGAATGGTGGCAATTTTCCGTACTTCTCGTCATTCACAGAAATCAAAGTAACTATGCTGAAAATACAGTTACAATATTTTCAATATTATTAAAGTAACAAATGAAAATTCAAATTTGACCTGAAGTAAGATGCATTTTATTTTTGATTAAGTGTGTTCTGATCCTGGTTTTCTGGACAAAAATTATCTGTCTTGATGTATATTATCACTTGTGAAAGTATTTTTTTCGTTTTGCTTAGAAACATGATGTTTGCAAAATAGAAAGAAACAAATTATTTACTAGACAATATTAAAGAAGTTGCATCATTAATACCTATGAGAGTCATCATTAATGGTTAATTTTCTTAAGTAAGTGACACTATTCAAAAAGTGAATAAATAATGTAAAAGCATTCTCTTTCATTGAAATATGATTCTATTTCTAATTATTTTGAATATCTTTATTAATTGACACTTAAAAGTAGAAATTGTAGATTTCAAAAAATATTTTTTAAGAAGTTTTTTCATGTATTCGGCAGGTTGAATAGTTTGATATTCGGCAGTTCAAATAGTTTGATATTCGGCCAAGTCGAATTTTCGGCAGATCAAATAGTTTGATATTCAGCCTAACCGAATATTCGGTAATATGGCCTAATACCGAATAGATATTGAATATTCGGTGCATCAATAATTTTAGCGTTTTCAAATAGAATTTATTACTTAATAAAACCATTTTCAAAAAGAAAATGTATTTCATTTTAAATATTGTCAGGCATTATTACAAAAATCATTGAAGAGGGAATATTTAGAATATACTAAAAATATATTCCATATTAGCAATTCCATATTAGAGTGAAAATATATGGATATGAGGTTGCCAAATTTCTGTAATTGTTTATAAATCGACCGATTTGTTGAAGTAGTGAAATTGGACGTATTTTAACTATGTTCTGTAGTGCACATTAATAGTACATCTTTGCATAGCCGCCAACCTTTTGTTATTTTTCAAATTAAATAAATTTTGTGATTCTAAATATGTTTAGTATTATTTTTTACTTGAAAAAAACTCCACAGAAGAGTGATAGTTAAGCCTTTGCCAGATCAAGATTAACAGACCAGCATGTACAAAAATTTTCTAAAACAAATACAATTTTAAAAATGTAATTAAATTTTGCAGATTTGGCTGATAAAAAGAAATTTCGAGTAATATTTTTTAGAAAAATAAGATAAAATAAACTATATGTAAAAATAACTTAGCGTGAAATTTTTTTTAACATGACCTGTATGTAAAAATTTTATTGTGTACAATGGTAATAATCATTATAAACTTTTTATGTGGCCTGCAGCTTTGTATATAATGCTTAATTTGGCCCGGGGCGGTAAGCAAGTTTGACATGCCTAGTCTACACAAAATTCACAAAACTGTGCCTTGTGTGCTATCATCTTTGTTTCACTTTTTTGGAATACTTCACAGATTTTCATTTCTAATTATATATGTGGTATATGGTCCCCAATCACAATGGTCAATTTTTCACTTTAAGTATAACTCATTCAATTTTAAAGATACAAGTATGCAGTTTTTTACAATTATCTTGTTGAAGAATAAAATTTTTTTTTTTTTATAATTGACTAATTTTGCTTAAGGGAAAGGGGGGGGGAGGTGTATAATATTTTTTTTAAATGTAACTTTTTGAAAATTAATGTCAGACTATTTCATGAGCATCATATCTATTTCCTACCTTATTTTAAACAATTATTTACATTGTCTATCTCTAACAGATAAAAAATTAAAGCATGTTTCAATCTTTTTGGGAAACTCTGTCTATATCACTAACCTGCAAGAAACAAAGACACAAAGAGGACATACACACGAACATAGACATTTTGTAAAAACATGTATTTCAGAATCTCCCGACCCCTAAAATGTGTAAATTCGTCCAAAACCTGAAGTAAAAAAATTTTTCAGTTACAATACTTTCTTCTATTATAGATAGAAGAATGTAAAAATCATACAATTCATATTTTTTTCAAAAATTAATTTTGAAAAAAAATATATATATATATAATTTAAAAAAATACATATGAATTGTAACCCATACATTTTTTTAACAGAAATTGATTTCTTATAGCTTCAAATAGCTGAATCCAATATTACAGCTCATTCTGCCAAGTATAGTAGATTCAAATCCGCACAGATTGGGACCATGGCTTTTGCGGATTTCTGGTCACTGTTTTGTTTACATTTTTTAAACAATAATTTGACTGTAGTAAAGCATTGCAAGGAACCTTCTGGCTCTACTAACTCTGACGGTATTCCTCAAAATCCCACTCTCCCTAACCCGAACCCCTTAAACGAAATATTCCAAGCCTTCAACGACTTGAAAGAAGTCCTTAAACTATTCAAACTTCTCAAAAGTATCCAAAAAATCGCCCAAGATATCAAAAAATGCAAAAACCCATTTGAAAAGATGTTTGTTATCATCAATGAGCTTGAAACATTCGCTAACGAGTTTAATCTCACCGACTAGTCGGCACCCTCTGGGCTGTTATACTTGAAAATTCAACATTTTTCTAACTCTTTTTGAAATATATATATATAAAACTTTAAGTAAAATTTAACCATTGAAACATAAGAAACTGACCACATACATTGAAATCTTGATACCAAAGAGCCCTGTCAAATTACAAATTAAAATTGTAGTCGTAAAAAATGTAACATTATTAATTCAAATTAAGAAGAAAAAAAAATAAAAATAAATAAGGAATGAAATAAAAACCACACGAGGATAAACACAAATGAAAGCTTATAAAGTTATTTACTTTTTCAAGGGCAAGAAAATCACATTTATAAGCAAAGAACGATTGTTTTCTGTATATGCCACCAGCTTTTGCTAAACATCGTGCCATATGTTGCCCGAACAATCGTTGAAACAATATTGAATAACAAGACCTTTTACAATGGAATATTATAAATTATACATACAATTTGAAAAGGAGTGGGAAAAAGAAGAAAAAAAATCATATATTACTTACATTAATAATATACCCAAATCATTAGTATATTGTTAGCACATGTACAAAAGTGTATCCAATAGAAGAGGTTAAATTCACAGTTAAATAGAAAATCCTTCAAATCATAAATTGTATCCTACAGTTACAGTTATTTTTATTTAACTACATAGATTACAACATTTTAAAAATGGAGAAAAAAAAATAATGATATATATAAATAAAAACCATTAATTAATTTAATTTAATTTTAATTTAATATATTAAAATATATTATATTACTTGATAATTTGAAAGTATTTCATAGATATTATTACTACCATACTAAATTTCCAACAGTTTTAATATTTTAAATAAGCTATACTGCTGCCATCTATTTTTAAAATATTAGACTATTTTAGAATAATAGCATATAAGTAAATTCATCATTTAATTTACTTTTGCTGCTGACATCTGGTGTACAGATATTCTACTAAAACTTTAATATTGTAGGTAAAATTACTTATATGCAGCTGTAATGTAGTGTAAATATATTAATTTTACTAGTTAATATTAATGATATATATAGAGAATAAGAGTTACTAGTATAATATATTTTCTATTTTAACTAACCAATTTAATACATATCTTAGTTTAACTTAAACAATAATGTAGAATCCATATGATACTTTCATTTTATAAAGAATTAGTATTATACTTAGAAATAACATAGATTATTCAATATGGCAATGCACTTATTGAAATCCAGCTAAATAAATAATATCTACCATGAAAATAAAAAATAGAAAAAACAGAAATATTAATTTTTTTTCCTTTTTTAATTAAATGATCTAAAATAAAATAAATATAAAACTAAGAGATATATGTATTAGTGTACTATATTTAATATTTACTAAATTTAAATCTGTTTAACATATTAATATTATATTGTATTGAATAACCCATTGTAACATCCTTGATAATTTTAGCGTTTGTTACAATCCCAATAATATTAACTCCATATAATCATAACAACAAATATAGAATTCGCACTCATGTAAATTTTAATTTATGAATGACATTTAACTAAGATGTTCCTATGCAGCACATGCACACAATAGGAGTTATAATTTAGCCAAATATATCAACAGTCGAAAGTTGAAAATTAACGACAAATATAGAATTCGCACTCATTTAAATTTAAATTTATGAATGACATTTAACTAAGATAATCCTATGCAGCACACGCACACAATAGGATTCATAGTTTAGCCAAATATATCAAGTTGAATATCATTTTTATCAAGGAGATTTTAACAAAAAAACAAAAAAAAAATTACAGACATATAACCCAAATTAAATCTATATTTATATGTGTGAAATTGCTTTAACTAAATAGTAAGGATAACCATAATCTTGAGCAATTTGAAGGATATGTTTTAAATTTTGATTTTTAAAGTTATTTGAACAAAGATTATTAATTCTATGTGCGAAATTTAGTAAAATATTTACAAATACTGATTTATGTATACATGACAAATAGTTAGTAAATAAGTTTACCTTAAATGTAAAATCATTTCGCTTGTCATAAATATCAAACAAAAGTTTATTATCTTTAAGAATTATCTTAAGATCAAGAAAATTAGTTTCATTATTTGCCATAACATTGAAACTATAATTTAAATTTTTATGATATTTTATAGGTAATAAATAATTTGAATTACTATTAAAATAGAAGACAATAATGTCATCTATATAACGGTATATTTTACAATTAGCAATATTAGAGTTACGTTCATAATAATATAAATACAATTCTGCAAGAATTGAAGAAACAATGCCACCTTGAGGGAGGCCACAGCTTTGTATATATATAGTATCATTAAAAACAATATAATTATAATGGAGAATAAATTTAGTTAATGTTTTAAAGTAATTTAACGTAATATTATTTTTTAATTTTATAGAATCCCTGTATTCTTTATATAATAAATTTACTATCCTGAACATATCTTTAATATCAATATTATTAAATAAGTCATTAAAATCAAACGTCTTCATGTATTTTATGTTATTTAAATTTTTAATGTTATTTACAAGTTGAAAACTATTTTTTATGCTATACATATTATTTTTTTGTTTTGTAAGTTCAAACAATTTAGTGAGAATAGTTAATAAAAATTTGCTTGCATTATTGTTATATGTATTACAACCGATTGTTACAGTTCTAAATTTTAAAGGAGTTTTGTGGAATTTAGGTATAACAACAATATATGGATAATTAAAGTTATAATTTTTAATTTTTAGTAATTTATAAAATTGAAATATATGTCGATTATTAATGATTTTATCAAGATTAGTTATTTTAAAATTTAAACTTGTATTTCAGGGATCTGTTTAGGAAAAAATTGAGTCCTTTAAGGGACTCTTCACAAAATTTTTCATCTCAAAAAAGGACCCTTCACAAAATTATTTTCCCTAAAACAGGACCCTTCACAAAATTATTTTCTCTAAAACAGGACCCTTCACATAATTCTTTCTCTTAAAAATAGGTTTTTCACAAAATTTTTCCATCTTTAAACCAAACATTTCACATCATCTCATAATCATCTCTTACAATCATCACAAGTAAAATCTGACCTGTCACTTTTACATATATAAAGAAAATATATGTATTTTATATCCATATATCTTCTTAAAAATACATAAACAAGAACCTGAATGTAACGACCATTTCAAATTCACAAAATTATGATTAGATTTTTCACAAATATAAAAAGCTGTTCACAATTTCACAAAAACAGGACCCTGTGAAAAAAGTCTGGACAGACCCATGTATTTATAGCTTTAGAGATTAACTGCGAATAATAATATTTGCAGATGAAAGCATAATTGTTTGGTGATTTATCAACATATGTAATAATAAATTTGTTTTGTAAATTCGTTATTTCACTATTTAGTTGTTTAAAATTAAAATTATAAATGTCCAAATTCCTGAAAAGTTCAGCATTTAAATTACTTAAAACATTTAATTTCCATTCATTAAAAAATTAAAGAGGTTTATTATAATCTATTGATATTTTATATATAAAAAGGTCAAGATCCAGATTAAATTGTTTTAAAATAGAAAAAAATTTATAACATGAAGGTATTCAAAATTTAGTCCCATTAATCATAACATTTCGCAAGTAATCATTCTCTACAATATTAATATCCCCTGTAATAATGTGACCAGCCACAGTATACCTTATCTACACCTTATCTACAGCCACCTTATCTACATAATTGCTATAATTAGGATTATTACATAAGCAAGGAGGTTTATCATTTGATGTTAGAAATTTTGCAAATTTATTGTAATTGAAAATCCTACGTCCTAATGTAACGTTGTATTTGTATGATTTATGTATTGTAAAATTTTTTATGGGGAATTTGTTATCAATGTTATTAATTACATTGTGTATAATAATTTTATTAAGTACAATATTGGGAAAAGTAATTATAAGTAGAGTGTTGTTAGTTTTTTTGTAAGTGTCTTTTGAAATTTTTACATTAAGTTGATTAATTCTAAATAATAAAAGATCAAAATAAACATCACTAAAATGTGGTGATAGATTTAATGATAAAAAAACTTTATAATACTTGTTAAGATATTTATTTTTGATCGAAAAAATATTTTTCCTAATATCAATCTATTTGTAAGAATTATTGAATTCATATTCCATATTAGATAATTGCCGTTCAATATCATTACTAGAGATATACTGTGAACTAGTACAATTTTTACCCCTTTTTGTACGTGTAGTTTTTGTGTTTGCTGTATGATTTAATATAGCATAAGTGCTACTGTAATGTTCATGTTTAGTAGTATTAGTATAAACAAGGTTTGTACGATTAAATAATTTAGAATTCAGACCATAAGGATATAATGAGTTACGAGATTTGATATAAATTGATTCATAAAGTAGTCTATCAGTGAAATTTTTGTGCATACTCAAGATTTTTAATATATATATATATATATATATATATATATATTGTGTGTGTGTGTGTGTGGCCACTGAAAAGTGTTTTTAAGTTTTGCTTCCTTTTTCAGCCTGGCATTTTTGTGCTGCTTTTTCAAACTTGTCCGAACCCTATTTTTATTAAACTATAATATCAGTAGAAAATCTACTGCAGCTATACCATGAATTCTTAATTTTTGACTTTTTCCTTAATCTTTATTTCAATTTTATTTGTTAAATTTTTTATCCCTTTTATTAATTGCTGATTGTAGCTTTTAAACTTTTCCCACTGGCTCATTTTACAAGACAGTCTATTCTCAATCGCCTGGACATAAAGTTGATCGCAACTCGGAAGCCCATTAACTGACATCACCTGTTCGGCCAGTTTAAGCTACATTTCTTTTTCTATAAAGAAAATACTGGTGAAACTCCTGGAAAATTCCCTGATCCGTACGAACCCTGCAGCTAACAACTGTTTTCCTGATTGATTAAATAAGATCAATTAAAGATTTAAAAATCAACTTGTGTGAAATGATTAAGTAAACAATTATGCTGTATCGGAGAATTTTATAACGATGCTATAGAAAATTGGTTACTTCTTCATTATCCCGTAGACTACTTTCTATATATTAAAAAAAAAACAAAAAAAAAACGAACTGTCTCCAAAATATATTATTTAACGTCAAACGTGCATGATTGTAGCGTCGCGTCGTATTTAGTTGACATCATAGATGCGTTACAGATATTAGTTATTTCATCGAGGGATTTTTAATTCAACGTTTATTTGTCTTTTTGATACTTCTCCATTACCCCGTCGATCGATTTTCATTTTTTTTAAGCTATCGCCAAACTGTAACGCCAAATAAACAAATAGAAGAATCTTACCATTGGAATCTCAATAAAAAATAAATAAATAAATAAAATACAAGAAATTCGGAAAAACCCCACTCACCAAAGTGTCAACTATCAGTAAGTTTAAACAATAAAGTTTACAATATATTAATGAAAACAGAAAAAAAAATAATCTTGGATATTTATTTACATTATTTTTCTTAATTATCTCTCTCGGCTGTTGAATAAATGTTTCTGACATCAATTGAAACTGATCTATTGTATGTAACTGTTCATTGCAACATTGTTCAATGCCTTTTCTTTTTTAATATCAAGGCACTGCCGTTTAAGGATGCAATTGTTATTTTAATTAATAAAATAATTAATAAATCAGTAAAACATAATGAAAAATATATGTATATGTCGAATTAAAAACCACTTGATGCCATAGCAAACACATGTAATGCCTCTGACGTCAAGTGAAAGTGACGCCCCATCATGTATTTTTGGTGTTAAATCCTATAGTTTGGCGATAGTTTTTTGTTATATACGATATAAAGGTGTACCATATTGTTAATGATATTTTAACAAGTTATTAGTTATTTCGATATTTTAAAGGTAATTATTAAACGTAAAAATATAGTTTTTAATTGAGAGGAAATATTATTTACGCTGTTTTAAAATTTGCAATAACAGGTAAAAGATTTGTCAAAATAAATTAATCTCTCATGTAAATATAATTTTTAATTGAAATTGTTTGGAAATATTGTTACTTGAGCATTTTAAATATGACGTAAATTTCCCTACTTAATATTTTAAAAACCACGTAAATAATTTAATTATATACGTAGGTTGATCAAAAAAAAAAAGTTTACAAGCAGAAGCATTTGAAACCTAATAATTGTGGAGCGAATATTTCCACCCAGGGTGGTTGACAGATGGCGCTAGTTGTCCTACAGCGGTTCTACGAGTAAGTAGCATCAGTACGCAGACATTTAAGAGCGACAGTAATGGCACGACGTCTAGAAAAGTGGTCTCGCATAGAGGTGCGAGCCGTAATTCGATTCTTATGGGCCAAGAATGTGGCAGCATCCGAAATTCATAGACAAATCGTTGAGGTATACAGGGACAAAGCAATGAGTAGACAACAGGTAGCGAAATGGTGTCGTTCTTATCAAGCGGGCAGGGAGCATGTGGAAAACCGCAATATGGAAGCGAGCGGCCGTCCAAGTTCTTCAAGGACGGATATCAACACGGCACGTGTGGAAGAAATCATCCAAAGGGATCGACGAGTAACCGTGCGTGAGATTGCCTCAGAGTTGGACCTGAGTTATGGTAACGTTCAGCGTATCGTAACCGATAAGTTGCGATATTCCAAAGTTTGTGCCCGCTGGGTTCCACGTACGTTGTCCGCGTACCGAGCATAAGGTCACTCTAATGATGTGCAGCCTCACATTTCTGCAGCGATACCATTCAGACTGCCAACACTTCATTGATCGCATCGTTACCGGTGATGAAACATGGTTTCATCACTTCCCCCCCACATCCAAAACAGCCACGATGGAGTGGAAACACGCTGGATCACCGACGAGGAAGAAGTTTAAGGTCACACCCTCTGCCGGTAAAGTGATGGCAACCGTTTTCTGGGATATGACTGGTGTTATCCGAATCGAGTATTTGGAGCGTGGCCATACCATTAATGCCGATCGTTATTGTGCCTCCTTAACGAAATTGCGTGAAGCTATCCGACGCAAATGGCCTGGATTACTGAGCAAAGGCGTCATTCTTCTGCATGACAATGCCAGGCCCCATACAGGTCGCCAGACTCAGGAATTGCTGCAAAGGTTCAAGTGGGAGGTCTGGAATCACCCTCCATACAGCCCCTATTTGGCTCCAAGTGACTATTTCCTTTTTCCGGCGTTGAAGCGAAACTTATCCAGAACACGGTTCACCTCAGACGATGCAGTGAAAACAGCTGCCGAGAAATGGCTCAATGAACAGGGCCTTGATTACTACCAAGACGGGATAAATAAGTTGGTCGAACGTTCTGACAAATGCCTAAACAGGTTTGGCGACTATGTGGAAAAGTAAAGGCCAGATGTGTCTCTTGATTGCCATTTGTATCTTGTTTCTATTGTTAATAAATACTTTTTCCTTTGCCTTGTAAACTTTTTTTTGGATCACCCCTCGTGCATTTGTTAATTGAAACATATTATTATGTGCACTATTTTACAAATTGGCAACAATTCAAATAATGGATTTTATGAAATATGAAATAAATATTCATCAAAATAATGAAAATTTTGAATAAAAAATTGAAATATAACGTCAAAAAATTACTCAAATTTAAAAAGTAATTGCAGTCTGCACACCGCAAGCTTGTCAACTATATCCTTATAAATTATGGTTAAATTCCTGTGCATAGTTTTCGTTCCTATAAAACTTTTTTAAGAAAACTATTTCAACCAACTTTAATATTAAACTAGCTGGCTTCGCCTGCTAGTGGGCCCCTAATTTACACCGGTTATTCGAATCTATGAAAATCCATTGGTTCCACCTTCCACTGCCAGGGGCGCAATCTGTCCTATACGAACCTTGGGCACGTGTCCCCGCTGCCTGCGGCACCGTATAACATTCATGCTGCGCAAGCGCTGAAAAATCCATTAGTTCCACCTTCCGCCGCCAGGGGAGCAATTTGTCTATACGAACATAACCGAAATCTGTAAAGCTATCGAAATCCAGTCGAATGAGCCAAACTCCGTCGTAATCGGGCCCGTAGAACCCGAGATAGAAAAGCACCTCTGGTGGTGAAATTTGGAACTACAATTGATAAGTCCTGTCTATATCGAGTCGAATGAATCAAACCGCATCGTGATGGGACCCATAGAACCTCAGTTAGCTGCAAAATCTGTTAGTTCTATCTTCCACCGATAGTGGGCGCAATCTGTTCTATACGAACATAAAAACAGAAAATAATCAGAAGTTGTTTAATATAAATCTAATAAATCATTATCAAAACATATGACCATGTAATAAAACGGAAAATGTTTCTGGTTGTAATTGCATTAATAATAAAATCATATCCATATAAATATTTACAGTGAATTCTTTCTAGTATAATATAAAGTGCACAAACAAAAAAAAACAAGTGCTAGTTCCATTTAAAATGATTTATCAGTTTAAATCAATGTTATAGATTAATTATTATTATTTGTACACTTTATAAACAATTATTTAGCATGGTTCAAATTGAAACCTTTTTCTCGCTATTAAAGAAATAAACGAACAACTTACCTTAATGAGAAAAATATAATCCAAATAGTATTTTGTACGTTTTTATTTACCCACACTATCTGAAACAAGAAAAAATTTACTTTTATTTTATTTGCCTGTAAGCGCGGAAAAAGTTAAATGTGCAATCGTATTACTCATTGATTCCAGATGAGCAAATCAGCTGTAAACTAAAAGTCAGCCTGAAGAATCAAAGTTCACCATTCTATCATTCACCAGCTGTTCATACGCGAACGTCTGACCACATTTTTCTTTTCGTTATTTTAGTTTCGATGGAGAGAAAAAAGGTTCTTGAATGCTATAAACAGAATCACTGATTGTTAGTTTCAGAAGGAATAAAAGGCACATAAATATTCATTGGATTGAATGCGTCGACGTTCGATGAATACTGGACTTAGAGTGAATCTACAGGGAAGCGCCAAAAGTTGACGGATTTCGAAACTATAAGAATTACGGAATTTCTGTAGGAGTTCTAACAGCATATGGAACGGCGAGTTTTTTTTTTAAATAAACGTGCAGAAACCACAGGGGCTCATAGGGAGCGAAGCACAGTACATGACACTGATTGTAGGATCGTATCATTGGGCGTGATTCACATGGAGTATCTTGGGCACTGACACAGTCGAGGATAGGGTTGGCAGGCACTGAGTTGCACAGGGACGGGAGTAAACACGAACAGACGATGGAGGCCGGAAATTCCAAGCATGATAATCCACAGCACAGGATACACTTCGTATACAGGATATTATAGAAAATCATATCATCATCTACTATGAGTATAAACCGCATATTCACATTTTAATCCGATTATTCATGATATTTTGGTAGGTTTTACACTGTTAGTTAGGTAATGTTTTTTGAAAGGTTTTATCGTATTAGCGTTTATTCTACGTTACTTTGTTATAGAGCTACAGCGGAAAGCTCTAAAAGAAAGTGAACCCGATTATTAAAGATTACCTTTTTAAATGAAATTCTACTGAACAAATTTTGATGGAAGTGATTTTTCAGGCATGGTTAATGACCCTATAACACATCATTCTATGTTGCTTAATGATAGAGCTAATGGGAAAGTGATTGGGAAAGGTGAATGTAATTCTGAAAGATATATCTACTATATTATAAAATAATAAGTCCTGACTGTCTCATAATCAACGCCGAGCCTAAACCGTTGGTCCTAGAGCAATGAAATTTGGAAGACATATTTCTTACATAATGTAGGCATCCACTAAGAAAGGATTTTCAAAAATTCACACCCTTAGGGGGTTAAATGGGGGTTGAAAATTTTAAATCCTTTCGTCTTTTCGCCATATCTCAGCAGTAGTTTTAGGTAGGAGCGTGAAATTCGGGATAACAAATCTACAAAAGAATAGTTAAACATGTATTTCAGGCGATTTTAGAAATTCAACCTCTAAAGGGGTTAAATGGGAGGGTCTAAAGTTTTATGTCATTTCAGCTTTTCGTTACATCTCACCAGCAGTTGTAGGTAGGAGCTTGAAATGCAGGATAACAAAATTGTTAAAAAACAGTTAAACACATATTTCAGTGATTTTAGCGATTTTGTAGCCGCCATCGGCTATGAACTTGATTATGGAAGATTAGACGAATGAGACAACTATTGCTGATTTGTGATTAGATAGTTTGCGCAAGACATTTTTCCAGGGATTTTTGTTTCATCTATACTTATAAAAGCGTATGTCCTGACTGACTCATAATCAACGCACAGCCAAAACTACTGAACCTAGAAACATGAAAATTGGTGACAAAATACTTCTTGGTGTGTAGAGGCGCACTAAGAAAGGATTTTCAAAAACTTCACCCCTAATGGGAGTAAAAAGGGGGACAAACTTTTTAAAAATTCCTTAAAAATCGGGTATTACAGTTATGTGAATCGAATGGTGCAAATTAAATACTCCTAAGTGAAATAGTTCGTGAGATATTTTCACATTTTTCTAATTTGGTGCCAAAATGTCTAACAATCCGAGTAATAATTTCTAAAATTATAGCGTGTCCGAGAAAGGTCTTTATCATTCTAAACATTAATAACAAAAAATACTAACAGGTGAGATGAAATGAAGTTTGCTGCAAAAGAATGCAGGAATATGAGAGTTTTTTTGCAGTACCTTCAATGTAGCTGTACGTAGAGGTGCGTTAGTAGCACGAAGAATGTCGAGCCTGCGCTTGATTTTCCTCCAAGTGTTTTTTAACATTAGCGGTGTAACAGTGAGAATTGATGAATGATGATTTCATTATTTGTCATTTCGTACCTCTTGCAATTGATACCAGAAAAAACTCTTAGATTTCTGCATTCTGTTCCAGAAAACTGCATTCCATTTCGCCTGTTGGTATTTTTGTTATTAATGTTTAGAACAAAGCCATTAAATAATAAGCCCAGTCAGATAAATGGGAAACTTTTCGCAAGTTGAAAATAGCGCCATCTAGCGGTTGAGAGTGCTGCAACGATTCGCGGATGGTGGATTTGTCGTGAAGGAATGGCAACACAATGACGGGGTAAGTTAAGTTCTATGTTTTGATTTTCGATTTTGCATATTCAAATTTTTTATTTTTATTTTACTGTTTCTTTATTTAACATTAGTTAAATAAATCATATATAAATCAATTTTTTCTCAAGTGAGATTAATTTAAATTAATTAAGTGTTTTTATTTTCGGTTTGTAAATAGTTTGTATACGGAAGAAATTTCGATATGGAATTGGTTTTTCCCTTAGAATTCAAAACTTCTTTAAACAACTTTTATAATTACTAATTAATAAAACAAATATGAAATATATTAAACTGGTTAAATGTTATAAATATTTCATAAAATGATTTCAAAATAAAACTGCGGAGCTGATGTAATCTGTCTCTGATATGCAGATTTATAAATGTAATTAATATTTATAAATATATTATTCACACAGTTGTTATATCAGAACTCGACCAGTGAAGGCTGAAAATAAAGTAATAGTTTTCTAACGGTAATAGTTTTCTTTCGGTACTTAAAAATTACGCTGTTTCAATAAATAGTTTAAACCAACAGATTTCGGTGATAGATAAGGTATAGCCAATATTTATGTGTAAAATATCATGATGTTCGCTATTTTCATATACTTGATATTTATTTTCTAAATACTATGTGTATGATATTTTCAGTCAAATAAGTGTAAATGAGTTTTTCAACTGTTATTAATTGTGCCCTTTTTTAGAGCTAGAAATATATTTTCCTAGTTTGAAGTTGATAATTTAAATGTAAAACCAATAATTATGCGAGATATTATTTACATGAAATAGCCACTGAAATATAAACTGTTTAATTTAGATATACATTATTTAAATTTTCATTTGAAATAATCTTTTCTGGTTTGATTTATTTTAGTTTAAACTGCAATATCTGAAAATATTTATAATCGTCAATACATTGTTTATTTTGAAAATATCGGATATTTTTGTGTTTATATATATATATGGTAGATGTGCCAGTAATGGACCGCCTTCCAGTAATGGGCCACCTTCAACATTTTTGGTTTGTAAAAAAAATTCAGCCTTTTTTATTTCATTAATATGCTTTCTTTAAATTCTAGTTTTAAATACAATCATAATATCATTTTGTGGGGTGTCCATTACTGGAATTTAGGGTGTTTTGATTTATTTCTGTTATTTACAATTAAATTTCGATTCACATTGGGAAATGTGACTATGAGCATGGTTAAATATTGTTGGTAGATTAATATAATATTAAAAAATGTGGAATATAACAATTATAACTATTAATTAAAAAATAATTTTTAAAGAAATTTCGGTACTTTTCGGTTAGCCAGTGATATATATATATGTATATATATACACACAAACACATATATATACATATCTACATATATATATATACATACACATATATATACATATACAGGGATCTGTTTAGGAAAAAATGGAGTCCTTTAAAGGACCCTTCACAAAACTATTTTCTCTAAAACAGGACCCTTCACAAAACTATTTTCCCTAAAACAGGATCCTTCACAAAATTATTTTGCATAAAATAGGACCCTTCACAAAATTCTTTGTCTTAAAAATAGGTTTTTCACAAAAAATTTCCATCTTTAAACTGAACATTTCACAAATTAGTCATTTAAAAGTAAAATCTGACCTGTCACTTTTACACATATAAAGAAAATATATGTATTCTACATCCATATATCTTCTTAAAAAATGTATAATCAAGAACCTGAATATAGCGATCATTTCAAATTCACAAAATTATGACTAAATTTTTCACAAATATAAAAAGCTGTTCACAATTTCACAAAAACAGGACCCTGGAAAAAAGTATGGACAGACCCCTGATATATGTATGTATATATATATATATATATATATATATATATATATATGTGTGTGTGTGTATATATACATATGTATTTATATATGTACATATATCACTGGTGCCCGGCTGGCCAAAAAGTACCGAAATTCCTTAAGGGTGTCCATTACTGGCACATCTACCCTATATATATGTAGTATATATTTGGTATAGATGCTGCAGTGGTCTGCAAAATATACGTGCGAAAAAATCTTTCCAACTTTGGCGATACTCGCTAAGATCCAAAATCTGGTCCTAGAGAAGTGAGATTAAGATACGATTTTGTATATTCAATTTTTTTATTTTACTGTTTATTTATTTAACCTTGGTGGCTAAGATGCTTTACACTCACGCAGAAAAAAAAATTAATCGGTTAAAAAAAGGAAAAAAGTCGCCAAATTTAGGGGATTTTTTCCTTTAATGGCAACCTAGCCATTGTATTAAAGTTAAGTTATTCGTTTGGCGCGGTCTTGAAAATCGCGCCAACCAAAAAGTCGCCAAACTTATGTTTATATGTTTGCGTGAGTGTAAAGCATCTATTCCACATTGGTTAAATAACCCATATTATGTAAATCAATTTATTTTTGAAGTTCTGTGTCTATATATTGTGAACAGCTATTATATACTAATTATTAATATGCAAATATTTATTTTATCAATATTAACAGTTTATCATTAAGGCGATTTACATAAAAAAGACTTTTCTCTGCTCAACTATGTAAAAATTCCTGGGCACAGATGTTATATACAAACCATATTGGCGCAATTGCAACAAAATGGCAATTTTATGCCTCACATGGTAAACCGATTATTTTGTTTATTTATTTTAATTTTTATTCTATAAATTATTTTTACTATGTTTATCAATAGAAAAATATCAAAGTAAAATATTTATTTACATCAAACTACCATTTATTTATTTTTATTATATTATTTTATTTTTATATTGAAATAAAAAATCACGTGCTATTATTGCATACTATTTGTAACTAATATTCCAAAACAAAGTTTTCGCCAAATTGGCGAGAAAAAAAAAATTCAATATGGTGCGTCTGTGCCAATTCCTGACATGCTCATACTTTTCTCTCGTTTTATAAACATTAAAGTATGAAACAGATCCCTATTTCTGTATTATTTTTATGCTGATATGATTAAAATTTGGGTACTTTCATGTTATCACGGGTTCCAAAGATGAATCGCCAAGCGATCAAGATTTATCGCCAAATTATAAAGCATGTATGGCATTGTAATAATATATGATATATATATATATATAACATTTCTTGACGTATATGGGCAAGTTATAGTCATATATAATGCATATATGTTGTATATATATGACATGTGTATATGATGTATATATGACACATAAGACGTTAATAATATGTGTGTAATGACGTATATGGCACATATAGGAGTGTTTGGAATATATATATATATTATATATATGCGTATCTAGGATGCATATATAAGCTTTGCGATGATGTTGGCGAAATCATAACTGCAACCTGTAATATCCTGTGAACAACTCAACTCAATATTGTAATATTCTGTATTCTAGAAAGCAACAGAACAACTCAATTTAACGGTAAGTTTCTACTACAACAACAGTGCCGATGAACGCATGCTGTAAGCTGTCAATAAATTTAATCATTAACAATATGAGAGTATTTTCTCAGTAATAATTATATATATAATTTAAATACATTAAAGTGGCGACGAGTCGGATTTCAAGAACCTTTTTTTAACGTTATAATAGCAGTAATTGCTATTCACAACTCAGTACCACCATGAGTAAGCTAGGCCTAATTGGCACATTGCATTCGTTTGACATAGAAGTGGACGATTTTAGTTTATATGTTGAACAACTTGAACATTTTTTTCTTGCTAATGACGTGGAAGAAAACAAGAAAGTGTCAGTATTTATATCTGCAATCGGTTCCAATACTTATAAGTTACTTCGTAACTTACTGCTTCCGAAAAAACCCAGTGACTGTTCATATGATGAATTGAAAAAAACATTAAATCAACATTTTAAAGCTGCTCCTATCATCATTGCTGAGCGATTTCGCTTTCATCGACGAAATCAAACAGCTGGAGAATCAGTTTCCCAGTATTTAGTGGAGCTAAGGAGACTTGCATCAACGTGTGAATTTGGTGCATTTCTGGATGAAGCACTACGAGACCGTTTCGTTTGTGGATTGTGCAATGGAAATATCCGGAAAAGACTCTTGGCAAAAAAAGAACTGAAGTTAATTGACGCGGTTAACACAGCCGTCGCCATTGAAATAGCTGAAAACGATGCGGCGAATATGAAGGGAGTTCTAACACCCGTCGTAAATAAAGTTCGCCAAAGTTCGGGTTATAAGAAGAAAAATTTTCAGCCTTCAAATAACACTTCTACTAATTCAAATAAAAAAATTTCCAAATGTTTTCGATGTGGCGCTGTTCATGATCCTGCCAAGTGCAAATATAAAACTGCCATTTGCCATTCATGTGGGAAAAGTGGCCATATCTCACCTGTGTGTCTGAATAAGAACAAAAACTCCTCCACTAAAAAGGTTGAAATGGTCGAATATGACACAGAAGCTACTCTGTATGCAGTGAAGTCTATCAATCAAGTTACAGGTAAGAAAAAATATATTATCTCAGTCATTGCTAATAATAGACAATTAGATATGGAACTTGACACTGCTGCTGATGTTTCCATAGCATCAGAAATCTGGATGCAGAACAATTTGCCAGAAACTAAAATTGTGCCATCATTAACCAGATTGAGGGACTACAATGAAAAAGAAATTCCAGTAGTTGGAGAAGTCCTTGTTAATGTGCAGTGCAACAACCAACATCATACTTTACCTTTAATTATTGTGAAAGGTGATCGACCTGCTCTTTTTGGAAAAAATTGGTTGTCTGTGATTAAATTAAATTGGAATGAAATATTTTCAGTGACCTCAAAGTGTGTGAACAGTGTTGAAGCGCTTAAGAAAAAGTACACAGATGTTTTTCAAGTAAGTAATCAACCAATTAAACATTTTAAAGCAGTACTTAAAATGAAAAATAATTGTCAACCTGTATTTTGCAAAGCCAGGCCTGTTCCTTATGCTTTAAAAAATGCTGTTTCTGATGAAGTTAAAAAATTAGTAAACAACAATATATGGAATTTTGTTGAACATTCTTCGTGGGCAACACCTGTTGTTGTGGTGCCGAAGAAAAATAATGCTCTGAGGTTATGTGGTGATTTCAAGGTAACTGTAAACAAACACCTTGACCCTAATCAGTATCCGCTTCCCACTCAGCAAGATCTTTTTGCTACTTTGAGGGGAGGCAAGTATTTCAGTAAACTTGATTTGTCACATGCATATCAACAAATTGAGTTGGATGCTGACTCTCAAGAGTTATTAACACTTAATACCTTGATGGGGTTGGTTCGCCCTAGTAGATTGATGTATGGCATAACTGCAGCAGCTGCTATTTTTCAATCGATCATGGAACAAATGTTACAGGGTATACCCGGAGTCATAATTTTCCAAGATGACATCCTCATCTCATCGGCTACTGAAGCAGAACATTTTTCCACATTGGAGACTGTGATGTCAAGATTACAAAAGTATAATGCGAAATTAAATGAGGATAAGTGTCATTTCTTTAAAAGCAGTGTTGAATTTCTAGGGCATATAATTGATGAAAGTGGTATTCACCCCACTCAAGAAAAACTAGAAGCAATTAGAAAGATCAAAGCCCCAGAAAATGTGACTCAGCTTAAATCATTTTTAGGTTTGCTGAACTATTATTCCAAATTCATAAAAAATTCATCTACTTTATTGTCCCCTTTATACAATCTTCTACATAAAAATGTTCCCTGGATGTGGTCAGAAGAATGCAAGAATGTATTCGAACAGTGTAAAGAACTTCTAACATCTGATGCTGTTTTGGCTCATTATAATGAAGATCTTCCCTTACAAGTATCTTGTGATGCTTCGCCTGTTGGATTAGGTGCTGTTCTGTCACACATTGTAAATGGTGAGGAAAAACCTGTTGCCTATGCATCTCGCACATTATCAGAGGCTGAAATTAATTATTCACAAACTGAAAAAGAAGCCCTTGCAATAATCTTTGCTTGCAAAAAGTTTTACCAGTATCTGTTTGGAAGGAACTTTGTGCTATATACTGATCATCAACCTCTAGTTACCATCTTTTCTCCCAGTAAAGCAATACCAACCATGGCTGCAGCTCGCCTACAGAGATGGGCATTGCTCTTGTCTTCACATAATTACACTATTAAGTATAAGAAAGGTTCTGCACATCAGAATGCTGATTCTCTTTCAAGATTGCCCAATGAAGATTTCGATAGAAACTTGTACCCATCAGATATCTACAAGATTTCCCATCTGTCAGACTTACCTATAACCTCTGATGACATTGCTTGTGCTTCAAGAACTGATAAAATCTTGGGAAGTATAATTAAATATGTTCATAATGGCTTTCCATACAAAAATGAGAATCCTGATTTTAAGCCATTTTTTAACAGAAAAGATGAACTATCTGTTGATAGAAATTGTTTGTTATGGGGCATGAGAGTCATAATTCCTAATGTATATAGGAAACACTTGCTTGAATTACTTCATGACACTCATCCTGGAATTGTAAAGATGAAAGCAGTTGCTAGAAGTCATTTCTGGTGGCCCAATTTAGACCAAGATATTGAAAATATGTCCGCTAATTGTAAAGCTTGTCAACTTGCAGCCAGATCTCCTCCAGTCACCCCATTGCAATCATGGGTATGGCCCAAGGCACCATGGGACCGCATTCACTTAGATTTTGCTAAGAAAGATCAAATTGATTATTTGATAGTTGTGGACAGTTATTCGAAATGGTTAGAAGTGGCAAAGATGTCTTCAACTTCAGCAGCTAGTACAAATGCTGTATTGAAACAATTGTTTGCCAGATATGGATTACCTTTAGAGGTGGTTTCTGACAACGGACCCCAATTCATTTCTGAAGAATTCAAGATCTTCTTAAAATCTTTGGGTGTTTTGCATACTCTCGTTCCAACATATCATCCCCAATCAAATGGTCAGGCGGAACGTACTATACAGACTTTTAAGCATTCGCTTAGTAAGATGAAATTAGACTCTGCTGATAGTAGTACAGTAACTGTCAAGGTGAACAGATTTTTGCAGGCGTACAGATCTTCACCGCATTCAACAACTGGCTTATCTCCAGCAGAGCTGTTTCTTAGACGTCCAATTAGAACAGTCTTGGATTTACTGCATCCATGTACAGCAAGGCATGTTGAAAAAAAACAAAGATGTCAAAAACAGTATTTTGACAGAGCTCACACAAGTAATAAGAATTTATCCTGTGGTCAAGATGTTTGGGTAAAATCCCATAGAGATCTTTTGAACAAGTGGGTTAGTGGCAAATTAATTATGCCAAAAGGTTCCAAGACTTGGACAGTCGAAATAAAAAACAAAAAATACCTTGCACACATTGACCAGATCCGCCCAGCTAACACATCAATTCCTGAACATCAAGATGTTTTTATTCCTGATGATCTTCATGCAACCTTTCAAAGTGATAATCTACCAACATCCATCACTAGCCCAGATACAGAATTCCAACATGATAACAGGACTCTTACTTCTGAAGTTCAACAATCTGAAAATCTTCCTACCGAAAACTCAAATGAAGATTTACCCGTTACAGATGTCCAAATCAGACGTTATCCTACACGAGTCAGAAAGAAGCCAAATAGACTTGATCTATAATGACTTTTCATTTTGTAATAGTGACTTTAATTGCTTTTAAAAGGGGGATATTGTAATATCCTGTGAACAACTCAACTCAATATTGTAATATTCTGTATTCTAGAAAGCAACAGAACAACTCAATTTAACGGTAAGTTTCTACTACAACAACAGTGCCGATGAAAGCATGCTGTAAGCTGTCAATAAATTTAATCATTAACAATATGAGAGTATTTTCTCAGTAATAATTATATATATAATTTAAATACATTAAACAACCTTGCCAGGCATTTTTTTTAAGCTGAGGCATCAGCATTTCTCGGACATGCCAGTTAATTCGGCCTTTACAGCATTATTTTTTTTTTAGAGATTATATTACAAAAGGAAGTTTGTTATCTTTCTGAATTTAATTATATATTATTCTAAATTTTTCTCAATTCATAAAATAAAAATTTGTGTTTTGTCAAATTACATATATATATTTTTTTTTTTACCTGCGAAATGTTTTCTTCGTTACTAGATTTTATTAAATTTGTTAAGTACAGGTCGTATATGACATGTGTATACGATGTACATATGGCATATATAAGTAACAACACATGCATTATTAAGGGGCTGCTTCACTGTAACTCCCGATCATGAAATCTAATGTTAGTCTACGGGGGAAATTTAGAAGCGTGATTACTCATTACCTAATATAATTATTAAAACAAGATTTTCACCATCAGAAAGTAGGCATCAGATGCCAACAGTTTACGTTTTAAAAATTCTCTCTTTTAAATCGTAAATATTCCTAAGAAGATGATAAAATTTCATCAAGTAAATCTTCCCTATTCAACCTGTAAATATCCACAAATTGTATGCTCATAATTTATATTAATTCAAATTTGAATTCTTATGTCTTCCTTAGATGTCAGCGATGGATAAAGCTTATTGGAATTCAGGAAAAGAGTAAGTCGGAAATCGGTTTGTATAATAATTACAGACTTTGTGGTGATCGCTCTATATCATCATGGTAATGAACTTTAATGACACCAGAAGCACACACTCTGCAAACAGCTATCTTAATCTAATATCTCAAGATGTAAATATTTTGCATCTGTGAGCTGTATTTTATTATTTCAATTAAATATAAAGTATCACAAAATAATATAATTTTGAAACATTCATTTTTATTTATTGTTTGTTTTTAAATGTTTAATAAATGTGTTTGTTCTTTTAAATGATCATCTTTATTGTCTATCCACCACATAACATTGTTATCCTTTTGCAGTTAAGTTAATTACTTTGATTAAATGTTAAGTAATAGGAGAAGTCAGTAATAAGAAATAAGGGGAAATCCCTAGCTTACTTCTAATTTTGAAGTAATGTTCTTTAATTGCAAATCTTTAAGTAAAAAATTCAATATCATGAAAAGCAACTTCATTTGAGAATTCACTTCTGCTCTACTTTTTAATGTATGATATTTTTACCGATGGTATAAATGTACCTTACTAAATAATTATACTTTATTATTTAAAAGTTTTTTTTTTAATATATTGTCTTGAAATATATATATATCGTAATATCCAAAGATCTGATAAGAATTCTTTGAAATAGTCAAGCAATGTGGTGATTTTTTTCTTATGTATTATATTTATTCTAGAACCATTTTAATTTATGTAATGTTGTGTATACCTAAACTATGGTAAGCTGATTAAAAAGTAAGATCTATCATTGATGTAAATCAATGTGTAAATTTTATTCTTGAAAAATTTAAACCACCTTCACGTTATTTCGATTAAATAAGCCAAAATTTTTGCTCTACTATGCTTGATAAATTAACACTACTGTTGTTTATTCTATAATATCTTTCAACTTTTATCTATGTTTGTTTCACAGCGTTTGAAAGCACAAAATACAGATAATAAAGGCTGGAAGTCTACATATGTTTATAAATGATCAATCAAAAATATATATATATGTTTTCTCTTGAACAGAAACTTGAAATTTCTTTTAATAATATAAATAGATAAGATTTTTTTTCTTTTTCTGCTGATTGTAAATTTATTTAAACATCTTATTAAAGTACCTGAAAATACCATGTTCACTATAATATTCTACACAAAGACACATATTAATGCTTCTACTTAATAGTAATAATTAAGTAAAGTACTAAATAAAAATTAAAGAATACAAATAACTGCTATTTTTATGTTAGCTGGGTGCCAATGATTACATCCCTATATAATTGACATCCGGCTAACATAAAAAATACCAAATATATTTAGAAAGATTCTTTCCTCCAAATGAATAATAATACTAAAAAGTACAAAATGATTGAAATTTTTTTCAGGTGTACAAAATACTTTACATCTAGATATGAGCTGACAAAAAAAATAAATTTTATTTGTATTATTTGAGTTATAACAATAGAAAAGATACAAAACAATCTGAAATAAAAAGTACTTTTTAATGTATGTTTGTAAAGTAAAATTGGGGAAATTGTTTTTGAAGTTAAAGATTATCTGATTTCTAAACAATTGTATACAGTTTTTTTTTTCTAAATATTGTCTTAGTTTACTTTTAAATGATCTGTATGTTACTAAATTACTTCTGCCAACTCAAAAAATAACATTGTTCCAGAATTTGTCTTCATTAAGACAGCTTGATTTATTATAATAATATATTTATATATATATATATTAGTACACATTATTTTAGCAAGATTTTTACAAGAATACCTGAAGTATGAAGACAGATTATTTTTAAAACCTCCTACAAATCTAAGTTGCATATCAATATCTTAACTTAGAAAGAAAAAAAATCCTTAATTATAAAATCTGATTTTAATTTTTGAAAAGTGTTTTTTTTTCCTCCCTTTTTTTCACACTTTGATCTAAAACAACCCTTGAACATCCTTGAAAAGTGCTTGAATTTTATTTGATATATTTGTATTTTGAGAAACAACTAACTTATATAACATAAAAAATATGTAGAATTTTATCTTTTTAAAAACACTCCATACAAAATGAAATGCATTAAATTTAATATTATTATTATTTTTTTTGTTATGGGTACTGTGAAGGTCAGTGTTAAAACAAAAATTCTCCTCCAAAAGGGGAGGAGGGGGGGGGTGAACATTGCACTTCTACAACAAATATAAACATAAAATCGTTCTCAAGTGTATGAACCATGAACTTTGTCATTTTATCTGTGTTTTTAGAGACAACTTACTTATGATATAACTTTAAAACATAAAAAATTATATTTATAAGCATAAAACCACAAATCCTCCACTGTGTGTATCCCAAGCCTTCTGCTGAATTCATCACTGCTAAAACGAGAGAATAGTTAGTATTAAACAATGTTTTTGAATTATGCCTATTCAGTTCCATGTTGATAATTTTTCCAATTCATTTCAATTAAGAAAACCATTTAAAGATAAAGCTAATTTGTTTTCACCAGATTTGTTTTACATTTATATGACAATTTACATTTTTCACAAAAAAAAAAAAAAAAAAAAAAAAAAAAAAGTGCTTTTAAGGGTGCGGGAACATTTTAGCAGGCGAAATGGTTTGTTTTGGACAATTTTGCTTTTGTTTTTATCTTGACTGAATATATTAAGGATACGTATACACGCAGATTACAAATAAACAAGAAGTATGCTATGTATATTATGAACATAAAAAAGTGTACTTGTAACAAATAAATAAAATTTAAAGGTGACAATACGTTAAATTGGACCATTGTAATACAAAACATACCAACGTAATCTATTTTATGATCTTAACATACTTGAATTATTCTTTTTACCCATTCATCTGTAATTCTGATTGTGTGAATAGGCATGCAAAAAACATTCTTAATAATTGTCGGATTCCACTTCTCCGTCCCCACAACTTCGAAATAGATCCGGTCTTTTGATATGCTGCCACCACCGATATGAATACGTGATATCGGGCACGGTACTTGATGTATATTCAGGAAAAACTTAACTCTTTCAATTAAAGTTAAAGAAACAATTTATTAACAATATTTACACTTAAACTCGGAGGTAAAGTATCCGGTTTAATATTAAATCAAAATAATTACAGAAACGCTTTACGTGTACCGTTAGACTACGTTGATTCACTCAGAACCGAGATTTCTCTTAATCTCACACACGCTATCTCTCTTCCTTCCGAGAGATCCCGTTCCATACACGTGCTCAGAGCTGCTCTCTGAAAACCAACCTACACACCTCGCTGCCACGCTAGAACTAACTTACTCTCTCGTCATTATCCAGAGCACCCCCCTCTCTATGGGGTTCGTCGTTTTGTTCCCAAGGGTATCTTGACAACACTTCCTCCCCTCCTGTCTTCCTAACAAAAGGGTGCAATAGCTTCTTATCTATCAAAGACCACATTGCAATGGAAATACTTCTTTCATTCTGTTCCACCTTCCTACTCTTCGGATTAAGAATTTTCTAAAGAAAGCCTTTAACGGTACACAATAGCTACATATACAATAAGATAATCCCTTAAGAGTAGTTTTAAAGTCTTGCAGCAGTCAGAGAACCTGACACCCCCCACCTTAGCGGAAAATATGCCTTTTAGGGGCTAATTTTCCTCAAGCTATGTAATGTCTGAGAAGAGTTCAACAGTTCCTTGATAGGTTTCTTCATTATTACAATTACATAAATATTTCAAGGTGTCTGAAAATTTAACTACTGACATCTCTAATGAACCATATACTAATGTGATAAATACAGAAAAAAAAATTACACAATATGCTAATACACTGTTATAAACACAAGATGTACATACAATTATAAATACACAAAAAAAATAAAATTACACTAGTATTATGTCATTTTAATGTCAGTCCTTAGGCTGAGATTGCTGGAGGCGGAACTTTTTCCTTCCAGTGCTTCCTCGTTAACTTAATTGGTACATCCCTTTCCGCAATGCACCCGCTTGAATGGCTAACTTCTGCCTCTGATGTCCCAATTAAATCTTCCTCTAACCAATGAGGCACTTGCCTGTCCAAGTCCTCTTTGTACGTAATAAAGACATTGTACAATTTCTGCCTTATCTTACCCCTCTCCGGTTTACGACCAATCCGAGTTTTCTCCATTTCTACCAGTTCGATAGGACCCATAAATAATTCCTTAAGATTGATTTTATGTCCCCAACTTGAATATTTGTTAACCCTTTTATCTCAAATCCCTTCCTGTCTTTATTTTCCGGTTGTTCTCGGTCTAACAACAGATCTTTCCTACAGTCTTCAAACTCCCCGTCACTATCCAAGACAATATCGACTACTTTATTTTTAGCCATAAATGCTCTCATTTCATCTTGATACACCAGTTTCTTACTCCCGTCCCCTAACTCAACTATAACTGCAGGTCGACATATTTCCTCTTTCTCCTTATTACTCACATTCATTTCCCTCGTTAAACGACATTCTACACATGATTCGCAAGACGTTTTAGCTTCCTCTACCATATTTTCCCAATAAAATGAATGCTTGATTCTTTCTAACATTTTCTTAACCACGTGATGTTCTCCATATAAGGAGGTATGCGCTAGTTTTAGAATTTCCTCCCTTCTAATTTTAGGTATTACTAATTGAGCTACCGTTTCATCTACCAATTTCTCTTTATGATATAATAACCCATTAACAAGATAGTAAGACCCTTTATCATTTTCAGCTAATTCCCACGCTTTCTCTAAATCTTTACAATTCATTTGGGATTCCTGAAATGCATTTAGACTACTTTCCGTAACTTGATTAATGTTACTTTTCTCTACCTCGGCTTTTTCCTTCTCATGACTTTGTAAATTTTCCGATCTCGTTTCTACGACATAACGGTTATTATTACCATTTCTAATCCCTTCCCCTTCTTTCACTTTATTCCTACTATCTTCCTTACATTCCCTTTCTACCGATTGTCTTAATGATTTCTCTTGGTTTAACCCTGACAATTCATTAGCACGTCAGGATGTAAAATTACCTGTTCCTTACTATTATCAATTATCGCGCAAAGTACATCCTGATGAATTACATTAGTTTCTCCGCGTTTTGGAATAGCTAAAGGTAACTGAATTAATGGCGATTTCACTGCCTTACCAAATATCCCTTGTAAGTAGATGCTACCAGCCCCTCTTAATTTTTCTGCTGGTACTAAATCTTTATGAACGACGCTAATTTGGCAACCAGAATCCACTAATCCTTTTGTTATCTTCCCATTTACACTAACTTCCACTTTCTCGAGATTATTTAACTTCTCTCCAATAACTTTAGCTCTCCAATTCCCTCTTGCTCCGATTCTTGCCATACTCGCTCCCCTTGGTAATTCTTTAATTCCTCGCACTGAGACATTATTGATACTAGCCCTTGGTTCTTGTCGGTTATTAATTTGATTACTTCCCTCATTATTTCCTTTTGTACAAAATCTCTGAACATGTCCTCGTTGAGAACACTTGAAACAGATAGGCGTCGTATCATTAGGTTTCTTATATTCCGGTTTTCTACCCAAAAATGGACTAACTTCATTATTCCCATTTTGTCTCCAATTACTACTAACTCCCTCATCTTTTGTCCTTCTAGAATCTTCATTATTCCCATACCTTTCTTTACCTTTATAACCCTTATAAGTTACCGCATAAGATTTTTGTTTAGCATCAAAGAAATTATCACATTCCTTGGCAATTTTAGAAACTTCTAACCAATTACTGTGCTGAGTTAATCCAACATGCGTCGCGGTTTCCTCATCTAGAGTAGTTAACAACTTATCCGTGACAATTAACTGATTAACCTTCTCATACGTATCTGCACCTCTAATCTTACAGTAATTTTCCCACGTTGCTATTAAACGTGACACAAATAATACATGAGTTTCATTTTGATTCCTTCTAGCCTTCTTGAAATTTTCCAAACACGCCTTCGGTGTCGGTTCGTGTTCCCTTAGAACTAATTCCTTTAACTTCTCATAACTCTCAATTTGTTCCCTAGTCGTGTATATTAGCAAATTATCGGCCTTATCCCCTAGCATATTTAGTAAAATTTCGGCCTGCTGGGTTTCCGGTACATTTTTTGTTTGGAATGCTCGTTCTAAACTGCTAAAAAACAGATTCCATCCCTCAGTCCCTTCTGGAACTTTGATAGACAAAGTTTTAACACTTTTAATCAATTTCTCTAGGCTACTCTCATGATTAGATTCTCTAGTCCCATTAGCGTTATTAGCCAAACTTTGAATCTTTATCCTTTCCAACTCTAACTCATGTTCCAATCTCAATTTTTCAGACCTTTCTTCTCTATCTAACTTTTCTCGTTGTAACTTTTCCTCCTTTTCTAACTTTTCTCGTTCTAACCTTTCCTCCCTTTCTAACTTTTCTCGTTGTAACTTTTCCTCCCTTTCTAACTTTTCCCGTTCTACTACTAACGCTTCTTGTTCTAAGCGTTCCGTAACAATAGTGCTAGATAATTCCATAACGGCTCCCTCTTCATATTCGTCGCTCTCCACTATCTTTTTCTTAAGCTTAAACCTGGTATTATCTTCCGAGACCTCAATTCCTAACTCTCCACATATCGCCTGAAGATCCACCCTTTTTAATTTTAGTAAGAAAGCCATACTTTCTATTGATAACTATTACCACCCTCCAACAATACTTAATCACAATATCAAATTAATACTTCCTCAAATCCTCCCCTCATAAGTTACCTCCACATATTATACTATTTAACATATTTCAAATAAGTAATAATGCAATAATAAATTTCCTTAAACAATGATACCCCACAATTTGCTTCCAATAACAAAGTAACAATAATCTCAATTTTACTATTATGCAATACAGATTTTAAATTTATACCATTAAATAATAAAATACAATTCACACAATAATACTGATACGTTGCAATTTGAATAAAACACTGATGCCAATCACTACATAAAAATATCCACCTAACAAAAATTTGCATGAAATACACATAAATTCCTAAATTTATTCTCAATAAAATATTTCAATTTCAAAATTAGTTCTCACATTAAAAAGTAAATCACATCACTTTTTTTTTTTCCTCTGGGCCTTCAGTTCTTCCTTGAAGGTTATTTCAATTTAATTTAAATTCTACACAAATTTGCTTTCCTCATTTCCTATCAATATCTCAAACCTAAAGCAAACAATATCACTTAATTTAAATATTACTTTAATAATAATTTAAATTTAAGAAATTTCAATTATTCCTTCCAACTATTAACACAATGCATTAATTTTAATCATTAATCTTATCCGTTTAAAACAATTTGAAAATCACTTCTAGTAATTAATATAAGATCCTTTTCTTAAAACAATAGTGTAAAATGGCTGTTAATATCTCATTTGATTTAGACCAATTATTATATTGCACATAAATTATCATAAATTAACTACAACATTAACCCAAATTACCATCAATTATACACAATAAAAAACAGTAGGTTCGAGAATGTCAGTAGAGTAAAATGATCAAAACACCTTACCTCGTACTTCATTCGCTGGGGCAATTCTCTGCTCACTTTTCCACAGGGTAAATCTTGCACTCTCGGGCAACAATCACTGTAATTCGAAACACTGTGTCCACAAACACTACACACAAACACTGGAACTAACACTACACACCGCACCAACACTTCCACTGGACGATCCGGCAAGGCACTCTGTAACAAGGCTAGCTGGCACTGGTCTACGATGATAGGGCACACACACTTCCGCTGGGCGATCCGGCACAAACTCTCTGTAACACAGCTATCTGGCACTAGTCTACGACGACAGGGCACGAACACTTCCGCTGGGCGATCCGGCACAAACTCTCTGTAACACGGTTAACTGGCACTGGTCTTCGGTGATTCAGATCCCGTCGCTGCCAACATTGTCGGATTCCACTTCTCCGTCCCCACAACTTCGAAATAGATCCGGTCTTTTGATATGCTGCCACCACCGATATGAATACGTGATATCGGGCACGGTACTTGATGTATATTCAGGAAAAACTTAACTCTTTCAATTAAAGTTAAAGAAACAATTTATTAACAATATTTACACTTAAACTCGGAGGTAAAGTATCCGGTTTAATATTAAATCAAAATAATTACAGAAACGCTTTACGTGTACCGTTAGACTACGTTGATTCACTCAGAACCGAGATTTCTCTTAATCTCACACACGCTATCTCTCTTCCTTCCGAGAGATCCCGTTCCATACACGTGCTCAGAGCTGCTCTCTGAAAACCAACCTACACACCTCGCTGCCACGCTAGAACTAACTTACTCTCTCGTCATTATCCAGAGCACCCTCCTCTCTACGGGGTTCGTCGTTTTGTTCCCAAGGGTATCTTGACAACACTTCCTCCCCTCCTGTCTTCCTAACAAAAGGGTGCAATAGCTTCTTATCTATCAAAGACCACATTGCAATGGAAATACTTCTTTCATTCTGTTCCACCTTCCTACTCTTCGGATTAAGAATTTTCTAAAGAAAGCCTTTAACGGTACACAATAGCTACATATACAATAAGATAATCCCTTAAGAGTAGTTTTAAAGTCTTGCAGCAGTCAGAGAACCTGACAATAATATTTAAGTTAGATAAAAGGAAACAAAAATAGTGTCCAAGAGGTGAGTATTTGCATCTGTCATTGTTCTTACTCCTTATAAGGAAAAAGTCTTTATGATACGGGATTTTTTTCTGATTAAAAAAATATCAAGCAGGGCGGTCGCTCTGCCAAGCCAAGCTTTAAAAAAACGCCACACAAACAACGCCAAGAACTGGACAAGACCGCTACTGCTTACTTACAGAGATCAACTTCGCAATGTTAAATCGACAAAACATGCCAGATTAAAATATCAGATATCAAATAAACCAAGCGTCGCAGAAAAAAAAACGAAAACTAGAAGAATCTAATGAAGAATTACTTCAATTTAAGACCAAACTCATCTTCATAAATGATTTATAAACAGAGATATAGATTTTTTTAAAAAACGTCGAGTTACTTAAAATGATCACTTTTTTCTTCGTCAAACTTTTTTTTTTCAAACAACCTACAGACCTTAATATTCGACAGAATAAAAAAAGGATTGCATTTTTAGACAAGTAATTACATAATCTATGTGCTTTTATAAAATACAGTGTAAAAAAATATTATTTTCTATCCATAATTAGCAAAAAACTGTTAATTAACTTGGCGATTAAAAAATTATGCCAAAACAGAGATAAAACCCGCCAACGACCATGTACCATCTGTATTATAATAGCACAAATCAGTTACAGGTTATAACCACATCAAATTTCATCTGCAAGTCAGCCATTTTCTTCTGAAGATATATATATATTTTTTAATAAAACTTCACAATTATAAGAACACACATTTTATCAAACAATTAAATATGACTGCAAACTGTGGCAGATGATTGTTTCTAACATGAATAAGTATGAGAAATTGCCGGTCATGGATATGGATCTGGGTAGCTCAGTCGCAGAAGGTCGGCATGGTACGCATAAGGTCCCAGGTTCGAGTCCAGGACCAGGTCAATTTTTAACTCATGTTTGTTTAGTGTATTTAATTGTCTGATAAAATGCGTGTTCTTATAAATTTTGTAAAATAAAGTAATCAGACGTACTGTTTATGCTTTAAAAAATATTTTAAATATATAATTTACGTTTTTAGAAAGATCTTTAAAAATAAATTAGTTTTTGAGGGAAGATGTACCTTCTAAAATGTATACATTAAGAGTTATCGCCAATGTAAAATTTCTTTCCAAACGTAAACAAAATTTTTGAAATGAATTAAATGTGATTCATTTATTTCTAAAAATAAAAAAACACGGTAAAGGACAGGCATTTCGTTCGCAGGAATACCTTTCACGTCATTTTCCTATAAATTAATGAAATCCAGGGCTGTGACCACTGTCCAGGCTGTGATCCAGGGCTGTGAACAAAGGGCTGTGACCACTTATTCGTGTTATGCACCACATGTATCACCCCCATATTTTGCGCGCCCCCCCCCCCCGACACTACTCATGTGATATATTGTTCGAAAGGCCTGTGACCGCTTATTCATATTATGTATCTTCGGGGTCCATCCTCCCACTTTCAGCCCCCCCCCAAAACGGGGCACTTTTCTAAATTTTGCCGACACCTCTCATGTGATATATCGTTGGAAAGGTCTGTGAACGCTTAATCATAATATGCAGGGGGGGGGGGGGGTATTTTCCAAATTTTGCACATACCCCTCATGTGATACATCGTTTGAAAGGTCTGTGACCGCTTAATCCTATTATGCATCTCCGGTGTTCATCCCCCCTTTTACCCCCCAAACACGAGTAGCTTTCACCACCAGGGGACGCTTTCCTATCTCTGTTTCTATGGGTCGGATCACGACGGGGTATGGCTCATTCGACTCGACATCGATAGAGCTTTCCGATTTTAGTTCGTTTTTTCACCACCAGGGGGCACTTTTCTATCTCTGGTTCTATGGGCTAGATCACGACGTGGTATAGCTCATTCGACTCGACATCTATAGCCTTAACGATTTCAGTGCCCGAGGTTCATACAGAACAGATTGCGCTACCTGGTGGTGGAAGATGGAACTTGAGCGTGCGCAGCACGACTGCTATACGGTGCCGAAGGAAGCGGAGACCCGTGTCCGAAGTTAGTTTGATTAGAGGTTTATACTATTCGATGTGCAAATTAAGGGATTATCCGGTGCCGAAGGCAGCGAGGAACCAGGTCGGAGATTCGTTCGGTTCGAGGTTTATCTTATTCGAGGTTTTACAAGATTCGAGGCTCCGATGTAAATTAGGGGCCCACTAGCGGGCGAAGCCAGCTAGTGCTAATAATAAAAGAGCGTGATATCCCGTTTGATTTCAAATGCAGCGCTGACACGCTATGTACGTATTCCATTTTGATTCATTTCATCGATAAGTCAGTGATATTTTTTAACGGGGGATAACAAGTATTATAACAAGCCACATTTAGTATGTTGTTATTAGTTTAATTGAAAAATCTACTGGTATTTCTAGTTAACATTTTAAACAATGACTGAAAGTAAAATGTAATTTTAAATTATTTCTCATGTTTAGATTATTTAAATTACGTTTATTCTGTTTAAAAAAAAAAGAAATGATATCTAAAAAAACAACTTTTCAAAAGTAAAAAAAAAAAAAAAAAAAAGTTGTGGCTAAAAAATGGTGTGATATCAAATTTCCAAGCTATTATATTACTTTTTTAACTTTTTTCCATTAAATAAGTTATCATATATATAAGTCGAGTGCCTACGTATATGTTAATGGAAATCGTTTTCTCCTGTACTAAATACATCCTAACGAGTTTCTGAAAATTCAATTTTTTTCAAATTACGCATGATGGGCTTGGCGGCCATCTTTCCATATTTCTAAGCACCCAAATTTCTAAAGTAAAAGCGTAATATGTTTGTAACAATTTCGAACTTCAGATTTTAACTACGGTCAGATAAATTAGATAAGACTGATATTTTAAGAAATTGATTTTTACTAGTTTGGAATTATTAATTACTCTAAAAAATAAATCATAAGATGAATCTTTAAGAAAAGTCATCATTATCTTAAGACACAATTTTCAGAGCATACAAATCTATAAATGAAACGCTTAAAATATTTGCTTAAATAACAATTTTGAACTTCGGATTTTAACTACGTATTTGGATGCTTAGAATTTTGTGAATAATATGCAAAGATGGCCGCCACGCCCATCATGCATAATTTGAAAAAAATTGCGTTTTCAGAAACTCGTTAGGATGTATTTAGTACAGGAGAAAACGATTTCCCTTAACATATACGTAGGCACTCGACTTATATATATGATAACTTATTTAATGGAAAAAAGTTAAAAAAGTAATATAATAGCTTGGAAATTTGATATCACACCATTTTTTAGCCACAACTTTTTTTTTTTTTTTTTTTTTTTTTTTTTTTTTTTTACGCTTGGCTTTTTTTACTTTTGAAAAGTTGTTTTTTTAGATATATATTTCCATAAAGAAAAGAAAGTTACTATTTTACAGAGGTATTTTTACCTTTTTCAAGATTCCCGAATGAATAATTCAGAAATGTTTCTTTTTTAAAAAGGAATGTTTTCTGTCTATTCTTTCAAAACTTTTTTGTGTGAATTGAAAGTTATACAGATTTATAGGAATTGATTCTATTATTAAAGATGAGTTTACTTATTGATTTGGGAAGCTTTTGTTTATACATAAGGAGAGATTTCATTAATCTACAGGAATTTATTCTGTATTTAAAGATAAGTTTCTGAATCAAAAAGGAAAAGTTTCTTGACAGAAAGAAACAACTTTCTATTTTTCCAGATTTTATTCCTTGTAGGTTCGGAAAAGTTTTCTTATCGATAAGGGTAACTATAATTCCATTTCCAACAGGAAACTTTTTCATTTTTTTTTAAGTGCACAATCTTTGTCATTGTACCTGTGTTTTGAAATACAGCTTACTTATAATGTCTTATAATAACAATTTTAACATAATATAAAAATAAAAGCATAAAATTGCAAATCATCTGGTGTATGTGTACCCTGCCCCAACCGCTGAATTCATCTCTGATATAGTATATAATTCACATACTAGAGGCAATGATTCGATTAAATTTAACATATGCCACAGAGAAATCTATACAAATGTTGATAGTTAACTATCTGCTAATTAGTCATTAAATACATATATTGGGTTATTCAGAAAGTTCCTTCTGCTTAAGAATTTGTACCAGAAAATTCTGCCCGTCAATTATTAGACATTATCTATCTGATTTAATGTCTAATAATAGAATTTTCCGGTACGAACCAACTTTCCGAGCAACCCAATAGTTACATTAAAAGTTTGAAGTCTTATTATTTTTTAAAGTAGCATTTTAGCTGCAGTTTACTAAATTATTAAAATCATAAGTTTTCTTTTTCTTTTCTAAAGTATCTGTGGATATTTGAACCAAAAAGTGCAAGAAATTTTTTTTACAAAATTTCATGATGATCTGTTTTTACATAAAATATTTATTTAATGAAAATTCGTAGTTTTTTAAGAGAGAAGGGTCAATTATATTGATTTCTTTAAATAAGCTTTTTACTAACAAGGAAACCTCTTTTGGTGCAGTTCGCACCTAGCATTGAGACAGGGTGGCATTTTAAAGCCCTACATTACGAAGTTTGAGAATTGTTGAAAATTTTGTGTTAAAATCATTTTTTTTTATTTTACAGCAGCATAACTTTCAGAAAATGCAATTTTCGAGACCATTTATTGGACTATTAACAGAGAAGTTTTTTAAATACTTTAAAATACAAATTAGTTAATAGTAAGAATAAAATATTGAAAGAAGTTTAAAAAACTCTTTAAAAACCTACGAATTTCATTTTGAAAAATTTCAACATTATAATTGCATTTTTGGTGGCGTGACATTGACTGTAGACTTTTTTCAGACAACCCTGGACGAATGTCATACTTTTCTGCTGTGTCAGTAGTGGTTTGGATTCATAGCACCCTATTTGGCGACTTGTTTCGCTTTTGGCATGAAATTATCAATTAAAAATCCAATAATTAAAAAATAATATAGTATAAAAAAATTAAAAATATGACTTTAACAGAGAAATTTTGTCAGTTCTCTAACTTTTATGTATAGGGCTACGAAATGTACCATGTATGGATGCTAGGTGCGAGCTGCACCAAAAGTGGTTCCTTTGTAAATATAATTTTTAGCAACTAGAACTAGATCAATGTATTAAAAACAAGAACAAAAAATTATGTGTGATTATGAAACACTTTCCAACACAGCCAGAAAATTGTAATGAAACTTCACCGTTAAATAAGGTGAAGGGAGATATGTAAGTAAACATTATAGAAAACATATAACATATTGAAAAATACAGTTGTCAAAATTACATTCCAGTGTCAAAAAAGTAGTCGAATTATTTTGTGCAGCCCTGTATATGATCAATAGATGGGGATATATAGCATGATAAAATTTAGTTCAGTTAGAATATTCACATTTAGCAATTTTCACTAACCAATGAAAATGCACTCAAAATCTTTTGCACAGCCCTGCATATCTGAAGCTTTTGTACACACCAATAATTAAGCTAAAAGGCAACTTAAAATTCACTCGCAGCAATTACCAACCTTAAACGACAATGTATATTTTTCTTTGTGTAGCTCTGTATATGAATTTATTTATATACTACAAACTTTTATTAGTCAACTAAACATAGTTCAGCAGGAAAATGGTTAACACAATTAAAAACTACCCTTAAGTAATTCACTCCCATAATCTGTAATACTTACGGATTCCCTTGTGTAGCCGTGCATATGAACAACCGAGTTTATAAACACACGTACTATGAAAAAATTTAGTTAAGCTTAAAACGCAAACCAAAGTTGAAACCCACATATCACACATTTACTCTAAATAACACACCTGTACTGTAACTGATATCTTTGTGTCTCCCTGTAAATAAACGCAATTCACACCACTTTGATGAGAGAAATTAATAAGTGCACCTCAGTAATGCATATAATTTTCATTATGTTTGAAATAGTGAAATATCACTATATTACACTACAAACGATTTTCCCCCATAGAACAATGTGTAACAGAATTCTTTTGTTTGACCCTGTAAATGAATAATTAATGTTTTGCATACCATATTCTACAAAAAGCATGTTTTGATGTGCTTCATAATTATATATCAATTTCATCATGTTTTAAATGACGTAGCATCATCAAAATGCACTTGAAATGATTATTTCCCATTGACTGTAATGTAACGTAATATTTTTGACTGTCCCTGTAAAAAAACTATAAGTTGAAATAGGGAACATGCTATAGTAAACGACAAAAATTTCAGGGCAATTCGAGTATATTTATGAGAGTTAGAACATGAACAGACAAACCGAAGTCATAAACCCTTTTCAACTAGGTTGGACAGTGTTAAAAAATGATATGCTGAATACAAAATTGTGAGATGTTATGGGCAATTTAACCTGCACTTCCTTTAAATGCTTGCTAATTACTGGGGCCTTTTACATTAAAGCTAAAACTATTATGAAAATAAAAATAAAATTGGAATTTTAAATATTTCTTTGTATATATTTTTAATAAAAAACTAATAATTTAACAAAAATATTTCATGATGTTAAATTTTATTTATTCTTTTCGTTTTATATTTTATTTATTTTATGAAAAAGTTTCTGATAAATTGTAAAATTTTTAATTGCAATAGTTCTTAAAAATCCAATAAAATATAAAAATGTTGAGTTTTTTTTCTATTCTAGTTATCCTGTATGCATAAAATCTTTAAATAATCTTCATTCTTATTGAGTAAATATTTCAATTACTAGATTTTAAGTTATTATTAAATTGCTAAAAAAATCTCAAAAACATTTAACATCGTGAAATATTGTTATAAAATGTTCTTGTTAAACTATCAGTTTTTTGTTAAAATGTGTACAAAAAATATTTAAAATTCCAATTTTCTTTTTATTTTCATTATAGTTTTAGCTTTAATGTAAAAGATCCCAATAATTAGCAAGCTTTTAAAGAAAGTGCAAAAACAAAAAATCGATACAAACGATAAAAATCGTATAAAATATCGATATAAATAAATCGTATCGTTTCTCTGCGACGCACTTCTGTTTTGTCCTCCTTCCGCAGCAGAGGTTTGGCGCTGGTGTGCCGCGAACAAATTTAACATTATCTGACTGGACTTATTATTTAATGGCTTTGGTTTAGAATGATAAAGACCTTTTTCGGACACGCTGTACATCCGTTACTATAGCAATGGAAGAAATTCAAATTAACTACATTTTTCGAAGTTCTATAATTTGTGAGATATTGCATAATTTTTTTTTTTTGGCGATGTTTTTGGCGCCAAAACCTAAAAAAAATTATAACTTTACCAATGATAATTTCTAAAAATACACGTGTTTTTATAGCAACGGAAGAAATTCAAATTGTCGATAAAACGTGTGGGACTTCTTTCCATCTGTTTAATTTAGGTTAACTGATAGGCAATAATACATTCTGGATTAAATACTTTTATAATAAAAAGTGGATTTATATGTACATCACAAAATATATAAGTGCACTTGTGCAAAGCACACCGCGTCAAACCGTAAACACAACAACTGAACTGCAGTTAACGGTTACAGTCATTGATACAGTCAGTTCACAGTTCAAGTCATAGTTAGGGCATGTTTGTAATATTATTTTTAACATTCCCCCTCAAACATGACTCGAACACCTGAGTCCAAGTTCTGACCGTAGTTTCTGGAATTGGATACGAGGTAGGGGTTTTGTAAGAATGTCAGCAATCTGACTGTCACTACTAACATGCTTTATATCTAATAACCCCTCTAGATATTTTTCTCTTACAAAATGAAACCTGACTTCAATATGCTTAGATCTCTTGTGAAATTCAGGGTTTTTAGCAAGTTTTATGGCACTTGCATTATCAACAAACAGAGTTGGTTTACTTTGTGATGCTAAGAGCTCATTTAACAGTCTTTGGAGCCAAATTATCTCTTTTGAACCTTCACTGGCAGCCACATATTCTGCCTCTGTGGTTGACAGAACTACACTTTTTTGTTTTTTACTCATCCAAGAGATAGCACCTCCATTGAACTTGCTAACTATGCCATTTCTTGAATGACGAGTTTTAGTATCACCAGCAAAGTCAGCATCACTGAACACTTCAAGCTGTTTGTTTTCATATTTACTTGGATATAACAGTCCATATCCTAAAGTCCCTTTGAGGTACTTGAAGATTCTTTTTACAGCATTCCAGTCTGATAGCTTGGGATTTTCTAATTTTTCAGATACCACACTGACGGCATAAGCAATATCTGGACGTGATCCTGTAGCTAAATACATTAGACTCCCAACAGCTTCACGATAAGGCACATCTTCATTAACTGGATTGTCATTCTCATTTGCTTCACCTTTTTCACATGGAATGGAAACAGCATTTGAATCTGCCATTCTAAACCGATCAAGAATCTTTCTTGTATAAGCACTCTGTTCTAGAAAAACAGAGCCATCTTGCAACCGTTTGATATTCATTCCAAGGAAACAGTCTAATGAACCAGTTGTCACTTGAAATTCTTCTTTCAGCTTGGTCACAAATAATGCAATTTCACTTTCATCAGTGCCAGCAACAAACCCATCATCGACATAAATGACAATAAATAATTTCTTTTCATTATTTGATCTAATGAATAAACAAGGATCCGAGTTGCTACATTTCATATTTTGTTTCTCTATGAAATCAACAAATCTTCTGTTCCAGCAACGTGGAGCCTGCTTCAATCCATAAAGACTTCTGTTTAGTTTGCAGACTCTACCAGATTTGTCGTCAAAGCCTTCTGGCTGCTTCATGAAAACTTCTTCCTTTAATTCACCATACAAGAATGCAGTTTTCACATCAAACTGCAGAAGCTGTAGATGTTCACATGCAGCAATACTTAATAGCATTCTAACTGTATCATATCTTGCAACGGGACTAAAAGTTTCATCATAGTCGATGCCTGGCTTTTGCGAAAATCCTTTCGCCACAAGTCTTGCCTTGAAACGATCAACTGATCCATCACTTTTGGTTTTAATTCGGAGAACCCACCTGTTAGCAATAACTTTCTTATCTTTCGGCAAATCAACAAGATCCCAAGTGTGATTTTCCTTCAGTGAGGTTATTTCATCATCCATTGCTTGCTTCCATCTTTCGGCATCACTTGATTTCATTGCTGAGGCATAGGAATTAGGGACATCATTCTCTGCCAATAAAACACAGTCCTGTAAATGAGAAGGTGTTTTGATCACTCTTCCACTACGACTTTGCAATGTTATGTCACTTACACAATCTTCTTTATTAGATTTCGAACTTTCAGCTTGTTCAATTAAGCTTTCTTCATTTGAAGGGTCAACATTCTCATTTGAACTGAGTATACAATCAAAATTTTTATTCTGATCTGATGGAATTTCAGATGGCTCCTTGGAAATGCAGACTTTCTCTTCTTTGAGTATGACATCACGTCTCAGAACAACTTTACCATCAGCTGGAAGCCAAATTCGATAACCATCTTTCTCACCACAGTATCCTACAAAGTTTCCCTTCTCACTTTTCTTGTCCCACTTTCTTCTTTTTTGCTTAGGTACATGCACAAAGCATTCTGTGCCAAAAACATGGAAATGATCAATTTTAGGAGCTTCTTTCTTGAACCATATTTCATAAGGTGTTTTTCCTTCTAATGTTGTCGGTCCTGTTCTATTTAATGTATACACAACAGTATTGACTGCTTCAGCCCACAGTCTGATAGGGAGATTCTTTGCATGTATCAAGGATCTTGCACTTTCAACCAGAATGCGATTTTCTCTCTCCGCAGAACCATTCTGTTCTGGAGTATATGGCATGGGAAGATTTGGAGTTATTCCCTTTGATGCAAGGATAGAATGAACTTCAGAATTATTAAATTCCTTACCACCATCACACCTGAACTCTTTGATTCTTTTATCAGCAGTTTCGGCTTCATTTATGAAGGTTTTTAAACACTTCGCAACTTCAGATTTATGTTCAATAAAGAAAACTCTTCGATATCTTGAGAAATCATCCTTAAAGGAGACAAAATATTTTGACCCTCCAATGGATCTCTGATGCATGGGACCACAAACATCTGCATGAATCATCTCGCCAGCACACATTGGCCTATTCTTCCTGGTGCCAAAACTTTTTCGTTGTTGCTTGCCGAGTACACATCCTTCACAAAACTCTTCAGTTCCTTCAACACGAATACCTTTTTTCTCTAAAATGTGTTTCACATGGCGCTTATTTTGATGACATAATCTTTCATGCCACAGCTGTAATGTATCTTGTGAAGCAATGTAAACATCAGCAGCTTCATCAGGCAATCTCACTCTCATTTCGAGTGCATACAGGCCTCGAGATGTTCTCTTGCCTGTCATTCGCACATCACCATTCTTCAGAAAAGCACATCCATTTGCATCAACTCTGAATTTAAAACCTTTGTCAACAGTTTTACTTATAGAAAATAAATTTCTGCTTACTTCTGGGACATACCACACATCTGTTAGGTGATTTCTTTCCCACCTTTTGTTGACCAGCATTTCAACATTGATAATACCTTCCCCATATTCTAGAATGACATCATTATTTCCTATTCTTACTTCTTTGGGGAGTGAAAAAGGCTTGTATGATAAGAAATAATTTTCATTGCTCGTCATATGTGCTGAAGCCCCAGAGTCAGCTAACCATAGGTCTTTATCTGGATCATCAGCACTGCACACAAAGGCATCTCCATCAAGTTGCTTATTTCCACAATTTTTCTTGTAACAATATTTGGCAACATGTCCAGGCTTGTGACAGGAAAAACACTTTTTCTCCGTTTTAAATTTGCCTTTTTTCTTTATTGACGATTTTGCAACAAGAGCTGCACTGTCACTCTGCTTCGAAGGCAATCTCATTTCAATAAGCCGAAGGCGCTCAGTCAATTTGTTAATTGTCCTTTCCTGCACTGGAACAGACTCCCACACACTTTTAAATTCAAAATATTCTGCAGGTAAAGTTGACATAATTCGACTCATAAGTAGCAAGTCAGGTAGCTCCGTTTTCACCAGCCTTTTGAGCTCATCATTTAACTCACGGAAGTTCCGTTGCAAACGTGCTATGTGTGTTACGACATCTTCTGAAACATCTTTTTCTGAGCTAAAAAATTGCTTCATTAAGCGATCGACACGCTGGCCCGAACTCTGCTCGTACACAGAAAGTAACTTTTCCCAAACAGATTTCGCTGTATCGCAAGTTGCCGTTAGCTCAATGTTCGCATCGTCCATGCTATTAACAAGAATTAATTGAGCCAATGCATCGCTTTTAAGGAAAGCCTTACGCTTTGTTTCATAAGCTTTTCTTGCATCCTCACCAGCGGAATCTCCAGGATCAATTGGCACTTCACAATCAGCAGTCACAAGATCTAACACATCATTATGGCGCAGCAACAGTTCGATCTGTCGCTTCCACTTAGTCCAGTGTTTCGTACCATCTAGCTTCTCAATTTGTGCTTTGAAATCCATTGCAAACAATATGTATCAAAAGCGTTCACAAAATGAGTAGGTAACAAAAAAAATATTTAATCACGTGCGTGCACTCTTCGTCACGTTGTAATAAGGCCTAACAGCCACGATCTGTCCTAGCAGCAGTTGACGGCGTGAGAGCCCATAACCTGTTTAATTTAGGTTAACTGATAGGCAATAATACATTCTGGATTAAATACTTTTATAATAAAAACTGGATTTATATGTACATCACAAAATATATAAGTGCACTTGTGCAAAGCACACCGCGTCAAACCGTAAACACAACAACTGAACTGCAGTTAACGGTTACAGTCATTGATACAGTCAGTTCACAGTTCAAGTCATAGTTAGGGCATGTTTGTAATATTATTTTTAACAGTTATCCTCTTTAATAAAAAGCTACGCGTTGCCTAGAGTTAATACAGAGTAAGTAGACCGTAAAAACGGCTTGCGGCACTTCTCTATTATCCCGTCGACCACTTTTCATAACACAAAAATATCGCCAAACTGTAAGATTAAATGCCAAAAATGCAGTCCCATTTACTTGATGTCAAAAGTATTATACGTGTTTGTTATGTCATCAAGTGGTTTTTAATTCGACATTTGCGTGTATTTTTCATTATGTCTTACTGATTTATTAGTTATTTCATTAATTAAAATAAGAATTGTGTCATTAAATTCTTATATTTTATTTATTTATTTTGATATTTCAATGGCAACGTTCTCCCGTTTATTTAGTGTTAAAGTTTGGCGATAGTTTTTTTGTTTTGAAAAGTGGTCGACGGGATAATAGAGAAGTACCCGGCTTGCAATATGAAGCAGGTTATCTCTCAAATCATTAGGCCTATATCGTAGTTAACTGTTCAGGTAATGGTTTGTTGCTGATGTTCGTGATCGAATAAAAACATCCAAGTGAACCAGGTTCGTTGTATAATAAAAAACTCCAGAATAGTCGTCAAGACATTTTATTGTAAGATCATTATGACGATGTCAAGATGGTCGCGGACAGAAGAGGGGAAAACAAGACAACCGTTCCTTAAACGGTCATTATTATGCGAAGACAGGAGGCGAAGTGAGATGCTCTCTCAACTGGCCTTCGAGTCGGAGTGACATATTTCTCGCCAAAATAGGGTTGCTACAGAGTACCTAGGCGTGAATACCTTCAGACAGAGATACGCATAACAAATGGTATTTGCTGGGCTAGGTTACCAGATAATTGGCGACAAGACGAATTTTTGTTTCAAAAATTAATATCACCACGGCGACTATAACCGACAAAATATCTTCTCATGTGAATAAAATTTCGACAGACAAAACAGTATGTGCTTTTAACAATCAGAATGTATTTTTAGACATGGGTGTAAGTGATTGAGTTATTACCACTACCAAATAAGGGCATGCATTTGGGCCAAATGGAAGATTCGCATAACTTTTAACTGATATTGTGGCCACAAAAATGCGATATGCACATATTGTGTTATAAGCTTGGTTTCGGAAAGTGAAATTACGAAAGGGCATCTGTGCTGATTTAATTCTTTTCTTTTTTTATTTTAATCGAAAAGCCGTGAGATATTAGAGATTGAGCACAAGTGAAAATGAAAAAGGGAAAGGGTATAAATTACAGCGGGATTATTGTTTGTAGTTAAAGATAACTCAATTAAATTTTGAAAAAGGCAGGGGAAAATATAAATTAAATAAAGGATAGGGAAAGTTAAAACCTAATACAGTAGAGTCTCGATAATTCGAGGTGGACGGGACCGGGCTTACCTCGAACTATCGAAAACACGAATTATCGAAATCAATTAATAAATAAATGAAAATAAAGCAATTTTTAAATTTCAGTCTATATTTAAATGAAAAATGTACTTGCAAATTATTATATTACTGCTGATAGCAACAGAATTTATTATATCTTAAATTAATTGTCAATTGTTTTTTGTTTTGACACATTGCCCCGTTTCCGTGCAGCAATATCACGCCATCGTCGAAGCAGCGTATTGTCGGCAGGAGTCGATTCAGGTTATTGTTCCACGTATCGCATGGTGGACTCTAGTACAGCAGCATTAGCGGTGTGAAATCTGTCGGATTCTGGCAGAATCCATAAATTCTAGTTGTTCGTGACTATTTATCCATTCCTCCATAACTTCTGGCACAAAATCGTAAAAAGAAACAGTTTTTAAATACGTCTTGAGTCATCCAAGCACTTTTTGGTTCCTATACATAACCGGCAGTGAAGATATCGAAACATTTTTAAATGCTCTTGGCTTTGCAGCTTTTCTGATAACAACAAGTTTAATCTTGTGATTTCCTGAAGCATTTGATGCAGCAAGAAGTGTTAACCTCTCTTTGCTTTTATGTGACCTAGAGTACTTTTCTCTTAGTTTGACGCGATTGTTTTAGATGGTAGCATTTTGAAATTAAGGCCAGATTCATTGCAATTATAAAGATCGTCGCTCGTAAAGTTTTCATTTGTCACGATTTCCTGCAATTTCTTGTAAAATTGCACGGCGACGGCCTCAGAATCTTCAGATAACTTCTCGCGACAGACCTCTAGTTGCTGGATACGATGTACTTTTTTCAACTTGTCAAACCAGCCTACACTATCAGTGAAGTTTTCACTACTTTCTTCAAATTATTTTCGAAACAGCAAATCTTTTTCTTGAAGAATCGGACATGAAAAAGGGCATCATTTTTTTTTACTTTGCTGTGTAGACCAACATATAAAGTGCCTCAGCAGTTTTTTCATACTCACACTTTTTTAAGGATTTTCTATCCAAGGATAAATCAGAGCAGTTGTTAGTAAAAACGCTTCTAGTTTACTTCTGTTCCAATACGTTCGTAGTAGACAAAAGGAGTGAGTGGGGTGGGAGCTCGTTGTACAACTATTCTCTGATTTTCTCCAACTTTACCCGGAGTGATCCCCCACACGTATAGGAATAATACACCCGTTTTCTTTAAGAGGGTGGATTTTTATAAGTCGCTTCGGGGTGCACAGTTGACATATGATCCGTCGAACAACAATAAAAAATAGATACTTGAATTTTGTGGTGCGAAATAATTCTTTCACGTGTTGCATATATGTTGGTCATTATTTGGAAGCTGAAACTGATTTTTTTTTCACTAACTCGGATTTATGGGAAACTCGAACAATCGAGACTCGAATTATCGAGACTCTACTGTATATGATTCTCATATCATAAGGCCCAAACAAGATATTTCAATAGACGAAGAGATGAGGCTGCTCATGGAACAACGACTGAATTCGTTGGACGGGGAGAGGTTTTCAAAGCAAGCCGCCAGTTATTTAGGCCGAATGTAGGGTTGTATTTTTGGCATCACGCAAAACGTAAATATTTCACCTCCAGTTCCTCTTTACTCCGTGACGCGTTGCTGACGACTGGCTTTTTAGCACTTTCCAACCTAGTTGAAAAGTGCTTATGACTTCGGTTATTCTGGCCGTCTAGCCGTCTGCCGTCTGGCCGTCTGGCCGTCTGGCCGTCTGCCGTCTGCCGTCTGTCCGTGCTCTAACTCCCGTAAATATGCTCGGATTGCTCTGCAATTTTTATATGTTATTGTCGTTATCTATAGCATGTTCCCTATTTCAACGGAAGTGTGTAGCACTTATAGTTTTTTTACAGGGACACTCAAAAGAATTCCGTTACATTGCGGTCTATGGGGAAAAATCATTTGCTGTTTATTTAAATAATGTTTCACTATTTGAAACGCATTGAAATTTATATATATCACTAAGGTGCATTAGAAGAAGCTTAATATGGAACAGGGCGTGCATAGCACTTATAGTTACTTTACAGGGACAGTAAAAATAATTCCGTTACATTACGTCTATGGAGAAAAATCGTCTGCGGTTTATTTAAATAATGTTTCACTATTTTAAACGCATTGAAATTTATATAGATCACTAAGGTGCATTACAAGAGACTTACTACGGAATATTGTGTGTATAGCAGTCATCGTTCATTTACAGGGACACGCAAAAGAATTATCTACTGTCTGTTAACAATAATTCCTGGAAGTGCGTTTTAAGTTACTGAACGCGATTTTAATGTTAACTTGCTTTTTGTCTATTACGTGGTGTGTATAAATTCTGTAGATCCTATACAGGGCAGCACAAAAGTTCGCGAACACATTTCTGTTCATTGACAAACTCCAGACGGAGAATTTTAAAATGTGCTACGCGTTTCCTAACTGAACTAAAATTTAGCATCCTATGTAGTATATATACAATTCTATAGATCCTATACAGGGCTGAATAAAAGTATTCGGATATTTTTCCGAATATTGTATATGTTGGAAATTCCTGAAATTATGTTTTTAAATATGTTATGCGTTTTCCAAATTGTTTACTCAGAAGTTATCTTTTAGCTTATTAAACGGTATGATTTGTAAAATTATTTTGGAAGCGTTGGAAAGTGCTACATAATCTATGCTTGACGCATGATTTTTCGTTCTTGTTTGCTGTTGCCATAGATTAATCCCGGAAAATGAAACATTTGAAGTTACTGAAGAAATTAATAGCTCGAAAAGTTTTTGTCAGTAAATTGTTAGACAAACTGCGTTTGACAGGTAAAAAACTGTAATTTTCTTGATATAAATTTCAAATCTAATGATTATGCCATTTTTCAAATATTGAATTTCAAAAATTACCAAATTTCACAATGGTGTACCATAGCGAAACTTCAAGCGTATAAAGATAATGATAACGACAATGTGTCCTGACGTGATACTGGCTATAGCACGAGTCACAAATTATAGTAGCCTTATTAATTATTCTGTTAAAATATAAAAGTGAATTATGATGTCACGAGTGCATGATTTTTACTTAATTCTCGACAAATAGCATATTTTAGTCCACCTCAGTGAGGCATATCAATTTCATTATATTTGAAGTATTGTAACTTCATTAAAATCCAACGGAAATTATTTTTCCCCATAGAGACCATAATGTAACACAATTATGAATTTATTTTTTTAAGCTGATTTATTCCATAATAGAATTTACAGAGAATTGGCCTAATTTGGAATGAGGTTATTTGGACACCTTTTGGTACTTTTCCATTATACCAACATCAAGCCAAAATGTGTGCTAATACGCCATTTATTTCAATCCTGAATGTGCAAATAATTTTTATTTTAAACTATGCCAAGCACTGTGACTTGCAATTTATTCAACACAAATCTGTATTTTTTTTTAAATTACTATTTAATTGTAAGCATGCAAAATATCTTAATTTACTATTTTTTGAATCGTAAATACTTATTATTAAGTTATAACTTACATTTTTCGCTGATTCAAAAAGAAAATGTTTATTAACTTTGCGGAATGGATTTTGGCGGGACTTGCGCTGTTAGTTACATAATTTATCAGAGATGGTTTTAGTATCTCGCATATTGTTCTATTTTGCTTAGTTATAGAATAATTGGGGAAAGTTTGGCACAGATGTCATATACGCACCACGTTGGCGCAATTTTTCTTCCGCCAATTTGACGAAAACTTTGTTTTTGAATATTAACGTTATAATTTAACTTAACGTTATAACATTAACGTTATAATATTAACGTATAACGTTTTGAATATAAAGTTATTTTATTTTTATATTGAAATAAAAAATCAGGTGCTGTTATTGCATGCAGTAGAATAACTAATATTCAAAACCAAAGTTTACGCCAAATTGTCGGGGTTCAAAATCGCGCCAACGTGGTGCGTATATGACATCTGTGCCGAACGTTTCATAATCAGATGAACCCGATTATGAAAACTTAGCCTTTTAAAAAGATTCTGCCGAATGGATTTTGACGGAACCTTCACTGTTAGTTAGATGAGTTTTCAAGGATGTTTATAGTATATAGCATATCGTGTTATCGCTCTTTACCAAATCCTACAGTAAATGATCAACGAAAAGAGTTTGTCCTTAACAGTCCAAATTTTGTCTGACATATTAAAAATGTAATAACGCAATGGCGTTCGTATTTTTTTTCAGAAATGCAGGAGGGCATTCCAAATAAAGGTTCATATGGTTTTAAAACACAAGGTCAATATTTCGTTTGATTAAAGTTTCGTTATAAGGAATTGACCAGCGTAGCGGGCGTAGCTTGCTAGTAAAAAATGAAGTTTATAATTTTATAAAGTTTTTAATTTATTTCGTTAGTTTATATTTTTATAAATTAATTTAAATTAAACTAATAAGTCCAGATTTAATCCTTATCTATACCAAGGTCATTAATTTCAAAATTTTCTCTAAAAATCAATTTTTTTTTATATTTTAAACATTTAGTTTAACAGAACCGTACGCAAAAGCTCTCAGCATAACTGAAATATAATAATTTAATTTATTATAAAATTGTTTATTTACATAAGTTTTTTAAAATAAGAGATAAAAAAATTATTTTAATAGCATGTAACAAACACGTCTGCTTAAGATAATTGTTGTTTTTATTGGAATTGATAAATAGGTAATCAGGCAAATAATTTAAAGAAAGTATATGTTCGAAAGAAGAAAATGCTGGTACTATTGCAAAAAGAAGCAATCATTACTCTTAATGCAATGTTTTACGCATATAATACATAAAAAATTAAAATGTATCTGTTATAAGGCATCAAATAATACAGCAAAATATTGAAAATTATGAAAAGAAAATATTAAAAACATTAGAACTCTGAAAAAATCCATCTACCGATGAAACCTCAAGTTTTTGCATCATACAAAGCGACTAAAATAAGTAACAACAATTGAGAAAGCGGCGTGACCAGTCATAGCGCAGTTTTCTAGACAGACAGTTTAGTAAACGGAAGATTCCGCGTTCGATTCCGCTCGTGGCAAGGGTTGGTTATTTCTTGTACACTCGCTCAGGAATGAAAAGAAAAAAAAACAGAAATGTATCTCTCCCTTGGACATAAAAAATTCGGAAGATATCTGTTATAAAACGGAAATTTAAAAACAATAAATTACGGAATATTTCCTGGAATTTTTTTTTCCGTTAAGATCCGTTTTCTTCAGGAATTTTTTTTTTCAGTGTAAAGTTCCATATGTTTTGTGTGTAACTGACTTGTGTAAGTTTCCTGGCATTTCTTTGATGAAATTCCTGGGAAAACTTGTGGCAGAATAGCTGCCACAGGTTTTCTCAAGAACTTTACACCAAATTTGTTACAGTGTATGTATGTGACACAAATTTTTCGGGCACTCTATCTCAAGAACTAAGCACGGAATTTATTTTAACTGCACATTTAGTTAAACCTTGACAACGATTGGCGCTGATTAGTTTTTTGTTCTATATCGCCCAACAGATAGCGCTGCTATACTGTGTTTTCACGAATTCTGTGGCAGCTATATCCTTGCATTTATTTCATGTGATTTCATCAAACTTTACATTCAATTAGTTCTTGACATAAGTTGGAGCTGATCTTGTCTAATTACCCCCAGCAGGTGGTGGTAATGGTGGTGGTGGTACTGTGCTGTATTTCTTGCGATTTCTGTAATAACTATACTCGGCATCTATGGAATGGGATTTCACACACCTTCACATTCAGTTAGACCTTGACATGATGTTGATATTGATTAGGTTTTGATGTATATCGCCCATCAGGTGGTGCTATTGTGCTGGGTTTTTAACGATTTCCACGACAACTATATCTCGACATGTAAAGAATTTCACTAAATTTAATATGTAAAATGCCTGTGAAAAGCTATAGTTATTCGATATTGGCTTTAATCATTAAACTGGAGGTGCTGGTGTAGGAACGTGCTTTTTGCGATGAACATTATAACTGTATCTCAGTTTCTGTTAGGTAGAGATGTACAAAATTATATGTTTGAGGTTAATAATTAATATATATATATACTCCCATTCTTTTGTTCAGCCTTGTATATAATCTATACATTTGTATATACTCTATATAGTATGATACAATTTAGTTTAGTAAGAAAACACATAACACAGTTAAATTCACATTCAGCCGTTTATACCAATAGACGAAAAAAATATTTGAATTATTTTGTACAGCCCTGTATATTATCTTAAGATTTTCATATACGCCACATTTAGCTAAAATTTAATTTCGGTAAAAACATGTTGTAAACTTCTGAAATCACACATCAGCGGCCATGAATCATTTTCTTTGCGTGGCCCTGTATATGATTTTATTTATATTCAACAAATATCTCTTAGTAGATTAAATATATTTCACGTTCAAAATGCATAACTCAGTAAAAAAAAACTTTAAATAATTTACGCTGATACATAGTAATGTTTAAGAATTCTTCCGTGTAGAATCTGTATATGATGTATAGCATTTATACATACCACATAGTATGAGAAATTTAGTTAAACGTATACGTAAAAGAAAGCTTCCTTCCAGCAATTATCGCTTATAGACAATACTTCGGATACAATACTGTATGCGAAATATTTTGTGTGTCCCTGTAAATGAACGATAAAAGCTATGCACATACAATAGGTATCTTATAGTAAACCTCAGTAATGTATATCAGTTTCATTATATTTGAAAGTGTAACGTAATTAAAATCTACAAAAAATAACTTTTCAAAAGTAAAAAAACAGCCAAGTTTAAAAAAAAAAAAAAAAAAAAAACGAAAGTTGTGGCTAAAAAATGGTGTGATATCAAATTTCCAAGCTTTTATTATAGCACCTATTTAACTTTTTTCCATTAAAGAAGTTATCATATATATAAGTCGAGTGCTACGTATATGTTAATAGAAATCGTTTTCTCCTGTACTAAATACATCCTAACGTGTTTCTGAAATTTCAATTTTTTTCAAATTATGCATGATGGGCTTGGCGGCCATCTTTTCATATTATACACAAAATTCCAATCACCCATATCCGTAGTTAAAATCCGAAGTTCAAAATTGTAACTTAAGCAAATATTTTAATCGTTTCGTTTTCATTTTCGGTTATCAAAATATTAGTCTTCCTCAATTTATCTGTTCGTAGTTAAAATCTGAAGTTGGACATTGTCATAAACATATTACATTGCAAACATATTACGCTTTTACTTTAGAAATTTGAGGGCTTAGAAATATGGAAAGATGGCCGCCAAGCCCATCATGCATAATTTGAAAAAAATTGAAATTTCAGAAACATGTTAGGATGTATTTAGTACAGGAGAAAACGATTTCTATTAACATATACGTAGCACTCGACTTATATATATGATAACTTCTTTAATGGAAAAAAGTTAAATAAGTGCTATAATAAAAGCTTGGAAATTTGATATCACACCATTTTTTAGCCACAACTTTCGTTTTTTTTTTTTTTTTTTTTTTTAAGCTTGGCTGTTTTTTTACTTTTGAAAAATTATTTTTTGCAGATATCATTTCTTTTTTTTAAAATAGATTATACATGATTTAAATAATCTACTCTATGAAATTAACATGATAATGTTATGTAAAATTACATTTTCAGTTATTGTTTAAAGGGTTAACTAGAAATACTAGTAGATTTTTCAATTAAACTAATTACACCCTTAAAAACAACATATTAAATGTGGCTTGTTATAATACTTGTTATCCTTCGTTAAAAAATATCACTGCCTAATCCATGAGATGAGTAAAAATGGAATATGTACATAGCGCGTCAGCGCTGCTTTTGAAATCAAACGTGATATCATGCTCTTTTATTATTAGTGTTAAATCACATTGATTGGCGAATCTTTATAAAATATAGTTAATGGTGAAAAGTAGCAAAATATCTTAGCAATTTCTTAAATTTACATTATTTTATTCAATTAAACACTTGTACTCTTACAATAAGTTTAAATGGAAACTTCACTTCTAAAACAAAAATAATTTAACAACTGAATTCCATTAATTTATAGAAAAATGATGTCAAAGAATTCTCAGCCTGTGTGTGCGAACGAAATGCTTGTCCTTTACCATGGTTTTAGAGAAATAAATTAATCACATTCAGTTCCTTTTCGAAAAGTTTGTTTACGTTTGGAAAAAAATTTTTAAATGTCGATAACTCTGAATGTATGCATTTTAGAAGGTACATCTTTCCTCAAAAACTAATTTATTTTTAAAGATCTTTCTAAAAACGTAAATTATACATTTAAAATATCTTTTAAAGCATAAACACTACGTCTGATTACTTTATTTTACAATATTATAAGAACACGCATTTTATCAGACAATTAAATACACTAAACAAACATGAGTGAAAAATTGACCTGCGCCAGGTCTCGAACATGGGACCTTCAGCGTACCATGCTAACACTTTGCCGCTAAGCCAAAGAATATTTACTCCGTAAAGAAGATTCACTCCCATAGGCGTAATGTAAAACGCATCGAGTCAAATCGGCAGAAGGAACAGTAATGCGCGATAGACAACTTTACAGGGGAGTAAGCGCAAACCAAACGGTGGTTTTTACTTTTTTTTTTTTTTTTTTTTCGGTCATTTTGCTTTTCTTCATTCTTTATTCTGTTATTCTAAATTACGGAGATAATTACTTCATTTAAGTAGAAACTCCTTTCAAAACATCAGATAATATTTACAATTTAAATTTGAATGATTAAATAGCTAAAATATTTCTAAAAAAAAACAGGTAATTTTTTTTTTAAATCAGCCAATAATATATATCACAAAACAATAATGTGTGAAAGCTTATTGTTTCTTCGAAATGAGGGAAATGATATATATATTTTTAAAACAAGGCTTTTGTAAATCTACATTTGATTATTAGTAGACAGGGTTGATAAAAATCATGATTTTTTTTTTTTAATAAAAAAAATCTGATTTATTTGATTTCAATCGGATTTTTTTAATTAAAATTATTTGTGTACTGTGCATGTATCTATTTTATTTTCTCTGTTATATTTTGTTTTTTAAAACAAAGCTTTTGTAAATCTATATTTGATTATTAGTAGATATTGTGAATATACTAATTTCACACATATTTAAAAGGAAATACAACAAAAAAATAATTTGTATAAGTGATGTTTTGAAATGAATTCTAACATTATTAAAACCTTTCTCAGACTTTTTAAAAAGATATATTTGTAAAATTCCACTATTATTAAAATTTTAGTATTTTGTGTCAATTGGAATAATATTTTGCATTTTTTCCCACCATTCTTAAGTTGTATTAAAGTAAATGATTATTTACAACTTAATTGAAGAAATAATTACACCACAGCGATTTTTTTCTTCCTTTTCTATTGCTAGTGGAATAATCGTTAACAAAGTTTGTATTTTTAGAAGATCCATTTCATATATTTTGACAATACTTTTTCCTGTATGTATAAGAATGATTTATGAAAAGTAAAGCATATTTCACTTTTGTATTTCTGAAACGAATAACTTCACCTTTTGTTATTAACCCCATCATTCCATTTTTGCACCATATCCTTTAAATTTGTTTTTCTAATTTTAATTAAATGACAAAGACAGGTTTTTTTTTTTTTTTTTTTTTTTTTTTTTTGAAATCAGCCAATAATATGTATCACAAAACAATATTAATTTGTGAAAGCTTATTGTTTTTTCGAAATGAGGGAAGTTATATTTTGTTTTTTAAAACAAAGCTTTTGTAAATCTATATTTGATTATTAGTAGATATTGTGACTATACTAATTTCACACATATTTAAAAGGAAATACAACAAAAAAAAATAATTTGTATAAGTGATGTTTTGAAATGAATTCTAACATTATTAAAACCTTTCTCAGACTTTTTAAAAAGATATATTTGTAAAATTCCACTATTATTAAAATTTTAGTCTTTTGTGTCAATTGGAATAATATTTTGCATTTTTTCCCCCCATTCTTAAGATGTATTAAAGTAAGTGATTATTTACAACTTAATTGAAAAAATAATTACACCTCAGCGATTTTTTTCTTTCTTTTTTATTGCAAGTGGAATAATCGTTAACAAAGTTTATATTTTTAGAAGATCCATTTCATATATTTTAACAATACTTTTTCCTGTATGTATAAGAATGATTTATGAAAAGTAAAGCACATTTCACTTTTGTATTTCTGAAACGAATAACTTCACCTTTTGTTATTAACCCCATCATTCCATTTTTGCACCATATCCTTTAAATTTGTTTTTCTAATTTTAATTAAATGACAAAGACAGGGTTTTTTTTTTTTTTTTTTTTTTTTTTTTTTTTAATCAGCCAATAATATGTATCACAAAACAATATTAATTTGTGAAAGCTTATTGTTTTTTCGAAATGAGGGAAGTTATATTTTGTTTTTTAAAACAAAGCTTTTGTAAATCTATATTTGATTATTAGTAGATATTGTGACTATACTAATTTCACACATATTTAAAAGGAAATACAACAAAAAAAAAATAATTTGTATAAGTGATGTTTTGAAATGAATTCTAACATTATTAAAACCTTTCTCAGACTTTTTAAAAAGATATATTTGTAAAATTCCACTATTATTAAAATTTTAGTCTTTTGTGTCAATTGGAATAATATTTTGCATTTTTTTCCCCCCATTCTTAAGTTGTATTAAAGTAAATGATTATTTACAACTTAATTGAAAAAATAATTACACCACAGCGATTTTTTTATTTCTTTTTTATTGCAAGTGGAATAATCGTTAACAAAGTTTGTATTTTTAGAAGATCCATTTCATATATTTTAACAATACTTTTTCCTGTATGTATAAGAATGATTTATGAAAAGTAAAGCATATTTCACTTTTGTATTTCTGAAACGAATAACTTCACCTTTTGTTATTAACCCTATCATTCCATTTTTGCACCATATAGCTATGAAGCGATAGAAATTCTGCAAAATATACGATCTCTTTTTTTTAAAAAAAAAAAAGAGCGGGAAGGGAACAGTGGAATGTTGTTTGACTGGAAGGAAGGGTGAGAGGTATGTAACGGATTGGCGCATGCGCTTTATTGGCGGCGCACCCTGTAAAGTATGTTTTTCCTTCCTGAATATGTTCTACGGACTTTACCCAAAGGTCGAAGTGAGACTTCTTATCTATTCTATATTCTTTGGTCTCACTTCGACCTTTGGGTAAAGTCCATAGAACATTTTCAGGAAGGAAAAACATACTTTACAGGGTGCGCCGCCAATAACGCGCATGCGCCAATCCGTTACATACGTCTCACCCTTCCTTCCAGTCAAACAACATTCCACTGTTCCCTTCCCGCTCTTTTTTTTTTTTAAAAAAAAAGGGATCGTATATTTTGCAGAATTTCTATCGCTTCATAGCTATATGGTGCAAAAATGGAATGATGGGGTTAATAACAAAAGGTGAAGTTATTCGTTTCAGAAATACAAAAGTGAAATATGCTTTACTTTTCATAAATCATTCTTATACATACAGGAAAAAGTATTGTTAAAATATATGAAATGGATCTTCTAAAAATACAAACTTTGTTAACGATTATTCCACTTGCAATAAAAAAGGAAGAAAAAAATCGCTGTGGTGTAATTATTTTTTCAATTAAGTTGTAAATAATCATTTACTTTAATACAACTTAAGAATGGGGGGAAAAATGCAAAATATTATTCCAATTGACACAAAAGATTAAATTTTAATAATAGTGGAATTTTACAAATATATCTTTTTAAAAAGTCTGAGAAAGGTTTTAATATTGTTAGAATTCATTTCAAAACATCACTTATACAAATTATTTTTTTTTTTGTTGTATTTCCTTTTAAATATGTGTGAATTTAGTATATTCACAATATCTAATAATAATCAAATATAGATTTACAAAAGCTTTGTTTTAAAAAACAAAATATAACTTCCCTCATTTCGAAAAAACAATAAGCTTTCACAAATTAATATTGTTTTGTGATACATATTATTGGCTGATTAAAAAAAAAAAAAAAAAAAAAAAAAAAAAAAAACCTGTCTTTGTCATTTAATTAAAATTAGAAAAACAAATTTAAAGGATATGGTGCAAAAATGGAATGATGGGGTTAATAACAAAAGGTGAAGTTATTTGTTTCAGAAATACAAAAGTGAAATGTGCTTTACTTTTCATAAATCATTCTTATACATACAGGAAAAAGTATTGTTAAAATATATGAAATGGATCTTCTAAAAATATAAACTTTGTTAACGATTATTCCACTTGCAATAAAAAAGAAATAAAAAAATCGCTGTGGTGTAATTATTTTTTCAATTAAGTTGTAAATAATCACTTACTTTAATACATCTTAAGAATGGGGGGGGGGGGGGAAATGCAAAATATTATTCCAATTGACACAAAAGACTAAAATTTTAATAATAGTGGAATTTTACAAATATATCTTTTTAAAAAGTCTGAGAAAGGTTTTAATAATGTTAGAATTCATTTCATAACATCACTTATACAAATTATTTTTTTTTGTTGTATTTCCTTTTAAATATGTGTGAAATTAGTATAGTCACAATATCTACTAATAATCAAATATAGATTTACAAAAGCTTTGTTTTAAAAAACAAAATATAACTTCCCTCATTTCGAAAAAACAATAAGCTTTCACAAATTAATATTGTTTTGTGATACATATTATTGGCTGATTTAAAAAAAAAAAAAAAAAAAAAAAAAAAAAAAAAAACCTGTCTTTGTCATTTAATTAAAATTAGAAAAACAAATTTAAAGGATATGGTGCAAAAATGGAATGATGGGGTTAATAACAAAAGGTGAAGTTATTCGTTTCAGAAATACAAAAGTGCAATATGCTTTACTTTTCATAAATCATTCTTATACATACAGGAAAAAGTATTGTTAAAATATACGAAATGGATCTTCTAAAAATACAAACTTTGTTAACGATTATTCCACTAGCAATAGAAAAGGAAGAAAAAAATCGCTGTGGTGTAATTATTTTTTCAATTAAGTTGTAAATAATCATTTACTTTAATACAACTTAAGAATGGTGGGAAAAAATGCAAAATATTATTCCAATTGACACAAAATACTAAAATTTTAATAATAGTGGAATTTTACAAATATATCTTTTTAAAAAGTCTGAGAAATGTTTTAATAATGTTAGAATTCATTTCAAAACATCACTTATACAAATTATTTTTTTTGTTGTATTTCCTTTTAAATATGTGTGAAATTAGTATGTTCACAATATCTACTAATAATCAAATATAGATTTACAAAAGCTTTGTTTTAAAAAACAAAATATAACAGAGAAAATAAAATAAATACATGCACAGTACACAAATAATTTTAATTAAAAAAATCCGATTGAAATCAAATAAATCAGATTTTTTTGATTAAAAAAAAAAATCATGATTTTTATCAACCCTGTCTACTAATAATCAAATGTAGATTTACAAAAGCCTTGTTTTAAAAATATATATATCATTTCCCTCATTTCGAAGAAACAATAAGCTTTCACACATTATTGTTTTGTGATATATATTATTGGCTGATTTAAAAAAAAAAATTACCTGTTTTTTTTTTTTAGAAATATTTTAGCTATTTAATCATTCAAATTTAAATTGAAAATATTATCTGATGTTTTGAAAGGAGTTTCTACTTAAATGAAGTAATTATCTCCGTAATTTAGAATAACAGAATAAAGAATGACGAAAAGCAAAATGACCGAAAAAAAAAAAAAAAAAGTAAAAACCACCGGTTGGTTTGCGCTTACTCCCCTGTAAAGTTGTCTATCGCGCATTACTGTTCCTTCTGCCGATTTGACTCGATGCGTTTTACATTACGCCTATGGGAGTGAATCTTCTTTACGGAGTAAATATTCTTTGGTGAGACTTCTTATCTATTCTATATTCTTTGGCTAAGCTACCCAGATCGATATCCTAAACGCGCAATTTCTCATTCTTATTCCTGTTGGAATCAGTCATTGGCCACAATTTGCAGTCACATATAATTGTGTGATAAAATGTGTGTTCTTATAATTATGAAGTTTTATTTTTAAAAAATATCTTCAGAAAAAATGGCTGACTTGCAGATGAAATTTGATATGATTAATCCATAACTGATTTGTGCTAGTATAATACAGATGGTACACGGTTGTTGGCAGAGTTTTATCTCTGTTTTGGCATAATTTTTTAGTTGCCAAGTTAATTAACAGTTTTTTGCTAATTAAGGATAGAAATTTTTTTTTTTTTTCACTGGATTTTATAAAAGCACGTAGATTAGGTTATTACTTGTCTAAAAGTGCAATCCTTTTTCATTTCTGCCCTATATTTTTGTCTGTAGGTTGTTTGAAAAAAAAAAGTTTGACGAAGAAAAAAGTGATCATTTTAAGTAACTCGACGTTTTTTAAAAAAAAATCTATATCACTGTTTATAAATCACTTATGAAGATGATTTTGGTCTCAAATTGAAGAATTTCTTCATTAGATACTTTTAGTTTTCGTTTTTTTTTTTTTTTTTTTTTTTTTTTTTCTGTGACGCTTGGTTTATTTGATATCTGATATTTTAATCTGGCATGTTTGGTCGATTTAACATTGCAAAGTTTCTTCCTGTAAATAAGCAGTAGCGGTTTGTATTCCAGTTCTTGGCGTTGTTTGTTTGGCGTATTTTTTTTTTTTTTTTTATAGCTTGTCTTGGCAGAGCGACCGCCCTGCTTGATAAGCTGCAAACAGTTTTTCGCCGTAGACCATGTAACCGAATACTTTTGTGTGATACTGTAAATGAAGGATAAATACTTTCCACTCCATATTCTACGGAAAGCATGCTTTAGTGCACCTCATAAATTGATATCAATTTCATTATGTTTGTAATAGTGTAATATGATTAAAATGCAACACAAACGATTTTTCTCCATAGACCATAATATAACGGAATTTTTTTTAGTTTCCATGTAAACTAATTATAAGTGCTATACCTACCATATTCGATAGTAAGCATCTTGTAGTTCATTTCAGTGATGTATACCAATTTCAATATATTTGAAATAGTGTAACATCATTAAAATATACTGCAAAGGATATTCCCTTATAGACCATAATGCAACGACATTCTTTTGAATGCCCCTGTAAACAAAGTGTAAGTGCTACATACTTCATTTCAATATCGAACACGTCATTACATATATCAATTGCATGGTAATCCGAGTATATTTATGTGAGTTAGAGCACGGACAGACGGCAGACAGACAGACAGACAGACAGACGGCCAAACAAACCGAATTCATAAACACTTTTCAACTATTTTGGAAAGTGTTAAAATTAAAAAATGGCTTCTTAATCACAAAATCTGTAATATTGGTAGAGAATAATACAGCGTGTTTTTTTTTAGTACTTTCCAACATAGATGAAAAGTGTATATAGATTCGGTTTGTCTGTCCATCTGACCGAGCTCTAACTTTCGTAAATATGTCGGATTGCTTTGTAATTGATAGATGTTATTGAGATTTACTATGGCATGTTCGGTATTGAAAATGAAGTGTGTAGTATCCATGGTTCGTTTACAGGGACACTCAAAAGTATTTTGTTACATTATGATCTATGAGGGAAAATCGTTTGCAATGTATTTTAATAATGTTTTATTATTCCAAACATACTCATATAGATATATATCACAAGGTGCACTACAAGGTGCTTACTGTTGAATATAGTGTGCTTAGAGCATTTATCATTCATATACAGGGGCACACAAAAGTGTTCAATTACAGTACTATCTATATGAGCGATAATCGCTGGAACTACGTTTTTAAATATATAATTTTTTTTGTATATTACTTGATGTGTATAAATTATATTAGATCGCTGTTGTACAGGGCTGTACAAAAGTATTCGAAAACATTTCCGTTTTTTGTTGGAAATTGAGAACTTTCAACTGCGTTAAGCGTTTCCTAACTGAACTAAACTTTATCATATATAAAAATCAAATCTTTCCATCATATACAGAGATTTACAAAAGAATTCGAATTCCTTTCAGATTATAGATGGTAATTGCCGAAATTGAGTTTTCAAATATGTTATGCGTTTTCCAAATTGTTTACTTAGATATCATATTTCACCTTTTTAAACGGTGAAGTTTTCTTACAGTATTCAGAATGTGTTGGAAAGTGTTTCATAATCTATGCTTGACGCATGATTCTCCTTTCTTGTTTTTTCTGCATCCGGAGGTTTTCTGAATTAACTCGTATCGCAATAGTAAGAAATAATTTATTCACTGCGATGGTTATAAACTTTTGAAATCGTCTGTCGTGAAAAATCGTTCCGGGATCTTTAGCGCGTCTTCTACGTGAATGAATATTACCAGTGTGACCGTTTTTAGCTTGTTGTAGCTATTTTAGCCTGTTGTAGAACTTACAATTACAACAAGCTAAATCAAGCTAAAAAAGTCAGGCTAAAGGTTGACAATCCTTTGGACGGAATTCCAGAAAACTTTTTTTTTTTTTTTAAATACGCAACAAGAAAATTTAGACAGGATTAAGGATGATTAGCACAGTAGTACATAAGTACTTATTGCTCCGGGAGGTTCTTTTTCAAAACACCTGAGTAATAATTTTTAATCAACAATTTATTTTCACGTGAAAATTTTCCACGTGAAAAATGAAAATGAAATGAATTATTTAAGAGTTAAACAGAATATGAAATAATGTCATATTAGAAATAAAACGTGCGTTTTCAAATATTTGATAATAATACAAAGTGCATAAATACGAGTAAGTATGGAAAGCAAGCGAATATGATGTCATATATAGAAAAATAAAACTTGAAATAAAATGATCTTGGGTTATCAAATTATTTGTGATTAATTTCTCTTTTTTTCTGTTTTTCTTTTTCACATGAAAGGAATTATTTTAAATGTACGTAATATATGTATTTTAATGTGTTGTAAATTAAAGTTCTGTGTTTTAAATGAAATGAGTGAAAGATTTATATTTTTAATGAATTCAATACGAATGATGGGATAGGTTGGCGATTTATCGTCTGCACACGGCTAACATAAAGATACCATATTTTTAATTTAAATTTTAAAAAGAAAAAAAAAATATTGGATGGCAGATATCAATGATATGCATCTCAAAATTATCCGTATCGAAACTTAGAAAATCTTTAAAAAAATGACTATATTTTTTAAAAGAAAGTTGCTTTTCTCATAAAAGCTAAAGATTTAATACGATTGTGTCGAAGTAACAGCATTTTTCCTCTATCATTTTCACACAATCGAAACACATTTGTAAATCGTCGTTTCGAACCGGAATTTAATTTTACATTTCTTTTAGTTTTAAAATAGGAAAAATTTTGTTGTCTTTTTTTAAATATAGCTTTTTAAAAGTTGTTTCATAATAGATTTTTGTAAAGTCTTGTAGGATAAGAAAAATTGCATAAATTTTAAAGCAATGTTTAAGTAAAATTACAATATTTTTTAAACTTAAAAAACAACAATGTTATCGAAAAGAAAATCGATTTTACCAACAAATTCGCGTAATGCAAAAGCAAAGAAGAAATCAAAAAGTAATGAATCTTTTCTTCCAGCCGAATTGTGTAAACTTTAACAAGCCGATCGTGCCAATTCATAACATTATAAACGTGAAAGCGCGTTCTATATAGTAGAATTTTTTTTTACTTATAGAGCATTTCCGAGAATAGGAAGGTTAGGGGTCTGTAATTAGGTCCATAGTCAATTTGCTTTTTTTTTTATCAAGTGCAATTTGGCGCAAAATTAAATACATTGTTGTAACCAGATTTGTTTTTTGCGTGGTAAACACTTAATGGTATTTTAGATTATCATTTCCCCGCTCACCTTTGATGCCAACTATGACTGTAAAACATATTAAAAAATATTAGCCGATAATTTTCTAATTTTCTTATTGCTTCATGATGTAAATAGACTTCCTGGTTCATACCTTAAACCTGAATCGATCATGCCATTGTTGTTCAATTTTTATTCCTAATCCTAATATTCTTTGACACGAATATGTAAATTAAATCAATATCCATAAATGGAATGAATGGAAAGTAGAATAAATAGAAATGGCAAAATGAAATAACAAGAAAGTACATTTATTCGACACCTAACACTAGAGAAAGTGTAAAAAATTTCAAGCGCATGAAATAAATCAAAATAATCCTATATATAATAACAAAAATATGTAAATTTAGATCATCAGATTTGTGTCGTCGGTATTTATTTGCTTATAGTGTTCTTGACGCGATAGAGAAAATATCGAGGTTAAATTGGGCAAAATTTAAAGTAATTTCTAGCAACCTTTATTTACATTTTAGAATCGCATCAGATTGTTATATCTTTGTGAAATATCTATCAATGTATAAAATCCACAAGCAGTTTGTTCACTATTTACACCATTTAGCGTGAAGCACTTAATTTAATAAATACATAAACAAGATAATGTAGTAAGAAATATATAACATATGTCTATGCAAATAAACAATATAATAATGCCCATTTTGCAATGCACACATATACAAATTGTACACCAAATACCACCTAAAATGCACTGTTGTATAGAAGAATTCTGCCAATGTTGTTTTTCGTTTTACGAAGAGGGATTCCTCGATTTTCACGATTTTACTTGGTCCTCCTTTTTTCATTAGTTGCAGTTTCATTTTCGCGATTGTATATATTATTTGGCATGAAATTTCACTTTTTTAAGACTGGGTTATGTCAAGGCCCCTATAGCAAAGAAATACCGTATGGTCTCCTATAAAATGTGATAAAGCTTTGGTTAATTATATATGTTGTTAATTATCAAATGAAATGTTTTGTTAAATTAATGCATTTATTATTTTTTTAATGTTACGTGAACGAAGTCACGGGTAACAGCTAGTAATATTATAAATCTCATTGTGTGCAAATGTTAGGCTGAAGCCAGCGTCAAAATGGAGCATTTAATGATTCTGTATCTTTGCATATAGGTTAATTATAACCCTCAAATGAACATAGGCTGGTTTTTGTTTATTTTATTCAAATATTTTTCTTAATAATTCAAATTTTCGTTATTTTCATAGAGAATAAATAGACATTTTTCCGTATAATATTTTAAAATGGTTAAATTTACTTTACCGTTGCTAATACTTTATCGTTGCCAAAACTAATTCAGAACCCGGAATAATAATTTTTAATCAACTATTTGGTTACAAATGAAAACTTTTCACGTGAAAAATGAAAATGAAATAAAAAAATTAAAGAATTAAAAAGAAGATTAAATATTATTATTAGAAATAAAATGTACTTTTTTTAGTTTTTGATAATAATACAAGGTTTCAATATGCGTAACCATAGGAAACAGGCTAATATGACGTCATACATCTAAAATAAAGCGGATATGCTTTGATTGGTGAAATAAAACGATCTTGGGTTTTTTCTTCACTTTTCTTTTTCTTTTGTATGGTAACAATACTTTGCGTTTTACCGTCTGCGCACGGCTAATATAACTATGCCGTATTTTTTAATTTAATTTTTAAAAAAGTAAAAAGAAGCTTCAAAAGAAAATGGCTAGCAAATGTCAATAATATTCTCCGCAAAATTATTCATGTCGAAAATGATGTCATGGATAGCGAGAAATAGTTTTTTTTATTCTTAAAAGAAATAACTTGATTTTACCTAAAAAAAAATGACGAATGTTAACAGTTCCATTTTTGTTGATAAAACCTAAAGATTTAATATTATTTAGTTAAAGTAACATATTTTCCCCTATGCCAGTATTGAAATTAATTGTCCGGAAAAGAAAATTAACAAAAATTACGACATTAAAAAGGGATTTCTCTGGGGAAAAGAAACGTCATATTTGTAATATAACGGGAATTTTCCTATATGTTTTAAAATGAGTGTGAATCAATTCCTTACATTAATAATACAAGGAACAGTAAGTATAGAAAGTAGATGAGTTTCACGCCATATTTATAACGAAAAATTTAAATGTTTTTCTTTATCTATACTGATTATTAAGCATGAGTATCCGTTATATACAGATGAGAGTTTTCTGCTAAAAATCACATCATACGAATCTATTATATTAAAATCTGACCGTGTGTTTGTATTTCGCAACTATCCCTAGACTATCGAACGCAACGCGATTTATTTAATATCGGTTATCACTGATCCGAGGATGTCACACAAACTCTCAGAATTAAAAAAATTAAATTAGATGCCAAGATTTTTTAATTTTTTTAAATTTTAACGAAGTTTTTCTAAAAACTGAAAGTAAATTACTCCATATTTTTGTTTAAAAAAGGAGAAATAAAACAGATCAGTATATTTTTTACACCATTTTCTCATTAAAACGGAAAAACACAATTTATTTTCATTTTGCATAGATAGAGAAAACAAAATCTTGATTTCAGTAAATTATCTGAAAAATAAAAACATATTTTTACATATTCAAACTTCATGATTCAATTTATTCTGGAGAACAAATATTGCCCGTCAACATACTGTCATTTTGAAACAAGATTTGTTTCAGCTATACATTAAACCAACGAGGCAGAGTTGAATTTAAAGAAAAAGCATATACTATTTCCAATTAATGTTTTTTTGAAGGATGGTTGTTAAAACGTTTCACAAAGGCGTTAAAAGTAAAATTGTTTATCAGGTAAAATTGACATTTGTTTTGACCCAATTCGTCTATTTCCACGATTTTATTTGGCCCTCCTTTTTTCATTAATTACAATTTCATTTTCGCGATTATTTGGCACAAAATTTCACTTTTTTAAGACTGAGTTATGTTAAGGTCCCTATAACAAAAAATACCGTATTGTCTCCTATGAAATGTGATAGATAGTTAATTATTAACGTTTATAATAATCGGGAGTGAAATATTTTGCTTAATTACTGTATTTATTCTTCTTTTAATGTTGCGTGAACGAAGTCACAGGTAACAGCTAGTAATATTATAAATCTGATTGTGTGCAAATGTTAGGCTGAAGCCAGCGTCAAAATGGAGCATTTAATGATCCTGTGTTTTTGCATATAGGTGGATTATAACCCTCTTATGAACATAGGCTGGTTTTTGTAAATTTTATTCAAATATTTTTCTTAATAATTCCAAATTTCGTTATTTTCATAGAGAATAAATAGACATTTTTCCGTATAATATTTTAAAATGGTTAAATTTACTTTACCGTTGCTAATACTTTATCGTTGCCAAAACTAATTAAAAACCAGGAATAATAATTTTTACTCTACAATTTAGATTCAATTGAAAACTTTTCACGTGAAAAATGAAATAAAAAAATTAAAGAATTAAAAAGATTAAATAATATTGTTAGAAATAAAACGTACTTTTTTTAGTTTTTGATAATAATACAAGGTTTCAATATGCGTAACCATAGGAAACAGGTTAATATGACGTCATACATGGAAAATAAAGCGGATAGGTTTTGATTGGTGAAATAAAATTATCTTAGGGTTTTTTTCTTCAATTTTTTTTTCTTTTTTTTCTTTTGTATGTTAACAATACGTGGTGTTTTACCGTCTGCGCACGGCTAATATAACTATACCGTATTTTTTATTTAAATTTTAAAAAAGTAAAAAGAAATTTCAAAAGAAAATGGTTAGCAAATGTCAATAATATGCTCCGCAATATTATCCATGTCGAAAATGATGTCATGGATAGTGAGAAAAAAATATTTTCATTCTTAAAACTAAAAGAAATACCTCGAATACCTAAAAAAAAAATGACGAATGTTAATAGTTCCATTTTTGTTGATAAAACCTAAAGATTTAATATTATTTCGTTAAAATAACATAATTTCCCCTATGCCAGTATTGAAATTAATTGCCTGGAAAAGAAATAACAAGTATTATGTCATTTAAAAGGGATTTCTCTGGGGAAATATATATTTGAAATAAAGCGGGAATTTTCCGATATGTTTTAAAATGAATGTGAATCAATTCCTTACATTAATAATATAAGGATCAGTAAGCATATAAAGTAGATGAGTTTCACGCCATATTTATAACGAAAAATTTAAATGTTTTTTTTTTTTTTAAATCTATACTGGTTATTAAGCATGAGTATCCATTATATACAGTTTTCTGGTAAAAATCACATCATAATTTTAAGAAAAGAAAAATGAACACGAATCTATTATATTAAAATCTGACCGTGTGTTTGTATTTCGAAACTACTCCTAGACTATCGAACGCAACGCGATTTACTTAATACCGGTTATCATTGATCCGAAGACTTAACTCTCAGAATTAAAAAATAAATAAATTAGATACCAAGATTTTTTTTTTAAATTTAATGAAGTTTTTCTAAAAACGGAAAGTAACATACTCCATATTTGTGTATGAAAAAGGAGAAATAAAACAGATCAGTATATTTTTTACACCATTTTCTCATTAAAACTGAAAAACAGAATTTATTTTTACTTTGAATAGATAGATGGTGAAAACAAAATCTTGATTTCAGTAAATTATCCGAAAAATAAAAACATATTTTCACATATTCAAACTTCATGAATCAATTTATTCGGGAGAACAAAAATTGCCTGTCAACATACTGTCATTTAGAAGACAAGATTTGTTTCAGCTATACATTAAACCACGGAGGCAGAATTGAATTTAAAGAAAAAGCATATACTAATTCCAATTAATGTTTTTTTGAAGGATGGCTGTTAAAACGTTTCACAAAGGCGTTAAAAGTAAAATTGTTTATCAGCTAAAATTCACAGTTGTTTTTATCCAATTCGTCTATTTCCACGATTTTATTTGGCCCTCCTTTTTGTATTGGTTTCAATTTCATTTTCGCGATTATTTGGAACAAAAAATATATATAACAAAAAATACCTATAACAAAAAATACCGTAAAAAATACCGCAATTAACTCCTATGAAATGTGATAAAGAGTTAGTTAATTATTAACGTTTTTAATTATCGGGAGTGAAATATTTTGCTTAATTAATATATTTATTATTATTTTACTGTTGCGTGAATGAAGTCAAGGGTAACAGCTAGTTTCAAATAAGTTTTGCTAATCAAAGAGGGTGGCCAAGATTAGTAAAAGGTTCGTAGCATGATGATTGGAGGGGTGAGGGAGCAAGGGTAGACTTAAGTCTTCCGGACCGTGAAAGTTTGACTATGTTTTCAAACGGACCCACGGGAAAAGTAATTGGTGACCACTGGTCTATACAGTAGAGTCCCGCTATTCCGAAAATCCGCCTATTCCGAACAGAGTTCAGAAAATATACCAATTTTTTTTAACTTAAAAGCAGTAAAAATTAAAAACAAGTTCGAGAGAAAACGTACATTTATTGTTATACAAAGAAGTTAAAAAGAGACATACATAGAGCCTAAGCTTGATGAAAACGCCTGATACCAAATTGGAATGAAAGCTGTTTACTTACAGTATATGTTGGCTCCATTTATACAGTTCTGTAGAATCATTTTTAATCACTGCTAAACACAAAAAATAACTAATTTACACACGCTTAAGAAGTAAAGTCAGTGATTTTTTTTTTCTGACTAAGAACACTGAATCGATCTGAGGTTGCAATGTTCCGCCATCGCCGCATTAACATAACATCCATTGGTGTTGATGCAGCGTGTTGTTCGACGCAGCGTACGGCTAGGTGAAGAGCATTTGCCGCGTCTGTGTGTGATACGATTTCAGTTTGAGTGTTCACCTCGTCCTCGTGTTCCTCGAGTTGATCTCAGCTGATCAGTCTTGCACAATTGCTAAGGCGTCTTCGTCTCCGTACTCCTGGTGACCATTGTCGTCAACAGCAGTCCACTCCTCAACACAGCTTTCTTCTGCGTCTTCGCAGCCAGCGATTTTCTTGACTAGTGGAAGAAGAACACGGAATCTATACGCCAATACTCTGTGGCAGCGGAGATGTAGTAACCCTTGTAGTAATTCTTGGAACGCGGGAGGGAGAGGGATTGGTAGGGTGGGGTGATGAGTCGCCGAAGGTCATGCCCTTCCCTTCCCACTTTCACTGAACCTATTCACCACGAGCCGATCAACGCTGTATAGAGCTGACACTAGCAGATGTCCCCGCACTTAATTTAGGCATTAACAAGTCAATATGTTGATTATTATTAATGAAATCCACCTATTTGGAATTTCCGCTAAACCGAACAGTGTTCGGTCCCAATTAGTACGGAATAGCGGGACTCTACTGTATATGTAATGAAAAACTGAATAACTTGTGGATTCGTCAGAGGAGCATCATAAGTAAAATTCGTTGTAAAGATATGTTATTTCGTAAAATATTGTCAGCATTAAGCCTAAAAACGACAATATTAGGCTCCTTATAACATATCAAATAAAACCCAAGAAATATGAAAACAATAAAAAATTCTGTATATCTAACCCTTACAAAATTTTCTTATAGAATTCTATAAGAAATATTTATAGAAAATGCATTATAGAATCCTATAGAATTATGGCCCGTTTTTCTATAAGCTTGTTTAACCGAAAGCTATAGAAATATCTGTAGAAGTTCAATAGAAATGTCTATAGAGAGTCTATAAAAATATCTATAGAAAATGCATTATAGAATCCTATAGAATTATGGCCCGTTTTTCTATAAGCTTGTTTAACCGAAAGCTATAGAAATATCTGTAGAAGTTCAATATAAATATCTATAGAAGTTCAATAGAAATGTCTATAGAGCTTCTATAAACATATCACAAGAAAAAATACACAGATTCTATAAAAATTTCTATAGAATCCAGGTGGTCACCCTCCCAAGTACTAACTTCTCTCGATGCTGCTTGGCTTCAATGATCGGGCGAATAACGAGTACTTCCAGCATGACACAACCGTTGACAATACCTAAACTCTTATTACATTATTTCAACTTTATTTCTTTTGTGATTTGCCCTTACGAAAATAGTTCATAGAGCTTTATAGAACTCTATAGAATTCTATACAATTTCTATAGAATAGCCATTCTATAGAACACTATTTCTATAGAGTTTTGTAGAGTTCTATAGAATACTTTTTCTAAAGAAAATGTTTCTATAGGATTCCTATGCATTCTCAATCATAATAGTCTTGTAAAAATATTTAAAGTCTAATAAATTATTATTTGTTAAAACTGAAACAATTGTTTAAATATTTATATTTCAGATTAAAATATTTGAATAAAAATTACAATATTATTATTGAATAATATAGTGATTTATTAAATTAGATGGATGGTTTTACAAATTTAAGAGCAAATTAATAAATGATTATAAAATTAACCAACAAATTAAAGAATTATAAATAAATTAATTAATCATAATTTAATTCAGTAGTTTGACTGATATAATATTACATCAGTGGCGTAGGAAACGGGAGGCTGAAGGAGCTCAGCCCCCCCCCCCCCCTCATTGGAAATCAAATCTTTTTTTGTTGTTGTTGAATTATAGAGTCTCTTTTAAAGTGAACATTAAAAGTCTATTAATTAAAAAAATATATATATATTTAAAAACCATGAAAAAATGTTTTAGACATTTTTTTTTTCTTTTGTAACAAAGTTGCTACCTTTTTACTTTCTTCTATCTTTACAAGAATAAAGTATTGGATTCCTGAAAATTTTCGACTTCCGGTTTTCAACTGATTTATACGTTTTTAAAGGTTCTGAACATGACTTGACTGTTTTTAGAAAATGTCTGTCTGCAAGTCTGTGGCACTGTCTGTGACTCTGTCTGTATGTCTGTCTGTATGTGACAAAAATTTTGTGGGCGCTCTATCTCAAGAACTAATGCACGAAATTTAATAAAACTTTACATTCAGTTAGTCCCTGATATAAATTGGTGCTGATTAGTGTTTGGTGAAAATTGGCCACTAGGTGGCGCTGCTATGCTGCATTTTTTGCGATTTCCGCAATACCTATATCTCAAGAACTAATGCACTTATATTCATAAAACTTCAGATTCAGTTAGACCTTGACATAAATAGAGGGTGATTAAGTTTTGGTGTAGATATCCCAACAGGTGGCGCTGCTATACCACTTATTTCATGATTTTTACGGTAGCTATATATCAAGAACTCATGCAAGGAATTTCATCAAACTTCAGATTGTGTTGGTCCTTCAAATAAATAGATGCTGAATACGTTTTGGTGTAAATAGCCCAGCAGATGGCGCTGCTGTGCTACTTTGTTTATTATTATCACGATAACTATATCTCAAGAACTAATGCACGGAATTTCATCAAACTTCTGATTCTGTTAGGCCTTGACATAAATAGATGCTGATTACATTTTGGTGTAAATATCTCAAGAGCAGGCGCTGCAGTGCTACTTTTTACATTATCACTATAACTATATCTCAATAAATAATGCACGGATTTTCATCGAACTTCAGATTCAGTTAGGCGATGACATAAGTTGTTGTTGATTAGGTTTTGGTCTAAATTTTCCAACTGGTGGCGCTGCTATGCTACATTTTGCAAGATTTACACGATTTTAGCAATAGTCATATCTCACAAAATTGCTGTCATATATCACAAAATTGTATAAAATTTAATTTATTCCTTAATGTTTACTTTTAAATAATGCGCGCACACATTTTTAATTACGAATAAAATTAATTATTAATTCATCAATATAATTAATTAATTATTAATCTACATAATTACTTATTAATGAGGCATTTTATCATTAAATGATTCTTTCATTTCGCAGTTAATTTGAGCATACTGAGTTAGAAACTATTTGAGCCCCCCCTCCTTCATAATTTTTAAATTGCTACGCTACTGTATTACATTGACAATTTAATCACAACGTATTAGAATTGAATTAAATTATATATGTATACAAGAAATATTTTTTTAATAAAAAAAAAGTCTACAGAATTATTAGTCTATAGAATTTAATTCTATAAGACGTATAGAACCCTATAGAAAAACTGTTCTATAAAGAAAAAATTCTATAGAACTTCTAAGAATTCTATAGAGACATTTTCTTTAGAAAAAGTATTCTATAGAACTCTTTAAAACTCTATAGAAGTAGTATTCTATAGAATGGCTATTCTATAGAACTTGTATAGAATTCTATAGAGTTCTATACAGCTCTATCAACTATTTTCGTAAGGGAACTCCTGTATTATGTAAAGGTTCCTCTATATGAGCCCTTGATTTTGAAAGTGGAGCAAGTCCATATGTTATTGCTAGATATTGAATGGTTTGTATTTGAATGGGTTTAAAAATATCCGTAAGCATAGTGATAGACTTATTTCATATATTTTGTTGCCTTATTTAATGTAAATTGAATATGCAATCATGTTATCCGTGTTAGCTTGAAAAAAAAAATGTGTATAAACACTTAAAAACTTTCTTTTACTTAAGTAAGGTGTCACACAAAATATACATATAAAACAAATACTTAAGTAACAGAAAGTTTTTATGTGTTTATATGTTTATGAAAAGGTGAAGTTATCTACTAAATTTTAGGACTTGAAAAACATTAAAAAAAAATCATGGTTTTGGTATGCGCCTAGGAACTTTCCTCACACTTTCAAAAGCAATGATTTTGTTGAAAGCGTTAATTTTATTTGAATGGAAATAATTATAATAATAAAAATTGAATATTTTTACGTTCTGCTTTCTTTACAAGAAGAAAGTATTGGATTCATGAAAAATTTCGACTTCTAGTTTTCGAGGAATTTATACGTTTTAGAAGGTCCTGAACATGATTTGACTGTTTTAGAAAATGTCTGTCTGTGAGTCTGTCTGTCTGTATGTGATAAACATTTTGTGGGCACTCTAACTCAAGAACTAATACACGAAATGTAATAAAACTTTATATTCAGTTAGTCCCTGATATAAATTGGTGTTGATTAGTTTATGGTGAAAATCGCCCAACCGGGGGCGCTGATATGCTGCATTTTTCGTGATTCCGCAATTGCTCTATCTCAAGAACTAATGCACTCATTTTCATAAAATTTCAGATTCATTTAGACCTTGACATAAATAGACGCTGATTACGTTTTGGTGTAGATATCCCAACAGGTGGCGCTACTATACCACTTTTTTCATGATTTTTACGATAGCTATATATCAAGAACTGATGAACGGAATTTCATCAAACTTTAGATTCTGTTAGACCTTGACATGAATAGATGCTGCTTACGTTTTGGTGTAAATAGCCCAACAGGTGGCGCTGCTATGCTACTTTTATCATTATTATCACGATAACTATATCTCCAGAACTAATGCACGGATTTTCATCAAACTTTAGATTCAGTTAGACGTTGACATAAGTTGTTGTTGATTAGGTTTTGGTCTAAATCTCCCAACAGGTGGCGCTGATATGCTGCGTTATGCTGCAGGATTTACACGATTTTAGCGATAGTCATATCTCAAGAACTAATGCACAGAATTTAATGAAACTTTAGATTCAGTTAGATCTTGATATAAATTGGTGCTGATTTGTTTTTGGTGCATGTGAAACGTGTGTGAGATAGAAGAAAGTTTTGGAATTGGTACATCCGACTAGTTTATTTATCTATTAATTTTATTTCAATATTTCATTATTCTTTAGAAAAGTTACCATAAAACGATAAAAAACCACATTTAATTTTATAGGAAAAAATGGAAAAAAAGAAAAAACATTCAGTAATAAGTTATATGCATATATTTCTTAATTTAGATTGTTGAAGATTTTTAAAATATTCATGCTGAAATTCTGATTGTGCTTGTTAGCAGTAATGCAACATAAAAAGTAATTCTATTCAAAGCGGACTTGTCCTCACTTTCAAAATTAACGCATTTGAAATACCGTTGACACAATATATGGCTAGCAACAAATTTATATTGATATTTAAAAGATATTTATTGTGAATTGATTAAAAACATAAATTGCATGCTAATTTGTAATAAAATTTAGCTTGAACTATTTTTTTTATCACAAAATGAATCTGCCCCATTTTCAAACTAGTCGGATGTGCCAATCCCAAAACTTTCTTCTATCTCACATGCACCAAAAACGAATCAGCAGCAATTTATATCTAGGTCTATTTAAATCTAAAGTTTTTATTTTAATTCCGTGCATTAGTTCTTGAGATATAACTATCGCTAAAATCGTGTAAATCCTGAAAAATGCAGCATAGTAGCGCCACCTGTTGGGAAATTTGCTTCAAAAACCAATCAACAACAACTTATGTCAACGTCTAACTGAATCTGAAGTTTGAGGAAATTCTGTGCATTAGTTCTTGAGATATAGCTATCTTGAAAATCATGCAAAATATAGCATAGCAGCGCCACCTGTTGGGCTATTTACACCAAAAAACTAATCAGTGCCAGTTTATATAAAGGTCTAATTGAATATAAAGTTTTATTAAATTCCGTCAGTTAGTTCTTGAGATAGAGTGCCTACAATTTTTTTCACATACAGGTAGTCAGTCACACAGACAGACAGACTCACAGACAGACATTTTCTAAAAACAGTCAAATCGTGTTCAGGACCTTTTAAAACATATAAATCCGTTGAAAACCAAAAGTGGAAAATCTTCATGAATTAAATACTTTCTTCTAAAGATAGAAGAAAATAAAAATCAATGGCTCATTTAATATAGTCATGTTTCAGAATGAATAATAATGTTTGTAAATTCTTACGTTCAAAACATTTAATATATTGCTAAAATTAGTCAGGAATTTGAAGATAACAGTATATCAATTAAAATCTATAATGAAGTGAAAATCTACTATACATATAAAATGTAAGTGAGAATTTGGTTCCGGTAGCCTATAACTTGAGTTCTGCTGAATGGAATTTGATGGTACTTGCACTGTTAGTTAGATAATTTTTCAGGGGAAGTTGCAGTATGTTGCATATCGTTCTACGTTGCTTAGTTAAACAATTATTGGGGAAAGTTTTATAATGTGGTGAACCCGATTATGAACAGTTAGCTTTTTTAAAAAGTTCTACTTGATAGATTTTGTTAGGTAGTTAGTTTACGTTGTTACTTAGATAATTTGTAAAGGATGGTTTTAGTATATTGCATATATTTCTATATTTCTTTACCAAATCCATACTATAAATGATCAACTAAAAAGGTTGGTTCGTAACAACTCAAATTTTATCTGCACATTAGAAAGTAAAATAGAGCAATGACGTTCGTATCATTTTCAGCAATGAGGAAGGACATTCCATGTAAAAGTCCGATAAGGTGAAATTCACCGATATATTCGATATAATCGGTATATTCGATATATTCGATATAATTCGATAAATCACAGATATAATCGGTTTAATTTGATTCAAGTTTTTTTTTTTTTTTTTAATGAAAAACCGACCTGCGTAGCTTGCGGAGCTAGCTAGTAAACAATAAAATACCAATTAGTTAAAAAAGGTGGTTTCGTTCTTTAGTTTTAAGCAACTTATCTCAGTAAATTCTATTTAATGTCCAAGGTTTAGAAGGAATTATTGAATTTATAAAGGTATAACTTGAAGTATTTAATCTATTGTTATGAGTAGTAAAAAATTTGAAGCATATTAAAATATTAGTTTTGATTTATTAAAAGTTATAAAAAAATTATAAGCAATGGAAATTTAAAAAGTTTCAATTATTACGTTTAAATAATTTATGTCTGTAGAATTTGTTTAAGATTAACAGTTTTAGAGAAAAATAGTTTTGTTTGTAACATACATAAATTCAAAGCATCAAAGTTTCAAACATAAGAAAAGTCAGAAATCAGAAACGAATAAAAATATGTTAAAAACATAAAAAATTAAATGAAAAAGATCCAATAATTAAAAATATATCATTTATTAATATTAGAAAACTTGTTCCAATAAAGGCTGTTTAAGAATCGATTTTTAGGATGAATGATATTGTTTGTAAAGGTGTAAATCCAAATTAATTTAATCTATTGCTAAAATAAGTCAGAAATTTGAAATAAAAATAAAAATGTATTTATTAAAATAAATTATTGCTCTTAAAAAAAGTTTTGAACCAAACATTTCTTATAATTTAAAAATTATTTTATTCATTCATTTTAAGAAACTAATTTAATATAGGCTATCAAAGATTAATGTTTTAAACTGAATAATTTTGTTTATAAAAGTGTAACTTCAAAGCATCAAAGTTGCAAAAATAATTGTCAAAGTTGTGAAACATATTTAATATTTCAAAAGATGCAAAAACGTTATAAGTAGCTCTAATAGTTATAAATTTGATTTCATTCATTAGTTTTAGGAAATTTATTTCATTAAAACATTTTAATTCTTTTGAGCATTTTTTTAATGTTTGGGGAAACATTACTTTTAGGTTTAAAAACTTAAAAGTATCTATCCAAATGGCAAATATTAGGGTTTACTGAAATTTAAAGAATATGTCATTTACTTAAATCTAACGAATATAGATATTTTGATTAATGTTAATAAGGCAATAGGGTTTGGAAAATTTTTTGAAGACTTTTGAAAAATACTGTGTTACAACATAATTAAAAAGGAATACCAATTTTTCCAGCATTTTTTCTATCTTTCTTTTTCTTTTCTTTTTTTTCTTCTTCTTTTTTTGTGATATGCAGGGTGTTCATAAATTATTGTCTGGGTTTCTTTATCTCATAACTTTTGATTAAAGAACATAACGAAAAATATTACTACATATTCGTAAAGTACAACTCAAAAAGGTTTTTTTAATAGCACAAACAAAGTTACATATATGTGAAGTTGCAAAGAAAAAAGCGTTATTAACCGTATAACAATTATAATCAAATAATAACTATTATTAATATTTTATCAAATTTATCAAAAAGTTATTAATAAATCCTGAGCACAAATAGATAGATATACATGATTCACTAATAGCTTTTTGATAAATTTGATAAAATTTTAATATTAATTATTATTTGATTAGTAACGTTTTGAGTTGCAACTTTACGCATATGTAATATTGTGTTATTAATTTTTTTCACTTGCACTTTACAAATATGCAATAATAATTTTCGTCATGTTCTTAACCCTTTATCTACCGAATTATGAATCAAGAAATTGTTCAATCTCAATAATTATCTTCCTTGATGTCTGAAGGTATATTAGACAATTTATATTATAATAATATGAAATTTAGATAAGGTTTTTCATTAAAACTGATTTAATAATGCGGTAGTAATAGCTCTTTTTGTGAAATATTTACAAGAATAATTAGATTAATTAACAGAAAATGCTGTTAAGGAAATATCACAATTCTTTATCGGAACAATGTAAATAAATGTATTGTGATCCTATCATTAAATAGAAAGGTTTTTATAGTTGCAAAATTTTCATATAACAAGTTTTAAAAAGAAAAGATCTACACTTATGTAAAAGGTTGAGAAAAATACCACTTTATAAAATATTTAGCTTTCACTGTTTTACTGTGCTTTCTAAATGTGATCCAGAAAAGTATTTTGTATAAAAACAAAACCTTATTATCATTATTAGACAGATTAAAGAAATTTTATACAAAGTTTTATCTGGTGGTACTTAAAAGTACCGTCAGTAGATAAAGGGTTAAATCAAAGTTATGAGGTAGGGAAATTCCGACAATAATTTATAAACCATCCTGTAAATTATTGGTTTGGATAAGTAATCCCTATTTTTAAAATTAAAGGAACGAAACAAATGTTTGAAATAAAAGACCCAACAACGGTGTCTAGAGGATTAGGTGACCTTTTTTAGGGTTTCGTTCATCTCACGAAACCCTATTACTCCCGCTCCGTTGTCTGTCTGTCACAGAGCTATTCTCAGAAACTATGTAACTTACAGAGTTGAAACTTTGTGTACATCTAGCTGAATACTAGCTATGAAGCTCAAAATATTAAATTTTGAAAAATTCGTATTATTTTAATAAATAGAGATAAAAAGCCAAAATTCTAACAGCCTTTTCCTATTAAATTTAAATATTTTTCGTTATAGCAGATGTCAAAAATTAAAAATACACGATAAAATTCTTTCTGCAATAAATAATTTTCTATCAGACGATTTCCACGTGAAAAATGAAAATGAAATAAAAAGTTTCACCAATTGAAAAAAAGATTAATATGAAATAAAAATGATTGATGTCATAGTGGTAATAAAGCGGAAATTTTCAAAGATTTCTCAATAATACAAGGAGTATGAGTATGTGTATGTACCCAAAGCAGATTAATATCACGTCATTAGAGAATTAAAAAGAAAATCTGACGTCATATTGGAAGTTTAACGAATTTTTCAGATGTTTGAGAATAATACAAAGCCTATGACTTTTAAAAATGTATTGTAGTATTTTTCAATCCAGTAATAGATGTATATATTTTTGACACACACACACACAAATTCCTATATACTAATTTTCCCTTGCAATATGCTAATTTCTTTCACGTTTTGTTTATTTTCCTGGAACGCCGCGGAGCCCCTGAAAAGTACAGGCGGAGCCCCAAGGGCTCCGCGGAGCACACTTTGAGAACCTCTGTCTTAAAGTATTAAAAGGGTATAAGTTTATTGCATTGGATTTTTATTTTTCCAGCAATTCAAGGAAACATAGGGTAAAGGTTTGGTTATAACTATATAACAATATTTTGCGTTTAAATTTTTAAACTGCGATATGTGTATTATTTTAATAAAATTGTTCATTAAATATAGTAAAAAATAATTATAGTTTTTTGTATTCTGTTTCTGAAATGTCACATACCTTAAATAAAATAAATTAGTATGAATTGTTTTTAAGCACAAAATAAGCTATAAAAAGAGTATACATCTTTATAAAATTAGAATTTTTATTCCTTTTATAAATGGTACTATTTAGTTTGTAAAAATTAAAATAAATAATTTATGTTTAAAGGTAATCATAGAAATAATTTATTATTAACTAGAAGATGGAAGTTAACGTTCATTATTAATTAGATAATAGTGATAAAAAGTCGGAATATTTCTTAAAGTATGTGTACTAAAATCTAGAATTTCAAGCAATAATAACGATCAGAAAATGATGGAAATAAGCATAATCATACAAAGAAAAAATTCTTTTTATACGGAAAAAGGCAAGATTTGACATTAGAAAGACCGATTTGAGCCACATTTCCATTGAAAGTCATTCTTGCAATACGGGAATTGTGTGTAAAAATATTTTAAAATCTTGCTTAGGAAAAAAAATCTTTACATTCTTTAAATTTAAAAATTGTGCAAATAGGAATTGCGAATTTCTATTCATGGCTAAGTATTAGAAAGAAACCTTTATAATTACATTATGTTAAAAAGTGTAGGTGATTTTTATAAAATGTGTTATTAAATGATGTTGAAATATGTTCGACAAAGGTGATTCAATATTAATTAACAATACAGATTAAAAATATTATCCCTTGTATATTGGATGTAATTTTCTCTGTAAACAGAAAAAAAACAATTATTTTTTTTATTAAAATTTATTCTATTAATTACTACTAAACTTTTCCGAAAAGTTTACTAACCTTTTTTTTTCTTCAAAACACTATGTAAAATTGGTACGCCATACTTCAAAATTTTGATCAGTGAGATAAAAATTATTAGTGTTGTGTTGCTAACACAACTTAAATTTAAATATTTATTAAATTATTTTATTTTTAAATTGTCTAATTATTAATCTTTATAATATTGTGTAATTATAAGATGTTTTGTTTATTTTAATACTAATTGTTGTTTTTCATAGTTAAAGTTAATATTGCAGTTATGGGTTGCAGGTTGATTTAATAGCTAAAGTTGTTTATTTTTAATTATATTCTTCTGGCACAGAATTTTATTTAATTCTCACACTGTCCACTAAGTTCAATAGTTTCTAAATAAATAATGGATTAATTCTATAATTGTATTATTTGGGCTGAATGTTTGTTTATTAACATAATGTTTTTGGAATTGGCCTTTAATCGGTTGATTAAAGCGCACTTCAACTTGCTTAACGTTAATTTTGAAAATGGTTATTTTTGGAACAATCATGCTGCACCATTATTAACAGATATATTTTTAAATATGTGGTTGTATTTTAAATATTAATTGAAAGGAGTTGCTGGTATTTTAAAAGGCTTTTATGGAGGCTGCTGGTTAAATTAAATATAAACGATTATTCATCTATTTACTTGCATGTGATGAAAATTCTGTTTTTCTCTCTCTCTCTCTCTCTCTCTTTCCTTTTCTCCCCCCTTGTTTACAAGATCGCGAACAACGAACATCGGAGAGAGCGTCTGGTAAAGGAGAGGAAATTTTTCGGGGACCTTTTTATTGCTAAATCCATAGAGAATGTGCATGTGACGTCACTAAGCCGTAAAGAACGAACGGTAGGCAAAACATACGTATGCCTACTGTATAGTTAGCTGTGTTATGTGCTTATTATTCATATTTTTTAAATTAATTATTCATTAATTTTGCCTTTCGTAATTGCAGCGGATAGCCCAAGGTAGGTCCTGATGCAACTGAGGCTCGGATTTTTTATTTTTTGAGACCCTGGCCTCCTGGGGCCCCTTTAAGATTTTTGCCCTAAATTGTTAATAATTTACCCAATTTTTATCCGATCCTCATCGTTTTTGGGGCCTTTTTTCCGTTTAGCTTTCACCCCCATTTCTACGTTCTAGTTATGACCCTGGCCCCCTAGGGCCTGGTACGGGGCCCGTTGAAGTTTTTGTTTCCTAAACTGATAATTACTTGTCCGCTTTTAATTCGATTTTCTTAGTTTTGGGGGCCTTTTCTTCATTTAGTTATTTCCCCATTGCTACTTTCTAATTAGGACCCTTCATCTTAGGGCCCTGCTCAAAACTATCGGCTGGCCCCTTTTTGGGCCCCCTACTATAGTTCCCCTAAAAATCGTCCGATTCACTAACTTTTTTTTTCCAACAACTTAGAACTTCCAGCTACTACATGAACAATAAAAACAAAAACAAAAAAATTCGATGAAGATCCGGGCCCCCTGGGCCCCTTGAAGTTTTTGCTCCCTAAATTGTTAATACCTTGTCCCCTTTTAATCCGATTTTCGTTTTTGGGGCCATTTCTCCATTTAACTTTCCGCCATTCCAGTTAGGAGCGTTCATCTTAGGGCCCTGTTCAAAACTATCAGCTGGCCCCTCTTTGGGCCCCCTACTATATTTCTCCTAAAAATCGTCCGATTCACTAACTTTTTTTTTTCTAACAACTTAGAACTTCTAGCTACTACATAAACGACAAAAAAAAAAAAAAAAAAAAAAAAAAAAAAAGAGAAGATCCTGGCCCCTTGAAGTTATTGTTCCCTAAATTGTTAATACCTTGTCTCCTTTTAATTCGATCTTCGTTTTTGGGGGCGTTTTCTCCATTTAGTTATTTCCCCATTTCTACATTCCAGGTAGGACCGTTCATCTTAGGGCCCTGCTCAAAACTATCAGCGGCCCCTTTTGGGCCCCCTACTATAGCTCCCTTAAAAATCGTCCAATTCGCTAGCTTTTTTTTTCTAATAACTTCTTAGGATTTCCAGCTACTACATGAATGACCAAAAATTTCTCGGACAAGATCCGGTCCCCTGGACCCCTTACGTTACCCATAACTTCTTAATTATGATACGTATCGAATCCGTTTAAAGTTATTATTATTTCTAGGAAAAGGGCCGAAAATTTATATATGACAGATTTTTGATATCATTAAAAATGGCCTCAAGTGGTTGGGGGGTGGGAGAGAATAGGAGTTTAAGAAGAAAAAAAATCATAACTTTGTCAATTCACAAGTTATCAAATCCGCTAATTTATTACAAATCCTCTTAATATTATCTACAACTTTTATATTGACAGGTTTTTTTTATAAAACCAACCCTTACAGAAAAAAAAATTTGTGTGCTCCGCCTACAGACACAGGTAGATTTCGAAGTGTGCGGTCCCAACTGCCGCATCATGGCAAAAAGGTCATTTCTTCTGCAATTGCATCTTCGAAATTTACCTGTGCCTGTAGGCCAAGCTGTCAAGGATATTTTTTCAAATATTAATCTTCTTTTTCGGCATCAACTTACGTTTACTCACCACAGTCGTAAATTAGAAATCGCGTTACTGTTAAAGATAAGGGGTTAAGTTTAGAAAGTGGGGGGGGGATGCATCTGTAAATTAAATATCGCGTTAATGTTAAAGGAAATTCGTTAAATTTACAGGGGTGCATATTCCACCGCCTGGGGACTCATTTTTTTATTGGGTTCTAAGGGCTCGATTTCAACAGGGTTTGGTTCATTCGACTCGATATTGAAAACTTGAGTTTTTTTTTTTTTTTTAATTTATTATCACGGGCGCTAGTCAGTTCGTTATTAATAAATGTTTGGTTCGATTTTGAGTAACTGGATATCATATTTTGTTACAAAATGTTATTTTTCACAAAAATATGACAAATTTCAGAAAAATAAATTTTATCTTTCACAAAATGCCCCCCCCCCCTCCCCTCCAAGAAAAAAAAAACTGCATCGACACCTGATTAAATGCTTTTTAAATGGTAAGGTTTTTTTCAAAAACATGGCATCTATTTTTTTTTTTTTTTTTTTTAGATTAAATTATATAATTCGCTTTTACAAAAAAAAAAAAAAAAAGAAAGAGTAAAATGTTTCTTAAAAAAATATCACCCTTAGTACTTCATTAAATGTTTCATATAAGTCAATTTTTTGTTTTGTCCTGTTTTTATACATATTATTAGAATAGTAAAAATATTTTTTTAAACCTAAGGAATGTTTATTTAGTATAAAAATTATTTCAGCTAATAAAACCGAATTCTGACAAAACTTATGCTTCAGTTTCATAGATTTCCTTGTCATAATACAACATGTTAAAATTATATAAAAGTGTTTCAGAAAATAAGCAGTTTTGATTTGAGAACACTCATAGGTATCATTTTAATCGATCATTTAATCTGAATATAATGAGATTTGTAAACATTTTCCGATTAGCTCAAGCAATAAAAAGTTACCATACGAACAAGAACAACTTGAACTACAAGTAGAAAAAAAGTAAATAAAACGTTAACTTTACGACATAATTAAAAAACCAAAATCTTTCTCCTACCAGCTACAACAAGTTGAAACGCTTCTGGAGCACTTGAATTCTTCCCTGGAAACTTTTTAAATAAGTTTCAATATCTGATGAAGCAACCGATGGCCAAAAAGCCATATCTGCTTTCCAATCTGCATCCACAATAATATACGGATCATCTAAAATAATAACACTATTATTCGGTTTGACAAATCTAAGATTTGTTAAATAATCTTGATTAGCAACAGAATCTAAGTTCTGTGCATAATCTGATAAAAGAAAATTTGTTTTTGAATAAATATGATCCATAAATTAAATGCAAAAATTTCGCTTTCTCATAGGAAACCGTAGGAAATAGCGCATTGAGCGGAAATGTTTTGCCTACCGAAGAGGCGTGGTCTAGTGAGGAACCAGTTTGTTGACAAACATGCACATTCTCTATCAAAGAGTGACTAACCCGTTAGCGTCCCCACGTGATCTGCGACGTCACGGACTTCCACTGGAGCAGTGGAAGGGAAATAGATGATGAGTTTACCACATGTGCGTAGAGATACATATGCATTTTTAATCATAAACCTTAAAGGAATTTAAGTAAGGAAAATGATTAAATGCAATTAAGAATCTGATGCTCTATTGCTCAGATTAAGATGATTTTTCACGATAGCTCCTCATAATTAAAGTTTTTCTTCAAGACATTCATGTAACTATTTACCCTACGCGCATGAAGATCAAAAGTAAGTGATCAAGCACAAGAGAAGCTGAGATGAGGTGCTTTTAAAAAAATCGAAGAGAGAGACACATTCTGACTCTAATCGAGATGGAGAGAAGTCCTAATTCCTGAAGTCTGCCTGAACAAGTAATTGCTCGGGGCCCCAGAATGATAAGTTACTATAATCTTTCCTTTCTTTTCTTTAATATTATGCATGTTTACTAACACTTTCCTTTAAAATGAAATGGAGAATTAATTCCAGTCTAACAAGCATTATGCTTGATTTTATTAAGTTAAAATATTATCTTGTATCTTTTTTAAATTAAGTAAACCAGCAGCTCCGAATTAATAGAATAATTTTTTAATGATTCTCAGGAATATTTAATAATGTTAATTTAATACTACTAAGTACTTCAGACAATGTTTAATAAGTTATTGATGTCTTAGACATGACTATGTATTGTTGGAATATTCAGAAATATATGTTGGAAGGAGAAATTATTATGATGTTTCTGAAAAATGATATTGTAACTTGAATTGCTTATGCTCACCATAATAAACAAAATTTAATTACATCAAGAATTTTGTATTCAATACCTGCAGTGCTATTCACTACTTTAGTTTTGGATATGTACCTTCCTTTTCAGATGAATGTTAGTGATCATCGGAAGAGTTAGTTTTTCTAATTTTCTATTACATAAGTAAATATTTCATTCATTAGTATTTTAATTTAATTTTGGATAAATTGTAAAATATTGTTATTTTGAACATTTTATTTATTTGGTAACTCTTCCTATGATTGTTGACATTCAATAATTACCATGAAGAAAACAAAATTAGTTATGACAGAATCACTTATATTTCAAAAATCAAATTAAAGTTAATTTATAGAAGTATAAATTTAATTAAGCTCTATTAATTCTACTTCCTTGTTATTTTGATAAATTTTGATATTCCTTTGGCTCTTTTGATAATTGGTTCTGTCATGGAAATCATATTAGTTTTAGGAGGAAACCAGTAACCATCAAAATGGATCATCAGTTTTATGATAGTTAAGTCTTGATCACCTCACATTTTTCTAGGCCCAGCATCTGGTTTATTGTAGTTTTTTTTTTTATTATTTTGATAACACAACGCAACCTGTATATAGATTAAAATGAGGAGTTAATTAAATGATGTTACTTTAGTTAAGAAGAAAGTTTTAAATGTAAGAAGTAAATTAATAATTATTCAGTGAGAATTTAATTATTATGATTTATATTGGAAATGAGAAATATCAATACTTTTTAACTTTATATTGCACAATAATATAATTAAGAATTTTTTATTCAAATTCAGATAAGAAATTAATTTTATAGAAGTAAATAATGTTTGTAAATGATTAACAATTATTTTGCTTTTAATGAGAAATTATTATGAAGTCCAATATATTTTTGAAGAGGTGATTTTTAGTTGTGATAAGACACAACATTAGTACAGTTTTGGTTATTTAATTTTTTTAATTGTTTTTTGAAATAAATCTTATTTTCTGAAATAAGCATAAAATTTAATATTAAACGATAAAATATTTCAAAGTTAATTAACAATACAATATCAAAATACTCGCACTTTTCACGAGTGTACCAGAATTGTGGGGGGGGGGGGGGGGGGGCTAGCTGTCTCTACGAAAAATAAAGGCTTGGATACCGTAACGTGACGCTCATATATTATATTGTTTCTTACACTGCAAACAGAATGTAAAACTCTTAATTATTATTATTATTATATTAAATAGAATTTATTCCATGCGTAATTAAATATGTGGAAATTTCTTTACAAATTCGTGTGCAAAAATTATGAAATCATGAAAAGTAATTTTCATTTTTCAATATACTCTTACACGTAAAATTCTACACAGATATATGCTTATTTAAATGTTGTTAGAGTAAATTGATATTTTTCGTTTCTATATATACTGATTAATATTTAATTTATAATATGCGAAGTTTAACATGGTGGGAGAAAGTATGAATCAAATTGAGTAGAAATCAAACTATGATAAGCTGCTTCTCGTGCTATCTTCAAAAGTTTTTTACAAATCAAAATCGGGATTTTCCGTCACTTTTACCCTAACGTGAACTGATATTGTCCCTAAAACTTTCTTTTGCTTTCAAAGCATGTTATGCTGCGTTTACACTATGGCTTATCCACAGATAATATATTCCACCAGATAGGACAGTGGAGCGAAAACCCGAACCGGCGCGATACAAGCGCCACTACTGAGCACAGTCAAGAACTAACGCACAGGCGCGCAATCTATAAACTGTCATCATATTGTCGCGGTCACATTTACCTGTTGGCAGTTTTGTTTATTTAATATCGACAGGACAGCTATTTTAGTATTTCATTTTCATAAAAGTTCTTTTCAGAGCTATTTTTCTTGAATATAATTAATTTATATTGCCAAGTGCTTGTTTCAGGGCTGTTTTTCTTGCAATTAATTATTGCAAAACGTCAAAAAATAAGGTGTTTTATAAAACACAATCATGTCATTCTTCTGTTTTCCTACAGGAAATTAAAGAAGGTAAGTGATTTCTGTATTTATAAATTATAAATGCACGAATGTTAAAAATCTAGTTTTATTTTACTTTAATGTAGATTTCTTTTTAAACAATTTTTCCCTTTCCTTAACCTTTTATTCATTTCCATTTTTTATACTTGTTTTAATTCGCGTTTCCATTTTCATTTTCTTTCCGAAAATTTAATTACACAGGGTTCGTACGGTCATAAAAGTTCTTAAAAATTTGAAAAGTAATTTTTTATCCTTAAAGGTCCTTATTTTTCAGGAAAATCTGCAAAAAGTCCCTTCCTTTTTCTCCACCTTTTCAAAATGAGGGGCAAAAAACTTATCTACTCTATTCTTTATTTTATTGTAAAAATAAATAATAGAGCATAATTAGTTTAGTTAAAATTTCCTCTAAATTCAATAGTTTATCAATTTGTATGTCCTTAAATTTTTATTGTTTTGGTCCTCGAATTTTATTTAAAGAAATGAGTACGAACCCTGTTACAAGGGTGAAAATCTACCACATTTGCAAATATTTTCTCTGCTTCCCCCCCCCCCCCCCCCAATCTAAAGGTTTTTTTTTTACTCTGAAATTTTTTCTGCATATTTCTGCCAAAGATTAAAATATTTAAAACTTAAATTTTCTTTTTCTATCTTGTTTGTTTACTTGTAACAATATATAAACAACCAGCTTCTTATTTCTTCATTGTGACATTAAAATAATCAAGCATCTAAATTATTCTTGCTCCTGAAATTTCTGCTTTCTGTCTTCCCCATATCCCAATTGTATAAAGTCTAAAATCATTAAATGTTAAAAAAAAAATGGAACAGATGTACCATTCACCCACAGTCTGCCATCTTATATTTTAAATCAAAACACATTTGCTTTGTTTCTCATTTCCAAAATAATTTTCATACATATTTACTTATTATAAACATGTTATTTAATTTAATTGACTAATTTATTTATATTTAATAATAATAATAAAAAAAAAAAAAAGATGGCAGACTGCAGGCGAATGGTACATCTAAGCCAAAAAAATATCTCCTTTGTTATTTTGCAGTAACAGAAAATAAATAATAAAATAAACAATCAGATTTCAGCACTTTCCATGAAAAATTTACCCTTTTTTAACCCCCCCCCCCCTAATACACACTCTTTCTCCATAATTTTCACTTTGCATTTGCACCCTCAATGCACAAAATCCTTAAGCCTATTGAATAATAATAAAAAACTATTTATATATACTTATTAATATACACATTCATATATATATATATTACACTGGTGCCCGGCTAACCGAAAAGTACCCTAATATTTTTATATCTTTTGTGTTATACATCCATATACTTATCTACTAAATTTCTCGATAAATAGATCATGTATATCAGGGGTGTAAAGACATAGCCTGTAGATTTCCACTATTTCTGTGGCCTTTTTTAATCGCAGGATTCTGCAGTTAAATAATGTGCAGAATACTATTCAGAAATAATAACTCATGGTTTGCAGTTCAGCCCCTTGAAATATATGTTTGATTATTTTGACTAATGTCTGTGTAGAAGGGATAGAGATATTTTTACATATGGTTTCATTATACACTTTAGCTTTCAGAGTATAACACTTTATGCTTTGATTTAAATTTGCTGCAGTATAATGCATTTTGTTGTATGTATTTCGATAAATATAAAACAATTATTTTACTTAATTATAACTTTAATCTTTAGAACTTAATGGAATAGTAAAGTAGAGTATGTTAAAAATTTCTATATTTTTAAAAAGAATTGTAAAAACTTGCTTTTTATAACAATGTATTCTTTATCTTTTAGATGTTCTTTAAATAATGTTGAAGATTCACCCATGGATAAAAATGCTTCCTTGGTTAGTTGCTCTGCTTTTGTTAGCCCCAGTTCAGTTGCATGCACCAAAATCTTCGGTCCAGCTACTTAAACACTGAAATCTGCAGTACAGATACCTACACCAAAATTTCCCACAAAATTTCATTTATTATATGGCTGGATATGTTGCAAGAAAAAGTTTCAAAATTAAATTGTGAATTATTGTCAAAATACTTTGTTTAACACTACAAATACAGTAAATCACAATTCTTTGCTAACTCAGTAAAAAAACTGTTCGGGTAATAGTCTAAAAAAGCCTAGTGATGTATTATTTCATATTGTGCAAAACATGGATAGTGTTGATACAGCTCATATGTTTTCGTCTGCAAATGTTCTACAAAATATGGTTAAATTTCTCTCTGAGATAATAGATTTTAACAGTGTAAATGTTCTTGAAATTCATAAAGATTGTTAGTATAATGATTTCAAAAATTGAAATTCTACAAACACATTAAAAAAATAAATGAAGATTTAAAAAACCTTCAAAGGTTTTATTCAAAGTGTACAAAAAAGAAGTAGGTTTTTATTTTCTATTATTCAGTGGGTGCGTAGAAAAGGATAACATTCTAAAAATAAAAAAAATAAACTGAGATAGTTTAAGTAACAAATATTAATCAGTATTTTTCTTTGAAATTTATAAGATGAACCCTCATCGACTAGTCCTGCAATCTAATAACAGTGAACATTTTTTTATTTATTTTTTTTTTTTTTTACATAAATGTTTATTGTTCTTCCTCAACATTTACATCAGCCGGAATGTTACCCTTTTCCCACTCCCCCATTCAATTATGTTGCTGTCTTCAAAGTTTATACAATGTTGTCTGTATAGACTTTACAACTTAACATGTATATCTTATGTTAATTCCTTATATTTCTAAATCAGTGATATCAGATAGAGCTTATTTCAGGCATATTCAGCACAGCGACCTGATTCAATGTAGGAATCTACCTGGAAACCTACAAAAAAATTTTCTATGATAAAAAATCTACTACTATCAGAGAATTATATATTAATGTAATGGAAAACTAGTCTATAATCCGTACTTTTCAGTTAGCCAGCACCAGTGAAATATATATATGTATCCTATGAATTTCAAAATACATTAAACAAGTTCTTGCATCAATATACATGTATATTTATGCATACATTACATATATATATATATATATATATATATATTTCACCGGTGGCCAGCTAACCGAAAGTACCCTATAATCATATATCTAATATCAATTTTATGTTCAAAATTAATGTGTAAAAAGTTTTGGTACTTCTCCATTATCCCGTCGACCACTTTTTCGAAAAAAAAAAAAACTATCGCCAAACTATAGGATTTAACGGCAAAAATGCAGTCCTATTCACTTGACATCAGAAGCATTAAATTATAGGTGCAGATTCCCAACATTTGGAAGGAGTCACTGGCTTCTAAACCCAAAAAATCCAGTGGCCACAGTTGTAAAACAAACACATAAAAACAATAGTGTTTATATAGGGTAAAAAACTAAAAAAAAAAAAAAAAATGAATTCAAAGTGTAAAGTAATTTATTTAATATAAACACGTGTACAACAAAATTTGAATATTAATTAAATCTTAAATCATGTACAGTCAGAAGATTGGTCAAGATCAGTTGGGCAAGATACGGTTTAAAAAAAAATATGCATAAGCTAAGCAATCATGCTAGCGGGGAATATCAGAAATACAATATTTCTTATTTTGATTTTGCCAGACAAAAGTACATATGAAAGAAAATCTGAATTTGTGAGAATATTTTGCACTGTAAAAATCAAAACACACTTCAAACATTTGTTTATATATATCTATATTTAAATCACAGTCTATGTAAAATAAAATTATCAGATTCAAACTGTTACGAATAACATTGCTATTCGAATATATTTAATAGTTTGCTGTGTTAAACAGATCATTCTGAAATGTTATTAAAATATAACAATAATGTTTGTTATGTGTTTTGGTCTTAATCTTTAAAAAAAATATCAACATTTCACGATGGGGACTGGGAATACCAGAAATTGATTACTTCTAAATCACATGGCGACTTAAACACCGAAAGTTAGTGGCCACAGCAAAAAATTTAGTCCCCACGTGGCGACTGTGAATCTGCACCTATACATTAAATGTGTTTGTTATGTCATGAAGCGGTTTTTAATTCGATATTTACCTGTATTTTTCATTATGTTTTACCAATTTATTAGTTATTTCGTTAATTAAAATAACAATTGCGTCCTTAAACGGCTGTGCCATGATATTAAAAGAGAAAATGCATTGGAAAAATGTTGCTTTGCATAGTTAAGTGCAATAGATCAATTTCAACTGATGTCACAAACATTTATTCACCAGACGAGAAGAATAATTAAGAAAAAATAATGTAAATAAATAAGTATCGGAAGATTTTTTTTCTATTTTCATTAATATGTTGTAATTCTTTTGTGTTTAAACATACTGATAGTTGACACTTTGGTGAGTGGGGCTTTTTCGAATTTATTTATTTTGATATTGCAATGGCAACATTCTTCCATTTGTTTATTTGGCATTAATTTTTTTTTTTTTTTTTTTTTGAAAAGTGGTTGACGGGATAATGGAGAAGTACCAAAGTTTTTCTTTATTCAAGTACATTTTTTTTTCAGCTGAAATAATATTCTGATCTTTCCTTTGAAAAGCAAGATTAAACCAAATCCATCGAATAAAAATAGTTATAAGTAGAGTCATGTATTGTCTCGAGTAATCAAATTTTACTGAAGATACTTTTTTGGAAGGGGATATGGATTATAGCTGGGCGCAGATGATAAATCAACAAATATTGTTATCATCATCACGATTTGTAATGCATTTATTTCATTAAAATATAAACCTTTCATCCATTTAAAATGCAGAACCTTAAAAGTCATGCCTTACACTCATTTCATCAGAAGAAAAAAAAGAATTCCATAATCCGAAACATTTTATTTCAACATCAAAACATTATTTCTAATTTACACACGTGGAAAATAGAATCTGTTAGTGACAAGGGGGATAAAAAAAAAAAAAAAAAAAAAAAAAAAAAGATTTTAGCGAGATTTGTGCTTGGCTAACATAAAAGTTCAGAGTAAACTAACTCTAAACATATCTAAAATATCTGAATGATATTTAGGAACACTGATAAAAATGCATCATTGTGAATCTAAAAAGTGCCATTTTCTTATCAGCAGCACCCTGCTTTTTTTTTAATCTGGTGAAAACTTTGTTATTGTAAAATAAATGTTTGTAAATTATTTAAAGAAAAAAAAATCCCTGACAGCTCGGCCTACAAGCACAGGTAGATTTCGAAGATGCAGACCATGGGGCGCCTATTTGTTGGAAATTGCAGAAGAAATGACCTTTTTGCCATGATGCGATAGTTGGAACCACCCACTTCGAAACCTAACTTGTTTGCAGGTGGAGCCAGCAGGGATTTTTTTTGTTTTTATTTTTTTTTTCTTGCTATAAGTGTTGGTCCTATAAAAAATTTGTCAATACAAAAGTTTTAGGTAATATTAGAGGATTTATGATAAATTTAAACGGATTTCATATCTTGTGACTTGATGAAGTTATGAATTTTTTTCTTCTAACCCCCCCTCCTCTTTTCCACTCCCTTTGGGGCTATTTTTAATAATATCAAAAATCTGTCATACATAAATTTTCTCCTTTTCCTAGAAGTAATAATAACTTTAAATAGATTCGATACGTATCATAATTAAGAAATTATGGGGGGTTTTCAGTTTTCACAAAAAGCCCTCCCATGGTTCGATTTTGCCCATTAACGAACTTGACCGATATTTTATGCCCCTTGATTTTATGTATCAGTTTGGAAGAGATTTGTGCAGAATTATTAGAGTTATTGTGTCCATAAAAAGTGACATAGATAGATAGATATATAAAGTTTTGAACTGGGAGTGGTTTTGGGTTCTAGGAGTCATAATCGGCGTAGATCTGCAAAATTTTTTCAAAAATTCCAATTTAGGGGAGAATGTAATAGGTAGTGAGTGTTTTTATTTATTTTTCTTGCTATAAAGGTTGGTCCTATAAAAAATTTGTCAATACAAAAGTTTTAGATAATATTAAGAGGATTTATGATAAATTTAAACAGATTTCATATCTTGTGAATTGATGAAGTTATGAATTTTTTTCTTCTACCCCCCCCCCTTTCCCGCTCCCTTTGGGGCCATTTTTAATGATATCAAAAATCTGTCATACATAAATTTTCTCCTTTTCCTACAAGTAATAATAACTTTAAATATATTCAATACGTAGCATAATTAAGAAATTATGGGGGATTTTCTATTTTCACAAAAAGCCCCCCCCCCTCCCCCCCCATGGTTAGATTTTGCTTATTAACAAACTTGACCGAGATTTTATGCCCCTTGATTTTATGTATCAGTTTGGAAGAGATTTATGCAGAATTATTAGTTATTGTGTCCATAAAAAAGTGACATAGATATAAGTAAGTAGTTAGAAAATTTGCATTCCATGTAATATTACTTTTTAATGCATGGAATTTTGTATTTATGCTGAAAACATTCATAAATTTATCCTACTATACAGTTGTATTTTTTACAAAATGTGCAATAAATTTTTATTTTTGAAATTTGTCTCTTTAATGTTTTATCATGCTTAAGTAAAACTTTTTATATGAAAAAAAAAAAAAATAATAAATAGCAGTGTGTTTTACTGCAGACATTAAAATTGTGAAAATCGTATTATGTGACATTGTTTAAAATGTGGCACTAAATGGTATTTTTAAATATGTTATATTTATTACTTTTTAAATTAAAAAAAAATATTTAGAATCGTATTAAATAACGTTGTTTAAAACGCTTCACTAAATGGAATATTTAAATAAAAAATATTTAAAATCGTATTAAAATATAGCACTAAATAGTATTTTTAAATATGCTATATATATATATATTTTTTTTTTAAAATAACCACATATACATCGTTAAGAAATATAAAAGTGGTTTTAAATACTTTTCATAAGTATTACGATAACATAAACAAACAAATTTTACAAGTATCAAATCGTTTAAATATTTGAAAGTTTCTCAGTTTAAATTATTAAAAAAAAGTGTGTAAATCTGTAAGAAACTCGTGTAAATATATAATTCAGAACTTATTTGCTTAGTTTCTAGTATTTGTATGATAAAATAAAATGCGTTTGATGTTTTAAATAATAACAAACATCGCCGAAACTGCGGGGGGAAAAAAAGATAGATACTAAACAAATAAAATAAGTAATACCTACCTGTGGCGACACGCCCGAACCGTTTGTGACTGTTGTCACTAGGGGCTCTGAAGTTGCGATTCGGTTACCATTGAGCTTATGGAAGTGTCCTATCTGGTGGAATATATTATCTGTGGGCTTATCAGGCCTATCACGCCACTTCCAGGCGACACCCATGTAAACCTATGGCTTCAGAAGAGTTGCTCGGTAGCAAGCAACTTTCTTTTGTCGGGGCAATTTTGTTGCTCGGCTACAGGCGATATCGCCACCATGTCGCCACTAACAGCCAATCAAATGCTTAGGAATCTGACGTCACGTTTTCACTCTCTAGATTCTTAAAACATGGCGGCTGCCGAAGCTCTGTTTCAGCTCGACGGAGAGCATTTTTTTTTCATTTATTTTGTCACGCAGTATCTTTTAAACCTCACAGACAAAACTATTTCTTCAAAATGAAAAGTATAGTGAAAGGTTTTCGTCACATACGCCGAGAATTGCAAGATACATATTCTGCTTCCCTCTTTATAGTTGGTAAGTGTCACTTTTCTATTTATCTTTTTTATTCTAAACGATCTTGTATCTAATGTTAAATACAATAACAGTTAATTTCTTTAATTCATTCTCGTGTTCATTAAATTTATTTCATTGTTGTTATTCTTATTAATGTCGTAATTTACGTAATGATATTTTGGCGCTGTTTCAAAACTTTCTCGCCAAACTGTTTGTTTACATTTTATTTTATCAGCGATATATATATGTCAATGTAATGTTAAAAATGCAATTTTACTGTTTTCTTGCCAGGTTGAAAATAAAATAGTCTAATTACATTTTCTGATCTTAAACTTAAAATAAACAGAAATGAATAATTCCTGCTAATGAATATTCAGTGTTAGCAAACTCTCAATTAAAAAAATATTTATGTATCTGCCTAAAAAAAAAAAGTTGGAAAAACTAGCAAAAGTATTCACATACGCACCACATCACTGGTAAATTAATTAATTTATATGAATTCTGTTATATACCTACTTATTACCAATATGAATATCTTATTCCATTTCTTTGTAATCATTTCTTCGCAAGATTTTAAATGTAAACTTAAACATTTAAAATTAGTTATAGTAAATTGTAATTTGAGGTCATAACTTTCTTGCTAATATTCTATACGAAATCTTTTAACATTAGTTACTGCTGTGTCATTTGATTTGGCAATGATTGTAATTGTACCCAATTTTTGTCTATTTCCTTCAATATCAATCTCGGGGAAAGGTTAATATGGAGGAGGCAAGAATTTGTTTCTCTATTGATAAAGTGAAATAACTTTCCCAGCATTTTATTTTAACTGATTTTATAATCTACTGATTTAACTGATTTTATAATCTAACAAAAATTGAGTTGTATCTCACTGGGTGTATATTAATAACATTCCAAAAAAGTAATAAATAGGAAATAAGATATAATCGGATGTCAGACTTTTTTTTCTGTGTGTGTTTTCAAATATGTTTAAAAAGTTTTTAACTATTTTCCCCAGTTTTATTGTATTTTAAAGTAATGAAAACCAAATTAAATTTTTGTGAAGGTGTTTCAGAAAGTTTTTTTAGTATTTCACCATAATTACTTTTTTTTTGTTAAATTGGAACGTTGTTTTTTTTTTCCATTATTTAATTTTTTGAAGGAAAAAAAAAGGCTTTACATTTTCTTACAAATATTTACTTCTTTCTTGTTCAGATTGAATAACTATATGCTCAGGTATATATTTTTATTCTTTTATGTTAGCCAGGCATCTAATATCACTGACATCCGGCTAACATAAAAGTACTTATTTAAAAGGTAAAAACAAGATTAACAGTAATATAAATATTAAATAAGTATTATTATTTTTTTTAAGTCAGGAAAAAATTTGGATCTTTTCACTTTGAAAATTTTTGAAAATAAAAATTTAATTTTTGGAAATTTCTTAAAATTTTGACTATTAGCCAATTATTCAGTATTTGTAAGACCGAATATATATCAGAAAATTAAAATCATTAGATAATTGGTAGCACATATTTCCAGTATTTTATATGCACAAACATTAATTTCTAAGTAAACATAATATAAATGACATAAATATGCACTAACATAAATAAAAATTCTAACAGTAAGATATATTTAAAGAGCTAATTCCAGATGTACCTTTTTTGACATTCGCAGCAATAATCTAACAATTTTTATTTAAAGAAAGTAGTAATCTATTATTTTCCTTTATACTTGGAAGTTTTTGATATGGTAAAAGAACTTAGATTATGTCTACTTCTTCCTCAGTTAAAAGCTGTTCAATTGGAACTGGAAGATGGATGCAAATAAGGGTGGGGTAGGACATGTCATTGCTCATGCCTGCAATTTTAAATTATTAAAAAAATTTCCCTATTCTCTAATGAGTTTTGGAAAAAATATGTAATTTATTCTTCCCTATTAACTTAACATAATGAAGTATTACAAGAGAAAATAAGCAATGATTTTTTTATGAGAAGGGCAAGGCCCCCTTAACCCTTTGTATAATATAAAATTTATTTATTTTTTATGTTAATTTGTTTAAAAATTATCTAAAATTAACGAAAGATAACAAATGAAAAAACTGTTTCATTATTCATTAAAAAAAAAACAGTTTACTTTTCGATATTTACTATTGCTTGTTTGTTACATTTCTGTATTACTTTTTATGTTTAAAAATTCTCTTGTATGTCAAAAATTCTTAGTTTTGCTTATTTTCTATCTATATGCTTCATTTTAAGAAATATGCATCTATTTAAAAATCTCACGCATCAAATACACAGAGCCATCACTATGACATATTATTAGGGAGGGGCTTAAAATTACCATGACAATTATTGGTATTTGACAGCTGTCTATTTAACCAGAAAGTGTAAATATGCGGAAATGTAGGGGAGACCGGTACACAGTGGACCACCCCCTAACATTTTATTTATTTCATTTTTTTAAAGCTTCTCTTCACTACATAGTATAAAACAAAGTCGCTTTTTCTGTCCCTATATCCCTATGTACGCTTAAATCTTTAAAACTACGCAACGGATTTTGATGCGGTTTTTTTTAATAGATAGAGTGATTCAAGAGGAAGGTTTATATGTATAATAACATCCATTAAATCACTACATAGTATAAAACAAAGTCGCTTTTTCTGTCCCTATATCCCTATGTACGCTTAAATCTTTAAAACTACGCAACGGATTTTGATGCGGTTTTTTTTAATAGATAGAGTGATTCAAGAGGAATGTTTATATGTACTAGATGGAACCCGTCAAAATTTGACGGCAAACAACTTGATAGTACCATAAAATTAAATTTTATAGTTGCTTTAACTTGACAAATTTCATAGTGGAGAGCATAATATGATTAAGCGATCACAGACCTTTCCATCGATATATCACATGAGGTTGTGTGCAAAATTTAGAAAGTACCTCTTGGGGGGAGGGGCATTGGAGATGCATAATATGATTAAGTGGTCACAGATCTTTCCATCGATATATCACATGAGGGTTGTGTCCAAAATTTAGAAAAGTGCCCCCCTTAAGGAGGGGGAGTGGCGGGATGGACCCCGAAGATGCATATGATTAAGCAGTCACAGACCTTTCCAACAATATGACATGAGGGGTGTCAACAAAATTTAGAAAAGTACCCCTTGTGGGGGGGGGCAAAGTGGGGAGATGGACATCGGAGATGCATAATATGATTAAGCAGTAACAGACCTTTCCAACAATATGTGACATGAGGGGTATCAACGAAATTTAGAAAGTATCCCTTGGGGGGGGGGGGCAAAGTGGGCAGATTGACATTGGAGATGCATAATATGATTAAGTGGTCACAGACCTTTCAAATGATATATAACATGAGGGTTGTGTGTAAAATTTAGAAAGTACGTTGGGGGGGGGCAAAGTGGGGAGATGAACATCGGAGATGCATAATATGATTAAGCATTCACGGACCTTTCCAACAATATATGACATGAGGGGTGTCAACAAAATTTAGAAAGTATCCCTTGGGGGGGGGGGGCAAAAAGTGGGGAGATGGACATCGGAGATGCATAATATGATTAAGCAGTCACGGACCTTTCCAACAATATACGACATGAGGGGTGTCAACAAAATTTAGAAAGTATCCCTTGGGGGGGGGGGGCAAAGTGGGGAGATGGACATCAGGGATGCATAATATGATTAAGTGGTCACAGACCTTTCCAATGATATATAACATGAGGGATGTGAGCAAAATTTAGAAAGTACCCCTTGGGGGGGGGGGCAAAGTGGGGAGATGGACATCGGAGATGCATAATATGATTAAGCAGTCACGGACCTTTCCAACAATATACGACATGAGGGGTGTCAACAAAATTCAGAAAGTATCCCTTGGGGGGGGGGGGCAAAGTGGGGAGATGGACATCGGAGATGCATAATATGATTAAGTGGTCACAGACCTTTCCAATGATATATAACATGAGGGTTGTGAGCAAAATTTAGAAAGTACCCCTTGGGGGGGGGGGGGGGCAAGTGGGAAGATTGACATCGGAGATGCATAATATGATTAAGTGGCCACAGACCTTTCCAATGATATATAACATGAGGGTTGTGTGCAAAATTTAGAAATGCACAATATGATTAAGTGGTCACAGACCTTTCCAATGATATATAACATGAGGGTTGTGCGCAAAATTTAGAAAGTACCCTTTGAGGGGGGGGGGGCAAAGTGGGGAGATGGACATCAGAGATGCATAATATGATTAAGCAGTCACAGACCTTTCCAACAATATATGACATGAGGGGTGTCAACAAAATTTAGAAAAGTGCCCCCCTTAGGGGGGGGGAGTGGCGGGATGGACCCCGGAGATGCATAACATGCATAAGCGGTCAAAGACTTTTCCAGCGATGTATCACTTGAGGGGTGTGTGCAAAATTTAGAAAAGTGTCCCACTTGGGGGGAGTGGGAGGATGGACTCCCAGAAATGCATAACATGAAAAAGAGGTCACAGGCGTTTCAACTTGCAACTTTTTTCTCGAAGGCATTTGACAATAGTAAATTTTTTTTACCCAAGACAATTTAACGATATTCTTAATTTTTTTGCGTAATTCGTCAAACGTTCATGGAAAAAATCATGAAATTTGCTAATCAATAGTTGATAAATTATAAAATTCAACAATCAATAGCAGCAAAATTGGTCAATTGATAACGGAAAAATCACGAAATTCATCAAATGGTCTACCTAAAAAAACTGTCCTGCACACTGATGTGATGATCAAAAGGGTTTTGAAGTATAGGACAAAATTAGCACTTGCCAAACAGCGAGTAATACTGAAAATTTTGCAATGGACTTTATTGCCACCACTGGTCAAACATAATAGTCACACTCACCAATTGCAATGACTGAATGGAAAAAGATTTTTTTCTCTGCTGTCGCTCGACAAATATCAAAACAGTTGATGAATTTTCCGTCGATTAATGAATTTTGTGATTTTTCCTCTATCGATTGACAAATTTCGCAATTTATCGATTAACGAATTTCCCAATTTTTTCCATAAACGAACAAATTGCGCACTTTATTTCCGCTAATGTCTGACACCATTTCGCCCTTTACAATTCAGCCAATAAATTGAACGTTGTTTCTTTCTAGAAATGTCAGGAATGAAACAATGATTCTTTAGGATGAATTTCCTTCGTTCGATGCCCCATGGAAGAATGTGTGCGATGCAGCAACGGGCGTCAGACTTTTTAGGGCACCTGCAGACTAAAAACATCTAACTAATCTTCGCGTTTTGAAAAAATCACAGATTTCGTCAAATGATTGAGAAAAAAACACTAATTTCATCAAAGGATCATGGGAAAACATGACTTTCATTAAAAGACCACAGAAAAAACGTGAATTATGCAAAAGGATCGTGAAAGATAAGCAAATTTTTTCAAAGAATCGCAAAAAAGGAAATTTCACCAAAAGATCACGCTTTTTTACTAAATTTCGTCTAAAAATTGCGGAATAAAATGTATTTTATCAAAGAATCGCTGGAAAATGCGAATTTAGTTAAGGATCGCGAGAAAAATGTGAAATTCTTCAAAGGATCGCTGAAAAAACACGAATTTCGTCAAAGAATTGCTGAAAAAACATGAATCTCGCCCAATAACAGAAAAATCATGGTTCATAATCATTATATCTAGTAATATCCAGTACTGGCTAAACTTAATAGTCACACTCGCCAATTGCGATGATTGAATGTAAAATGAAATTTTTTTTCCCGCTGTCACTCAAAGAATTTTGAAACCATTTGGTGAAGTTTTTCCCGAAACCATTTTGTGAATTTACCGATTTTTTCTTCAAAATCATTTTTCAACAATATTCGACCCAATACGCATGCGTAAAAAAAAAACACCGGCCATTAAAATGAGGGTCTATTACTGTCTCTAAAAACGTGTTTGGGATCATCTCCTGTTTTTTTTTTCTTGCACGTTGCATTAAACCTAGGAAGATATTTATATAGAACTCACTGTGGAGTGTTCAGAAGGTATTTATTTTATTTATTATAATTTGTATGAATACTTAGGTGTCCATTTCGGATTTACTGTTTAAAAATGAATTTAGGCTCATTTAACATTCGCAAAATCAATCCCGATGGAAATTGTGGTTTTAGATCTCTATCATTTTGTTTATATAGTACAGAAAATAATTATTCAAATGTACGTAAAAATATCGTAGAACACGTAATACAAAATTGGACCACTTATAGTCCATTTTTTATCGGGGATGAATCTTATGGTGTTCCGATTGCTAATGAAAACGATTATGTAAATATATGGTTTTTCATAGAAGTATGTGCTTCTTCACACTTCAATAGAATCATTGTTTAAATTAATATAATTCTACAAATATGATGCAGTTTTAAAATATTGAGTAATGATTAATACTGTCAAGGAATCTACTCATATACGTAATTAAGTTTTGGTACTTCTCTATTATCTCATCGACCACTTTTCATCACAAAAAACTATCGCCAAACTGTAACGCCAAATAAACGGGAGAACGTTGTCATTAATACGCGCAAATGTTGAATTAAAAACCACTTGATGACATAACAAACACGTATAATGCTTCCGACATCAAGTAAATGGGACTGCATTTTTGGCATTTAATAATACAGTTTGGCGATAGTATTTTGTTATGAAAAGTGGACGATGGGATAATAGAGAAGTACCTAAGTTTTTTATACCAAGTTTGAAAATTTATCTTTTTTTGACATTTAAAAAAAATAACAGAAAAAACATTACAAATTTGCCCATTTGCTCAGCGGTCAAAGGATTAAATAAATAAGTAAATATTAATGATTAGCGGAACTGGTTCTAGCTATGAAGTAATATTATTTTGCTCAAAAACCCCCAACAAAAAAATAATTACAAAGAATAAGTAATCGTCTTTAAATATACAAAAAACAATGTGATTAATGGCCAGGATTTTTTTACATATAACATTTTTTATATACAAAAGAAAAACCGAAATAACCTCATTCATTTCACCCGATGTCAAAAAGTTTTTTTTTCCACATTCTTGGGCAAAGCACTAAATCAATAAAATCACCAATTTGTGACAAATTATGAGTTTCATATGAATCGCCCATGAACGGACATGCAAACTGGTAAAAAATGAATGTAATAAATTAAAACATTCAAGATTTGTATACATACAAACAATACAATGTAAATATTAATATTGTTACATGATACATTGTTTGTATACATACTTCTTTGTATACATATATTGTTTGTATATATACAAACAAATATAATGTAAACATTATTCAAATATTAAGAGATTCTAAAGATTTGTATACATACAAAAAATATAATGCATACATACTCTTTACAAATAAAATAGCACACTTATATAATGACAAAACTTTTAAATCGATAGAGATAGTATATTTCTGTTAAAAAATAATGCTAAAGTTCAGACTTATATATATTATACATTCACATAAAGCTAGTCACATTCCTGCATATTTATTAAATATTTAGTTGCTAAATACAGAAATAATATTTTATAATTTATATTCAGACGCTCAGATTCGCTTTTTTCGAACAAATAATAATAAAAATATTACTGCCGTGCGTACTGTCTTTTGACATTATATTTACATAATCGTTTTCATTAGCAATCGGAACACCATAAGATTCATATCCGATCATAAACGGAATATAAGTGGTCCAATTTTGTATTACATGTTCTACTATATTTTTATTTACGATTGAAGAATTATTTTCTGTACTATATAAACAAAATGATTTGATTTCGCGAACGTTAAATGAACCTAAATTCATGTTACACAGTAAATCCGAAATGGATACCTAAGTATTCATTCAAATTACAATAAATACAACAATAAATAAAATAAATACCTTCTAAACACTCCACAGTTTTTTATATAAATATCTTCCTAGGTTTGTTTGTTTGTTTGTTTGTTTATTGATAACATACATCTGAATTGTGTGCTTGACATCAAATGCCCGCTTATAAGTCATCGTCAATATACAGGGACGAGATAGCGACAAGGAAATTTACAACAAAGTGTGTGCAATGGAGCTGGCGGGAGTCGAACCCGCCGACCTGACTCCTACGCTCTCAAGCGATTAGCGGAATGGTGTCTTAACCACTCGGCCACGGAGGCCCCCTCCTAGGTTTAACGCAACGCAGAAAAAGCCATGAAAACAACAGGAGTTGATCTTGATCCCAAATACGTTTGGAGACAGGAATAGACCCTCGGCCTCATTGGCCGGTCCTTTTTTGACGCATGCGTATACGGTCGAAATTCGATGGAATTATTTGACATTTTTAGCAAACAGCTTTAAATATATGGATAATAACATCCATTAATCACTACATAGTATAAAACAAAGTCGCTTTTTCTGTCCCTATATCCCTATGTACGCTTAAATCTTTAAAACTACGCAACGGATTTTGATGCGTTTTTTTTAATAGATAGAGTGATTCAAGAGGAAGGTTTATATGTATAATAACATCCATTAAATAGTAATTATAGTACCCTTATTATTCTCTTAAAATATAAAAGTGAATTATGAAATGTCAATATTTTGTTTGATTAAAAGTTCGTTAAGAGAAATTGACCAGCGTAGCGGGCGTAGCTCGCTAGTCTAATATATAACAGCACTGCACTGATTATTTATAGTCTTCAGAAAATATGTTTAGCTCAGATTGAACTATTTTATCTTGATTGGTTGTTTTGAGCTTCTAAAAGTAAAATTTTTCATCATCATATTTTTATTTTTTTAGTAATTAAAGGTTGCGAATAAATAAGATAAAACAGCTATTTGCAGAGCTAAGATACTTGCTTGTATTTATTTAACTTTAAAGTTAATATGTTTAAAAGAAAGGACCGCCACAGTGGACCACCCACTCCTGGGGCACAGTGGTCCACAATCCACTCCTGTAATGCAGAATGTTCAAAATATTTAATAATTGCTTATTTTCTATAAAGAAATATTTTAAAGTAGTTATTTAACGGTAAAATAAAGTAAACAAAGAAAAATAACAATTTATTTAACATAGTAAGAAATATTTTGTTCTGCATTTATTTACTGACTTTGATAAATATAACTGTAGTCTAATTGGTGATGATTCTATTCAAGTAAGATTCGTGAGATGCAAATTGAATGGAAATCAGTTTTTTTTTCCAAAACTGTAGATGAATCTGTTGTTGATATCAATGATTTCATAATGTTGCTTCCAGACCCAAAAATATTTCAGGAATATTCCAGGCTCTATCTTACTCATAAGTATTTTGGAATTTCATTTGCAAATTTTAATGTGCATTGATTTTTTTGTACTTAAGTAATAACTTCAACTAAATTGCAATTGTCCCTGTATTAATCTGTTATTATTTTCAAAATATAATTAATGTTGTTTTTGTTTCAAAATGTTACTTGTAAATTTATATTACTATGTTATTTTGCGGGTAAAGGGGAAATAAAAAGAATTAGATTAATGAAAAATAGATTTATATTGTATTTCAGATAATAGCTAATAGCGGTCCACTGTACCCCGGTGGGTGGACCAGTGCTCCCCAGAGTTGGGGTACACTGGTCCAATTTACAGTAGCATATAATTTTTTTTTTGAAAAATGTATTGAAAACTATGTTCTGAGAAAATTATGATGGATGTATAGAGGGGGGGGGGGGGCTTTTTGTGAAAACAGAAAAAACCTCATATTTTCTTAATTATGATACGTATCGAATCCGTTTAAAGTTATTATTACTTCTAGGAAAAGGGCCGAAAATGTATGTATGACAGATTTTTGATATCATTAAAAATGGCCCCAAAGGGGGGGGGAGGGGTTAGGAGAAAAAAATTCATAACTTCGTCAATTCAGAAGATTTCGAATCTGCTGATATTTATAATAAATCCTCTTAATATTACCTAAAACTTTTATATTGACAAGTTTTTTATAAGCCCAACCCTTATAGCAAAAAAAAAAAAAAAAAAAAAAAAAAAAAAAAAAAAAAAAAAAAAAAAAAAAATCCCTGCCGGCTCTGTCTGCAAACAAGTTAGGTTTCAAAGTGGGCGTTTCCAAATGACGCATCATGGCAAAAAAGTCATTTCTTATGCAATTCCGAACAAACAGCGCCTCTCGGTCTGCGTCTTCGAAATCTACCTGTGTCTGTAGGCCGAGCCGTCAGGGATTTTTTTTATTATAGGTTACAGTTTTTTGTTATTTATTTATTATTGTTTATTTATTTATTTATTTTATATTATTTACCACTTTCAACAATTTTATGTATTTAACAATATTAAATAACTGTTTTGCACATTATTGGCAACAATAAACAAGATTGGCAATTGACAACAATTTTTGGCTATCTATCTCCTATCCCAGATGCCAAAAAATCTTCCAGATAATACTGATTTTGTTTTGAGTATGCCAACAGCATATTTAATGCTTAGTTTGCTTGCATTTAATAGAAAATAACAACGTCACAATATCACAATATATGGTACTTTTTGGTTAGCCAAGTTTTTTTTTTTTTTTTTTTTTTTGGGTGGGGGGGATTAGGGAGGGACACAATGTAGTTCTTGGGGAAAGAATTTAAACTCTTGTATATTAGAAAGGAAACCACACACATTAAAAAAATATTTTCACTCCTTCATTTAAAATAACAAAAAAAAATGGGTACTTTTCGGTTAGCCGGGCGCCAGTGATATATATACATATACACACACACATAGACATATATATATACACATATATCTACACATATACATATATATACATACATATATATGCACACATATATGTATGAATATATATATATATACATGTATATACATATATATTTATATATGTACATGTATCACTGGCGCCCGGCTAACCGAAAACTACCAAAAAATGTTCTAATGAGAAATTCCTTTAATCAAAAATATTTCATTTCAACATTTACATTCTTTCTTATTTTTATATGCAAATATCAAAACTACTGTTTTTCTTTAATTAGGAGCAAAAATATTTTAATAACAACAGATATCCTATCTCTATATATTTATAAAAGGGATAAATTTAAGAGCGTTTGACAAACATTGAGATTTGTGATCATAGGATCAATAATATCTAATATGATCATAAAAAAATTTCTTTGAACATAGTTCATTACTATATAGCACGGATATATTTGAAAAATAAATTATGATGGCCATAAGAAACCTTAGTAGTTGTCATAAAAACATACTAATTATTTTATAAACAACTTTATGTACTTTTTTTAATCTAAAATGTAAAAGGCAAAAAATCTGTTAAAAAATTAAATTAGCTGTACAAAAATCCTGACAAAGTATGTAAACATGAATCTATCAGTACAAAAACCATTGATCTTCCTTAAAATCGGATCATATGATGAATGGGCTTAATCACAAAACAATGTCAGTAATGTGGATTGAAGCATTATTTGGTGATCTGGCTAACAAAAAAAGCACTCAATATATATAAAAAAAAAAGTGTAGTGTAAAATTTGAGTGACAGGGTTACTAGTTACGTTGTGAATGTCATTTTCGCATTAGCATGTTTAATGCCAAGGTTGATTATAATCTTATTTAAACTTCATACTCAAACTCACATTATTCTGTTTTCATAATATAAGTTTTGTTTATTATTAACTGACCCATCTGGCGTTGCCTGGGACCATGATAATAACCTTAAATAAACCTCAAATTTGTATAAATTTATATCTTTAACTCTTTTTTTAAATGGAATATTCACATATAGATAAACAATGAAGATAGATCATTTACTTGATTTAATTTTGATATTTTTATATAATTACTCATAATTCATTTTCCTTTTAGGTCCAAGAAAACTCAGTCGTAAATAATACTGATGAAGAGGTAATCCCGAGGGCCAGCTAAGAAAGACTAAGCGACAACTGAACTGCTGAAAAAAGTTCTTCAATAGAAAAGAATTCATCAAAGATGACGTAAGATGCCATTCTTGTGTCATATACAGCATCATGATGCTAGCATCCATGTTTGGCGGCATCGTGGAAAATGCACATTGCCAGCTTGCATTCGAATCGTCATACTGTCATATCACCTGTAGTGACGGTAGGATACACGTCTCGGTAACCTCTTGTTCGCATTGCCGGCAATTTCAACAGCAGCCGTTACATTTCTGATGTGTTACGGCCTGTGATTCTGCCTTATATTCGATGCCTCTGCAACTCTACTTTTTAGCAGGACAATGCACGACCACATGTTGCTCGTGCATAATTTCCGTCTCCACCGCTGATCGACGATTGGGACTTTAACGCTTTCTGATTATTTGTAAAATCAAACGCTTTTTAAGTCATTTCCGGTATTTTGGAGGATTATGAAGATTTTTAAGAAGATATGATATAAGAAATTAATATATATTAATAGATTATATAGAAATATTAGATTATATAGAGATTAGATTATATAGAAATTAATTAGTTTATATTACTATAACATTTATTATATTACAGTTATAAATTAATTAGATAATATAGAAATTAATAGATATTATATAAGAAACCATGTTCAATCAGAAATGACTTAAGAAGCGTTCGGTTTAACAACTAATCAGAAAGCGTTAAAGTCCCAATCGTCGATCGGCGGTGGACAGGGAAATTATGCGTTGCTCGTACTATGCTGACCTTCCTTGATACAGAACATGTTCAACTGTTGCCCTGGCCAGCACGTTCTCCTGATTTCTCAACAATTGAAAATGTCCCGTCAATGACTTCTGAGCGACTGGCCCGCCACCACTCGCCCATCACTACGGTTGATGAACTGTGGCATAGTGTCATCATAGACTGATGTACCCGTACATGACATCCAATCTCTCTTCGACTCCATGGCTAGGCAGATAAATGCTGTTATTGCAACCAGAAGTGGCTGCTTTGGGTAGTGTTTTCTCAGGATCTATACCTCCAAATTTTCTGAAAATGTAATCACTTGTCCTTCCCATTATAATGTATTTCATTTGTCCAATAAATATCATTCTGTTATTTGCATTCCTTCATGGTGTTGCATTTTAGATAGCCAGGGATGACCACCTCAGGAAACCCGGCCTAAGCCTTAGAGTTTGTGTGCAATCCTGAGGGGCTGACACGCCTCTATCACCAGCGAGACCACAGTTACAGAATTATGTATGCAAGTTTTACAATATAATATTACAATTTTTCTTCTTCTCAGAAGTTTTACTTTTACATGTGATTTTCTTTGTAGTGAAAGTAATAGAATTTTGTCTGATAATACAGTTATTGCTTTCATACATACGAATTTTAGATAGCTAGCAGTGTATAACAGTGATAAAATTATATATATTTTAACAGAAAAATTGAAATTGCTCTTTGTAAATGATATTAAAATTTATTTTGGCCAATATCTTTTTTTAATATTTTTAGTACCATTATATTGTTTTAATAAATTTATTTTGTATTATTTACTGTGCAAGAGATTAATTTGATTGTTAAGGCTGTTAGTCAGTCAATTTCCCAATTTCCCTCGCTTATGTTAAACATTATGGGTGTAAAATGCGTCATTTAAAATATCTCCTCGGGAAATTTATATTTTTAACTCATTGTTTCTTTGTATTTTTCTTAAAAGATGTCTCTTTTTTTTTATTAGTTCTCAAAATATTTCTAAAATCTATGCTTAATTTAATATTTTATGTGTTAAAAGCTGACGAGCTGTGAGTAAGATTTTAACGCCTCACATAAAATTAAGGTTTTATTTTAGAAATATTTTGACAACTAAGAAAAAAAAGAGACATCCTTTAAGAACAACAGGAATATTACACAGAAAAAATAAGTTAAAAATATTAATTACCTTAAATATATGAATGTATTTTATGTCCAAAACTTTTACATTAGCGAGGATGAATTCGGAAATTGACTGACTAACAGCCTTAATTCTTGTTTCATGTTTATATCATTCTGACTTATTTTCATTAAAAATATATTGGTAAATGTGTGCAATATCAGATGCACAATTTTTAAGACACATAAAATTTTTAAAAAAAGAAAAAGATAGCACAATTTGTTGATGTAAGAGTCATTCAGAACCAAGGAAGATCAAGTCGATTTTCTCATTAAACCAAGATTCTTGCTCTAGGCAATATTTTCATTGATGCCTTCAGGGCCCCGGGACCAACCCTTCCGGCTTTTCGAGGCATTAAACCTATCATATCAGGCTTTTACATTTTACCAGTGACATCTTTATTTCGCATCTGGATGTTGGTCAGGTAAGTCGTGGTAAAGGGCGTAGGGACGTTGGATGGTTGCCCAACGTCCGTACGCCCTTTCCCGACACTCTACCAGACTCTTTAAAAACCGGATTCAATATCGGAGAAATTTAAACTCTAAATTCTGAAAATTTAATGCACCTAAAACGGGGAAGGATTGGGCTCGGGGTTCTGAGATCATTGCACGACCGCAGCAGCTTCGAGCTTAATGTTCGTCTTCATAATAATAATATTTCAATGTTAGCTGTCTAGAGGAAATTGTGATTAACTGCAAACAATGTGTGTTTACCTAAGCTAACAGCTTGGATATTCTCATAATTTTAAATGCTTAAAGTTTGATTATTCTCAAAAAATAATAAAATTATTGGATATACATAATTTTTACTGTTAATACTTTATTCTTTTAAAATTGCAGATTATTTGGGACATTTAATAACATAAGATGATCTTTAAAATTTTGGTCAAGCTGTAAAAGAAAATTTTCTGGATTGGGAAGATTATCCGGTACTTTTCGGTTAGCCGGGCACCAGTGATATATGTACATATATAAATATATATGGATATATATATCTATTCATACATATATATGTATGTATAAATATATGTATATGTGTAGATATATGTGTGTATATACATATATATATATATATATATATCAGGGATCTGTTTAGTAAAAAATTGGGTCCTTTAAAGGACTCTTCACAAAAATTTTCATTTCAAAAAAGGACCCTTCACAAAATTATTTTCCCTAAAACAGGACCCTTCACAAAATTATTTTCCCTAAAACAGGATCCTTCACAAAATTCTTTGTCTTAAAAATAGGTTTTTCACAAAATTTTTCCATCTTTAAACCAAGCATTTCACAAATTAATCATTTAAAAGTAAAATCTGACCTGTCACTTTTACATATTAAAGAAAATATGTGTATTTTATATCCATATATCTTCTTAAAAATGCGTAAACAAAAACCTGAATATAACGACCATTTCAAATTCACAAAATTATGATTAGATTTTTCACAAATATAAAAAACTGTTCACAATTTCACAAAAACGGGACCCTGTGAAAAAAGTCTGGACAGACCCCTGTATATATATATATGTATATATACAGTGGTGGCCAAAAGTGTGGACATTTTTTGAAAGTTTCATGTTTTTCAACTTTGTGTGCTTGTAGAATATATTAATTTTCACTTAAATACAAACGTTTATATATCAATTTGAAGGTAATTTAATGTAGAATTTAATAATAAAAACAGTATTACAATATCTGTATTACAAAAAAGTCATGCAACTAATAGTAAGATCTATCTTAGATTTGCATTTTTTTTAAAGTGATATTTACACAATCAATACTTAGTAGGATAACCCTTATTTTTTAAGACAGTTTCACAGCGTCTTTTCATCGAGTGAACGAGTGTTTGGAGTTCATCTTTCGTAATCGCATGGTGCCAAGAATCAATTATAGCTTCAATAAGTTGGTAGAATCCAGATTGAGCTAAAATCTCCCGCTGTGACCCCTACTAACCAACTGTAGATAATCAATGTGACAAGGTTGACAAGTAGGGTGAAAGCTAAACATTGATCCCCAAAACTGATCTCCAAAATTACGCCATTTTTGAGCTGTTTATGTAAAAAAAAAAAAAAAAGATTCTCCCTCAAAAACGATTTAGTGACCGTTAATTACATTTAACGATGTCCGATTGACATTTCTAAAACCATTAACTGATAAAAGAGAAACAGTTTCTTATCAGTTATTTATGGCTCCCTGTCATGACTGGCAGCGTCAAAGTTTATGGCAACCCTTTTTTTCCCTCTTCTACTACTGAGTAGGAGAGACGGTAGCAGTTGTTGGCGGGAGGCCAAAGGATTCGGATGTGTGTGTGCGGTGGGCACGTTATGAAAATATAGTAATTGTGTCGATAGAAGAGTAGTAATATAACTGCTGCTGCTGCTATAAATATTCATCTTTGTGTACATCTGTGTGCCTATTCTTCAATGTTTGTGATGTTTTGTGTGATGTTTCGTCCTATTAAATAAACTCGTGTTTAATCGTGAAAAAATGGCGACATTCCTGTGGTATGATGAAAGCAGAAGAACAAAATAGTATTAATAAAATATCGGTTCTAAATTATAAAAAGCTACGAGTGTGGAAGAACGAGTAGTAAGGTACTTATTAAAGGGTGTATGACACGCTCTCGTACGTAGAACAAGAGCTTGATTTACGAATGAAGTAAGTTGCATGCTTCCCTATGTTTATTCCTGAAGTATTAAAAAAGAACTTGCAGAATAGAATAATGTTTGAGAAATATTTATGAAGATTTATATATATCATTATGTATTATTATATATATCATTGGTAGTATGAACTTTATTTGAAACGAGATAATATAGATATTTATAGAGTGTATTTATAGTAGTAATAAATAAGTTCATAGTAAAAGTAAAATGTTTAATATTAAAGGTTTAAGGAAGGAAGATCTAATTGCTGTTGCCACAGAATTGGGCCTAAAAGTAGAGAGTGAGCACAGGATAATTGATTTAAAAGCATTAATTGAGTGAAATGATCAGTATTCAAAAGATAATGAATTTATAAAGGAATTTTTAAATACAACGGTGTCAGACCGCATAGAAAGAGAGAAGCGTGATGCAGAAGTCGCGAAAGTCGACAAAGAAAAGTCTAAGACAGAACATGATACGTTATTAGAAATTGAAAGAACTAAGCTAGAATTAGTTAAAGCGCAGATAGAAATGGCAAAAATGCAAAACGAGTATAGAAATATTGACACAGGGGGGGGATGGACCTAAGCCTAATTCGTTAGAAGCACTAATCAAAAGCGTCAAAACTTTGACTATTACAGTCCCCAGCAGGCCCGAATCATGGAATTTATTTTTTACGTCGCTCGAGAAAGCATTCGAAATTAAAAATGTCGCAGAGGAATTAAAGGTTGAGATTTTGTTTAATTTGGTGGGTGAAAAAGCAGCGCATTTGTTAGTGTTTCAAACACGGAAGAAATGAAAGATTACCAAAAGGTTAAGGCGTTAATCTTAAAAGAATTCCAACCCACACCAGAGGCCTGCCTCGAAAACTTTCTTTTTGCAAAACGATCGAGAAACGAGAATCATATGCAATTCGCGAGTAGACTTAGAGCCAATTGGGATTTCTATTGTGAATTGAGAAAAGTAAATGATTTTGACACGCTTAATGAGTTAATTGTCAGCGACAGATTATTAAGTTCACTAGATTCGGAGACGCGAAGTTATGTTAGGATAAAACAATTAGATAATTGGTTAAAACCAAGGCAAATAGCGGAAGTATGCGACAATTGGTTTTCGTCAAAGGGCAGAACATTTTCGGAATTATATGATAAACCGGTAAAACCCCGCAGTCATGACGAATCCGGAACTGGAAATTACAATAATGGAAAATATATACCACCCCATGTTAGAAATAATTTTAATTTTCGTAGCGATAAAAAATTAAACACACCAAAAGAATGTAGACTTTGTAAACAAACGATGCATTTGCGATTTTGTCCGAATAATAGAGAAAAAGATAAAATTGGAAGTTTCCAAAATCAAACGAAAACAGATTCTTTTGTCGGAGAAAAATAGGCAGGATGATAAAATAATTGCCAAGGTTGAATGTTTTGGAACCGAGCCAATAAGTACGCAACCACTTCAATTTGAACATTTGTGGATAAAAGGGAAAGAAGTTAAATGTATTATTGATAGTGCGGCAGAAATACCTGTAATAAACTCTAATGAATTACCGGATTCATTCAGAAATAATGAAAATTCAAAAATTCAGTTAATATCGGTTTCTGGAGAAAAAATAATTGCTAATCTTATGACACTACCCGTAGCTTTAAAATTCGGAGAGTCAAATTGTATATTTAACAACAGTGTAGACGTACTGTTTGCCGTTACGGATAAATTATATGGGACGTGTATTATAACACCGGCAGTTTACGAAATATTACAGTTAGCTAGTAACGAGGGGGGAAAGGAATGTTCTTCGGAAGATGATAGACAGAAATGTTCTTTGGCGCCAGTAAATGATACGCGATCGGAAAAGGGAAATGAAATTGAAAGAAAAAAGGGGGAAGGCAACCAAACAGAGGGGGATGATATAAATATTGAAAATTTATGCTGGCGAGGTGAAAATCAAAACTCGGAAAGAGAATTAATTATTAGTTGTATTGAAAGGAAAGATGATAACGGAGATTTGAATGCAGGTCAACGATCAGATGCAAGTATATACAGGGAGCAACAGAAGAGTTGCGAAACATTACAGGGTGCTTTCAAAGACGCGAAAAAAGGTAAAAACGGGTTCGTTATAGTAGATAATTTGCTTTATCATAGAGAAAGAGTCACGGGGGATTGTGTTACGCAATTAGTTGTACCAAAGGTAAGGAGGGGGGAAATTTTAAAAATCGTGCATGAATCGATTTTTGCTAATCATCTCGACATGAAAAAACAAAAGAAAGAATTCGTTATTCATTTTATTGGCCGAATATGTCACGGGATGTAGAGGATTATTGTAAATCTTGTAAAGACTGTCAGTTACGGAGCAGAGAAAGGGCTAGTGATCAGATACCCATCGTCCCAATTGAGAGACCGGAACTTCCGTTCGACGTTGTAAATATTGACATAATTGGAAAAATTGAACCACCTTCAGCGCGTCGACATCAATATGTACTTACCTTAGTGGATCAACATTCGCGGTGGCCGGAGGCGGTCCTGTTAAGAACAATTACGGCTAAAGCTACGTGCGATGCATTGTTAGAAATATTTATGCGAACAGGGATACCCCGCGTAATAGCGAGTGACCAGGGCAGGAATTTTGTTTCAGGTTTAATACAGGAGTTTTATGCTAGGCTAGGAGCGGCTCCTAGATTTGCGACGCCAGGACATCCGCAAAGCTCGGGATTAGTGGAGCGATATAATCAGGTTCTGAAGCGCATGCTACACCATATAATTCGGAGCGATTCCAAAAATTGGGATAAACACATTCCTTATTTATTATTTGCCTATAGAGAAATTCCGAATAGTACCACGGGAGTATCGCCATTCAAATTAATGTACGGAAGGGAGGCGAGGGGCCCATTAGCAGTATTGAAATCTACATGGTCGGGAGAAATACCACTACCCATAAATCTTGGAAAGAGCGCAACCGAATATCTTCAGGAGTTAAAAATTAATTTAGAAAGGGCGGCGGAGCAAGCAGCAATAGTAGCGGAAGTTAAACAGGGCTCGTATGCGAAGTACTCTAATCGGAGAGCGATTTACAAGGAATTTAGACCAGGAGACCAGGTATATCTATTAATCCCGGATTCCACGAATAAACTTTATGCTAAGTGTACGGGACCAGCCGAAATTGTAGCACGCTGTAAGCCTGATTCTTACAAAGTAAAATTAATAAACGGGAATGTTAAGAATATTCATGTAAATAAAATAAGAAAATTTATTCCTAGGGTACGGGCGGTGGGTGTAATCTTCGAAAATGAAGAAGAATTAGGAGAAGTCCATCCCACCCCTAGTGTGAATGATAATCCAAACTAGTTTAACATAGAAGAAGTAGATTTAAAGCACTTAGAAAATACAGAAAGAAAAGAGATGTTAGATCTACTATACAAATATAAAGATTTATTTTCAAAAAAGGTACAAATAGCTAAGGTAGGAGAGCACAAAATTAGATTAAACGGTGAAGAAATGAAAAAGGCATATGTTTATCGAATCCCAGAGGCGTTGAAGCCACAAGTAGATAAACAAATCGAAGAAATGCTAGAGTTAAGACTGATCGAAGAGAGTGATGCGGAGGCGCCACACCCGGTAGTGTGCGTGATGAAGAAAGATGGGGCCCTCCGACTGTGTGTAGACTTTAGAGCATTGAACGCAATCACAAAAACCGACGATTTCCCGATGGAAAACGCAACGGACCTTTTGTTCAATATTGGCAGGGCCAATGTAATAACTACAATCGACCTTCTAAAAGGATATTGGGCCATACCGCTGGAAGCAGAAAGCCAGGGTTTGGCATGTTTTAAGACTCACAGGGCTCAATATCGCTTCAAAGTCATGGCCTTTGGGCTCCGGAATGCAGCTGCGACCTTTCAGAGAGAAATAAATAAAGCACTTTCAAAATACAGAAACTTTGCAAGAGCTTACATCGACGATATCGCTGTTTTTTCAGAAACATGGGTAGATCATATTACGCATCTTGACACTATATTCTCAAAACTTCAGGAATTACGGTTCTCAGTCAACTTGAACAAGTGCACCTTTGCGAAAAACCAGATTAAGTATCTAGGACATGTCATCGGGTCCGGCAGCCATCGAACCGATCCAGAGAAAGTTGAAGCCATACGAAAATTGGCCGTTCCAGAAACAAAAAAACAACGTAAGAGTGTCCTCGGTTTATGTAACTACTACCGTGATTACCTGCCCAAGTATGCCAAAACAGCATACCCATTGACAGAACTTACCAAAAAGAACAGTCCTGAGAAATTGTGCTGGTCGGAGGAACATGACAAAGCGTTCAACGAACTAAAGAGGGGTCTCGTTGAGGCACCTAGTCTTTATACACCCGTTGTGGGGTTAGCATTCACCATTCAATGTGACGCATCTGCAATAGGCATCGGTGCATGTCTATCTCAAAAGAAGGATGAGAGACTATATCCAGTCAGTTATGCCAGTCAAAAGCTCACCAAAACTCAACAGGCTTGGCCGACCATTGAACGGGAGGCTTATGCGGTTATCTGGAGTCTAAAGAAGTTCGAGACCTGGATTTTTGGTTCACCCGTGGAACTTATCACCGATCACAACCCACTGACTTTCATCACCAAAAATGCTCCCCAGTCTTCCAAACTGCAGCGATGGGCTTTAGCCTTGCAGAAATACGACATCATTATTTCGCACTGTCCTGGTGCTAAGTTGACGAACGCTGATGCACTGTCTAGACTGGAGACAACAGACTAATAAATTGACTGTGGACTCTTCGTGAACAATCAATGACTGTTTTTTAAAAAAAAATTAACTTTTTGATAGTTCACTTTGCGTATGCTGCAGATGAAATTGTATTTCATATTAATTTGCATTCTGTTCCTCATTTGTTATTTGTATTTAGTATTATATATTATGAAACATTAATTGTATTTTTACATTGCAGTAGCTAGCAGGAGTTTCCAGAATTTTTCCGGAAAAAGTATAAGTATTGTTGTTTTGTATTTCTTTATATGTATATTGAGTTCCTCATGTTCATTAGTAGTTAATAGTAAAGGAGAAAGTGTATTGACAATGCCAGTCTGGATTTCAGATTGAAATAGTGGCATACCCCTTTTTCAATCTTAGGTGGGGGGTGTCATGCCTGGCAGCGCCAAAGTTTATGGCAACCCTTTTTTTCCCTCTTCTACTACTGAGTAGGAGAGACGGTAGCAGTTGTTGGCGGGAGGCCAAAGGATTCGGATGTGTGTGTGCGGTGGGCACGTTATGAAAATATGGTAATTGTGTCGATAGAAGAGTAGTAATATAACTGCTGCTGCTGCTATAATTATTCATCTTTGTGTACATCTGTGTGCCTATTCTTCAATGTTTGTGATGTTTTGTGTGATGTTTCGTCCTATTAAATAAACTTGTGTTTAATCGTGAAAAAATGGCTACATTCCTGTGGTATGATGAAAGCAGAAGAACAAAATGGTATTAATAAAATATCGGTTCTAAATTATAACAAGAACGAAAAATCATGCGTCAAGCATAGATTATGTAGCACTTTCCAACGCTTCTAAAATAATTTTACAAATCATTACCGTTTAATAAGCTGAAAGATGGCATCTAAGTAAACAATTTGGAAAACGCATAAGATATTTAACAAGAACGAAAAATCATGCGTCAAGCATAGATTATGTAACACTTCCCAACGCTTCCAAAATAATTTTACGAATCATACTCTTTAATAAGCTAAAAGATAACATCTAAGTAATCCGAATACTTTTATTCAGCGCTGTATAGGATCTATAGATTTGTATATATACTACATAGGATGCTAAATTTTAGTTCAGTTAGGAAACACGTAGCACAGTTTAAAATTCTCCGTCTGGAGTTAAATAATACGGAAATGTGTTCCTGAACTTTTGTGCTTCCCTGTATAGGATCTACAGAATTTATACACACCACGTAATATACAAAAAGCGATTTAAAATTAAAATCGCATTCAGTAACTTAAAACGCACTTGCAGGAATTATTGTAAACATACAGTAGAGAATTCTTTTGTGTGTCCCTGTAAATGAACGATGACTGCTATACACACAATATTCTGTAGTAAGTCTCTTGTAATGAACCTTATATAAATTTCAATGCGTTTAAAATAGTAAAACATTATTTAAATAAACCGCAGACGATTTTTCTCCATAGACGTAATGTAACGGAATTCTTTTGACTGTCCCTGTAAAGTAAGTATAAGTGCTATGCACACCCTATTCCATATTAAGCTTCTTCTAATGCACCTTAGTGATATATATAAATTTCAATGCGTTTAAAATAGTGAAACATTATTTAAATAAACCGCAAATGATTTTTCCCCATAGACCGCCATGTAACGGAATTCTTTTGTGTGTCCCTGTAAATGAACGATGACTGCTATACACACAATATTCTGTAGTAAGTCTCTTGTAATGAACCTTATATAAATTTCAATGCGTTTAAAATAGTAAAACATTATTTAAATAAACCGCAGACGATTTTTCTCCATAGACGTAATGTAACGGAATTCTTTTGACTGTCCCTGTAAAGTAAGTATAAGTGCTATGCACACCCTATTCCATATTAAGCTTCTTCTAATGCACCTTAGTGATATATATAAATTTCAATGCGTTTAAAATAGTGAAACATTATTTAAATAAACCGCAAATGATTTTTCCCCATAGACCGCCATGTAACGGAATTCTTTTGAGTGTCCCTGTAAAAAAACTATAAGTGCTACACACTTCCGTTGAAATAGGGAACATGCTATAGATAACGATTATAACATATAAAAATTGCAGGGCAATCCGAGCATATTTACGGGAGTTAGAGCACGGCCAGACGGCAGACGGCAGACGGCAGACGGCCAGACGGCCAGACGGCCAGACGGCAGACGGCCAGACGGCCAGACAAACCGAAGTCATAAACACTTTTCAACTAGGTTGGAAAGTGTTAAAAACGTAATTTCAGGAATTTTCAATATATACAACATTCGGAAAAATATCAGAATACTTTTATGTAGCCCTGTATATGATCTATAGATTTGCATATATACATAGGATGCTAAATTTTAGTTTAGTTAGGAAACGCGTAGCACAGTTTAAATTCTCCTTCTGGAGTTTCTGTCAATAAACGGAAATGTGTTCGCGAACTTTTGTGCTGTCCTGTATAGGATCTACAGAATTTATACACACCACGTAATAGACAAAAAGCTAGTTAAGATTAAAATCGCGTTCAGTAACTTAAAACGCACTTCCAGGAATTATTGTTAACAGACAGTAGAGAATTCTTTTGTGTGTCCCTGTAAATGAACGATGACTGCTATACACACACTATTCTGTAGTAAGCCTCTTGTAATGCACCTTAGTAATATATATATAAACTTCAATGCGTTTAAAATAGTGGAACATTATTTAAATAAGCCGCAGACGATTTTTCTCCATAGACGTAATGTAACGGAATTATTTTGACTGTCCCTGTAAAGTAACTCTAAGTGCTATACACCTACTATTCCATATTAAGCTTCTTCTAATGCATCTTAGTGATCTATATAAATTTCAATGCGTTTACGATAGTGAAACATTTTTAAAATAAACCGCAAATGATTTTTCCCCATAGACCGCAATGTAACGGAATTCTTTTGAGTGTCCCTGTAAGAAAACTATAAGTGCTACACACTTCAGTTGAAATAGGGAACGTGCCATAGATAACGACAATAACATATAAAAATTGCAGAGCAATCCGAGCATATTTACGGGAGTTAGAGCACGGACAGACGGCCAGACGGCCATACGGCCAGACAAACCGAAGTCATAAGCACTTTTCAACTAGGTTGGAAAGTGCTAAAAAGCTACGAGTGTGGAAGAACGAGAAGTAAGGTACTTATTAAAGGGTGTATGACACTCCCAATCTGTTATTATTTCCGGAAATTATACTTTCTCAGAAAAAAAGTGTTACGTTCCTTTTAAAAAATAAGATACTTTAGCAAAACATAGGTGAAATTTTCCCACAAAATTTCATATGTATGTGTGGATGATTGCGTGTAAATTAAAATTTTCTCGCTTTTTCTGGTTCCCAAAGCTCTCACCTTTGTAAAATTAGGAATTTTTTTTTTATTTATTGTTATATTACTATTTATTTGAACTCACAGTATTCTGTAAAATATTCGAAAAGTCAAGTGGAACCACTCCGATTTTTTTAAGTAACTGTATTGAAGTATTGATTGTATTATGCATCTCTCAAAATTTCGCTTAGAAATTTATAATAGGTGTATAAGCTAACATTTTGGAGACAAACACAATTTTTTTTTTTCATGTTATAGTTCTTAAAACTTTAATTGACCCGTTTATATCGCACTTATTTAATTGTACCGGGCAGACGCGATATAACGAGGAGTCACTGTATTATTTAATCCGTGTCTTTAATTTCGAGTATAAATTGAATATTTTGGCAAAATCTGAAAGTAACGAAGTAGTGACTACTTTTGAAAAGTAGTTTGTAGTCGCTACTTTTTAAATAAAGTAGTTGTAGTTGTAGTTAGCTACATTTCCGATAAAGTAGTTTTCATGACTGCAATTCATGATTTTTCCAAAAAAAAGAAATCCTTTACAATACGTTACTTTGCCATGAGCACCGAACCCGATTATAGAAAACTCACAGCTTTTTTAAGCATGGCAGAAAGTGCGATCTAGTGAATTTATTAAAAAAAATTATAATTTTTTTCTTTTTCTTTTTTTTAAGATATAGCAGCAGGAATAGAGAAAAAAAGTCCTTCCGGCCTGTACCGGGAGGAAAAGGTAGCTTTCCTATATCTTCGTTTTAAAATTTTAGCTAATGTTACACGAAAACAGCAAGTTAAAATGCAAAGAAACGTTTATAAAAGATTCGTTAATACTGAATTTGAATAAGAAATTCGCAAATTCTTGAGCAATAGCCAAATTGGCTTCATTTATGAAGACGTATTTTGGTCGCCAAATTTGGCGATATTTCGCCAAATGTCGCCAATTTTACCAATTTTGTCGCTAACGGATATGAATATATAGTTTTATACGTATGATTGGGAAAATTGTTACAACAATGAAAGAAAATAATTTGCGAGTAATCACGTTAATGTGCTGTTTTGTTTCAAAATGTCAGCCACCCTAGAATTTCAAACTGCTCTATCTCAGCCATTTTTTAAGATAGAGGTAAACCAAAAAATGCTCTGGAATCCTTGTATCAAGGCCTAAAACGTAATTAAAAAATAAATTTGAATTTTTAAATTTTTTGTATATTTATTTTAGATTTTAAGATAATTTAAATCTTTAAATGGCCGCCATCTTGAAACAAAATGGCGGACCAAGCTGGCCAACGAACTCGGTCGAGACATTCGTTAGCTTAATACACACAATTAGTTTCATCAAAATTGATTTTATAAATACGAGCGTTATCGTATGACATAGGTCAGATATATATATATATATATATATATATATATATATATATATATATAAATCAACATTTGAACGGAGGGTGGTTTTGGGGTCTGGGGGTCATGATCGGTGAAAATATATCGAAATTTTCCGGAACTGATTTCCTCCGAACGGCTGCAATAGGTAGCTTTATACTTTTAGGTAGCTTTATACTTTTAGGTAGCTTTCAATACAAAAAAGTCCTTCCGGCCTGTACCGAGAGGAAAAGGTAGCTTTCCTATATCTTCGTTTTAAAATTTTAGCTAATGTTACACGAAAACAGCAAGTTAAAATGCAAAGAAACGTTTACAAAAGATTCGTTAATACTGAATTTGAATAAGAATTTCGCCAAATTATTGAGCAATAGCCAAATTGGCTTCATTTATAAAGACTTATTTTGGTCGCCAAATTTGGCGATATTTCGCCACATGTCACACATTTTGCGAATTTTGTTGCCAATTTTGCCAAATTTGTCACCAATGCCGCGAATTTTGGCGCTAACGGATATGAATATATAGTTTTATGCGTATGATTGGGAAAATTATTACAACAATGAAAGAAAATAATTTGCGAGTAATCACGTTAATGTGCTGTTTTGTTTCAAAATGTCAGCCACCTAGAATTTCAAACTGCTCTATCTCAGCCATTTTTTAAGATAGAGGTAAACCAAAAAATGCTCTGGAATCCTTGTATCAAGGCCTAAAACGTAATTAAAAAATAAATTTGAATTTTTAAATTTTTTGTATATTTATTTTAGATTTTAAGATAATTTAAATCTTTAAATGGCCGCCATCTTGAAACAAGATATCCATATATATCTCTATAATAAAACCGTAAGTCATGTGACTGTCATCAACAGTTCCGGGATGCCCGTATCGCTTTTTCATATGCCAGGCGGCCATTTTTATTCAAAATTATTTTTCGAATAAAACTGCATAAAAGTTACATTTTTAGAAAGATCGTTCAAAATAAATTAATATTTGAGAGATGACTTACGTTCAATTAGGTACATATTCTGCAATAACTTCAGTTGAAATTAGCTAATTAGCTTCGCAGTTCAAATTCTCTATCCATGAAAGTAAACAAAAAAAAAAAGATTCATTCGTCGTGAAGTTTTAAAATATTAAACCAATAACCATGGAGATAATCGTTCGTAAAATAAGTTTTCCATGAATGATTTTTTGGAGCGCTGCCTGGTGTCAAAAAAGTAATTCGCACCAGGACCTGTAAGACCATCAAAGTTTACCATAATTCTGCTTGATGAAGTGCTTTACAACTCAACTTCCTTCGGAATCTTTTCTTGACAAAGTTGAATGTAAACAAATACAAGTCATATAATAATATTTAATGAATCAAATTTCGAAACGAATTGTCAGTTAATTTGATATTTATGTATTATACGTGGCAGGAAGAGAGATCACCTAAAATGATTGTTAATTGCCAATCATATTTACCATTGTTAATGACCAATCGCGTTCCAAATAGTAATTTAATATACATTTATAAAATACATAACATCATTAAATACTTTTATGTTATTTGGGTGCAAATCTCGCCAATATCATTTTTAAAATCGCCAATACCAGCTTTTATTCTTCACGTGTTCAAATTAGAAACGATACTTTGATTCTGAAATCAAATGTTTTGATTTATGATATTATTTTCTGGTACTTTTCCGTTATACGGACACCATTGTCGCCAAGCATACATTTACATACATTTACATACATACATTTACATACATTATGCATTAGCATACATTTTGGCATGGTGTCCATATAACGGAAAAGTACCTATTTTTTATTTATCTATTTTCTATTTTAAATGAAAAATGTGAACGGCATGCATTTTAAATTGGAAAAGCTTTCGCAGCGGTTGGCGCGATTTTTTTTGCGCCATCTTGGCGAGAAAATCCCATTTTCAGACACCTGTTAGAGATTGCTAAAACAGCATGTTACTTTTATTTTATTATGAAATAAGTCATTTTGTATTTTAAAAAAAAACACACAATTTTATTTAAAAACACACACAATCATTAATTTGTTATAAAACACACAATATTTAATTTATTATAAAGCATGCGGAATCTGCTCTACCAGGTTGCCATACGAAGCAAAATCTAGCCGAAAACTCCGGGTTGGCCAGGCATAAAATCGCCATTTTGGCGCCAAAATGATACCCCGGTGCGTCTGCGACAACTGTACCCAAAAGGACCCATCATTAAAAATGGTTAATAATATAGAATTAAAGTAAAATAATACAGAAAATTCATTTTTTATACACTTACTAAACACATAAAATCATATTGATGGTTTTTAGATTAGACATTTACGATGGAAGTTTTATTTGGGGTATGTTATATCCACCGGAATGAATATGAGATATATATTCTAATCACATATTATATACCCATGAGTATACTATACATATCTATATCTACTATATCCATAGAACCGTCTTCAACAGTCTTTTATATTTCTACTACGTAATATTAACTATAGAGTTACAATATAGAGAGAAAAAACGGGTTGCTGTAATTAGAATTATAGGTGCCAACGTTGGCGCGGCGTATTTTACCTGTTACGAATCTTAATAGTCAGTAGACATTAAGCAGACATGCCGAAATAAGAGAATTACGCTATTATAAAAACTCCTGAACTATATCAAGAAAGGGGAGCAGAGAAAAACAAAGTCGTACAAGGCATCTAAAAGGAAGTTCGTGAATTTTAATCAGATTGTACGTCATGGGTCAAAAGTCCTGACAGAAAATATGGTTTAAAGGGAATGCGATTATCAAAACTGTCCTTCAAAAGTGCAATTTTCCACCAAACCATACTCGAAAATTACGTGTAATAATATGTAGCCCGATTATGGCACATAACTCAAGACGTTTTAGATGAGAATAATGATAGATTTTATCATCTTTCGCAATCGAGTCTACAGCCAAAGTTAACGAAAAACAAAAACAAATATTAGCAACAATATGGTTCAGTGTAAATGTGGATATCATTAAAGACTTTCACAAAATAGACTTCATTGCATCAAATCGTATTAACTAAAATACGCCAATTGGCAATGGACCCAATTACGAAAAATTACTTAATATGTTTAAGAATCTCCGCCTTAGCGAACATATTGCAACTGATAAGCAAACGGACATGAAGGACAAATGCTTAAGTGGGTTAAGCGGTTTTTATCATGGAAGATAAAATACATAACAACAAAAAATATGCAAAATGCTACCATGATCGCAAAAGTTCTTGATTTGTCTATTAGAATCTTTCGGTTTGGCGAAGGATTAAGGAAAAAAATTAAATTATGAATAAAAGTAACGTATTACAATGCTTAACATACAGTTAAGGGAGACCAAACTGGTCGCCAGTGGCGGCTAGTATATATATATCTGACCTATGTCATACGATAACGCTCGTATTTATAAATCGATTTTGATGAAACTAATTGTGTGTATTAAACTAACCAATGTCTCGACCGAGTTCGTTGGCCAGCTTGGTCCGCCATTTTGTTTCAAGATGGCGGCCATTTAAAAATTTAAAACTAAAATAAATATACAAAAAAATTAAAAATTAAAATTTATTTTTTATTCAAGTGTTAGGCCTTGATACGAGGATTCCAGAGCATTTTCTGGTTTACCTCTATCTTAAAAAATGGCTGAGATAGAGCAGTTTGAAATTCTAGGGTGGCTGACATTTTGAAACAAAACAGCACATTAACGCGATTACTCGCAAATTATTTTCTTTCATTGTTGTAATAATTTTCCCAATCATACGCATATAACTATATATTCATATCTGTTAGCGCCAAAATTGGCGACATTTGGCGAAATATCGCCAAATTTGGCGACCAAAATAAGTCTTCATAAATGAAGCCAAGTTGGCTATTGCTCAATAATTTGGCGAATTTCTTATTCAAATTCAGTATTAACGAATCTTTTGTAAACGTTTCTTTGCATTTTAACTTGCTGTTTTCGTGTAACATTAGCTAAAATTTTAAAACGAAGATATAGGAAAGCTACCTTTTCCTCCCGGTACAGGCCGGACTTTTTTGTATTGAAAGCTACCTAAAAGTTATTTAAACTATCTTCAAGTTCAAGCAAGTACAAGAAAAAAAAAGAAAAGAAAAGAAAAGAAAAACTGAAGCTGGAAATTGTTCTAAACAAACAATTTTTAAAGGGGAAAAAAACGACTGCAAAGGGCATTTTTTACATTCATTTCAGTTAATCTCTGTCTATTATCCGTCCGTTCTCTAATATTCGTAAATATACTTTATTTGTATTTTCGTGTAATTGGTATATGATATTCAGGTCTAATATGGGACATTCTCAATTGAAAATGCAGCTTGTAGCATTTACAGATCGTAAACAGGGACACGCAAACAAATTCCATAACATTATGGGATGTTTGCAGTATAACTTAATGATATTACACTACTTCAAACATAATAAATTTGATTTGCGTACTACAACATGCTTAAAGAACATGGTCTGTATAAGATTTATCGGTCATTTAAAAGGACACAAAATAATTCGATTACAGTACTATTCAAGAGCGGTGATTGCTGGAAATAGGTTTTCAGCTGTGTGATGTTTTTTACGCTTAACTAAATTATAGTATATTACGTAGTTAAAAAAAAAATCTGCAGCTTACAGCATATAGGCTGTACAAAAAAATTTGTAGATATTGCCGTTTGTGGGCGTGCGTTGCTTAAATGGTATTTTGAACTGTGTTATTTACTTTTCAGTTAAACTATATTAGATTACCCTAAGAAATGTTTGTAAAATCTAAATAAACTCATATATATATATACAGGGTGTTCCGTTAAAGGGGTCCAATATTAATAGGGGTAATAGAGGAGATCACATGGAGCATAATACAGTATATAAAGCCTGGTCGGATCTCAATAGTTTTCAAGTTACAGCAAATAGAATGAAAATTCGGAAAATTGTAAAAGAACCCTCATTGCTAAACTATCGATAATGCTACATAAAAACGAAGCACATATTTAGAAAGAGCAGAAAAAAACCTACAAAATGACATCAATTGTATTAAAATAGCAATATTTATTGACGAGTTACAAGCCCTGAAACAGTGAAAAAAGTACGAAATCCAATATACATCAAAATAGTTAATCGTTAATTCCAAAAAGACAACTCTAGCTACAACAAGGAAAATGTAGTAAAATTTGGTCCATTCCGAAAACTTTCGAAAAAGCTTACAATGAACCATATCGGTTTAATTGTGTGAGAGAAATTAATCAGTTTCTTAGTTACAACTCCGCTTTCTTTGACACTAGCAAAGGTTAAACTCCGCCCATCACGATTGGAAACACCGCCTTTTTAATTACTCTCAACTATACATTTTCGATCATACTTCTTCTGAGATGCAACATTTTTAATTATTCAAGAGTTGAATGAACCAAAATAACTTTACAATAATAGTCTACATTTTAAAGTGGTCTTTTATTGATATAAAGCTTAAGTTAAATTCCTTAAAATTAAACTGGTGGTGAAAATTCGGAAATAATTAAAAATATTGCGATTTGTAACTATGCAAGAAGTTTCAGTACATGTTTTACATGGACAATTATTGTATGTATATGTGCATCATAATTTATGATAGGAAATAATAATAACAAATAGCATAATAATTTTATTAATTATAAATTTAAAAAAGACACTAAATTTTAAATTAATTCGTACAAACTTTGTAATTTACAATTTGAGTACACCACAGTCTGTGACTTACAAAATACTGTGCCAAAAAGTGTTGAAAATAAAAGAAAAATGACAAATAAAGAATTACATTCCACGTACTTTATGACATATGTGAAGCATAGTCTTCTGGCCTGCGCTGCACAGTTCAATGTCGGAAGGCAGACGAACGGACATTATTATAATAGGTGTTCGAAGTTGCGCCCATTAACAGAATCGCACAGCCGACAGCGACGTCGTAAAGATTGGCGAACACGCCGAAAAACTCCGACGGAGTTGGGAATGTCTCCTGCAGCGACAACGATTCGCGCTAGTAAATCCTCCGGTGTATCCACAGGCGTTTCATACACCAGCGATTTAAGGTGTCCCCAAACAAAAAAGTCTAACGGATTGAGGTCTGGAGAGCGTGCAGGCCAAGCAACAGGTCCACTGCGTCCAATCCATTTCCCAGGATATGTTGAATTGAGGTGATTGCGAACACCTATGAAAAAATGTGCCGGTGCGCCATCGTGCATAAACCACATATTGTGGCGCAATGTTGCTGGCACATTTTGCAGTAACTGCGGTAAGATATCCCGTAGGAAAACCAAGTACGTACTGCCATTGTTGTGCGTTCGACGGGAAAACAGTGTGCGGATTTGTATATGACCATGTGTGCATATTGTGCGTGTTTACCACGCCCTCTCTCGTAAATGTTGCTTCATCAGTAAATAAAATATTTTCCAGAAATTGTGGATTATTTTCTGTTACATTAAGCAACCAGCGTACGAATTCTGTCCGCTGAGCACAATCTGTTACTGATAACAGTTGTACCCGCTGCACATGAAAGGGGTGCATGTTTTCTGCACGCAGAACACGCCACACACTTTGGTGAGAAACACCGACTTCAGACGCAGCAGCTCGTGTACTCGTGGAGGGGTTATCTTTAAAAATATTCAGTACATCTTCTTCCATTGCAGGTGTTCGTACATGTCGAGGTTTCCCTGCATCAATGCTTGCTGTATTAAACGATCCAGTCTCCCGTAATCGTCTATCGATTTTTATGCAGAGTTTCGAACTTGGGCAACGTCTCCTTGGAAATTGCTCACGGTACATGTGCTGTGCTAGACATGCATTTCCATGAGCTTGCCCGTACATCAGATGCATGTTCGCATATTCTTCGTTAGAGTATTCCGGCATAATTATTATACATCAACTTACTACAATCCCACTTACAACAGCCTCCCTTTAACATAACGCCCACTGATGACTGCTGTTTTATTACACTTTTCTTCCTATACACATAGAAAATTTGCATAAAAAGTACTTCTTCTTCATCATCCTGAAAGTTCATGGAGGAAACGCAGCAGTCATGGAGTTTGCTTTAAGACAAGGCGAGAGCTGCACAATATATCATTCACTTGACCAGACTGAATAATGAAAGGGTATTGATAGAGGTTGATCAGAAATGTATAATTGAAAGATATTAAAACGGGGTGTTTACGATCGTCATGGGTGGAGTTTCGCTCTTTCCGAGCGTGCAACAGTACAGAGTTGTAACTAGGGAACTGCTTGATTTCTCCCATACAATTAAACTGATATGGTTTATTGTCAGCTTCTTCGAAAGCTTTCGGAATGGACCAAATTTTATAACATTTTCCTTGATGTAGGTAGAGTTGCATTTTTGGAATTAACGATTAACTATTTTGCTAAATATTTGATTTTGTATTTTTTCACTGTTTCAGAGCTTGTAACTCGCCATTAATTCTCAATATTCTAAAACAACTTATGTCATTTCGTAGGATTTTTTCTGCTATTTCTAAATATGTGCTTCGTTTTTATGTAGCATTATCGATAGTTTAGCAATGAGGGTTTTTTTACAAATTTCCGATTTTTCATTCTATTTGCTGTAACTTGAAAATTATTGAGATCCGGCCAGGCATTATATACTGATTTATGCTCCGTGTGATCTCCTCTATTACCCCTATTAATATTGGACCCCTTTAACGGAACACCCTGTATATATATTATGCTTGCTCTAAATAAATTGGACATATTACTGTTTATGGATGGTGATTGTCGGAAGTACGTTTTTAGCTATGCTATACGTCTTATAGCTGAAATAAATTTCAGCATATTGTCTAGTATATGTAAATATTTATAGATCATACACAGGGCTGCAGAAAACAATACGAATGTATTACAGTCGATGGACGGAAATTGCTGAAATTTAATTTTAAAGTGTTATGCATTTTCTCGAAATTAAATTCTAGCATTGTGGTCCTGTATAAAAATATAAGGGTTGCACAAATAAATTTGAATACAAAACCGCATATGGGTGGTAAAACTTAAAATTGCTTTTCAACTGTATTGTGAGTTTTCTTCTTTCATCGTATCCAAAGATGAAATTGCGTTTAAATATTCTGGAAGTTTTGGAAATAGTTTCATCTATGCGTGAAGCATGAATTTTTTTTCTTGTTCTTTAGTTACAACATTTTGCAGTTGTCTGATCTTAATGTTCATTCTTTTACGAAATATATTTATTCATATATACAATAGATTTATTGTTTATTAATAACTGTTTCTGTGAAAAGGAATTTTTTTTTAGTTAAAAGCAAAAACAGCATGTAGATTTTCATTGTATTCTGCCTTTTAGGTAGATTTCGTAAGAAATATTACCTATTACATTCTCCTCTAAGTTGGAATTTTTGAAAAAATTTTGCAGATCTACGCCGATTATGACTCCCAGAAACCAACCCCCCCCCCCCCTCCCAGTTCAAAACTTTATGTATCTATCTATGTCACTTTTTTATGGACACGATAACGTCAATAATTCTGCACAAGTCTCTTCCAAACGGATACATAAAAATAAGGGGCATAAAATCTCGGTCAAGTTCGTTATTGGGCAAAATCAAATCAAGGGGGGGAGAAGTGGGGGCTTTTTGTGAAAACAGAAAAAAACATACTTTCTTAATTATGATACGTATCGAATCCGTTTAAAGTTATTATTACTTCTAGGAAAAGGGCTGAAAATTTATATATGACAGATTTTTCATATCATCAAAAATGGTCCCAAGGGGGGGGGGGAGTGGTTTTTAGAAGAAAAAAATTCATAACTTCGTCAATTTACAAGATATCAAATCCGCTTAAATTTAGAATAAATCCTCTTAATATTATCTAAAAGTTTTATACTGACAAGTTTTTTTTATAGAAAATAAATAAATAAATACTGCAAAAAAGTTAGGTTTCAAAGTGGGCGGTTCCAACTACCGCATCATGGCAAAAAGGTAATTTCTTCCGCAATTCCCAACAAACAGGCGCCCCATGGTCTGCGTCTTCGAAATCTACCTGTGCCTGCAGGCCGAGCCATCATGGATTTTTTTTTAAATATAAGTGTTTGTTTTTAACAGCTATTTCTATAGACGGCATATACTGCCGATAGCCATTTTAAAAGCATCAGAATTTACATATTATTTATTATTTTTCTCCTCTCAGAGTATTTAGAATTTTTCTGTAAACATGTTTTCGCTATAATCACAAATGGTTAACAGGTGCATATGGCATTTCTGAAACCATTTAACTGATCAAAGAAGGAGCTTTTTTTTGTCATTAATTATACTTAATGCTCGCGAACTGATAAAAATCGTTGAAATGGCCTCTGTACAGTATAAAGCATGCCATCCGGTTAGTTATTGTACTGGAACCCTCAAGTGAAGTACGTGTTTGTAGTTCAAGAATGGCCGAAATTAGTTATATTAAAAGTGAGCATGGAGGTTTGCTTCTAAATTACGAAAATTACCTATTTCGATTTAATAGAAAGTATCAAAATACAGAATACTGGAGATGTGTGACAGACAAATCCAGAACGAGAGTTAATATAGAAAACAACAATATTAGAAGTAAAATCAAATGTCAAATCATTCCAGAAAATCTATATAAAAAGTTTTCTTTTGAAATTTTCGATTTAATCGGAAAATAACACAATTTCTAATTTACAGCATTGACAGAAAAATGAGATATTGCAGACACTAAGGATTTCAAGAAAAATGTTTTGAATAGCTGTGGGAAAATATATCATATTAATGAAACTGCATTGAATATTTATTTATTATTGTAAATTAAAATATTCTTGATAAAGATAGTCAAGAATTCATTGAGTAGAGCAGTTTATTTTTTTTAACATAAGAATAAGACATAGCTCTTACTAATGATGCTTAAATTATAAATAATTTAAATTTTCTACAGAACGAACTGCAATTATTTACTTTAAATTAATTTATTATTTATATAGAATCCGATAATATTAGAGAAATCGAGACAAATGTACCTGAAACATGACAACTTTTTCTTCATTCTTTCATCAAGGTACTGCAAATTGTATAAAAAATTTTATTTAATATTTCAAAAGTATTAATAATATTTTTATTGGGTCTTTAAAGGGGGGGCAACCTTGAAAATGTGTAGCATCAAAATAAACAAATTAAAATCAGTGTTTGATTTATATTTTTTTGTATTCATAAATTATCCGGATTCATCTTAACCTGTATGAGTAGGATTTAAATATGATCCAATTATCAACTAAATGTTAATAATTTTATATAGTTATAAAATATCAACAATGAGTAAAGTGTTCCTTATGGATTATTTTTCCCTCAACCCCTTCCATATTTCTCAAATATGTTAACTTTTTATTTTTATTATTATTATTATTTTTTAATAAATGGGTATCTATATGAAACAAAAGGAATAATTATCAAAGTTATAATTATCAAATGCAATATTAAGGGCAAATATCAAGAAATGTTCAATTTACGGAAAACTTATCTATAATTCTAAGTAATAATTGATATAAATGAAAATGAATACATATATATGTGTACTTTTAGGAGAATGGTTTTTATTAAGGCTGTTCTCAAATCCAAACGAGATTCTTTCGGAAGCATTTTTAAATTGATTTTTATTCGCAAATATATCAAATTGGCAAGTGTTCTTATTAAAAAACTATGTAATCGAACTGTATTTTTTTCATTTTTTGACAAAAGAAGAAGATTTTTCAGCAAATGCTGTCAAAGTTGTCATTTTGAACCGAATATCGGCACGTGACAGCGCAGGAATGAAAAATAAATCTACCGTCCTAAGACAATAATAGCTTATAACTCAAGATGTAATTCATTTATCGTAAAATTAAAAAACTGTTTGATTACAAACCTTATTAATAATCATACTTGCAAATATCATTATGCAAGTATGTAAAATAAGTCATTAGGTGTGTCAGAAGTTTGTCGTTGTTGAGCGGGGAAAATATTTTCTTGAGAACCGCCTTATAATAATAATTAATTTTAAATTATTTAGAAATTTCAGGGAAAATTTGTAAAAAAAATAATTTATAATTATTACTATAATTTTTTTACTATTATGTTTTTGGAAATCAAATTAAGCTGTTTTATGAAAAATTAACTTATCTTGTTAATAAAACTCATAATATTGCTTTTCAAGAACTAATAGGTAATGTTTAATAATATAAAGTATTAAAAAGAAATATAATCCATATAGTTTTTAACATTTTCCAACATAGCTTAAAAGTATTTGTGTCTCTTCTTTGTCCCTCATTCTTTTTGACAGTTTGTCCCCGCTCTAACTTTCGTAAATATACTTGAATTTCCACGATTTAGATATACGTTATCGAGGCTATATATTCCCTATTGATATTCAAAATGAAGTAGATAGTTATAGCTCGTTAACAGGGATAGACAAAAGTTTTCGTTTACATTATGGTCAGTGGGGAAAAAATCATTTGCAGTATATTTTAGTGATGTTATGAAACAGCAAATATGATGGAATTGGTATGTGTCCCTGAGGTGGGCTACAGTATACTTTCTATAGAGTATGAAGTAAGTAGCATATATGTAGTTCGTTTATAAAACTATGAACACTAATTGCTGGAAGTGCGTTTTCAGTTGTAGTACGTTTTTTTAAATGTAACTAAATTTTAACGCATTACGTGATAAATATAGGAATTCTATAGATCATATACAGAGCTTTACGAAAGAAATCATAAGCATTTCACTTTATGGGCAGAGCCCGATTAAGATTGTCCAGGGCCCAAAGCCTAGCAGATTTTCAGGGTCCCCCTCTAACCAAAATAGTAGCTAGAAATGTTTTTTTGGAGTGTATTCTGCAATTTTTCTGCATTTTATGAAAATGGCCATGAAACTCGGGTTAATATAAATTTTCTTTTGCTGCTTGATACTATAATACTTTAAATATTTCTTTAAAAAAGTTCCCCATAAAAAAAATTTGTCAACAGCATTTCTATTTAAACTGTTTGCAGAGAACAGAAAAGTACAGGCAAGGCATTTGTATCTATTTAGACGTATATCTGTTTCTGAGATATCGAAAATTGAAATAAAATTTCTTCTAGGAGAATTTTTTCCTAAATAATTTTACTCATTTTGGAGCATCCGTCTCCAATGGGCCCAAGGCCGTGGCCTACTTGGCCTGTGCGGTAATAAGGACCTGTTTATGGGAGTGAATTCCTAAAGCGTGTTTTTAACTGTGTTAGGCATTTCCAGCTAAAACATATTTTATTATTCTAAGAGATTCTTGTAGAATAGAAATAAATTCATATGGCTGCGTAAAAGAAATTTAGATATATTGCCACCTATGGATGGTAAGTGCATTTTTAGTTTTGAGTTTTCAAGCTGAATTTAATGTTAGTATACTACGTGATGTGTATAAAGCGTATGAGATATAGGTTCACTCTATTAGCGCCTCTCCCCCCCCCCCCCAAAAAAAAAAAAAAATAACAAAAAAAAAAATCGTATTAACATCTATGGAAGGGCTTCCTGAAAATACACTTTTAATCGGTTTGCACGTTGTTTAGCTCAACCAAATTTTGCTGCATTATTCATATACATTGTTGCTCTAAAGGATACTGATACATGAATGTAGTGTCATGAATGTAGTATAAGTAGCATTTCCCTAAAAAAAACTTTTTTAGTTGTTTTAAACTTTTTCCAGCTCATTGAAATTTTAGTTTCATTATCTAGTATGTTTAAAGCCTTATAGGTTATATACTGGGTTGCACAAAATGATTCTCATACATTATCTGCTATGGGTAACAATTCTTAAAAATGGATTTTTAACTTCGTTCTGTGTTTTAAATTGTTTATTTAGATGTCTCATTGCATTGTATGAAAGAAGGAAATTTCTTAACAGTATTCAAATAATGATGGAAAATGTTTCATAATCTATAACCGATGTACGAGTTTTCGTTCCAGTTTTTCTTCTCTTGTAATGGTGTAAAGAGGTACAGTTCAAATTTTTTGAAATTAAAGGACAATATAAATTTTTAAATTCTTAAGCTAAAATTATACTGTGTATCCTAAAATGCATCACGGCAAAATTTCTGAGACATTTCCAATCAGCACCCTAGCTAGAGTTTTTTTCATTTTTTACAAACTTCCGTCATTTGTTGCCATCCTGACTGAATGGCTTGAATGAAGGCTTTGAACATATTTATCTCAACCACTTCCCCACCATTTTAAAAATTCCTCGAAAGCCTAGGATTTTGACAAATTTTTATTTAAGGAGAGGGCTATAATTTTTTACAAAAATGCCTCGAGACTCCCCCTCCCCCCCCAAGTTTTAAAGCCCAGTTATATTATGCCAATACGTTTTTTCTTTTTTATATGAAGACAAATTTCCTTTCACAAAATAGCATGAAAGTCGATTTTTGATCGATTATAACTCAAGATGGAATAAATTTATTGGTAACTGAAAATAGCTATTTGATTCCAAATCACTTGCATTAGTTATGTCCGCAATTTTCATGCTTTTACTTATAAAAAAACAGTGAACAAATCAAAAAATTTAGCTTTGTTAAGAGGGAAAAATATTTGTAATAAATAAAACGTTATTTTATTTTATGTAATTGATTATATTTATGTTAAAAATTCTTAACTGCATTTTATTTCAAAAACAAAACAAACCAGTTTCAGCCTTTTTTTTTATTCTTTATATAAATAGTTAGAGAAATTCGAAGTCATTTTTACAGGAAGAACAAAAAAAAAAAAAAAAAAAAAAAAAAGGAGAAAAGATCTATTTAATGGCTGTTCATTTCCTGTTTGCATTCACTAATCGGTTATGATTACGGGGGGTCGGTTTCAATGATCACCGGTTTCAAGTAGTAAAGATTCTAAGCATCAAAATGGCGGTTCGGTTTTTTAAAATAAAATAAATAGAAGGAAAATACTTCCTTACTGATAGATTAAGTACTTGATTGATAATGATGGAGAGATTTATACCACGAGAGATTTTAGCTCAATCTAGGTAGAATCCAATAAGTTGTCTTTTATTGGATGGACGTTTTTTTCGTACAAGAATTTTCAAACGTCGCCACAAATTTTCAATTGGATTGAGATCAGGGCTGTTTCCTGGCCATGGTAATATATCTATGCCTTTATTTTGAAACCATGCTTTGAATACTTTTGCTGTGTGGCATGGAGCTGAATCCTGCTGAAAAATAAATGGTGCGTTGTTGGGGAAGAGATCCCTGATGGAAGGTATCAATTTTGGTTCTAGGACAGTTTCGATGTATTTTTCGGCATTCAGGATGCCATCAATCACTTGATTTCTACCCACACCATCTGCAGACATACATGCCTAAATCATGACATTTGTTGGGTTTTTGTAGTTGTTTCAATGCAATCATGATGAAGTGCTTCTCCTACTCTACATTTCACGTATTTTCTATCATCACTACCAAAGAGCGATATTTTACTCTCGTCGCTCCAGATTACTTGCTTTCATTGATTTTCTGCCCATTTAATTTTTTTTTTGCCCACTTAACTCGTTTTTCGCGTTGCTTTTGATTTAAATATTGTTTTTTCCTTGGAATTCTAGCTTGTAGTCCAAATCCTGATAACCTTCTTCTTATTGTTCTTGAACTTATTGCAATACCCGCTGCATTTATTTCACATCTAATGGCATCTGATGAAATTTTTCTATCTGGAAGGCATAGCCGTTTAATTTTTCTATCGGCAGTAGCACTTGTGCATTTTTTTCGGCCTGATTTGGCCTTATTTTCCACTGATTTCGTTTTTTCATAACGTAAACAGAACTTTCGTACACCAGAACAAGCCACTGAACCACCCACTTGTCTTGCAATTTCAGCATAAGAGAGGCCATTTTCTCTCAATATGACAATTCGGCTTCTTTTAGTAGATGTTCAATTAGTTCTTCTTGTTGATGACATTGTTTAAAATTAGTTTAAGTAAAAAAAGGACTTTAAATATTCAAAAACAGCAATACTCTATTTAATTGTACTAGTATGCATCATTCCACAAAATATTTCACTCTTTTACCATCCAAATAACCTAAACTATAGTTACAGACATTTGATTGGTCCTCAGAACAGTGTTTGTGATTGGCTAGTAAGCTTTTATTACAAAACACGTCCTTATTCAAAACGATTTGTGTTTGTTTGTTATACTAAAATGAGCTTAACTTTTTTTGTAATACAGATATTGTAATGCTATTTTTATTATTAAATTCTACATTAAATTACCTTCAATTTGATATATAAACGTTTGTATTTAAGTGAAAATTAATATATTCTACAAGCACACAAAGTTAAAAAACATGAAACTTTCAAAAAATGTCCAAACTTTTGACCACCGCTGTATGTATATATATCACTGGCGCCCTTCTTACCGAAAAGTACCGATTATCTTTTAAGAATTAAACAGAGAAACTCAAGATATGAAGTCGAATAAGAAGGCATTCAAAAATTGGGTGCTAGTTACGGCATTTCAAAAATACCAATTTATCTTTTTTGTTACTTGTTGAATCTGATGGCCAAAAATCTAGACTTGGAGTTATCACTCAAAAAACAAAATCACATGAAGTATTTTAATGCAAGAAATTCTTTAACAATCTCAGATACTAATAATTATATTAATAAAAGTTAGCCATTTTGAAGATGAATTTGTTTATAATTGTGAAGTAATGATTTTGTCAAGAAGAAAATATTGAAATGTTCAGTGAGATAGTTTTCACTGCAAAAATATACTACAGTCAAGGTAGAAAAATCTTTTATTGGCATGCTCAACTATAATCAAAATCGCACAATTTAAAAAAAACTTGAAAAAAGTTAGTTTCTTCTTTTATATTTTTAAACCAAACTTCTGTTGAATAACCACATGTTTACTTTTAACTAAAATATGAAATAAGATATATTTAAATGCCCTATAACACAATCAAACCCACTATCTTGAACCCAACAAGAAAATGAAGGGAAAATCAAAGTACGGTTTGTTTTAGACATTGTTTTATAAAATATGCCTAAAAATATGTTATTAATAGTTTCTCTCATTTAAAAGTAATGTGTATTACAACATAGCTTAGAAGAAAATGCCTGTTTTTAAAGTCTGATGGCTGTTTAAATCGTTTAATGGATGACAGTTTTTGTAAAACTACTGTGCATTTTAAGAACAATATTTTTTATAGTTTAAAAAACAGGTAAATGTTTTCTTTTCTCTGCTAATTTTATTGTCGCCTTTTTTCCCTCTATATTTATAAAACATATTGTGGCTGATGAAGAAAGTTTATTTTTACTTACCCATCATACGTAGTATAGGGTAAGTCTTGTAATCGTTTTGAAAATCGAAAAAAAAAATTGACGGATTTACACGTTTCAGACACTGGAGATTCCGAAAAACATATTTTTAGAAAAAAAATTTGCCGTCCGTGTGTCTGTAAACGCTCTATCTCCCGAAAAAAATAAGATAGAAACTTGCAATTTGGTATGTACTTAGTATGTAATGATGGGTAGAAGCCTATTTCATTTCAATAACCTCCGATTAACCGGAACTATTTTTTTCGGACTCTCGAAATATTCGTTCTGATAAAAGGTATATAAAAATTTTCGAAATTGTTTATTTTAAGAAATGAATATAAAAGACAATAAAAAAACATAAATTTTGCATAAAGCATGAAGTCGATCGGATAATGACTTGCCGAGATATTTGGAATCCTATTTTCGACACTCTTCGATTTTTCACGACCGTGTATTTCATCCAAATTTCACTTCAAAGATATATTTTAATTGGAAATTTGACGCTTAATCAGATGCAATAAACCGCTAGTTAATAGGATTATTATTTTTGGAGTTATAAGGATGTTTCTTTCAAGCAATTCAGTAATCGAGCCTTTAAAGTTTGTGACGTCATCAAGCCACGATTTTATTTGAATTGAAATGCATTTGATAAGTAGTTTACACATTTTTATTTTAATATTTTACATTTTGCATATCCATAATGGGTAAGTATTACGGTGGCCCCCAACGACTAGTTTAGATTCATAAGAGCATTTTTTAGATTCTTAAGACTTCTCAAGTCCCAACAGGTTACTTTATGACACATTTTTTTAATGAATTTTTGTTCGCAAATGCATGATATTGGCAGGTGTTCTTATTCAGAAACTATGTAATCTAAATATGTTTTCCATTTTTTGGTAAAGGTAGAACTTATAACTCAATAAGTAATTTATTTATCATAAAATGGAAAATTCATTTCGACTCCAAATCGCTTCCATAGTCAGGCCTGCCAATTTTATACCTTTGTGTTTAAAAATGAGTCTGAAATTGTGTCAGAAAGTTTCGCATTGTTGAACAAGTCATTTAAGGACTACCTTAAATGCACATTTTTAATTCTGAAGGACGCTGTTTACAAGACAAGAATGAATCAGTTGTTACTATGCAAGTAAATTTTTTAATACAAAGGCAATATGGGCAGAATTTTTTTAACTGAGGAGCAAGAAGGGTGCTTATTTTTATACCAAAGGGAAGGCAGGATGCACATCCTCCTGAAACTGGGGTTGGGGGGGGGGGGGACTGTAGTATAGGATATAACTTAGCACCAGGTTTACATCATGGCAATACAGATTTAGTACACTATTAACTCAATTTTTTAATAGAATTGTTTGCCTTATGAAAATGTAGAAAAGAATTACAAATACTGTAATTAAATGAGGTTTCTACAATTTCTGCTATTTAAATAGTAAAAAAAATTATTAAAACATTGTTGTAAAAGCGTACGAACCCTGTAATATGCAACATATGATTATTAAATAAACTTTTAGGCATATCTTCTATAGCTAGCAGTTTTTAAAGGACTTCCATTCGCCGTGTTAGAAAATCCCCTTATCTATAGTGGGGAGTGAAATGATGTAATCCCTACACTTGGTAAATAATTAAAATTCTTAATATCAAGTTTCAGATAAACATCTTAATCCCGTGGCAGAATTGCAGCGACAATGTCGCAGAATAGGAAAGATTTATTGTAAAAATAATTCAAATTTGAGGAAAAAAACACATTTTTGGGAGAGAGAAAAGATTCATGCAACAGCAAAAAGATATTCTGTATGTGTTTCGATTCTGCAGAACAATATTGGTAAGAGATGAAAATCTACTGCGTTTCGGCAGATTTTTTCCCCTCCACCCCCGAAATTTTTGTTTGTCCCTTCCCACACTCCCTAAACTTTAAAGTTGAAAATATTTATAATTGTCAAGCTCTAAGTTCTGCTGAATTTCTTAATAGGGCCTTGCTGTAGTTGTTTTATTTGTAACAAAATTTTAGTTTCCCTCTCTTTGCAACCCCCCTCCCAACCTCCCTCTCCAGCATTAACCATTAACTGCTGTGACAAACACTGTTGCACAAGATACTGTGAGCGATCTCTGAGACTGGTTGATTGAAAGGAGAAAAAAAAAAGCTTGATTTACTCATCTGGGAGCACGGCAGTGCGTCCGCCAAGTTCGCACAGGCCGTAAGCTACCTTTTCCCTGACCATTTCGGCCTACTTTTCACCCACTCATAACTGCGTTTTGGTGAGAGCTAGAGAGTTTTCCTTTTTAACACACATTAATATAATGAAACTGAACTAGGTTCCAAGATTTCTTATTTCTGTATTTAATATTTTTCGAAATATGAGATTCCGAAAAAGGGCTTTTTTGTAACTGACTCACAGGGGATCATCAAATAACTAAAAAGTTGGTGATCATCAAATAACTAAGGTACTTCTAACAGTCGTAGAATCATAAAATTTGACAAGTAAGTAGGTTTTGTCACACAATTAACCAGAAAAGTCTGAAAACATAGAATTTCTGCCTTTAAACCCTTCAAATAGGGGGTGCTGATTTGGCTATATACAGTTCGTAACACATTCAATTGGCAAATTAAATTAATTGCATTGTTGCAACCATTTGTGTTTTTTGTTGTACGATAAACATTTAAGTAATAATAGTTGCCTAGACAATCATTTCCTCGCTTATATTTGACGCCAGAGTTGGTCGCCAAAGCCTGATTTCAGAAAATTAGCCTGAGTTTAAAGGTGTTACATGGTTTCAAGCAGAATGAATTTTTTATATTCTTTTCCGAAAATGTTGGGAAGGCAAATCTTTTAGTTTATCTGTCCGTTTTTCTATTTTTTACTTCCTTAAAATAAATTTTATTATAAATGTCGGTATTCTAATCGCAATAGCACTCAGTCAATCTGGCAAAATTCCAGTGGGTTGTTAGTTCTTTAAATGCATTTTAATGATGTTAATTGTGACGCTTCTTCGTTAGTTAGTGTATATCTTTATATGTCTTATAATTATTTATTAAAGATTCGTTTCTTTAACACACATCATTTATTAACTACATTACACAGAAACAAACACTTAACAATAAACATAAATCTATCCAAACAACATTTTATCCCAGTTCTAAAGTTTCTGCTCGTTGCCAAAACACAGCAGATAAAAGTTGGCTATTCGCGCGTTGCCATTTTAGTGTAATACCTTCATTTTAATACACGACAGTTTCCTCCCCTTTCAAATTAACAGCACAATCTTTTTGGAGGTTTCCGGATCCTTTTAGATCGTCTTAGTTGCACTGGATTTTGCACCCATTTGCTTTAACTACTGGTACAATTGGAGTCGCCCAATCTGAAATATTCGACTTTTTGATAACTCCGTCTTTCTCAAGTCGTTCTAATTCCTCTTCAACACGTTTTTTCATTGCAAACGGTAATGGTCTCGGTCTGCAAAAAACTAGAACGGCATCTGGTTTTAACTCAAGACTGCATTCATAATTTTTTATTTCGCCCAATTTTTCATCAAATATGTCTGCGTATTCTTCTAACAGTTTTGTAAGATTTCCCTGATTTACAACTGTAAGAGCTTTAATCCTTACCCAATCTAAATTGATTTTATACAGCCATTCTCGACCCAAGATAGTGTCTAAGTTTTCTTTAACAATATATAAATTTAAGTACTCTATTTGATTCTTATGTTTTACTTTAACTGTTGAGTAACCCAGGGGTTTAAGAGTTTCACCATTATAGGTCTTAAATTTCAAGTCTGTAGGACATATTTTTTTCTTCGAAATATCTTTAAATCTCTTTAAACTCATTACTGATACTGTACCGCCTGTATCGACTTCCATTTCAACCGATTTACCTTCAATTTCAACAGTTACTATTATGGGAGGTCTTTTAGGAAATTCTTCTTTCATGCAAACGTTCTCTACTTCTAAACTATGAAGTGGAATTGAATTTTGAACTTCTGAATCATGTGCATGAAACTGTTTTTGCTTCACCATTTTGTTTGGTTTAGCCTCCTTAGAATAATAACAAGCTCGTTCAATGTGGCCAATACGCTGGCAAACTCTACATTTACTTGCTTTAAACTTACAGTTAAATTTATTATGATTTGATCCGTTACATCTAGAACAATGTACTATGTTATTTTTCTTTTGTGTGTTCTTAGGTTGTGGTGTTATATTTTTTCCCTTATATACACCAACGGCTTTAATTCCTTGTGGCTTACCAATTATATCATTAACTCCTTTATTAGCTCGTTCCATTGCTAAAGCGATCAACTGTTTTATCGAGATCGATATCGTCTTCTTCAAATAGCCGATCTAGGATTGCCCTATCTCGTAAACCACTAACGAAAACATCTCTCAACATAGTATTCAACATAAGTTGAGTGTATTTGCAAGGAATTGCTAAAGAGCGAAGTTCAGCAAGATAAGAACTAACGCTTTCCCCTTCATGTTGTTTCCTGTTTAAAAACATGTGTCTACTAGGTATTATTAATGGTTTCGGATTGAAATGTTCTTGCAAAATTTGTTTAAGCGCTTCATATTCCTGATCACTGGGATTTTGTGGAGCAAGAAGATTTTTTAACAAGTTATATAGCTTTGCAGATAAACTTGATATTAGTGTTTTTGCGCGTTTTTCCTTAGGAACATTTTGTATATCTAGAAAGGCTTCAAACCTATCCATGAAGGTATCAAAATCGCAACGTTTTAACTCGTCGCCAGTGTGACGCTTCTTCGTTAGTTAGTGTATATCTTTATATGTCTTATAATTATTTATTAAAGATTCGTTTCTTTAACACACATCATTTATTAACTACATTACACAGAAACAAACACTTAACAATAAACATAAATCTATCCAAACAACATTTTATCCCAGTTCTAAAGTTTCTGCTCGTTGCCAAAACACAGCAGATAAAAGTTGTAAACTTTATATATATATATATATATATATATATATATATGCACACTGGATTTTATTTGATATATATATATATATGCATATGCATCACATATATAATACATATGCATCATTATGACGTCCACATAAACAGGGTATTTTTGTCACCAAATTTGGCGATATTTCGTTAAGTGTCGCAAAGCTTGGAGAGAATTTGACGGTAGAGGCTATTTTTCATTGCGAATTTTTAGAGCGAGTAATCATCTATTAATATTATGCGGTTAATTAAATGGCATAACGCACGAATGTTAATAAAGTTTCAATCTTTCGTCACTACACAAGACCGCTGCTCTTGCTATTATATTTTACTGTTAATATACTTACTCTTACTATATTGTTAGTCTTTACTCTCTGAAAAGTTTATTATAGAAAGAGAATTTTCAGAATTAAAGCATCGAAACTGCCAGTTCTAGATTATTATAATTTTATAACATGTATCCAATTTATCAATATGTACGTTAGAATGAATCTTCTATAATGGGGTTCCTCGCATTTTAGCTTCAGGTTTTCGAGTAAATTTAGCTAAAATCTTAAAATCAAGACATATTGACATATTTACTAAGACGATTAGATGAGAATAATGGTAGATTTTCTAATGGAAGAACGGCAGTGAGTCCGTAGATTTTCTAATCTTCCTTAATCGTTCCAATGTTAGAATGAAAGGGAAAAAAAATTAGCATCAATATGGTTTATTGTAAACACGGATAGCTTAACAGGCATTTAACAAGAACCACTTCACTTCAGTGTAAATTACAGAAGATTACTTAACAGAATTAAAAATCTCCATATTAGAGAGTGTAACGATGCAAACGGACATGAAGCGTAAATTCCTAAGTAAATTAAGCGGTAATTGTCAATAAAGATGAAATAGATAACAAAACAAAATATAAGATATGCTGCCAATGATCGCAAAGAGAATTTCTCTAACAGAAACTTCCGATTTGGCGAAGGATTGAGCAAGTAAATCTAATACATGAAAATGAAAATCTGTTTATCTGTCTGCACTTCTATATAAATCAACAGCTTGAAAGCCATAATTGTGAAATGCTACGTGTAGGTGTATTAAAACACGCCGAGGCAACTAAAGTAATCCGGAATCGAAATATAATGTAGACTTAATTTTTTAATAATAAAAAACCAAAAATCTATCAGCTTTTCCGGGAAGAGTTCCATATCCTGTGCTGGTTCGCGCGATTGGCAAGAAAATCCAAACTGCTGCCAAAAGAGGTGTGATGTCACGTAGATAAGGTCAATTCCAGTTGTTAAGTTAAAATTCCAAAGACTGAATATCGCAACAACCAAATCAAACATTTATTGCCAAAAACAACTCGCCATACCTACCAACACAGGATATTGAACTCTTCCCGCCTTTTCCTATTAAATTTGAACATTTTTCGTTATAGCAGTTGCCAACAATTAAAAATTCACAATGAAATTCTTTCTACAATAATTAATTTTCTATTGAAAGATTTCCACGTGAAAAATGTAAATAAAAATAAAAAGTTTCAGCATTGGAAAAAAAGATTAATATGGCGTCATATTGGTAATATAACGGAAATTTTCAAACATTTCTCAATAATACAAGGAGTATGAGTATGTGTAAATACAGAAAGCAGGTTATTATGACGTCATAACTGATAATTAATTCGATAATTAAAAAAGAAAATTAATATAATGTCACATTGGAAGTTTAACGGACTTTTTCAAATGTTTGGGAATTATACAAAGAGAGTATAAATATGAGTAATAGTGAAAGCAAGTAGGTAAGATGTCAGCAGGTGAGTACAACGTCATACGAGTTTGAGGAACGTATTGAATCATGATAAAAACATGATTATAGAAATATTGACATATTTTAACATTTTGAAGTTATCTATACAACATGTTTAATTTTGAAATTGATTTTTCTACACAAACATTCTTAAAATCTGGAACAGCACCAAGTACTTCGGCTAGTTATGAATAAAAGTAATATGATGAAGTGCTTAGCATACATAATAGAAATAATATATTGTTTGCCTGAGACGGCTAGTATTTTGATGTAAACTACAAATAAAAATATAGAATTGTAAAGCATAGTAAAATAATTTTAAAATTCTTTGACATTTATACATTTATTATATTTATATCCTTTATACATTTGATAAAACCTACAAAAAGCAGTGATATCCCATCAAAAAACTTTCTGTAAAAAAAAGCGCCAAGTTCTCCTTAATGTTTCGGCCGTAAAAAGTACTGATATCTGATGTTCGCCCAAGTTAAAAGTCAAACATCCGAAATCTTTCATTCAAAATGGCTTCCTGCGACTTGGCCGTTAATGCATTTTACAAGGTTTTTCAAATTCTAAAGAATGTATAATGATCTACATGTCTACTACATTTTTTTGAACATTTTACGCATTTTGTTGTACAAAGTGCTAAAATATAATGCACATTTTTAAAAACATAATTTCGAGATCACAGCTGTCAAGAATGGTCCACTCTGGTTCTCAACGTCTCATATAATGTAACACAATGTGAAATTTGCTGAAAAAAATATTCATTGGAATTCGTGTTAATGACAATAGACCGTACAAAATGGTCATTAAACCATGGTAAAACTAAATGATGGTTAATCAAAATTAATGTTTCTAGAAACTCAATGGTATATATCACAAAGCTTTTAATTACAATGTCATCATACGAATTTGCCTATTTGCATTCCGATATTACTTTTAAATGCATAATTTCCAATCATTAATTTTGAAATGATTTATCGACGTAATTATTTATTTCAAATGAAAAATATGGCATGTTTAACATCAATCAGGGTGTATTATGTATTCTAATTTATTTTTCTCAGTCTCACATTCTTCTAATGTTTTTAACCTAGAATGCATTAACGGCCAAGTCGCAGGAAGCCATTTTGAATGAAAGATTTCGGATGTTTGACTTTTAACTTGGGCGAACATCAGATATCAGTACTTTTTACGGCCGAAACATTAAGGAGAACTTGGCGCTTATTTTTTACAGAAAGTTTTTTTATGGAATAGGATACTGTTTATGTACTAAACTTTAGTTCAGGACCATTATAATTCAAATTCACCTATTCAGAATTCTCTAGCAATAGTACTAGGGCTTCAAACGAAACATCATTTCACTATAGTTAAATCATAGTATCTATAGTTAAACTATGAAAATTGAAAATATATATATATAGCTGCCTGTGAGACAGCTAACAACAGTTAAGTGTTAACATTGTTAATATTAAAAAGTCTCAAGTTTTTATTTTTAAAATTGTGTCCCTTTTTTAATGTTGTTTTGCCTTAGTTCTTTTACTTTGAACTTGTTACTTCTGCCTTAGTTCTTGTTACTTTAAAATACTAATACATAAATATTCATCTAATCCCCCCCTCCCCGCACTTTGCTGCATCATCACAGTTCAAAATCTTTATAAAAAATTAATAAAAAGAGACAAAAATCTGCCGTATTTATTATTTTGAAATAAATGATCACCCCCCCCCCTCCCAGCATACAAAGTAAAAAATATTTTTGGCAACAAATCATTCTATATTTTCCAAGGGGGATTTTCTAAATATGGAGGAGGTGCAAATTATTTCAACTTTTTTGTAGTTTGGCCTAATATAACTCTTGTTTGACTTCAGGGACTGTTTCTGCAGAAAGATTTTGCGGTTAATAAAGTTTGTCGCAGAAAGCACAGTAATTTTCTGCCACAGGGCATCTTATATTATAACAGGTGTACTAAAGGTAAAGTTAAAATAATCATGACTTTACATATTTTGTTACATTATATACTTTCATAACTTTACATATTTTATATGTAAAGATTATTAGGATAAAATGTTCTTTAATGATCTATGAATTATTGAAAAATATTGAATTAATATTCTTATAAAATAATTTTGATACTTTTTGAAAAGAAATGATAGTAGCTTGCACTATTGCATTACTCTGATCTGACATGGCTTTTATAAATATTAAAATCACCCTATAAATTATTTTGAACATCTTGTTTTTTTTAATACTTTTTTAAGGGTTGGGTATGCAAGTTGATCTTTTCAGAGGTCTATCTGGTTACTATCCTAGGTGGGACAGCTTAGTTTGTGAATTGTACATTTGGTTGCATTGTTCTAAGAATATATAAATAAAATTGAACTTTGATAAGTGGAAGCCGAAGTATCGACCAATCCAGCCATAATTAAAATGGTTTCTTTGTTATATAGGATCAACAAGTGCTTATTTTACTTAGAGGTTATCAAAGTAATAGTAACTACTATAACAAGTAAAAGTATCATATCTGTGTTCTCAATTTTAACTGTCAATCATGTGGGACTTTAATAACAAGTAAAAACCATCTCAGTTATGAAAGTAATAAATAGTAAAATACAATAAATGCAATTAAAAAACTAATAATAATTAAATTTGCTATATAGCAAATTATGATACAAAAACATTATAATCATTCTACATTTTCAGGAGATAGGGCATTTCTTTTATTGTTGTAAATTTGGCCTGCTTCAGAAAAAATGTGTTCACTGCGAACACTGATAAAATAGCATTTTAGCACATTACACACACACACACACACACAAAAAAAAAGAAACTGGAAAGCCCCCTTTTTGGTGCTTTCGTGTTATAGTGGCCTCCACAATTACAATTATGCCAAGGTTTCAGCTCTGATTTCGCCAAGATCATCAAAAAGCTTATATATGCATCATCTATACACATATTATTCCAAACACCTATATACGTCATTACATACATATTATTTACGTCTTATATGTCATATATATATATACATCCTATATGACTTATACACATGATGTTATATGTATACATCATATATGTGTTATATATGGCTAATAACTCGGCCATATACATCACAAAAGTAATGATTTAACGTAATAATATATCATATTATGTCATACATGCTTTATAATTTGGCGATAAATCTTGGTCGCTTGACGATTCATTGTCAACGGCCGCTATTAGACGATAGTACCGAATTTTTGTAATCAAAAGAAAATAAGGTACTTTTAAAAAATATGAAACATTTTGCATTATTCAAGGAATTGTTACAGTAAGCAATAACCATTTTTGATAGAAAGATTTCTGGTATCAAAATGACAAATGGGTAAAGATGTGTTAAATAATCAGTTTTAATTTCATATAGGTTAATTGAACTATTTATATGTAAATTCTTTTTTTATATATATTTTTTAAATAATGCTACTATTTTCAAATTTTTGAATGTACAAAAATTGTCTTTAAAAGGTCCACAATAAAGGAAATGAAATTTCAAAAAATGAAGTTAATTTTAAAAAATTGAAGTTAATTAAAAAAATATATATGATTACATTATATGCACAAGATGCTTGTTTATAAATAGGTACATATATATATATCTACCCTATATATATAAAATCCTAATGAAACGAATTTGTGAAACGATTTTATGAAACGAATTCATGAAACGATTTTATGAAACGACTGATTAAACGACTGATTATGTTTCAGGGCTATTTTTAATAAAATATTAAACGCTTGATGGTGAAATTAATACCAATTGTCCATAAAAATCCGCGGATGTCAAAACTGGTAATAGAATTTTGAAATTGGAATTAGTTATCGAGATATTAATTTTTTTCTAATTTTAATGACATTTCTGTAGTGATGGCAACTAATTACTCAGTTTTTTGTGACAAAAAAGGGAAAAAAATTGAAAAGGATCCCGATAGGGATTATTGATTTCTTTATATTCGTCATTTTCAAATTGAAATTGAATTTATCTTATATTTCAATCGATAATGAAGACAAGATTCTGATTAAATTATGTTTTTCAGGAAAATTTGAAAAAAAAAATCACATTTCTATCGTCAGGATTCAATCGTCTGTCAGCATTTAATTTAATTCATAAACTGAAAATATTTTGAATAAATTCGTCCAAATGACGTCATTTATGTAAACGGTAAAGAATTAATAATAATAAAGGAATTAATAGTAATTATTATTTATTGATATCATTTTGTTATTTTTTTGTAAAATTTAATTAAACGAATTTATAAAATCACTAATTCGGATATTTGAAAAGAATATATAAAATAATAATTGCCCAACTGAACGGAAGAAGAATAAAATATCCTGCTTGGTTTTCTATCCTGCTTGGTTTTTTCCGTCAAGCTTTTTAAAAAAGCGTCAAGACCCCTATAATAGAAAAGCACCAATAGTTCATTGGGTTTGTTTTCATAACTTTTGGCAACAAATCTATGTATTTTAACGAATCTATCCCTTTTTGAAGCTCGAATTACGCCAAACCTAAAAGCAAAGGATCCTATACTGGAAAAGTGCCCGATTTTTTTATGGACAATATTCAAGTGACATAACATGGTGTAAAATTATCGTGGATAGCAAATTTGTTTAAATATCTCATCAATTGATGCCGAATAAATGCAGGCATGCATGCACAAAATATTTAATTAATTTTGTATGATAAATAATTATTAGAAAATTCGTATATACATATTAATTAAAATAAATAATTTACATATTTAAAATAACATGAAAATGTGCATGATGGTGCTCTAAAATAGAGAGAAAATTAAAACCTGTTACTGAAAATGTCTATAACATAGTACATTTCAATACCGTGCTTCTTAATGTTATTCACAAGCAGATGGATTTTTCTCATCCTTAAATGCAACGGAAGAATAGAATACAGATCGTTGTTATAAAAGTCCGAGAGGTAGCCACAATTTAAACCTAACCATTTTATACAAGATGGTTTTCAAGTTGTAATTGATTTTACTTATCAATCCCGAAAACAGTCGTCAGTTGTCGCAACAGCTGTGTATGAGGCCATGGTAATCAAAAAATGCCCCATTAAAACGTTAAAAGCATGGCAACCCAATTACAGATTTACCAATATTTTTTAAATAAAGCACGCTGTCATGTTTTTAGAGGCCTCGAAGTCTGAGCGGGGGTTGGCGAGCGTAGCTCGCAGGTGGTAGGCCCCCTAGTATATATATATATAAGCACACACACACACATAGAAGTGTTACCACTAAGCACACTTCATGTTCGCATCAATGATTCTTTCTTAAACACAACTAATCGGTACTCGGTATTTACTCGGTACTCGGCCGAGTAGTAAATGGCCGAGTACTCGGTACTCGGCCAAAGCATTACTCGGTACACCACTAATTACTGGCAATTTTAAACTTTATCCTAAAACTGGTACCAATAAATTTTTAGCCATATAATACATTTTAATTAACTTCTTAGTTTTCTCTGTTACTGTCATATAATTGACTGATCATAGCAATCTCTGTACACGATTAGCATTGTTATTCATCCGTTTTAAATGTTTTAATTTTTTCACATCCTAATATATCTAAAATATTCCAAAGATTTTAGATTGTATTTAGTTTCTTAGCCCTCTCCCCCGAAAAAAACAACAACAAAAAAAACTCAATCTAATATGGTAGCTACACAAATGTAAAATTTAACTTTAGTTAAAATCAACAAATATGTTTTAAAGTAAACAGTTTTTACATTTAATTATTATTGCTAATTATTTTTTAATAATTAATCTGTACTACATTACATGAATTTTTGTAAACCCCCCCCCCCCCCTTTTCACAACAAGGAATGGTTTCAGTTGGAAAACTTCATGATTTTTTTTTCAGAAAAGTTTGAAAACTTTCAAAATCCATGAACACGGTGCAAGGGAGATTGTCTGGTGAATCTACTGGTGCCAGGTATATTTTATTGCTCTCAGGAGATCACTTATGCGTAGTTTTACTGTTTAGTAAGTTGCTATCATTTGTGATCTTCTGCAAGAAATTTGAATTCAGGCCTTTGACTTGTGCTATTTTTGCTTCCAAATTTGTCAAGCAGGAACTGTGGTAAATATAATGTCAATCAATAAAGTAATTGACTTGTATGTAGTTTTTCAGTTTATATTGAGTTTTTTACATAATAAAGAAGGATTTTGAAATACATTTTACATTGTTTATGTTGTTGGGTACTTTTATGTTAGCTGGGCACCAGTGATAGATATACATCTACAGTCGAACCTCCATATATCGAAATTTTCTATATATCGAACTTTTAGCAAATCTCCATGTTCATTACATAGAAAAACTGTTTCTGTATATCGAAAAAACCTCTATACATCGAAACTTTTTTCAAGACATATTGAGAGATTTTATTCCATTTTAGACCTGTTGTCTCGCGAAAAATGAAGGTCAGGGGATAAAGGAAGTTTATTGTAGGTCACTAAGAACCCCACATTCCAGCTGGGGATGAGGAGTGGACAAACAGGTTGTTCCCCCAACTCGTTTTTGAATTTCAGTTGCGACCTGTCCTGTAGTGAAACGCGAACCCCATTGTTCTTTCAGCCAGAACTTGAACCAACATGTTTTCGCTCTATCATCGCCAAAAGAATGTCTTTTTTGGCGGGAGAAAAGCCGGATTGGCGCGCATCTCTGCTTTCCGTCATACTTCAAGAAAAGGTTACCAAATCTGGGTCTCTGTGGTGAAACCAGTTTCTAGCATTCCCTTTTGTCTGACGGTTGGCCCTCACTCCTATGTCTGCTTAGTTTCAGTGAAAATTTAAGTAGTGTTTTATAAATTCGTTTTGAGCTTTTACTTTTTCTCTCGATCACAATGTCAAAAAGAAAATCCCTTAGTGTTGTGGATAAAGTTGAATTGCTGAAGGATGTAGATAGCGGAATTCGCTAAAAAGACATTTCTTCTAAATTTGGTATTCCCGCAAACACATTGTCGACTATTATAAAAAGTCGGAATGCCGTAATGCATTATGTATGCCTATGAATGTATTGAACCTAACAGAAAACATGCACTTACGATATAGTGGGCCAGGCCGTTTTAAAATGGATAAAGAGTGTTCGAGACCAAAACTTGCCGATCTCTGGTCCTCTCATAAAAGAGAAGGCATTGGAGTATGCTAAATATTCTGGATGTGATGAATTTCAAGCAAGTTCCGAGTGGCTTGACAAATTTAAGTAAAGGCATGGCATCAAGGAAAAGGTTATTTCCGGAGAAAGTACAATTGTATCTGAAACAGTCTGTGATGACTGGAAAAGCAACAATTTGTAAAAAATTCTAAAAGATTATCAGCCCGATGATATTTTTAATGTTGATGAAATGGGACTCTTTTATAAGTGTTTACGCAACAAAACTCTGACTTTCAAAGACGATGATTGTTATGGAGGCAAGCAGGGGTGCCCAGAGAGGGGTTTGGTGACGCAAAGTGCGTCATACAATTTATTTTTGGGGGGGATTTTGAGAAAAAGTACATTTTGGGGGGGATTTTAAAATTCTTAATATTTCCTTTTTTTTTCACTGTTAAAAAATTCTTGATTTTTTTTATATCACTTTTAACTTTTTTTCAACATTCAATTTCCAGAAATGTTCCTGTTTTTTCATTCTTTAAATTCTAGATAAGGGCAATAAGAACCCATTCTGCATCTTGCTATCTTTGAAGGTGCGGTAATAACAAAAAAATGCTTGGAATACAGGTGAGAAAATGTTTAACACATGCTTATAACTTAGTTTTGCATTCACGCAACCAAATATGTGAAAAAAAAAATGCTTTAAATTTTGTCAGATAATTCTAAAGTCTTCTCCCTCAAATAGAGGGAAAAAAGTTTAATCAAGAGTTTAATAATTTTTCTGAATGTATGACAACTTTAGTGGCTTAAAAATTGCATTTTTTAAACTTGTAGCTCGCATTTCTGAAAATACTTTTTCCAACATAATAATGTATTTCAGATTGGTGTATTCTTTTACATAAAATAATGAAAAAATATGGTTTTCATATGTTAAACCGCATAGTCTGCAGAAGGAAAAAAAATGAAAATTATTTTTATTTTAATTTACTTCTACTTGTTTTCAAACGTTTTTCAAATTTGTTTTATAGAATTGTTCTTCTTTCCATTTTTTTCCAGAATATGTTTTCTATATTTGTTAACATACAGTGGGTTTTTTCCAAACGTCGACCGATGGATAATTTCTTAATCGTTAGTCTTAGTCTTAGGCATATAGTTCCAATTGCAAAAGTATTTAAAATTAGCTAAATAATTATGTTGGACACAATTTGGATCAAAAAATGCAATTCTTATGAATAAGTTATAAAAATTAACTTTTTATACAGCCTACGGGTCCTATAAGTTATATTTGGTAAAACAATCCCGAAGCTCTGGTATATCAAATGAAAAAAAATCATTTTTGTACAACCAAAACTCGCCGTGTTATGCCAGTTTAAAATTTATAAGTTTTTCGCTTTTAACATGGTGCCGGAAGTGACGTGCGGTTAGATCGAAATCGTACATTATTTCAGGCACTGTGTTAGGTGCCAAATTTTTCCAAGTTTGAAACTCGATTACTTTTGGTCGTACTAAAATGATTTTTTCCCCCGCATGTCAGAGCATGAGGACTGTTTCACTAAATATAACTTATAGGAGACGTATAAAAAGTTAAGTTTTGTAACGTCTTCAAAAATGCATTTTTGACCTAAGCGGCGTATAACATAATCCTTCAGCTGGTAATCAAATGGTAAAAAGAACTGATTTTTCTAAAATTAAAAAAATTGATTACGTATATGAATGTAATAATTAAGAGTATTAATCCTTACTTCAGTCATCAATATTGCACAGGCGTGGATCCACGGGGGGGGGGGGCGATCGCCCCTCCTCCCAAAATTGTTTTTACTCACCTGTTTTTATAATATATCATTGTTATAATAAAAAGCAATTACATTTTTTTTTCTTTTTTTCATGGAAGTCTTTTGCGAAAAGTTTAAGAAAACATAACATGAAAGAGTCAAAATATGTCATTATTTTTTCCAATTGTCAGTATAATAGTGCAGTATTTTCAGAGCCTAATAGATTGCTGAAAGATCCATCAATCAATAATAACCCTCCCAATGAATTAAACCCTTTTTCCTTCCTTAGAAAAATCATCTCCAGGAACATACAGGGGAGTATAAAATAGGTTACACACAAGAAGCCAGTTTAGTTAAAAGAATTTTTGCATTGACATTTTCTTTTCTTAATACAATGTGCTTAATCTTACCTTTGCCCTCTTCCAGCGAAGCTTTTGTTTGGGACAGGTTTTCTTTCTGAGACAAAATACAAATACAGTAAACCCCGGGAATACGTAACTAGTCTGTAATAGAATTCTTTTATAGAAATGTTTCATGATCCTAACGAATGGAATGCCATACAAGTATACCTGCTAAAATATAGTTTTTTCGATCCCTAACGATTCCGTTTTCCCAGGTTTTACTATCATGTGTAATAACCAATGTAAAGATAAACACACAGTCACATAGATTAAGCTTGCAGCTATATAGATGATGAGTATGAAGCTTGTTTCACAGCTTTATAAAGGAGCTCTTCTTCTTTATGAAAAGTCACATCAGCAAAGCAAGGGGCTACTCCTGTTTCTCAGTATCTTTTATATTGTACTAGGGGGCCTACCCCCTGCGAGCTACGCTCGCCAACCCCCGCTCAGACTTCGAAGCCTCTAAAAACATGACAGCGTGCTTTGTTTTAAAAATATTGGTAAATCTGTAATTGGGTTGCCATGCTTTTAACGTTTTAATGGGGCATTTTTTGATTACCATGGCCTCATACACAGCTGTTGCGACAACTGACGACTGTTTTTGGGATTGATAAGTAAAATCAATTACAACTTGAAAACCAGCTTGCATAAAATGGTTAGGTTTAAATTGTGGCTACCTCTCGGACTTTTATAACAACGATCTGTATTCTATTCTTCCTTTGCGTTTAAGGATGAGAAAAATTCCATCTGCTTGTGAATAACATTAAGAACCACGGTATTGAAAAGTACTGTTATAGACATTTTCAGTAACAGGTTTTAATTTTCTCTCTATTTTAGTGCACCATCATGCATATTTTCATGTTATTTTAAATATGTACATTATTTATTTTAATGAATATGTATATACGAATTTTCTAATAATTATCATACAAAATTAATTAAATATTTTGTGCATGCATGCCTGCATTTATTCGGCATCAATTGATGACATATTTAAACTAATTTGCTATCCGCGATAATTTTGCACCTTGTTATGTCACTTGAATATTGTCCATAAGAAAATCGGGTACTTTTCCAGTATAGGATCCTTTGCTTTTAGGTTTGGCGTAATTCGAGCTTCGAAAAGGGATAGAATCGTTAATATACATAGATTTGTTGCCAAAAGTTATGAAAACAAACCCAATGAGCATATTACTTTTAAATGCTAAAGGTGTAAAATTAACAACTATAATATAAATTAAAATAACTTTTATTAGTTGTTTTACATGTTTCGATTCTTTCAGAGTCATTTTCAAAAACAAAATGAGAATATTCTAAAGCTTTAGAATATTCTCATTTTGTTTTTGAAAATGACTCGGAAAGAGTCGAAACATGTAAAACAACTAATAAAAGTTATTTTAATTTATATTATAGTTGCTAATTTTACACCTTTAGCATTTAAAAGTAATATACTATTACAAGGTGTTATATTTTATTATATTGTTAAACCCAATGAGCTTTTGGTGCTTTTCTATTATAGGGGTCTTGACGCTTTTTTAAAAAGCTTGGCGCAATTCGGGCATCAGAAAGTGAGATTTGGTGCCAAATGACATAAACAGCCATGGAAACAAATTCGACGATTATTTTGTTTATACGCGTATTTTAATTATACGTATATTATTATTGTTTTTCTATACAAATTACTTCTGATTATATATAAAATAGGATAAATGACATTTTACGCTAAACAAATTGTATAAATATTTTTTTGCTCCTTTCTTTTGCGTTTACATAAATGACGTCATTTGGACGAATTTATTCAAAATATTTTCAGTTTATAAATTAAATTAAATGCTGACATACGATTGAATCCTGACGATAGAAATGTGATTTTTTTTTTTCAAATTTTCCTGAAAAACATAATTTAATCACAATCTTGTCTTCGTTATCGATTGAAATAAAAGATAAATTCAATTTCAATTTGAAAATGACGAATAAAAAGAAATCAATAATCCCTATCGGGATCCTTTTCAATTTTTTTCCTTTTTTTGTCACAAAAAAACTGAGTAATTAGTTGCCATCATTACAGAAATGTCATTAAAATTAGAAAAAAATTAATATCTCGAAAACTAATTCCAATTTCAAAATTCTATTACCAGTTTTGACATCCGCGGATTTTTATGGACAATTGGTATTAATTTCACCATCAAGCGTTTAATATTTTATTAAAAATATCCCTGAAACATAATCAGTCGTTTAATCAGTCGTTTCATAAAATCATTTCACAAATTTGTTTCATTAGGATTTTATATATATAGGGTAGATTTTGCACTGAAAATGTAAGGCTTGAAGTTTTTAGATATTTTCGCATTTTTATTTTAGTTATTTTTAATTGTTTTTACACATCACAACACTACATGGGTTTTTGTACTTATCCGTTTTTAATTAATATTTTAAGTCTTAAATACTCTCTTTGCGAGCGCCAACAGTAAAACCTGCTAAGACGAAATCACTATGGACAGAAAAAAAATTTCCATTTTAAAGAGGTTTTTGTCTTAGCAGGTATAGTTACATGCTATTCCTTTTGCCAAAACTATGAAATATTTCCGGTTAAGGCAGGATTCCTTTTTACATAATTTCCGTTTTCACAGGTTTTTTTTTTTAATTCCGAGAAATACTATTAGCTCTGTGCAATTAGCTTCAGCATACATTTTCTACTTTTGAAGAACTAAAATTATTTCATAACAAGAACGAAAAATCATGCGTCAAGCATAGATTATGTAACACTTTCCAACGCGTCCAAAATAATTTTACAAATCATTACCGTTTAATAAGCTGAAAGATAACATCTAAGTAAACAATTTGGAAAACGCATAACATATTTAAAAACAAAATTTCAGGAATTTCCAACATATACAATATTCAGAAAAATATCCGAATGCTTTTATTCAGCCCTGTATAGGATCTATAGATTTGTATATAGACTACATAGGACGCTAAATTTTAGTTTAGTTAGGAAGCGCGTATACGCGCTATAGCACAGTTTAAAATTCTCCTTCTGGAGTTGCTGTCAATAAACGGAAATGAGTTCGCGAACTTTTGTGCTGCCCTGTATATGAAATACAGAATTTATACACACCAAGTAATAGACAAAAAGTGAGTTAAATTTAAAATCGCGTTCAGCAACTTAAAACGCACTTCCAGGAATTATTGCTAACAGACAGTAGAGAATTCTTTTGTGTGTCCCTGTAAATGAACGATGACTGCTGTACACACAATATTCTGTAGTAAGCCTCTTGTAATGTACCTTAGTGATATATATGAATTTCAATGCGTTTAAAATAGTGAAACATTACTTAATTAAACCGCAAACGATTTTTCTCCATAGACGTAATGTAACGGAATTCTTTTGACTGTCCCTGTAAAGTAACTATAAGTGCTATGCACACCCTATTCCATATTAAGCTTCTTGTAATACACCTTAGTGATATATATCGATTACAATGTATTTGGAAATGTGTAACATCATTAAAATAAACCGCAAATGATTTTTCCCCATAGACCGTAATGTATCGGAATTCTTTTGAGTGTCACTGTAAAAAAACTATAAGTGCTACACACTTCAATTGAAATAGGGAAAATACTATGGATAACGACAATAACATATAAAAATTGCAGGGTTATCCGAGCATATTTACGGGAGTTAAAGCACGGGCAGACGGCAGACAAACCGAAGTCATCAACACTTTTCAACTAGGATTGGAAAGTGTTAAAGTGTTACCAAGGAATTCTAATGGTAATAAAATAGTTATGATACAGTAAGACATGTCAAAACAGGATCGCTAAGAACTAAAAAAAAATTCTATTTGTGACAGGTTTCTATCTTAGCAGGTACAATTGTATGTAATTCCTTTTGCCGGGATTATGAATTTTTTCCATTTAAGACGGGATTTCGTTAGAGACAGGTTTCCCTTCACAAATTACTCTATAAATATTATTGAAATTTTTTGAAAATTAAGTTTATCTTAATGCTCGCTTTGAAATTTTTGGAAAAAACTATTACCTCTACGAAAGTTCACAGCATTATCGAATGGTAATAAACTACAATAAAACGTGTTAAGCCGGAATAGCTAGAGACTAAAGAAAAGTTCCGTTTTAACCAGGTTTCCGTCTTAATACCTTTAATTGTTTAATATTCTTTCCGACATGTAAAAGTTGAACCTGTCTTTTATGGAATCCTCTCTTAAACATAAATATTTAACGGTCCCGACGGAAGGAACACCATAACAATCTTCCTGCTAAGACGGAAACCTGTCAAAAACGGATTTTTTCCGGTTTTTAGCGATTTTGTTTTCACTGATTTACTGTATTGCTATTTGTATATCATTAAAACTACAAATAGTACTATTAGTTTTCTATTAATTAAACAATCTACTATACTAATAAAAGAAAGTTGTTTGTCGGTGAGATGGCTAGCGAAATCTGCCGCACGTAGAAATCTGTAAATTTGGTGCGGATAGTCCAAGGCAGGTCCTGGTGCACATGAGAGTTAAATTTTTTATTTTTTAAGACCCGGGCGGGACCCCTTTAAGTTTTTTGCCTTAAATTGTTAATAACTTGACTCATTTTTATCCGATCTTCTTCGTTTTTGGTGCTCTTTCTTCATTCAGCTTTCCTCACATTTCTACGCTCCAGTTAAGACATCGGGGACCAATACGGAGCCCCTTGAAGCTTTTGCGAACTAAATTGTTAATAACATGCTCCCTTTTTAATCCAATTGTCTTCGTTTTGGAGGCTTTTTCTCCATGTAGTTATCCCCCCATATCTACAGTCCACTTAAGACGCCCTGGCGCTTTTTTAACTTTTGTGCCTTAAATAGGTAATAACTTGCCCCCTTTTTATCCGGTCATCTTTCTTTTGGGGCCCTTTTTCCATTTAGTTTTTTCCCCATTTTTAGATTTCAGTTACGACCCTGGCCCCTTCGAAGTTTTTGTTCTCTAAATTGTTAATAAATTGCCCCTTTTTATCCGATCTTTGTGTCTTTTTGGCCCTTTCTCCATTTAGTTATTCCCCCATTTGTGCATTCCAGTGAAGATCCTGGCTCCCTAGGGCCCAGTTAAGGGCCCATTTAAGTTTTTGTGTCATAAATTGTTAATTACCGGCCCTATTTTTATCCGATCCTCTTTGTTTTTGGGGTCTTTGCTCCATTTAGCATTCCCCCATTTCTAGGTTCTAGTTAAGATTCTGGCTCCTGAGGCCTGCTACGAGCACCGTTGAAGTTTTTGTTTCTTAAATTGTCAATAAGTTGCCCCCTTTTTATCCGATCGTCTTCGTTTTTAAGGCCTTTTCTCCATTTAGCTATTCTTCCATTTCTATATTGCAGTTAAGACCCTGAGGCCTAGTGTGGGGCCCCTTGAACTTTTTGTGCGCCTTGTATTTTTCACCCCTCTCACAATTGTGTCACCCTCCCAATGCATAACTTTAAATTTTAGTCTTGGACTCCTCTCCCCGAGCCACCACCCTCATATTTTTATTGAGGCCCAGGACTTTTTGTATGTCTTTCTTTAAAATATTATTCTAATGATTAATTCATACGCTACTGCTTAATTTCGACTAATTAAATATCTAACGCGCTAAGTACTATAGGACCTCTTAAGATGTTTTCATCTTGAGACCCTGCCCATAACTATCAGTTGGCCTGCTTTTGGGTCCCCTACTATAGCTCCCTTAAAGATCGTCCAATTCACTAGCTTTTTTTCCCCTAACAACTTCTTAGATCCTCCAGCTACTACATGAACGACATAAAAATTTCTCGGACCTCAGCTACCACCAATTTTGAATATTAATCTCTTTCTTGGGGCCCTTGGTGCAGCTTCTTTAAAAATTAGCCAATTCTCTTTTAACTTTCTTAAACATAGCTCTAGGGTCCTCCAGCTACTTTATAAACTACTAAAAATTTCCTTAAACCCCGAAATCGGGTTAACCCCTTCGCGACGAGCGTCTTTTACAGAATTTTTAATCTGGTACCACCAGTTTTTCAAATGAGAAATTTTCACCTAATTGAATCTCAAAAATGCTACGATTAGATAAGGAAAACTTTACAAAAAAAAAAAATAATAATAATAATAATAACTGGTGGGAATAATCGAGGATTCTGAGCATCTTATGCGTCACGTATTCGTGTCGCTCGTCCCCAAGGGGTTAATACAAAATCGGGTTGAAGATATAAAATCATTCAAACTTGAGGCTTGTTTTAATTTATTATCACGGGCCCGAGCAACATCAGGCGAGTGAGCTAGTTAATAATAAACTACAAATTATAATAAAAACTCATGAAAAAGATTCAGCTATGAACTGGAAAAAATTATTTTATACAGATTTCCGTTTTAGAAGATAAACTTGTATAGTATTCCTTCCACCAAAAGATAGAATTCCGGTATAGGCAGGTTCCGTTCTTAGAAGTTTTACTGTAATGAATTAACCAAGAGGAATTATGACTAATAAATAATTGTAAACATTAAATCACTGTATTCTTTTACATACAGTAAATCCTGTAAAAACGGACTCGCTAGGGATGGGACTACAATTCCGTTTTAGACAGGATTTTGTTTTGCTAGCATATTTGTATGGTGTTTCTTCATTCGGAACCATGAAATTTTTCCGTTACAGACCGGTCCCATTTTCAAATGTTTTCCTATACCCATTACTTTTAACAATGTATCGCTCCCTCCAAAAATGATGCTCTGGATCCGCCCCTGATATTGCATTATATCTTTAGAATTATATTAATTGAAATAATGCTTGTATTGCAGTGAAAACTGCAGCTTAGTGAACGTATTAACACGAGCTTGTCAGTCAGGGCTTATAAATGAGGAAACAATTAGATTGCTAATAATAAAATATATATCTTCCTTATTTCTTACGCTGTTAAAACTTTTATTTCATGTTTGTGTGATAGTACGTAAGAATACTATTATTAAATTACCAGTAGAATATATTTTACAATTGATGTTCTGTTTAGGGGGGGTGGGGTCAATTTTAATGTATGAAGATTTTTGGGGGGGAATTTGCGTCATTGGGTTTGGGGGGGATGGTCACCACTGGAGGCAAGGACAGAATAACAGTACTGGTAGGCGCTAACATGAGTGGCAAAGAAAAATTTTGATTATTGGTAGTAGGTAAAAGTAAGAACCCTAGAGTATTCAAAAATGTAACATCTTTAGAGGTTGACTATTGTTCCAATAGAAACTCATGGATGACAGGTGAAATGTTTGAAAAGTGGATTTTGAAATTGGATAGAAAAATGGGTGATCAAAATAGAAAAATTGCTTTACTTGTAGACAATTGCCCGGCTCATCCTAATGTGTCTTCAAAATTATCAAATGTCGATTTGCTTTTTCTTGCCCCGAACACCACTTCAAAATTGCAACCAATGGACCAGGGTGTAATAAAAAACCTGAAACTTCATTACAGAAAACGCATTCTCCGACGACTTATCTGGACATTTGAAAATGAAAAACCTTTACATAAGGTGATTGATCTGAGGATATGTGTGATAGAATTAGCCAAAGTTTGGGAAAATGACGTTTCTGAATCTACAGTAAAAAACTGTTTCGCAAAAGCTGGGTTCAGTGTATTACCGGAAATCCAAGAACAGGACGTGTTCTCGCAAATTCAACAGTCTTGGGAAAATTTGCATTCCCAAGGTCACATTATAGACAGTATTCTTCTTAACGAATTTCTGATAGTCGATGATAAGTTAATTATTGTTGATTATCCTACAGACGAAGACTTACTGAATTCGTTTCATGAATCTGAAAACATTTCCCAGCCATCGAAAAAAGAAATGCGAGAGGCGTTTGAAACAATACGTCGTGGACTTCAATTCGCGGAAAATGTTCCTCATGAAGTTTTTAGCGGACTGAATAAACGCGAGCATTTCTTTGATGAACTTTCCGCAAAAGTGGCTGTTTAGCAAGATATTCGTAGTTTTTTTAACAGAATGTAACTGTGAGCATTGTAACCACTGTCTGGATTATTGTTTTTATAAAAGGTATGTAGTGCTCAATAAACCTTTTATATTAATTCGTTTTTTTTCATTATTAACTTTCATTTAATGCAATTCGCATTAGAAATGCAGTTCCGTATACAAAAATTAGCTTTCATTTTAATGTTTTAGGAGTAATTATTATAAAACTCAGATCGCTTCTATATATCGAATTTTTTTCCGGAAATTTGCTACTTCAATATATGGAGGTTCGACTGTATATATATCAGTACAAAAACCCTTAACGGGTTAAAAGTTGTGACGCAGCACTTTCTTTTGGCTCTAAGAATTTCAAATATGGGTCTTAAAAGTAATGATATCAAATTTGAGTGACGCTATGTTAATTTTTTTTAAATCATCATTTTCTTTTTAGTTTTATTTATATTCACAGGTGTAATTATTATTTTAACATGAAAAAATATGTAAAATTTATTCGCTGATGCTTTTTCATTCAGATCTCTCAGGAATTCAAAATATGGGTTTTAAAAGAAATGATATCAAAATTTGAGTGACACCTTGACGTGAATTTAGTAGGATTGTTTTAAAATTCAATTTAAATTATTTTTCATTTGTCTTCTAAAGTATATTTATACATACAAACAATACTTTTAATTTTTCAATACACTGTTAAATATATTACTTTCATGAGCCTATATTATGTATTGAAATGTATTTATTGCAATAAACTGATTTATGTTTTGTGACACGCTATCCAAAATCATAAGTAAAATTTATGTAAATGATTATTTTGCGTCATATTATCCACTTACATACATTTCCCTTTGTTTGGATAATATGACGCAAAATAATCATTTACATAAATTTTACTTATGATTTTGGATAGCGTGGCACAAAACATAAATCAGTTTATTGAAATAAATACATTTCAATACATAATATAGGCTCAGTGAAAGTAATATATTTAACAGTGTATTGAAAAATTAAAAGTATTGTTTGTATGTGTAAATATACTTTAGAAGACAAACGAAAAATAATTTTAATTGAATTTTAAAACAATCCTACTAAATTCACGTCAAGGTGTCACTCAAATTTTGATATCATTTCTTTTAAAACCCATATTTTGAATTCCTGAGAGATCTGAATGAAAAAGCATCAGCGAATAAATTTTACATATTTTTTCATGTTAAAATAATAATTACACCTGTGAATATAAATAAAACTAAAAAGAAAATGATGATTTAAAAAAAATTAACATAGCGTCACTCAAATTTGATATCATTACTTTTAAGACCCATATTTGAAATTCTTAGAGCCAAAAGAAAGTGCTGCGTCACAACTTTTAACCCGTTAAGGGTTTTTGTACTGATATCATTACTTTTAAGCGGTTATTGATGAAAATTTCTTTCAGTTGCAATTAAGCATTAGGGTATAAATTTATAAGAATAAAACTTAGTGGCTTCGCCCGCTAGTGGGTCTCGAATCTAACTGAATTCTCCATTTGTATGACAATCCCTTAATTTCCACATGGAATAGTGTAAACCTATAACTGAACGAACCACCAACCCAGGTCCCTGCTGCCTCCGGCACCGTATACCGGTCGTGCTATGCATGCACCGGATAATACCTTAATTTGCACATCGAATAGTATAAACCTTTAACCGAACGAACCTCCGGCTCGGGTTCCCGCTGCCTGCGGCACCGTATAGCTGCCGTGCTGAATAATACGATTAAGTGGTCACAGACCTTTTAAACAATATATCACATGAGGGGTGTGTGCAAAATTTTAAAAAGTACCCCCCTAGTGGGAGGGGCAAAGTGGGAGGGATGGATACTGGAGATGCATAATATGACTAAGTGGTCACAGACCTTTCCAACAATATATCACGAGGAGTGTCAGCAAAATTTAAAAAGTGCCCCCCTGGAGGGGGCAAAGTGGGGGGATGGACACCGGAGGTGCATAATCTAATTAAGTGGTCACAGACCTTTCCAACGATATATCACATGAGGGGTTGTGCAAAATTTCAAAAAGTACCCTCTTGGGGGGGCAAAGTGGGGGTGTGGACACAGGAGATGCATAATCCCAGGTAGCACCAGACGTTTTTATAGCGTTGAAAATAAGTCAGAACTGTTGAAAATTGGTTACGTTGTTTTATGTCCGTTGATTAATATACTTTATATTGCAATATTTTAGACTAAAGAAATTGGAAATTTAATTCGTCATAGAAAAGACTTTTAAAAAACGTTGTTTCATGGTCACGATATTTCCGTTACTCTCTCGTCGTTTTAAAATAGGTTTTTTAATCGTTTTATGTTTTCCTTTGCTTCAGCCAGAAAGCATGATTGCTCAACGATGTAATAGATATTTTTCCTAAGTGAAAAATTCGTTGAAACAACGTTGTATCTCCTCAACTCAGTTTGGACGCCGCGTGATCGGAATTTCTTTCTGCGCAGCCTTCCAACCATCCCACCTTTCCAGGCAAGAACGAAAATAATAATAAGCCGCCATTGATTCCCTTCTTGCTGGCGCTGTGTTTGTTTTTGTTCTGCACCATTTTGTCTAGTAAACGTAAGTAATCACAAGTCTTGTTATTTTTATTTATAATATTTGTAATGTATTATATTTTTAGAATGTTTTAATTTTGATCAGGTTGTATTTAAAGTAAAATAAATGATTGTTTTGGTCAATTCCATCGTAACTGACGTAACACTTGATCATCGAATTTTGTTTTCAAAACTGTGCAGAAAATTTAATTAAGCTAGAATTTTTTTTTTATTTTTACAATTTAAAATATTTCTTACTAAGGACTTAATACCCAAATACCTGCAGATTATTTCAATCTGTCTTTTAGTCACAAAAATTGTAATTCAAAATCCTGTAACTGATGTAACGTAAAATAGACAAGCATTTTTTCTGCCTTCATTGAAGTGTAAAAATTACCAAAACTATCCTGTTAAAATAAGTGATTTAATGTTCTCAACAACACTAAGTAATGAAAAATTATAACAGTAACGTGTTTAATTAATTTCTGAACAATAAAAAAGAAAAAATGGCATTTACACATGTAACTGACATAACTTTTATTGTGTAACTGACGTAACATTATGACTTTTACAAAGACAATAATGGTTCTTAACTTAGTTTGTAAATAGTAATTTACAAAGGCTTTGTATTAGGATTTTATTATACAACATAAAAATACCAAGCTTTCCAATCATGCACTCAAATTGAACATGTTATAAATTTTATTTCCTCCTCAATATGAGACTTTTATGTGGAATTGACCTTTTAATAAATCATGTGCATCAATTTTGTATATATTCAGAACTCTGATCATCACTGCTTGTGTATGATATCAATTTAGTTTTTTGAAAATGATTGTTGCTTGCTTTAATAATTTTTATATAAAGTTTATTGAATTTAAACTAATTGATATTTTGTAACATGAAGTGTGATAAGGGGCAAACCTGTGTTTGTTTATATTCATAAGTATGCATCTTGAGTTTTTTAAAAAGAATTTCAATTTTTGAAATTTTATTTATTGTGTATACCTTTTAAAAGCAATTTTTTTAAAATAGTAGCACTATTTAAAAATACATATATATAAAAGAATTGATAGGTATATAAAAAGTTCAATTAACTAATAGATATGAAATTAAAACTGAAATTCTTTAACCATTACTCATTTCGATAAATGAAATCTATCAAAATGTGTTATTACGTGCTGTAACAATTCCTTGAATAATGCAAAATGTTTCATATTTTCTGAAAGTACCATTTTTTTTTTTTTTTTTTTTTTTGGAAAAAATTGGGTATTTTCGTGTTATAGTGTCCCTCACCCCGCCCCCCCCAGGATGAATCGCTAAGCGACCAAGATTTATTGCCAAATCATAAAGCGTATGCCAGAGTTTCTGCCAGACAGTTTCAGTAGGGTGCTGCACCCTGCCTGCCCTTTGGTCTACAAAATTGCACCCTTCTTGCCCCTCAGTAAAAAAAAGTGCCCTTTCTCCTTTTTGCATTACAAAATTTACTTTCATAGTAAAAATTGACTCAATGTTGTCCTGAAAAGAGTGTCCTGACTTTTAAATATCAAAAGTGGCTTTAAAAAACAAAATAATAACAATTAAAAAAAGTGCCTTTTTTACTCACCAGTAGCACCCTGCCCTTTTTTAAACCTGGGGGAAACTCTGCATATGACATTATGATAATATGCTATGATGTTTACAACATTTTATGACGTATATTGCCAAGTTATTAGTCATGTATAATGTAATGGTATGATATATATAACATATAAGATGTCAACAATTTTTAATCAACTGATTGATGATTTTCATTTTTTTTTTTTTTAAATCCAGTTGATTGCCAAATTTTGTGATATCCCCCCCCCCCACACACACACACATATACACGCACCAATTGCCGAACTTGTTTTTTTTTTTTTTTTCTTCCTTGACCAATTGACGAATTTTGCAGCATTTTTTTCCTGTGACAGGCTAGTGGAATTTTTTTTTCTTTTGTGTCAACTTGTTCAAGAAACTTCACAATTTTTTCCCTTTACCTATTTAACAAATTTGTGATTTCTTTTTACTGTGACTGATTGATGCATTTTCTGATTGTTTTTCTATGACTGTATTTTGCTTTTTTTCTCCCTTGAAAATGAAAACATCAAAAAGGTGTGTCAGTAAAGGCTGCCGGCACATTGAGTCAAAAAGAGTGGCCAGGCATTGTGCATTTATTTATTTATTTTGCTTTTACGGCTTTTACATACTGAAGAATTACAATTGTAGGGACAGATTCACTGTCGCCATGTGACGACTAAACTTTCTGCTTTGGCCACTAACTTTTCATATCTATGTTGCCATGTATTTTACAGAGATGCCCCTTTTCTGCCGAGTGGCATATTTTAGCTTTTTGTTTATTTTTAAATCTGCAAATCCTCCATAATTCCACAATATTTACTGCTTTTTTTCTGTTGCCCATAATTTAAAAAAATGATATTTAACATGGATGCTACATTTCGGCAGATCTGCAAATTTCCGGTTTTCTTTAAAAAAAAAAAAAAAAAAACTGCGATATTAGGGAGGAAAAAAATTATGATGATATGCACTAATGGTGAAAATGGCGATTAAAAATGTGGAAAGAACTGGTCAAATGCAGGATTTTTCAATTACCATTTTCCCCTAAATTTCAAGATTTTTCAGCGTCCATTCGACAAAATTCATAATTTTTATGCGCCCGTTTGAAGAAATTCATGGCTTTTATGCGGCCATTCAAAGAAATATACAATTTTCCATACATAATCGACGAAATTCATGATTTTTATGCGTTGATCGATAAAATGCATGATTTTTATGCGGCGATCGATGAAATTCATGATTTTTACGCATCTGATCAACGAAATTCAGGATTTTTACACTGCCGAATGACGAAATTTTTTTACATATCCGATTGACAAAATTCATTACTTTTCTGCACACGATCTACAAAATTCATTATTTTCTGCACACGATCTACAAAATTCATTATTTTTCCGTGCACAATTGACAAAATTCATGATTTTACACACACTATCGACAAAATTCAGGATTTTTATGCATTTGATCGACGAAATTCAGGAATTTTACACTCCCGAATGACGAAAATTTTTTTTACGTAGCCGATCGACAAAACTCATCATTTTTCTGCACACGATCGACAAAATTCATTATTTTTCTGTGCACAATCGATAAAATTCATTAGTTTTCTATGTTATGTACATCTACATCAGTTTTAACTGACGTCTTAAACTAGGGGTGCACAACCTTTTTAAGCGAAGGGCCACTTACAAAAATGACTGGGTTGTCGAGGGCCACCATCAGAAAATTTTTGTTTCAAAGAGGTGTCGGTGTGACCGAGGGGGGGGGGGGGGGGGGGGGATCAGATTAAAAAAACATAAATTTTGGAAGGATAGTAGATTTAGCCCCTTAGGTTCCTTCCTTCCAGTCAACGTATTCAATTCTGTTGGCAATGATATATCAACAGTTTACGTTTGTATTTATACAAGAGATATAGCTAAGATTATTTTCAAAGAGTGAAAATACTCCTTGACTTTATTTGAAGGAGTAAATTTAGCTTTAAAGATTGACAGTGCCGAAAAAAAATTCTGCTTTCATGAATGAAGGTGGAGAGGAGGAGAAACATATATTATTCTAAATTGTACTTCTTAACATATTCAGTCATAAAATGTGGATATCAAAGGGATGAAAGCACAACCTTTATAAGAGAAGGGGCAGTCACAAAAATGACTGGATTGTCGAGAGCCAACATCCATAGGGTGGACAAAATTTTGTTTCGGGCAAGGAGGTTGGGGGGGGGGGGGGGTCGGCCTAAAAGTTCATAAAAATGTCTAATTTTAAAAGGAGGGTTGGCTCCCTATACTCAACCACCTCCTTAGTCAGCATAACCCAATTCAGCATAACCCCAGTTGGAAAGGATGGAAAAACTTGCATTTTTTTTCCATGCGCGATTGACAATATTTATAGTTTTTTTCCTAGTGATTAATGAAATTCACGATTATTACGCACACGTGCAATTTATACGCACCCGATCGGCAAAATTTGCGATTTTTACGACCCCAATCGGCAAAATTTGCAAAACTTTTTGCACCCGATCGGGAAAAATTCATGATTTTTACACACCGATCGGCGGAATTTGTGATTTTTATGCTCCTGATTGGCAAAATTTGCGATTTTTACGCATCTGATCAGCAAAATTCGTGGTTTTTACACAGACGATTGGCGAAATTTACACACACCCGATCAGCAAAATTCGCGATTTACACGCACCCGATCGGCAAAATTTGCGATTTAAACGCACCTGATCGGCAAAATTCGCGATTTATAGGTACCCTATCGGCGAAATTCATGATTTTTACGGGCCCGATCGGCAAAATTCGCGATTTATACGCCCCCTATCGGCGAAATTCATGATTTTTACGCACCCGATCGGCGGAATACGCGATTTTTACGCGCCTAATCGGCAAAATTTGCAATTTTTACGCATCCAATCGGCAAAATTTGCGATTCTTACGCAGACGATCGGCGAAATTTACAGTTTACACGCACCCGATCGTCAAAACTCGCAATTTTTACGCACCCGATCGACAAAATTCGCAATTTTTACGCATACGATCGGCGAAATTTAGGATTTATACGCACCTGATCGGCAAAATTCTCGATTTATATGCCACCTATAGGCAAAATTCACGCACCTGATCGGCGAATTTCGTGATTTTTTTCGCGTCCGATCGGCGAAATTGATCCGCGGGCCACCAGTAATCCGATCGCAGGCCACAGGTTGTGCACCCCTATCTTAAACATTTATCCACCAGCCAAGAGTGATAATTAAGAAACATAATGTGAATAAATAAATATCTAAGATTATTTTTTCTATTTTCATTAATGTATTGTAAAATTTATTGCTTAAAGATAATTGATGCTTTGTGGAAAATGGTCTTTTCCAAATTTCTTGTATTATTTTTTTTTCTTTTGAGATTCCAATGGCAACATAGTTTCATTTTTTTATTGCCATTGCCATTACAATTTGGCAATAGTTTTTTTTAATGTAAGTGGTCGACGGGATAATAGAAACATACCAAACTAACAAATAGTATAAAGTTAGCATTGAAATAACATATGGATATGTAATTTCAGTCAATGTAACTTTTTTCTTTTACAAAGCAAAAAAATTAATCAAGAACTTTTTTTAATTTTCAGTGGCTACCTTCCCGACAATCTTCCTTATTGAAAGACGTGGCAAAAGCAGCATGAGCAACAAGAATTTCTTAATGCTTGTTGATACAAAAGGCCTTTTTGAATGTATAAAAAAGGTATATTTCAGAAAAAGGCTGATTATAATGATTTTATGTATAATTTTCTGTGAGTATTTGCTTTGAAAATATTTTCAAAGTTTAGTATTTATGAGAGTTATTTGAAGAAATATCTTTGTATAAAAATATGCCGTAAAGGCGAGAAATTTATAAGGAAAAAGGCCTCAGTATTGGAAATTTATTTATTTGTTTTTAGAATACCATTTGTAACTCTCATACGGGCCAAGTTTTATGCTTTTGAGTCCTTTTTTATGCTTACATCCCCCCCCCTGTTTTTATGCTTTTCTTACAATTTTGACAATTCTTTTTATTTTCTTAGAAAAATGTATTTATTTTTTATAAATTTGCGAGAAAGTTATATATTGCATTAATTTCAGAAGGGATTTTACTATTTCCCATAGAGGTAAATCAGACATGTTACTTTTCAGTAAAAAGATAGATTTCTGGTTTTATTTTTATCATGGCTTTGACTGTTTCTGAGATCTGTGCAAATTTAAAATAAAATTCATGTTGTAATATTGTTGCATTCATGTCAGAAAAGTTTGTTGATCCAGCAACTGGGGTACATACAAAGCATGTTGAAAAAATAAGGGGGGACGGGGCTCTGCTAAATGACACAATAATAAATAAGTCAGTTTGTCATCACCTCGAATCATATCTTGTAGAATGTATGTGCAGAAAAAAACTAGAGAAAACCCAGAAACAATCCCCCCCCCCCATACCCCGAGTTTATTATATTTTATATTGCAGAAATTTTAAAAAAACATGAATTATGACCAATTAATAAATATGTATAAAAGTTTCTAGAATATTTCTTATAGATTGCAATGTTTTTTAAAAGATTACCCTAAAACAGGAATGGTAAACCTGTGTTGCGTGTAATGCACAGCAACTTTTCTGGCTTGTGAAAAAAATTCTGATAACTGTTATGTGGATTTATTTTTTATATAATAAATTAAATATTGCTTAGCACATACAAATAATGCAATTATTTTTGCATGGTCCAAATTTAACGTGGGTTATCTATATATCAACTTAAAAAAAAAAATAGGTAAAAAAAAAAAAAAAAAATGCTGAAGGAATCCTTTCTCAATACAAATTTTAGAAAAATCTAATACAGTAGAAAGCCACTAATCCGCAAAGCTTGGTTCCTAGTGTTGTGCGGATTGGAGGCTTTTTGCGAATTACAGGCCTTGTCTATTTAATCTTTGTTTACATTTTTTTTAATTCATATTTTGGACAAATTTAGATTGCTAATACTAAAATATAAATAAATTACACATTTTAATATATAGATAAAGTAATAACTATGTAAAAAATAATTTATTATTTTTTAAATTTCTTAAATATGGCATCAATTGTTGTGTTTTAAGACATTTGGTTTATAGTGTGGAATTTTATGTTTAAGTAGGAGTTCAAAAGCAATATATGTGTATTTTTTATGTGTTTTTCAATTTTATAATTATGATTTGATCAAAAAATAAATAAATTGTAAAATATATTGTATAAGTAAGGATTTTTTATCATTAAAATTTTAAAAAAAATCACAAAAGCTCAAATTGTATTTTACAAGTACTGTATTAAGAAATGAATATATAAAATAATATACTAATTAAATGTGCTTTCATTTTAAACTATAAAGAAGAATGTTATATGATATATAATAGCTATATATAAAGATAAGAAAAATGTTAAAATTGGTGAAAAAAAAATTCAAAATTTTGGCACCATTGAAGCATTTTTCAAGAATCAAATTTCTTTGTTTACATTCATAAATCGATTGCGGATTACAGGTTTGCGGATTAGCGGCGCTCTATTGTATACAGAAAAATTACATTTTGATTTTTGTTCTTAGTCATTTAATGTATTAAAGAGAACAATTTGATTAACATATGCTGCAATAACTGTTTAATTAAATGTTTTGCATGTTATAATGTTGCCATACGGAATCGGCCCAAAGAAGAGACCCAGTTCAGCACTAAATGAGCAAAAAAAACTGCTGCGAATAATTTATTCACGGCAGCGAAGGATCGCTCCAGTAGTCCAAAACTGGAGGGGGGGGGGGGTGCAATAGGACAAAATTAGCACTTGCCAATCGGCGAGTAATACTGAAAATTTGGCGATTGACTTTATTGCTACCACTGGTCAAACTTAATAGTCACACTTGCCAATTGCGATAATTGAATAGAAAAAGATTTTTTCCCCTCTGTCGCTCGACAAATTTAGGAACCATTTGGTGAATTTCATGATTTTTTGCCCAATATTATTTGACAGATTGTGATTTTTTTTTCTCGAAGCCATTCGACGATATTCGAAAAAATTTTCCCCCGAAACCAGTTGATGAATTTTGTGATTTTTCCACTATCGATTAATGAATTTTGTGATTTTTCCGCTATCGATTGACGAATAACGTGAATTATCGACTATCGATTAACAAATTTCACGATTTTTTCCATGAACGAACAAATTGTGCACTTTCTTTCCACTGATGTTCGACAAATTTCGCACTCTATTTCCGCTGCCGTTCGACGCTGAATTTCTCAAATTTTTTCGCGACAGTTAGACAAAATTAATTTTTTTCCTGCAATGCCTGATTTCTTTCCCGACACCATTTGACGAATTTCGCTGTTTATACAATCATTTTACAAATTTCACAATTTTTTTATCAAGTATTTGTAAATTTGTTTTTGGCCACTGCTGAAAAACACTGGCAGGTAAAAAAAAAAAAAAAAAAAAATCCTTGTACTGGCAGTTGGCCAGTGAAAAAAAAGTTAATTTTTACCTATTGGGGGGGGGGGCAGTGGTAGAACTATCTTCAAGTGTCTGCAACGCTAATAATGTTTTCAAAAATAGTCTGCAATATGCAATATATATCATATAAATCTATTCTTGCTGCATTGTAGTTGTAGTGCTAATTAATTAAGGCATCAGCATTTATCTGCCTTTCTGAGTAAAAAAAAAGAAATTGAAATTCACAGCAATTATTCTAAAAGGTTACAGCAGAGGGGGAAGGGGAGAAAATCCCCTCTCGGCAATAATTTTTCTTGTTGCAGGTCGGATTAACTCTGCTTTTGATTCGAGTCGATTTCAGGCTGAGTGTAGATTCTTGCAAATTGGGTTCGGGTTAACCCGATTTTTCAAAAGTTAGTTCAGTATATTGTTTCAGATTAAAAACTATGTCTATATTAATAAGCATAGAACTTTGTGTGTCTGCTGTTTTCTAAAGGAATGCTGCATCTTTTCCGGGACTATTTCACAAAATTCACGTTTTTTTCGTGAACCTTTGACGAAATTAGCGTTTATTTTTTCCTGCGTGATCCTTTGCCGAAATTCACGTTTTTTTTTTTCGTGGCCTTTATACGAAATTTTCACTTTTTCCGTGATCCTTTGACGAAATTAGCATTTTTTCTGCGGCCATTTGACGAAATTTACGTTTTTTCTGTGGCCCTTTGATGAAATTCGCATTTTTTCCACGATCCTTCAACGAAACTCGAGTTTTTCCGTGACCCTTTGACGAAATTTGTATTTTTATCGCAATCTGTCGACAAAATTAGCCATTTTCCTTGATTCTTCGACGAAATTTGTCGTTTTTTCGAGATACTTTGACGAATTTGCTGTTTTTTCGAGATCATTCGATGAGATTTGCCATTTTTTTTTTTAGATCCTTCGACGAAATTTTCCTATGAAGCGATTAATAAAACACAAAAACAAGGGAAATTAAAATTTTGAATAGACCATTTGACAAAACACAAGATTTTTTTTTCCATGATCGTTTCATGGAAATCATCTGTTTTTCTTGATCATTTTCCGTAATTCACGATTTTTTCTGCAACCGCTTGGCGAAACTGATTTTTTTTTCTGCAACCATTTGTCGAAATTCAAGATATATTTTTGTGACAGATTTACGAAATTCGCTATTTGTTTTCTGCTATCTTTTGATGAAATTCGGGATTATTTTCTATGATTGTTTGTTGAAGTTCAAGATTTCTTTTTTCGAAACTGACTGACAAAATTTGCGATTAGGTTTGATGAAATTCTCAACCTTTTTTTGTGTGATTGTTTGACTAAATTCGTGATTTGTTGTGGAACCTTTGGTCGAAATTCGTGATTTTTTCTATGATATTTATACAAAATTCATGATTTAAAAAAAAATCTTTTAACAAAATTTGCAATTTTTTTTTTCTCTACAGATGGAAAATTTTGACTTTTTTTCGCAAATAAATGTTGTAATTTGCGGGTTTTTTTTTTTTTTTTTTTTTTTTTTGCGACTGATTGACAAAAATCGATATTCGTTTCCGTGATCTTCAGCGAAATTCGCAATATTTTTCCACAGCAGTTTGAGAAAATTAGCAATTTTCGCAGCTAACAATTGGCAAAATTCGCTATTTTTTCCATGATCAATTGACAAATTAGCTAATTTTGTGTAATTCCATAAAAAATACACTGATTTTTACGAAAATTAAAAAAATATTCCCAGTCTGTGAAAGAAGTTAAGAGGGTGAAATCCTGCACAGAATTTTTTACTTCGCAGGATTTTCTTATTTTGTGGGCGATTTGTGCAATTCCGTGTGCTATTTCAAACCATGTCCCTCAAAGCAAAGTCCCTCCCCCCTCTGTTCCCCATCCTTCCCTATTCATTATATTATAATTCATCGCAATCTTTTTTCTTTTCAGATGCTGATCAGGCTAAATTAGGTGAATTCTTTCACAAAAACTGGGTAGCAATCATCAGAGTATATTTGCAGCATTTAAAAAGAAGTATCCTGACAAAACACTGAAAATTTTGTAGATTATTTTCTTGTAACTTGTTTGTTATTTTTAAAATAAATTGTTGATTGAAACTATGTTGTCTTTTCATATGTACTACAAAATAAAATTCTTTACTATTTTTTTTTCAGTTTTAATTTTTTTTATATAATTGAAATATGTAAATATATTCAAATTTCATTTAATTGACTTTGAAAATATTCAATATAATGTTTTTATTAAAATATTCTACTGTAATAAAAAGTGCTTATTTTATTGGTGAATAATGTCAAAAGTCATCATTTATTGACAGTCTCTCATATAACTCAAACTTTGTTTTTAAAAATCCTTTTTAATAATAAAGCACTTTTTATTAATCATTCCTTGTTAGTGTGGATCTCGAGGATAATTAATGCAGATTTAAAAAACAAAGATTTTATAAAATTTTGATTTAAAAAATGAAATTACATATTTCAAAGATTAAGGTATTCCAAGATCTTGAGTTGCGACATTTAATTATTTTACTTTATAGGTAAGTATTTATTTATGTATACATAATTATATGCAAGTATAAAAAAGTTTTATAAGAAGAATAAACAATGCATAGCAATTTTAGCATCTTTTGCTGGCAGAGTGATTGGATTGCGATGTGCAATTATTTTTTTAACTTATAAAATTTTTTGCTTTTTCTTTTTCCTGTTTAAAATTTTATTATTTCATATTTCCAATCAGTGTTGCCAGTAGTACTTTTTAAAATTCAGATTGCTTGATTGCCATAAGAGATTAAATAATGAGAGAATAAGGCCAATTACACTATTTTAAAAAGGTGGTGAGAATCGAACAGTCTGAATTTAAAAAAAAAGTAAAATTTTTCCTAAGATATATATTTTGTTTTATTTGTAGCTATGCAATAAACCAGTATTGGAGGTTATTATGAAAAAGTTTTATTTTTAAGAAGAAAAAAAAATTGTTTAATGAAATATTAGATTTTCTCGACAATTTCATGCAGGCTTTGACAAATTTCCAAACTTTGAGTTTAATTGCAGAGTGTGAAGACAAAACAAATATAACAATATATTTTTATGACAAAATTTAAATATGTTTATAATGGAATATTCAGATTTTTTTGGACAATTTCTACATATTTCATGCAACTTAAAAAAAAAATTTCAGTTTTTTTTTTTTTTCATATTTCGAAAATTATTTTTACTTAGCTGTTTATTTCCATATTTACATCCCTATTCTACAAATATGGAAATAAACATCCTGAAATTAAAAATTCCTGTTGGCACTACAGGCACAGGTAGATTTCGAAGACTCAGACTCTGGGGTGCCTGTTTATTGCGAATTGCAGAAGACGACCTTTTTGCCATGATTCAGCAGTTAGGACCACTCACTTCGAAATTTACCTGTGCCTGTAGGCAGAGATTTTATTTATTTATTTTGTTTTTAAGTTGTAAAGGTTGGTTCTATAAAAAAAATGTAGATAATATTAAGAGGATTTATAATAAATTTAAGCGGATTTGATATCTTGTGAATTGACAAAGTTATGAATTTGAATTTTTTTTTTCTTTAACCCGTATTTCTCCTCCCCCCCCCCTGTCCCCTTACGGCCATTTTTAATGATATCAAAAATCTGTCATACATAAATTTTTAGCCCCTTTCCTAGAAGTAATAATAACTTTAAAAGGATTCGATACGTATCATAATTAAGAAATTATGATTTTTTTTAATCTGTTTTCACAAAAAGCCCTCCTTTGGTTCGATTTTTCCTATTAACGAACTTGACCGAGATTTTATGTGTCAGCTTGGAAGAGATTTTTGCAGCATTATTGAAGTTATCGTGTCCATAAAAAAGTGATATAGATAGATAGATAGATGAAGTTTTGAACTGGGTGTGGTTTTGGGTTCTGGGAGTCATGATCGGTGTAGATCTTCAAAAATTTTCCAGAAATTCCAACATGAAGGAGAATGTAATAAATAGGTAGTATTTCTTACGAAATCTGCTTAAAAATTAATATGCATAATTTCAAAGAGTATGTGGAAAATTAAATGGTGTCATTTCAAATAACTTTATAGATTGTGCAATTGTAGAATATTCTTATTTGTTTTAATAATGGCTCTGATCGAGCCGAAACATGCCAACAATCTAATAAAACTTATTTTACTGTTTATAAAGTTTCTGTTTTATGCCTTTTAGCAATTAAAATAAGCACATGTTTAGTAGAATGAAGTAACTTTTTATCAAAGTTAATGAAATTAAAAAATTTTTCATTACATATGCATTTAAAAATATACATATTTCTAAGTGGGCTTTTCTTAATTGTTAAATAAAATTGTGCACACATCCTTTTTTTTTTCTTATCCTAGGATATTTATTATTTCAAGTGAGACAGAAAATCAATAATTAAACTAAAATACTCAGTTTTGTAAATTGTAATTAAACTGCTTAAAATTTGAAACAGGTAGGTAAATTTTTCTGTTGCTTTTTTGTCCCTCTTTGTGAAAGGGAAAAAGACACGACTATATAAAGATTGCTGGTCACAAGCCTCTTATTTAGCTAACCACTCTTAACAAAAAATAATCTTCGTGGTCGAATTTTACAACAATTGAAATTAATTTTACGATTTTGGAAAATATTGAAATGGAAAGGTAAAGTGACTAATGTGGCCTCTAAGATTGATTTTATGTAAAATATATACCTCGAATGAATACATGTAAACAAGAATATATGAGAAGAAAAAGAAAAGAAAAAAAACACTTTAAATATAATATTAAAATACTTATCTGCTACTCTTTTTTAAAAAATCTCTCACATTAAAAGCTAATTATTGATAGTTAAAAATGACATGTTTAAGAAAAAAACATGAACTCTAAATTACAGCATGACATGGGTTTGTAACAAATTTGTGTGCTTTGGAATAATACCATAATATTATTATTCCAAAACTATTTTAAGGATTATATTAATTTTGAAATTGGATCTTTCTCTTAATGCAGATATTTTTATTGCAGAAGTCAAAACTTTCAGATTAAATGCTTTTTTTTTTTTTTTTTTTTTTTTTTTTTGGGGGGGGGGGGGGGGGGGTCTTTCAGAGCATTAATTAATAATTCATATTTTTAATTCAAACTGGATCAAAGGATCTGTCAATAAATACAATTAATAAAAGCATGGAAGAAAAGTTAGAAATAAAATGAGACCGTATATTATTTATACATTACTATAAGTATTTAGAAAGTGCGATATTATATTTATAATTAAATAATGATAAAAATTAAAAGTGAAAATTAATAGAAATAAAAAAATTATAAGTGAAATGTTGATGTTTTAAAAACAAAAAGTTACTGATTAATGGAAATTTAAAAAGTAATTACAATAAAGTTATATATCTTTAGAGATATTTTTAAAAGCTTTTTCTTTAGATTTTAATAAGTAAAACATTTAAAAAACAGTATTATTCTTTCTTTTATGTTTACTAAAAGAAAAAAAATAGTGTGGGGAAACTGATTGATAAAAATAATTAAATTTATCTTTTTTCAGGAAGCGAAAATTCTAAAAGACTTTTTAACAAACAGGTCTTTAAGAAAAATGAAATTTTGCTATTTTTAATTATTTAAAAAATGAAAGAAAATAATACTCACCGAAAAAGTCAATTTTATATTAATACGGTTTTCCCTTTATTTTTAAACGTTTTTTACGGCATTAAATGCCGTTGAAAAAAGGTAACACTAACAGGACAATATTGCGGACATATTCCTGTTTTTAAAAGCTTTTAACGGCATTAAAATGTCGTTGAAAAAAAGTAAATCAAACAAGACATATTGCGGATATATTACTATTTTATAATTTTTTTTATGGCACTAAAATGCGTGGAAAAATAGTATAACAAACGTCAGTATTGCGACCTTGAACAACGTTTTTAAGACGGTCGTTATTACGTTGAAAATACAGCTATATTTACCGTTGAAAAATAATCGAATCAACGAGACATATTTTCGAATTTATTACGTCAACGAATGACGTTGTTTCAACGACACCCGTTGTCGTTTTTTCAACGATTTAAAAACGGAACTGTGCTACTTGGGATATGATTAAACAGTCTCAGACCTTTCCAACAATATATCACATGAAGGGTGTGTGCAAAATTTTAAAAAGTACCCACCTTGGGGGGGCAAAGTGGGGGGATGGACACCAGAGATGCATAATATGACTAAGCGGTCACAGACCTTTCCAACAATATATCACATGAGGGGTTGTGCAAAATTTCAAAAAGTACCCTCTTGGGGGGGCAAAGTGGGGGTGTGGACACAGGAGATGCATAATATGATTAAACAGTCTCCGACCTTTCCAACAATATATCACATGAAGGGTGTGTGCAAAATTTAAAAAAGTACCCCCCTTGGGGGGGGCAAAGGGGGGATGGACACCACAGATGCATAATATGACTAAGCGGTCACAGACCTTTCCAACGATATATCACAGGAGGGGTTGTGCAAAATTTCAAAAAGTACCCCCTTGGGGGGGCAAAGTGGGGGTATGGACACAGGAGATACATAATATGATAAAACAGTCACAGACCTTTCCAACAATATATCACATGAAGGGTTTGTGCAAAATTTTAAAAAGTACCCGCCTTGAGGGGGGCAAAGTGGGGGGATGGACACCAGAGATGCATAATATGACTAAGCGGTCACAGACCTTTCCAACGATATATCACATGACGGGTTGTGCAAAATTTCAAAAAGTACCCCCTTGGGGGGCAAAGTGGGGGTGTGAACACAGGAGATGCATAATATGATTAAACAGTCTCAGACCTTTCCAACAATATATCACATGAAGGGTGTGTGCAAAATTTTAAAAAGTACCCACCTTGGGGGGGGGGCAAAGTGGGGGGATGGACACCAGAGATGCATAATATGACTAAGCGGTCACAGACCTTTCCAATGATATATCACATGAGGGGTTGTGCAAAATTTCAAAAAGTACCCTCTTGGGGGGCAAAGTGGGGGTGTGGACACAGGAGATGCATATGATTAAACAGTCACAGACCCTTCCAACAATATATAACATGAGGAGTATCAGCAAAATTTAGAAAGTAACCCCTTGGGGGGGTCAAATTGGGGCATGGACATTATCATTAATTTCGTCAATCAGGCATGAAAAAATCATGAATTTCGTTGATAGTGTATTTAAAAATCATGAATTTCATTGATCGGGTATGTAAAAATCTGTGAATTTCATCAATCGAGCACAGAAAAAACATGACTTTTGTCGATCGGGGGAGGGGGGATCATATATTTTGTCAATCGGGCACGTAAAAATCTTGAAATTTGTTTATCGATCGCATAAAAATCACGTATTTCATCAAATAGATACATAAAAACCAAGAAATTCCTTGATCGGCACATGAAAATCATTAATTTCATCAAATGCATGCATAAAAATCAAGAAATTTATGAATCAGGTACATAAAAATCATCAATCGGTGCATAAAAATTATGAATTTCATCGATTAGGCACGAAAAAAATCATGAATTTTGTAGAACGGACGCATAAAAATTACCAATTCGTAGAGTAGTCGCATAGAAATCACGAATTCATCAAGTGGGTGGTTAAAAATCACAAGTTCATCAAGTAGGTGCATAAAAATCACAAATTTCATCAAACGTTTGCATAAAAATCAATAATTTCTTCGATCAGGTTCAGAAAAATGAAATTTCGTCGATCGAGCATGAAAAAAATTCATGAATTTCGGTGATCAAGTGCATAAAAATCTTGAACTTCGTTGATCGGTGTGTAAAAATCATGAATTTTGTCGATCGGGTGTGTAAAAATGATGAGTTTCAATAATCAGGCACAGCAAAAACATGAATTTTGTGGATCAGGGAGGGGGAGATCATAAATTTTGTCAATCGGGGACGTAAAAATCTTGAATTTTGTTTATCGATTGCATAAAAATTACGTATTTCATCAAATAGATACATAAAAACCAAGAAATTCCTTGATCGGCACATGAAAATCATTAATTTCATCAAACGGATGCATAAAAATCAAGAAATTTATGAATCAGGCACATAAAAATCATCAATCGGTGCGTACAAATTATGAATTTCATCGATTAGGCAGGAAAAAATCATGAATTTTGTAGAACGGACGCATAAAAATTACCAATTCGTAGAGTAGTCGCATAGAAATCATGAATTCATCAAGTGGGTAGTTAAAAATCACAAGTTCATCAAGTAGGTGCATAAAAATCACAAATTTCATCAAACGTTTGCATAAAAATCAATAATTTCGTCGAACAGGTTCAGAAAAATGAAATTTCATCGATCAAGCATGAAAAAAATCATGAATTTCGGTGATCAAGTGCATAAAAATCTTGAACTTCGTTGATCGGTGTGTAAAAATCATGAATTTTGTCGATCGGGTGTGTAAAAATGATGAGTTTCAATAATCAGGCACAGCAAAAACATGAATTTTGTGGATCAGGGAGGGGGAGATCATAAATTTTGTCGAACACAGATGTAAAAATCATGAATTTTGTTTATCGGTGCATGAAAATCACGAATTTTGTCAAACAGGCACATAAAGATCAAGAAATTCATTGATCGGCATGTAAAAATCATTAATTTCATCCATCGGGCATATAAAAATGATGAATTTAGTCGATCAGGCATGTAAAAATCACAAATTTTGTCAACGGGGCACATAAAGATCAAGAAATTTGTTGAACGGCATGTAAAAATCAGAAATTTTGCTGAACGGGCACATAAAAATCACGAATTTCTTTAATCGGCGCGTAAAAATCATAAATTTCGCCAATCTAGTGCAGTAAAATCATTAATTTCATCGATCTGGTGCAGAAAAATCACTATTTTCGTCGATCTGGCGAGGAAAATCATGAATTTTGTCAAACGGACATGGGAAAAAAAGAAAATCAGAAAATCCTGCATTTGGTCGGTTTTCTCCATATTTTTCAAGTCAGTTTTTCAAGTTTTATTGCCGAGTGGTGATTGGCGAGTGCCTATTTTCACCTTTACCCAAAAACGAATAACATCAAATTAAAAGGAGAAAGTTATTAACTATTTACGGGAAAAAAACTTTAACGGCCATGTACTTAGCTGTACAAGGTCTTAACTCGAGCGTAAAAATGAGGAAACGTGTTTCCTTACGGATGCTCAACTACTGTATAAAGCGTCGACAAAAAGGGGTGACAATCCCGTGCAAATGACGAAAACTTCCAAAAATGAGTGTTGAAAAAACTTCTTCCAAATTTGCAATCGAATAGTGCCCTATATATGGCCAATGCTACATCTACATCACATGCCTGTTGAAAACCGCACTCCTGCAAAGAATTCTATAGACTGGCTGAAAAACAACAAAATATACTGTGGCGAACAAATGCAAAAAGTAGAACTTTTCTCTCATAGAGAGTAATCGTCCAAAGAAAATCATCTATAAAATTGATAATAAAATTCTAGTTTAGAAGGTATTATTTTTTTAAATATTTTAAATGATAAAATTTTATCCGCCCTTCCAAATTGTTTGAAAATACAAGCTGCAATTTATAATAGATAAAATACTCCCCCCCCCCCTCCCCCAGGTATTTTGTTTATTTATTTATTGTTTTTTATTTATTTTGAATTGATGGTTCTCCATTTCAAAATTTTCATTTTATTTGATACTTTGATGGTCTATAGCTGTTTGTGAAGCTTCATGCATGTTTTGCTGTTACTGTATATTAATTTTTCAAATTCATTTTTAATAAACTTATGCAAGTAAATAGTTTTAGAGCCCTATGTTGTTTTCAACATATTCAGACAATTTCAAACTTTGCACTCACCAACACTTAATTTATAAGATCTGACTATTAAAAAACATTGCGAAATAATTAACAGTGGTTTTCTCTAAAAAAATTTTTTTCTTTCTTCTATATGTTTTCAAAATACACCGCTGTACAAGAAACCCTATGTAAAATATTGATATTTATGTAAGTTGTAATCAAAAAATTAAATGTATTAGCAGCAGTTGAAATTTAATAAATTTTTAGAATTTACTTTGAAGAACAAACACTTATTACAGTCAACAGTAAACAGTATTTTATACAAAAATTGGGAAAAGTTTAAGATGATTAAATTTGTGAAGAGTTAATTTTTGGTAGGAAAAAGTTTTGTGAAGTGTCCTGTTTTAATATGAAAAGAAATGTGAAATAACCTGTTTTAAAATGAAAAAAAATGTGAAGGATACTGTTTTAAGATTTAAAAAAAATTGTGAAGGATCCTTTAAAGGTGTTCTTAATTCTTCTTAAACAGAGCCCTGCAATATATTTACTAAAGTTGTATTTTTTCTGTGATTTAAGCACACATAAGGAATTTCATACCTCTAAATTAGTAATTTTAAATGATTTTTAAAGTCACAGGTAAATGATAGAAAAATTGAAAAATAAAATAGCTATTTGTTTACTTTTTAAACTCTGAATTTAAAGTAAATAAGAACTTATTTATTCATTGTATAGTAATATTTTAGAGCTAAAAAAATCTATGTGGGTTAAAATGATTATATTCTTATTCTTATGTTTCGCGAACAAATAGCAATTTTTTTACTGTATTTTTTAATAATTTTTAATGTAACTTTTGACATTGAAACAATATAGTGCTCGAAAACTATTTACCAAGCTTATTAAAAAATGAATGTGAAAAATTAATATAAAGTAAAGGCAAAACATTCATGAAGATAGAAGTTTATCACACAACTGTTTGTAAATGTAATGAGAAAAAAAATGATAACAATGTAATAATACTGGCAATATGAATGCAATAAGGTAATGCCTGGGGTCGATCCAGGAAAAATTTGGGACCTATTTAGGGCCCCTTCACAAAAATCTATTTAATAAAATAGGCCCCTTCACAAAAATCAATTTGATAAAATGGGCCCCTTCACAAAAATCAATTTGATAAAATGGGCCCCTTCACAAAAATCAATTTGATAAAATGGGCCCCTTCACAAAATTCTATTCCATAAAAACTTACTATTTATTATTTTGTGATGTTTTAAAATGTGTAATTTGTAAACAAACAAGTTTACCAGAGAGGAAAACTTCCGCAAAAGGATTTAAAACAGGTTTTGTTTATAAATGCTTGGTTCGAATTTGATTAAATCGATTTCAACTTTCGTTACAAAATGTTATTTTTCACAAAAATATAATAAATTTCACAAAAACAACCTTTACTTTTCACAAAATGGGCCCCAAGAAAAAAAACCTGCATCGACCCCTGAATGCAATGAGAAAAAGAAAAAAAAAAGCTATTTGTTTACTTTTCAAACTCTGGATTTAAAGTAATTAAGAACTTATTTATCCATTGTATAACATAAAACACTTAATTCAGAACTAACTTTCTGCATTTTCTTTTACAAAATAACATAAAAGTAATATTTTAAAGCCATAAAAACATCTAACTGGGAGTTGCCCAACAAAGCATCTCTCCAAAACGAAAATTTTTATAAGAACCAACAAGGAAAATAAAATAAAACAACAATGGATAAATAAACAAAATACCTAATAGTAAGTACAACATCTTTGAATTATTCCTGTGTTTATTTTTTCCGAATTGTTGAACTGGTAAAAGGTTTGTTGTACTTCAAACACTCGCTAATTTGTGCTTCGCGCATTGATACGATAATAGTTGGTTGGTTGTCTTCGTTGCGAAAGAAACAAAGAAATGAAAAATATTTTATCATTAGAAAATGAAAGATTTATTATATTTAGCAGTAAAATTGAATACATGTAATTAAAAAATATTTCCTCATTTTGAAAAAGGAATCGAAATAATTTTTCGAATATATGCATGTTTAAAATCTGAAATTATTTCTTTGTAACAAAAAGAGAAAACATATAAACCCCAATTGAATTTAATACATACGTTTTACATGTTTAGAGTATATAATTCATTGTTTTTGCATTTAAAAAAATCTAAATAATTAGCCCGGTCACAAGCTTTATTGATAACGGCAACCGTACATCAATTTTTAACTGCAATTCCCGGCGGAAGAAGGGAGTGAATACTCTATTGCATTTGTACAGCTTGGCTTAAGAAAATAGTCCCATTTTTTTAAATCGGATTATATAAAAAACTAGAGTTTTCCTATTTAAGCGGATAGGTGGATTCACTTCATATAAAACCGATTAGTATCATATATTAATTTAAAAAAAATCCTTCGGGCGGTTTTCGAGATACGCTGTCTTACACCATGACACCATTATTACATGCAGAGCGAAAAACTTCCCATTTTACTTAAAAATGGATTTCCAGATCTTAAAATCTACTGCATGTAGAAATCTATAAATTTCAGGATAGAGTTAGACCGGAGATATAAGACAGCTGTCAAAAAATCAAAACGATGTACCTCATATTTGCTGAGATATTAAATGTCGGCTTTTCGCTTTTCCTTTGAACTCAAACTAGGTGTATATATGGAGTGACGGAAATCTTCGGTTTTAAGCATTCGGTTTTCGGTTTTTTGCTGCGTCACTCGAGAAACTACCGTCTCTCATGATCACTGGTGCCCTTTTAACATGTACAGTGGTGGTCAAAAGTGTGGACATTTTTTGAAAGTTTCATGTTTTTCAACTTTGTGTGCTTGTAGAATATATTAATTTTCACTTAAATACAAACGTTTATATATCAATTTGAAGGTAATTTAATGTAGAATTTAATAATAAAAACAGCATTACAATATCTGTATTAAAAAATAAGTTAAGCAACTAATAGTAAGATCTATCTTAGATTTGCATTTTTTAAAGTGATACTTACACAATCAATACTTAGTAGGATAACCCTTATTTTTTAAGACAGCTTCACAGCGTCTTTTCATCGAGTGGACGAGTGTTTGGAGTTCATCTTTCGTAATCACATGGTGCCAAGAATCAATTACAGCTTCAATAAGTTGTCTTTTATTGGATGGACGTTTTTTTCGTACAAGAATTTTCAAACGTCGCCACAAATTTTCAATTGGATTGAGATCAGGGCTGTTTCCTGGCCATGGTAATATATCTATCCCTTTATTTTGAAACCATGCTTTGCATACTTTTGCTGTGTGGCATGGAGCTGAATCCTGCTGAAAAATAAATGGTGCGTTGTTGGGGAAGAGATCCCTGATGGAAGGTATCATTTTTGGTTCCAGGACAGTTTTGATGCATTTTTTGGCATTCAGGATGCCATCAATCACTTGAATTCGGCCCACACCATCTGCAGACATACATGCCCAAATCATGACATTTGTTGGGTTTTTTGTAGTTACTTCAATGCAAAACAAGATGAAGTGCTTCTCCTACTCTACGTCTCACGTATTTTCTACCATCACTACCAAAGAGCGATATTTTACTCTCATCGCTCCAGATTACTTGCTTCCATTGATTTTCTGACCATTTAATGTGTTCTTTTGCCCACTTAACTAGTTTTCCGCGTTGCTTTTGATTTAAATACGGTTTTTTCTTTGGAATTCTAGCTTGTAGTCCAAATCCTGATAACCTTCTTATTGTTCTTGAACTTACTGCAATACCAGCTGCATTCATTTCACATCTAATGGCATCTGATGAAATTTTTCTATCTTGAAGGCATAACCGTTTAATTTTTCTATCGGCAGTAGCACTTGTGCATTTTTTTCGGCATGATTTGGCCTTATTTTCCACTGATTTCGTTTTTTCATAACGTAAACAGAACTTTCGTACACCAGAACAAGTCATTAAACCACCAACTTGTCTTGCAATTTCAGCATAAGAGAGGCCATTTTCTCTCAATATGACAGTTCGTCTTCTTTTTGTAGATGTCCAATTAGTTCTTCTTGTTGATGACATTGTTTAAAATTAGTTTAATTAAAAAAAGGACTTTAAATATTCAAAAACAGCAATACTCTATTTAATTGTACTAGTATGCATCATTCGCAAAATATTTCCACAACAATAACTCTTTTACCACCCAAATAACCTAAACTATAGTTAGAGACATTTGATTGTTCCTCAGAACAGTGTTTATGATTGGCTAGTACGCTTTTATTACAAAACATGTCCTTATTCAAAACGATTTGTGTTTGTTTGTTCTACTAAAATGAGCTTAACTTTTTTTTGTAATACAGATATTGTAATGCTATTTTTATTATTAAATTCTACATTAAATTACCTTCAATTTGATATATAAACGTTTGTATTTAAGTGAAAATTAATATATTCTACAAGCACACAAAGTTAAAAAACATGAAACTTTCAAAAAATGTCCAAACTTTTGACCACCACTGTATATATATATCACTAGTATCTGGCTAACATAAAATTACTTGTTGTTTTTATCAGTTTATTATAATCTTTTCTTTAAATTACAGATTGCTTTTAATCGAACATGACTTTTCCATTACCTATGCAAATACTTGTCAATTACTACCTGTTGATCTCACTTTCGCATTTATAAATGGCAATAATACTTTTGCTTTATATAAGTGATTGTTTTATGCTTTACTTTAAATAATTTTGATTTTGATTTATTTATTTATTTTTCTATTCATAAACATGAACATATTTACTATCACATTTAATTTATTTTGTTGAAAAATTGAAGCTATTATTGATACACATTTCCTCCCGTTTCCAATGCCGAACTTCTTCTTTCCTCAGATCTTTTCAACAGGCGTTTTGCATGATTATTTTTGAAGGCATGAATCTTCAGTAATATTTGTAAGTATGATGCTTGTAAGTCATTTTCTTAAAATTACATTGTTGTGTAATGTTGCAATAATTAGAATTAAGAATTATAATGTTGCATTGTTGTGCAATTAATGTTTCATATAAAGTTATTTTTCCCACAAAATCAATCTGCATCTGAGAGAATCAGTTAAAGCTATGTCAATTCTCAATACAAAAATTATGATTTTTATCATTTAATTCCTTTATTTTTTTAACTGAAGGTTTATTTGCTATTAGCTTTTTAATTTATAAAATAGTGTTAAATGATCAATCTAAAAACACAACTTGTAGTTAATTAATTTGTGTAGTAAAATATATAAGTGTTATGCTAGAGGAAAGTAATCGCCCCTCCCTTCAAGGAATCTGATATTTCAGAAAGTGTATCATTCAAACTAAAAAAAAAAAAAAAAATCAAATTACACAAAAACTAAAATATATCATCAGATAAGTTGCATATATAATTTATTTGATATTACTAATAATTCAATATTATTAATATTGAAATAATGTAAAATGTATTTTCTATGATGCTATTAATGTTATAATTTGCTGTGCTTAATAATTATTAAGCTGCATATATAATAATTTATTAATGTTGAAATGATCTAAAATGTATTTTAACAATATTATAAAGGTTATAATTTGCTATGCTTAATAATTATTAAGCTGCATATATAATAATTTATTAATGTTGAAATGATCTAAAATGTATTTTAACAATATTATAAAGGTTATAATTTGCTATGCTTAATAATTATTAAGCTGCATTATATAATAATTTATTAATGCTGAAATGATCTAAAATGTATTTTAACAATATTATAAAGGTTATAATTTGCTATGCTTAATAATTATTAAGCTGCATTATATAATAATTTATTAATGCTGAAATGATCTAAAATGTATTTTAACAATATTATTGTTTGTTTTTTTACCCTTCGGGCCCGGTGAGCAGCAACAATATTATAAAAGTTATAATTTGGTTTATTTACCTACAGTTCTTTGAAGTGAGAGTAATTATTTATGTTAGTTTAACTAAATATTGAAGATAATATATTTTGAGATATTTGATGGAACATCATTAGGTTATATTTAAAAAATAAATATTATGAAATATTCATCAGTATTTAGTTTTTAAATCAAATTATGTTACCAATGATAGAAAATCTAGCGATGTACATGTGTTTTGTAGATGAAGAATTTAATAGTCGAAAATTTTATGCCTTTGCATTAATTTTTTTTTTCATATTCTAGAATTCAAAGAACAACTAACTACACTGCTCAAAACAATTAAAGGATATTTGAAGTTTTATATAAAATAAAGATATAAACGAATTTTTTTTTGCCGAAAATAGAAGAAGAGAATCACAAATGCAAATTTTTCTGGTTTTCAAACTGTGGAGTATGCAAATTTTGAGTTCGACGTCAAAAACGTCGCTTCAGCGGCAGCGAATGAAATTTAACTTTCAACTGGATAAAAGAGAATGAAGACAAGGATGATTGGCATTCAGTGATTGCTTTGTTTCGATGAGTACGATGTCTCAACGAAGTCATTTGATAGATTCAGAAGCTTGGAGAATTGTTGGTAGGTTAGAAGGGGGCCAAACTCAAGCCAAAGTAGCGCAAGCCATTGGAGTGTCACAAAGTGTCATTTCCAGGATCTGGAACCGTTTTTTGGAGAGTGGATGTGCAGGCCGAAGACCAGGGCAAGGTCGTAGACGGGCAACAACTCCCAATGAAGATCGGTATTTAGCATTAACAGCTCGGAGACACCGAAACATGAACGCTACTCTTCTCCAACAGCACCTTCGCTCGGCTACAGGCACCACGATTTCAACTCAGACTGCCCGAAACCGGCTCCATGCTGTAGGTCTGTATGCTCGCCGACCGATGGTATGTGTTAGATTAACATCAGGGCATCGTCGGGACCGCAGGGTGTGGGCAACCGAGCATGTCAACTGGAGGAGAAATGAATGGAGCAATATTCTGTTTTCTGACGAGTCCCGTTTTTCTGTGCATCCAGATAATAGGCGTATTTTCATCTGGAGGGACCGTGGCAGTAGGAATAATCCTGCGTTCGTGCACGAAAGTGTCAGATTTGGCGGTGGAGGAGTGTTGGTGTATGGTGGCATCTCCATTGAAGGGCGCACTGACCTCTACATCATTCGAGATGGAGCTCTGACTGGTCGCCGATATAGGGATGAGATCCTCAGACCTATTGTAGTCCCTTACGCTGCAGCAATCGGAGATAACTTCATTTTAATGGACGATAACTGCAGGCCACATCGTGCAAACCTGGTGGAAGATTTCCTTTTCGAGGAAGGAATCGTTCGAATGGAATGGCCAGCGTGTTCTCCAGACATGAATCCAATCGAGCACGTTTGGGACGCTCTAGGAAGACGAGTTTCTGGCCGCCAACAACCCCCACAAACTCTCCAAGAACTGGAAAGAGCTCTTCTGGAAGAGTGGGGCAGAATACCCCAACTCGTCATTAATAGCCTCATTGAGTCCATGCCTTAAAGGTGTTCAACATTGCTGGCCGCCCGTGGAAACCATACCCCCTGCTGAAAATGATTTTCTTTGAAGAAAACACCTTTTCTTATTCTTTTTTTCTCATATGCACAAATTGTGTTTTTTTCCTTTTGTACACAAATGCGCAATAAAATGAATTTTTTCTGCCAAACATGTGTAATTTATTCTCATATAACCTACTATGTCTGTCGACCATGTATCAATCAGCTAAAAAGTTTCCCAGATACAAAATCCACCTAAAACTGCAATATCCTTTAATTGTTTTGAGCAGTGTATATTGTTGTGTACTAGTTTGTTTTTATATTTCTCTTCTTCATTAGTTAAATTGTTATTTACTTTCTCCCTAAATGCATGAAAAAATAAGTTTACAAATTATGTAAAGCAGTTAAACATTTAATTTGTTTTGCTTTAATACATGCAGCTGAAAATTAATTCTTAAAAATGAAATTTTATTATTATTTTTCATAATTTATTTTACTCAAATTACTTTATTTACTCCAAGTGATTAACAAAAATACAATATTTGAAAACAGAAATTTAAACATTGTCAGGTGTGCGTTGCTATTGACCATCCCAAAACTACAGCAGTGAATGTTTTGAAATAAATGCAAATGTGTTATTGTATGTTTTCCGATATAAGTTAATATATATATATATTAAATATTAAGGGAAGGGGAGAGCAGTGGAGCAGTGTTGAATTCAAGGGATGGCCCTTCAAAATCTTTCTCTCTCTCTCTCTCCCCTCCCCCCCCCCTTGAAAGATTTGAGATTTTATGCTTTTAATGGTCAAAAAGTTCAATTTCCTCTCCAGAACTGTATAATGTCCCCTCGCAGCCACAGAAATCCCTCCCGGAGAAAAATGTCTAAATTCAACACTGAGGATAAATTTTCAGATTTTTTTTATTTATTTATTGCATTGTGTGTCATATTAGCCATACTATTCCTGAAAAGATTACATGAAAGATAACAGAATATTTAAAGCATACTAGAATAATAATAGTTTTCTTTTTTAAAGAAGATATTTAACATTGGATTTCCTTTAAACATGTCATTTCCATCGATTCAAGTGCATTTCCATAAATTGGCGAAAATTGCTGAATGTGAATATTCTAATAGAACTAAATTTTATCCGGCTATATATCCACATCTATTGATCATATAAAGGGCTGCACAAAATAATTCGACTACTTTTTTGACACTGGAAGGTAATTTCGAAAACTGTATTTTTCAATGTATTATATTTTCTAAACTGTTTACTTACATAGCTTCTTTCACCTTATTTAACGGTGGAGTTTCTTTACAGTTTTCTAGCTGTGTTGGAAAGTGCTTCATAATCTATGCTTGACACTAGAATTTTCATTCTTGTTTTAACATTTAGTATATGTTTTGATATTTCTTAAAGCAATCCTCTCATGTCAATTTTCTTTTCATCAATAAGTTTCTTTAATTAATGAGTAGCTGTAATATATACTGCACTATAAATAAAATATTGTAGTATTTTTTTCTTTTTATTGGAACTGGAATTAAAACCACTTGTATTTCTGATATCTTCAAATTCAAGGATATTCTTAGCAGTTTGAATGAGACATTTTTTTTTTCACCTCGCTGATTAATTTATGTATTTATTTTAATAATAAACTGAAATTTCCGTTTTTTTTCCTTTTCTTTTTTTAAAGCATGCTGGTGCTTGGCTTTGATGTTATTATTTATCACTTTTTATTTATAATAACTGAAAATTATTAATAACTTGTTTCTCCCATTAGATTAAAATACATATCTGTTTCTGCAGACCAATAGAATAAACTTTTCTGTAAAGTATCGTGCCAGACTGTTATTAATGTATTTTATTTCTGATATGTAGTATATCATTATATTCAATAATAAATTTGTTATGTGATAATATTTATAATAGAGAACAATATTTTGTTGTTTTATTTCTGTAACTTGTATTTTCAAATAAAGGAAGTTTATTAAAATTTTTCTGTTATTATCATTTGACTATAATTTCATTATAAATGATCTTTTCATGTATCTACTTGTGCTGTTTAAATAACAATGTATATTAATAAGAAAATACTCAAAGCATTTTTTAATTTAAAACAAGAGAATAAATGAAATAAACATTTGGAATTAAAATAAAAGTAATTTTTAAAAGTATTTCTTTAAAAGAAAGTCTATATCATAATTTTAAAAAATCAAAAATTTTCACTTTTTAATGTTTCATATGTTACTTATTTAATATCATTATGAATCAATAAACTTGAATTATCAGTAGAAATCTATACTAATAAAAGAAAGTTTCGCTCTGTGTGTGTGTGTCTGTTGGCGATGGCTAGCAAAATCTAGCCCACCTAGAAGTCTGGAAATTTAGGTGTGGATAGTCCAAGGTCCAAGATTCCATGTGCACCTGAGTCTCAAAATTTTAATATTTTGATAATTACTCTAGATATTAATTAGAATATCATTAAACAACGCATCAAAAATGCCATCTTTTAAATCAAAATGGCTAAAGAAAAGAACTGTTGTTGTGGATTTCCAAGCCGAAATGAACGAATTCGAAATTATTTTACCAATTAGCGAATTTTAAGAAAACTAATTAAGATATCAATTTGAAAATTTCTGAGCATATGTAAAAAGAAATTCTGCATCCGACTATTCAATTTTTGAAATATACGGCCGGTAATTTGTCTTATTTTAGAGGCAAAAAACTGCCGGCGCCAGTAAAAAAAAATTCGAGAAAGTTACAGACAGGGATCTGCTTTCATTAAAAACTGAACTACAAAGAGATCTGTTTCTCTGGCCAATCCCTCCATTTAGTTTGCGAAAATGAAAGGAAATAATTGCCAACTTTTACTAATGAACAAAAATTTAGATAACTAATTAAGATATAGATCTGAAATTGAGGATGTGAAATGTTGTCATCTGGCGGCTGCTTTAGCGTAGCGCCTTTGTTATGTTCTATTTATCAGAAAAATTTAATTATTTTTTGAATGATCGCGTGAATGTAGGTGAAGGTGGTTTTCTTGAACAAATTAAATTATTCGTTATATTTGCGGTATGAGGAGGGAAGGGGTTAATGCATTGCACTGAGATTGTTATTATCTCGGGCCCGGGCAGTTAGCTAATTGTTTTATAAAGCCATTATTTTTAAATTAGTCTTGAAAAAAAATAATAAAGATTTTTATTCATTCTTCAAACATGAAGGGTTTTCTTCATTCCAAAGTCAGTTTATTATCCCATTTATATATATAATTATAAATCAAATATTTAAAATGAAAGATAGCTTGAAAACAAATAGTTGACAATGAGCAAGAAATTAAAAAGAAATAGTTGATCATGAGATCGAATGACTGCAAATTTATGTGTCTTAATTAGGGTTGGGAGCGTTCAGGAAACAAAAGAGTGTATAATGTTGAAATGCGATATGTAAGTTTTCTTCATAAAAATATATTTTCATAGAAATTCTTATTAAGCCAATGTTGAAATTTGTTTAATTTGAATTTTCTTTAGATTATGTTTGAATAATTCTAAATTGGCCTTTTCAGTCTATTTATTAGATATATTCAACAAATACCTCTTTTAATGCAAGCACTGTATTTTATTATTTGTAGTGAAAGTGATATTATTTTCAACATACACAATTGGAGTTTTACCATAATATGCTGAAGCATGTTTGGGTACAATTGCTAGTCTGTTAAATCAATAAAGAATTGTCATGTTTTCGTCAAACATTTCTGCCATTATTAGCATTAAAACTAACACCAATATGCTTAAAATTGTCAGATATGTTACATTGATACATATTTTTATTTTATCAAGAAAACTGGGTGAAAAAAAGAAGATTGTTACAGCATGGCACACCTAGAAAATGTATGGTGAAGTGATATGTTAACTATATCTAGAATAATCACTACATTAATTTAAAATTCTGCGGATTACTATTTGCTTAAATAAACACTTCCATGAGATTAATAGCCAGATTTAATATTTTTGTTCCATGAATTAAACAAAAAAAAAAAATAAGGAAGTTTGTCAGCGGTACTTTTCACTGGAAGCAAAATTACTTAAATAATTAAAATGCCTAAAGCCTCAGGAATTAAACTAATAAAATAGTGATTTGTTAGATTTACATTGTTTTATTTTATCATAAAAAATAATTTCATTTAACAGCAATAACAAAATTTAATGACAATTAATTCATTAGATGAATATTTTGAGCTTGTAAACACGGACATTCTCAGAAAAAAAAGGGGGAGGGACAATTTTTTGAAACAAATATGCTAAGGTGCAGAGAATAAACTTGGGGCCCAGGAATAAAGTTTCCTAGTGCCCCTACACATGTATTCAGATGAAAGGGGAAAATTTTAGACCATAATTATTAAATATATTTTTATTTAATTTATGTGTTCAATGATTTTAATAAACTAATTTTGATTAGTATTTTTTAAATTAATTCCATTCTTAAATTATATTAACATTTAATAAATAATATACTATTTTTCATACATTTTCTATATTATACTATGAAATATACAATTTAAAAATAAATTTCATTAATACAGTATATGTTGGGCCCTACACAGCATTGCACTGGTCCTGGGTGTGTATAAATCCTATATACAGTGTTGCATGAAAGAATTTGCACACATTACAGGATATGGACAGACAACAATTGTTGAAAATGGATTTTTACTGAGTTATGTGCTTTTAAATTGCTCATTTAGATATTGTATTTCATAAAAACGAAAGTGTTTATTTGTAAGATCCTTATACCAATGGCGCAACCAGGATTCTCATCTGAGAGGGGTTCTGAACCATTGTTACTTATAAAATAAACAATTTTGTTGATAACAATACATGACACGTAAAAACTGCCGTAACGAAAATCACAATCAACCATAATATATTTAGCATGTATGTGTTTTAAAACACAGCATTTTCAGAGGGGGAAAAAAAAGAAATAGCAATGAAATATGCGTACACAGTGAAATCCCCCTCCTCCTTCCCTTCGCTGCACCAATGCTTATATAAATCTACAATTTTTGACAGACTTTCATGAAACTTGATATACACATGTTTTAGAACCAAAACAAAATTGTCAACTTAAAAAAAATTAAATTTTCTAATGCAACATTTCCTTTCCTGTTGCATAAAAAGGGTCTTATGTATGGACAATATTTTTATTAGCCAATAAAATATCAAACTTGCTCTGTTTTCACGTACAAAATTGGCGTCATTCAGAGCAGATTATGCACATTTTCATACATATAATTTAAAACATTTACTATAAGTGTGTTAAAATGATGTAGTATCTTCATTTAAACATACTTTGAAATAACCACTACTGACTTTAATAATTTAGTGATATTTAATAATTTTTTTTATAAATTTTTTTAATTTTTTAGCAATAAAACTTTTATAACAGCTCTATAATCAATCTTTCGTGTTCTATCTTGCTAATGATTTTTCGAAATCGGTTCCGAAAGTGAAAGTATCTTAATAAAAAAACCTGTAAATAAAAGTAAAAAACGGCCTTTGCATTGATTGATCTCAACTATCCAATGATTTTTTTTTTAAATAATGAAATGCGAGATACATATTAAAAAAATTTCCCATAGATTTAATATTAGCGAGAGAGTATTTTTGCTCAAGTGAAGTAGTTATTTTTAAATGAAAAAATAAACAGGTTTTTCCATATTAATTTCGAATTTTAACTGTGAAAACTTCCAGATTTTGACCAATAATTGAAAAATCTTCAATAGCATTTGGGGGGAGAGGGGGGCTGGACCTGTGCCCCGAATGCCCTGCTGTAAATCAGCCACTGGATTGATGTGACGACTAAAAGCATCTAGAAAATGGTATTTTTATGTAATCATTGAGGATTTAATTTTCATGAATGAAAATGCCAGTTTCCATTTAAAAGTAATGTTTTATCATCAGAAGAGGCCACTTCCCCTTCTGAAATTAACGTACATTATCTATAAAGTAGAAACTTTATTTTCAAGCCATGAGAAACAGAATTCCACTAAATGTCATGTCATTTGGTTTCACTTTCTTTTTTTCAATATTGTTAGGGAAATGGTATATTTTTCTCTTAGCATCAAAGAAAATCTGCATTCTCACTTATAAAACTGGGGATTTTACTATATTTGCATCAAAGTAATGTAATTTTTTCCTGATTTTGTCATTTTAATGATTTATTGCCCAGGAGGCATCACATTTTGGAAACCAATTTTAGTGTCAACGATTCTGATAGATGAGATGTAGAAACACCGCATACTCTGCTGCAATGTGAAATGAATGGTAACCTGATTACTGATTATGTCGTCAAGATGGGGTAACATCAGTAATCAGGTTGGCATTCATTTCCCATTGTAGCAATGTAACGTTAGCATAAAAAACAGAAATAAAAGAAATAGCAATGAAATATGCGTACACAGTGAAATCCCCCCTCCTCCTTCCCTTCGCTGCACCAATGCTTATATAAATCTACAATTTTTGACAGACTTCATGAAACTTGATATACACATGTTTTAGAACCAAAACAAAATTATCAACTTAAAAAAAATTAAATTTTCTAATGCAACATTTCCTTTCCTGTTGCATAAAAAGGGTCTTATGTATGGACAATATTTTTATTAGCCAATAAAATATCAAACTTGCACTGTTTTCACGTACAAAATTGGCGTCATTCAGAGCAGATTATGCACATTTTCATACATATAATTTAAAACATTTACTATAAGTGTGTTAAAATGATGTAGTATCTTCATTTAAACATACTTTGAAATAACCACTACTGACTTGAATAATTTAGTGATATTTAATAATTTTTTTTATAAATTTTCTTCTTAATTTTTTAGCAATAAAACTTTTATAACAGCTTCATAATCAATCTTTCGTGTTCTATCTTGCTAATGATTTTTCGAAATCTGTTCCGAAAGTGAAAGTATCTTAATAAAAAAAACCTGTAAATAAAAGTAAAAAACGGCCTTTGCATTGATTGATCTCAACTATCCAATGATTTTTTTTTAAATAATGAAATGCGAGATACATATTAAAAAAATTTCCCATAGATTTAATATTAGCGAGAGAGTATTTTTGCTCAAGTGAAGTAGTTATTTTTAAATGAAAAAAAAAAAAATAAACAGGTTTTTCCATATTAATTTCGTATTTTAACTGTGAAAACTTCCAGATTTTGACCAATAATTGAAAAATCTTCAATGGCATTTGGGGGGAGGGGGGGGGGGGGGTCTGGACCTGTGCCCCGAATGCCCTGCTGTAAATCAGCCACTGGATTGATGTGACGACTTAAAGCATCTAGAAAATGGTATTTTTATGTAATCATTGAGGATTTAATTTTCATGAATGAAAATGCCAGTTTCCATTTAAAAGTAATGTTTTATCATCAGAAGAGGCCACTTCCCCTTCTGAAATTAACGTACATTATCTATAAAGTAGAAACTTTATTTTCAAGCCATGAGAAACAGAATTCCACAAAATGTCATGTCATTTGGTTTCACTTTCTTTTTTTCAATATTGTTAGGGAAATGGTATATTTTTTTCTTAGCATAAAAGAAAATCTGCATTCTCACTTATAAAACTGGGGATTTTACTATATTTGCATCAAAGTAATGTAATTTTTTCCTGATTTTGTCATTTTAATGATTTATTGCCCAGGAGGCATCATCACATTTTGGAAACCAATTTTAGTGTCAACGATTCTGATACATGATAGATGAGATGTAGAAGCACCGCATACTCTGCTGCAATGTGAAATGAATGGTAACCTGATTACTGATTATGTCTTCAAGATGGGGTAACATCAGTAATAAGGTTGGCATTCATTTCCCATTGTAGCAATGTAACGTTAGCATAAAAAGCAGTTCAAACATATAATAATTAAGAAACCAAAAATAAGCTGCTATTGACATTTTATAAATGAAGAACTGTCTTTATGTTCAATCAATTTTTTATCGGAGGGGGGGGGGCAGCTGAACCCACCATTTAAGATCCTTTTTGAACACTTAAATTTAGAAAGGAAAACAAAACTAAATTTTGTTTTGAGGTAAAGGGTGATCAAAGCCCTTCAGCCATAAAAAAAATTGTTTCTTTTTGTCTTAGTGATTAATTATTTGACAATATTACTATTATCATTTCTCTTTTTTTTTTAAATAATCAGATAAAAATAAACTTTACTTTATAAAATTTGAAAATTCAAATAACACCTATTGTGGGCAAACATGCATGTAAAATGCTTTATTTCTATAAATTTACATGTAATTAATATGTTTATGTTCCAAGTTAGTGCTAATACTGATTAGAATGATTTTTTCTTTTTGTTCATATTTTTTATTTATATCTCCATGGGAATTTTCTTATTCTGTATAATAAATTAAACCTTATGTAATTGCTTTTGTCAGTATTATTTTGCAACAAACTGAATGGTATGATCTACATAAATTTTTATTTTTATAAGGGGAAATAAAGCGTGTACAGAAATTGTGAGACCCAGTACAGATTAGAGATCTGCACGGGCCGGGCCAAGGCCCGAAGCCCGTACTCGGCCCGGCCCGCGGGCCTATTTTTCTTAACGGCACTCGGGCCGGGCCATATTTTTTTCTGAAGGCTCGGGCCGGGCCGGGCCTAGTGATTACTCTTTACGGGCCGGGCCGGGCCCTACTTTTTTCTTGAAGGATAAGGCCGTGCCTTAAATTATTTTTTCCGTACAGAGCCGGACTGGTTTCATTCTTCCTAATCTTCATGCCTTAAAATTTTTAGTCCTGGTTTTGATTCGTATGAAAATCATTGTCTCTGCGTACCTGGTCCGTTCGAAGGTCAGTAAAATAAGATCTGGCATAAAAATCTTTTCAAACCATGCATACATTTTTAAATCGTCATTATTTTATAATTAAACATTAAAATTTATTCTTTTTAAAGAATAGTAGATTTATACACTTATTAAAATATAGCTAAATTAAAATATAGTAAAACGTGTGAAAAATAACCTGCTTATGATGGAATCCTGTCTTAAATTGAAAAATGTGTTGATCCATTAAAAATGAATATACCAATATGTAAGAAAAGAATATATAATACATTTACACCTGCTAGGAAGGCAAATTGTCTATAACTCATTTGTTTTTCTTCCCTATGCAATTCCATCTTAGATTTTACTGTATAGCATTTTTCTGATTTTTAACACTTCAATAAATGGAATATGGATTAACAATATCGATGATAACTTAAACACATACATACAACAAATAGAGATTTATTAAAAAAATAAATATTCCAGCTTGCGGCACCTCTATAAAAATAAAGATTATAAACATAAAAAAAAAAAAAAAAAGGCTGAGATAGGAATTTTTGGTTAGATCTCCTCCTATGGGGCAAATTTTTAACCAAATCGACGAAAAAATTATGTTTTGTAGAAATTCACTCGGGCCGAACTTTTAACTTTTAAATCGGGCCGGGCCGGGCCAATATTTTCTTTGTTCGGGCCGGGCCGGGCTCGGGCCGAACTTTTAATTTTTGTATCGGGCCGGGTCGGGCCGGGCCCGGGCCTGGAAATTTCGACCCGTGCAGACCACTAGTACAGATATGGAATAGGGCTTCTGTATGCACTGTATATGGCTATATTTAAAATGAAATTGGCTGCTCACTGAACTTTTCTCAGCCCAATACAACAATATCTCTTGTATCATGGGTGCAAGAAGTCCATCCAAGCCAAGACTGAAAATTTTTCTGAGTATTAGAAATAGCCAAATGGAAATGGACTAGAAGATTTCCATGTCTTGCATTATGGCTAAAAATGGATCTCTTACAATAAAAGATAGTATTTAAAAGTTCTTGATAGCAAAATTGCTATTATTTAAGTATATAAAGTAGAATTTACTATCAATCAAAAATCACTCCAAGACTGAAATCAGACCTGAGACTTGCACCCATGTCTTGTATCTATATCCCCCATATAAATATGCCTGGTTCTTCCAGGTAGCTAAACACCCTGCTTTTTTTTTTTAGTCGAACTTTATTTTTTTTATCTTGATTAAAAAAACAAAGAAAGAAAATGAAAAAAACACTATTTTCTGTTTTATTGCTTTTATTTGTAAAAATTGACAAAAAATTAACATTAGCAAAAGTTTTTCTTTCATAATAAAAAAATTCACAACATGTCGTTCTGCTCAAATGAAAAAATAAACAAAGTAAATCTCTGAGGGTCAACCTTCAAGTTTCACTTTTGACATTTCTAGCACAAGTTTAGTTGCCAAGTGACTTTCTGTTTTCATAAAACACTGCCACTCTGTAGTTGCAAAAATTTTGCCCACATTTTCGTTGAAAAAAGCTTGAACAGCAGAGAATAATGCTGCTTCATCATATTTATCTGCCAAAACAGCTACTTCACATATGCCTTCCACTGTCAAATTCTGCATCAAATATTCAATGCATAATGCCTTGAGTTCTTGGACATCATATTTCTCAGATGTGTAATACAAATTTAAAGCACTGTGGTAAGATATCTCTTCAAGCTTGCCACAATATAGGAACTTCAAGAACACCTCAAAAGAATCAGAATCACAGTCCGATATGGTGATGATCCCTGTCTGTCCCTCCAAAGTATCGTGCTTGAAAATAGCGGCAAAAACACTTGACCATGCAATCAAAACAGTTTGATGGGCCTTGTACTCTTTGTTCTTTACATTCAAAACCGTATCACAGCTCTCTTGATTAACAAACAGCTCTTTAAAATTCTCCGATAATGCATCTAAACCTGCAAAATAAATACAATATAAATAAATAATATAATGTAAATACCTGAATTAGGCCACTAGCACCATGGTTTAATTTGTCAAAGCTTCTTGAGTTAATATTTTATGTATAACACACCCAAGAATATTTGCCAATTCCATAAGTTAAAATGATTAATCCTTCATCATTTATGTATTTGTTGAATATGACCATCTATATACTGTTATCACTTTGACATAGCCCTTGCTAAGAAAGGCACTGATGGGAGTTTAAGTTTATGCTACCACACAACTAATGCAAATAACAGACAGATAAATTTATCTCTAAGATGACAAAATAATTAATGGATCTTGAGATATTTGGATTTCTCAGATGTGTAAAACAAATTTAAAACACTGTGGTAAGATATCTCTTCAAGCCTACCGCAATATAGGAATTTCAAGAACACCTCAAAAGAATCAGAATCACAGTTCGATATGATGATGATCCCTGTCTGTCCCTCCAAAGTATCGTGCTTGAAAATATGTAATGTAAATGAGCTGTTATCTGAGGATGCATAGACAAGTTTACAGGATGCTTCAAACGTCAATATATACCTTTCTACCAATAATCCCTTAACATACACCTGGTGAATGCAGATCAATAGATGTGCATCATGCTTTAGATATAAAGAGTTTTCACGAATGACTCAAAGCGAGTGATAAAGTAAAAACAGAATAGAAAACCATTCAAACTTTCAAAATAATATTTTTTTAGTGGGTTTCATGTAGTAGAGTTATTTAAAGACTAAAAGTTATCAGGGTTGCTAATTAGGAGAGAGGTATGAAGCTGAAATTTTTTAAAGGAAAGTAATTTAAAAGAAATCACTTTCTCTTCTTTTAAATGTGGAATCTGCCAAAACATCAGATTCTCATATTTGGTAGTCTAAATGCCCCACATATTTGGAGATCACAATGAAATTGTATCAATTCCCTGAATTATTTCCCAATTCTGTGACTTTTTCAGGTTCTCCTGGTATGGCATATTACATAGCTTTTTCTTTAATTTTTTTAAACATATTTTCACTCCTTAAGAGACTACTTCACTCAGACGAAAACACCCGCTCGCTAATGTTAATCCTATGGAGGAAATATTTTAAGATATCTCATTTGCATTTTGATATTATTAAATGGATTTTTTTTTAGTTTGATAGCTGAGGTCACTCTATGTATGCTGTTTTGTACTTTTTCGATTTTGATTACAAGTTTTTTTATTAAGATACTTTCACTTTTGGAACAGATTTTGAAAGTGGAAGTATCTTAATTAAAAAAAAACTTGTGACCTCAGCTATCCAATGCAAAAAAAAAAAAAAAAAAAAAAAAAAAATCATTTGAAAATATTAAAATGCGAATGAGATATCTTAAAATATTTCCTCCATAGATTAACATTAGCGAGCAGGCGTTTTTGTCTGAGTGAAGTAGCCTCTTAATCCTCAAAAAACTTTGTGATAAAGCAGTTTTTTCAAAATTCGTATTGATTCACAAGTTATCAGCCATTTGGTGTTGCAGTGAATAGACTCATTTTTAGCATATTGTGTGCAGTGTGCATGTAGAAACAAAAGAATTGAGAATGAGGAAGTTAAGGAAGGTTCATTACATGGGCCTGGTATAAATGATTTTATGCAAGTTGAAAACCTTAAAACATGTTTTTCTTGAAATTCTGTTTTACAAATCGGTACCAGGTAGAACTTGAGATTGGATCAACCAATTTGGTTGAAATTTTCATGCTTTTCTAGTATATACTATTTTGTAGTCCCTCACAGATGCATTTTTCAATATTTGAATTCTAAATATTTTTTTGTACCATTTAAATCTGAAACTTGTTATCTAAAATCAACAACTTGAAATTTGAACGGCTGCCATTTTCTTCAGGATCGAAAAATTGATACACCCATTCGAGAAAGACTACAAAATATGATAAATTTTAAGGTTTTTTTTGTTACAGATAAGCAGATTCCACAATTCATCTGGTAGTACAGAACGCATCAATTTTCGTACATATCAAAGGCCAACAGAAGACCACTTTTCAACCATTTCCAAAATTTTTTTAAAAATTAAATTTCAAAATATGCTCATTCATTTGCAAAAAATCCTATTATTATTGTTGTATAATTTCACTCAAAAACAAATTGAATGAAATGAAGAAATTTTAGTGATTGCCAGTGATTAGTGAATACCATTCTAATTTTCAGTGACCCTGGACAACCACCCAGTTTGCCACTTTGTAAGATTTTGGAAAGTACTATCACTTTCTTTTTATTAAAAATCTTATGTAGTTATTCTAACATTTTCCACTAAACTGCAGCATCAGAAAAGAATAAATATTACTTTGAACACAAAATTCTCTTGTCAGACAGTTTTAAGGTTATTCTTTGAATACTTTTGTACATGACCTTTGACACCACCCATTTTCTTTTTATGTTTATATGTAAAGGGTGGAGCCTCCACCTTCCTGTAAACAAAAATATACTCTTTCAGTTCTTCATTTTGAGAAAAGCCAGTAGAAACTTATCTTTGGATTTTTAATGTATTTTATTTGTGACATTTCTGTTTTGTTTTTCATATCTATATATTTAAAACGCTAAACATTTTCTTTCGACAATCCGTGAGAACAAACTACTGCATCAAATTACATCATTCTTTTTTTTAAATGAAAGATATTTGGACACAGATTTGTTTTCGTGCATTCGTTTGTTCGAAAATTGAATTAATTAGCCATAATTTTAAATTCAACTTTTACTTCTGCTAATGATGTCATAATCGGATAATGCCGACTGTTACGAGGAACAGAGTTTATTTTCTGAACTCCGTGTTTGCGAGAATAAAAGAGAAATAATAAATATTAAAAGCACGACGTATAAGGCCAAATTTTTTAAGTTTTTGCAAGTTAAATTTCGGTAAAAATATTTATAAATATATAAATCCGCATGTTTCATAAGAGAATAAAAATTCATATTTATTGTGACGTTGCGGGAATATTGTCCATTGGGTTTATTTTATCAGTATGCATTATAACTTTGTTGATGCTATTTTTTCATTACAATTAAATACAAAATATATTTTTATTTGTATGCATGGTGTTTGAACATTAATGTAACGTATATAAAGTAAAGTACGCGTGAAAAGTTTGCGGCGGTGAAAATGACGTTATGCTTCGCTGGAAATGCATTTTAACACTGATAAAACTAAGGAGAAAAATGTATAGGATTGTGTCAACATGATATAATTTTAACTGATTTTTCCATTCATAATTATAAAGATTAGAATTGGAGCCGTCATTGATTTCTTCATCTTGATTGCATACCTTGATTACATGTTACCAATTACTTTTTTTAATTATACATTAGAAGATTTCCTTTTTAATAAAAACAATAACGAAAGTAAAGGATTTCAGCAAATTTAAAATTATTAAAAACAGTGTTATAACAGAAAAAAAACTTGAAATAATGATTTTTTTTTTTTTATAGCTAGAATAAAAATTTAAGACTAATATTTCATAGGAATTATTTTGGTAGATTTATTATAAGTTCATTTAACAGTTCCTTATTAGCGCAAAGTCATATCTCTTTCGATGTCAAAAAATGGTTTTCTACTTTTGGACGCCAGTCAAAATACAGTTTCAATTTTTAGAAATGTACAACGGTTGTGACAACAAACGGCGCTATTGCTTTAGCTTTCATTGTGCTTACATCACTTCTAAATACTACAAATTTCTATTTTTTACTACATTTTATAATCTCAATTCTAACTTAATCAATTAGAAAAAAAATTAGCTTTTGAATGAAATTTATTTGAAAACTGCCGCTTAAACTGCCTTTTAAATAATTTTCAATCATGAAAAGTTTTTCAATTCTATCTTATCAATGACCGCCAGTTTACTTCAATAATGTAATATAGCCCCTGGGAAAGTTGCCACAATTGAAAATAGATTTCCCTATCATAAAAAGTGAATAATAATAAAAACAGTGATAAATCATAAGATCAGATTAGCCATAAGATTGGTGTAAACGAAAAACTGTCAAAAGAAAAAAAAAACTTTTCAGTTTAAGTTGAACATAAAATTGATATGTTGAATTCGTTGATGTGTATGGTCCATCAGATGTCAGAATATGCGAGGAATTATATATATATATATATATATATATATATATATATATATATATATATATATATATATATATATATATTTTTACATTTGCCAACTGTATAAGAGGGAAAATATCCCCGACTGTGATGGAAAACGGATAACCATCCTGATTATGTAAAGGAACCGAAGAAACCATACAAATAAATTACACTTGAATACATTAAAAATCTACCTCATCTGCAGACTGATTTATTACTGTAAAAAAAAATCTTCATCTTTATATAAAAATTTATTGGTTTAATACAATGGGTGCATTCTAGAAGATATGGATTTGAACTGAAGAATGATTAAATAGAACATTTTAAAACTTTTAATTTAAACATTTCAAAACTTTTTTAGCGTTGAATATCGACGGTGCTTTTGGGCAGATACAATGCACATGTGCATAGGAGCTCATTCGGTTGCCTTATCACAAGGGGGAGGAGGGGATGTCTGCTTTATTTACTAGGTTCTTTTATTTACTGAATATGATATGAACATAGGAATATACTATTTGTATATACTTCATAGATCCATGAATTTTTTTTCTTGCCGTGGGGAATATGGCGGTAATGTCGAACTGCATTACACAGTTGTTTACGGACTTTTTTTGGCACTTTCATCGGAAATAGTACTGTATTTGAGTTGGGGAAAAACTTTAAAAATAAAATATTTGAAAGACTGTTTCATACGCACTCCTTTATAAATAATAAAGAAGCTTATTTTATTGATATTTTTATAGTATTTTGTTTTCCGTCAAGTTTTGACGGGTTCCATCTAGTTATGTTTAAAGATAGTCTACCTAGTTGAGTCCTAACAAAAATCGCCCAGTTTGCCACTTTGTAAGCATTTGGAAAGTACTATAACTTGCTTTTTATTGAGAATCTTGTAGTTATTTTAACATTTTCCACTAAATTGCAGCACCAGGAAAGAATAACCATTACTTTGAACACAAAATTCTTTTTTCAGATAGTTTTTTATGGTTATTAATCGAATACTTTTGCACATGACCTTTGACACTACCCATGCATTTCTGTGAATGAAGAAAACGATTTTAGTTTCAAAGTTTTGAATTACTACTGAAATATTTATATTTTCAGAAGAAACTTTTTTGCATTGTTACTGTTTGCATTGTTGTTATTTATGCTTTTAAAAATAATTGGGATTAGAAAATTAATGATGATTAAATGTCAAAATAATTTTAAAAGTAATTACAGCATCAAGCATTTAAGGTGGCTGGTCAGTGAGATCTCAAATTCCCCTCACTAATGTTAAACCTATGGGCATGTGATGCTGTTATTGTAAACCCTAAGATAATTAATGAATATAGCTATATAGTTAGCAGAGCATCCATTGGCACAAGTGGTGCGTTAATGCTGTAAATGACCAAGGTTTAAAATGTTCAAAAGCAAGTAAAGATAACTAACTGAAAGTTTCCAATATATTGATGAATGAAATAATAACAAACAAAAGGAATTAAACTTAATCAAGATTTATTCAAGTTACCAAGTAAAAACAAGTTCAAAATAAAATACATATCCAATATTCTCGAACCATTATCAATATTCTCGACAATATTCTACATATGCAATATTCTCGAACGATGTCTCATTAGCAATTACTTTATATTTCCATTTGTCAAAAACAGAAGGCTTAAAACTTACACAATATATATTAAGACCTTCAAATTTACATATCATAGTTCGAATGTGAAAATTGGAGCACCAACGATAAAAATATGGAAAAAGGTTCTTTAATTGATTTACTTTAATTAAATTAAGTTCGGTACTTTTCGGTTAGCCGGGCGCCAGTGAAATTTATATATCTATGTATACATATATATACATATATCTATACATACACACATTTATATATGCATGTATATATATATATATATATATAGCATGTATATATATATATATATAGATATGTGTGTATGTATACATATATATGTATATATAGATACAGTAGGGTCTCTCTAATCCGCGCCCCTATTATCCGCGCTCACTGTAAAATTAGTTTTGGTTTCAATAATAATTGTGTAAACAGCAAAACTTTTCGTTATCAATTAAATTTTGCAAAAGAAATCTCAAGTATACGAAAAATATAACATAATTAAAATTTTTTTATATATTTTTCACACTTAGAAAACTGTTTAAAGCTTTTTTATTCACCAACAAACCGATTGAATTACGCTGAACGAACATACGTTCACGGCACTGAACGATCTGCCGATTTTGCAATGACTATGAATTCGTTGCAAGTGAATCTGATAACGAGCGATCGCATCGCATTCTGCGGTAAAGAAGAGGAACTACATAACTGCGTAGTTAACTCTGACCGATGTTCGACTTTCGCATTTGTTTATGTTTATTTCTCTTGCCTCGTGCTTGCATTTTGTTGCTCTAAGTTAAACTATTTGGATGTTACACTATTTTTAGTTATATTTTCTTTAATGTCTGGAATTAAACGTACCCATGATGGTTTGTCTAAAAGAAAGCACGTTTCACTTACGATTCTACAAAAGGTAGAAATTATTCGTAAATTAGATGCGGCTACAACAGCACGGTTGATTGCAACGGAGTTTGGTATTAGTCAGAGAACGGTGTATGATATTCGAAAGAATAAAGATAAAATTTTGGAGTATTATGCATCAACTGATACAAATGCTGGCCTCTCTGATCGTAAAAGCATTCGTGTGGTGAAATCTGCCAATCTGGATGCAGTGTTGTACGAATGGTTTCGGCAACGACGAAGCGAAGGGATTCCGATTACGGGTCCATTGTTGCGGGAGAAAGCCCAGGAATTGCATGTTCAATTAGGAATAACTGAACAGTGTCATTATTCCAAAGGATGGCTCTCTCGTTTTAAAAAACGGCACGGAATTCGTTATCTCAAAGCGTGCGGTGAAAAGTTATCGGGCGATGTCGACGCTGCCGAAAATTTCGTTGATACATTTTCGGATTATATAAAAGACCAGGGTTTAAGTCCAGAGCAAGTATATAATGCGGATGAAACTGGGCTTTTCTGGCGCTGTTTGCCCAGAGAAACATTAGTATGTGCTGGGGAAAAAAATCCATCGGGGTTTAAGGAGTCAAAGGAGAGGGTGACTGTGCTGGTATGTAGCAATGCTGCAGGCACACATAAAAGCAAGCTCTTGCTTATTTCTAAAGCTTCCAAACCAAGAGCACTAAAAGGTATAAAAAAGTTGCCTTTGATTTACAAAGGCAATAAAAAGGCTTGGGTAACACGGGATTTGATGGTGGAGTGGTTTGAAAATCACTTTGTTAAGGAAGCCAGGGAACACACAAATAAAGTGGGATTGCCTCATGATTGTAAAATATTGCTCATACTAGATAATTGCCCAGCACATCCACAGCATTTGGAGAAAGACAATGTCACAGTAATGTTCTTGCCCCCAAACACCACTTCATTTATCCAACCAATGGATCAAGGCGTTATTCGTAGCCTTAAATCTAAATATAGGATGGAATTTATGCATAGATTGTTAGCCTTGAATCTTTCTACTGACACTTTAAAAGATTATAGAAATTCCTTCACTATCAAAGACTGCATTTTTCTTTTGGCAGAGGCATGGAACACACTACCACAAGATACACTTATTAATGCTTGGCACAATCTTTGGCCAGCATCATTATTTTTTGAAGGGGAAAACAGCGAAAATTTTGAGTTTGAAGGTTTTCACATTAATTCCACTAGAGAAAAAGCTGCTGAGTTGTTTAATTATGCCAAATCCACATTGAATAATGTACCCTTATGTTTGGAAGAAGAAGCAGTATCAGAGTGGTTGGAATGTTTAGATGAGGCTCCCACTATTGAATCAATGACTGATGCTGAAATAATTTCAAGTGTTCTAGATGCAAATGATTCTGAGTCAGAAGACAGTGATTGTGATATTGATGAAAATAAAATTAACTATGAGCAGGGTTTAGAATTAGGATATAAATATGTGACTTTCCTTCAGCAGCAAAGCTTTATAACTGAACAAGAAATTATGACAATAAATAGAATACAGAAAAAAATAATTGACAACAAGCCAAACTCAAACAAACAACAATTACATCCATGTTTAAAAAAATAAACAACCAATAAAATAAATTTTTCTCATCATTTTAATTTACATAAAAATATCCATCTTAGTTTAAAATTTATTAAAGATCCTGCACTCCAAATGCAACTTTGATAGGTGTTAGTAGAATCAATAGTTACTTTTAAATTGCATTTATGTGTGCCTTTTCAAATACTTTTTTATCATAATATTGTATTTTTACTTTAAGTTATAAAGTTACATCTAGCACTAGTTAAAATTATAATTCTTTTTACTTATATGTGATCATTTATAGTCTGTTTGAAAGTGAAAAAATGTCCAAAGTGAAAGGACCCTCTAATCCGCCAACCCCTCTTATCCGCCAAGGCTTCGGTCCCAAGGTTGGCGGATTAGAGAGACCCCACTGTATATACATATCAGTGGCGCCCGGCTAACCGAAAAGTACCTTAAGTTCATTACCAAATTAACTTGAAAAGAAAAACAAAGTTACTTTTAATTAAATGTTTTAACAAATTAACTCAAAAGAAACATTTAATTTACTTTAACGATCTTCTAAATAAATAAATAAACTTAATTATGTAAAAAAATATATAATTAACACATTAAATAAATTCCATTCATATAACACCAAACCTAAACATGAAATAATATCTTTCCTCACTCCCCGATTCAATGCCTTCATCCTCCCAAATAAGACCTCCATTCATCAACTTGTCAATAACGGTCAGCCATACCTGCTCGAACCTGAAACAGTCATACGCTGAACCACCGGACAAAACATGCCACTCCAGGGTATTAAATAGTCCCAATGGCAAACGATCTACCGACATGAAGTACTATTCACTGAAAACTAAACCGAATCACCGAATTTAGTGTTCCAATAGCGAAACGGTAACAGGTAATTTCGGCTTCCAAAATTACTGTTGCGAGAATAACAGACAAGACGGTATCAACATACTAAAAATGGAATCACGTAATGAACTGTTAAAATATCGGTAGCCTTTTGATGAAATTAAAGCCAATATCAAAAAGTCTAAAAATCATGAAGCCAGGATAAAGAGAAAAGCATTACTCACTTTAAATAAAAAGTATTCTAACCAATGGAAAACTAAGACAAAATATATATTAAATTAGCTGCACGAAATAACACAAGAAAAGCTGCCCTTTTATTAATTAACTATTTCTCTAAAAGTTTCTCTAAAACGTGATGAAATCCAAATGTTCCATTTCCAGAGATGATGGACATTGCGTTCATTAAACATTTCTCCCTTTGCAGATTTCAATTCACTAAAAACAAGATCGATCATCTTCCATTCTATTCTTTAAATCATACTACACAACACATGTTAAAAGACTTCCTCAATTAAAAACAATACCGACAAACATCACCAGACGACACACATCTAAAAACAACAGAGGCAACTTTCAGCCAGCTAGAATAACAACACACGATGGCCTCTCCTTTAAATACCCCACTGCCTCGTGTCCATATCGATGATGTAATCTCCTCTTCCTGTAGCAAACATGTCACTTCCGGCCTTTTGAAGGTTACGTGACGATCGATCACAGTCACAGGTAGAAACGCAGGTGAAGGCAGATTATCAGAGCCACCTGCCATCATCTGCTGCAATAATTTGTTTCGTGATGTAATCCAACCGCCGAAAACTGCAAGAAATGAGGAGATACGATCAATGTAAACATGCATGAGCAATGTTCGGAGGAAGCGAAAACGTGATGCAAGTAAAACGAATAATTAAAGTAAATGGAAAAAGCCTGGAATGTTAGAATAACTAATATGGCCAAATGGTAAGTAGCAATAAAGACACTTTTGATTTAAAACCATATGAAATACTTTAATTAAAAATATACTTTCATAATGAAACTAATGTTGTTAAACTGAAGGATTTAATTACCCAAGTGTGACTGAACTTACTACTGAATATAAATGAGCAAAGTTAAATATTAAATAAACAGAATAAGAGATGAATAGGTCAATTAAGATATGATTTGAATGAGTGATAAGAACTGATAAGAACTATCTATGGGAAAACTGTCTAGTTTTTCCAACAGATGCATTCATATTTTTTAAATATCTCCTCATGTGGTTACTTGCCTAATTTTCATTCAATCATGTATTCGTTTTCTTCAGTAATTAATTTTCAGTCATTTTCGTTTCCATTTCTGGTACCGTTCAAATCTTTCTTTTCGGTTTTCAAATCGGCGATAATGTTTATTTTCCAAATTATTCGTTCTCAATATCGTTTCTCACATCGACTCTCGTTTCTCAGCCCTTTTTCTGGATTCAGTTGCAATCGCTAGGTACGACGTCATTTCATTCATAATGTAATAGATGAGCATGTGCTCGGCGCCGTGCCGCGTTTTTCAAGGTACTCTAATTACTTTGCCAATAGACAGTTAAAGAACTTCTCAACTTAGCACAGTAGAAGGAGGGCGTTTTCCGAAAGCAGTATTTTAATACTATTTAAAAGAGATGTGAAGGCCGTTTGGAGAGAGAAGCAGCAATAATTAAACGATATTTGTAGCTGTCAAATAAGACGATGTTAGCGGCGGTGTAAAGTTATTGAGAGCGATGACAGATTTGAACGTTTTACAGTGCTTGTTTTTCGTCTGCTGAAGTTCTAGTTTTTTCTGTTCATGGTGATATGCTTCTTCTTCAAAGATAAATAATGTGTGGACTTCTCTTCATATTGTTTTCTTCTCTTCAACTCAATAAGGGATAAAAAGGCCTGCTTCAATTTGTGTTTCGTGATATTCAATGAATAGTCATGCGAGTTGAAAGTGAACTTTTTTACAAGTGTTTAACGTTTTGAAAGCTCAATTTATCTTATACTCATATTTATATTTAATTAAATTTTCCGTTATATTTATCCATCTTTAATTTATTTTGCAATATGTCAATAAATGTTAGTTTCATTTAAAATCTAAAACTGCTTTATCTATGTGTTATATCTACATCAAACACTTTTGTCACTAACTTGCCAATGTGAGCCATTGGGCTTCCACGCACTATGCTGCTTAATTTAATTCTGTTTTAGATGGTTCCTGTATACAGGCAAACAATAATAGAGAAAACATCCGAGACAAGTTCATTGCACTGCCTAATATAGGCAAAAACGTTTCCCATGTATTACAAAAATAGCATTTTTTATATTTTTGAAAGTGACCTTTGACAAGCGATAAAATGAAAACTATGGAACCTAGAAACAAAAAATTTTAGATTTTATCATCTAATAAGAGTAGAAACAAGTGATAATTTTTTGGGCCAGATTGGTGAAGGTGTGAATCATGGGTGGCTCAATCTCTCAGAATCTCACTCTTAATCGACATTGCTATGACGTTTCGGCATGAGTTAAAAAAAGACTTGTTTTGAATATGTAATGAGAATGCTCCAAAGCAGAATATGCTTAAAAGTGTGACGTACGTTGCAGAACATTTAAAATTCTCATTTTCAACAAAATTCACCATTCATTCATTGGAAAAAGTGCTAAATTCATCTATCAATCGCCGGAAAAACTTCAATCGTTCATTGAAAAAGATTGTGAAATTCATTAATTGGTCGCGGGAAAAGCTCACGTAATGTGTCAGTCGATCATGGGGAGAAAGTTACCCAAGTGAAAAATCTAAAAAATATTGCAAAAATCATCAATTGATTATGAGAAAAAACCCGTGAAATTCATCATTCGATCCGAGTAAAACCGCGAAATTCATCATTTCTTTGGTTTGTGTGTGTGTTAGCGTTTTACGAAATGTCTTTAGCATTTCTATACAAGATGAAATTGCACTCCTACGTATACAAGAAAATCTCCCTGTGTTTTACTTTATTCCCATAGAACGTTCGTTGCAGAACATTGCAAAATATTCCGCTTTGGGATGAGAATGTATTACTATTTAAAGGCCATACTTTTTGAGAGCTAAGACTGATTTTAGTTGTTGTTGAATAAGTCAATAACGTGAGTGAAGCAATGCTTCCTCATTATAGGGAACTATTAAATCTGTTTTATGTTAAAGAATCTTCGCACATAAAGAATCTTTATGTAAAAGTTCTTCAGAATCTGCATTATCTATTTTTTGCTTCTTAGCTACCGGCATATGTCCTTGGGTATGTCTCGATTTTTTTAATCCAAAGAACCATTTACGATAGCTTTCTGTGGTTTAAATTCCTTCAGTGAAGGGCCATTCAAGTGGATCATCATGAGGTCGTTCAATGTTGATGCTTCTATAGAGGTTCTGTTGTCTGTTTTTATTAAATTTATGTGGCTGAAGCGTCTTTCACATGATGCTGTACATGTTCGAAGCACTGCAACTATTTCTAGTAAATGACTTAGTAATGGAAATCTTCCTTGATCAGAGAGTGCATTTTGCAGAAAATCTATTTTTAAATCTCGTCCTAAAACTTTGAACTTGTACCATTCACTCATAAGGACTTCAAATTAATTTCCCACGAAATCCCATTATTTGCGAAAAGATGCTTTTGGATGTGTTTGGCGAGGACTTCTATTTCATTTTTACCAAAATCTTCCAGGTTTTCTTCAGGCCTTATAAAAATATCAAACACGGAACAAGCTTTTTTCAGTGCAGTTTCGGAGACTAGAAATCATTCCTGGATGTATTTTATTTCATTACTGATCATTTTGTCTATCAGATTTAAATCCCGCCTTTCAGTGTTTGTTAATTGAATGACTAAGTAGTTTCCACTAATTGTTGTTGTATTTTGAAAGTAGCTTTCATAGGAGGCAGGACTGGATTCTAAATTCTTAAGTTCATTTACAGTGTTTTTAATATGTAGATTAATCTGGCTAAACAGTAACAGTAATTTTTGAAAAATAAGTAAAAGTTCTTTAAAGATCAACAAAAAATCAAGTAAGAAGTGCAGCATTAGAACAAATCTGAAGCTTTTCATTTTTTTTATAATTCCTTTTGCCATAGAAGCATCATTTCCTTTTTCATGTGCTGACACATCATCTAAATGCTTTATAACTGCATTATAATTCTTGATTAATGATGTAAGAGCACCTACTTTACTGGCAACCCATCGGACCTTATGTAAATACTGAAATTTTAGAAGTTTTGTCTCTAGAGTTTTAGCCACATATCTTAATTGTCCCATTCGTTTAGGGGAGTTCCTGTAAAATTTATATAGTGTTTTGAAAACAGTATCTAATTCATGGAGATATTTCACATTTTTTATTGAGCTCAGAACACTCAAATTTAGTTTGCGAGCCACACAGTGTTGGGAAACATCTGTAATGTTTCTCTTTATTTTTGTAGTTAATCCATTTTCTTTTCCAGTCATATTTGCAGCACCATTTGTTCCAAGTCTGACTATCCACTGTCCTCCTAAACAACTAATTCCCAAATTTCTTTATCTAAAGCCTTGTAATATCTTTCAGCAGTAGATGATTGAAGTGGTACAGCTGACAGGAACACTTCTTTCACTTTCTTGTTCTTAATGTATCGAATATAAATAAGTAGCTCATCTACAGTGGACTTATCAGTTGAAGAATCAATAAGCATTGTTACATGCTTAGATTGTTTTATTTCTTCAATTAATTCTTTCCTTATCTCCTCAGCAATATATGAGACAAATTCTCTGCACCTTACATTATTTTAATAAAATAATTAGACTTGGAAAATCAGTAAACGGTTTGTTATATTTTGCAACATAATATGCTGTGTTGAACAGCTTTTCTAAATGACTGAACATTGCTTCATCCATTTTTTTTTCGACACATTGCTAGTGGTGTACTCTCAGGTTTATTTCTAGCAATGTCATGGGCAATGCAGTTTCTATGCACATTCGATGTGTGGTGTATTTTAAGTGTTTGAACCTTAAATGGTCCCTGAAAACCCAGAATAATTTGAGTTATTACCTGAAATAGTAGGGTATTTAGAGAATATTTTACACGAGACTGTATCATTTTCAAATAGTAGCCATGGAAATTCCTCTAACCATTTTTCTTGAAATTTTCGTTGTCCAGATTTGTTATTAGGACCAGATGTTTGTTGTCCAGCTTTTTTATTCAGATCATCTGTATTACATTGTAGCAGTTCAGCATTTTGCAAAACTTGCTCTTGTTCATTTGGTTTTGATTTTTTACCATTACTTTGTTCCTTATTGCTATTATCACTTTTAGAAATTCCAGACGATGGTTTTTTGTTAAAAAAAAATGAAAGAATATTTTTTTGTTTTTTGCGCTCCATAACATAAAAATTAAACAAAAACCGAAGATTGAAATGCAAACATATTCTAGGGATCACAATAGATTCCACTAGCGAAATAAATAGTTACCAAACAAAAAAGGACACATTTTTAATTATTTTTCTTTTTTAAAAGAAGCCAATTTCTGCAAAGATGTAGTACCGTCAATCTTTTACGTCAAGGCTAGACAAAGTCTCCAAACCAGGCTGGCGCCTATTAATTGTGCAATGTGCAGATAATAAAAGCGCCATGCATTTTATGCGGGGGAGAAATATTTAAAAATACATATTTAATTTTATTGAAAATTTTTTTCTTGAAATTTTAATAAAGTTTTATAGATTTACTTCAAATAAATTACTTATAATTACCTAACTTAGATGTTATTCTTTTAAATGAACGTGATGGATTAATTTTAGTTTTAATTCTGAAATACAAAAATTTGATTTGAAGAGATAAAAAAAAAAAAGAACATTTGTTAGCATTGTATCTAATTTTAGATGCCGCCAGAGTAACTAGATTATGATGATTTCTCACTGTTTTATTGAAACCTCCCTCCCCTCTTCCCACATTCTAATCACGGGATATGCTAGCTGGCTTTAACAGAAAAGAATAACATTTTCTGTGCATGAGATGAGACATAAATGCCTTTTAAACTTGGCTCTTCCATTAAAAATACGATAGAAGAGTAAAACTATTGCATGCCACGCACGAGTAAGACTGGGGTGGGTGAAAGGGAACCCATTTGTGAACATTTCTTAGGTTAATTTTCGTAAAAAAATATAAATAAATAAAATAAATGAAAAATAACAGAATAAGCCAGAATAAAAAAGTTGGTGGCTAGATAGAAAAAGTTGGTCGCCAGTGGCGACCGTATCTGTTAAGCCCTGGTGATAACTGAAGTCTATATTTAGGAAAACATACTTTTAAATGTAATTAAAGGGGGAGTTGAATGACCCAATGGGGAAATTGCACGTTTTTCAATTTAACTTGCATCTGATAGAGTGTAAAAATATGAACATTTTGATACCATTTTTACATATATTTGAAACTTTTATAATTCATTAAATCAACTTTTAAAACCCAGTTTTTGTCGTGGCGAGAAAAAGCCGCGTCACGTGATAAAAGCTGTTCTGACGTCACTACACATGTAAACAAACCCTCGATGTATTTCTCCCTGTTATTTCCTATGGGGATGGCTTGCTTTTCGCTGAATGGCTTGCTTTACGCTTTTTTCTTTTCTTAAAAATGATTAGTATAACAAATTAAAAGTATTGTAAATTGCTGTAATAAATAAATAATACTGTGAATTCCAGGTGAGGTTTTTATTCCATCGCGTTTCTAAGAATTGTCATTTCCAGATCTCGATGTAGAAATAAAGTATCAGTACAAGTTAATACTCGTACTACAATATTGTATTTTATAGAATAATGTGTACTTTTATTTACTTGTTTTTTGTATTAATATTGCACAATATAAAATAAAGTAATACAAATAGAATTTATTTCATTAGGGAGGGTGGAATTAACTCATAAAAATGTTTTAGTATTTCTATTTTATACTCTTGAATTAAGAATTTGGCTTGGCTTCACTATAGGTTTTATCTCTTCAATTGTTAAATAAACTGTTTTGAATCTTTGAAAACAGTTAAACTTATTAGAAAGAGCGAAATGTGCTGAGGTAGCTTTAAGACAGCCTTACAGAATTTTTATATAAATATACACGGGAAAAGTTTAATAATTTTTCAAAAAATGTTTCCAGGTGTCTATCAAGACTTTTCACAGACAGGGTCCTGTTTTTGTGAAATTGTGAGAAGTATTTTACATTTATGAAAAAACTAATTATAATTTTGTGAGTTTGAAATAACTGTTATATTCAGGTTCTTGTTTATAAATTTTTGACAAGATCTTTTATATATGTAAAAGCTACATAAATAGATTCTTTGACGACTTCAGTTGTTTTATGTCAGGTCAGATTTTACTTTTAAATAATTAAATTTGTAAAATGTTTAGATTTGAGATGGAAAAAAATTGTGAAAGGCCTATTTTTATGACAAAGAATTTTGTGAAGGCCCTGTTTTAAGGTGGAATGTTTTGTGAAGGGCCTGTTTTAAGGTGGAATGTTTTGTGAAGGATCCTGTTTTAATATGAAAAATTTTGTGAAAGGTCCTTTAAAGGACCCAATTTCTTCTTAAACAGGTCCCTGGACTATGCACAGGCAAAAAAATCAAGTAATTATTTTAAATACTGTCAGTTTTGTGAAATTTTCAGAATGTGGGATTGAAGGTTTTATGCTTTATAGACCTTTGCAGATTACAGATGATGTTTAGTTCATAAATTATCTTTTTTATTTTTGTATTCACGTATCTTTTATATTTTCATTATTTTTATTTTTTACGAAAGTTAGAGCATTGAGGAAAAGACTGATATAATTTTTTTAGAACCTGATTAATCTAAAATAGGACATTCTGAGAAACTATATTTCAAACAAACAAAAAGTTCTGCATCCATTCAAAAATTATACATAAGCAAATAACAATAAAAAAGTAATTAAATTATTTTTACACTTTTATTTAACGCAACTTGGTTTTTGTATATAAGGATGGAATCTTGTTATCGGTTGTTTACTGACTTTCTGATAAATTAAGAAATATAAAAAATAAGTGCAAAATTGTGTGTTTCCGATGACGTACAACATTTTATTATTTTTAGAACTTAATTATAAACTAATACATTAATTTTGACGCGTTTTTCCGTTAGCCCGAAACAGTTGATAAATCGAAAAATATTATCTGTGGTTACAATTGTATGCGACTTACAACAATTTTATTATGCATTAAACCACGGTGTTAAAAAAGGCTAAATGGGTGTGAAGCTGCAACTATTTTGCATACTAAAAAGTAGAAAATAATAAATAAAAACTATACAGTGTAATATATATTTTTTTAAAAATACGTTTTAATAAATTAAAAGTTTCATATTAATTGAATTATGATTATTCGTTGAGAAATCAATTTAGAAATCCTAATAAGATAGTTTAAATAATTCTTATATTTTATTTATTTTTCATTTCTCTTTCCATACCTTAAAACAGAAATAAAGCAACCATTATACATTTATTTTAATGAATTTACTAGCTCGCATTTTCTACCAAGCGTACAAAAAAAAAAAAAAAAAAAAAAAAGTAGTGGTGTATTTTTCATGATCGGATTCGGTGGCCACGCCAAATTATTGTATTATATTGAACATTTTTTGGAAAAATCATGAATTACAATCATAAAATGAGAAAAAAAAAAACAATAGTAATAAATTTACTCACGTATGTTGCAGTAATTGTTTTTCTGATCAGTGAATACACAATCAGTATTAAATACAGATTTTTTGTTTTTGTTTTCTGCATTATTGCTCAAAATTTCGTCTTCTCATAATTAATTTGAGTACATTTTTATCCTTAATATAACCTGCATAACACGAAATTATATTCATATCAAAACGAATTATTAAGCATTAAAATGAATTAAGAAAATAATGCATTTCAAGAACTATATAAATGCGATTTTACTTATGATTTCTTTTGTAATAAAACTATCATTCTTTTTTCGTTTAAATAAATAAGAGTAAGTAAAAGATAGCTTTAGTTTCCTGTATTTTTACCCACATGAAATGCAGTTTTTCTTCCCTAAAAAGTAAATAAACAAATTAAAAAAAAATCCGAAAGCCATAACTTTGTGTTTTTCGAATCCGACCAACTTCATCACTTTTCTAAATGAAAATTAATGCAAATGTATAAATAAATAATGCATTATATTTAGATATGTTAAAATAATCTTTTGACTTTAACATTTGTTTTTGTTTTTGTGTAAATGCGTCTTTAAAAGACGTTTATAATAAGTAGAAAGTAATGCAAAACAGCCTGCATGCATTCGACTCTAAAGCAGAATCCGCGTTTCATGTGTAGTGACGTCAAACCAATCCCGTCGCGTTTTCAGATCACGTGGTTTTGTTTTGCTTTTAGCGAAGTTTAAAACTCCAATAACTAGTTATTTAAAATTATTTTTGCGTTTCCGAGTTAAGATTTGAGGAATGTAAAGTCATCTTCATCAATTAAACATAAAATAAGGCATAATCTAGAATGAGTGCAACTTCCCCATTCCTGTACAAATCGGGCCCATAGAACCCAAGAAAAGAATGCGACATTACTGTTTGAAAATGGTGGTAACTGAAATCTATATTTAGGAAAACTTACATTTAAATGTAAATAAAAGAAAGTTCAATGTTGAACTAATCCACGTTGAAATCGGTCCCATAGAAGCCTAGAAAAAAATGCAACGTTACTGTTCGAAAATGGTAGTCAATATTTAGGAAAACATTTTTAAATATAAATAAATGGGGAGTTGAATGTAAAACGGCCTCCAGATGTCTCCCCTTCTGATCCTTAAATTCAAATCTATATCTTAATTAGCTATTTTAGTGAAAGCCAAACCCTGTCTGGTTCTTTCTGCGATTTTAAACACTTTTCAACATAGTTGAAAAAAGTTTATGAATTCGGATTGTCTGTCTGCTGTCTGTCCGTGCATGCGTGTAAATGTACTCTGATTGTCATGAATTGATATATGTTATTGAGGCTTACTGTAGCATGTTTGGTATTAAAAATGAAGTGCATAGCACTTATAGTTTTGTTACAGGGACACTCAAAAGAATTCCGTTACATTGCAGTCTATGGATAAAAATCATTTGCGGTTTATTTTGATGATTTACACAATTTCAAAGATATTGAAATTGATATATATCACTAAGATGCACTACAAGAGACTAATTATAGAATGTGGTGTGCATAGCACTTATAGTTCCTTTACAGAGATACTCAAAAGAATTCCGTTACATTAACATCTATGAAGAAAAATCGTTTGCAGTTAATTTTGATGGATTTATAACCATCTCAGATATCATTAACTGATTTCAAAACAGGAAGCAGTTCAAGGACATAAACATTTGAGCACGCAAATAAATACATTAAGTGACAATAAATCATTCTATAATGAACAGACTTTTCTATTTTAGACAAATCATCCTACTCAAGATAAACAATGATATTAATATGTGAAATATGTTCGCGAAAATTAGTTTTAATATCAACCCACGCATGCTGCAGCTGTCTGACGTCATCAAAAGAACTCTGATTCAAAAACTATTTTTATTATTAAGCTTAGTTGCCCTATTTATCTCAATAGAGAAAGATGTAATAATTTTAATCTGTTGCTGCAAAAGGCAGCTGTATGTAAAATATTAATTGAAAATGTTAAGCCAAAGTTTTATAATATAATTATCTATAACAAAAGTGATTCGTCTCAAGTGTGGACTCAATATAAATAATATTATTCATTTAATTAATCAACATTTCTGTTTTTAACACTTTAGTATCGAAATAAATGGATTAACGCAGTTAAAAATGTGCACCAAGCTGAAGTAGTAGGAATACTGATGCTGAAGAAAGATAAAGGTAAGAAATTACCTATATTATTATATTAATTGTGTTTTCATGGCCAGAATGATTATTTATTTATCTAAGTATTAGCGCGTGTAACCTACAGCGTAGAGCAGAGGCGGCTTTTTTGCCAACAGTCGATTATGAGACTGAGAAAGTCTCATATTTTAGTAGATAAATAATATTTGTGAAAAAAAAAAAAAAACTACTGGCCATACATGTGTGCACATGAAAAAGAAATTGAAAATTATTGAAAATATAGTTAGTTATTTGATGATGAAATAAATATTGTGCATTTTTTGTTGATATATATGAAATGTTAAACAATTGAAGAAAACTAGATATATATATATAAGAAGTTTTATATAAAATAATAAAAGAGCAATTCCTCTTTAATAACAAAACTTAAATAACTAGTAAAATGGCCGCATCACGTGAGATACAGCTTGTAGAAAAACTTAACGCAAGTAATTACAGTAATTGGAAATTTAAAACTGAAATGTTACTGATTAGAGAAGATTTATTCAACGTAATAACCGAAGATAGGCCCACGCCAGTCACAACTGACTGGGAAAAGAAAGACAGGAAGGCAAGAGCCATAATTAACCTATCAATTGACGATTCTCAAATTGTTCATGTTAAGGGGCTTAACACAGCTAGAGACACTTGGAACGCACTTAAAACCATACACGAACGGGCGAACCTCTCTAGTAAATTATTTTTGTTAAGAAAGCTCTATGGAGCCAAGCTCCAAGAAAACGGGAACTTAATCAAACACATAACATACATTCTAGAATTAATTGACAAACTTTCAGCGATCGGGGAAACAATTAGCGACTCCCATCTTTCAGCTTTATTGCTGTGTTCGCTACCCCCTAGTTATAATACGTTAATTACTGCCCTTGAATCGCGAAATGAGGACGAGCTCACACCACAATTTATTAGAAGTTAATTAACAGATGAGTACAACAGAAGGGTTGAAAACACAGACCAGGGTGAAAATTCATCAAAAGCGTTTAAAACGCAGAAAAGATTTCCTAATGATAACTTTAAAAAAGATAAACAGTGCACGTATTGCAAATTGAGAAATCACACGTACAGAGAATGTTGGCATTTGAAAAATCGAAACAATCACCCAAATACACAAAAACAACAAACACACAAAAATAAATATTACTCATCATCGTTGTGTTATCAACAATCGGATAACCAGATAGGAAACACTGACCGCGAATCAGTAAACACGAGAAATTATAGAACGGAAACAAAACCAGATAAAGGCAGCGACGCAGCCTTTCTAATAGACAAAGCAGGAAAACAAACCTGGATTATCGATTCTGGTTCATCTTCACATATCCTAAACAATAAAAATGAGTTTACTAAGTTAAATGACACAGAAAAAACAGCCGTCATAATTGCCAACGGAAAAACTCTAAACTCGTTAGGTACCGGAGAAACTACATTCACGACAAAAACATCCGATGGAGGCATAAATAAAATTACGTTAAAGGAAGTGTTATATGTACCGGAGCTAGAATCTAATTTAATTTCAGTTAGTAAAGCCACAAAGAATGGATATAGATTATTATTTGATAAAGATAAATGCACGCTGTCACGAAATGGGAAAATCTATTTGGAGGCAAAAATGAAAAATAACCTATACGAAGTTGAATTATTAGAAAATGCAGATAGGAATATAGTAAATATGGCACATGAATGCAAAAGTAAAGACTGCCTGGAACTTTGGCACAAACGCCTAGGGCATAGAAATTGTAATTCCATAAAGGAAATAGTTAAAGACGACTTAGCCTATGGCATAAAATTAAATAATTGCAATCATGGAACAACATGCGAGACATGCATACAAACAAAAACAAGCGATGCTCCCTATCCCAAAACAGTGTATAGAAACAAAACAGGTAGAGTACTCGATCTAGTGCACACGGACGTATGCACAGCGATAGGAACCCCCACAATAGGTGGTAAAACAATGTTTGTAACTTTCATTGACGACTACTCTAGATTTACCGTAATATACTTATTAAAACATAAAGATGAAGTACAGGATAAACTAATCGACTATATAGCTATGGTTCGAAACCAGTTCGGGATATATCCGAAAGCAATAAGATCCGATAATGGGGGAGAGTACATAAATAGAGGGATAGAGGATTACTTAAGAAAAAGGGGCATTAAACATCAATTAACAGTGCCGTATTGTCCGAGCCAAAATGGCATTGCAGAAAGGAAAAATAGGTCGCTATTAGACATGACTAGAAGCCTACTGAGAGAAGCAGATCTGCCACAAAGATTTTGGGGAGAAGCAATTAACACCGCGAATCATTTACAAAATCGCTTACCAACAAAATCGACAAATAAAACCCCATTTGAGCTATGGTTTAATCGCAAACCGAGTTTACACTATTTGCGAACATTCGGGTGCAAAGCCTACGTATATGTGAATAAACAACATCGAGGAAAATTGGACGACAGGGCTCAGGAAGGGATTTTTGTAAGATACGATAACAACTCAAACTCAAAGGGATATCGCATATACACAAAACAAAATAAAATTGTAATTGGCAGAACAGTGAAATTCATGGAAAATAGTAAAATTAACCTAAAAGAAAGCAAAGAGACAGAAAACTCATATGACGACAAAAATTACATTGAAACAGAGCTAAACAACACAACCGAAGAACCAACCGCGTCCAAACAACCGACCAATGAACCAAGAAGATCTGAAAGAATGAACAGGGGGGTACCACCAGACAGATATGTCTGTTATGTAAAAAATAATGATACAATAGAACCTAGTAGTTGGAATGAAATACTGGAAATAAATAATCCCAGAGAAAAAGAAAATTGGCTTAAAGCCACACAAGCGGAAATAAATTCGTTGCGAAAACACAACACATGGGAATTAGTGGATCCTCCACCTAACAAAAAGGTTATAGGTTGCAAATGGACATTCAAAAAGAAATTAGACAGTCACGGAAACACTCAAAAGTACAAAGCACGTTTGGTAGCCAAAGGGTTTAGCCAAAAATACGGGGAAAACTATGACGAGACTTTCGCCCCAGTAGTGTCACAAACAACAGTGCGAACTTTTTTGGCAGCAGCCGCATATAAGAAGTTGAACGTGAGACACATAGACATAGACACAGCTTTTCTTTACGGTGAGTTAGAAGATGAAGTCTATATGAAACAACCGGAGGGTTACATTGAGAAAAATAAAGAAAACAAAGTCTGCAAATTGAAAAAATCCATCTATGGACTTAAGCAGGCAGCGAGAACTTGGAATAAAAGAATAGAACAATCTTTAAAAAAATTGAATTTCCAACAAAGCACAGCGGACTCATGTCTATACACACGAAAAGAAAACAACATCACAACGTATATAATAGTTTACGTAGATGACTTATTAATAGGCGGTGAAAACGAATCAATTGAAAAAATAAAAGCTTTAAAGCAAGAATATGAATTAAAAGACCTTGGGGAAGTATCCCACTATTTAGGCATGGAAATAAGAAAAACACAAAACGGATACAAATTAAATCAAAGGTTAAAAATAGAAGAACTCGCAAGAAAATTCAGTTTAGAAAACGCAAAACCAATAAGCACTCCCATGGATGCCGGTTTTCACAAATTAGAGGACGACGAAAACTTAATGCATAACAACACAAAATTCAGACAAGCAATAGGATCATTGTTATATATAGGAACCACTACACGTCCAGATATATCAGTCGCCGTTAACATCCTCAGCAGAAGATGTGAAACTCCACGTTTTAAAGATTGGAACGCTGCGAAACGCATAATTAGTTATCTAAACATCACAAAAAACCTGAACCTCACATTGAATACAAATCAAGAACCACAACTCATCGGTTTTTCTGACGCTGATTGGGCAGGAGACACAAAAACCAGAAGATCGACTACTGGAAACTTTTTCATGCTGGGAAATAGTCCGATACAATGGTACTCAAAAAGGCAAAATTGCATTGCCTACTCATCGGCAGAAGCTGAATTCGTTGCTGCAGCTAGTGCAGGACAGGAAATTGCATGGCTAATAAAACTATTAGCAGACCTGGACTTACAGCAAAATTTACCAGTAAAACTGTACGAAGACAACCAGAGCTGCATCAAGATGGTGGAGAACGAAAAATTCTCAAAGCGAACTAAACATATAGACGTTCGCTATCACGCGATAAAAGAAATGAAAGAAGACGGTATACTAGACCTTCGTTACTGCCCAACACAAGACATGACAGCAGACGCCCTGACCAAGCCACTGGGCAAACCACAGTTTGTGAAACATCGAGAATCTATGCAACTATTACATGATGCATCCGAGATGGTTAAGGAAGGGTGATGGATTTATAACCATCTCAGATATCATTAACTGATTTCAAAACAGGAAGCAGTTCAAGGACAAACATTTGAGCACGCAAATAAATACATTAAGTGACAATAAATCATTCTATAATGAACAGACTTTTCTATTTTAGACAAATCATCCTACTCAAGATAAACAATGATATTAATATGTGAAATATGTTCGCGAAAATTAGTTTTAATATCAACCCACGCATGCTGCAGCTGTCTGACGTCATCAAAAGAACTCTGATTCAAAAACTATTTTTATTATTAAGCTTAGTTGCCCTATTTATCTCAATAGAGAAAGATGTAATAATTTTAATCTGTTGCTGCAAAAGGCAGCTGTATGTAAAATATTAATTGAAAATGTTAAGCCAAAGTTTTATAATATAATTATCTATAACAAAAGTGATTCGTCTCAAGTGTGGACTCAATATAAATAATATTATTCATTTAATTAATCAACATTTCTGTTTTTAACACTTTAGTATCGAAATAAATGGATTAACGCAGTTAAAAATGTGCACCAAGCTGAAGTAGTAGGAATACTGATGCTGAAGAAAGATAAAGGTAAGAAATTACCTATATTATTATATTAATTGTGTTTTCATGGCCAGAATGATTATTTATTTATCTAAGTATTAGCGCGCGTAACCTACAGCGTAGAGCAGAGGCGGCTTTTTTGACAACAAATTTTAATAATATTTCACTATTCATCTATGTCGTCTTTATCTTTTCCATTCCCCTATTTCAAAGTTTATTTTTCAGCTAAATTACTTTTCATGTAAATTAATGATTCAAGATTTCTTAGTTAAAATTACATATTTTCATTGGGGATGTCACCCTGTCTTCATTTTTCATCACCAGCCATCACTTCTCTGCTTTATATTTATTGCTCTGCATTATATATAATATGCCACAAACCCAGCCTTTACTTAGGGAATTGTTATCAAGAACTAAATTTTGGAGCTCCTAAATTTGTTAGGGCTGGGTATTTTTGAGCCCCACAAGAATCCCACCTAAAATAACCTATAGTTCTGCATGCTTCGATCAGGTTGTCCCGACCTGAACCTGAAAATTCCATTGGAAATAAAACCGAAACCAGAAAAAAAATCCTCATCCACCATGAAAAAGAAATGGAAAAAAATTAATATAAAATGCAGTTTATAAGTATACCTTTAATATAAATTTTATTTTTTACACTGAAAAATAAACATGTAGTAGATACTCATTAATATTCAAATACTGTAAAACATTAATAACAGACCCCTCGGAGTTGCCGAATTTGCCGCATATTCAGCTTTTTTACATTATACAGAGACAAAACTATGTAAAAATCTGTATTGGAGATTAGTTCCTTCGATTTCTTCCGACTACCTTTATTAGATTTCCTTGATTTCTATTATTAACGATACACATATGGTATTTTTTAATAATGCCGTTTCCACATTTATCCAGCTTGCTAATACCTCATTTAGGAGAAAAAAAAAACAAGAGATAAACATAAAAATTGCACAATATTCCTGCAGTACTGGTTCACAGTTTCATAAATCCAAACTCAAAATTTAGTCAAACAACTTCATATAGTGGCCAATGAACATGTGGCGACCAGAAATTTTCTTCATTTTCTGAAGAATATTCTGTTCTAAGACATACCTATATCTGATGGGATAACTAACTGAATTAAGCTAGGCCACCTGGTCAAATTATGCAAATGCATCATAATATTTTCAAAATTGGGTGAATTGCCTTCAATATAAGAGCTATCCATAGAAAGTGAGGACATCTACCCACCTTAATTTGTGTTAAATACCAAAAACTCATATCATGTGCATCTTTTTAAATATATATAAAAATTTTACTTTTCTTTATTGCATACTATTATTGGCTTAAATATCACCTGTTTGTCCACGAATCAGTCTTGAATGAAAACAAATATTTTTGCATATAAACAAATTTCCCTGATTTTTATGTACTTCTACAAAATTCCCCGACTTTTAAAGATTGATAAACCTCCCTAATTCCCCTTCCCCCACCCCGATTCCCAGAATCTGTACCCACCCTGTCCATAAACAAATTACACAGTTCCAAAGTGTCCACCATTAAAGGTAAAAATAAGGAATTTCGCTTAGTAGCCACTGGCCGGTAGGTTGATATTTTTTAGTAGCCAGTTACTGGCTAGTGAAAATAATTATTTTAGTAGACAGTAAGTACATTTATGTCAGCGAATATATATATATTTTAAATATGACTTTTCAGTAAACAAGTAATTTATGTACTAAATAAAAATAATTTATATTGTTTTGAATAAACTTGAGATACTAATTTCCAATCTGTTTTAAATTTTAAAATAAGTTAACAGCTAAGTTAACTATTGTGTAATCTTAATTTCATCTTGCGTTGTATTTAATTTAACTATCGTTCAACACTTATAAGTTATTTTACTAAAATATTTCTTCTTATTAACTAAACTTCATAAGTGGCAAATTTCAGGTTCGTCGTAGTCATCACATAGCCGTAATTAAATAAAATAGAAAAGCATTACCTTTACGGATGAGGCAAGAAAAGCAAAAATTATAACTTGAAAATACATCTTTTATTTGGTTAAGCTTGAATGGACTTTCCAAACGCTGACTCCAGTGATGTGTACTATTGCTGTACTTTGGATTGGGGGGTACCTCCTTGTGTCCTAGTGCACCATCTTATCTTAAAAACCGGACTCAGAAGCCCGAGAAAACACGACCTATCTTGATCACCAACCCAGATAGACTGCCGGTGAATCGTACCTGTCAAGCAAACCTTGAAAAACCGCGCCAAGGAAGAAGCACGCACGCCAAAAACACTGCGCCAAGGGGAGAGAAAAACTCCGCGAACGGCGACCGTACGCACATGCGCAGAGGGTGCCGGCTGCCTAGCCGGTGAGCCAGAGATCCGCAGCGGAGGAACGCCTTGATCGGCGGCAGTATGCCCATGCGTAGAGGACTGGCTGCGAAGGAGGAAAGCTCGTACTCCGAGCGATGAAAACACACTGGCGCTTGGCCAAAAGTGCCGATGGAATGGAGCAAACACCGGAGTGGAAAGCAAATGCGCCGATGTAGCGAATGCTGAAATAAAACGTACGATAGATGGGGGAAAACAAATTAAGATGGGAAAATATAAATGGGAAGTTTAATAAATGGAAAAATGTAAATAAAATGGATGCAAAATATTGAAAGAGGGGAAAGCATATTGAGAAATAGAATTTAAGGAAGAAAAGAGGTTGTAAACAAATATATCACAACCTGATATTAACAGCTAAGTTATACACAACATATGCTTATATAGCTAACTACTTAAGTCAAACTAAGCTTAGGTACTTGTGTAGCTAACTACTTAAGTACCTTTTAAAAAATATATATATATTTGTTTAGAATGAAGGTCTGACAATAATAAAATAGGTATATTTATGCACTAAATAATAATCCACAACATGATATGCATTACGCATGCATAATCTGTGGCCAGCGGGCCAAAATCTCCAGAAATTTAGGAATTGTGTACATTTCGCCAATTAGTTTAGGAAAAAATTGCAAATTTTGTCATTCAAGAGCCTAAAAATCATGAATTTCGTCGATCGTACGCGTAAAAATATTAAATATCGATCTATCGCACACGTAAAAATCATGAATTTTGTCGATTGTGCGCATAAAAATCATGAATTTCGTCAATCAGGTGCATAAAAATCATGAATATTTTCCATGAGGTGTGTAAAAAAAAATCAGGATTTTCGTCATTGGGAAGCGTAAAAATTATGAATTTTGTCAATCAAACGCATAAAAATCACGAATTTCGTCGATCGGACGTGTAAAAATCACGAATTTTGTTGAGCAGGTGCATAAAAATCATGAATATAGTCGGTCGGGCGTGGAAAAATCATGAATTTTTTCGATCGGGTGAATAAAAATCAGGATTTCTGTCACGTGTCCACGTAAAAACCACAAATTTTGTCGATGGTGCGCAAGAAAATCATGAATTTCGTCGATGATGCACGAGAAAATCATGAATTTTTTCGAACGGGCACGTAAAAATCATGAATTTTGTCATTCGGGAGAGTAAAAAATATTAATTTTGTCGATTGAACGCACAAAAACCATGAATATCGTCGATCGGGCGAGGAAAAATCATGAATTTTGTTAAACAGGTAATATTAGCAAATTGCTTTGCATAGGGTGTATTTTGTAAATATTGAAGTGCTTCTTTAAGTAAAGTACTATACTAATTTTGATAATCAAATGCTTATATTCAGGCTTATAACAGGGGTAGTACTAGCCCAGGAGATATTTCAGGACATACTTTTTACGATATTTCAGGACAATTTCAGGACACATTTGATTGAAAATCAAACCGAAAAAACCATTAACTCCCTGTTCAATACATTTTATTATCATAAATAGTACACTATGTACAAAATTTTTTTGTTGTAAAAATATACATAAAAAAAAGTAATTTTACCAGAACTCTTTGACCAAGCTGCTAAAAAAACTGCAATTTTTGTATTACTGAAAGACAAAAATCTCGATTTTTTCCCCCTCACTGATCGACGAAAATTGCATAAGATTTTTTTTTTTTTAATAACTGACTGGTAAATATTGTGATTTTTTGTGACTGACAGACGAAAATAGCAAACTTTTTTAAATGACTAATTGATAAAAAATATGGTTTTTGGTAATTGATCACCAAAAATTGAGATTTTTTTTGTTTTTGTGTAAATCGACCAAAGTTACTATTTTTAACGATAGACTGAAGAAAATTGCAACTTTAGTGATCGTTTTGCATCAGTAAAAAGGTACACCTACCCCCTATTTGATGATTTCAAGTACTAATATAGTACAAAACGTGCAAAATTTCAGGAATTCTAGGACAGACTACCATATTTTAGGACATTTCAGGACGTTTTTATTTTTTTCAGGAATATCAGGACAAGTACTATCCCTGTTATAATAATACAGGAAATTTCATTTTTATTGTTTAATTATCTTTGAGCGAATAATAGTATAATTACACGAATTTAATCTTGTATGCTTAATTAATCTGTATTTAAGAATTTAAAATATACATGCTTTAAAGAAATTATTTTTATTTTTCTTAATTGCAGATATATTAGTTTTTAATTTAGGGAATGTTTTGGTTAATTAGTTAGAGTTACTCATGCATATTTATTATAGTTTGGTATTTATTATTCCTATGGTATCATAAATTTTATAAACAACTGTACCTTATTTATGAAGGGCTGTGCTTTTAACTGCAATAAAAAATAATTAATATACTAAATTATATATATATGTTTCAGAATTCGTATCTTCAGAATTCGTATTTAAATCTATTTAAAAAGTACAGTATACTTTTAACAATTGTAAGAAGCAATATTTTCGTGATTTCTCGACAGTGAATAAAATATTACTTTTAATTACCGAATCGTAGCTAAAAATTAAATAAATTTGTCTCTCTCACGCATATAAAAAAATGTAAACAAAGTTTAATCAAAAATTGTACCAATTTTTTATGAAATCTTCATTATTAAGAAAATAAATTTTGAATCATTTTATATATATATCTACCTAAATTATTTTTTAAACATTTTAGAATGCAAAATTAGTTGTCTAACATTTTCCTTAACGTCTCGAAAATATTGGAAATCACACCACTATAACGATAAAAATGTTTTTGCGGCCTTTCTTGAAAATTGGAGGGTACTGGAGGATGCGTCAAGAGCTTTCTTGCCTGATAATTAAAGGTGAAAATAAGCACTCGCCAGTCGCCACTCGTCGATTAAACTTGAAAAACTGGTGATTAAAAATATGAAAAGAACCGGCCAAATACAGGTTTTTCAGATTTCCTTTTTTCCTTAAAATTCGCCATTTTTCCGTACCTGATCGCCGAAATCCATGATTTTTTCGCGCCCGTTTGACGAAATTTATGTTTTTCCGCGTGCGATCGCCGAAATTCTGGATTTTTTCGCATACCATCGACGAAATTCATGATTTTTCCACACCTCGTCGACGAAATTCATGATTTTTCCGCACCTGATCGCCGAAATTAATAATTTTTTCGCACCCGATCGCCAACATTTATTATTCTGTGTCCAATCGACAAAATTCATGATTTTACCACACCCGATCGCTGAAATCTATCATTTTTCTGCGACCGATCGCCAAAATTCATGATCTTTCTTCATCCGATCGCCGAAATTCATAATTTTTCCGCACCAGATCGCCAAAATACAGGATTTTTCAGCACCCAATCGCCAAAATTATGATTTTTCAGAGGCTGATCACCGAAATTCATAATTTTTCCACACCCGATCGCCGAAATACAGGATTTTTCAGCACCCGATTGCCAAAATGTATGATTTTTCCGAGGCCGATCGCCGAAATTCATAATTTTGCCGCACCCGATCATTGAAATTCATGATTTTACGCGCCCGATCACCGAAATTTGATTTTTCCGCGTCCGTTCGATGAAATTAACAATTTTTTCACACCCAATCGGCGAAATTTATTTTTCTGCGTCCAATCGACAAAATTCATGATTTTACCTCACCCGATCGCCGAAATTTATTTTTCTGCGGCCGATCGCCGAAATTCATAATTTTTCCACACCAGATCGCCGAAATTCATAATTTTTCCACACCAGATCGCCGAAAAACATAATTTTTCCACACCAGATCGCCGAAATACAGGATTTTTCAGCACCCGTTCGCCAAAATGTATGATTTTTCCGAGGCCGATCGCCGAAATTCATAATTTTGCCACTCCCGATCGCCGAAATTCATGAATTTTCCGCATCCGATCGCCGAAATTCGTGCCTTTTTCGCGTCCGTTCGTCAAAATTCATGATTTTTCTTCATCCGATCGCCGAAATTCATGATTTTTCCACACTCGATCGCCAAAATTTATGATTTACCGCATCCAATCGATCAAATTCAGGATTTTTCTGCATTTGACCGACGAAATTGAAGATTCTTCTGTACCAGGGGCCCTACTACCAACGCATCGAGATTCTCCCGTCACGGCAAGCTTCCGATGTTGGATTATCATGGTTCTCGGAAAAAATATCCGAAACACATTTTAAACCGTACCATGAAGCAACCAGTAATAGCCGTCGGATTTGAAGATTCCTTTTCAAATAGATATTGGAAAAAAACAAATTGACCAATCAGAGGGCGTTAGTAAAAGTACGTTTCTACGGTCATTACCTCTTTTTCTCCTCTAAGAAAACAGAAAACAAACTCTTGATATTGCTTTATGTTATTATTAAAAATGCCATCAAAACATGCCTAATTAAGACATTTTGATAATCTTTTTTTTTAAAACGAGAGTGAAATATTCAGATGTTCAGCTGTCAAAAGATCAGAATGATATGGCCGGTAGTTTTTTAGAAAATGGAAAATAAAAATGAAATTTGCTTTTTTTGACCAAACAAAGGCTTTTGTTTAAAAATTAATAAAAAATTAACAGATTACGCTTGACATTTTTAATTGCTATTACAAGAAAGCTCTTATTCTAAACTGTAAAATGATATAAAAATAAAAAAAATTATAAGTTTTTGTTAAACAAATATTAGCATAAATATCCAAGAATTTTAAGAAATTCTGTTTAAATATAAAATAACTGGAAAAATATTTTAAGCTTAGAAACTAATTTTAAATGCTAATAATAAGTATACTTTGAAAATGCTGCAAGCAATTTTTTGTAGACTTAGAATAATTTTTCTTTGCTGGATGCTCTGTTTTCAAAATGGAAATTAAACATAAAATAAGAAACAATCTAATATGAATTTCAAAAAAATAACAGCAGTGCTTATTAAAACATTGCCTAACAAAGTATCATGTACAATGTCTTTAATTTGTTTTAAATAAATAGAGCGCTATGCTAACAAAACTAACTATACCATTGCTCCCGCATAAAAAAATAGCAGTGTAATGCACTGCATACCGGAAAAATAATTCGCCAGATATTTTTACTCATAGATGTATTATAAATATCATAAACACATGGATGTATTTATAATACATCCATGTTTTCACTAAAATTTTTCCATACTAAATATAGCATTAGAGCAAATAATCAACTTCATGTCGGCACTATCATTGTACCCAAATAAACTAATTATTCAACACTTCCAAAAAAAATTTCTTTAAAAATATATTATAAAATGTTGTTTCAATTTTAATGATTGTAATTCGTTGTATAAATAATAAAATCATTTAATAACATTCGTCCAGAATTTCCGATTATTAGAAGATAAAAATATTAAATTTACAATTATTTGTAAAAGAAAATCTTTGGAAAGTATAAAAACTTATAACTTCCATGTATCTTTGGAATACTTTAATTTACTATATTTTTAATACGGCATATTTCATTTGATATTTAAAAAAAAATTTGTAAAGTTTCTCATGACATCAGAAAGCAACGTATTTTATAGTAACTTTACAGTAAATTTCGAAAAGTTTCAAACAAGATAAAAAATATATTATTTTAAGAGGATCTAAATTAGTCTTCTTATCTTTTGATTCTTTTTTGTCTGTCCTTGACTTCTATATAAAATTAATCTTCCAAAAAATAAATTAAAAATTGCTCAAATTTTCAGAATAATAATAATAATAATAAAAACAGTTGCTAAGTATATAATATATATATGCGGTCCTGATATTAAGCTTCATTTACTGTCAAAGCTACTTTTTTTTCTGAAAATTTGGGCATTATTTAATTTATATTCTGAAAAATTAGTTTTATATAGAAACCATGAACAAGGGGAAAAGAAACAAAAGCCAAGAAGATGTATTTACATCATCTTTAAATAGTATATATGTATCTTTTATCTTGGAAGCTTTTCGAAATTAACTGTAAAGTTATCGTGAAATACGTTGCTTTTTGATGTCATTTCAAAACTTTACAATTTATTTTATATGCAATGAAATATGCCGTATCAAAAATTTTGTATCGTAAAGAACCTGTAATACTTTCCAAAAATTTCTTTTTCTTTTCGAAAAATTTTAAGTTGAATATTTTGATTTTCTACTAATCGAAAAGATTATTAAAGATTAATAATGAAATTTAAAAATGTGTAAAGCTAAAAACGAGCTATAGTGATGATAGATAATCAAGTAAATTTACATTTCGTTCTTCCCATGTGTTTTCATTTTTAAATATATATATTTAATTTCATTATATACATGTATAATACATATATATAAGTCATTACAATTGATACAGAATTTAATAATAATTTTAAAAAATAGTAAAAGAAAAAAAAAACTTGCGAAAATTTGGGATTATTATTTTATTTAGATAAACAACGATAGCACCCAAATGGACTAGCATAATGGTATATTAGTATAGTGAAGTATTAGTAAAAATATCTGGACAATTATTTTTTGGGTATGCAACGCTTGGTTACTCCGTTATTTTTTTTTAATGCGAGAACTATGATATTAATCTAATTAGTTTTATTGGCATAGCGCACTGTTTATTTAAAGCAGATTAATAACTTGGTTAGCCTATGTTATAATAAGCACTGCATTATCAGGGTTCGATCAAGGAAAAATTTGGGGCCTACTTAGGGACCCTTCACAAAAATAAATTTGATAAAATGGGCCCCTTCACAAAATTTTATTCCATAAAAACTTACTATTTATTATTTATTTATTATTTTGGGATGTTTTAAAATATGTAATTTGTAAACAAACAAGTTCACCAGAGAGGAAAATTTCAGCAAAAAGGATTAAAAAAAGTTTTTGCTTAAAAAATGCTTGATTCGAATTTGATTAACTGGATTTCAACTTATCTTGCAAAATGTTATTTTTCACAAAAATATAAATTTCACAAAAATAACCTTTACTTTTCACAAAATGGGCCCCAAGAATAAAAACTTGCATCGACCCGACCCCTGTTCGAAATTCAAATTAGACTTAAAATTTTTTCTTATTTTTTGTTAAATTTTCATTTTGAAAAAAATGCGTCCCGCAAAAAAAAAAAAAGAATCAATCTAAGTCTACAAAAAATTGCTTGCAACATTTACAATGAAGGTTTATTATTAGCGTTTAAAATTAGTTTCAAAGCTTATAATATTTTTCCTGTTATATTATATTTAAGCAGAATTTCTTGAAAATTTGCGGCATTCATACTCATAATTATTTAACAAGAACTTATAAAATATGTATTTTCATATCATTTAAAAGTGTAGAATAAGGCCTTTCTTATGATAGCTATTAAATATTTCTAGAGTAAGTTGTTAATTTTTTTAAAGCCCTTTTTTGGTCAAAAAAAGGAAATTTCATTTTTATTTTTCATTTTCTATAAAACTACCCATCTTATCATTTTGAGCTTTTGACAGCTGGAAATCTGAACATTTCACTCTTGTTTAAAAAAAAGATTATCAAAGTATCTTAATTAAATGTGTGTCGATGGCATTTTTAATAAACAGCGAATCAATATCAACCGCTTCAAAATCTCTTTCAAAGACTCGTTTCGGACAATGTGTGCGTTTTCCACTGCATTTTATGGTGTCGGGAAATTTCAAGGCGAAGTCCGATGTGTTTTTCCGAGTGGAGGCGTTCACGATGTCATCATGGTAGCATTTATCCCAAGGTGATCGGAAGGCGGACGTCACATCGGAAAACTCTGAGAATTCCTGAGGAAGAGGGAATTTCGACACGTTCATGGTAGAGCCCCTGATCGCCGAAATTTATGATTTTCAATGTCCGATCGATGAAATTCATGATTTTCCGCACCTGATCACCGAAATTTATTATTTTTCCGCGTCTGATCGACGAAATTCATAATTTTTAAGCACCCGATTGACGAAATTCGTGATCTTCTGCACGCGATTGACGAAATTCATGATTTTTACGCTTCTAATAATGACGGAAATTCATGATTTTTACGCTCCCGAATGATGGAAATTCAGGCTTTTTACACTCCTAAATGACGAAATTTGCAATTTTTTTCAGGCTAATTGATGAAATACACATTTTCTTAATTTCTGAAGATGTTCGCCACTTTTAGTCCATGGGCCGCAGGTTGTGCATGTGTAATGTATATGATGTTGGGGGTTATTATTTAGTGTAACATACCTATTTTATTATTGTCAGATCTTAATTCTAGACAAATAATTTTCTTTAAAAAGGTACTTATGTAGTTAGCTATACAAGTACCTAAAAGCTTAGTGAGACTTATGTATGCTACATAAGCATGTTGTGTATAACTTTGCTGTTAACTTATTTTAAAATTTTAAATAGATTGGAAATTAGAATCTCTAGTTTAGTCAAAGCAATATAAATTAAAATATTTTTATTTAGTACATAAATTACTTTACTGTAAACTCATTATATATATTTTAAAATGAAATATTCAGTGACAAAAATGTACTTACTGGCTACTAAATATAGCTGCAGATTCCCAAAATCTGGAAGGAGCCAGTGGCTCCTAAACCCAAAAAATCCAGTGGCCACATTATGAAACAAACACATAAAAACATTTTTTTTCTCCATTAAATTTGGACAATGGGATATTGAATCTTCCCACCATAATTGTATACAGTTTGTAGGAATAAACGTAAGGCCTGAATATTCTGTGAATAAACGATTCTCTAAAGTTCTTTTATCTATAGATAAACCTCCCCCCCCCCCCCCCCCACCAAAAAAAAAAAAAAAGTTTTTTTTTATAGCTGAAAATAAATGCTGAACGTAGGAATTTACATAAGAAAATATGTCCATAAAAATCAAAATTAAAAATAAATATATATGAACAAAATATGGATAAGATTTATTTTCTTTTAGGTTTTAGATTTTAATAAAAAACATTTAACAGTTTCTGACATTTTCAAGGATAATGGAGAAAGATCGAATACTATAAGCCTCATTGCAACTTTTGTTGCAAGGGAATTTTTTAAGGATTAATTAAAGATTTTTTAAAATCCCTATGGAGACAAAAAATCACAATTTTTGTGACCGATCGCCAATTTTCATGTTTTATTATCACAACTCCTTGACGAAATTCACATTTTTTTTCTGCAATCGATTCATGAACTTCGCTGTTTTTTTCGCGACCGGTTGATGAAATTTGCATTTTTTTTGCTTCTCGAAATTCGCTCGCTGTTTTTTTTTTTTTCCCCCGAGACCAACTGGGGAAATTCGCGGTTTTATTTTGCGACCGATTGACGAAATTCGCAGTTTTATTTCATCAGCGATTAATGAAATTCTTGGTTTTATTTGGAGAGCGATTGACGAAATTTACAAAATTTTTCAGTGACGACTTCACGAATTTTGCGACCGATTCCCGAATTTTCAGATTTTTTTTCATGACTGATTGGCGAATTGATTTACAGAAATTAAAATAATAATAATAATGATAATTCGAGGAGTTTTGCTAATTCGGGGAGGAATCGCATGCTAATATCTATGTCTACATGTAAGAACATATTTGAAAAATCCCAGAGATGCAGATTTAATGAGTAGACCCAACATTATTCTATTCTCGGCACGAATTTTACTGTGTCGCTGGCTAATTGTAGTATACCATCGCCGGAGAGTTCATTTGCGATGCATATTAAAAAAAAAAAAAAAAAATTCTGATATATATGCGGACATTTGAGGATTTTTTTTAAAGAAGAAAACGGAAAATTTGTGTGTGTGTGTTAATCAGTGGAAATGTGACATCCATGTTTAATCATATTTTTAAATTATGGACAATAGAAAAAAGAGCTAAATATCGCTGAATTATGGAGGACAATCCCCGAATTCATATTAAAAAAATAAAGCGGAAATCTGCCTTTCGGCGAAAAGGCATTCATGTAAAACACCTGGCGACTTAAACATAGAAAGTTAGTCGCCAAAGCAAAAACTTTAGTCGCCACGTGGCGACTGGCGACTGTGTATCTGCACCTATACTACTAAAGAAATTATTCTCACTCGCCACTAACTGACTACTAAAAAAAAAAAAAATCAACCTACTAGCCAGTGGCTACTAAGCAAAATTCCTTATTTTAACATTTACTGATAATTGTGTAGGCCGTAAATCTTGGCTCTTGGTCCCCTTTGACCCTCAGAGGAGGGTGGAAGGACAGATAGAATGAAAGGATAAGCATATCCATATAATAAAAGATGGGGAGTCCTTCCGGGTTGGTCTTTTAATCTTTCTTAGGAAGAGAGGTATAATAGGGAAAAAGTTGCGTTGTGGGACATAAACCTAAAATCATGAATGTCATTGATGGGGCACGGGAAAATTATGAATTTCTTCGAACGGGCACGTAAAAATCATGAATTTTGTTGAGCGGGTTCGTAAAAATCATGAATATCGTCAATTGGGTGCGGGAAAATCATGAATTTCGTCGATCATGAATATAAAAATAATGAATTTTGTTGATTGGGAGCGTAAAAATCAAGAATTTTGTCGATCGGCAGCATAAAACTCATGAATATCGTCGAACGGGTGCGCGGAAATCATGAATTTCATTGAAAGAATGCGAAAAATCGTGAATTGTAGGGGGAAAATTAATCGGAAAATCCTGCATTTGGCCGGTTCTTTCCATATTTTAAATCGCCAGTTTTTCAAGTTTAATCAACGAGTGGCGACTAGCGAGTGCTTATTTTTACCTTTAATTAAAGTGTTTTATTAAATTATTAGGTAAAAATATTTCTTTAGCAATGTAAATGCAAGTTTCTATTTAAAAATAATACCATATGAAATAGAATTTCATTGAATGCTGCATTATTTGGTTGAACTTTTCCCTCTTATTTAGGGATTTTTTTCAATTCCCTAAGTTTCATGCCTCAAAGAAAACATGTACTCTTATTTATAAAACTAAGTTATTTTATTATGATTGTGTCAAAGTAACCTAAAATTTTTTCGATTTTTATCGATTAATAGGTATGAATACACATAGCTCAGTTGTTGTGATTGCCATATTTTTAGGATAATGCAAATTTTATTTATTTTACTAGAAGTGCTGCCATAGTAAACACTAGCAAAACCGGATGATTCTGGTACTAAAATATAAAAACAAACTACATTTTTTATGCTTTTCGTTTTGCACATATAAATCTAAACAGATCTAAAAATCTATACATTACTTACTTATCAACTTGTGAGTCTTTGTTTTGTCTAATGTAGTCAGCTGAGTGGGATGAATAATTTCATACTTCAGTTTGCATATAAGAGTAGCGACATCCTGAGGTGTTAGCTCAGAATTTCTCTGCAAAATTTCTGATCTTTTAATAAGGTTCTGGGAATCACTGCATGTTCTGTTTCCTTCCAGAATTCCATTGACCATGTGTTCCATGCTGCCATCTGATTTTTTCAAACTAAATGTGTATTCTAGAGTGTATTCTCGTATCTCTTTAGTCTCTATGTACACCCTTAAAAAATCTAAATTTGATCCCATTCTCAGATATAGTGTCAAAAACCACGAAACATCATTGACAATGAAAATGGGGCTCTCCAAACAAGGGCTAGTTGCAACGAGTATAGAAAAATCAGGGATTCTCCATTCAATGAGTTCTTCGCGAGTGATTTTTGAAACTGTTCTTTCAATTATCCCAGTATCTTTGTAAGACATCATGAGTGATCAATTTGAATTACTCTTTGAAACAGGAATTAATAACCAACAATCCTGAAAATAAATAAAATGTGAAATTTAAAAACAGATAGAAATGTCTGCTGTAGATTATATTTAAAAAAAAAAGTTACTTATGATACTATAAAGATAAAGAATAAGTAAATGATCAAGTTATATTTTTTACAGATGCTGTGATAAACATTTAATCTTATAGTTTTTGTAGACCAGTTTGTATTACTACAGCAAATCATTAAGCATAAATTATTACATTATGCAAGAAAATAAAAAATATACATAGTTAATCCATGAGATACAAAAAGTCAAGAAATCCCTTGGGAACATAAGATTTATTTTAATTCTTCAGAGGAATGTACTCTTTAATTTCTATTTATACTTTAGTTCGTGAATTACAGTCTACTTATACAGAAGGACATTCACACTAGGGATGCACCAAATAGTAATTTTGGCCAAATACCGAATATTCGGCACGCAAGTAAACCACATACCGAATATTTGGCCAGCTGAATAGTAACAATGAGGCCTAATACTGAATATTCGGTCAACTGAATAATAACTATTCGACTGAATACCGAATATCCGGCTGGCCGAATATTTTTATATTTGAGATTAAAAGTATTACATGTTAAATTATAAAACAATTTTACATAATATTTAACACATACTACCATTTTATGAACTGGACCTTTTTACAAGAAACCTTTACATAAAAAAAAAAACTGTGCTTAGAGTTATAACTTAAAAAGAAGCTAGTCTTAAAACTTTTTTAATTAATAAAGCTTCTAAATTACTTTGTAGCTTCTTCTGTGAATTAAAATAAATTTATAAAATGTTCTATAACAAATACTTTAAAATCAAAGAAATTTTTTGAATAAATTAGAAGAAACATTTTGCAGTGTTTATTTGTAAGGAAGGGAATAAAGTAAAACAATACAATATAAAATGCTGGCAAATCAGCAAGAATAACTTTCCTGCTCCTTTTAATTTGGCAAGGGGAGTTTTTAAATGAACCAGAGAGCAGGTGTCTGGAATGGGTGATCATATTCAGAGGTTGTAAACATACAGGGTGTTCATACATCTTGGAACAAACTCTGTGTAGATAATGTGGTCAGGGCTCGAAATGGAAAAATCCACGAACCGGAACGGTATTTCAAAATTATTGGTGACAAATTCACGAACTGGAACGGTATTTTAAAACTATTGGTGACTAATTTTTTTTTGTAAACTATAGACAAATTTATTTTTAACCATACAAAAACAATTTAAAATATGCATTCAAGAATATCTAAACAATAATAAAAGAAAGTTATAGATAATACAATAAGCTATATATATAGAACACTACGTTTACGTTGCGGAAAACGCCGAATTTATTTTTTGCGGGTAGCAACAAGCTATGTAAACAAACTCCGTGTGTCCGACAAGGCCGAAATTCAGCCTATCTCCATCTCTGTTATCAAAAGATTAGAATTAAAACTTTGGATGTGTGGACTCTCATATTTATTTAGTAACTAAAGTTTTAAAAGGTTGGATGTAGGACCGTGATAACCGTATGAAATAAGAGTGCCGAATGTAAACAAAACAACAGTTGTTTCATTCTGCGCATACCTTTAGCGCAATAGCGAAAACTTCGCCCATATGACGTATCTGCTGACAGTAGTTCTTTTTGCTACCCTTTTCGCCGTCACTATTTAGGACATGAACATAGAAAGACATAAGGACTTCTAACATAAGTGTTAATATCGAGTCGCGATTTTGGAACTAAATGGCATGCAGCGTACAACTATGCTATGGTAGCGCCACCTACACACACAATAAACCAAAACAAACACCAACGATGATTGCCAGGAATGCAACAACAATGCTTTCCACCCATATTTAGTTAAAAAAATATATACATATATTAATATCCAATTAAAATAAATAACAAAATGACAATAAAATTAGTATATAGGATACCCAGACGATGACTGTCAAGCAGACAAATTATACAACTGTCCTACGCCGGTGCCACCTATTTTTAAAAAAATTTTGAGGAACGATTTTTTTCCCCTTATTTATTTCTATGTTCTTGCTTCTGGCGAAAGAATGGAAGTGAAAATTTTTCGTTATACATGAAAACTGTTAAATGCATTGACAATTGTTATATTTTCTTTCAAAGTATTAATTTCATTTTGGACTAGGAATAAAATTCTCTAAATGAACATAAAAGTTAATTTTAATTTTGAGACTTTTTGATAAAAGAGAGAATTATATTTCGGACATGGAATTTTTCTTTTTATCTAAATCTGCGTTAATGTAGATTTATTTTAAGCTTTTTTGCTTATTAAGTTTAAGGGCTAGCACTAGGATTTTTCAAAATTTTAGGGAGGAATTTTAGGAATTTTTTCCCAAATTTTAGGAAAATTTTAGGGGCATTTGCGATATTTTTAACATTACAAGTATGTAATAACAGTATTTTAGTGCTAGTCAGGCACATGTGGTACACTGCCAAAGAATATTTCCATCATTCCAATGAATTCAGCCCTTGTTCAATGTGCTTGTGTTGTTTGTTGCGAATGAGCGCATTTAGATTTGTGCAATAACCGGCTTCATATTACAAACCGTTTTGAGAGCTTATGCTTACTGCAATTGTATTAATTAGAGTTTTGAGTTTCTGGATCATTGAGCCTAACCAGAATGAATGCTCTCCTTCTCTCTCTTTTAGATGTTCTCGGTGAACCTAGAGAACAAGAGGCAGGAAGCAGGGATGATTATGAGAAAAAAAAAAATTCTGAAAAGTTTTTTTTTTTTTTTCACACTTTTTTCACGCGTTTTTTCTGCGATATTTTAACGAAACATGCATTTTTTTTTTTTAGATTCTTTCACGAAATTCGCCTTATTTGCACGATTTATTGACAAAACCCCATGTTTTTTTGTGATCTTTTCACGAAATTCGCTTTTTTTCCCCCGCGATCTTTTAACGGAATTCGTGTTTTTTTTCGCGATCTTTTGACGGAATTCGCTTTTTTTCCGCAATTCTTAGACGGAATTATGTTTTTTCCTTGATTTTTGGATGAAATTTGAGGGGTTTTTCACGATTTTTTTTAATCGAAATTCACGTTTATTCTGCGATCTTTTTAAGAAATTCTAGTTTTTTTTCCCCCGAGATGTTTTTAAAAAAATTGCGATCCTTTGAAGAAATTCGTGTTTGTCATGATCCTTAGAGTTTTTTTTTCAGGATTGTTTGTCGAAATTAGCTTCCCCCCCCCCCCCCCATGATATCCTTGGATGAAATTAAGTTTTTTTCCTCGATTCTTTGTCGAAATTAGCAATCTTTTGACGAAATTTGCGTCGTTTTAGCAATCTTTTGACGAAATTTGCATCATTTTAGCAAACTTTTGACGAAATACGCATCTTTTTTGGTGACCATTTGTCAAAATTCATGATATTTTTTGGTGAAATTTTGGCAATCTCGAATTTTTAGGAACAAGACGAAAATTTTAGGAGAATTTTAGGAATTTTAGGGGATAAAATATTATTTAGGAAATTTAGGAATTTTAGGGGGAATGCTAGCCCTGAGTTTACACCAAAAACCCAGAAAATTTTCAACATAAGGCCAGATCAATATAGATTTACTTTTTTCCTAGTGGCAGGAAATATTTCTTTAAAAAGTCATTTCAACTCTAACTTATCAATAAATAACAAAACTAAATATGAAAATAAAATAATTAAAATATTGTACATTTTATTTTAACTCTTTGAAATTTCTTTGTCATTTACAAAATTTAAATTATTTACCTTTTAATTATGCATCCCCCCCCCCCACACACACACAAAGAAAAAGGACAATTTTTTATTAAAATAATTAATCCTGTAGAGAAAATAGTTTTAATAAATTCTTTATTATACATATAGTATATATTTAAAAAATACTTATCCAAGTATGTAAAAAATCCAGTTTTCACCAAAAGGTATACAAAAAATTAATTAAATAAATAAAAATTTAGTTACAAACACAGAAAACATTTTTATATTTGTTTATTATTTGATATATAAAACTAAAGTGCATTTTCAATTAAACAAAAAAAAAACTTTGTTTGTTATATTAACAGCATTATATCTTTTCCTTTCTTTTTTGTTCAAAGTGTACTTAAATATTTTGGTTTTTGACAGTTAAAACTTAAAACCCTGTCAGATTCTAATGAATTTTTTGTTCTATAAAATTACGCATATGAGAGTTAGATCTGTCTTAAAGGAGTGCCTTAGATTAAAGACTTTTTAAAGTAAAATTTTGAAGATTTTATTAAAATTTGTTTAGAACCAGACCAACCACAGAATGATTATAAAACTTTCATCAACTTATATACATGAAGATATGATTATTTCTGATTTATTAAAGTTGTTTTCATCTCATTTATATCTACTGATATATTGTTTGAGATTTTAAATTTATTATTTATTGACAGAATTCATTTTCTGCATTCATAGGAAAGAGAATAAACATGCATGTATTTGACCAATAATAATATTATTAAAAGTAGTAATATCAAACGACAGTGATTTAATAATATAAAAATAAATTATTAATTGATGAAAAATAAAACAAAAGGATGAATTTTATTTTTGTAGATCAACATCAACTGGAAGATCGACAAATGGTCTTTGATGTTTAACAATTTTATAAGCAGTTCTGAAAATCTTTTCTGTAGTTGAAAATTGCACTTTGTGCATATTATCAATATTGCTGTTAATTTCCTTTTTAGTCGATTTTTCCAAAATTTCTGAAGCCTTTTTATGAGCATCACTGTTTTTGTGTTCATATATTTTCTTCCTTAAACTGGATTGTATTGACTCTGCAGTTTTGCCATTTGGTACAACAGAGCATTTCTGCCATACTTTTGAAAGTCGTAAATTTTTATCACTCAGTACCCCTAAATCTTGCACTTTTTGGCATACCATACATCCTAAGCCATCCTTTTTCACAATTAGCCAATTATTTTCTTTTAACCGTTTCTGTTTTTCTTCAGTTAAAAAATGCGGCAATTCATCGTTGTCTCTTGGTAAATTTTCTTCTGGAGGATTTAATTTCGGTTTTTTACTTGGTGGAGTTGGAGTGGCTTCAATGTCAGCGTTACAATCATTTTTACTACTTGCTCTTGCTGCAGTATTTTCAGTTTGAGAACCACTTCTACTACTTGCTTCAATTTTTAACCAATTTTTCAAATTGTTCATTTTGCATGCATTAGGCAGTTCTAATACGCACGTGCACGTTTGACGATATGATTGCGAAAACCAAGTTATTTTGAATAATACATTTAAATTCTATAAAGAAATCACAAAACACTGTATTTATAAATTTCCAGTCGTGCAGATCTATTAAATCCGATATCAGAAAATAAACTATTCAGTAGAAAATCCCCAGAAAGATAGTACGACGAAGACTAACAAATCACCAGTACAAACTAACTTCCCGCACGTCTTTCAGCCGGTATGAACCAAGAAGAGAACCTATCTAGGTTCATGGTCAGGTCAGACAATAATAGAGAGAGGAGAGTTGAGACATCTGCCCCGCGAGTCATTCACTTAGGGTAGGAACTATCGCAATCGCTTCACAGCCGTGTGTGTGTGCCTTTATCACGGTGATGTTAAGTGCATCTCCACAAGTTCTATTAATTTTTTCGAATGAACCGGAATCGGAAGGGAAATTTCGGGATTTTTTTCGGGAACTGAAACAATGTGTTTATAATAATTTCACGAACCGGAACGATATTTCTCATAATTTCACGAACCGGAACAATATTTCTCATAATTTCACGAACCGGAACAATATTTCTCAGAATTTCACGAACCGGAACACCGTTCCGGTTTGCTCCGGTACATTTCGAGCCCTGAATGTGGTCAAGGCAAACATTTTTTGAGCAAGAAACATTATCTCAATCCACTTATTCCATCAAAAATACAATACATTCAATCAAAAACACAGAGTGTGTCACCACAAACTGAAACTGAATTTTTGTTTAAAACTTTAACAACAATGAAGATATGTTAGCGATATTTGCATTGTACTAATTTTGATGGTAGAAAATGTGATACTGGAAGTGGCTGAATTTTGGCCAATGACACAGTATAAGTAGTACTGTCAGCTGCACTCTGAATAAAGGAATATCTAGCTCAGTATTGTTTAGATATGAATGATGGAAATTTCCAGTACTTATCGGATTCACAGAAATCAAAGTAACTATGTTGAAAATATAGTTATATACTCAATATTATTAAAGTAACAAAAGAAAATTCAAATTTGACCTGGAGTGAGATGCACTTTATTTTTGATTAAATAAGTGTGTTGTGATTCGGCTTTCGTGGACAAAAATTGTCTGACTGGATGTCTATTATCACCTGTGAAAATTCTTTTCCATTTTATTTAGAAAGATGTTTGTAAAAAGGCAAAAAACAGATTATTTAATAGACAATATTCAGGAACTTTCATTTAATTATTCAAATTTTAATTGCTTAATAGTCGTATAGCCAACATAGTGAAAAAGTACCCAAGCCGGGACTCGAACCCGGGTCATCAAATTAGTGCACTGACTTTCTACCAGACATGCTACAAGCTCAGCAAAAAAAAAGCTGAACTTTCACGGCCTCACGTACCCCCCCCCCCCTTCAATCAAGAAAGTTATATAATTGGTCATACAAATTTAAATATGTAAATATTATATAATTATAAATAATGTGAATTTAAATTGCATACATTGAACATAAAACCCTATTCAATACTACATATTGTTTATTTGGCAAAAAAAAAAGTTGAACTTAGCAGAATATGTGCATTTGTCATATATGTCATATACACGTTATTTTAAATTAAGAAACTTACATGCAAGCAAATATTACAAAATTGACACACAGCATTAATAACTTAATAACTTTTTAAACATTTTTTTTATCCGCATTTCAACTTTGTTACAGAATAAAGAACCATCGTTGAGTTAAAAATTTTTGCATAAAGAAACATTCTGAACTAATCTTAAAACAAAGTCAAATCTTCTATGCATTTTAATTGACATTTTATATATTTAGCAAAAATTCCTGTAAAAATGTTATAAGCAGAAAAATATTACTCACCAAAAGACATTTATAACAAGAGTCCAAGTTTTATAGCATTAGAAGAAAGCTGCTCAATCCAAAAATATATTGCCCAAAGAAAAAAAACTTAGTCCTCATATATACATACACAAAAAAAAAAAAAAAAAAAAAAAATACTGCAGTCAGAATAAAAGGATATTTACAAAATAAAATAAATCTGCTGGTGGCAGAATAAAAACAATCTTATCTTTGGAGAAAAGGGACTTATTTCAATTTCAGTTTATTTTTTATATTTTGGACCATTTTTTAAAGTTTCCTTTTATGTTTAAGTCTACTTGAGTTCTCTGCAGAACAGATTTCTGCTACTTTATGCTTCATCGGAACAATTTTAGTCTTAGCCTTTTCTTCTCTTTCTTTTTTTTCGTCCAATTCTTTTTGGTAACACATTCTAGAAGACCTCAAATTGTAGCATAACTTCCTATCTACAGGTTCATGAAGAAAATTTTTTTTATTAAAGAGCTGAACAGCTGTTTTCTTCTCTGCTAGTAGTTTATATTTTACAGTCTGGATAGCAGAATATGTTTGTATTTGCATTCTACCAGACCTTTTATCTATTATGTCTGACATAATATTAAAGGATCCTTCAACATGTGGTCCATGAAAGCAGCTTAAAACGGCCTTAACAATCTTGCCTGGTATAATACTTGGGCATGTTAAAAATTTTTGCCCACCAAATATCAACTGCTACCAGTTTTCCTGAATCGTCAACAGGAGGAGCTAATTTCATGTCTACCTGGTATTGAAAAATCTCCAGTTGGTATTTATCTTTCTCTTCATCAGTTAAAACATTAGAAAGTAAAACTGGTAGCTTCTGTAGCCTCTCACAGGTGATTTGATCGCCCCTTGCACTTGGATCAATGGCAGAGGCACATTTGAGAAATTGGTTGTTTAAGGGCAGCTTTTTTTTAAGATATATGCCACATTGAACATAAGCGTTTTTTGCACAAGCTAGAAAATCTTCAACAGTCGGGTTATTCAGACTCTTTGAGATAAGATCTTGTGTTCTAGAGCCAATGAACATTCTCTGCTGAGGTAAATGGAATTCTTCATTTAATAAATCAATTTCAAGAAGACCTTTTGCTGATTTGATTTGTAAATGCTCCTGCGCAACAAAACAAGATAAGAAATCCAAAAAAAGCTGCTTTTGCTCATCATATATTTTATGGATGAGTGGTTCTTTAGTTTGGAATAAAATAATGTATTTTTTTAAAAGCGGTAAAGTAGCAATATAAAAGTTGGCAATTAGACATGTTTTCTTTCTATAAAAGAAGAGCTTCTCATAGATTCGCTTTTTTCTTTTTACTCCATTATCTGTGAGTTTTTTTGATGACAGCTTCTTCTGAATACATTTAATTTTTGCTCTATCAGAAGATGAAACATTTTTACTCTTGAAGATAGCACACAGCATGGAAAAGTAAACAGTTTTGTCATCATCACTCAGAAATGCATAATATACAAGTGTAAGTGCATCTAAAATAAACAAAGTTCAAGGCTGCATCATAACAGGACATCCATCTATGAGCAATAAAGGAGGTTGGTGAAACAAATTTCATATTTAAAACATCACAAATTTCATTAACACAAGTTCTAATATCTGCAGACCATTTAATATCATTGTATACATCTTTAAATAGACCTTCTAACCACATATTAAATGGCATGCAAAACTTCTTACAGGCATTGTGGATGTGATGACATGAGTCACCATCCACATCCAACAAATGTGGAGCTTTTTCACCTCTTATTTTGGTTTCAAGACCTGCTTTGGAACCTCTCATCACATTGCAGGAATCCAGCAAAACTGATACCAAATTTTCCCATGGAATACCATTCTTATCAAACAATGCTTGAATTTCATTGAATAAATTTTCTGCACTTACTGTGTCTACACTTAGTGAATTTAAGTGTTCCACAACAACTCTATTTACACTTGAAGAAAAATAGCTACATAAAATAGATACTACACGCATGTGGTTAGAACTTGTTGATTCATCAATATTTAAGGAAAATTTGGAAGTTTTTTAATTTTCAACCGTAGATTCCAAAAATGTTTTTCCTAAACCAAATCTCATTTTATAAGTTGCAGAAGCACGTTTCATTACATGATTTAGGGCTTTTTTATCTTCGGATAATGTTTTGCTAACGTCTATGATAACCTCTGCCGTGGAAAATGGTAAACTGTGTTCTGCTAAAACACCCAATATTAGTGCCTCAGAATTTGACACTATCACATATCGGGACGTTTTGAGACGAAGATGGTGTTGATAGAGTCGTATCTGCAGCATTTGATTGAACTCCAAAAAAGTTGCTTGGTAAATCATAGTTCTCTTTTTTTCAAAAAAACCTTCTGGCGGTGTTTTTTACTTTTAAGGTGATCCGAGATTGCCGCACAACCACGTTTTCCATAATAAACATCATCATCATTACAAAGAGAACAGATTGCTTTTCCGCTGACATCAATCTTTTTCACACTATCTCCGATTAACACTTCCGTTTCTTGATTTTCATATTCTAATTTGACGGATTTCGACAGCCATTCAAACCGATTTGTTTTTTTCTTCTTTGTCAATATCCCTTACTTTTGCTCCATCTGAAATTATTTTTGCCATTACAACAAAACAAACGCTTAAAACTGAAAACACCAACGAAAAAACGAAGAGCAAAAACCGCGTGCGCCGCTGAAATGAGTAAGCACAGGACCCACGCTGAACTGATCGCTGATGTCACTTCGCTTCCTTGTGTTCCTTGCTTCAATTTTTTTCTACAGCAAATGATATGCGTTGAACAAATGCGCAATCAGTCACAAAATGGGGTGCGTTCCGCATGAGGCAGAAAGACTCATTCTGAACGGTCGATAGCTAACGGAGGTAACCGGTTAGCAGACGATATTTTCATATCACATGACGTTCTTTGCTGCTGCGCGCAGATTGTATGCGCGGCAGGTCAGGGAAAAGAAAGGGGAAATATGTAGCAGAAAAACCCGATTTCGCGCTGTTTGTTCTCGCACGTTTATTGAATTTCGTCCGCTACCCCCCCCCCCCTAAAAAATGGTCCACAAATTTTAATGCAGATTTGCATTGAACCCAAGAATGATAAAATTCAGTGCCGAAAAAGTAGCATGTCTGCTTTCTACCAACTGAAGTCAGTGCGCTAATCTGATGACCCGGGTTCGAGTCCCGGCTTGGGTACTTTTTCACTATGTTGGCTATACGACTATTAAGCAATTAAAATTTGAATAATTATGAATGCAAGGCGTGAGAAATTTTCTCTGGAAAATTTCCAAGTATTAAAAATATGAATTTATTGCATTTAATTGTACATCATTAATGGATAATTTTCTTTTGTGACACTTTTCAAACAGCGAATAAAAAATGTAAAAGCATTTTCTTTCATTGAAATATGATTTTATCTCTAATTTTTTTAATATCTTTATTAATTGACAGTTAAAAGTAGAAATTGTGGATTTTAAAAAACATTAAAATATTCTTTTTTAAGTATTCGGCTTGGCCGATATGTCAGTATTCGATATTTCAGTATTAGTATAGCCAAGTAGTAATTCACAACACGTTATTCTATGCCAGGGAATTTTTAGTCATGATTTGTATTTTTAAATTTTCTCGCAGCACAGCTGAATGCAAAACTAAAATTGTAGTTTTGAGACTTTTTTTAATTAGAAATTTATTAGATTTTTTTTTCTTATAAATTTTTTTAATACTTACATACTTTTAAGTATTAAAATATTTTAATACTTAAAAGCATGTGAGAAGACTGCTATGAAGAAATGTTTGACAAAAAATTATTGGGTAAAGCCAAATCAGCCTGTTTAAAGTATATTAAAAATAATTATCAGTGCTAATATTTGGGTTGTGTCTTTGACTTTCTTTTTTAACTTAAACAATTACTTGTTTAATATTTTTGTATTTATCAGTAAATTTTGTATCAAACCATATATTACCTTACCAGATGCCTTTATAAATGCTACATATATTTTTTAAAGATGCACAATGAAGTATGTCAAGAAAATTGTATTTTTTTCTGAATAGACATGTTGGCAGGTATGCATCTATACCAGTTTATTTTTAGACATATGCATAAATGAAGTGGCTTTCACGAGGAAAAGTACTTGCAAAATTGTTTGAATTGGGGGATTTTTTTTTGTTAGATCATCATTTTTAGCAGAGCTCTAAATTTCATGAAAGAAAATGATTTATGTACTTATCTGATATTTTCAGAAATCAACCTAATTTACGAATACAGAACAGTTCCATTGCTATTTTTAAGGTGTGTGACAAAATCTAATCTATGATTAAAAAATTAGACTTTTGGGAATCTTGCATCATAAAATACCAACCAGACTGTTTTTAGACACTTTACAGTTTCTTATCTGAAAACAAACTAAAATTATCAGACAAAAAATTTAGCTTAATGACTCACTTAAAAAGACTTAAAATACCATTCAGACAATATTTGGAGCAAACAAGTGGAGCAGTGAAAATAACAGGATTTCAAACACATAACAATTTTGTTTTTTCAACAAACTGAAAATTTATCAGTTTATGAAAAAGGAAAAAAATGATTGAAAAATGTTACTGATTCTTCTTTACAATCTGATTTTAAAAAAGAAATATCGTTGTCTTTGGATAGCAGTAAAAGAAGAGTAGGAAGAACTCAGCGATAAAGGTATAAAATACTTGTTGCCTCTCGCATTTATAGATCTTGCAGAAAGAAAATTTTAGCCTTATGCATAGATTAAAAATAAATATTGTGTTAAGCTTGGCACTCCTGAAATAAGATTATATCTGTCTTTGTTTGAACCTTATTTTAAGAAACTCAGTTCCATAAAACAAACTCAAGGATCCCATTGAGAGTATGAAAAACCATGTTTGACTATGTATATCATGATGAAAAATTGTTGAAACTTTCATCTTCAGTTATTAAAAAAATCTTTTAATCATATATTGATTTCTTTTAGTGTTTAGCTAAAAATATAAAAAATAATATAAATTTTAAAATGCAAGATAAAAAATAAAAGATTAAAAATGGTAAATGTAATTTGTGTCGATTATTTACCTATGATAAGAATATTACTAATTTTATAAAAAGTATGTTTGTGTTATGTGGGAGAGGAGAGGGTGTTTTTGAGTAAAAGGGGTACTCCGAAATGAAAAGCCTAAGCAAGGGGTAGATGAAGGAAAAAAGGTTGGGAAGCGATGGCCTAGAGATTTATCAAACATATCTTTGCCACACAGAAATTAGGCAAATCCTTGCCCCATTGCCAGGCATCAACCCATTAAGCTGGGCAAAAGCCCTGCAGGTAGGAGCCTGGTCAGCAGACTTAAAAAAAAAAAAAAAAGTTAAGTTAACTTGAGGTGACTGACAGGTGTAAGTGAGTCTAAGACACGTGCTGCTGTCCAATCTTTTATCGAAAACAGGTGCTCTTGAAGTTCATGAGACAAGGTGTAAAACTTGCTAATCATTCGCATCTTTGTAACATAAACACAATGTGTGCATCAGTTTAATTCTTTTACTCAATGAGTAACCTATTTGAGTAATCATTTCAAGTTTTACCAAAAAAACCTTGCAATCTTACCTATCACCCTTCCAATTTGACCTAAATCCTTACATTGTAAGGCTAAACCTAACAAGTTGGCAGGTATGTAGATGGTGTCCATCTTTTCACACAAAGATTTAAATAGTCTGGAGTTTCTTGAATTGACATTAATAAAATTAAAATCTTTGACAGATTGACAGAAGCACTTCTTTTAATGAGCCTGTCAGGCATTTGGTCACCAGGCTGAGTGTGTTCATACAGCAATGGTTCCAAGCAACACAGATTGCAACTTCTTTGATGAGACCACAAAGCCTATATAACACTCAGAAAAAGGTTTTCCACCTGTGCAAACTCCATAGCTATTGGACCAGTCAATTTCTTTTTCACAGAAATCACTGTGAATGGCTTTAAAATGGCAATACCTGTATATATTTCTCTGAGAGGATAGAAGAGTAAAAAAATTTCTCCAACCATGTGATCATTAAAATATCTTGCAATTACAAGCAAAATTGACAGATTGGAGTTATCCGTACTTTCATCCACCTGTATTGAAAAGGAGATACTTCTTTTTATTCTTTCAATTACTGCAGATTCAATATTGGCAGATATAGGTGAAAATTAGCGGTCGCCACCTTAGTCACCATTCGCCAAGTGGCGATTAAAAAATCTGTTATCGATTGCCAAGTGAAATACACCATTTTTCATGGAAATATGCATCTATCTCTATATTGATTACATCTAATTAGAGAACTGGTTAATCCTTTTTCTTACCAGATGCAAGCAGATTTCAATGACTTAGCTGTATTTTCAATATTTCGGCTTTTTCTCATGTGCTCTTATGTGCATGTTATGATTACTCTTTAGTTGGATTATTTTTTTCAAGAAATATTTTATTCTGCAAAATATATTCATCAGCTTTAATTCCACATGCATTTCAGGTAATTTATTCCTTTTTTCCCACCTGATACAAACAGATTTTAAGGACATTTCAGTATCTTCAATATTTCGACTCCTGCCACATGCTCACCAGTTGGATTATTTTTCTTCAAGATATTGTTTAATCATGCAAAATACACTCATACTCATACAATAGGTATAAAACTCTTATAGAAAAATATGTTTATACACAACGATTTTAATTTAGATGTCAAGAAAGTTTGAAACATAATAGTGGCCACTAACTTTAAAAAGTGGCCACTAATCAAACTGAGTCTACTGGCCACTGACTACTAACTAAATTTCCCAGTTTTCACCTATACTGGCAGACATGTCATTAGTTCGTCAAGCAACTGTATTGTTTGAGAAAATAATATTTTTTTTTTTTTTTTCACTTGCTCTTCATCGTACATAAATATGGGACAGCAACTTTGATACAAGGATATATCATATATCAAATTTTCAGAAATTGTATGATTATGATTTTTACCACTTTTAGCAACATAACATATTCTGTACGATGCTTCAACAGCATTCTCATTGTTTTTGTTTGTACAAAACCCTACATTAGGGTAGGGCCACTTGATGGACGCTGAAAGAAATTGGCATTCTTTTGTTTATAAAATAAATATTTTGTCTCTAAATGGCACATGAATAAAAGGGGTTTGATGCTACCATTAGACAATATTTTTCCACAAACAAGGCATAGTGGTTTTGAAAATCTTCATCTGTCGGGAATGAAAATCCATACTTCAAGTATTCAATATATATTTTTTTTTTACGTGAAAACTTCTTTAGGCGCGTTGGGCATTTTTTGAGATGGGAAAAAACCATTGAATTCGCGACACCGTTACCGTGACCTCTGTATATTTGGCGACGATTCTGCAATAGCTGGGGCCTTTTGAAGTGAAAACTTCTTTAGACGCGTTGGGCATTTTTGAGATAGGAAAAAAACAATGAATTCGCGACACCGTTACCGTTACTGGTACCGACACCTCTGTGTATTTGGCGACGATTCTGCAATAGCTGGTTCAGGTAAGCAACCAGATTTGCTTAAATTAATATCTCACTTTGACAGCAAAAGTGATATTAGTCTATTTAGCATTATTTGAAAGACAAATTTCTCAAATGAATATAATAAAAGAAAATTGGGTCACACATTTGCTAAGTTTAATTCCATTAGAAATCGCGGTACTTACGTATTATCCGTGCCAGGAGATTGATCGCCAAAAATGGTTGCTAAGTACCAATCTTGTTTATTGTTGCCAATCATGTTTTCAAACGCAGTAATTTATCATTATCAAATAACATTGTTAAAAATGGTAATTAATATAAAATAAATAAAATGTAATATGTTTATTAAATTTATAACATTGTTAAAAATAGTAAATAACATTATTTTAATAAAATTAATAAATGGTAAATAGCATGGTAAATAAGAAAGAATAATATTATAGATTATTCCCAGGCATGTACCATGTAGCAAGAAAAAAATATATATATAAGGGTTACTATAATTAGTAATATTGGCTCCATGTCTGGCACAGTTGGCTTAAAACTGGCACGGATAATACGTAAGTACCGAAATCGCCAATATTATAGCTAGAGAACCAGAAACATTGGCGAACAATTACGATTACGTAAAAGATTTACTTCTTAAACGCTTCAAAATGACGCCAGAAGAATTTAGGCAGAAATTAATGTCACATAAAAAGAATCTTCAGCCACTTGGCGCGATTTAGCATTTGAATTAAGAAATTATTTGGAAGAATAGAATGGATTAGCGGTCTTAAAGTATCTGATTTTGAATCCTTAAAATAATTAATAGTAGTAGATCAAATTAAGAAAAGGTTACCTATAGAATGAAAAACATTTTATTGATGATCTTCCAAAAATTAAAAATGTAGACGTATTAGTAAGTTCTCAAATTAGGTGTTTTAGATAGATGTAACTCTAAAGGCCACATAGTGTAATAATAGCAATAACGGTCAAACTAATGAGTTCAGTCAAGACTCTACCGAAAACTATTGAAATTATAATCGCCAAAATCACAATCCTAATGCCGATGTACAGGAAAAAGGTAATATTGCTACAATTCGAATCAGAAATAAGTCTAAACCTAATGGAATAGGTAAAATAATTAATATCAAAGGCAAAGAAGCAAATCTATTGTTTGATACAGACAGCTATATTTCTTTATTCAGTTACGAATGTTATGTCATATTGGGTCGCCAAATTTGTCTTCTGTTGATATCTTATTAACTGACATTGGCGGAGAAACTGTAAATCTAATTGGATATTTTGTGTATGAAATACGTGTCGATGGGTTTCTTATATCAACGAAATTTTGTTTCAAAATCTCTCGCATACTGTATTGTAATAGGGCAAGATGTGATCAGCAAACTAAAGTTGGCGATAGATGAAGAGGAAATTAAAATTGTTGGCGAGCGCAATACTTTTCAAGTAGGTTGCCTTAAAGTTGTAAATAATTCCGATAAAAAATTAAATTATGCTGCCAATTCATACAATGAAGCGAAAGTATCAAAAGGAAATAGTTCACGTGCAGAAAACGAAATGATTGGTATTATGAATAAAAATAATTCAGAAAATTATTTCAAGATAAATTTAGCATGCACGGTGTAAACAGATAAAAGTGACTCAACTCGCGAGACCAAATGAAAAGATGAAAATGAAATAACAAAACACGGAAAATATTATAATTTAACGAGCACGAGAAAAAAAAATAAACAGAAGTAATATAAAAAGAAAAAATGAAAATAATGAAATATTTCAATTTATAATATAATATTATAATGTACAATAGCGCATTAAATGAAAATTGTAATATAATTTTTGTGGTAGTAGTTTATAATAATGAATTAAAAAAACACTTCATTTAAAAGTATTTCCTGCACAATAAAACGTTTCCTGACGATCAAAAAAATACACACGTAATTGTTCAAGTTTTCACTTCTGTCGGCACTCCCGGAGTGCCATTGTTTTTTTTTTAATGGAGTACTAATGTCTACAGTTTTATTTATACTATTAGTTTTATCACTTGCCAGTACAGGCCTATTCACAACTGCACTTATTTCTATAGCACTTCTAAATAATCAGATTGTTTAAAAATACGTGCAGTTCTCGATTCATCAGGTTGAATTTCAATCACAGATGCAGTAATCCGGATTTCAAGCAGTTACCCTTTTTAAGAACAAAACAAAATCATACAAATAAAAAGTAAACACTCGAAATTAAAAACTCATTAAAAGTATGGAAGAATTCCTATTAATAAATGTTCATGACATAACCTCACCTATTCAAAAAAGAAAATAAGCACCTACTTTTCAACACATTTTACAATAAAATATTACAACCAGAAACTGACGAAATTTAGTCGTTCTACAATTATTTTATTAAAAACAGAGCAATAAGATAAAAGTGTTAAAGGAATATTGTTTGATCAATGACAGTTTTTGCAGATGGAGAAATTATGTATATTTTTTCATGTTTATGTATTCAAGCATTCATGCAATATGATTATGACGGGCGGAGCTAGTGACATTAAATTATCAATGAATTATTAGGTCTAGTAGACTTTTTCTCTCATTTTGAGTGTATGATATTGAAGTTACACATGAGACTAATTTTATTTGTAATCCAAAACTATAAATGTGTGTTTTCAGCTAAACGTACAGGGCTGCCACTGCCAAATGGCATACAAAATAGTTGCTTTAGTAGCCTACAATGAAAAAAATAGTAGCCAAAATAGTAGCATTTGCACAAAAATAGTAGCCAAAATAGTTGCATGCTTACTTAAGAAAAGAGGGGCAAGAATCCTTATTTCCCATAAAAATAACATCATGAAAATCCACATTTTCCCTACTACATAACTGCCAACTAAATTTCATTGAAAATCAGAAGATTTTGGACCAAAAATCAGAAGATTTTGACAGAAAATCAGAAGAAATAAGAAGATTTTAAAAATTTTATAAAACTTTCAACATGGATAAAATAAAACTAGCTGGGATCATAATAAATGAGCAAATTTAAAAGACAAGCAAGAGTAAAATAAAATAGTCACTAATTTGCAAGTAAAGAATGCATATTACAGACAGAAAAGAATAACTTCAATACATAAAAAAAATTACTACTACAAAAAAAAAAAAAAAATAGATTTTTTACTTTTCATTAAAATACACTTAAAATTTCAGCTTCCTAACATTTAGTAACCAAGGATAACTGATGTTGATGCTGAGGACCATGATTTGAATATTGGTGTTAAACTAGTTAACTGGTGGTGTTATGCAACACCACTTAAACAATTCAACCAGTAAAATATTTTTTGTCGCCATATACAGCCAAAACTGAGTAAAAATATTTATATTATTCAAAATTGACAACACATGAACCATTAAAATATTTGCAATAAATACTGTATATTATATGATAGGGAAAAAAAACACACGTGAATAGAAAATTTACTAAAACTTTATTATATATTACTAAAAAAAATGAGTAGAAAAAAATTATCTTGACAACATGTTCATAGTAGATTGCTTAGCTTTTATTAAAAAGTTATTAGAAAATTGTGCTTTATAACATTTATTGTCAGTAAATGATTTCACTAACAAAATATTTTCTAGAGTTTTCGTCATCATTGATGAGCTGAACAGAGTCATATTTTTCTTAATCAAACTGAAAATACATTTGCATTCAGCACTGCTGTGAGGAATAGTCAATACAGCTTTTAATACTTTGCAAATCCTACCATATTTCAAAATTTCATCAATGGAACACATCTTTCCTAACATGGCAATGCACAAATTTGCATGTACCATAATAGGTATTTTTTTTACATTGAAGTCCTGTGAACTGATTCTGTAATAAGTTCCAGGCTACATCATCATCTTCATCATTTTTTAAGAAAAATGGAAATGTTTCCACAAAAAAAGAAAAAGTTACATTGTAAGATTTTTTTTTTTTTTTTAATTCACTACTCCTATTTTAAATGAAAGCAAAGTAAACTTCATTTAAATCTGAATTCTTCTCCTTTTAGAAAACTAAAGGTAGTTTCATTTTTTAAGCAACTGATAAAAAAAAGTTCCTGTTAATAGATAATGCACCACTTGTTCTTCATTATTTAGATAAATTTGTTATCAAATAGATCAGGGGTTCTCAAACTTTTAGACCGATGTACCACTAAATCGAAGTTCATACTTCCGTGTACCACCTGGTAACAAACGTAAAGCTAATATAGAAAAACCTGTCTAAAATGAAATATCTCTCCGGTCTTTTGTATTTCCGTCATAGCAGGTTTTATTGCAGTAACATTCAAGTAAAAAGTAGTATCATCCTTAAATTTTAATAATGCATACAATATCAAAATACAGTATTTTGGTATAGTAAAAAAGCCACAATATTTAATGACATATTGGTGCACACTGATTCACATACTGTTGTAGTAGGCTAATGAAAAGGGTGGGCTTGTTTTATTAACCCTTTCCGGCACAGACAAATTCTATTCGTAAAATGAGAAATTACTGACTGACACCAGAATTTACAAACGACTTTTTTACAAAATAAGAACTCCTTATTTTAAGCTTTCATCGTAGAAACAAAATTTTATTAAAATATTCTTGGTGCCACTTGCAAGTTTGGAATTAAAATTAGGTGTGCCTTGAATGGGACCGCTGTGCCGGAAAGGGTTAAGCACAATTTCCTACTGGCTCAATATTAGGAATTTTTGTAATAAGTCAGATTCGATGTTTAGTTTATTCCTGTATTTGTTTTTCATATAACAAAGGAGGAAAAAGCACATTCACAGATATATGTTGTGCTAAACACAAACAGACTTTGACGATATTAGACGGTACTCTGATATTCTCGTCAGCGAAAATACGGTTACATTCATCTTTTTGAATGTGGACTCCTCTTTGTTTGTGGTTCATATGACAGTTAAAGGGTTAAATGCCTTTAAAAACAATCAAAAATTGGACAAATATACTGTAAAGCATAAGAGTTATGGGTGGTTGCCAAACCAAAAATCAGTAATTAGTTTTCCACTGAAATTTGGATGTTGGTATCTTTGCACTACATTTATATTGAGAGAGTATTTTTTATTTTTTTTTTTCAAATGGAAGTTTTTACATATTTTGAAAATTGCATAAAAAACTTAAAAAATTTATATGGAAATATTAGATTGGGGTATTGGGTTAAAAAATTTGCAGTGCTGTTTTTTTTTTTTTTTTTTTACAAAAATAGTAGCTGGGACTGGAAAATAGTCTCCTTTTTTCTGGTTTTCCTCTAAAATAGTCGCTTTTGAAGGTTTTTGGGCTAAAATAGTAGCCATAGTTGCCTGATGCTGAAAATAGTCGCTTTTAGTAGCATTTTAGTTGCAAATGGCAGCCCTGAACGTAAACCATTTTGTGATTTCCACCATTACCGATGTTAATTTCATGTACCCTTTGCAGACCCGCCACATACCACAGGTTGGGAACTGCTGCTCTAGACCAATGTGGATTCAGTACATTTTGTTGTCTAAGTTGCTTTTTCTTAGTTGGCTGGTTGCTAATTGGTGTTTAGATGAGACAGTTCAGCACTGCACAGTGTAGCAAAGTCATGCCAGATGGAAAAACTTTTTTTGAAATTTAATTAAGGAAAGAAATATTTTTGGACTTGATAGAAATAAAATATAATCTGTAGATTCTGACAATATTATTTTCTTATCAAATAAAAAAAACATTTTTTATTATTTTGTTGAATATATTTTTCCATTATACGGATTCATTTTTATAAACGATAATGACATCTGTGTATTTCTTTCAGTAAGTAAAAATTAATAAAGTCATGAATGATTAAGTATGTAAAATATTATTGTTGCATCAAAATTTCTCTTAAAAAAAAATTTAAAAAAGGAAAGAAACCTAAATATCTGCATTTTGCGATGACAAAATATTTTAAATACTGAAAATAACTGCAGAATTTATACTTCAAACCGTAAAAGAACATTAAACTTTCTTATATTAAAAATGTATGTTATTTGAGAGGAAAATATACATTTTAATAGAATACTTTATTAAGATTGGTTGAAAATGGTGCATATTTTAGTGCTCATTCCTTTTAATAATCATATAGTTTCAAGATTTCTTTTATGAAATTTGCAAAATACCTTTTTTTAATGAAAATTATAGCATATTTTTAATGAATTAAAATTTGTGAAAATTCAATTATTTACATTCAATTATAAAAGTATTTTTCAGTGTTAAGAATTCAAATAGACAATTTATTCTTATTAGTGAAATCATTTACGCAGACGATACTTATGCATTTTAAGAGAATTATATTATGATTTTTATTTTTTTATTTTTTTCGTAAAGTAGCAACAAAAGAATTATAAACAAAAAAAAATTGTTATATTTGTTATACAAAGTGTTATTTGAATTCGAATGTTGAAAATTGAACATTATTTACTATTAAGAAGTAATTACTATAAGTATAGTATTATTTTTAATATGTTTGCTGTTTAAAAACAATTTATGGAATGTATTAGTTCTATTATAAAAAATGCCGAGAAAACGTACACTTACTGATCGAAAAAAACACGAACATGATTTAGCTTTAAGGCAAGAGGCTAGATATCGGCATAAAAAACGACGACATGATGAGTCTCTTCTGATAGAGAAATTCTTAGTTATTTGGCTGAATTTACATTTCTAAAATTAAGATGAGCCAAAAACATAAAATAATTTTTTGCTTAATAAAGATGCAAACATTATATTAAAAAAATATTGTTACTTTCAAATACTTATCTTATGAAAGAATGCTTCGCAAATCCAAACAAAGCATGGCTTTTGCTAGTTATATAATGTTTACATATTCTAATACGAGCAAATCTTGTGGGTGGTTATATATATATATATATATATGCAAAAATTATCTTAAAAACGGCTCTAACGATTTTGACGAAATTTCGTATCCTACCGTTTTGGGGCACCAGAAAACCATTGGGCTAGGTCACATGCTCGAGAAAATTCGATTAGTGGGTCATTTTGGGTCATGGTCTAGCTAATTGTACCTAAAAAACGGTTCAAACGATTTTGACGAAATTTTGTATCCGACCATTTTCGGGCATGAGAAGTCAATTGGGCTGGGTCACACGTTCGAGAACTTTCAATTAGTGGGTCATTTTTGGGTCAACGCGGGTCAAATTAATTTTATCTAAAAAACGGCTCTAACGATTTTGATTAAATTTTGTGTCCTACGAGTTTCGAGCACGATAAAAGCATTGGGCTAGGTCGCATGTCCGAGAAAATTCGATTAGTGGATCATTTCTGGGTCATTGTGGGTCAAGATCTAAAAAGCGGCTCAATTTACACTAAATTTTGCATCCAATGGTTTTCGGGCACGAGAAGACTGTTGGGCTAGGTCACATGTTCGAGAAAATTCAATTAGTGGGTCATTTTGGGTCATGGTCAACCTAATTGTATCTAAAAAACGGTTCAAACGATTTTGACGAAATTTTGTATCCGACCATTTTCGGGCATGAGAAGTCAATTGGGCTGGGTCACATGTTCGAGAACTTTCTATTAGTGGGTCATTTTTGGGTCAACGCGGGTCAAATTAATTTTATCTAAAAAACGGCTCTAACGATTTTGATTAAATTTTGTGTCGTACGCGTTTCGAGCACGATAAAAGCATTGGGCTAGGTGACATGTTCGAGAAAATACAATTAGTGGGTCATTTCTGGGTCATTGTGGGTCAATATCTAAAAAGCGGCTCAATTTACACTAAATTTTGCATCCTATGGTTTTCCGGCACGAGAAGACTGTTGGGCTAAGTCACATGTTCGAGAAAATTCAACTAGTGGGTCATTTTGGTCATGGGTCATGATATTTGAACAAAAATTTAATTTTGACCGAGCATAGCTCGGTCTTCCCTGCTCGTAATGTTTATAACTAGTACCAACTTATCTGGGGAGCTTAATTTTAAAAGTTAAAAATTGACAATAAAAACGGCTAAGCTGTATGTGGCACTTCTATCCCTTAGCGCTGTGGTTAAAGGAGCGATATTGGAAAAGACTGGTTAGTGTATCCTTATGGACAGGGTTGCTATTTTGTCCACTTTTTTGTAAAAAGTCTGAAACACCAGAAGAAATTGGACAAAATGAAAATCTGCTGATTTTCCATATGTTTGACATTAAAATTATTGTTATGATGCAATAGAATTATATTCCTACATTATTTATTAATGATAAAATATATATTTTTTTTTAATTAATCATGTAACAGGGATGAGATTGACAAAAAAGCAAAAAAGCTGAAAACTGCGCGAACGACGTTTGAGCAATAAGTTATGAATTTCAAGCGCAACAAATATTATAATTGCTATTAAAAAATATATTTAAAATATATATGTCGTAGGCTAATTGAGAAATCCGCCTCTTTGCAAACAGTCTAGGCTCTTTGCAAAGAGCCGGTCTAATTGGAGAATCATTTCCCTTTTCTCAATCAGCCTGATGTTTTTCAGGCTTATTGCAAAGAGCCTAGACAGCGTTAGGCTAATTGGAATATCGTCATTCGAGTTAACTTTATTTTCAGGTTTGGGTTATGTTTTGGGTTAAATTAAATTTTCAGGTTCAAATCGGTTTTTGGGTTAAAATAAAATTTCAGTTTCGGATCAGATTGCGTGACTACGAAATTAATTTTTTGAGTTCGGATCGGGTTACTGTTCAATAGATTTTTTTATCAGGTTCGGGTCGGGTTTCGAATTAACTTGAATTTTCTGGTTTGGATTGTGTTGTGACACGAAGGAATTTCTTTTGTCGGGTTCGGTTAGGATTTCGGGTTAACTTCAATTTTCTGGTTCAGATAGGGTTGAATGACGACGAAAATTATTTTGTCATGTTCGGATCGGTTTATGTATCAGTGGATTTTTATTTCTCTGGTTAGGGTCGGCTTTCGGGTTAACTTCAATTTTCAGGTTCGGGTCGGGTTGAGAGACGAAGAAATTTATTTTGTCGGGTTCGGATCGAGTTACGATTTGATGGAATTTTTTTCCTGGTTCGGCTTGGGTTTCGGGTTAATTATTATTTTCAGGTGCGGGTTGGTTTGCGAGACGAAGGAATTTATTTTCTCGGGTTCGGATCTGGTTATGGTTCGATGGAATTTTTATGTCTTGTTCGGGTTGGGTTACTGGTTAACATCGAATTTTTAGGTTCGAGTTGCGTTGCAATATGAAGGAATTTATTTTGTCGGGTTAAGGTTCGATGGGGTTCTTTTTGTCGGGTTCGTGTTAACTTGAGTTTTCTGGTTCAGGTCGGGTTGCAACTTTTATTGCGAAGGAATTTATTTTGTGCTTTGAGGATCGGGTTACGGTTCGATGGAATTTTTCTGTCGGGTTCGGGTCGACTTCGAACGGAATTTTCAGGTTCGAGTTGGGTACACCACCATATTTTGACAAAGAACTGGTCATTTTCTAAATAGGCATGGTCATTTTTCAATTAGCCTAACGCTATCGAGGCTCTTTGCAATGAGTCTAAAAAATGCAGGCTGATTGAGAAATAAATGACCATATTCCAATTAGCCTAACGCTGTCTAGGCTCTTTGCAATAAGTCTGAAAAACATCAGGCTGATTGGGAAAAGGGAAATGATTCTCCAATTCATGGGTGCAAGAAGTCCATCCAAGCCAAGACTGAAAACTTTTCTGAGTATTAGGAATAACCAAGTGGAAATGGACTAGAAGATGTCTATGTCTTGCATTATGGCTAAAAATGGATCTCTTGCAATAAATGATAGTAATTAAAAGTTCTTGATAGTAAAATTGCTATTATTAAGTAATATAGAAGTAGAATTTACTTTTAATCAAAAATCTCTTCAGGACTGAAATCAGTCCTGAGACTGAAGACTTGCACCCATGCGTCCAATTAGAGCGGCTCTTTGCAAAGAGGCGGATTTCCCAATTAGCCTACGACTTATATATATATATATATATATATTACATCAATTTAGCTTTGAGTAAATTAAAAAGAAATTATTTACTTACTCTAATAAAAAGTCCATTTTACCAAGATACAGCATATTAATAAAACTCTTCAATAGAATGAACATTTTTTTAATTGAAATTTGGAAAAATTGTAAAACATTTTTCTTGAAAGCAAATCAAGTATATGCTAATAATTGCAACCATCTTAAATGATAGAACAGAGTTCCCACCCTTTTTAAAAATAAGCTTTTAAGGAATTAAAGATACTTTTTAAGGCAGTGGCGCAGCCAAGGGGGGGATTTGGGGGTTAAAACCCCTCACAGAGCTAAAAAAATTACTATAATTGCCGCTTAAATAAATCAAAACTAAAGTTAAAAATTTTTTTTTTGGCCTTTCCGCCTTGGCGGAATCCGCCGCTTTGTTAAATCAAATTCTGTTCAACAATGTGATTCAATTAAACGGCGAAAATTCTACTGAAAACTGTGAAAACACATATTACATGCATCGGTTAAGTTAAAACTGGTTATTTGGACTGCGTCACTTTGTCGAGACGTCTTATAGTAACAGAAGGGTGATATACTGCCACACAGATGCTTTGAGTTATTATATAGTATACAGGGGGGCCGTTCCTTAATTGCATTTCTGTCTTTGTTCCATGTTCGAAACAATTACAGACCATCGAAATCCAGGAAAAAAATAAATAAAATATACACTTTGTAAATCTCTTTTCGTTTCAAACGGCTTTTTTTTTTTTTTTTTTTTTTTTTTTTTTTTTTTTTTTTTTGGCTATCAGTTGTATCTAAGACCAAGCTATGTGCAAGTGCATACCCAGGAAAAAATCTTTGAAAAAGTAAGAATTAAAAAAAAATACTTTTAAGTTATAAAAAGCTATTTTTTGATTGTGATTGAACAGATTTTTGCAATCAGTGTTTCTTTCGAATCATTTGTTTCATAGGGGTCTGTATACAAATTAAAACCCCCTTAATTCAACACTGCATATAAAGACATCATAAGCGAGTAGGATTTTCTGAAAATTCCTCATTTCCGATTTTTGCTTGTTTTTTTTATTGTTTTTTGCTCAATATTTTTTTGGCTCTATTTTTTGCTTATTTGTTTGCTTATTTTCTGCTCTGTTCATTTATGAAATTTTATTATGTGTAATTGGATATAGATACAGCCAAAATGCGTTATTTTTTTACAAAAGACGAAATTGCTTTAAATTTTACAAATAATGTATGAAATACGCATAAATATGCGGGTGGGATGAGAACCATAATGCATCCCTCCTTCTAATGAAACAGGGTTTGGGTTGATGGTTGTTATTATTGCTGAAAATTAGAGCTCTGGTACTATTTTTGCTAGAATTTAAGCCTTGCCTGTGAGTATGGATTTTGAAAAAAAGAGGCTTAAATGTGAGGCATTTTCTTAGAAGAATACTATCTATAATTACACACAAATTTACGCTAATCATGCATTAATTTAAATTGGTCAACAATAAATTAGTTATGCATTGATTTACACTTATTACATTTTAACAAATACTACCTGCATGTCATTAAAAGTATGCTAGCTGATCCGTCCGGCGGTGCCCGGGCCCATGGGATGATTATCTCAAAGTTGTATAATTATGTATCTTATATCGATTTCCTATTTTTAAGTGACATTTTCGCTAAAAAAATATTGATTTTTAGAGGGAAAAGCATTTTTAAAAGACACTTTCTTGTTTGCTTGGGTGTTTTTTTGTCCTCGTGAGGGTAACTCGTTTCATAGATTTTTTTAAAAAAATAACCCCTGTTGTCTGAATTCTTTAAATTTTTCATCAATTATAAATATAATGGTTTTACAGACCGTGGAAAAATATTGATATCTAGCTGTAAAAGAAATGTTTTCTTCTAGCTTCATTTTTTTTTTTTTTTTTTTTTTTCGACGGGTTCTTTAAAATAACAACAACAAAAAAAGCTATTGTCCGAACTCTCTGAAATTTTATTCGACTGTAATTATAACTGTTTCCGACCCATCTTTAAAATTCCGTGAAAAAAAGTCTAAGAAGAGAACAGAGTCGCATCAAAAGAGAATAAGTCACAGACTTAGTCACATTCAATAGTGAAAATTTGAGCCAAAGCCGAGCGAACCCACGCCAAAACACCTAACTTTCTTTTAGCATTTTCATCGAAAAATTCTCAGATTTTTTTTAAATACTTTTATTCATCAGAGTGTTTCAAAATTTTTGTAGGCGCTGTAAATTTGATCTTCCGAGATGCTTTTAAAAGATTGTGTCGAAATACTGACGTTTGGTTACTTTTAGCATAGAAAAAAGATAGTCTTCGAAAGGCGCGATATGACGCGCGGTTCTAAATAAATCGTAATTTAGAATGCTTTCGGTTGTTTTACACCTTTAAATTTCCCATTTATAATAAACTCTTTATGCCGAGCATTTGCATCTTATAACTAATCTCTATACTGAATTTCAAGTTTCTAACACTAACAGTTTCAACCAAATCATAATTTAGAACGCTTTTAGAAAGTTTTCCGCTCATTTCATCGTTTTAAATTTTGAATCTTCTAAGGAAACATTTACTACATAAAAGTAATCATCATGCCAAATTCCAAGTTTCCATACCAATTGTATCATATAAATCGCAAATTTAGAATGCTTCTTACTCTTGCATTTTTAAAAATTTTGAATTGAAAAAATAAATTCTGGGCGAACAATTACGTCTCTTAAGCAACATCTATATAAAATTTCAAGACTCTAGCCCTAAAAATTGTAAATATATTATAATTTAAAACATTTTTAGAACGTTTTTTGCTCATTTCACTTTTTAAATTCAGATTTTTTTAAAACCGTTTTGAACGAATATTTATATCTTAAAAGCCCGAAAGCAGAATACTACGAAATTTGCGACGTACGTCGCAGAACAGATGCATGAGCTGCAGAACAATTCTGTTCAAATGTGGAAAAAATAAATCAAAATAAAATCTCCGAAGCTACCGCGCTTTTCTGAGAACATAAAAGTTGATCAATGTGCCGTTATTCTGAGGGAAAACACCGCGCCGCTTCTAATGCAAGATACAAAGCTATATATACAAAGCTTTCCTCTTCGATGTTCTCAAAAGAAAATACATTTCAGGGTGTACCAATGCCAGACTTCCCGATTAGTTCCAAAAAGTTGAGATCAACCCATGATTCTTCAACTATTTCATATTTTTTACATGATCTCAAAGAAATAATAAAATACATAGATTCATTACTACACCAATGTAGTTTGTATTTTGAGCAGAATGAAAAGATAGACTCAATAATTTCTGCAGCAAAGTTACTTTTTAACTTTGAACATTTGATATTCCTACGTTCGAATGTTAAAAATAATTCCATAGATCATTTCAATTTTCTAGAAACAATAAAAGCCTTTTCATATGTTCCTCCATCTGAAGAGGAAATGAACAAACTTTTTTTCAATATAAAATCTTTGTTGACTGGATGATAAAAAGCATTAACGAATACAAACAAACTGGAAATCTTTTCAAGAAAAGATAATATTAAAAAAGTCAATATTGGAGTTGAAATCACAGATCCCATTTTCTTAATTTCTTTGTTCATATATTTTCAATTCCCATTTCAGAAGCAATCTGTGAGACATGGGGTTCTGGAATTGACCAATTTTTTTCAAAACGACCCAATACGAATGATGGCAATGAAATTAATATTGGTACAACAGACCAACGAATGTTCATTTCTTGTAATGGCCCTCCATCTGAACACAATTCTTTGAGAAAACTTTTAAAGGCTGGATTAGTATCCATGTATGGATCATTTTTCAATAAACATTTTGTGCATAGAGGAAATGTGTCAAAATATTTTGCATCAAAAGTAATTCATAAAACAACGAATTCTATATCACTACTGTGGTATTAAATACTGGACTTTGGGTGCATAAAGGAATGAAGATGTATATATTGTATATATTGATAATATTATATAATATTATATATCCTTTTCTGTTTTAAAATTTGATTGCATTTCATTAAATTCTACTTTGCTTTGCATTATTCACATAATAAAGAAAATGTTTTTTAATAACATTCTGAAGATAAATTTATAATGTATCAATTTATCTTGCAGAACAATTTTGGTCAAATGAATCTGCGTTGCAGAACATCACAAAGTATTCTGCTTTGGGGCTTAAAAGTAACCACTATGTCAAAAACTGAGCATTTATACCAACTGTATCACACAAATCGCAATTTTAAAACTTTTTTCTTCTTGCATTCTTTTATATTTCGAATTTTTAGAAAACTGTTCTGGATGATCATTTACATTTCTAGAGTAACAGCCGTGCCAAATTTCACATATCTAGTACAAACAATTCCTAATTAATTGTTTTTAGATCATTTTCAGACCGTTTTCCACTCATTTCATCCTTTTAAAGTTAGAATTTCTTTAGAAATCGTTCTTAGAGAGCATTTACATCCCAAAAGTTACCACCATGCCAAATTCCAAGCTTCTATACCAACTGTATGACATAAATCGCAATTTTAGAATGTTTTTTTTTTTTTTTTTTTGCTTCTGTAAACTGTTAAGTCAGTAATTTTAAGACAACAATCGCTTATAATTCAATATATAATTCATTTATAATGAAAAAACTTTTCGATAACAAATCACTTGAATTATCATGCCTGCATATGCTTTCATTTTTGAAAATGAATCTGAAAGTTTCGCGTTGTTCAGCATACTTTTTTTAAATGCTTTAAAATTGTCTACTATTATGTTAAATAGGATTGACAAGTAACTTTTCGTGTGAAACTCAGCGACTTTTTCTGAAGCGTGATTGGTTGCCTGCCAAGTTTAAACTTTGTACAAGGTCTTTGTCTTAGAGGGAGATATATTCATTGTTTTACATTTCAATACCTATAAAATTATATTATGGCATGTGGTATTGTTTTAGGTATGTGAGTATATTGTCTTTGAGCAGTTCTGGTATTTTGTGTGGAAACCTTTGTACGCGAATAAAACTCTTATATGACTAGTTACTTTTTAAATCCGTTCTGTAGTTGCAGAATTAAACTCTGCAAAAAAAACAAAAGTTCTTGTTGTTTTATAATATTAGTATAAAATCAAATAATAATCAAACTCTGATATTATTAAAAAACTTTAACAATAATAAATATATTTTAACGAAATTTTTATCAGGTTTACATTATTCAATTAATTTTCATTAATCAAACAATAATCAAACTCTGATATTATTAAAAAACTTTAACAATAATAAATATATTTTAACGAAATTTTCATCAGGTTTACATTATTTAATGCAAAATTCGATGTCATGTAAAAGTACTGGAAGGGCACAGTACTTTAGTCTACAATACCGTGTTTAATATCAACTACATTCCAAAACATCGATTACCTAATTGAGTTGTTACATTTGGCAAAAAGCAAAATAAGTAAGTCTATTGAAAATTTTGTTAAAATTGCTTCATTATTATTAAAGTTAGGAATAAGAATTCGTGATTCTCTTGTAATGAAACTTTGTGTATTTTTGATTGAACAAATGAATTGTAACTCTTATTTTCTCTGTAAAAATTATTTGCTGTACTGTGCTCTTCCATCTTAAAGTTCCCCCCCCCCCCCCCCTCATTTTTAAACGCTTTATAAATCTAACCTAGTTTTGTGTTATTTCATTGGTGTATTTTATAGTTTGTTACTCTAATATTGTAAATGCTTTTTAAATGAATCATAACCAACGTAATTGCGGAGAAAAGCATTATGATTTCATTCATTTAAAAGACTGATTCCATTAACCGGTGATTCATATAACCGGCGACCACTTTTATCAGAAACTCAAAACCCCCTCTAGAACCGAATTCTGGCTGCGCCACTGTTTAAGGACATTATCAGTGGCACCAACTAGTCAGTGCCATGGTTATTTCAGATTCCAGGTCATTTTTACCAGTCAGTTGGAATCTACTTTTTGGATTTTTTGAATATTTTAAAAATTTAATTTGTTTCTGCATTCCATAGCGAATTTTCTACATTACTAAACGAAATTTGGTTTCAATCTTAACTCAATGCAGTAAATTCTGACGAAATTTGCATTTTTACGGCAATCATTTAGCGAAATTTGCGTTTTTATGGCACTCTTTTGGCTAAATTCGCGTTTTTTTTTTTTACAATCTTTTGGCTAAATCCGCGTTTTTACGACGATCTTTTGGTTAAATCCGGTTTTTTACGACGATCTTTTGGTTAAACTCGCGTTTTTTTCAGCGAGTTTTTGGTTAAATGCGCGTTTTTACGGTGATCTTTTGGCTAAATTCGCGTTTTACGACGATCTTTTGGCTAAATTCGTTTTTTTAAGACGATCTTTTGGCTAAATTCGCGTTTTTACGACGATCTTCTGGCTAAATTCGCGTTTTTACGACGATCTTTTGGCTAAATTCGCGTTTTTACGACGATCTTTTGGCTAAATTCGCGTTTTTTTTCAGCGACTTTTTGGCTAAATTCACGTTTTTTCAGGGACTTTTTAGCTAAATGAACGTTTTTTCAGCGAACTTTTGGCTAAATTCACGTTTCTTTAGCAATCTTTTGGCGATTTTCACACGATACTTTGAAGAAATTCGCGTTTTTTCAGCGATCCTTTGACGAAATTCGCGATCTTTTGCATTCTTCTCACTATTTGTTGACAGAATTCGCGTTTTTTAGCGATCCATTGGCGAAATTTTTGGGGTTTATTTCGCGATCTTTAGGCAAATTTCGCGTTTTTTCGGAAAATCTGAAAATGACGAAAAAGCGGAAAATGGAAAATAACAAAAAAGCGGAAAACCGCGGAAGAATCTCATGCCTGATGTAATTAAAATAGAATGATTGCATATTAATCATAATCTAATAAATCCACAAAGAAAATGTTAATTACATGTTGGTACAATTTATTTTAGACAGTATTTTATTGTAAAAATAAGCTTATGTTGCATACGTCAAACAGATTTGATTAGGTTGAATCAGAACCTAAACCAAAACTGAAAACTTTAACAGAAACTAAAAACCTAAACCAAAACTAAAGAAGCTGAACTTAACTTAGGCTCTCTTATTCATAATGAATTTTATCAGTGGTGGAGTGTCTTTTATTTTAGCTTATAGTTCTGTCTAAGAATTCCAGTCATCGCAATGCTAAAGGGTTACTAAATTCTTATGATGGTATTATAAGGGATGAGATTGACAAAAAAGCGGAAAACCGCAGATGAATCTCATCCCCAAGGGATGAGATTGACAAAAAAGTGGAAAACCGGGAAGAATCTCATGCCTGTGTTATGCTTCAACTTCCTAACAAAACTCGATGGAGCAGTCACCATTAAATGCTTGGAGACATGTGTAAAACAAAGATGTTTTCTTGAAAATTATAGATGAACATGAAGAAGTAGTAGATACAAACATAAAGAATACAATTAACAATATTGCTTTATATAAAGAAGTGAAAAATCTAATCAGTCTGTTGAAACTCATCAATATTTCACTGGATGTGCTACATAGAGATTCTTCTATTATTGCAGATATAACCAATGAATTCTTGACACTTTTGAAATCTGAAGAACTTGGAATTTATAATAAATGTTTACAGAAAAGATTTGATGACTGTATCATGCCAGCTCACATTTTATCATACATGCTGCATCCTAAATACATGGGTGAGGGACTTATTAATGACCAAGAAGAAATAGCAAGGAAATGGGTGAATGACATTGATAAAAAAACTTTGCCATTGATTGTTAAGTTTTCCATTTAAGGCATCTCCATTTCTTGATACATATTATTCTGATGCAGTCATAAGTAATAACCTATCACCAGCAGAATGGTGGGAATCGCTGAAAAGATAGCGACTTAGAAAATATTTCAAATTTTGCATGTCATCTTTTTCATTGCGTAACCTCGTCAGCAAGTAATAATTTTTTTTTTTTTTTTTTTCACAGCATAATTCAAAACAAACTTAGAAATAGGCTTGGATTACAAACTGCTACAAAAATTTTAATGGCTTATAAAATGTTAAATTGTAAAGACAAACAACTTGCTCCTGATCCTGATGCATTTGACGACCATTAAATATTTTACAACCTTTATGTATCTTGTATAACAAAATTTCATAGTATATGCATTTGATATTTTAACTAAAATAAAATTTTTATCAGTATATTCTTGCACTCGGAAGAAGAGACCAGTAGCTTGCCCTTCCATGCATGTCTAGGATCGGACTCTGCGGGAAAGCAAGGTCCGTAGGGATGTTGAACATATGGTGGAGGAACAGACTCCCCATTATGGGGTTTCGGCGACAAAACCGTTCACCAGTCCCTACGGATCATCAAGTGTGACGTGGAGAAGTCTCCTCTAAGAATAGGAACTTCCACCGATCGCAATGACCTATGTCATCCTAGCGAGCAATCACTTGGGTAAAAAAATGGGAGGCTTCGCCGGATCGAGATCCTCTTATTCGGTCATAGCGCCGTGGCGAGCCAAAGCCACTGGAGGTGGAATCTGAATACCAGGCATGAAGAATACATTTAAATTGCATGAATATCAACCAAAATAAATTAAAAGATCACCTTTGCTCTCCTATTCAGCAGAGCCATTTATGTAAAAATACACAAAAAAAAAAAAAAAAAAAACTCAGATGAAATTTATAGAAATATCAACTACAAGAAATTAAAACCTTAAAAACACTTTAATTGGAATATTTCAAACGAGCTGGATTTGGATGTAAACAAACAACGACCGTCATCTTGTGACATCCAGCTCAGTTACTTCAATCGACCGGGCAGACATCGGGGGAAATGTCAGTTCCTGTCTATTTATAGTTCCATTGTTACAGTATGCATGAGATAAAAGCTTTTCTATCTTTTTAAGAACAAGATTGATGAAATCACCCACAGTAAATGTATGTGATGTTAGATCTACTTTATCAGTTCATACCCACACTGTTTAGATTCAATTGTATCTTCAGAATCAAAGTCCGGAAATTCTAACTTTAAAAATCTCCTAGAACATTTTTCTTGGGACAATTGCTGCATATACATAACATACAATACCAAATATTAGAACTGCAAACCAATTTCTGGATCAAATCTTGATATCTTTCTTCAATCAGCAACTGAACATTCTGTGTAATTTTAAAGTATGATAATTTTTATTTGCTGTATTTTTTTTATTTAAGAGTTGTAAATTTATCATATTTGGTATAATATACAAGTATGATTTAGCTGTAAAATGTGACTATTTGTAGGATTTTTTCCATCCTTTCTTTTTTATTTATAATTTACTGAAACTTTGCAACAGATTTCAATTTGGCATGAAAATATTTCTACATCCTGCAGGAATTCATTATTAGCATTCTTGTTTATTTCCATGAAATTCCACTTCTTTTCAGCTAAATTTGTAAAAAATATTATCTTTATGTAAGATAAATAAAACCTTATCAAACTTTTAGATGTAGGATATTTCTGATAATGAAAGAAATATCAAACATCTTGTGTTTTCCATTATTTTTGGAAGGTCAGTAAAATTGAAATTCTTATTCTTCTTTAAACAAAATGCCTGTGAACTGCCCATTAAATTTTTTTTATCAGGCTTCAAAACACACTTTGAGTTATCTGTGTATGCAATTAGATGAAAATTGAAGGGAGGTAAATGGGGGAAATTCAACTGTTGAAGTTGCACCTTTTTTAAATTAAAAAAATAATTTTTTGAAAGCAATTTAATGGAATAAACTGCACAGAAATATGTTTCAATGAAAGTTGACTTTATTCTGAACAAAGAAAAAAAAAAAAAAAAAAAAAAAATTAACATTCTAGGTTAAACCTATAAGGAGTTAGACTTTTATGTTGTCGCATGCACTGTTAAAAATGGCAGAAAATCGGTCATCTTGGAAGATATGTAAAAGCTCATAGTCATAACTCTTAAACTGTTTGATCAATTTCAATATGATTGATATTTTTGGAATTAGCATTAAATGTTCTACAAATACACCAAATTTTATCAAAATTGGTGATGGTGGGTGCCATGCTATGGGTGATTTGACATGGAATGACCCATCATCCATTTTCCCCATTCACTAGGGAGTTTACTTTTAAAGGAACGATTGATTCCGGCATCCAATGGTTGCAAGACCTTTGTCAAACCTCCCAGAATAACGGAGATTTTCACTCCGGTAGATTTGCATTTATCTTTCATGGATTCTTTGAGATGTGCTCTTATTGAATCCATGATTAACAGAGCCCGAGGTTTAAATACGGAATTTTTCCTTTTCCTCCAAACCATTTTCAGCCATGTTATCATGACGCTTTCATTCATCCAACCTTTGGGGTTAACATCTATCTGAAGACCGCTCGGAAAATTTTCCTTAGGTAGAGTTTTACGTTTAATAATCATCAGCGGCAGCTTACTACCGTCCACAGCAGAAGCCAAAACAACTGTAAATGAATTGCTTTCATGTCCTGTGGTGCTAATTTTTACGCCGCTTGTTCCAATTTTGTCCACAGCAGACCTGCCAACATTTGAAAATGAAAAATAGTAGCACACAAAATTCAAATTAATCTGGAGGTTGGTTCGTTGGTTCTTTTTTACACTGCAAGTTTTAAGCGAACAAATACTAATCAACTAAAGGTATGTGTAATGCATAAGCATATAAAGTAGGAAACTTTTGTTTTTGCCTCATTTTTAAAAATCTGTTCAATATATTGTTTCAGATGAAAAACTATATCCATAACAATAAATATAGATGTTTGTCTCTGTGTGTGCTGTTTTGTGAAGAGACTGCTGCGATGCACACAGATCTACAAGATTTGGCAGGAAATTATCAGTTATGTCTGAATTCAGGGGTCGATCCAGGAAAAATTTGGGGCCTGTTTTGGACCCCTTCACAAAATTCTATTTAATAAAATGGACCCCTTCACAAAAATCCATTTAATAAAATGGGTCCCTTCACAAAAATCCATTTGATAAAATGGTCCCCTTCACAAAAATCAATTTGATAAAATGGGCACCTTCACAAAAATCTATTCCATAAAAACATACTATTTATTATTTTTTTTTTGTGATGTTTTAAAATGTGTAATTTGTAAACAAACAAGTTCACCAGAGAGGAAAACTTCAGCAAAAGGATTTAAAAAAGTTTTGTTTATAAATTCTTGGTTTGAATTTGATTAACTGGATTTCAACTTTCGTTACAAAATGTTATTTTTCACAAAAATATAATAAATTTCACAAAAATAACCTTTACTTTTCACAAAATGGGCCCCAAGAAAAAAAATCCCTGACGGCTCAGCCTACAGGCACAGGTAGATTTCGAAGACGCAGACCGTGGGGCGTCTGTTTGTCGGGAATTGCAGAAGAAATGACCTTTTTACGATGATGCGGCAGTTGGAACTGCCTACTTCGAAACCTAACTTGTTTGCAGGCGGAGCCAGCAGGGATTTTTTTGTTTTTAAATTTTTTTTTTGCTATAACGGTTGGTCCTATAAAAAACTTGTCAATATAAAAGTTTTAGATAATATTAAGAGGATTAATAATAAATTTAAGCAGATTTGAAATCTTGAGAATTGGCGAAGTTATGAATTTTTTTCTTCTAAACCCCCCTTCCACCCCCCCTTAAGGCAATTTTTAATTATATCAAACATCTGTCATACATAAATTTTCGGTCCTTCTCCTAGAAGTAATAATAACTTAAACGGATTCGATACGTATCATAATTAAGAAATTATGATTTTTTTTTCTGTTTTCACAAAAAGCCCCCCCCCCCCCCCCCTGGTTCAGTTTTTCCGATTAACGAACTTGACCGAGATTTTATTCCCCTTGAATTTATGTATCAATTTCGAAAAGATGCGGGAGTTGGAACTGCCTACTTCGAAAAATAACTTGTTTGCAGGCGGAGCCGGCAGGGATTTTTTTGTTTTTAATTTTTTTTGCTATAACGGTTGGTCCTATAAAAAACTTGTCAATATAAAAGTTTTAGATAATATTAAGAGGATTAATAATAAATTTACGCAGATTTGATATCTTGTGAATTGACGAAGGTACGATTTTTTTTCTTCTAAACCCCCCCTTGGGGCCATTTTTAATTATATCAAAAATCTGTCATACATAAATTTTCGGCCCTTTTCCTAGAAGTAATAATAACTTTAAACCGATTCGATACGTATAATAATTAAGAAATTATGGAAGGTTTTCTGTTTTTACAAAAAGCCCCCCATTCCCCCCCCCCCCCCCTGGTTCGATTTTGCCCATTAACGAACTTGACCGAGATTTTATGCCCGATTCTATGTATCAGTTTGTAAAAGATTAATGCAGAATTTTTCCAGTTATCGTGGTCAGAAAAAAGTGACATAGATAGATAGATATATATAAAGTTTTGAACTGGGGGTGGTTTTGGGTTCTGGGAGTCATGATCGGCGTAGATCTGCAAAAATTTTTCAAAATTTCCAACTTAGGTGAGAATGTAATAGGTAGTATTTCCCCTAAAACCTGCATCGACCCCTGGAAGTTGAAGCCAATTTCTGGATTTTTTTAATAGACTTTTTAAATTGATTTTTTTTTTACATTTCGTGGCGATTTACTACATTAGTAAAAATACCGTTTCAATCTTTTAACTCAATGCTGTAAATTTTGAAGAAATTCACGTTTTTTCTGCATTTTTTAGACTAAATTCGCATATTTTCCGTGATTTTTTGACAAAATTTGCTTCTTTTCGGCGATCGTTTCACAAAATTCGCATTTTTTTCAGCGATCGTTTAATCAAATTCACGTTTTTCACCAATCATTTGACGAATTTCGCGTTTTTCCACAATCTTTAGCTGAATCTCGTGTTTTTTATGCGATCTTTTGATGAAATTCGCGTCTTTTCAGCCATCTTTTGACGAAATTCCCGTCTTTTCAGCGATCTTTTGACGAAATTCCCGTCTTTTCAGTGTTTTTTTTTTTTTTACGAAATTCACGTTATTTTCTGCGATTCTTTGAGGAAATTAGCATTATTTCAGCAATCCTTTGACAAAATTCGTGCTTCTTTTCAACAATCCCTTGAGGAATTTTGCGCTTTTTACACGATTCTTTGACAAAATTAGTGTATTTTCAGCGATCCTTTGACGAAATTCGCGTTTTTACAGCAATCTTTTGACAAAATTTTTGTTTTTTCCCCACAATCTCTTGATGAAATTCGCTTTTTTTCCACGATTTATTGACGAAATTCGCATATTTTTGTGCGATTTTTTGCGAAATTCACATCTTTTTGCAGAAATCCGTAGTTTTAGATCAATTTTCGTAGCATCGTAGCAACTACGATTTTTTTGTAGCAGCTGGCAACTCTGTCACAGTACGATTTGGAGGAATATCAAACCAAACAGGCATTCGTCCCTGTTAAAAATTTCGCCCTCTGAAAATGTATATATAATAATTAGGTTTCTGGTGAATTCCAAAAAATTACTTCTTTTATTTTCTCAATCGTCTGGTAGAATTTGTCCCACAGTGGTGCGATTGCGAATCTATAATGTTTTCATCGCATAAATCGAAGGCACCAAGTGGGACCGCAGACAAAATTCTCAATTCCACTTATTTCAGACAAATTTTTCGCTTTTTTTCTAATACTTATGGTTGAAATGGGTGCTCTTTTATCTCGCTGTTCCAAAATCCAATGATGTAAATCCTCTTCCAAATCGGGCCACGCTGTTTTTCCATGGCAAAAAGATCGTCTAGAACGACCACCTCCGGAAAGTTTTTCTTTGCTTTTGCGCCATACCCTAACATTCGATTCGCCAATGCAAAAGAGAAAACCGGCCTCTCTATTGCCTTTTTGGTCTTCTGCCTTTTTGATCATGTTAAGCTTAAATTCCACTGTATAGCTTATGCGTTTTCTCTGAGACATGATTCTTTAACTTAATAAACTTAATACTAATCTTCCACGTGACAAATATACGACGTTTCAGCTAAATGATTTGGATTGCAATTTTTTAATGAGATGAGTTGAGAAACTCTGTATTCTTCATAGAATCATGTTGCCAAAAGACTATAAAAATATTACTTAAAAATCGGAAGCCACTCCCACTAGCACACACATGTACGTCATATGTGAACCAATATCACAAGCAGCTCCGCGAGCGGTCTCGCAAACAGACAAATGTGTTAAATGTTTACATTTTATAATTGCCAGTAGAAATTGGATATCTGACGCAAAGTTCTGCTTAAGAATTTCACCAGATAATTTGCACTTCAAATTTTCGAGGTTTTTTAACAGATAATCCGTGGATTATACGCAGGAAAATACGGTAATATAAGGAATATATAGAATTGTCTTCTTTATATGTTTTTTAATCACATTTAAAAAAATACCCTTTTTATTTATAATGGAAACGTAATGAAAAAAATTAAATGGATAAAAGTAAAGTCGAAAAAAAATTATCACAATTTGAATTTTTCATAGTTAATGAATATATATTGCAAATATATGCATTAACTATCAAAAACCCAAATTGTGATGATTTTTTTTCAACTTTTTCCTTTTAATCCATTCAATTTTTGTTCATTATGTTTCCATTGTGAATAAAATAAGTGTTTTTTTAAATGTAATTAAAATATAAAGAATATATAAAAACATTTTCTGATATTAATGCAGATAAAATTTAATTTTAATATATTTTAATTTAACTTTGTAAAGGAAAAACAATTGTAATTTAATAAAAAGAATGTAAAAATTTATATAAAATGAAATAGAATGAAAAATATTATTATTGTAAATATATTCATTAACTATAAAAAAATCTAAATTGTGATACATATTTTTTTTAACTTTCACTTTGTAATCCATTTAATGTTTTTCATTATGTTTCCATTAGAAATTAGAAATAAAATAAAGAGTTTTTGAAATGTAATAAAAATATATATAAGAAAAATATAGACTCCTAATTTTTCTTATATTTTTTAATTACACTTAAAAAAAATACTTATTTTATTTATAATGGAAACGTAATGAAAAAAAATTAAATGGATTGAAGGGTGGAAGTTTAAAATATATGTATAAATCACAATTTGAATTTTTTATAGTTAATGAATATATTTATAAACTGTGAAAGATCCAAATTGTGATACATTTTTTTCAACTTTCAACTTTTTAATCCATTTAAGGGTCATTCCATGTCAAATCAACCAAAAAAGGGGATTTTCAAGTTGACCCCAATTTATTTTTCTGAAATTTTAAACAGGGGTAGTATTCGAGCATATCAGTAAAAATCCAAGTGTTTAGATTTTTAAGATAAGTACTTTTTGATTGGCAACCATTACAAAAAATCAAATTTAGATGGTCAGACTACTTTTCAAATGCATGTAACAACTATTGTTATAAAAATTGCATTACTTACATAAAATTGATTTCATTTTAAAGATCTTGAAACAAGGTTTATGATGATATATTCAGGGTTGCTACTCAAGCAGGAAAAAAAAAATTCCCTGACTTTTCCCTGACTATTTTTTAAAAATTTCCCGACAAGTGTGGTAATACGTATTGGTTGCGGTGAAGGCAAATTAAGTTTATTATCAATTGAAAAAAAAAAAACTTTTCTAAGTACAGATAGGATTAACTTAACATTCCACTTTTGAATCTTGTAGTGAAGAAAGAAATGCTAAAATAATATCAAACAATGTTATTTAATAAAAAATATATAAAGTTTTAACTTGAGTATTTAGCCAGTTCAAAATATAACTCTCTGATTGAGATATAGTCACATACGTTTAAAAATAAAAGTAATTTATATTTCATCTAGACACCAAATAAAAGAAATGCATGGAGCAAGAATAAAATAATTACACAATTTCTCCATAATAGTTTTAATGAAACTTACTGAAACAATGAATTTTTTTCCGCTATTAACAGTTTAAAAAAAAAATCATTGTGAAATCCTTATTAACAGAAAACCACTCTCTACTGTAGCATTACCATGAGATAAAATTAAAACAATTTTCATAACCTTCCAAAGTTTTATAAAGTCTGAATTGTTGATTAACTCTCTGTAAAAATGATCTACACGTGTGGTGGAGGAATACTTAATGAAAGTATCTTTCCACATTCCCTTACTTTTAACAACAATTCTTTTTAAACTGCATTTTTGCTTTATCAGCAGTTTTAGCACGCCCCAAGGTCAGGGATTTAGCTTTACTGCTGTCATCAAACATTTTTTTAATATAGCAGCAGCATCATTAAATGAGTTATAGGAAATGTGTGACAACACAAGTTTCATTGCCCATATTAATTCTGTAGACAAGACATTGTCATGTCACAAAAGTATTACTGTAATTTCCGGCGTATAAGCCGCAGCTCAAAGAGTCGTTTTTCGACCCAGAAATATTATTTTATAAAATGTAACTTAAAAGATCGCTGTAAATATTTAACTACAGTTATTGAATAAAATTTCTGGGTCGAAAAACGACTCTTTGAGCTGCGGCTTATACGCCGGAAATTACGGTAATATCTGATTTCTGAGCCGATACATTTGATATTGAAGATGTTAACCACGGGCTCCACTGAAGATTCAGATCAGGATCTTCCCATTCAAGAGTGAAAAATCTCTGTTTGGGGTTCCAACATCAGCGCAGACTTCGCTCAGTTGGAGATTGCTGCAAAATTTTCCCTGACTTTTCCAGGTGGCGTAGCAACCCTGTATATTACGATATAAAAGTACAATTTTAAATGTTGAAGGTCATTCGAATTGACCTTTAATATTTCCCAAACATATACTTTAAAATATCTGAAAAAAATATATTTTGTACACATTGTTATGTTGCTTAATTTGTGCCAAGTTTCATATGGGAGAAACTAGGGGATCAGATATTATTTAAACTTCAATGTTTCAAATATTACAGATTTTAATATCTCGGCTTGACTTCTAACCAGGAATATTTCAAAACTCATACTTTAAAAATCCGAAAAAGAAAAAAATATATATATATATTTTGCAAAGAGTACTAGTTGATCAGGAATTATAGAATTAAATTCTGCACCAAAAAAGACTGGTGGAGAAAAACTCAGTAATTTTGTTACCAGTTTTTGGCAAATCTTTTGTTTACACTTGTAAACAGTAATGGTGGCTTCCACAACCATGTGTTTTCTTAATGACCATGCTTATGACTTAAAATGCAAAAATAGTTTAGATTTTTTTTAAAGGTTTTTAAATGTTTTAATTCCTTAAGTAATCTAAAGCTTTCAAAATTTTCTTTACCTAAACATGTGATTGCATTATATTGTTTTATTGTTCTCATTGGTACGCCATTGTTTAGGGGAGACCGGTACACAATGGACCTATGGGCACAGTGGACCATCCTCTAATATTTTATTTATTTAAATTTTTTTAAAGCTTTTCCTCTATCCTAATTGACAACAGCACTGCACTGATTATTTATAGCCTTCAGAAAATATGTTTAGCTCAGATTAAACTATTTTATCCTGATTGGTTTTTTTGAGCTTCCAAAAGTAAAATTTTTCATCATCCTATTTTAATTTTTTTAGTAATTAAAGGTTGTAGATAAATCCGATAAAACAGATCTTTTGCAAAGCTAAGATACTTGTTTTTATTTAACTTTAAAATTAATATGTTCAATATTAATAGGACCAGCTGGCTTCGCCTGCTAGCGGGCCCCTAATTTGCATCGGTGCCTCGAATATTTTGAAAACTCCTTTTTTTTTTAATAAAACACCGAAACGAACGACCCTCTGGCTCGCATCCACCTCGAACCGAACGAACCTCCGAACTGGGTCCCAGCTGCCTTCGGCACCGGATAATCCCTTAATTTGCACATTGAATAGTACAAACCTCTAAACAAACGAACCTCCGACCCTGGTCCCCGCTGCCGTCGGCACCGGATAATCCCTTAAATTGCACATCGAATAGTATAGTCCGTAAATCAGGAAATGGTGGTTGGACCTCCCTCTCCGGAACAGAGTCCATTTTGAGGAAGGCAGGATGGGGTTGGGGGGGAAGGGTTGCTTTAGGATTAAAAAAAATCGCCAAGTAATACCTCTCCCGATATTCCTATGCCCTCGTCCTGCCAGACCTGTTTTTTCTTTGATCGATAAGCAGTGTATTGAGTTTCTCTCTTTATTATTATTATTAAACTGTTGTTTTCACAACAAACTGTTATTTTTATATAAAACTAATTGTCATTTACGTTACAATCTGCAATGGCTCCGAAAGGAAAAACAATTCGTTCGAAAGAAAGGATGATTGTGAATAAAGTCACGAAGTTTTTTGAAAAAGAAGCAATATTGCCAAAACTGTCTGATGCTTAATAACCCCCCCCCCCTCCTCCCACCCTATTCACTGATTCAGTCAAAACTCATCTAAAAGTAGAGTCCTGCGCTGATCGAATAGTACCCGACCCGAACCCAGAAATTCAATTTGAAGTCATAAAAAAAATAATGGTCAATATATGGGTCAATGAAAAATTAATTTTTATTGACCCGAAACCTAAAATGAAAGAAAAATAATGCCAATTTTAACTCAGTTCTGAAAATTAATTATTATTAGTTTACAATATACAAAACTACAATCTACCTTTACATCTGAAAAAATAATCTGACTATATTTTTTAAGGAAATGGATACACCAAAACCCGACCCGAAAAACTTTCACTGTTCTGCACCGGTTGGATAATCCAAAAATTCTATTTGAAGTCGAAACCCACAAAAAATTTTCTTGACCCAACCCAATATCCAAATTAAAAGAAAATTATCCCCCCCCCCCTTTATTTTTAACGTAACTATGGAATAATAGTCAGCAATTATATGTCTAATATCAGTTTTATCATTTATTAATAAATAAATAAATAAATAAATACTCATTCATATTCAAATACTATATAGTTTTGAATTTGAAAAAAATATTCTGAATTGCCTTTTGAAAAATCGGGTTAACGTGAACCAGAAACAATTATATTCAACCCGACACACAACGAAAAATAAATTAGTCCCGAACCACAGAAACTTAATGAAGTTCATAATTTGAAACCATAAATCTAGATAATACTTCTAATTTATCTTACAATGTACGTCATATTTTGCATATATTGTTATTCTACAAAAAAGAATAAAAAAAGAAAAAAGAAAGAACGAAAAAAAAAAGATTAAATCTTGATATCTCAAATCTCTTTATACATTTACCCCACTCTTCCGTTGAAAATCGGGATGTAAAAATTTATTATACTTACGGAATTTGTTACGCAAAGAACGTGTATATTTTTTTCATCAATATTCTGAATCTTTTATTATTTATTTTTTAACTATAAAGTTAATTTACAAAAAAATGATATTACAACAAAATTAAAAATACCTGACGGCCGGCCTACAGACACAGGTAGGTTTCGGAGACGCAGACCGTGGGGCGCCTGTTTGTTGGGAATTACGGAAGTAAGGACCTTTTTGCCATAATGCGGCAGTTGGAACTGCCCACTTCGAAACCTAACTTGTTTGCAGGCGGAGCCGGCAGCGATTTTTATTTATTTATTTTTTTGCTATACGGGTTGGTCCTATAAAAAACTTGTCAATATGAAAGTTTTAGGTAATATTGAGAGGATTTATAATAAATTTAAGCGGATTTGATATCTTGTGAATTGACGAAGTTATGATTTTTTTTCTTCTACCCTTCCCCTTTCTCCACCCCATTGGGAACATTTGTAATGATATCAAAAATCTGTCATACATAAATTTTTGGCCCTTTTCCTAGAAGTAATAATAACTTTAAACGAATTAGATACGTATTCTAATTAAGAATTTATGGGGGTTTTCTGTTTTCACAACCGCCTCCCCCCCCCCATTTCTCCTCCCTTGGTTTCATTTTGTCCATTAACGAACTTGACCGAGATTTTATGCCCCATGATTTTATGTATCAGTTTGGAAGAGATTTGTGCAGAATTATTGACGTTATCGTGTCCATAAAAAAGTGACATAGATAGATAACGTTTTGAACTGGGGGGTGGTTTTTGGTTCTGGGAGTCATAATCGGCATAGATCTGCAAATTTTTTTTCAAAAATTCCAACTTAGGGGAGAATGTAATAGGTGGTATATCTTACAAAATCTACTTAAGAAACAGCGAGAAATAGTTGTTGTTCTATAGTTTGGTATCCAAGCATGAAGATGGAGGATCCGATGTATATAAAATAAAGAGTTTATAATACAATCTCTAAGCTAGCAAAAGGGAGAAAAAGGCGACAAAGCTTTAAATATGGCAAACTACACTTTCCTCCGTTAACAGTTTGACCATTCGGGAGCTATTGGACTCTTCCGCTTCTACGTCATGAATGATTGACAGGCACCATCTCCTGAACGACGAACATTATAAACCTCTAACTGAATGAACCTCCGGCTCGGAACCCCGCTGCCTGCGGCACCGTATAGCAGTTGTGCTGCGCACGCGCTGCACTATACGTTAGTTCCACCTTCCACCACCAGGTGGCACAATCTGTTTATACGATCATAACTGAAATCGTTAAGGCTTTCGATGTCGAGTCTAATGAGCCATACCCCGTCGTCTTCGTGCCCATAGAACCGGAGATAAAAAAGCGCCCCCTGGTGGTAAATAACTGAACTGAAATCGATAAGCTCTATTGATGCCGAGTCGAATGAACCAAACTGCGTCGTGATGTGACCCATAGAACCTGAGTTAGTGGCAAAATTCTTTAATTACACCTACCACCACCAGAGGGCGCAATCTGTTCTATGCAAACATAACCCAAATCTGTAAAGCTATGGAACTCCAGTCGAAAGAGCCAAACCCCGTCATAATCGGGCCCATAGAACCATATTTACGGAAGCTCCCCCTGGTGGTGGAAGTGGAAACTAAAATATGTGAGTGCTATTGATGTCGAGTCGAATGAGCCATACCACTTTGCGATGGGATCCATACAACGGGACATATTTTGAAAAGAAATAGCTAATTCCTTAGCTTCTTTTTTTTTTTTTTTTTCCCTATACAAAAATCAAAATTTTGCTAAAATCAAAAATTATGGTCAGAATTCGAAAATTTTTTGAATCCCTGAAATGCCAGATCACTCAGAGCAAGGATTCATATTTTTCAGATTCGAAAATCCGATATTTAAAAAATATATATATATATTGCCCATAAAAACTGGAATCATTTTAAAATGCCTCTTTTTATCAATTTATCTCTTTTGGCAGAAAGGCGTCCAAATGTCTGATGACAACACCTGCAAACATTTTACTTCTACCCAGTTGCAATAGAAATAAATTCATTTTTCATTTTCATTAATGAGTTTTAATTGATATCTTTAAAAGTTATTGGTCGATTTTTATGATTTTTTTTTGTTGATTTTGCGATTTGTTTTTTACAAATGTGTGTAAATTTTCGTGAATGTAGAGTCATTATTTCCATTTGTTTCAAAAAGGAATGGAGCGATTTGACCTCGGATGTGTCAACCCGGCATTCTTTACAGCAACCTTTTTCTCGACTGGGGTCAATGTTGGATGTCTGGTCAGTTTTTGCCCGAAATAAAGGAAAGTTACGGTCCGAATTAAAAAAAATTAGACTTTTTGGAACGACAAAAATCGGCCGCGTGTGTACCCCGATTTTCAAATCGATATCTCAGGTAGATTTTTTTTATTTTATTTGATGATGTGTTAAAAAGGGACAATTTGGATGTCTGCGATTATCAAAACGGAAATTTTCTTTTCGGGTTTCGATAAAACTGTTTCTTGTTTTGCTAATTTTGATGAGGTTTTTAATTAATAATGTTCTTAATTAGGGGCCGATTTCTTTGATACTGAGTATCACCAATCCTGGGATTTTTCCGAATTTTTTTAAACAAAAAGCGCTTTGCTACTCGCTACGTTTGCAGAGTTTTTCCATGTACAGACACACACACACAGACAGACACACAGACGTATCCGAACATTAATAATAAAGATTATTTATCGAACTTCAACATGGGGCACAGTGGACCACCCACTCCTGGGGCACAATCCACTCTGCTGCTGTAATGCAGAATGTTCAAAATATTTAATAATTGCTTGTTTACTATAAAGAAATATTGTTTAAAAATAGTTATTTAACTATAAAATAAACAAAGAGAAACAACAATTTATTTAACATAGTAAGAAATATTTTGTTTTGTATTTACTGCCCTTGATAAATAAACTGTAGTCTAATTGTTGATGATTCTATTCAAGTAATAAGATTCATGAGATGCAAATTGAATGGAAATCAGTTTATTTTTCCCGAAACTGTAGTTGAATATGTTGCTGATGTCAATGATTTCATAATATTGCTCCCAGACTCAAAAGTATTTCATTAAAATTCCAGGCTCAATCTCACTCATAAGTATTTTAGAATTTCATTTGCAACTTTTAATTTGCACTGATTTTTTAGTGCTTGAGGAATAACTTCAACTATATTGCAATTGTTCCTGTATTAATCTGTTATTTTCAAAATATAATTTTTTTTTTTTTTTTTTCAAAATGTTACTTGTAAATTTATATTACTATGTTATTTTGCAGGTAAAGGGAAAATAAAAAAGAATTAGTTTAATGAAAAATAGATTTATATTGTATTTCAGATAATACTTAATAGCGGTCCACTGTGCCCCGGTGGGTGGACCAGTGTGCCCAAAAGTGGGGTACACTGGTCCACTTTATGAGTGCATACAATTTTTTTTTTTTTTGAAAAATGTATTGAAAACTATGTTATGAGAAAATTAGATGAATGTATAAAGGTTTAAGGAACATTCAAAAATATTTTCATGCAGATCGGTTTGTCCATTAAAGAGGGAAAAAAAATTAACTGAAAAAGTGGTCCACTGTGTACCAGTCTCCCCTACTAGATAATTTTGTAATATGTTGGCTACAGCATTGAATATATAATGGCAAAACTGGTTCTGTTAGTCTGTTGTAATCCTTTCCAGCTGCCAAGACATTGTGTGCTTAAGAGTTTAAGACCAGTTCAACCATGGATGGTTGAACTAAAGCCTCATACAATTCATCCTAAAGCAAAGATATGTGTTGACTGTCACAAACAATTGGGAAAGCTGAAGGATGATGCTCCCAAGGAAAAACCTGGATCCATTCCTATAGAGGCTGAGGCTAGAACTTCAACGTATGAAACTGAAAGTGAGGAAGGGAAAGTTGAAGAAAGTAAAGACAAGTCAACGTATGAAAGAGAATATGCACTGAAAGGCTTGAATGAAAGTCTTCGAAGCATTGGGGAATCACCAGTCACATTGGAGATATTCAGAATCTAATTATTGCAAAAATAAATATCAGAAAGTTGATGAATTCGTAACAAAGTGTTTAATATTTATGAGAAAGAAATTGATCCTGATACTATAGGTGCAGATTCCCGAAATTTGGAAGGAGTCACTGGCTCCTAAACTCAAAAAATCGAATGGCCACAATTGTAAAACAAACGCATAAAAACAATGTTTATATGGGGTAAAAAACTAAACCTCAGGAATTCAAAGTGTAAAGTAATTTATGTAATTTAAACACATGTACAACAAAATATGAATATTAATTAAATCTTAAATCATGCACAGCCCTGTTGCAGAATGTACACGACGCTGCGACGAGCGTCGCAGACTTTTTAGGGCACCTGCAGACTAAAAACATACAGCGAATCTCCCGACGCGCTATAGTGCGTAAATTAAGCAAAAAAAGGCAAACTTCGTCGAAGGATCGTGAATAAAACGGTGAATTTCGTCGAAGAATCGCAGAAAAACCATGAGATTCAAAAGGCCGTGAAAAAAACGTAAATTTCGTCAAAAGGCCATAAAAAAAAAAAACATGAGTTTCTTTGAAGGATCGCAGAAAAATGCAAATTTTGCCGAAGAGCTACAGAGAAAATGCCAGCTTTGTTGAAAGATCGTAGAAAAACTGTTAATTTCGTCAAAGGATAACAAATAAACAGTCAATTTCATCGAAGAAACGGCAAATTTGATCGTAAGATTGCGAAAAAACGGAGAATTCTGCCGACAGATCGCGAAAAAATGGCAAATTTTGTTGGACGATCGCTAAAAAACAATAAATTTCGTCGAAGGATGTCTAAAAAAAAAGGGCAAATCTCGTCGAATGATCTCGAAAAAACAGCAAATTTCGTCAAAGAATCACGGAAAAAACGCAAATTTTTTCCAAAGGCCAAAGAAAAATCGTGAAATTTATCAAAGGATTTGGGAAAATGGCTAATTTTGTCGACAGATTGCGATAAAAATTCAAATTTCGTTAAAGGGCAGCGGAAAGACTTGAATTTCGTCAAAAGACTGTAAAAAAAAAAAAAAAAAAAACCATGAGTTTCGTTGAAGGATCGTGGAAGAAATGCGAATTTCATCAAAGGGCCACAGAGAAAGAGAAACGTAAATTTCGTCAAATGGCCGCAGAAAAAATGCTAATTTCGTTAAAGGATCACGGAAAAAGTGCGAATTTCGTCGAAGGGCCACGAAAAAAAAAAGTGAATTTCGCCAAAGGATTGCGGGGAAAAAAAGAAACGCTAATTTCGTCAAAGGTCGCGATGGGACCCATACAACGGGACATATTTTGAAAAGAAATAGCTAATTCCTTAGCTTCTTTTTCTTTTTTTCCTATACAAAAATCAAAATTTTACTAAAATCAAAAATTATGGTCAGAATTCGAAAATTTTTTGAATCCCTGAAATGCCAGATCGCTCAGAGCAAGGATTCATATTTTTCAGATTCGAAAATCAGATACTTAAAAAAAATATATATTGCCCATAAAAACTGGAATCATTTTAAAATGCCTCTTTTTATCAATTTATCTCTTTTGGCAGAAAGGCGTCCAAATGTCTGATGACAACACCTGCAAACATTTTACTTCTAATAATATCTCTCAATAAATAATTGAAGAGCTATACACTACCACTTAGTTTTTGCTGCTCCTTTATATTCTTCAAAACAACGTGCTTTATTTCATTATTTGTTTTTTGATATTATCTGGTCAGTGCTGCCAATTTAAAATTTGCTTTTTACCCTCCGACCAGTGAGCATATTCGCAGTTCCAAACCAATATGGCAGAGGGCGCATCCAGCCGCAACTAACCAAAGTGACCGATGTATGTAGAGGCAACATATACATAAGTTAAAAGGATATTTTTCTGACAGCAACAGCGTCCTCTATATGCTGTTTTATTATAAAAGAAATTTTTCATCCATGTTCCACTCCGTTTTTGTTATGTCATTTTATGAAGTATGGCAACAGCAGTAATGCCGCTTTCTGCTTTCCTTTTTTTAAAGTAAATTCACAGTCACCGCGGTTTCTTAAGGAAAATTGTAAGCACGTGTTAATTATTTATACTGTGTAGTGTTAATAAAAGGTTATTTTATCAAAATTAAAAAGCAGCATCTTAAAAACATCAATAATTTCATTTTGACTGTGAACTACCAGTAAGTTAGTCTGTACCCATTGTTTGTGTTGTAGTGTTTGCCATTTGTAACGTATTCTTTTCTCTAAGCTTTGTTCTCTTTTCATCATATTTGTTTATATGAAAAAAAAAACGTTTTCTTGAAGTTAATTACGTTATTGTATCTCGTACCTTTAGTATATTACGCATTGCGTTATTGCAGATGCACGTACTTCCACTGGTTCGATAAAGAGTAGCATCTTAAAAACAAAAAAATTTTGCTTAGTAAATTTAAATTTGTGGTAGTAAATTTTTTATTTCTACAAATTTGTTTTTAAAGACTACAATTCTACTGCAGTACATTTTCAGTATGCATTTAGAAAGGTTTTCATAAGATGCTAAAATATAATAGTCCGTTACTCTGGCCCTATGATAGAGTTAGTTGTATTTGCCCGGGATAACATTTGATATGTATTAAGATAACTGAATCAGAGGCCGATAAACATAAGTAAAGTTTAATTAAGATTAAGAATAACTAGATCACGCACATGGCGGCACTGCTACATGACATATCACTTCTCACAACACTCCGCTTGGCGTTGCCAAACAGTATACACAAATATTAATACAGTTACGGTTACATATAACATACACCAAAGAGTAAGTGTGATTACTTTCAACACCCTCCCTTAATCACACCTTATTTTACATTTGTATCTTAAATCACATAATCTTGGTTTAGGTAAACATTTTGTAAACATATCAGCTAACTGATTTTCTGTAGCAGCATACTCAAGATTTATATCATGCAATTTTATAATTTCCCTAACATATTTCAATTTAATATCTAAGTACTTCAATCTAGCACAGTTATTTCGTTACAAAGTAAGTATTTAAGTTGTAGTATAATATTAGACCCCCCCCCCCCCATTTCTCGAGAACTAAGGAGCGTTGTATAAAATCCATTGAACCTGAGACTAAGGGGCTTCTAACCTACAACATATATAAAAATAATCAAAATCTGTGATTACCAAACCAGGCACTCTCCTTGTGAGATTTGTCACTGACGTTCGCAAATTGCTGCAGAGAACATATTTCGCACAAAAGAAACGACTTATGATGATCACATAATTTGAAGATTGGCACTTTTTTTTCTCCCTCCTAAAGTAGCGTTGATACTCGCTACAAACTACTTGTTAGCAATTACAACAGTAATTGCCAAGCTAAAGAAAATATAGCAAAGTTTCCTAATACAGCATATGTGGAAACGCGATTATCTGGAAATTATTAGTTGCCCACTTCAGCAGTCAGTGACCCATTATAAAACTAGCAAGAATTGTGCAGAAACAAGTCTCAAATGTTACTGTAATAAAGACAATGCACTTCTTAAAACAAATGATTTTATTCAAATCTAACATGTGTAAAAATGACTAGACTTATTCATTAAATATATATCACGTCACCCACCTTGAGGACCCGCTTGTGGCATATGGTCGGGACAAGCCCCGAGCTCAAGGCAAAATATATATCATATTACCAGGAAAACACCAAGTATTTAAGTCATAGCTTACAAAGTTTTAGCAACAATATTATCAAAGAGTTTGCTTTACTGGAACTCCAAGAAGGTGTCATGCCGATATATCAATTAAAAACAAAGAACCAAATGGTATCTTTGAACAACTTTAACATTATAATAACTTTAAAAGTTCAATTAAACCCTCAATTAGTTTTCATAAATTAATTTTAGACATAAACATTAACTCTTTAAATTCATTTAAGTATTAAGTTCAAATATAATTCTTATCCAATTAACAACGTTTAAAATTCTAATCAAGTTAACTTTAATATTTATCTTTATAAACTTTAATCCAAAACAATTAAACATTATCCTTTTATTATATTAAATCTATTACTCGAAACTATTTTAAAAGTTACTTTACAAAATAAACTTTAATTCAAATGAAATACAAACTACGTACATTCTTTTAATTTACTTTAAATTTTTAATACGATTTAACTATTACGGCAATATCGACAAACAACGATAAAAATGTTCCAGCATGTTATCTAATTCTGAGCAACACTGCCTCAACCGAAAAGAATAGCAAATACCGGACAACTTCAATTGAATATGAACTTGTTTTAATACGACATCACTGAACAGGGATAAGTTCACCTCCTGTCATTCCTAATACCCGTTTAAATAGGTCAGCAGTCCTGCAACAATCTCTCCTATATTCAACATAAAGATAAGCCTTACCGGTTTAAAAGCATTCCATTTTAAAACAAGAAAACAGCTTTCGTTTCCACCTCCCCCATCCATCACATGTTTGAAATACTCAATTAATGAAAATCACCATCTTCATTCCAGCAGCTGACTTCAATATGAAAATTAAGATTCGATGTAAAACAAACTAAATGTCGACCACATCATATTTTATAAACTCGAACCAAACACCTTAATTCTTTATGATATTCTGCACTTCACTGGAAAGCATCACCAAATTACTTCTCAAATAACAAACGCTCGTTTCCGTCCTGGCCAGAGAAAAACAATAACTTATTGAAAGCGATGCAACATCATACCGACACACCCCCATATCGACCAACTAATACGAGCGACAGGCATCTTTAAATACCTACTATCTCTCTCCAACTTCGTCTACTACGCAACATGGAAGTGGGGAACGCCGCCCTCTAGGGGATTATGCAGCGAGCGGCTCTCGGCCGAAACGTACGTGTCATGGACAGATACCGCCATCTATTGGCGTACCTCGGTACTGCCGTGAAGCGAAACGGAAATTCGAGAATGAAGCATGAGGGAAAAAACTACCAGCCTGTTTGTTCACAATTTGAATATGGTGAGCGATGGAACGTGATGCATAAATGGTTTAACTCTCTAAATAATTTAGTTAAAAAAATAGATGAGGTGAGAATTGGTAATTAATAATATTCACTTTAAAACCCTTTTCCAAATATTTATTTATTTAAAGTAATAAGACCAATAATGTTATGACATATGGCTACATTGGCATAACACTACTGATATTTAGTATCGCGCTACTCGCTACACTACACTTTTTTTAATGTAGCGCGCTACACTACAAACTACTAAACTAAGTAGCGGCTACTGTAGTTTCGCTACTTGTAGCGCGCTACTTCCGAGCCCTGACTTTACTTAACAAAAATGCTTAAACTATATATTTATGTTAATATTAATGTCATATTAATCATGTATATATATATATAATAATTAATATTTTAATTATTAATAGAGATGGAAAGTTTATCTTATGTAGTAGTAGTTCATACATAAATCTACATTACGATATGTGGTGGACAGTAAGGAAAATATTTATTTTGAATTTCTAAATTTTATAATGCACTTAAATGAATGGTTGTGCCAACTGCCAACTCTTCATCACTAGAAAGATTATTTTCCATGTTTGATTTCAACCAAAATAAACTATGAAATCATCTTAGCTTAAAGCAACAATACTTTTAATCATTTTTTGAGTTCTAAATAAAAATTTCAAATTCTTATTTTCCTTAATGTGATTTAGTTTACTTCACTTTTTATATATAAAAAGATATGTATTAAAAATATTTCAATACTTACTTATGGTAATTGCTTATCTTTATAATTCAACAGCACATTTTTTTTTTAAGTAATGAAGGAAAGTATAATACTAAGTAACATACTTCCAAATGTTGTATTAAATTTTGTTAAATGTTATTTTGACAAACCCTTCCAAATATTGAACTAAAATACATTATAGTATTTATCATTTTACAAAATTAATTTTAACTTTTTCTCTCATTCAAAATTAATTTTGACCAGGACGGTTAAAACAAATTAGTTTCAAAAAGCCCTCGATATTTATCAAATCAAGTTGTTATTTTTACACAGAATGTAATTGCTGCGATTATATGTATTCGGCTTAGATGTACCATTCGCCCTTAGTCTGCCATCTTTTTTTTTATTATTATTATTTATTAAACTTTTAGTATTAAATATAAATAAATTAGTCAATTAAATTAAAAAATGCATTTATAATAAGCAAATATGGATGATAATTATTTTAGAAATGAGAAACAAAACAAATGTGTTTTGATTTAAAAAACAAGATGACGGACTGAGGACGAATGGTACACCTGTTCCCCAGTTTAAATTTTTGTTACAGTAATTCATCCAGTAGATTATAACTTTATCCTCGAAGCTAACTATTATTTCTTTTCCTGCAGTTATATTAGAAAATATAAGAAAACATATAATTTTGTAATTCAATCTATCAGAACTTTGTCTGTGCATACTAGTAAAATGATAATTAAAACCATGTTTAAAAAACAAGATGGCAGGCCGCAAGCGAATAAGATAGCTTTTCCAAAATTCTTTCATACAAATGCCCGTCTCTCACCAAATTTTCAATATACAGTAGAGGGCCAGAAATCCGCACTGTTTGGGAGAGGACATTGTGCGGATTTCGGGATTTTAGGCCATTGAAAAGAAAATAATAATAATAAAGATTAAAAATAAATAAATAAAAACATTAATAGCAATAAAATATTAGATTATTAAGTTATTTTATTATGAATGAAAAAAAAATTGAAAACAATATAAACAAAACAACTTATTTTTTGAGCTTTGAAAACATTTGATCAATACTAGTTGTCTGTTTCAAAATTTTAGATTATTCTAATTTAAGTTTTTTTTTGCAAGTTATAAATAGTCATTAATTCCTATTCAGTAACACATTTTTGTTGTTTTAAGAAATTAAGATATTTTTCCCCCAAATTCAAACCCTCTTCAAATTGAACTTTTTCAGAATTTTCCAACTCATCTTCATCATCATCAGAATTGCTTTTGGGTGGATTTAAAACACTGTCAACAATTTCATCATCAGTCATTTGATACTGTTCTTTAAGTTCATCCGAATTAGACATCCAGTCTATAATCTCATTTTCATCAAATATGTTGTCATTTTTTGAAACAGCTTTTGCAAACAACAACAGTTCTTTTGCTTTTTCTTTTATTGGATCGAGATTAAATCCAGCAAATTCCTTATCAATTTCATTATCAATAAACAGGAAGTTTGGCCATATACTATGCTATGCATTAGTTAATGTTTATTGAGAAACAAGATTCCATGATTCAGCCACCAGATTGACACAGTCCATGATATTGAAATGTTTTTTATACTCTGGAAAATCTGTCTGGTTTCCGTCATCGATGAGAATGTTCTGAATCGATCATTCACTTTGGAATGACGTCATCATTTCTTTAACTTCGTTCTTTTAGTGCCACGGAAGAAAGATGAAGATGTTTAATGTTTACATCTGCAAGCTTGTGCGGATTTGTGGCGCTCTACTGTATATCCATTTATTAATTGCAGTATACTGTTTCTACATTTTTTCTAGTTTTAACATTATTAATAAATCATTAACAGTATCAGTGGGTAAACAGTTACATGTATAATTTTTTATTAAATTTAACTGACTGAATCGAACTTGCGACATGTACCCCTATCTCTTTCACTCTTTTCAAAAGTGGATGATCAGTACCATATGCGACTGGGAAAAAATAACAGTACTTTTATTTTAGCCGAGCACCAGTAATATATATACACACGTGTGTGTGTATATGTATGTATATCACTGACGTCTGGCTAACGCAAAAGTACCAAAAAAAAATGGAGCTTTTAAAGTTAAACAAAAAAAAATGTTAAAAAAAAGCTAGGCATCAAATTTGATGACTGGGGATAATTTTGTAGTCATCAAGTGCAATATTTAATTGCATTTGACGATCTTTATTCTCCGTTTGCGATGATCTTGGAGAAGTCATAACTGCAAATTTGGCATAATCAGAATTATGGGATCTGTCATAACAAAGAAGTACCATTGTTTTTTAAGGATTAAAAATACTGTTTTAAAACAGATGGTTTTTGTTTTTCAAAGTTAGAAATAAGAAAAAAACGAAATAACTTCATCGCTGTGTATAACTTTTTTCTTATTTATATTATGTTTGCTAAAATTAACGTGTATAACTAAAAAATTTTAAATATTTTTTTTTTTTTTTTTTTTTTTTTTTTTATGTTCTGATACCACTGAGAAAAACATGTCAAACAATGGAAGTAAGTTAATTTTATGTGTTAAAGTTGATATAATACATTTTTATAGATTTAGCTATGTTTAAAAAAAATAAGCATGATTGGCTTGTAAAGCAGGGCTGGGTTTCTGCCGTGCCAGTGGAGGAAAGTGGTTTTAACCGGCAGAAACTTGCAACAATTGGCATAAACACATTTCGTGACACAAACTGAGATTTTTTTTAGTAGTATTAAATTCCTTAAATACACATTATTCAGGATAAATAACAAATGAAATACTGTGGATAGTTTTAATCCCCGTGGCAGAAACACGGCGACATGGTCGCGGACACAGAAAATCTCTTGCGGACAGTTTTTGTCTGTACTAATGAAATCAATTAAAAAAAATTGTCCGCAACTTTCGGACACTTTTGTCCGCAACTGTCGGACACTTTTTGTCCGCAATTGTCGGACATTTTTTGTCTGCACTAACGAAATTTTTTAGTGCAGACCAAAACTTTCGGACAAGTTTTTACCTTGGCAGTACGCAGCCTTAAGCACCTGTTCTGATCCGGACACCAAATTCCCGCCTCTAAATTCATTCCTGTTTTCTTCTGCACATTACGAGAGCTCACGAGACAATACGAGCTCTGCGTTCTGCGGCCGCTAAGTTCAACTGTCATTGCGAAGAACACGTGCTTAGAATGGCGTCCCGGGATAAAGTTTTATGTGCTGTGTGTGATTCTGAAATGGTAAAAAAAAACTTGAGCACACATTTTCAAAGACGCCATCCTGGTCAAAGTATTGACTGGAAATTACCCTGGGCTAAAAATTTTGGAAATATATTTTAAAAAGCGGAAGATTCTAATCCCAAGAAAGAACAAATCAGCTCTGAAGTTGATGAGTATCACGATCAGGAAAATATCTTGGAAAGTAATAAGAACAATGAAAACCAGAATATTGCTGAAAGCAACAATGAAGATATATCGCTAAAAGATTGCTTTGATGATCAAGCTGTGAAACGAGCCAGATATGACGATGAAAAGTCTGCAACTCTAACTGATGTTCTACAAGCAGTAAAAAGTAAGTGTTACATAATTTATATTTACTTATTGTTAGTATACAGTACGGGACCTCAAACGATCGTTCCAGATTTCAGGTCCTCAACCAAAATAAACAGAGAAAGTATTAAATACAAAAAGTAGTTTATTTGATTGCTTACCATAAAATTTCGAAATAAACCACCCTCCTTTTGACATCATAAAATACTGGCAAAAGTGAGGAGAGGCTTATAAACGGAATTTTCTTAACTCTTCATATTAATGTCTATTAACAGAAATTAATTGGTACACGATAAAGTATATTCCGTAAATATTTAAAATGAAATGTTCTAAGAAAGTTTTAAAATTTAAAAAGATAAATAAAAACAAGAGATAAACTATTCAAATTCTTCTCTTTTCGTATAAAAAGGTCTCTCTAAATGTGTTAAGTTTGCATTGTTTGATCGCGAGAAAAAGAAATTATTAAGCTGTAAGCATTTAGAAAAAAAAAAAAAATGAAAAGCAAAACCCGTTTTTTCTTACTATCAAAATAATAATAAATAATAGTTGATACGTGTCTGTTGTAGGCTGTGTAAAATATTTTTATTAAAATATAATAATTTATTTGAAAATTAGGGCATCCATAAAAAACTCATCACAGAGTAATAGCAAAGAAAAATGAGATATACATATATCTGCCGTTTGTTTTGTTTATTTAAATGCTTTGTTTATTCAAGCATTTAAGTTGAAAGTCAAGTAGAGTATATTTAAATAAAAATAATGTAAATATATTCATGAAATATTTTTGTTGAAACTTTCTTTTTTCATATTAAACATTATCAATGGAAAGCTTATCTCATTAGCGTCCCTTCCGAGTTCTTTGATCTAAACAAACAAACCACAAGTTATCAGCTTCTTTTTGAAGTGAAAACTTCTTTAGGCGCGGCGCGTTGGGCATTTTTTGAGATGGGAAAAAACCATTGAATTCGCGACACTGTTACCGACACCGGTACTTTTCGGTTAGCCGGGCGCCAGTAATATATATACATGTATATATACACGCACACATATATCTACACATATCTACAGATACATATATATACATACACATATATATGCATATATGGATGTATATATATACAAATTTATGTATATACATATGTATTTATATAGGTACATATATCACTGGCGCCCGGCTAACCGAAAAGTACCCCGACACATCTGTATATTTGGCGACGATTCTGCAATAGCTGGTTCAGGTAAGCAACCATAGATTTGCTTAAATTAATACCTCACTTTGACAGCAAAAGTGATATTAGTCTCTATTTAGCATTATTTGAAAGACAAATTTCTCGAATGAATATAATAAAATAAAATTGGGTCACACATTTGTTAAGTTTAATTCCGTTAGAAATCGCCAATATTATAGCTAGAGAGCCAGAAACATTGGCGAACAATTACGATTATGTAAAATATTTACTTCTTAAACGCTTCAAAATGACGCCAGAAGAATTTAGGCAGAAATTAATGTCACATAAAAAAGAATCTTCAGCCACTTGGCGCGATTTAGCATTTGAATTAAGAAATCATTTGGAAGAATGGATTAGCGGTCTTAAATAATCTGATTTTGAATCCTTAAAAGAACTAATAGTAGTAGATCAAATTAAGAAAAGGTTACCTATAGAATGAAAGAACATTTTATTGATGATCTTCCAAAAATTAAAAATGTAGACGTATTAGTAAGTAAACTAGACGATTATGATGCAGCGAGACGTAATGTTAAAACCATGAATAGAATTTCACACCACTTTGAACATAGAAAACCCGAAGTAAGTAAAAATGAAAATTCACAATCTTTCTTCCATACCCAATACCAAAACAAAAGAAATAAATCTCAAATTAGGTGTTTTAGATAGATGCAACTCTCAAGGCCACATAGCGTCTCAGTGTAATAATAGCAATAACGGTCAAACTAATGAGTTCGGTCAAGACTCTACCGAAAACTATCGAAATTATAATCGCCAAAATCATAATCCTAAAGCCGATGTACAGGAAAAAGCTAACATTGCTACAATTCGAATCAGAAATAAGTCTAAACCTAATGGAATGGGTAAAATAATTAATAAGGCAAAGAAGCAAATCTATTGTTTGATACAGACAGCTATATTTCTTTATTCAGTTACGAATGTTATGTCATATTGGGTCGCCAAATTTGTCTTCTGTTGATATCTTAATAACTGACATTGGCGGAGAAACTGTAAATCTAATTGGATATTTTGTGTATGAAATACATGTCGATGGGTTTCTTATATCAACGAAATTTTATATTTCAAAATCTCTCGCATACGAAATTGTAATAGGGCAAGAAGTGAACAGCAAACTAAAGTTGGCGATAGATGAAGAGGGAATTAAAATTGTTGGCGAGCGCAATACTTTTCAAGTAGGTTGCATACCTGCCAACATGTCAATTCAGAAAACCTTACAATTTTCCCGACGTATTTCATTGTGCATCTTTAAAAATATATACGTAGTGTTTACGAAGGCATCTGGTAAGGTAATATATGGTTTGATACAAAATTTACTGATAAATACAAAAATATTAAACAAGTAATTGTTTAAGTTTAAAAAAAAGTAAAAGACACAACCCAAATAATATTAGCACTGATAATTATCTTTAATATACTTTAAATAGGCTGGCTTTATCCAATAATTTTTTGTCAAATATTTCTTCATAGCAATCTTTTCACATGCTTTTAAGTATTAAAATATTTTAATACTTAAAAAAGCAATTATATTAAAATATTTTATAAGTAAAAAAAAAAAAAAAAAATCTAATAAATTTCTAATCAAAAAAAGTCTCAAAACTGCAATTTTAATTTTGCATTCAGCTTTGCTGCGAGAAAATTTTAAAATACAAAGCATGACTAAAAATTCTCTGGCATAGAATAACGTGTTGTGAATTACTACTTGATTGCTGTGACGTACCATATTGCTAATCTCTCTCATCTTTGTAACAAACACAATGTGTGCATCAGTTTAATTCTTTTACTAAATGAGTAACATATTTGAATAATCATTTCAAGTTTTACCAAAAAACCTTACAATCTTACCTATCATCCTTACAACCTTACAATTTGACCTAAATCCTTACATTGTAAGGCTAAACCTTACAAGTTGGCAGGTATGAGGTTGCCTTAAAGTTGTAAATAATTCCGATAAAAAATTAAATTATGTTGCCAATTCATACAATGAAGCGAAAGTATCAAAAGGAAATAGTTCACGTGCAGAAAACGAAATGATTGGTATTATGAATAAAAATAATTCAGAAAATTATTTCAAGATCAATTTAGCACGCATGGTGAAAACAGATAAAAGTGACTCAACTCATGAGACCAAATCAAAAGATGAAAATGAAATAACAAAACACGGAAAATATTATAATTTAACGAGCACGAGAAAAAAAAAAATACAGAAGTAATATAAAAAGAAAAAATGAAAATAATGAAATATTTCAATTTATAATATAATATTATAATGTACAATAGCACATTAAATGAAAATTGTAATATAATTTTTGTGGTAGTAGTTTATAATAATGAATAAACACTGAATATGATGATAATGTTCACAATGAAATACACTGAACATTAAAAAACATAACGAAAAAATATCAGAATGCAGCCATAATAACATTTTGAATATATTATTTTATAAATTAAATTTCAATTTTTCCAATTCGGAAAAATACCCCTTCGGAAAAAACCCGGGTTTTTTTTCCGAGCATTCCCATCTCTAATCACGCGTATTACAAGTTGAGAAATAACTTTACAGAAATCCCCATATTGGATCTCCAACTGAAAAACGCACAATATTTCAATTTATATCACCTGTTTAAATGAAGTAATCTGACCTAATGCTCCAAACTTAAAATAACACGCTTCCGTCAAAGCTAGTATAGAAATAAACAAAGGCAAAAAATAAATAAATTAATAAACTTACGGAAATTACAATACGAGAAGTTCACACGCAACAATAACAACTTATTTTCAGCTACTACAAAATACTTTTTGTGCAAACAAAAGAATAATTTAAGAGCTATACGCTAGCACTTAGTATTTGCTGCTCCTTTATATTCTTCAAAACAACGTGCTTTATTTCATTCATGGAGATGGAGATATTTGATTTTTGATATTATCCGGTCAGTGCTGCCAATTTAAAATTAAAATTTGCTTTTTACCCTCCGACCAGTGAGCATATTCGCAGTTCCGAACGATATGGCACAAGGCGCATCCAGCCGCAACTAACTAGAGAAGTTGGACGCATAATTTCCCTGTCGCATATAAGCAAAACATACATTGATTCATGTACAGAGAAAAATAGACCAATCAAAATGGCGCTCTGGCGTTTCAAAACTCCGCCTCTTGCTTCGATGGTGTGTGGCGTGGCATGAACCTCTATATAGGTTCATGTGGCGTGGCATGGAATGTTGGTTAGAAGTTAAAACTAATGTTGATGTCACTACTGTACCACTTGCACTTCATTTGTTTTCTTTGCCAAAAATTTTGTGAGATCTGATATAAAGCTGTAATTAATTACAAATATTTTCAGTCTCAATAAAATCTGGTAGCTGCAGAAACCTGAATAACATTAGGGCAATTAAATTTTGCCCAAATTCTTAAACAAGTTGTTCAGCATCGATAATCAATCTGCATTAGTGTTGAATGTTTATGAAATATTAGAATAAGATTATTTCAATATTAATACATTTCAAATGTAAAGTATTATATTTTCTTGGAAATAACAGTATCAAATTATAAGGTCAGTATATGTTTAACTCATGAATTCACAAACAACGTCTTTAATCAAAACAACTCAATCTTAAATTTAGTCTTTAAATTATGTTATTTTAAAATTTTATCTATGATGCTTCTCATACTGTGATTAATTACAGTGATTGCCTTTATTATTCACTTACAGTTTATTAAATAATAACTTTTGTTTATTCAGATAACCTCACTCTAGTACTACATCAAATGTTTCACTAAAGTCTTTTTTTTTTTTATGCCCAAATTAGAATAATAAAAATAATTTAAAATACCTAAGGAGTGCTTATTTAATTTTAAAATAATGTAAACTAACAATTGCAGAATTCTGGCAAACATGAGCTTCATTTTTACAGATTTTCTTGTTATAATAGAAATTTAGAATGATCTACATATTTTTTTTTTAATGTTAAACCATTAATATGTAATAAAATGCTTCATTTTTAGCTGATTATGTCAGGTGTGGGTGTTTTTCAGGTAACATGGTTATTTTTTGGAAAAGTGTTTTTTTTTTTTTTTTTTAATTCTTGCTTAATTGGCTGCTATTTTGTAATAAAGTAATAAAATGAAAAATGCTCAACATTAAAATCTTAGTCAGAACAAGCTGTGAAAATTTAGCCATGCTTAATTTTTTCTGAGAAAATTTCAAAAAATGGGTTTTTTTTTAGAGGACAGCACAATATGTGTTTGTCTTCTGATTTCTACTCTTTATGCACCTGTCAAACAACTAAATTTGCACTTTAAAGTGTTTTCTTTTTTAATTTTTGTAAATTAATTTATTATATTCTTAATTATTATTATATTTTAATTTAAACTGAACTTTATAACTTAAACTGAAGACCTAATTGGAACAAAATATTTTTTTATACACATTCTTATTAGTACCGAATTCAGAATGCAATGATATTCAAAAAGTATAGTATAAGATTATAAATTATGGATGCTTATCAAATCTCGAGGGGATCGGATATGATGGCCCGGTGAACTCTTGTGATTGCTTAGAGCCTTCATAAATGATTGCCTTTGCATTACGGGTAGTTCACCAGGAAAATGTAAGCAGTGTGAAAATGGGACCTGTTTATAATGGAATGTTACCTGCTTAAAGTGGAGAATTTCATGGTCGAGTGAAAGGAAGAAATGCTGATGTGGAAGCTTGCCTAAAATAGTACTTTTCTTCTGGTCCCACTCAGGAAATTCTGTTATTTGGCAATTATCTATAATTTATAAACTTATAGTTCTGTGTTTTTGAAGTTTGATGTATTTTGAATTTACAAATTGGAAATAGTAAACATTTAAAATTTTAGACATGAAAAAAAATGTTAATTTTTGAAAAATAAATTTTATTAATTGCAGAAATTTAAAATAGGTGCAAATTGGATATTTTTTTATTCTTTACAGCTTCATTTCCTTGGCTATTTATAATATTTGGCTAGAATTCACACTTTATTTTGTCTGAGTTTTATCAAGGTTGCTATATAAATTAAATACAGTCAAACCTCGTTAACACGAACACGCTTAACGCGAATTACTTTTAGCACAAACTGTTTCTGATTGCCCCGTCCAGTTGTATGTAATGTATTTAAGTTGGATAACACGAACAAAAAAAGTTTCCCCTTGAGTGTTCGCGTTAACGAGGTTCAACTGTATTATCAAATTTTACCCCTCAAAAGTAAAAAATAATGCAGTATTAATTTTCGTAAAGAATGTTTGGTTTCTGCATCAAAAATAAATCTTTTCTGAATGAAATCGGAACCAGTATATGTTTTGGGTACTTTTTAGGTGCGTTCGTAATTATATAAATACGTAGCACCTATAGTCGTCGCTTGGTCCGTCCGTCTGTCTGTCTGTCCGCATATAACAACGCAAAAACTACCCAACCAAATGGTTTGCAATTTAAAATATATTATCTTTGCAGAATTTTGTCGAGACATTTCAAATTTTATTAAAATCGAATCAAAACTTTAGGAGATATTAATAAAAATATTTATTAAGAAATTTGATTTTTTTTTTTTAAATCGGTGCTTTTTTGTTATAGGAGCTTCCGATGGATGTTAAATCGTCAAGCGACCGAGATACTTATTTTATTACAGAAATTAATCTGCAGACGATATAATTCATTTCACAGAATTAAAAATCATCAAGATCTGAATATTTATATAACTAGCTGATACATATATATCTGAATATTTATATAACTAATTAAGATATTTGTATGAACAGTGTCATAAAATATATACTTAACTAGCTGTTTAACCCATTCTACGCACGGGATATCATGAATTTAATTCTAAAACGTGCGTACGAACGCACCTCGTTTGTAACGTTTGACGTACAATTTCCAACTTGTTATGTTAACCAGGTGCAATCTCATCGATAGCAGCTTTACCTTTTCACTGTCTAAATTAGAAACGGTGCTTTGATGTTAATATAAAATGCTTGGTTTACTAATGCTCAAATGACTTGTTCAATAATGTGAAACTTTCTGACACAATTTCTGATGCATTTTTTAACACAAAGGCATGAAATTGGCAACCTTGACTTTTGGAGCGATTTGTAATCTAAATGAAATTTTCATATTTTGATAATTAGATTACTTATCGAGTTATAAATGATTCTGGTCATGTGACGACCCGTTTTTCTTCTTTCATGTGCTGCAAAATCAGAATTTGGTTTAAAATGCCGACTTGAAGTATTTTTGCCGTATTTTTGAAAGATCTGCCTTTATCAAAAAATGCAAAACATGTTTTGATTACAAAGTTTCTGAATAAAAACACTTACCAATTTCATGCCTTTCAGAACAAAAATAAATTTAAAAATATGTCATAAAGTAGGCAGTTTGGATTTGAGAACAGAAGGAAAAATCCTTTTTTTAATCGAATGTTAAATTGATAATTTTTATTATTTATGACACATTTTTTACATTTCAGAACATCTTCTCCCAATATCTCCTGTGTCATCTGCTCAATCTTCATTTCTACCTGATGATAATTATTAATATGTTTTAAATATTATTACGATTATTTTAACAGAGCGACATACTGAAATATAAATTAAAACTTTAGTACTCATTTTTAAAAACAGATGGTGACACCAGACATCTATAATCCAGACTCTATAAATTTGTTCCAAAACTAAATAAAAAAAATTGTATTTTTTTAATATTATTATTTGTAAATAAATCATTTAAAGTTATTCATTTATCATTAAAAACTTGATAAATCACAATAGTTATATTATTTTAGGAAGTAAATTGAATTTAAAAAATCCTATGAATGTCATTGCTTATTTATGCAATGACATAATTATTTTGACAATGAAGTGGAAAAAAAAAACTTTGGCACAGATGTCATATATGCACCAGATTGGCACGATTTGGCAAAAACTTTGATTTTGAATATTAGTTACAAATAGCATGTGATTTTTTATTTCAATATAAAAATAAAATAACGTAATAAATGAAGTAGCTTCTATTATTTAAAAAAATGAAATAAAAATAAATGTATGACAGTTTGATATAAATAAATATTGATATACATAATAAAAACAATTTATAGAATTAAAATAAAAGTAAATAAACAGCAATATAAACAAAATAACCGGGTTACCATGTGAGGCATAAAATTGCCATTTTATTGGAATCGTGCCAATGTGGTGCGTATATGACATCTGTGCCAAAACTTTTGATGAAGGTTTTGCATTAGGCCAGAAAAAGTTTTTTTTTCCTTAGAGCAACAAAGTTTTGTTACTTGGCAAACACCTATGACTATTGATAGATTGCCAGATAGAATTCATCAACAGAAACCAAATGTCTTAAAGCTGACCTGATATGTGTAAACAATGCGTTTAACCCTCTGAGAGTCTGAGGGCTTTCCTGCATTTTCATAAAAATAGTTGTAAAACTTGAAATAATTTAAATTTTCTTTCCCTGTTTGTTTCTAAAATACATTTCATATCTCTATTTTACTATCTTAAAATACAATTTTGTTAAAAATATGTTTGTCTAGAGCCGATTTAAGTTGTTTTGGGGAAACGGAAAAATACAACAAATCACTTAGTTTGATAAAATGGTTTATTTTTCTTTAAATAATAAAATATTATTATTATTATTTAAACTAATTCTTACCTTATTTAAAAGTTTAAATGCAAAATTTATTTATTTTAAAGATTAAACAATCTATACTGGTTGGAATTAGGAATTTTAAAAATTGTAAACAAAGATTAAATAGCCATGGCCTGTAATCTGCAAAAAGTCTCAAATCCGTACAACACTTGGAACCAAGCTATGAGGATTAGTAGTCTTCTACTGTAATATAACACTGATATGTTTATTTCAAAGGGTGTCATACCTTGTATTCATTTAAAACAGCAAGAACTGAATTTGACTGGAAATTTTCTTTTAAAATTTCTGAAAAGTAATTTTACAGAGGTTTCCCTATTTTGGCAAGTATATCATCTGTTAGAATTATATCTGGGAGCACGGCAGTGCGTCCACCAAGTTCACAATTAGTTTCAAATTTATATGGATCCGTAAAGTGGACCAGTGTGCCCCAGAAGTGGGGCACACTGATCCACAAATCGGGGCACAGTAGACCGCTATTAGGTATTATCTGAAATACAATATAAATCTATTTTTCATTAGTCTAATTCTTTTTTATTTCCCCTTCACCCGCAAAATAACATAGTAATATAAATTTACAAGTAACATTTTGAACAAAAGCAAAACAAAAAAATTAATTATATTATGAAAATAATAACAGATTACTACAGGAACAATTGCAATTTAGTTGAAGTTATTACTTAAGTACAAAAAAATCAGCGCACATTAAAATTTGCAAATGAAATTCTAAAATACTTATGAGTAAGATAGAGCCTGGAATACTTTTGGGTCTGGAAGCAACATTATGAAATCATTGACATCAACAACAGATTCATCTACAGTTTCAGGAAAAATAAACTGATTTCCATTCAATTTGCGTCTCATAAATCTTACTTGAATAGAATCATCACCAATTAGACTACAGTTATATTTATCAAAGGCAACTAAACAAAATATTTCTTACTATGTTAAATAAATTGTTATTTTTGTTTGTTTACTTTATTTTACAGTTAAATAACTACTTTTAAACAATATTTCTTTATAGAAAATTATAGAAAGAGCAATTATTAAATATTTTGAACATTCTGCATTACAGGAGCAGAGTGGATTGTGGACCACTGTGCCCCAGGAGTGGGTGGTCCACTGTGCCCCATATTGAAGTTCAATAAATAATCATATTAATATTGTTTATAGCTTTCTTTTAAACATATTAACTTTAAAGTTAAATAAATACAAGTATCTTAGCTTTGCAAAAAAGCTGGTTTATCTTATTTATCTACAACCTTTAATTACTAAAAAAATAAAAATATAATGTTGAAAAATTTTACTTTTAGAAGCTCAAAACAAGCAATCAGGATAAAACAGTTCAATCTGAGCTAAACATATTTTCTGAAGGCTTAATTAATCAGTGCAGTGCTGTTGTCTATTCGAATAGAAGAAAAGCTTAATTTTTTTTTTAAATAAATAAAATATTAGGGGGTGGTCCACTGTGTACCGGTCTCCCCTACTTTTTGCGGCTGAAACATTAAGAGGAACTTGGCACTTTTTTTTTAATAGAAATTTTTTGATGGGATTTTATAGTTTTCTCTGGAATAATGATAAATGTGAAAAAAAAAAATAGTTTCATTTGTTGAAGCAATACAGTAAAAGAATTCTGTGATGATAAATCACAGAATGTGAAGAAAATGTATTGATCTTCTTTCCAAATATTTTAAAGTAATGTTAAGAGTATCATATTTTGCATAGAATTCAATAATTAACTCCACATGTTTCATTTGACCTTATTACAATTTATTGACAATACATCCAAAATCAGTCCATCATGCAAAGTAATTTCTTTCTATATTTATACAAATAATTACTATATTAAAGGCAAAGTATATTGACACTTTCAAATTTAGAAGATAATTTTTTTTTTGAAAGCAAACAGCAAAATATATTTTTTAAATGGATTACATACTGATCATGTAAAAAAAAAAAATTCATAAACTAGCACAAACAAGGGGAGGGGGTAGATAGGATCTATATTAATTTCCATTTATGTAAAAAAAATATAATTTACAGTTAAATAATAATAGTCACATATTTACATGGATAGTTTACATACACATATAACAAATAATTAAACATTAAAATTAAATAAGATTAAATATTTTTTACTATCTAATAATAAAATGTAACAAATATCATTATAAAAAAAAACTGAATATGTATGGTGAAACGCTGAAAAATATACACATATATATATGTGGGAAAAATTATAGAAATAAAACCTATTAATTAGTTTTTTTTTTTTTTTATGAATCGCCTCTCACTTTGGATACAGGCCCGACGACACATAATCACAAGTTTAGCAGGGTAGCCAATTTAATCAGTTTATCGGCTTAATTAATAAAACCACATGGTCTTTTGAACTGATAACTCTTCGGAGATGAGGAATTTCTAATATACTTCTACTCCACTTGCTGCATGAAAACCATCATATATGCAACCATGAAATTCTACTGCCCGTAGCAGGCTTGTCCTCTAATAAAGGATGTTATATTTAAATCACCCGAATGCTGTCATTTTCTGAAAAATGTGACAGACATATATATATATATATATATATATATATATATATATAATATCCTACTTAGCATTTAATTAATGGATTACCAAAATTAATGAAAAATGCAATAATATAAATTTATTGACTAATTAATTACAGTGAAAGAATAGTAATTGTACGAGAAAAAAATTAATTCCAAGTATAGCACTTCAACATGGACTTTGTGGCATATTTTTAAAATTATTATCCCTACATTCTTTTATGTTGAATTAATTTTTATCTAAAAGTGGGGGTATGTAATTTGCATCCTTTTGGTTTCAAGCTCTTTTCGCACAATAAATCCCCTATCTGCCAACAATGAATCTCCTTTTTCGAATGATTCTAAAAGATTTGATTACAAGAAATTATCTCTGTCTGAAACAGTCCCTCCCTATGCATCCAACATGAATGATATTGCACCAGAAGATGCAATACCTATGAGACTCTTAATTGTTTCTATTTTTACAGCAGCTCAAAGTGACTCCTAGGGCCAAAGGGATTTGAATTCAGTGGTTTCTACAATTAGGGCACTCATTCTTAAACAGATGGGGCATATAATTTTGAATTTATTGTTTACTGGACCAAATAATATTTATTATTTTGTTGTAAATTAAGTTGTGTCATCATAAAAATGATATGGGAAATTGTACTTCGGCAGCCTCTAAATATTAGTGCCAACATTTCTTTTATCAGAACGGTTTTTAATCTCACCAAACATAAAATATTTATTTTATAGACAGCGATTTATCATCATCATCACCAGGAAAATTAAAAAATGAAAACATATTTTCAAATGGGATTTCATTAAATCCTATTATAAGAACTTTTAAATCCCTATCTGTAACATATTCACCTGTAAAAAAATAAAATTGAAACTTTTCTTTAAGATACGTATTTTCTTCCCTCAGTTGCTGATTTTTTTTTATAAAGAAGGACAATATAATGCCATCTTCAGTTTGACATTCTTTATCTTCTGTTACAAATGAAAATTGAGCAAATGACACAGGAGATATGGGGAGAGGATGTTCTGAAATGTAAAAAATGTGTCATAAAAAAAATATATCAATTTAGCATTCGATTAAAAAAAGGATGGCTATGATGTCTTTCACTCACACACAAATTTTTTTTTTATCGGTTATAAAAAGGAAAAAAGTCACCAAATTTTGGAGATTTTTCCTTTTAATGGTAACTTGGCTATTGTATTAAGTTATCGGTTTGGTGCGGTCTTGGAAATTGCGCCAATCAAAAAGTCGTCAAACATCGGCACGTGAGTGTAACACATCTGTTCCAAAAGGATTTTTCCCTCTGTTCTCAAATCCAAACTGGCTACTTTATGACATATTTTTTAATTTATTTTTCTTCTGAAAGGCATGAAATTGGCAGGTGTTTTATTCAGAAACTTTGTAATTAAGACACATTTTCCATTTTTTGGTAAAGGCAGAAAATGTGGCAGTGCAGACAGTGCTGGGTTTTTTATCCTAACAAACTCAAGGTCTTTTAGGGGAATGTAGTTTTTTTTTTTTTTTTTTTTTTTTTATGAAATAAAACAGTATTTCATTCGAGTACTTTTTGAAAATAAAAATTCAAAAGTGAAACATTTGTTTACATACAAACATAGGTACATACTTTTATGTTAGCTAGGCACAGGTGATAAATTATCAAATATTGCTCCCATCACCATCATTTGTATCCATTTATTTAATTTAAAATATAAGCCTTTCACTAATTTCATTCAGGATACATAACTTTCATTTACAATACATATATTATATAAATTAGATTTAAAATACATGCATGTCACTAATTTTTTTTAAATACTCCCCCCCCCCCCCCAAAAAAAAAAAAAATAATAATAATAATAATAATAATAATACCAACAACAAACCAAACATTTTATATCAACATCAAAGAACTGTTTCTAATTTAGACACGTGAAAAATTAAAGCTTCTATCGATGAGATTTGCACCTGGTTAACATAAAAGTACCCAAACATATACTGGTTCTGATTTCATTCAGAAAAGATTTATTTTTGATGCAGACACAAAACATCCGGAACTGATGCTTTACACTCACGCAAACATATAAACATAAGTTTGGCGACTTTTTGGTGGGTGCGATTTTCAAGAACGTGCCAAACGAATAACTTAATACAATGGCTAGGTTGCCATTATAAGAAAAAGTCCCCTAAATCTGGCTACTTTTTTCTTTTTTTTAACCGATTATTTTTTTTTTTTTTTCTGCGAGAGTGTAAAGCATCTTAGACAAACATCCTTTACGAAAATTAATACTGCATTATTTTTTACTTTTGAGAGGTAAAATTTGATAATATTTAATTTATATAGTCAACCTTGATAAAACTCAGACAAATAAAGTGTGAATTCTAGCCAAATATGATAAATAGCCAAGGAAATGAAGCTGTAAAGAATAAAAAAATATCCAATTTGCACCTATTTTAAATTTCTGCAATTAATAAAATTTATTTTTCAAAAATTAACATTTTTTTTTTTCTTGTCTAAAATTTTAAATGTTTACTATTTCCAGTTTGTAAATTCAAAATACATCAAACTTCAAAAACACAGAACTATAAGTTTATAAATTATAGATAATTGCCAAATAACAGAATTTCCTGAGTGGGACCAGAAGAAAAGTACCATTTTAGGCAAGCTTCCACATCAGCATTTCTTCCTTTCACTCGGCCATGAAATTCTCCACTTTAAGCAGGTAACATTCCATTATAAACAGGTTCCATTTTCACGCTGCTTACATTTTCCTGGTGAACTACCGCAATGCAAAGGCAATCATTTATGAAGGCTCTAAGCAATCACAAGAGTTCACCGGGCCATCATATCCGATCCCCTCGAGATTTACTTTAATTTGATAAGCATCCATAATTTATAATCTTATACTATACTTTTTGAATCATTCTGAATTCTGTATTAATGAGAATGTATATAAAAAAATATTTTGTTCCAATTAGGTCTTCAGTTTAAGTTATAAAGTTCAGTTTAAATTAAAATATAATAATAATTAAGAATATAATAAATTAATTTACAAAAATTGAAAAAGAAAAAACTAAAGAGCATAAGTGCATAAAGAGCAGAAATAAAAAAACAAACACATAAATGAGGAAAAGGTACAAGGGATCTGAATAAACAAAAGTTGTTATTTAATAAACTGTAAGTGAATAATAACTGCAACCACTGTAATTAATCACAGTAGGAGAAACAACATAGATAAAATTTTAAAATAACATAATTTAAAGACTAAATTTAAGACTGCAGTTGTTTCGATTAAAGATATTGTTTGTGAATTTATGAGTTAAACATATGACCTTATAATTTGATTACATACTGTTATTTCCAAGAAAATATAATACTTTACATTCGAAATGTATTAATATTGAAATAAACTTATTCTAATATTTTATAAACATATAACGCTAATGCAATTGATTATCGATGCTGTGTTGTAAACAACTTGTTTAAGAATTTGGGCAAAATTTAACTGTCCTAATGTTATTCAGGTTTTCGCAGTTACCAGATTTTATTAAAATTGAAAAGCAGCAAGGGCTAATATTTGTTTTAAACCTTGTGTTGGTGCAAGAAATTTTTTTTATTTAAAATAATATTACTTACAACTCATAAACAGAAAAACCGTAATTCGAATACATTATAAACATGTTATATTACCAGCAAACATTTTATTTCAATTTGGTTGAGATGTTCTCACATTCAAACTAGTGTTAGTTTTCATTCCTATTATAGATGAGTTATCATTAATCTTGATCATTTCATTCTTAAAAGAATGGCGTAAATCACCAATGGTAAATATCAATCGATCTTTCATGAGATAATTAATTTGTCAACAAAAGTAAAAATTTCCTTCTCAGGCTAACGAAAGATCAACGTTCCGTACCATGCCATGCCACGCCATACGCCAGCGAAGCAAGGGGCGGAGTTTTGAAACGCTAGAGCGCCAGGTGATTGGTCTATTTTTCTCTGTACATGAATCAATGTATGTTTTGCTAATATGTTCCCTGTCCACCACGCATATAAGCAAAACATACATTGATTCATGTACAGAGAAAAATAGACCAATCACCTGGCGCTCTGGCGTTTCAAAACTCCGCCCCTTGCTTCGCTGGCGTGTGGCGTGGCATGGAACGTTGGTTACAGGCATGGAGATAGAGAGAAGGAGAACAAAGATAATGTTTCTACTTATGGAACTAAAAGCGGTACCTAGTATGGCGGCGTTTCTGTTTTTTTGGGCCTTTGGGGAGTGTAGCGCCCTCTATTTCCGGTTTCGACTGCAACTCTTTACCATGCTCGAAACCAAAATGCAGGAAGTGCAGACGACAATTTGTCATGTTTGACAGGTCACATGATCGGCCTTTGGGAGCACCAGCGCCACGAACTGGGTACTAATTACCGGTCCATGTTCTGATCTTGAAAGCCTATCTTCACTGTTCTCCTTCTTATTTCTATCTCCATGGTTACAGGTTAGAACTGAGGCGTGGATACAGCGGAAACGGTCGTAGCTGTCACAGTCGCAGGTCTGCGACGGTCGCAAATCTGAAATTTGCGACCGGCAAAAAAACTGTGATACAGCGGAAACCAAAGACATTTAAGATACACAGACTGGCAATACCCATTCAAAAGCCATCAGCCATCACTGAGCTATATATAACATACTAATATTTATGACTAATATCATAACTGAGCTATATAGAATATTATTCTATATAGCTCAGTGAGCTGGACATAGTAAGAGAAGCGTCATGAATGGCAACCGCCCCTGATTCGTCCAAAGCCAACGCCCCCCTAGAGATAATGCCTCAGGACTGGCAACACTGGATTGAATGACGTATTTGCAGATCGGCCATTCGCCCTTCCCTCCTTTGTGCTGCAGCATAAGGAGACGGAGAGTAATTTGAGCTGCATTTTCACTGGTCGACCCAACTACCTAAAAAACCCAGCGACCCAAGACCTTAACCTAAGAGCGTTTTCACTGGTTACAGGGAAGCACTAGCGCTAACCAATCATGAACAAGGTTTTACTGCGCAAGCGTCATATTTACGGATCGATATCAGCTGTGAATGATTATAAACATAAACAAATAATTATTTGTTGTCCTTGTCTTGTTAATAACAAATGTTTTGCGTGGAAATAATCCAAAGTTTTGGCTAGTTTTCGCTATTAAAGGGTCTTAAATAATGCCACACAAAAATATTAATCTTCCGTTAATAAATCAATGATAACTATTAATTTTTTTGTGGTTTCAAAAAATAAAACATTATATATTTTTTAATAATGACGATCGTAAATCATAAGATTTCGAAGTCACTCAGAAATACAGTGAAAGCTCATTTTATCTGAGAATAATTTTTATTGCATATGACTTGTATATCTAAAATTATATTTCTGCTTTTCACAAGTTAAATTAAAAGTCTAAATATGTCTTTGATATTTACTTCAGTGCTATATACAATTTATTTGTACATGCATATATCATTTTGTGCCAGTGCAGTTATACTTTTGAAACAAATAGTAATATTTATCATTTATTTGAAAACACCTTTCAGGATTGTCATTATACATGAGGCTTCTCCAAGGTACATGCTAATAGCATGTATCAGTTGATCACACTGGCAGCTAGTTTTATCATGTAATCACTACAATGTAAAATTATAAAATGTAGTTACATCTACTTTTTGTGACACCCCCAACCCCTCCCCACAAAAAAAAAAGAAGTCTTCACAGTAAAATGCAAATTAAATGTATTTAAAATTGTAAATTTTACTGTATGATTGATTTCACATCAAAGTTTGATGCAGATTTTTTCCCCCATCTCTCTCATGGGTATTTTTTTTTAAGTTATGTTTTGAGAAAAATAAAATGATGTAACAAAAAGTCAAATCCAGTTACTCTTAAATTCAAACTGATATATATATATATGAGCTTATTTTGTTTGCAAATTACACATTTTAAATCCCAACATTTTTTTTTTCTTTTTTTAATGTAAAGTGTTCACTTTTATAAAAAAAATAATTTTGTGAAGGTGCTTCTTTTATTAAGAATAATTTTGTGAAGTAGTCCCAATTTTTTGTCAGAAGCAAACACTGATTTTTCAAATAGATCACAAAAAAAGGTACTTTTATGTTAGCTGGGCTAATATTATATTATCTTGCAAATATCTTTTTTTCCCCTCCAACTATAGCACCGTTTATTTTTCACTTGCTTAGATTAGAAACAATGGCTTGATGTTGAAATAAAATATTTTGGTTTTTTGTATTCATTTATTATTCTTCTTCTTTTAAATAAATGTACTTATTTAAAGTACATTTATTTAAAAGAATAATAATAATAAATGAATTATGAATATGTGTATTTTAAATGAAAAATTCATATTTTAAATAAAATGAATGATAAGTCTATATTTCAAAAGAAATTAATAGAATACGAATAATGGTAATAACAACAATATTTAACGATTAATCTCATGTGCTAGGCTGACATAAAGCCAACATTGCATTTGGCAAAGATTCAGATTTTTTGTTGTGATAGTTCGTTAAATTTAAATAGTTTTACATCAATGTTTTTTAAAATGTATATACAAAAATACTTTAAAATGTGAAAAAATAGGACAGGTATATGAATTTTTATGCAATATTGCTTAAATAAATGCATAATTTAGATAAAAGAAATTAATATGAATAATGAATTTAGTCATTTTCGGTGGCATGGATGCCATAAATGGTGGTTTATCGCTCTTTTCTAGCGATCGTGAATTCACTGTGAAAGAGTTACATTGGCGATATGTTTATGGTGGTTTATCGCTCTTTTGTAGCGATCGTGAAAAAGCTACATTGGCGATATGTTTTTGTTTATTTTGTAATTACGATTAATAATGAAGGGGCAGATATTTGTATCAATCACACAAGTCAGATGTATGTTCCCAATAAAAAAAATAATAACGAAGGCTTCTCTTAGTATTTGATTAATCTAAATTGTTTAAAAATCAATACTAAAAGTTATACAGAAGAGTAAACAATATTTAATTTGTTCCTAAATGTAAACTTAATATGTCATTTATTTGTATTGTTTTATTTATAACATATTATTTCTTTCGTTTAGATTTTTCACTTGAAAGTTAAATCAGATTTTTTAAATTAATTATCTTTACCAAACTTAATAAGCTTAAAAAAAGATTGTTATAAAAATAACAATGTTAATAAACTTAAATTGTTGAACTTGCATTTATATTATATTAAGCTTAACTATTTACATTAAACTTTTTCTCCTCATCGTTCAAAATATCTTAAACTGTTTAATTGTAAAATTTAAAAATAAAGTACAGTTGGAAATTTTAAATTAATAATCAAAATAACTGTTGAAGATTTCAATTACAAATAATATGAGGTTGTGAATCAATATTTTATTTTCAATATTGTCACAATAAAAAATAATTTAGACTAATGAAAAAAAAAATCACTCATTTACATGAAACTATTCCAACGTTCTACTACCAACAACAAATTATAGCGTAAACATTAAAATTTCAAGAATTAGGGATATTACATCAAATATGCTTCAGTCAATCACTTAGTCTTATAGTTTTTTCACTCTAAATAACAAACAATAGAACCTAATACTATACTAATTTGTGCTCTAAATAGCGTCACAAAAAATAGAGTGAACACTAAATTCTGCAAATTCATTCACAGAATAAACATAAAGAAGTATTTTGTTTTCTTATTAACAAAGGTTTTAAAATATTTTAGTATTTGGTTTCAATAATAAATAAATAAAATCCTTTTTTATATTTTTGAATGTAGTTAAAAATAAACATAATTTGAGAATAGTAAATATTTACTGTGTATCGCACTAAATAATGTTACAAGTTTTTGAATGCATCTTTACATATATGTGTCTAAAATACATGATTTTTTTTTTCATACAACTATGGTTGTTGTATTGTTAAATTGTAGTCAGAATAAAATAAGAAATAAGGTAAATAAATAAATACTCTATTTTTCGCGAAACCTTGAATTTTAAGTGTGGGTATTTCATACATTTGACAGCATCAAATTTGTAAACAAACAAACGTCGCCAAGCAAAGGTGCCAAAAGTAAGGGTTAACTTACCGGAAGTAAAAGGCAAATGTTTTTACATTAGTGTCCCCGGCTTGAGGTTTACAGAAAATTCAGTCTATAAATAGCTGTCAACTATTCCACTTTTTTGTTACCAGTATTTCCGAACAGAAGTCTTCCCCTAATCTTGACATGGTTTAATTGCAGAATTTTGCTATTAAATAATGTCAATATTACTATCCAAATTTAGTAGCAACACAGATAAGGATTAGTTGGCAGCTATGCATATATATACAGTAAAATCTAATGAATGAACAAATAGCAAAAACATTTATAAAAAAAAAATTTAGAAAATCTTACTCGCTAACATTTTTTTTATCAACCAACAATATAAAACATACACGAATGTCCTGGTAAGTTGTGGTGCACAATATTTATAAACTCTGGCTGTATTTAAGTATTCACTGAAAACAAAGAAGTACCAGGGCTGAGCTCCATCATAAATTAAGCACAGATTGCTAGATATCCAGTATTCACTTATAAAATTCATGTAAAATAAATATTTCAATAATATTGAACACCTGCTCCAATTCAAATCCATCAAAGCAAAATAATCTGATGATTTAAAATTATAAACAAGCATCTTTGACTGCTGAAGTTTACAATTCTGAAAATTAAAAATAACGCTAAGGGGCCATTCAAGTATTATGTAAGCAGTAAGGAGGAGTTCAGGGTTTGATTATTTTTGCTGGCAGGGAGAAGAGGGGAGGGGGGGATTATGACAATTCTTATGAATACATTAGACAACGCAGCAACAACAAGAAAAAATACATGATGGGAAATGAGTATTCTGTAGTCCGCTCGGAACTTCAAACACATAACATTTCTATGATTCCTGTTAAAAATTTTAGTTATGATGACTAATTAAGTTAGGGCTTATTGTTAAGTTTTATTGTTCAATGTGATAAACAGCAATACATTAAAACCATTTTGCATTCTTTTGATACCACAACCCCTATATATGCCTATTTATATAAATTTGTATTAATAGTGTAAATTGATGGTAACTGTTTTTTCCTGGCAAACAGTGTTGACGTACAAAATGTCAAAATCATACATAAGCAAAATAAAAAAATGGGGGGGGGGTTACTATTTGCTTATTTTTTCTTATAAGGGAAGGACGGGGTATAAAATTACTAAAAATATGCTTACAGGTTACTATTTGCTTATTTTTTCTGATAAGGGAAGGACGGGGTATAAAATTACTAAAAATATGCTTACGGGTATACTTGAACGACCCCCTAAGGTCACTTGAGACATGACATCACCGTACAACTTTTGTCTTATTCATGTTCGACGAAAAATATCTCTTCTCCATCCGAACCACCAGCAAAAGGGAAAAGGTTGCTAGAATTTACCAGAAAATGCATATCGCCAAAATTTGATGACTTTTCAATTTTTCTTAGCAGAAAAACTTTCCTTTTTTTTTTTTTTTGCAGACAAAAGCATTAATTTCAAGCTTAAATTGATTATTTTTTTAGATTTGTGTGATAAATGGGCCATATCAATATATATTTTAAATATTAATACTAGTTGACCCCTGGCTGGCGTTGCCTGCTGGAGTTACTATTTGCTTATTTTTTCTTATAAGGGAAGGATGGGGTATAAAATTACTAAAGATATGCTTACGGGTTACTATTTGCTTATTATTTCTTATAAGGGAAGGACGGGGTATAAAATTACTAAAAATATGCTTACGGGTATACTTAAACGACCCCCTAAGGTCACTTGAGAGATGACATCACTGTACAACTTTTGTTTTATTCATGTTCGACGAAAAATACCTCTTCTCCATCAGAACCACCAGCAAAAAGGAAAAGGTTGCTAGAATTTACCAGAAAATGCATATTGCCAAAATTTGACGACTTTTCAATTTTTCTTAGCAGGAAAATTTTCTCTTTTTTTTTTTTGCAGACAAAAGCATTAATTTCAAGCTAAAATTGATTTTTTTTTTAGATTTGTGTGTTAAATGGGCCATATCAATATATATTTTAAATATTAATACTAGTTGACTCCCGGCTGGCGTTGCCTGGGCCTATGATAATAAATTTAAAAAGAAACATCAAGTTTTTGTTATTTTATATCTTTAACCAGATTTTGTATGACATATTTTAAAACGAAAAATATTGATATTTAGTGATAAAAGTGCTCATTTTCTTGTTTACGTAGGGTCGTTTCATAGTTTTAAAATAAAAAGTTATTTTTGTCCGAACTCTTTGTAATCTTTATTGGTGATAAATAAACGGTTTTACAACCAGTGTAAAAATTTCGGGAAAAAATATTGTTATCTAGTTGTAAAAGAAATGTTTTCTTATATATATATATTTTTGTTTGTTTGTTTTCATGTTGGCTCCTTTAACATAGCAATAACAAAATAGTTTTCATTTTCAAAACTATCTGACATTTCAATCGGTTATAAATATAACTGTATCCAAGCTCTCTTTAAAATTTTGTCCGAAATTATATTTTAAAATGAAAAAATTGGCGAAGAAATATTAATATTTATTTAATGATGCACTCATTTTCTTGTTTACATAGGGTCGTTTCATAGTTTTAAAATAAAAAGTTCTTTTTGTCCAAACTCTTTGAAATCTTTATTGGTGAAGCCCCATGAGTTATGCCACAAATTTTAATACAACCTTTTTTATTAAGTATCATAAACATCTTACGCAATATTAATAAAAATGGAATAAATTATTACAATAACAATAAATGCTTACTTTTGGTAAAGCTTTCTCCCTGCTAGATCAGTTGCTGGTGAACACAGCTTTTCCCATTTTACAGTCGAAAAAGCATTGCTGGTGTATACAGTTCAAATTATGCATCAATATACACCAAGCAATATTTATTCAACTATGCCACAATGCAGCAGTAGTTTTCACCAGAAAATAGCAGCTACATAGCATCAGATGTGGTCAATTCTTCCGAGGATGGCTCTTGGGAATGCCATGTCAGTGCACAAAAAAGTAGCGGTGTGGAGAGTCCTCTCACTTGGAGGTCAGTAGATAAAATAGAAATGCCAATCTCGTGGCAATTAAGCCATGTGGTATCTCATTAAATAAAAGTTTCACATATGGGTGAACCCAGTTCCTGATAACACATTGATATCTACAGTTGTCCAGGATACAGCAACAAAATTGGGTCTAAAAAGAGAGAAGATTTCAGATTTTAAAAGTTTGGTTGAAGTAAAAATTAGGCTAGAAATATTTTATAAAATTTTCAGTTTAATAATATACACAATATGAAGTATAGATAATGATAATTTGTGGGCTTTTCCAAAATATTGTTCATTAAGTTAAAATAAAATATATATTTATATTGGTACAGATGTCATATGCGCACCACACTGGCGCAAATTTTTTCCCGCCAACTTTGCGAACAAAATAAATTGTTGTTTATTTGCTTTTATTTTTTATTTCAATTCTATAAATTATTTTTATTATATCAATATTTATTGACACAGACATCATATACGCACCACATTAGCATAATTCCCCCTCCCCCCAGCAATTTGTTTTTCAATATTAACGTTATAATGTATGTTAACGTTTATAACACTAACATTATAATGTATATTAATGTTATAACGTTTTTTTATTTTTATATTGAAATAAAAAATCACGTGCTATTACTGCATGCTATTATTTGTAACAAAGTTTTTGCCAAATTGGCGGAAGAAAAAAATTGCGCCAATGTGGTGCATATATGACATCTGTGCCTTTATATTTTACAGATTTTTTATTTAAAATTGACTCACTCAAAAAAAATTCACTTTTAAATATTAATGATAAATCATAAAATGGTTTCCTAATCTATTATTAAAACAATACTTAAATATCTTTAAACATCTAAAAATTAATGGTTTTGTTTTTTCACATTGGTAAGTTCACAGCACTACTGTCAATCTGCAGATAATGAATTTTACCATCTATCTGTCAGACATCATTACACAAGCATAAAATTTCAAATAACAGAAGTTGCATAATGCAACATTGTATCAGTTTAAAAAAATTATCACTAGAATATTCACTAAATTTTGTTTTCCCTATTAAAATATAGTAGAAACCTAAACTGACTCAATAACATTTATCAGGATATAACGATCATCTTATAACTGATACAATATAAATATAACTATTTGTAAAATGCAGTAGAAAGCGTTACATAAGACTAAATGAAATACCGCAAACTACATCTAAAACAGAATCGACCAGGACCGAGAAAATTTTCCATCATAGAGAATATTCTACCTTAGACAGTGTATAACTCTATTTAAAATCTTTTTGCATTACACAAAGTTTATTGTACACATAAAAGGTCTAACCTAAATCATAAAGTGGTTTCTGTTATTCTAATGCTAATTTGTGAAAGAATACCTTACCATTAAAAAAAAATTTAAACATTATTTGCAATGTGCCAGTTTGTTTATTTAAGCTTAGCATGCTATTAAACATTATTATTTTTTTAAGTTACATGCCTTATAATTGTTTGTTTATTTCCAATCTAATTCTTAAAATTTTCCTAAAGAAAAAGATAAACACAGACTTGGAACTAAATTTCTCCTTTTTTCTACATTCATAATTAAGAAAATAATAAGACTGATGAGCAATCAAAGAATCCAAATCTAATAACTTGTTTATAATATTAAACCTGCTGCTTTCTTGTTGACCAAATAAAGTACATATAACAAATTCAATGGGATAACTCTCAGATTCATTACTCCTCACTTAGAGAATACAGAATATTTTTTACACAAAAAAGAGCATTAATTCCGATAAAAGTTACAGGATTTGTGGATTAAACTATGGTGAAGTAAAAGTTAAATGCCATTCGAATTGAAATATCACACGAAAACATTGCTCAGTTAATAACAAATCATACATGATAATGTGTGCCAATTCTTAGAGATGTCTATTTAAAAAAGTTGTATATGATTGCAATTGATTTAAATTTCATACAAAGTTTTAAATATTCATAAAAGTTTCAGCATGAATGGAATAACAAAAAAGATTAAACTCAAATATACTACATCTGCAGGTGAAATGCATAAAAAATGAAAAATTAAACAATAGAACAGCAGAGTTTTCTTTGTATAGCAAAATTAACAAGTAAATCTCTGAAAAGTCAAACTGTTTTGAAATTAGTCATTACATATTTCACCTTTAAAAGAGAACATGATAATACAAAATACCCTGGCTTATTTAATTTAGAGAAAGTTTGTTTACATGCTTGAATAAACATCAATGTTCAAGTACTAACAAAAATGGATTGACGCTTGTCTTTAACTAATTTTCAATTTAAATATCAATAGGCTGGGGGCTGGGCTACAGTAAACAAATCTTTCTTAATACTTATAATTATTTTAAATGAGAAAAGAGAAATTTAATTCTAAATTGCCGAAAAACACATTATCAAATAAGGATATATAATAAATTAAAATCAATGAAGCAAGTATATATTTAATTCATTATGAGAAAGAAAAATCCATAATCATAATATATAATATTTTTATTTCCCTTTTTTTTTTTTTTTTTTTTTTTTTGTTGTATTGTTAACATTCAATCATAATAAAATAATTTTGGGAACTGCACTTTATGTATCCATTATTACATCAGAAACGAAATCCTTAAACGAACTATACATTTAGTATTTTAATATTAATAAAAAGCATCTGATTCATTACCAAAAACAGATATTTTTCGTACAAAAAAAGTGCAACAATAAGTATTCTATACTGGATTGCTATTTACTAAACGGATAGACATTAATAAAAGATATAAACTTGTTAAGAAAACTCACTATTTTGCTTCAATCACAAAAAATTGAATTTCTTTTTGCAAAAGCTGAATAATTCCAAAATAAATATCATTTATACGCCGCCATTATGTATGAAAAAGCTCTTTTCTAATTGGCTGGGCTTGGGTTATATGTGCTTAGGATTGAGTACTGATCAAACCTTCAAAATAGCTACCTAACTGCCTAAAATCTTGGGTTTAGGTCGAAAGTTGGGTAAGTTAGGCCTTGGGTCGACCAGTGAAAACGCAGCTTAAGCCATGCACGTTGTAGCGGCAACGTGCTTCGTAATCACAAAGTTCTTGTCGTCTAATTCTAATTTGATAAAAGACCGGATTGCTTTCAATTAAGGTAAGTACTTATTAACAGTATATATGTGCATTTTTATGAATATTAACTATGTTAATCACTATCTATTAAAATATGTTTACTTTTGTCCTTGTTGCACGATTAGGCTTAATCGCACAGGTTTGTTGAAGCTGGTAATGTGACAGACTTTTTTCCCAGGGTCCTGTTTTTGTGAAATTGTGAACAGCTTTCAATATTTGTAAAAAATCTAGACATAAATATGTGAATTTGAAATTATCGTTATATTCAGGATCTTATTTAACATTTTTAAGAAGATACATGGATGTAAAATACATATATTTTCTTTATGTATGTAAAAGTGACAGGTCAGATTTTACTTTTAAATGATTATTTTGTGAAATGTTCGGTTTTAGGTGATATGGATTTTTAGGTATTTATAATAATTATTTTATAATTAGAATTATTATATTACATAATAAAACATCTTTGGTTATATTTTGAAAAAAAAAATAAATATTACATTCATATGTGTGTGTGTTGTGTATAAAATGCAAATATCTAGCAAATTTTTTAGAACTATCATTTAAATTTTGTAATTACTTTTGTGTTAAAAATATTTAAAAAACTAATTAAAAGTTAGTTTTTATCTTATCATGTTTTGCATAACAAAAACAAAATATCTAAATATAAACCAAAATAAAATTATATTTTTCAATTGCACATAACTAAAATATATATTTAATATTTTCTAATAATAGTAAACTACTACTAGTGATTATAAAAGAAACACTGCATATATGGCAAAATAAATTAAATTTGTAAATATCAAATGCAAATATTCAATCAAGTATTCAGCAGTGACAAAGTAAACATATTTTAATAGATAATGATTAGCATTGTTAATATTGATAAAAATGCACATATATACTGTAAATAAGTACTTTAATTGAAAGCAATCCAATCTTTAATCAAAATATTATTAATTTTCATGAAAATATGCTAGAACTCAAATATGCGAGCTTTCATTTGCACATTAACAAAAACAAAAGTGTTAATGAAACCTCAAAAGATAGCTTTTATTTTTCAATAAAAATATCTATTTTGTATTTCAAATTTTGTTACATAAAACAAATTTTTCTTAATACTAAATCCTACAGTCTTTTTTTTTTTTTTTTTTTTTTTTTTTTTTTTTTTTTGCGCGGCTGTGAAAAGAAAATAGTGTGTTTTGAATTAGTTGATCTTCAATTTTATTATAGAAGTTAAAAAAAAAAAAAGGTCATTTAGAATTTTGTTTTATTGTGGTTGCAGGAATAGTAGGATGTTATCAGTTGAATCATTAGCCGATATGCCATGACGTCAAAATTGAGCTCTTAGGCATTATCTCTAGGGGGCGTTGCCAAAGCTCTTTTCAACGCGACCACTACCCTTCTGTTCTAGCGTACTTTTGAGGTTCAGGAGAACTATCTGATTGGCTTGTCGTATTGTCAATCAAACTAATAAGGAACAACCCACACACGTGGTCACATTTGCTGACGGAGCAAGAGCCCTGTTCTGTTGAAGTAGAAAAGAAAGCAGCACGTTTTTTTCTTTTGCGTTTGAACTTAAAATAATTATCGTTCTGTGTGTTAATTTATTATACATTATAGCTTTTTTTAAAGCACTAATACATCAGGGAGTGAAAATGCACTCAGTATCAGTTTGGTTTTATCATTTAATATCCATAAATCATTAATAAGTAAACTTCTTATTATTTTCTAGTAATTGATGCACTGTATTTATCAAATCATTTAATTTTATCATATTGCACATTTATTCGAAAAGTGACACAACTGAAAAAATGTGATATTTGAGGTATTAATACGATAAAATGAGAAAACTATATTTCAATCTGTGGTTAAAATCACATTTCAATAAATAATAGATAACAATATTTTATTTTTATTCCTGGAACTGTTTTTCAGTTTTCCAGAAAACGTAATTTTTTGAGTTGACACTTTTCGAATAAGCGTGCAATATGAAAAAAAAAAAAAAAAAACTTATTATCAGTAAATCAACCAATCTAAGGGGGCACGAAAAATTGAAAGTGCCCTGGGCACAAAAACTTGCTAGTGATCCCAATGTAATGCTAAATGACCTCAAACTGATTTTGCCTTTGAATCACACACTGTTTTGCTTTAATTTTTATAAATTTGCTTGGATAAAGGTAAAATTTTTATGCTACTGAGATGTATTATAATGCAATCCATGTTTGCCCTGGATAAAAAAAAAAAAAAAAAGATAGTTTCAGCCCTGTATGAAAGGGAGAAACTATACATGATAGAATCCTTAATAACAACAAGGAAGTATTAAGTAATCATAAGCATAAGCATAAAATTATAGAAGCAAGTTTTGGTGTTTTTATGTTAGACTGCACACATTTAACCAACAGCAGCATATGAAAATATTTTTGCATATGAAAATATTAAATTTGAAATAATGCTTTGATGTAGAAATAAAATCTATTTGTTTGTGATATTATCCTTTTTTTGTGTATTTTAAATGAAATGAATGAAAAGTTTAGGTTTTAAATGAAATGAATAGAATACAAATGATGGTGATGGGAACAATATTTAGCAATTTATTATCTGTGCCTGGCTAACATAAAAGTACCCAAGTTTCTTTTAAAAAGAGGTAACATTCATCATACAAAACATATATTTCAAAAGAATTTTATTTGTTATCTAAATATAATTATTTATCAGTCATTTTCAAATTAACTACCACTTTAGGATTACTATCACACAGATAATTTGGTTTAAATTCAAAAAATGGTTGTGTTATTAATTTCTGATAAGTTAACACTCAGTAGGAAAGCGATATTTTATAAGTTTCTCAAAGTTACATAAAAAAATGTTAATAACTGGTGATTTTAATTGATATTATTTTTTTTTAAATGATGTTTAATGTTTTTTCAAAATAATTTTGACCAAGAAAAATTTTATTCTAAGGAAGATAGTGTTAGGCCTAATGATCCTATAGTAAAAAATATCTAATTGACAAAAAGTAATTCTAACTGAATTCATAATTAAATATTTAGCTAATACCCATGAGAGGTAATAAAAATATTTACCATTTTAATAAGAGCTTTTCAATAAATAAAAATTAAAGTAGTAATTTTGTTTACATTAATATTACTATTTTGCCACACTTTGTTTACACTAAATAAGGAACAATAAAGTTTTCTCTACCTTTATTTTCAACTACAGATATAACAAGTAATACAAATTTTTTTTAAAGTCAATTCCTACTTTTTAATCTTAAATATATAAAATAAACCCGTACAGCATTAATGTCCCACGTTATCTTTATTGAACATTATTTTATAATCATCGTTGCGGTATTTTATTTTTTGTTGACATCACTAATTTAAGATAAATCTTTCATTTCATTTATGAAAACAATGGGACAATTTTTTTTTCTCCCATATAAAAATAAAAATTAATTAATTAAATTTAATTAATGAATTAATATTTGAAAAAACTGTATTAACATCAATTGTCATCCAGTACAAGTTTAAAAAAATTATTTGAACTTGAATGGATGAATAGAAAATATTTTATTAACGATTGAAAATTCCAACAAGATATATATAAAGAGTGTGAGCTAATAGTAGGAATTTAAAAAGTTTTGTAAAATAATTATAATAATACTCATGAGATGTATAAAGACTAAAGAGCAGACCATTAATATTAAATTTTAAACTATTATATAAATATATATTAGAAGAAATTTTTGTATTCTTATATATTTAAACTAGTCTAGTTAAAAATATTTATAACTTTGTTAAATCAGGATGTTAAATTTCTGTAATTTGGTAACTACAATAATATAACACTCAATCACTTAAATACATATAAACACGTAAATGAATACATTTTATAATACATAATGTGATACATATATATGTTACGTTATACCCATGTCAAAAGGTGTTTTTTTTTTTGTTTTTTTTTAATGGAATTATGTGTTTTAAGTATAAAGTATTAAACAGGCAGTTATTTTGGAAATCTCCCATTACTAAAATAGATTGAAATTACTTTTATTCTTTGAAATTTTACATGTAAACAGGCATGTTAAATCACTGTTTAATGTTATTAAATAATATGCAAATAATACACAGGTGCTTATAATTATTCATTAGAAATAAATGTAATGGACATAAAACTCAATGCTTACTAAACCTGAAATTGCTTTATTTTCTTTAAATGTGGTAATCCATTTATAAAATTTCACAGTCAATTTATTAAATCGAGTTCGGCTAGCAGATGTACACTTTCAAAGCAGAAGAAGAAATTACACTTCTGCTTTCAAAAGTGACACTAGCTGGCCAATTAATCATTGGACCACGTGGTCTTTGTTTACATTAAAACCCTGCCCAGATAACGGCTCGTATTTTATTAACGTCTTTTATTTCGATCATTATCGAAGTTTGAGATACATTAATCGTATTTTCAAATAAACTAATTAAATAGTTATACCATTCAATTTCACACTATTTATAAACATATTTTTGTAACGATTGTTGCATTTTATAACTACATTAACAAATGTGAATTTTTAAGGTTTGCTAGATTCTTATTTCCCAGGTAGCACAGAAATATCGGCCAATATCAACGGCAATATTGGCCAATATTTTGAAAGTCGCTGAATGTCGTACGTCAAATTTACAACATTTGCCGATATTCACAGACATAACTTAAAATTAGTTTTAAAAAGAAAGCATTCAAAAGAGCTTTTTGCATTACTTATGACATAATAATACAGAAATAGTATTCTAAACAATAAAATTTAATAATGTTACCATTTGTAAAAAACTTGACTTTTTAATGCCTTATTTTTAATATTTGGTTACATTGGCCGATGTTATAAAAAGGATATTACTATTACAACATTCAGGGATATCTACTGACATTCGAAAAAAACAATATCATTTTTCGAATATTTTAAGATATCTGTCGACATTCAGCCTATCTGACGAAGTTTGTAATCTTGACCGAAGTGAACGGAAAGTTCTAAAGGACCGCCCATTTGTGTAGTATAGTTTTCGTCAATGTGCATTTGATGGAGGAGTTGGGCGTAAAATTTGCACAGAAAGGAAAAGCCTATATAAAAATTTTCTGTAGGAATCTATAGTTATTTTTATATACATATAAAAAGCATGTGAAAATTTGTGTTTTATAAAAAATTAAAGATTTTTTATACTATCTTTATACTATGTATTTTATACTCATTTTAAAAATGTTTTTACAAGAAAAAAAAAAATCAATTTATATAGTTTTTTAATGGATGCTTGTTTATCGTTTTAAAATGCTTTCGGATTTCCGACTTTTATAAGAATTTTATTTTTTATTATTGAAACAATACAAGTTTAGTTTCAAAAGTAGGTCACTGAATTTTTAATTAGGCATTATTAATAATATATATTTTATACAGTTCATCTAAGTAATTATTATTATTATTATATAATAAGCTTTTGGGCTAATTTTTGTACGTGTTAACTTTCGTGTAGTGCATCAATTTTTGAAAAAATATACACATATTTCTGACTTAAAATTAATAAGAAAAAATATATATTTAATTTCTCACAATGCAAAATTCAAAATAATGGGGTTGTTAAAAATTACTTTATAATTTTATGAAAGGGGGGGTTACATGATTTTTAACACAGCAAGCTTTAAAATTTCTTATTTCCATTACATTCTTAAGTTTTAATTTTCTTACCTATTTTAAAACAATTTTTTTTCAAAATTTCCAACAAACTCAGTAATAAAAAGTGATATTTAAATAAATCTTTGATAAAACAGCGTAAAAAAAAAATATGTCGATTGTGATGGAAAAATACGAGATAATTAAATGATAGTTTTGTCATTTGTCAGACATTTTTTACTCCAGTAACAAAAAAATCTACTCCCACCAGCTTTTGTTAACAGCTTTTTATAACATCTTTTCTCCCTTGGTTTCTATTGAACATGCTTTTACAGTATGTGGGTTTGCTCTTGTCTCGTTACATAACGAGACTAGACTTTCGTTAAACAGAGATCTCTCGTTTTATAATGAGGGTTTTCTGTTCTGTCCACCACATCTGGGGTGCGACAAAAAGATTTTTCAGTAATGAAGAAATAAGTCATTTAATATCAAAAAATGTTGTTCAGGAATGTTAGAAAAATATATCGCTCAATATCAAATGATGATATTCAGCAATTACAGAAAAAGATATCACTTAATGTCAAAAAATGATATTCAGGGATGTTGGAAAATATTGGCCAACATTCACAGATGTCAAAAACTAATATTCACAAATATTATTTTAGGGGGGGGGGGGGGTCATTTAACGTTCCGATATTACATTTTGTTATTGGCCAATATCTTTGTGCTACTTGGGTTGTTTATAATTGCATGCGATACTTTAATACTATTTCTATCGTTGTCAAATGTCACCTTTTTAAAGTTTTTATTTATGTTTATTTTGCTTGTAGTTTTTGAATAAGCTTTAAAAAAAAGGGGGTCTTCAATGTATTAAAAATTATTTGTAATTGTTTCAATGAAAAATCATAAATCGAAATATTTTAAAATGTGCCACTTGACATCTGTAGTGTGTGAGATTATTGTGCAGTATAAAAATTAAAACACACTTCAAACATTTGTTTTTCTGTAAGAAAAATATCTAAAAAAAAGAAAAAAAAATCATCAGGAACATTATGTAAATTCTGAGACTCAAACTGTTACGGAGAACACTACCCAAGTAGCACAAAGATATTGGCCAATAACAAAATGTAATATCGGCCAATATCAAAATTTGATATTGGCCAACGTTAAATGACCCCCCCTAAAATAATATTTGTGAATATTAGTTTTTGACATCTGTGAATGTTGGCCAATATTTTCCAACATCCCTGAATATCATTTTTTGACATTAAGTGATATCTTTTTCTGTCATTGCTGAATATCATCATTTGATATTGAGCGATATATTTTTTTAACATTCTTGAACAACATTTTTTGATATTAAATGACTTATTTCTTCATTACTGAAAAATCTTTTTGTCGCACCCCAGACAAAGAATATAGAACATGAAGAATAACAGCTTCCGTAGGGCTAATGTAAAACTGAGACCCGTACGCTGATGACGGGAAAAGTGTTGCTGCAAAACAAACTTTACAGGGATGAAGCGCAGCGATGCATGCGCGCGCACTTGACTCGAAACCAGAATAAAATGTCTGCGCTTTTCTCCATCATTCATACTGTGACATATCCGCTATAAGCTTCAGCTGTTTTCTGTTGTAAACACACGACTCAAGGAGATAATGCTCTTGTCCCGCCCCCCACTTCGATTTTATATATAATAAAAGCCATTTTTTCTTTTTAAATATCAATATTATTTTATTTCTTTTTCCATTAAAAATAAATATCTATATGAAAAAGTTTGGCTTGCATTATATACTAAAAGAAAAAACAATAAACAAAATTAATTGTTAAGCAATAAATTGAACAAATATATATTTTTTCTTTTAAGAATTTTTTTTGTCTCTTTTGCAGATGGTATGAAATAAATTCTTTTTGTTTTATTCTGCTAAAAACAGAAACAAAAAACAAGATATTTCAACTTCATGTGTTTTCTTTTTAATGGGCAATCGAAACTGCATTTTCAATTAATTGACAGCTGTATCTCTGTGAATCATTACTTTAAAAAAAAAAAAAAAAAAAAAAGTTAAAAATTGATGTTTTATCGTTTTTTTTTTTTTTTAAAAAGATTTAAATAAAATATTCTGCCGTTCAATGGATTAGTTGCTCATTCACTCAGAATAATATTTTTAGATATTTTTTTTTTCTGTTTTAAATATTAAAGAAAATTTATACCACAAGAGCCAGTGTTATTGTTTCATCAAACTGCTTATCATTGCAATTTTTGAAAGTCAACAAATATACCATAATAAAAAAAAAGAAATTCCTTTTTTTTTCAATAAATGAATGTGAAAGCAAAGTATAATTTTAGAATTTTTTTTTTATTTATTTACAAGTTGTAAAAAATGGAATGGATTGTTTGAAAGATTATCTTCTTGTAAATGTTAAGCAATAAACTGAACAAAATATTTTTTTTTCTTTTAAGACATATACAGTTTTAACTCTTTTTCAGATCATATGAAATAAATTCTTTTTGTTTTATTCTGCTAAAAACAGAAACAAAAAACAAGATATTTCAACTTCATGTGTTTTCTTTTTAATGGGCAATCGAAAATGCATTTTCAATTAATTGACAGCTGTATCTCTGTAAATCATTACTTTTAAGAAAAAAAATAGTTAAAAATTGATGTTTTATCGTTTTTTTTTTTTTTTTTTTTTTTTTTTAAGATTTAAATAAAATATTCTGCCGTTCAGTGGATTAGTTGCTCATTCACTCAGAATAATATTTTTAGATATTTTTTTTTTTCTGTTTTAAATATTAAAGAAAATTTATACCACAAGAGCCAGTGTTATTGTTTCATCAAACTGCTTATCATTGCAATTTTTGAAAGTCAACAAATATACCATAATAAAAAAATAGAAATTCCTTTTTTTTTTCAATAAATGAATGTGAAAGCAAAGTATAATTTTAGAATTTTTTTTTTATTTATTTACAAGTTGTAAAAAATGGAATGGATTGTTTGAAAGATTATCTTCTTGTAAATGTTAAGCAATAAACTGAACAAAATATTTTTTTTTCTTTTAAGACATATACAGTTTTAACTCTTTTTCAGATCATATGAAATAAATTGTTTTTGTTTTATTCTGCTAAAAACAGAAACAAAAAAACAAGATATTTCAACTTCATGTGTTTTCTTTTTAATGGGCAATCGAAAATGCATTTTCAATTAATTGACAGCTGTATCTCTGTAAATCATTACTTTTAAGAAAAAAAAAATAGTTAAAAATTGATGTTTTTTTTTTTTTTTTTTTTTTTTTTTATAGATTCAAATAAAATATTCTGCCGTTCAGTGGATTAGTTGCTCATTCACTCAGAATAATATTTTTAGAGATTTTTTTTTTCTGTTTTAAATATTAAAGAAAATTTATACCACAAGAGCCAGTGTTATTGTTTCATCAAACTGCTTACCATTGCAATTTTTGAAAGTCAACAAATATACCATAATAAAAAGAAAAGAAATTCCTTTTTTTTTTCAATAAATGAATGTGAAAGCAAAGTATAATTTTAGAATTTTTTTATTTTTGTTATTTACAAGTTGTAAAAAATGGAATGGATTGTTTGAAAGATTATCTTCTTGTAAATGGTAAGCAAATGAACTGAAAAAAAAATAAGAAATTCCTTTTATTTTTTCAATAAATGAATAAGAAAGCAAAGTATAATTTTAGAATATTTTCTTTTTATTTATTAATTGTAAAAAATGTAATGGGCTGTTTGAAAAATTATCTTCTTGTAAACCTTGGAAATAAAAGATGAGAGTATTACTATAAAATTGCTTAAAATGGAATAAAACACAAATGTTATCAACTGTACATTTTTGTTTCATTATAGAGAAAATTTTTGATTTTTAAAATTATCAAGCTTTAATGTGCTTTTGTAATGGATATTTATATAATTTGTTTACTATTGCTATATTTTTCAGTGCTATATACCTTTCTTGTGCTCTCTTTATAACAGTCAGCTGCACATATCCACTGTTAATGTAATTTTTTATTCTTTGTTCACATACAGTTAATGTCATAAGCAAAATTATAGAAAATAGTGATTAAGTATTTTCATTAACATCTTAGAATCTCAGGAAAAAGTAAATTTACTTATGTGAAGTCAGCATAGTAATACCGAAGTAGCAAAAGGCTTTTAGAAAAGTTTTCACCTTTAATTTAAATATTTTATGTTAATAATAAATGGTTTTTCTTATAGAGCAAATTTAAAAATGAAATGTAACATAACATAAAACATCTATTTTTCTCGAGCACAATGTTACAAGTAAAATAAACTTTCATTTTCCTATTTTAAAAACAAGCATTTTCCTTTTTGCACTAACTCAATCTCCCTTTTAATTTTCTTTATAGTTTTGTATTCTAGTGCTATTAATATTATATAATATTTATATGAAGTATGTTTGAGAAGTTAAATAAAGATTTCAGTTCAGTTTTATTAAATTGTTAAACTGTTTAATATATCATTTTAAATAGAGCATAAGATTATTTTATATCAAATAATTAAAATATTTTAAAGACCTTTTCAATAAAGTATTTTTTGCACAATGCATTATAAAGTAATTGTTTATTCTTAGGAATACTGTATAAAAAGTATATTCAGTTAAAATAATTGGTTACTGAGGGTGGAAAAAAGCGCGGGAGAAAGACACGGGCTTTTCTTATTGTTTTCGTCTAGAATGCGCGCGCATGTCAAGGTCGTCAGAGGTTTAGCAAAGTTCCCGCCTTGCCGCGTTCAGGCGGCGTCATCCTGTATGGTTGTTTTCTCCACATATCCCAACCCGTAATGTTATGATAAAGCTAGCGATAGATGGCGACAGTTACGCTTTTTCTAAGCTGTAGATTATATTCTATATAGATCTATTCTATATTCTTTGCCCCAGATGTGGTGGACAGAACAGAAAACCCTCATTATAAAACGAGAGATCTCTGTTTAACGAAAGTCTAGTCTCGTTATGTAACGAGACAAGAGCAAACCCAAATACTGTAAAAGCATGTTCAATAGAAACCAAGGGAGAAAAGATGTTATAAAAAGCTGTTAACAAAAGCTGGTGGGAGTAGATTGTTTTGTTACTAGAGTAAAAAATGTCTGACAAATGACAAAACTATCATTTAATTATCTCGTATTTTTCCATCACGATCGACATATTTTTTTTTTTACGCTGTTTTATCAAAGATTTATTTAAATATCACTTTTTATTACTGAGTTTGTTGGAAATTTTGAAAAAAAATTGTTTTAAAATAGGTAAGAAAATTAAAACTTAAGAATGTAATGGAAATAAGAAATTTTAAAGCTTGCTGTGTTAAAAATCATGTAACCCCCCCTTTCATAAAATTATAAAGTAAGTTTTAACAACCCCATTATTTTGAATTTTGCATTGTGAGAAATTAAATATATATTTTTTCTTATTAATTTTAAGTCAGAAATATGTGTATATTTTTTCAAAAATTGATGCACTACACGAAAGTTAACACGTACAAAAATTAGCCCAAAAGCTTATTATATAATAATAATAATAATTACTTAGATGAACTGTATAAAATATATATTATTAATAATGCCTAATTAAAAATTCAGTGACCTACTTTTGAAGCTAAACTTGTATTGTTTCAATAATAAAAAATAAAATTCTTATAAAAGTCGGAAATCCGAAAGCATTTTAAAACGATAAACAAGCATCCATTTAAAAACTATATAAATTGATTTTTTTTTCTTGTAAACACATTTTTAAAATGAGTATAAAATACATAGTATAAAGATAGTATAAAAACATCTTTAATTTTTTATAAAACACAAATTTTCACATGCTTTTTTTATATATATAAAAATAACTACAGATTCCTACAGAAAATTTATATATAGAGGCTTTTCCTTTCTGTGCAAATTTTACGCCCAACGCCTCCGTCAAATGCACATTGACGAAAACTACACTACACAAATGGGCGGTCCTTTAGAACTTTCCGTTCACTTCTGTCAAGATTACAAACTTCGTCAGATATGCTGAATGTCGACAGATATCTTAAAATATTCGAAAAATGATATTGTTTTTTTCGAATGTCAATAGATATCCCTGAATGTTGTAACAGTAATATCCTTTTTACAACATTGGCCAATGTAACCAGATATTAAAAATAAGGCATTAAAAAGTCAAGTTTTTTTAAAAATGGTAAAATTATTAAATTTTATTGTTTAGAATACTATTTCTGTATTATTATGTCATAAGTAATGCAAAAAGTTCTTTTGAATGCTTTCTTTTTAAAACTAATTTTAAGTTATGTCTGTGAATATCGGCAGATGTTGTAAATTTGACGTACGACATTCAGCGACTTTCAAAATATTGGCCAATATTGCCGTTGATATTGGCCGATATTTCTGTGCTACCTGGGTAGCTACACGAATACATTTAAAGCAATAATTTGCTGTTTTAAGCAGAACATTCAACAATGTTCTTAAAATAAGTAATAATAAAATTGATTGTATTTTGGTATTAATATTTCTTTCTGACTATGTTTAAAAAAAATTATAGATATTGGTTTTGCCTATAATTAAACCAGATTGTTCTTCAGGAAAATAAGTATTACGCACAACTACGATATATTAAGAATTTAACCCATAAAAATGTTATCATTTATTCGTAAAGGAACAGATGTGTTACACTCACGCATCGATCTTTGTCGACTTTTCGATTGGCGCGATTTTCAAGTCCGCGCCAAACCAGTAACTTAATATAATTGCCAGGTTACCACTAAAGGAAAAAATCCTAAAATTTGGCTACTTTTTTCCTTTTTATAACCGATTAAAAAAAAAAAGAAAAGGAAACGATATTTATGAAACAATAGTTTTTCGCCGTTATCTCCAACACTGCAGCTACGATCACTTCGAGATTTACAATTATAAACGCAACAATTTACCATATTTTCCCTTGCAATACTATTTTAATAATCGAAAAATGAACAGTTATTGGAATTCGCTGTCATTTCTAATCTTGATTGGAATCAGAGCCTGTTTACCGAATAGGCCCGTGAAGCTCGAGATTACCCACTGAAATACAAAGGGGCCCCAAAAGTTACTTTTCAAAACTAATTTTTAGGGGAAAAAAATTTCAGCCAGAGTAAAAAATATTTTTTTCTTTCATAATTAAAGCCACTAAAATTTCCCTCAGACTATTACTGACACACTGGATTATTTTTTAACACAATTATTTCAAATTTGTAAAGTAATCATACAAGTTGTAAATTTCCAACTGGACGAAAAATGTCCGTGCCAGGATTCAAACCTGGGATAATCCAGTGTATTCACGTATCCAGCGTTTACTGGAGTTCCTTTACCTGCGATCTTTTCTGTTGAGCTGATTAAAATATCAGACCAGATGCTTTGATCAATAAGGTTAACTGGATGAATTATGCCCTCCAGATTCGACCGGGATAGCTCAGTGGTAGAGCGTGGCGGCTTCAGCCAAGCGATCCCAGGTTCGAATCCTGGCCCGGACATTTTTCGTCCAGTTGGAAATTTACAACTTGTATAATATTACTGACACATTCATACTTTTTTTTTTTCCTGTTGATGCAATCAATGGTATAAAAACAATGATTAAATGCAACTTATTTTCATTTTTCTTATGTTTTACATTTTAATATCAAACGTGCTAAAAATAACAGAAAATTTAATCTGTATAATTATATTTTATTTATATTTATAAAGAGAGAAGAAATTATATAAAATATGGAGAATAGGTTATTTAAATAGAGGGGAAAGTAATTAGCATTCAGGTAATACCAAATTTCTGTTTATAAATTAGAAGCAAAATTGTATTGCATCCAAACATAAATTTAAGTCAAATATTTGTTGTCCCTGCATTGTTCTTACCACTGGCAAATCCTGCAATTTGTAAAGCATAAAATATATTTTGAAGTTCAAATATTCAAACCTGTTCCATATTTGTAAATTCATTTACAAAATTAATTTGTTATGTATAATTATGTATATAATAATATATTTTTGTATGTATATAGGTAGTTAGTTTTAGTTTAATATTAAAAGTGTTACTTACTCGAAATTTTGATGGTAAAAATTCAAATTGTTGAAGAATAATTGGCAGTGTAAAAGGGGGGGGGGGGCTGCGTGACATTGGGCTTCCCCTACTTCTAAGTCTTAAGCGGGCCCTGATTGGAATGTTAGAACGTATTTGGAACGTAACCATGGCGACGTGACGTAATTTTGGTGTTTGTTTACATTTCAACCCTGCCCAGGTTGTTTCAATTACGGTTAAAGTCAATTTTCAATTTTGGGCTGGGTATCAGAGTCCTCTGGCGGGAAGCTTCATACATTAATCTCAATTGAATATGCCTGTAGATCTAGTCTTGCCACTAGACGGTAATCGCTGGGATGCTCTGCTCTTTTACAACCAATCACAGAGAACCAGTGGGGGTGGCAATGGGGCTTTGTTCGCCAACGCGCCAAAGAGCAATATCGAGCTTCCCAGTTTTTCAGAATAGCTCGTCTTTCTCCTTTCCTTCGCTTTGATGATGATGACGCTTCGGCAGACCATTCGCATTACTGAATACATAATACTCATGTAGATCGTAAAAAAATGGTTAGGCAGAATCCTCGAATAAGCGAGTAAGCCGATTTGGCGATTCTTTTTATGCGCGCCAAGGATCGACGCGCGCCAACCGAGAAATCGGCAACCTCCGAATTCTACCCAATCAGAACACGTGCTTTTCGGTAGACGACTTATTATTTACACACTTCGTCAAGCAAATTCTTTCACAAAGTAAACCGTGCACGTAGCATTGATTTTATTTCGTTTTAAAAATATTTACAAAGTTATTCTAAATTTTACCGCCACATTTTTTGATTTTTACATACTTTTACGTACTTTTACCAACATTTTCCTTCAGATATTTCAATTTTTACAAACTTTTACCGATATTTTCCTTCAGATATTTCAATTTTTATAAACTTTTATCAATTTTTTCGTTCGAATTTTACCATTTTTACCTATTTTTTCCGCCGGATGTTTCCGTTTAAAACACTATTTAGGTATTTTTCCCTCCGTATTTTTCCATTTTTACAAATTTTGAGCAATTTTTCTCTTCGAATTTTTCTATTTTTACAAATTTTTAACTATTTATTCCTCCGGAATTTTAGTTTTTACAAGTTTTTAGCTATTTTTCATCTGTATTATCCATTTTTACAAATTTTTAGCACTTTTTCCTCTGCATTTTTCCAAATTTCAGCTATGTTTTTATTTTTATAAATATTTAGCTATGTTTCCACTTTTTTTTTTTTCATTTTTATAAATATTTAACGATGTTTTTCTTTTTTTTTTTTCATTTTTATAAATATTTAGCTATGTTTTTACTTTTTCTTTCATTTTTATAAATTTTTAGCTATGTTTTTCCTTACTTGTTCATTTTTTAACATTTTTAGCTATTATTTCTTCCTGATTTTCCGCTTTTAAAAATTTTTAGCTACTTTTTTCTCTGGATTTTTCCGCTTTTAAAAATTTTTAGCTACTTTTTCCTCCGAATTTTTCAATTTTTAACTACTTTTTCGTCCGAATTTTTCAATTTAGACAATTTTTTACGTACTTTTTCCTCCAAATTTTTCAATTTTTAAAAATTTTTAGCAATTTTTTCTCCAAATTTCTCAATTAAAAAATAAATTATCTATTTTTTTTCATACGGGCTTTTCATTTTTACAAATTTTTAACTATTTTTTTCCTCCGGATTTTTCCATATTTTTAATTTTCTTTCTTCTGTATTTTTCATTTTGATAAATTTTTAACTACTCTTTCCTCATCATATTTCCAATTTTACAAATTGTTAGCTACTTTTCCTCCAGATTTTACAATTTTCACACATTTTTAGCTATTTTTGCCACCATATTTTCCCATTTTACAATTTTTTTGCTATGTTTTCGTCAGAATATTCCCATTTTAAACTATTTTTTCCACCGGATTTTTCCGTTTTTTATGAATTTTAAACTTTTTTTTCCCTCCAGATTTCTCCATTAAAAAAATTTTTAGTTATCTTTTCGCTCTAGATTTTTCAATTTTTACAAATTTTTAGCTATTTTTTCCTCCGGATACTTCATTTTTATACACATTTCGGCTATTTTTTCCTCCGAATATTTCCATTTTTACACTATTTTATAAATTTTTTTCATTTTTTACATATTTATAACATTTTTCTTCCATATGTATCCATTTTTACAAATTGTATCTATTTTTTTTCTATGAATTTTTTTGAAATATTTATCAAGTTTCATAATTTATTACCTTTAACAATTAAAAAATTTCTAGTAAAATATAGCTTAAACTTTGAAAATTGTCGCAAAACAGAATAAAATCAACGTTTACTTCATCAAAGAAATTCTCATAAAAACTCTGTAAATAGTCAATTCTCTCCATCAGAGCACACACTTTATAATTGGGGAAAATTTCGATATTTCTCATTTTTCTAATGCATACATACATGCAAGACGCGGTTGACTATGCTTCGCGTCCATTAACCGAAAAAAAAAACATCACTGGACGTATGAAACTCGCTGTGTAGCAATCTCTAGAATGTACGAAATTCATTCAAGCCGCGGTCAGTAACCTGTGTATGTACACTTCGCGTACATTAACCGAAAAAAAAACATCACTGGACGCATGAAACTCGCTGTGTAGCAATCTCTAGAATGTATGAAATTCAATCAAGCCGCGGCCAGTAACCTGTGTATGTACACTTCGCGTACATTAACCGAAAAAAAAAACATCACTGGATGCATGAAACTCGCTGTGTAGCAATCTCTAGAATGCATGAAATTCATTCAAGCCACGGTCAATAACCTGTGTATGTACGCTTCGCGTACATTAACCGAAAAAAAAACATCACTGGATGCATGAAACTCGCTGTGTAGCAATCTCTAGAATGTATGAAATTCAATCAAGCCGCGGTCAGTAACCTCTGTATGTACGCTTCGCGTACATTAACCGAAAAAAAACATCACTGGACGCATGAAACTCGCTGTGTAGCAATCTCTAGAATATATGAAATTCAATCAAGCCGCGGTCAGTAACCTGTGTATGTACACTTCGCGTACATTAACCGAAAAAAAACATCACTGGACGCATGAAACTCGCTGTGTAGCAATCTCTAGAATGTATGAAATTCATTCAAGCCGCGGTCAGTAACCTGTGTATGTACGCTTCGCGTACATTAACCGAAAAAAAACATCACTGGACGCATGAAACTAGCTGTGTAGCAATCTCTAGAATACATGAAATTCATTCAAGCCGCGGTCAGTAACCTGTGTCTGTACGCTTCGCGTACATTAATCGAAAAAAAAACATCACTGGATGCATGAGAACTCTCTGTGTAGCAATCTCTAGAATGCATGAAATTCATTCAAGCTGCGGTCAGTAACCTGTGTATGTACGCTTCGCGTACATTAACCGAAAAAAAACATCACTGGACGCATGAAACTCGCTGTGTAGCAATCTCTAGAATGCATGAAATTCAATCAAGCCGCGGTCAGTAACCTGTGTATGTACGCTTCGCGTACATTAACCGAAAAAAAACATCACTGGACGCATGAAACTCGCTGTGTAGCAATCTCTAGAATGCATGAAATTCAATCAAGCCGCGGTCAGTAACCTGTGTATGTATGTTGTGATTTAGTTAAATTCTTTTTTTTTTTGGTTCAAAGAATAAAGGGTGAGCTGCATTATAATTCATAATGTTCTAGTATACCCAGGTATCTGTTCTTTATTTTTTTTTAGAACATATATCTTTAATTATTTGAGCACACAGAATATATTTTCTATTTTTGTTTCTTCAGAGGATTCTATGCTCAAAAAATAACTTAGATGATTAATATATTTTTTAATTTTTATCCACAAAATAACAACAAAATTACATTAAAAAAAGGGAGACTAAATTAACTATAGGAACAGTTTATTTTTCTTTTTGACGAAAATAGATATATTTTATCCTCAAAAATATGTTCACTGAATAACAATAAAAGGTTAAGTAAAATATATTTTTAATATATAATACACCATTTTGCTTTATTCGGAAACAAATCCAACCCTCAAAAAAATATACATCAATTCCATGCAACATCAAATGAGAACAAAAAAAATTATACTTATCAATAATCTTGCTTCTATTTGACTATTACAAATTGTGATAATTTTAACATGATATGCCAATATTAGTTTGGCTATATCCACTTCAACTGGACCACTATATCTTGAATTATCAATCATTTATTTTCATAAGATGATAAGTGGGAGGTCGACGAATTTAAGAATTGTTTTTCCTTGAAAATTCGACGAAAAAAGACAAAAATTAACCAGGTAGAGGACCACATCATACTTATTATAATATACAAGCTGACATAAGATAATCTAATATGTATATGATGCATCTATGACACACAAAATTACGTATTTTATAATACACTCCATCTCCAACAACAACCGAAAAAGAAGTCCGAAAAAATTTAAAAAAAAAAAAAGCTAACCTGTCACTGGCGAAAAGATAGGGTTGCCGTAACATGGAAAAACTCGCCAAACAGTGACAACTGCCACTACAGGCATCGAAACTTCATTGACAAGATGAAAAACATAAAAATAACGGAATGCCAACATACGGCTAAATATATGCCAAAGGGAGGGTATAATTAAAATTTAAAACAAACGGAAAAAAAATATGAATCTGATTTGTTAAAAATGAAATGAAATCAACCTGACGTCACAAAGACAAAATTGATAATAAAGAATACTAAATAAACGTTTTGAAGCCGATGGGCTAAATAGGATAACTTAATCAAATAATAATTTTTAAACAAAAAGGAAAACTATGATTAAAGTCTGCCAGGCAAATAAAAAAATAAATAAATAAAAGGAGAGAGAAGGGAAAACAAAAAATAAACTGCGCTATACGGAACCTGAATGTGGTAAAATTACCACAATGTACGCTTCGCGTACATTAACCGAAAAAAAACATCACTGGACGCATGAAACTCGCTGTGTAGCAATCTCTAGAATGCATCCCATGGAAAAAAAAAAAGTTTTAAGAACGCTCCCACAGATTCAACATTAGCTTCCTAATGTATTCGCTTGATTAGTGTAAACTCTTAAGACAATGTGATGATTCAAATCACTGGACTTTAAACGCCTCCTTTGTAATGATACATATACTGTAAAATCTGTAAAAATGAAATCTCTCTATAACGCAATCCAGTTTTAAGAATAGGAAAGACAGAATACTAACAATTATACATGCTAAGACGAAAACATGTATAAAGAGGAATTTTTTCCTGTTCCTTTCTATTCCGTTTTGAAGCTTTTATTGAATCAATATTTGACAAAGCTGATTACGTAGTTCAGTATTATATATTTTGTGATTAGATATTTAAAATTTAAAACAAGTTGAGTTGGCTATTAGAAACTTGGTAAAATTCCTTTTGCAAATTTATTTGGCGGGGGTGCCAAAATCCATGTTTGCCCCGGGCGCAAAAAAGGCTGGTTCCGGCACTGATCTTTCTTGCTACTTGCAGTCTTTTTCCAGATTAATTTATGGAAAACTAACAGAACTCATGTCTTTCTTACATAGTTGTACAATATTTTAAAACAATAAGAATTGTGATTTTTGGAGATTTCTGCCAGTGGTTTGGTATAATAACAAAACTGCTATTTTAAACAAATTTTCTAGGTTGGTTCGTGATTTATGATGGCCATTTATCTACATAAGGTATACACTCTGACGCAAAAGTTTAGACAATGACGTCATTCAGCTTTAAAATGTAGAATTATGACGTCAGAATTACAAAAACCTGTAAATATATTCAAAAACTGATTTAAAATGCTATGTACAAAAGACAGTCGTTTTATTTGCTATAATACTAATTTTTTTCATAAAAATTCAAATGTGCTTGTCGCAAAAGTTTAGACACTATTCTAAATTTCTTTGAATATTCGCTGGCATATGCAAATTTATACTCGATGATGTCACAAATTTGGAGTACTTAAGTTCTGCAAACGATTGCGCTTCATAGTCGACATGCCGAGAGCTAAAGAAATTCAAGTGAATGAGGTTTCAAGGATTTGGCAGTTGAAAGGTGCAGGGAAGAGCGTTTCTGAAATTTCTGCTATTATTAATAGGTCAAAAAAATCTATTTATCGAGTGGTTCTGAATATAAAGCAAAATGTCGGTCTGGGAGGCCACGTGTGACAAATGTACGAGAGGATCGCCTGATACAAAGACTAGCGAGTACTCAACAAATGAGCGTACGTGGAGTTCAAAGCTCATCGGGACTCTCTGTATCAAAGGATACGATTCGTAGACGAATTTTGGAAAAAGGAACAATCGTTTATAGCAAAATGCAGAAGAAACCAGCTCTGAAGCCACATCATAAGTTACAAAGAATTATGTGGGCTCGAAAGCATATGTCATATGGAGAGAAATGGCAGTCAGTCACATTTAGCGATGAAAAAAAGTGGAATCTGGATGGTCCAGATGGTTGTTTATCGTATTGGCATGACTTGCGGAAGGAACCTCGACGTTTTTTTAGTCGCAGACAAGGAGGGGGCTCGGTGATGGTTTGGGCAGCATTTTGCTATAATGGACAAGTATCTCTGACCTTCACCAGTGGTCGTCAAACTTCACAGCATTATACACAGACATTAGAAGAAAACCTACTGCCATTTGCTGAGCTTCTAGGGGGTCCTCAGTGGGAATTTCAGCAAGACAATGCTTCAATTCACACTGCAAAACATTCAAAATCTTGGTTTAATTCCCATAATATAAGAGTTCTCGACTGGCCAGCATGTAGCCCAGATCTTAACCCTATAGAAAACCTTTGGTTCATCATGTGTCACAAAGTTTATAGCAACGCTAGACAATACTCTTCTGTACAGGAACTTAAGACATCTATTGAGGATGCATGGTACGATATCGATCCACAAACTATGCAAGATTTAGTTTCTTCCATGCAATCTCGTGTATATGACGTAATATATAAGCATGGATGCGCAACCAGGTTTTAAAAATTGTTTATTTCGATTTTATTTAATTTGTGTCTAAACTTTTGAGACAGCAGTTTATTTTTGTTACCATTTAATTTATTGCAATATGCACAATTCCACTTTTCTTTGTTATAAATATTGTTTATATGTACAGCATATTAATTTCAAGCAGTGATTTGAAAATTGAATAAATATTTTTCAAAGTATGTAAGAATTTCTTCATTGTCTAAACTTTTGCGTCATAGTGTATAGGCCTGAGGAGAGTAATGTCCAATAAAAACTTGCTTTTTACAAACTTACTGCTCTTAATTTTTTACAAGCCTAAGGAATTAAGCTTAGAAACAATTATTCAAAGCTTTTTCTGTTTATTCATAAGGTAAAATATCCATAGAAACTTGGAAGAAATACAATGCAAACACATTCATAAAAATTTAATTGTTATTATAATAGGTGCAAATACTAAAAACACAGTTTTAAAGCATTAAAACTATTTATGATGTAAAATCAGATGTCAAAAAACCTAAGTGCTTTTGGCTAAACGTTAGCCATCACCAGAGGATAAAAACTAGTCGAAAAAACACAGTTCCGAAGAAGTGCACTGGACAGGTAGAAAACGGGCGAAACCAACAAACTATGAAATGGAGGCAGATGGGACGATACCACTAAAATCTGGAAGAAGGGGGGTCAGCAAAAACCAAAAACACCAAGCACATGGCCAAATACGTGGGATCTGATAAGACAATACATCATTACATGTATTATCACCTCTTTTCAAAATTTCCAGGGACTCTCTGATAATGCAACTACTGTTATATTGTGAACCCTGTGCAATTATTTCAGCCTTATTGAAAAAGAGTCCTTCCGGCGTGTACCAGGAGGAAAAGGTAGCTTTCTTATATCTTTGATTTAAAATTTTAGCTAATGTTACTTGAAACAGCAAGCTAATAGCAAAGAAACCGATTACAGAAGATTCGTTAATACTGAATTTGAATAAGAAAATTAGCAAATTAGTCAACTTTAGCCAAGTTGGCTTCATTTATGAAGACTTATTTTTGGTCACCAAATTTGGCGATATTTTCCAAGTTAGGCGAGAATTTGGCACTAACGGATATGAATGTATAGTTTTTGCGTATGATTTGGAAAATGATTACAATAATGAAAGATAATAATTTGCGAGAAATCGCGTTCACTAAAAATCATAAATTAATCGTTTTTTTTGTAATGTGCTGTCTTGTTTCAAAATGTCAACCACCCAAGAATTTCAAACTGCTCTATCTCAGCCATTTTTTAAGATAGAGGTAAAACAAAAAATGCTCCAGAATCCTTTTATCAAAGCCTAATACGAAAGCAAAAAATAAATTTACATTTCTTGTATATTTACTTTAATTTTAAATATTTCAGTGTCTGCCATTTTGAAACAAGCTGGTCAATGAACTCGGTTGAGACATTGGTGAGCTTAATACACACAATTAGTTTTATCCAAATTGATTTATAAATACGAGTGTTATAGTATGACATAGATCAGATATATATATATATATATAAATCAACATTTAAACATTTGAACGGAGGGTGGTTTTGGGGGTCATGATCGGTGAAAATATACCAAAATTTTCCGGAATTGCTTTCCTCCGAACAGCTGCAATAGGTAGCTTTATACTTTTTTGTATTGAAAGCTACCTAATACATCAATTTCTTTAGCTTGATTCAATCTGTATAGAGCGGTGGATAATTTACCTTTTTTTTAAACCGACTCCACAGCCCTGTTTAAAACACTTATTATACTGTAAAGACGACAATAAAGTTAGTGGACAAAAAAAATTACAGATTAAAAAGTTATAAAATTAAAAGTGATGGCAACTTTAAACAGTTCGTTATAAAAATTAATCACCCTATTATAAGGAAAAAAGGAGGTTTGTGGCATTAGAAGGTTGTGAACTAACAATGACCATTTCAAAAATTCATACCTCGCCACTGGCTTTAATATTTAATATTTTCCATAGATAAATAAATATATGCATTAGCACTTTTACACTTATTTTGGTGTTATTTAATTATCTTAAGTTTAACACATTCCTTAATTCACAAGTTTAAATTAATATTCTAAATAGCAATTTCAATTAAAATTTAGATTTTAAAAAAAAGTTACACTCACCTACCCTACTTATGTGTATTTTACTTACTTAGTATTGTGTATGTGATTCTGTGGCAAGTTTCCGGGAAGCAAAATCTAAAGCACGGCCGAAAGGCACTGTGCAATAGATCCTACCACCAGGCACTTGCCTTTATTTAAATAAATTACAACTGATGTACAGTACAAATCGACATTCAGTTTCTTCCTCTATCTTTATTATTTCTGCAATGGCTGCATTCAAATATGCATGTATGAAATAAACGTTTCTTCATTTTGAATTTTCTTCACAGGCATGATTCCACATTAATAATGAAATTTGTTAGAAGCATTACTCGATTCACATGAGGTTTAGCCCTTGATTTCCTTGGCTTCACAGGGGTGTCAATAATATAATTACTAAAATAAATTAAAAAATATGTATAAGAAAATGAAAAGCATAAGCAAAATTAGAAAATAAACAATATTAAAAAATAATTACTATTCAAGTATGTCTGGACAGATAGTATTGTTTACCAGCCTCAAGGACAGGTAGCTCTTAGTAAATTGACAGTGTTTTATCAAATCTTATTTTAACTAAAAATCTCCTTGTGCAGCTGGACAAATTCTCGATTAAATTTTTTTTTAATAATTTTGATTTATCTTTCTGATGATTCTAGGAAATGTTGTATATATATATAGTTATAATTCCTGCAGGGAAAATTTGTTCGATGGGATCTGGATTTTTTGTTTTTTTTGGAATTTTTTTTAATTCTATTACCCCAAGGTCATTATGAAGTTCCTTTATACTTGTTATATTCCGGAAATATTGCATGAAGTATGATTGTTTGAATTAAAAATTACTTCAAGGTTGCAGGGCATAACGTTAACATTAATCACAACATAATTACTGGTATGCTGATTTAAATGAATTTTGAAAATAATATACAGGGCGATTATAAAAAAACTATTCCGATATATGAGTCCTTAACTATCACACCGTTTACAGAAACTGACTGAAATTTTGGTTTTAAGTAGTTTGAGGTATGCGCTCAAGAATCGTATGAAAAACAACAGTTAAACTCTAACAGTTACAAAAATTTGAAAATTTCAAATGGCAACACCCTTTTTTGGAATGTGATCTTCATAGTGAAAAACCATAAAAAGCATTGAAATGGTACCTGTAACACGAAAATTGCCGACACTAGAGAGACTAAGAAGAAAAGTGAAAAAAAAAAACACTAAACAAAAAAAGGAATTAAAAGTGAAAAATAATTTATTTAATATATATACACATAAAAAAGAAAATACAGACTAATTACACCAAACAGATATTAGAAAAAACATACAGCGATATGCGTACAACAGATATGAAGTTAATTCAAATTCTGAGTACGTCCCTGCAATGAACACTGCACCATTATATGCACAAAATCATAGTGCAGGCTTTAATGTGTCAGAAAACACCACTGAAAGAATCGGAAACTGTCCAGAATATATGAGATCCCAAAACGCTCAAATAAACTCGGGTTTGAGTCATATAAACATAAACAATGTTCCTGTTGGAAACAATAAAACGTCTATTCCTTATCATGTCAGTCCTCAAAACAATTTAGAAGAAACATGGCTGGAAAACTGGGCACATTTGTTATCAGAACAAAATGCAAGCGTTGGGAACAAGACGCTTTCTGATAACAAATACTATCAAGATCCTCGATTACTTAATAATAGCGGACAATATAATTATCCCCCAGTTGGATATGCTTTTTCTGGGCATAATATTGACAACCCAAACGACATTTTGCAGCATTTTAACTCAAATGCCAATGGAAGAAAAAATGTTTCAAGCATTTATAAATCTCCGCCGCCCCTAAATATCATGCAGCCATTCCAGCACATGGGCAATCCGTCCAAATTCCCGAATGAAATAAGTGCAATTCCTCGAACACCTGAATTACAGCTAGTATATAAAAGCTTAACGCCCAAGAGCAATACGAAAAGAACACCCAGCTCGAATGGATTGCAAACTTACCCAGAAAATTTGCTGTGTAATAACAATTTACACTATGGTATTGAAGAAATATTTGGTGAAAATATTCCAGACATTTGTGAAGCAATATGTAGTGCAAATATTGAAACATATAACAAAGGATATCAATCTCCAGGGTCTGTTAAAACGAATATGACAACATTTGCCAATGATCAGTTTGTTGAAAATTTAAGAAATATTGGTGGGCTATTTCAAAAGAAACAAAACAACATCACTTCTCCAGTACTTTCTTCAAACAACTGCATGAGTATGAACACGCAGACCGAATCAGTGGCTCAAACTTTTTACAGAGATGATAGCCCTAGATGTTTACCTTATAACGAAACAGCTATTAATAGCAGTATAAGAAATAATATACTGTGTCAACCAAGATTCCAAACTCTTTATAGAGATGGTAGTCCGAGAGGTGTCGCAAATGCTGAGACAACTTTTCCTCAAAACATATCAGTTCTAGAAAGTCTTCAACAACCAAAACGAGATCAAATAAATAAATGTGCAAGAGACACTGGAAATGAACGCAACTCGGATGCAGCTAATACTTTATACGGTGCTGCATGCATTACAATGCAAAAATGCACAACAAGAAATCAACGTCCGAAATCAAATACTGATTTTTCACAAGGATGTTTTCCACCACAAAAATTAGCTTCTGATAACGAGTTGGGAATTCAAATTCTTCCTAAACGCAGAGGAAGAAAGCCGAAAACACCTGCCAATACTAAAATTACTAATATTAATTCTGCTAATACATTTCCACCAAAAATTTCACCATTCATATCTTGTCAGGAAAGTAGCTGTCCTTGCACACAAGCTCAGGAACAGAAAGAAATTAAAAAAAATGCAGAAGGAAACAGCATGGATAAAATCACTAAATTCACCATTGGCCTTTTTGAGAAACAAGATTTTTGTCAATTTTTCAAAGTGGTTCCAAATAATGGATATCCTGTACAATACCGTAGATTACTTAGAAGACTATGGGAAGATTCTCAAGTCTTGAATTACTACAAAACTACAGGGCAGCATATATCACCTGAAATGAAACAACAGATTTAAAAAAACAACCCACACCCTGTATCAATTCAGAAGCCCCAAACTTAATCTATCAATCTATCTGCACGTTTTCAAAAAGTTTTAATCTCGTTATGAACTTTACTAGTTAAGTTATTATTAAATGTTAATTGTGTTGAGAAGAATTTTTGATTTTTACTTTCTTCTATCTGTAATAGAAGAAAGTATTGTAATCGAGATTTTTTTTTTCGACGGATTTACACGTTTTAGGGGTCAGAGATTCTGAAAAACATGTTTTTACAAAATGTTTGTCTGTCCGTCTGTCTGCCCTCCTTGTATCATCGAAAAGTGTATGGAGTTATGCTTCAAATTGAACCAATTTTTTTTTCTATGTTTTTGGTTATGGCCAGCAGGTCCCACTTGAATTTGGGGATATTTTGACGAAAGGGGGTGCTGTAATCGCGATTTTTGTTCCATTTTCACTTGTATCATCAAAAAGTGTATGACGTTATGCAGATAATTGAAACAATTTTTTTGTATATGTTTTTTACTACAGCCTGCATGCCCCAGTTGAATTTGGGGATATTGCGCCTGGAGGGGTCGCTGTGCTAGCCATTTAAGGATTTCAATTTCAAAAAGATGTACAAAAAAAAATAGAAATCCTAAAAAAATGTTTGCGTTAGATGTTCGGCCTTGATCCAAAGATTCCAGAGCATTGTTTGTTTTGCCTCTATCTTAAAAAATGACAGAAATAGCAGTTTAAAATTATAGGGTGACATTTTGAAACAACACAGTAGGATTCCTCTATAAACGGGTTTAATTTATGATTTTTAGTGAACATGGTTTCAGCAAATTTTCTTTCATTGTTGTAAACCATCGTTTCAACACTTACACGCTTAATTATCACACTATAAATTTATATTCAGCATCAAATTCTCGCCAAGCTTGGCGACAATTGGTGAAATATCGCCAAATTTGGCGAAAAAAATACATTGCCATATATGAAGCCAACTTGGCTATGTCTGTCTAATTTGGTGATATTCTCATTCAAAATCAATATTGACGAGAACTGGAAATGATTCTTCTGTAATCGCATTCCGCGCATTTTAGCTTCGTGTATTTTCAGTAGAATTAGCTAAAATCTCAAAATCAAGCAATAGGGAGGCTATCTTTTCCTGCTGGTACAGGCCAGAAGGGCTTTTCGTAGTTTAGTATAATACATTGGCTGCTCGCATCCAGGTAACCCGACGATTCGCAAGCAGCTGACGTACAACAGAGTGACGAAAAATATTGATTTTTTTTTTTATGGTATGATAGCGAATTTTGGAACATTAACATGTAAGAGATAGAAGAAAGTTTTGGGATTGGCATATCCGACTAGTTTATCTAGCTTACCGATCAATAAAAATAAATCGAGGGAGACACAAAATAGATGGTACAGTAGAATCCCGCTAACTAACCTCCCGATATCTTGACATTCCGTATAACTTGACGATTACATTTTTAAGTTACTAAATGATTTTGGTGGTCAAGCAGAACATTATTTATGAAATAAGAAAATTTGAATAAGTTATTGAGGTTAAATGTTTTTTTTAAAACGATTTCTCATATCATTTGTACATTTATGTAGGCCCATCACTAAACCTCTTACTTATTATATCTATATTCACTATATAAATTCTCAAATGAATACGATATTTGACTATGTTGTTGAGCTAGAATATAGAATTTAATCCTTTGAGAAATAGTCATCACATCGTGCACAGTTTGTTTTCTAACAGGAATTTAATATACAGGGTGACCATAATTAAAGTGACAGTACTCAGTGTGCTTTGTAGCGCGACCTAACAGCGAGAATGAAGCCAAATTTTGTATTATGATTATACAAGACGGAGGACGAAGGATTCCGCGAAAAAATTAATTCAAAAAGTCACCGCTAGGTGGAAATGTAACGCTGTGTAATAGAAAATACAGTAAAAAATGCAGAATCAATACCGAGATAAAGTTAAATGTGCTAAGCAAAAGTTAATTTTATTCTGGTATTGATGCTGCATTTCTTAAACTCTCTTTTCTATTTCACGACGCCACATTTCCACCTAGCGGTGACTTTTGGAACTATTTTTTTTTCGCGGAATCCTTCGTTCCCAGTCTTGTTTAATCATAATACAAAATTTGACTCCATTCTCGCAATTAGATAGCATTACAGAGCACGCTGAGTATATTGTACAAGTTTATGGAAATAATAACAAACTGTTTAATCGTATAAGTTTAAATTCATTAAGTATTGCGTATTTAAATACACATTTATCAAGCAGATTCGAAATGCATTAAAATCGCTTGCATTTGGCGAGGAATAAATGTTGTTCGCCATACTGCGTCTTTTCGCGCCAAATACTCGTAAGTATTTTATAATTTTACAGATTTATTTACTGGAATTCTGCAACTAAATTTGACAGATCCTATATACATAAGTATTTTCATTAGCATTTAAAAAATATATATGTTTGGAGTATGAGCTTTAAGGAGACATTCCTTGTCAGTTCACATTAGTTCTAGCTTGTATGACTCTACTGTATCACAGAACGCGCCATTACACGTTTTGAAAATCAGGGCTGTTCTCAATATTTTAAGATGGTTACAAGATATGAATAACCTGCACAATATCGTATATTGTTTAGACGACTATGGCAAAATTCTCAGGTCTTGAAATATTACAGAACTACAGGTCGTCACATATCATCAGAAATCTTCATCTTATAACACCAGACTGAATCTATCTGCATGTTTTGAAAGAATTTTGACTCCTTTATGATTTTTTACTCGTTAACTTATTAATAAATGTTCATTGCGTGTTGGATGTATCTTTCTCATTTTCTTTGCAACAGATATATGTCTACTGTAATGAACAAAAAAGATTGCTGTTTTTCACCACTTAAATAAATGTGATAAAAACATCATATGAAATCATAACACACCGTGTTGAATATATATGAACTCAGAAGTAACAAATTATAACTAGTCGTATGTGGCAATCTCAAAACTTTCTTCCATCTCATACATGTTAATACTTCAAAACTTGCTATTAAATCGCCTATAAAATCAATATTTTTCGTCATTCTTTTGTACGTCAGCTGTTTGCGAATTACCGGGTTACTTGGATACGAAACACCCTTCGCTACACTAGCAGCTAATGCACAGCACAACAAAATTGCTATTACAGCGCCCCCTTGCGGCGGAATAGCCCCAAATTTGAAATTTGGTTCAATTCTATGAGTCACTTTTCGATGATACAATAATAAAAATGTAACAAAAATCGATATCACAGTGCTTCTTGCGGAATATCCCCAATTTCAACTGGGACCTGTAGGCCATAGTCAAAAACATATATATATAAAGCTTGGTTCAATTCTATGCATAACGTCATACAATTTTCGATGATACAATAACGAAAATTGAACAAAAATTACTATCACAATGCTCCCTTCTGGCGGAATATCCTCAAATTCAATTGGCACCTGCTGGTCATAGCCAAAAACATATAAATGAAATTTGGTTCAATTCTATGCATAAGTTCATACACTTTTCGATGATAAAAAGAGGACACACGCAGACAGACAGATATTTTGAAAAAAAAAATGTTTTTTAAGGATATCTGACATATAAAACGTGTAAATCCGTCGAAAACCGGAAGTCGGAAAAAATGTCGATTACAATTTTTTTGTTATTTTATATAGATAGAAGAAAGTAGAAAGCAATTCAGGTCCAACAACAATTGAGAACACAGAAGAAGCTTAACATTTTATATTTATTTGTGTGCATTGTAGACTGTGCATTGTTTTTGACTATTTTGTGAATATCGTGCTAATTAAATACTAGGCTGAAAACCCCAGTTATTGACACCTAACCAGTAACTGACACTTGAGCAAAAGTTTAACTAAAATAAGCATTTTGTTGTGAAATTCTGCAAAGTAATGTCATCTAGTGGTAAATGAGACACTTATTTTTATTTTGGAGTCAATTTATTTAATACTAGAGGGCCAAGAACGTATTTAATGAGGAAGAAACTTTTGAGAATACAAAAAGTACCATTTTGAAGCAATCATCTAACATTAAGAAAGTGCTTTTCTAATCTATTTGTAACGCAACCATCTCAAACTTTTTTTTCTTAAAGCTATACTTGTAGAAATTAGTTTAAAGATGCCTATAATATACACTGTATTTCCAATGATGACCGGTCACTTGCGATTTTAGACGTTTTGTTAAATATCTGGAAGGATACATGAGAAATTATACTGAAACTTCAGGAGTGTAAACAACATGATAGACGTCATATATTTCCGCGAAGATTTTTTCCCGAAACCCCATAAGGGGCCGTCAACAAATTGAAGAAAAACGAATATCTTTTGGATAACCCTGTAAAAACTAATATTGCAAAAGCATTCAAACTATAGATTATGATTAAGTGGCTTATTATAATAATTTGGGTTCACTTTTATGAAGATAGCATGTATACTCGAAAAGAAATTCAGGTTTTTATAAAAACAGTCCCAAATTTTACCACGTTTTTGCTTATAATTTACAGAGTTTTTAATATAAAAACAAGTTATTTTCAGAATATATGACAAACAAAATTGTACACAATACCCTGCAATCAGAATTAAAAATAATAAAAATTGTATGAAAAATGAGTAGGTTCACTAAATATTATTTCACTGCGCATGCACGAATTCAATCAAAATATACTGTGCATAATATATTAGCTAAATGTATAGACCAACTTCTATGAAAGTCTCAAAAACATAGCTTGAAAATTCTGACAGTAATCGTCGATAAAATAAGCTCGAAATTCGCTGTTCCCAAAAGGAAGTAAAAAGATGAGGGATTGTATCCAAATATACTAGCTTATGAAAGTTGACATAATAAGAATGAAGTGTCTCGCATTCTATATTTGATACAACCCCTCATCTTTTTGCTTCCTTTTGGGAACAGCGAATTTCGAGCTTATGCTATCGACGATTACTATCAGAATTTTCAAGCTATGTTTTTGAGACTTTCATAAAAGTTGGTCTATACATTTAGCTAATATATTATGCACAGCATATTTTGATTGAATTCGCGCATGCGCAGTGAAACAATATTTAGTGAATCTACTCATTTTTCATCCAATTTTTATTATTTTTTAATTCTGATTGCAGGGTATTGTGTACAATTTTGTTTGTCATATTTTCTGAAAAAAACTTGTTTTTATATTAAAAACTCTGCAAATTATAAGCAAAATACGTGGTAAAATTTGGGACTGTTTTTATAAAAACCTGAATGTCTCTTCGAGTATACATGCTATCTTCATAAAAATGAACCTAAATTATTACAATAAGCCACTTAATCATAATCTACAGTTTGAATGCTTTTGCAATATTAGTTTTTACAGGGTTATCCAAAAGATATTCGTTTTTCTTCAATTTGTTGACGGCCCCTTATGGGTTTTCGGGAACAAATCTTCGCGGAAATATATGAAGTCTATCATGTTGTTTACACTCCTGAAGTTTCAGGATAATTCCTCATGTATCTTTCCAAATATTTAACAAAACGTCTAAAATCGCAAGTGACCGGTCATCATTGGAAATATAGTGTATTAGGGCCATAATTTAGGATTTATAGTTATTTAATTTAGCTTAAAGGGGGGGGGTGCCATTTATTGGTTCCTAGAAATTCATTTAACCAATCTCTGACAGGGGTGTTAATTATTGGTTATATTAACCCTTTTAGTGCCAAGGAGCGCCGTCGCGCTCCTCTCGCTCTGTGTTTTTATTATCATAGTATAAAATCTTCTGAAGAGAATGTTGAAAAAATTATGAATATTGGTGTATTGTAACGGAAATAGTGAATATTTCTCTTGTCCATATAAATTATCTATAAAAATGCACTTTTTTACTGGCATTTTTAGCATATATTTGTAAACTATGTATGGCACTAAAAGGGTTAAAGAAAGTTGAAATCTAATATTTGAACTGTTTAAAAATACCTAATATTAAATTAAATTTATCTTGTAGTAAACACCATTAAAATTTAAGTTGTTTTTCCGGTGTCTGACACCAGATGTCAGTGACTGGTTCATAAATGTCAGTTATTGGATATCTGCATTATTAATAATGCAGTACTAAATATTACGCTCATACTATATACTCTGTATTACTAATAATCCAGTACAGCTTACTAATACCCACTTTTCATAATAAATATTAATGTATTTTGTTTTTATAATAAAGAATAAAGTTTTTTTTTAAAGCATTTTAATCTTTTAAAATGAAGTGCCAGTCTCTGGTTCACTTTGTGTCAGTTAGTGGTGTTCCAAAATAGGGATGGTGTCAGTTACTGGAGTTTGTAACCATATTTATGAATAAAATTAATTTTTAATAATAAAATTTATAATTTTTCAAAATTTTACCAACGATAATTTTTTAGTATATCTCTACTATCCTTTAAAAAGCAAATGCAAGTATAAAGTAGATTTACATTTCTGTTATAGTGATTTGAACAAGAAAGAATCCTTGAAGTGTCAGTTACTGGGAGTTTCACTCTATATTTTTAAAATCATGTGTTGTATAGCTCTGTATATATACACAGAATTGAAGCAACAGAGTTTTTAAAATATTCCTCATCGATTAACTATTCAGATGCTTTATGTCTATTTGCATGCTGTGATGATATTTTGACTATTTTATGAATTTCAACAATTGATAATTTATTGGTTAACATTAATTGCATGTAGGCATTTCTCTTTCTCTCTTTGCATATATATGACATTTACAGTAGAACATCTTTTATTCGAACCTGTCGAGACTAGGTCAAGTTCGAAAAACTGTACAAATGAAAACACACTGCACGCTGAATGTAACGTTTAAGGAAAAGTGATTTTGCACCACTGCTGTGAAATATTAGAGTTGCATCAAGAATTTCAATTGTTCACTTTGTCAATATTTCCAAGGTTTTAATTATAAACACCTTATAAGATAAGAAGAATGTTTTGTGGTCGCTTATGTTGATTTTGCTTATTTTTATTAATTAAAAACAATAAGAAATAAGACTCATGTGTAGATTTTATTTTCACACACACACAAAAAAAAAAAAACCGATATGATTTATTTACATATGAATTATGTAAAAACAGGAAACAGGATTTTATCAGCCACCAGTCAATGTTGTTCATATCGCTGTAGAAGAAGTTCCTTCAGGAGAAAAGAGTTGGGGGGGGGGGGGATCCTCATTAAGCATAAACAAATTTTTATTACTTTACATTTACAACTGTACAGTATTATACACCTGCAGATAAAATAAATGAAACTTGGTAATGACCGTAAAAATAAACTAAATATATGCTAAACTGAGGGCTATTAATTTATGAATTGAAACAGCTTGTAAAATAAATTGTATGTATTTTTACACGAATATAAATATTAACTGAAAGCTGATCTTTCATATATTTGAAGTATATATTTAGAAGAAACAATTAAAATTTTGACAATATTTAAATGAATTTGCTATGCTTTATACATTTACATAAAAGTTTATTCCGTTTTAAAAATGCACCTACAGATAAAATGGATGAAACTTGGTAATGAATATAAATATTAACTGAAAGCTGGTCTTTCATATATTTGAAGTATATATTTAGAAGAAACAATTAAAATGTTAACAATATTTAAACGAATTTGCTATGCTTTATACATTTACATATTAAAAAATGCACCTATAGATAAAATGAATGAAACTTGGTAATGACCGTAAAAATAAACTAAATATATGCTAAACTGAGGGCTATTAATTTATGAATTGAAACAGCTTGTAAAATAAATTGTATGTATTTTTACACGAATATAAATATTAACTGAAAGCTGATCTTTCATATATTTGAAGTATATATTTAGAAGAAACAATTAAAATTTTGACAATATTTAAATGAATTTGCTATGCTTTATACATTTACATAAAAGTTTATTCCGTTTTAAAAATGCACCTACAGATAAAATGGATGAAACTTGGTAATGAATATAAATATTAACTGAAAGCTGGTCTTTCATATATTTGAAGTATATATTTAGAAGAAACAATTAAAATGTTAACAATATTTAAACGAATTTGCTATGCTTTATACATTTACATATTAAAAAATGCACCTACAGATAAAATGAATGAAACTTGGTAATGACTGTAAAAATAAACTAAATATGCTAAACTGAAGGAATCTATGAATTGAAACGGTTTTTAAAATAAATTGTAAATTTTTTACATGAATTGCTGTACATGTTAATTGAAAGCTGGTCTTGCGTATGTTTGAAGTACATATTTAGAAGAAAATAAATAAAATTTTAATAATATTTAAATAGATTTGTATGTACATTTACATAAAAAGTTTACTTCGGTTAAAAAAATGTTTATGCAATTCGCTAACTTCCCTTAGAATTAATAAGAAAGCATAAAATATCAGATGCAAAATATTGAACATATTTCAATATATTTTTGCATATACGTAAGAAAAATAGATTGGCATTGTGTTATCAATTAATATTGAACCATCTAAGTATTAAGGGATATTTTTAGCTGAAAAATATTAAAAATAATTCATTTAGATATTGTGTTGTTGAGTAAAATTACCAACGGATCAATTTTTTGTGTTAAAACATTGCAAACATTTCAAAGCTTTGAAAGTAGAGGAGGGGGAGGATAACTTTTCTCGGATCACTGAAAAAGTTGATAAGATGCATAAAAAACTGATTCTGTTAAAATGAATATATTATTTGTAAAAACTAACATAAAGAAAAGCATAAACAACAAAAAAAATATGTAGTGCTACTACTGCTTTTTCTCACTCTTTTATTTTGCCCTGAGGATTGGAGATTGGTCTCCTTTTATGAAGTCTTGAAACAGCTGTGTATGCTAAATTTATTTGGGTAGCATGTGCTTTTTTAGGGTTTCGTTCATCTCGCGGAACCCTATTACTCCCGCTTCGTTGTCTGTCCGTCACAGAGCCATACTCAGAAACTGTGTAACTTACAGAGTTGAAACTTTGTGTATATATAGCTGAATAGCAGCTATGAAGCTCAAAATATTAAAATTTGAAAAAATAGTATTATTTTAATAAATAGAGATAAAAAAAAAACAAAATTCTAACAGCCTTTTCCCATTAAATTTACACATTTTTTGTTATAGCAGTTGCCAAAAATTAAAATCCACAATGAAATTCTTTCTACAATAATTATCTTTCTATTGAACGATTTCCACGTGAAAAATGAAAATGAAATAAAACGTTTCACCGACTGATAAAAAAAGATTAATATGAAATAAAATTGATGGACGTCATAGTGGTAATAAAACGGAAATTTTCAAAGATTTCTCAATAATACAAAGAGTATGAGTATGTGTATGTACACAAAGCAGATTAATATCACGTCATTAGAGAATTAAAAAGAAAATATGACGTCATATTGGGAGTTTAACGAATTTTTCAAATGTTTGAGTATAATACAAAGCGTGTATCAATATGAGTAATAAAGAATAGTAAATACATGAGTTTGAGAAACATATTGAATCATGGTAAAAATCCGATTATGGAAATAATCGCATATTTTAACATTTTGGATGTGTACAACATGTTTAATTTTGAAATTATTTTTTTAAATATCTCATTTAGTTCACATGACAGATATTATTATGACAAAATATAATAGAAAGCTTCGCCCGCTATCGGGCTGGTTTAGATATTCGAAAAATCGAAAAAATAGACGGGTTAATTTTTTACTTTATAAAAAACATGACTTTTTATTTATTTATTTATTTATTTATTTTTTTTTTTGGTTGCTTAATGAAATTTATTTGGATTTATTAAAGAAAGGATAAAGTGTTTTGAAAGGAATATTAAACGAAACCCTTTGAGCAATCTTCGATCACACTTACCCACTTGTTATTATGTTGGTTTTTACATGTCATGTATTTACTTATATATTATTTCTTTTGTCAACATCCCTTTTTTAATGCATTTACAAAACGCGCAACAATGAATAAGATAAGGTATCAATGGAAAGGTTTTTGAACCGGCTTCTGACATAGTACACTCACATTTCGTTAAAACATGTTTTTTAATAAAAATTGAAGTTAATTAAAAATTAAATCAGCATCGTTTTCATAAATGAAATGAAAGTTTTTTTTTTTTTTTTCAAATCAACGTTGCCACAAAAATAAAATACCGCATTATAACATGCTTAGCAATAATTAAAAAATAAATAAATAGTACAACAAAGATAAAGTGTGATGCCTACGGGTTTATTTTATATTTATGATTAAAACGGAAAATTGAAACGTTTAGAAGAAAAAGACACCATTGATAGATCGAAGCAATGGTATTTCACGGGTAGCCTAAAAGGTATTCTTTGTTATATAAGATTAAACTGTATTTTATGTGTAAGTTATACGTTACCTGAGTTGTTATGTGTCCCTCAGTTATATGGTTCAATTCAGCGGTCCCGGCCATTTGTCATTAAAAATTAGCCGAGTTATACGTTTTTGAGTTATACATTTCCCTCAGTTATACGTTATGTTTTTGAGTCCCCGTGAGAAATTTTGTCTCACTTACACGTTTTGCAGAAGATGATTTTTTCAGAACCTTCTCTACGTCTTGCCTTTCATCCCTGCTGACTACCGCTCTAGGGTTTCTGGGAACCAAACTAAAACTAGCCACGTGCGAAACAGAGCAAAGGAGAGGGGGAAGGGGAAAAAGTGTTACTCTGCTCAAAAAAAAAAAAAAAAAAAAAAAAAAAAAAAAAAAAGACGACAATTGAAGATTAGTGATTACGTATTTCAATAAGATTCAGTAAACTACTGAATGACTTTTGATAAATGATTTACATGTCAAAGATTCCCAATGTTCCAATCATTTCTTTTAAGTACGCTATGTGGGTAAAAAAGGTTTAATAAAGGTTTTATGATAAAATAACCTCATGTTTACTTTTCTTATGTACCTTTTTAGGTACGTTCGTAATTATATAAATACGTAGCACCTATTGTCGTCGTCTGGTCCGTCCGTCCGTCCGCATACAACAACGTAAAACCGAATGGTTTGAAATTTAAGATATATTATCTTTGCAGAATTTTGTCGAGACATTTCAAATTTTACGAAAATCGAATCAAAACTTTAGAAAATATTAATAAAAACATTTATTAAGAAATTTGAATTTTATTTTTTAAATAGGTGCTTTCTTGTTATAGGAGCTTCCGATGTTTAATCATCAAGCGACCGAGATACTTATTTTATGACTGAAATGAATCTGCAGACGATATAATTCATTTCACAGAATTAAAAATCTTCAAGATCTGAATATTTATATAACTAGCTGTAGTACGAATGCACCTCATTTGTCACGTTTGACATACAATTTCCAACTTGTTTTGTTTCAATCTGTTCCATTTCCGCGAATATGTCATGTATGCTATAATACTTACAAAACTTCCGTTTTCGATATAAAAGGTAACAAACAGGGTCCGACTTATGCAGGGGCATGCGGGGCAGCTGCCCCGCCCCCCCCCCCCCCATTTGAAAGGAGGCCTCCCTCTGGGCTTAATCAAGATTTTTGTTAAAAGGGTGCAAAATTGTTCTAATTGGCCAAAAGTGACCAAAATTTTTACATTTTCAAAGATATAGGAAGGGAGTGTATCCCTCCACTTCCACAATCTGCTTACTGTGCCCCATGTCCCCGCCTCCTCTTCAAAAAGGAACAATCTACATCATCATAAAACTATTGTTATGAAATTTTATACAAAGAGCATGAGGAATGAAGTAACAACATAACAAGTGTTGAAATTTGTTGCTATTAGTATAAGTGCTTGCCTTCACTGGTTTTTCCATATTATGGAATCAGCCAAATGCATGCTGATGCAATAGAAAGATATTTTATAATGTGGTAGAAAATTTCATATTATAACAAATAACCAAGAATGACTGAAAGACCTGTATTTACATTTCAAAAGCTCATATGGGTCGTTATATTCATATACAAAAAAATAGTGTTCTGTCATCTGTTAAAGTTGTGACCATCTTTCTTGTGATACCCTGTATACAGATGTAAATAGTACTTGGTTTGAAATTTATGTATACATACAATATGTATGAAGTTTAATACTAGTCACTTCAACATAATTCCCAAACAATTTCTATAGACAGATAGAAGCCCCCCCCCCGCAGAATGATGCTTGCCCCGGGGCCGCAGATAGTCTAAGTCGGGCCCTGGTAACAAATGCCTCAACGAAACTAAATTTTCACGATATATTTAAAAAAATGATTCTGGTAGACAGTTGAATTATACGTTTAGTTGTCCAGTCCCTGGCGAAAAGTATAACTGGAGTTCCACTGTATTTAATTTATTTTTCTTTGTCCCGTGTTTTTAATTTTGATGGAATAAATGAGATGATATTCTGGATTGACTAATGTTGTTTGCAGATATATTTTCATCCTTATTTTTTTCTTTTAAAGTTTAAACCTGCATCTAAAGAATATCAGACATTGCTAAAAAATATTAGACTGCAATGCGGGATCTTCGCACGGGTCCACTAGTATAAATAAATATGCAAAATTACAGCATACAGAGAAGATTACAGCATTATCACAATTACCAACTCATTGCCCAAACTTGGCGAGGGCTCTTTTTTTCCTTCTTCCTGGGTATTTGACTTACAAGATTTCAGGTGATTATTTTGGAACTTTCTACTATATCATGCATGTTTCCACTAATTCGTAAGAAAAAGTTTAAAAAACTTTAAATTTTCAGATTAAAAAAAACCGCGTTTTGGTTATTTTTGCATTGTCAATATAGCTCAATCTTACGAGGGTTATTGTCAAAGCAACGTTCGTTGCAAAAGATCTATTTCATTCTTGAGTGCTTGTAGCACAGCGCATGCGCGCAAACTCCAGACATCCCTTGCGGCACAGAGGTCGCCAGTTGTGCAACTACGGTGTCAGTGTGTTGCTTCAGAGTTAGCAATAAACATGTTCAAGTCAATTGATCATCCCACTGACTCTGAAATGCGGCCAGTAATCCAATTTTAAACAGCAAGAAACATGATAGCAAAGGAAATTCATCGTATTTATAAACCGATTTGGATGACACTAATCATGGCTCACCAATATCTCGACCGAGTTCGTTGACCAGCTTGGTCCAGCTTCAAAATGGCGACCTCTAAAAGATTTAAAACTATGAGTTTTATTGAACGTTATTTCTCGCAAATTAATTATCTTTCATTGTTGTAACAATTTTCCTTATCATACGCATAAACTATATTCATATCCGTTAGTGTTAAATTTTCGTCAAGCTTGGCGAAATATCGCCAAATTAGGCGACCAAAAATAAGTTTCCATAAATGAAGTCAATTTGGATATAGCTGACTAATATGGTGAAATTCTTATTCAAATTCAGTATTAACGAATATTATCGAATTTGGCATCTTTTAGCGTGATGTTTTCGTATAACAATAGCTAAAATCTTAAAATGAAGATACAGGAAAGTTACTTTTTCCTCCCGGTACAAACCGGAAGGATTTTTTGAAATATCGAACTGTTTATTAATCGTTGCCGGTTTAATTATTGTTTATCAATCGGCGGTTTACAAATTCCAAATGGTAAGAGGGATGTCTGATAGAATATCGCTAGAAAGCTCTATTTCATGTCTAACAAATATCAAGACAAAACTCTCCGATTTCTAGATCTGGAACTTAAGGTGCAAACACTGCTATTCCGCCAGTATCCATTCTACTGTTGTATTACGTCGGAATTTTTTATCTTTAATGGCTTTCGCTGGAGTCCGTCACCATCCTTCACCCTGTTCGGACATACTCCGATGGTTGTTGACAGTTTTATTACTGGAACCTGAGGAGATAATTACTATAATTCCTACTGTGCATCTCCTGTCAAAGCAATAATAATAATAAAAAAAAGGGTTACTGTCAGATTTGGCTAAAATTTTGCCTAATGAGGGGAAATTCTGAGTTCAGATTTTCGCCAAATGTATTAGGAAATCTAGAATTTTTTTTTTTCCAAAGATGCTTTGAAATAAATAGGTTATTACTACCAAAACAAAAACATGCTAATTTCCAAGAAAATAAAGAATATGTAAATTTATAAAATGAAGCCAGCTCTTAACATGTTCATTAAGATTTTCACTGAAAAACAGTGGAACTTCGTAGTATTATTTTCAGCTTCCTGAATGGCTTTATTAGAAGTGTAAACAATAATTCAGATTAAAAAACACACAAGTTAGAGTTATGAAAAAATGTAATAAAATATAATTTTTATTGGTTATTTTTTTTATAAATCAAAAACATTGAAGGGTGTCCATTACTTGCACATATACCCTACATACTACACAAAATACAATAGCGCATCCAAGATTTTTATCTATGAGGGATTGGAAATTATCTCTCATAAAATGTAAAATTGTTCCGACTAAGATGTTTGTAAAGCACACTTTTGAAAATATGTGGAATGTAAAACAGGATGTAATCCAGAGGAAAAACAGAACAAGAACGAAAAATCATGCGTCAAGCATAGATTATATAGCACTTTCCAACGCTTCCAAAATAATTGTACAAATCATACCGTTTAATAAGCTAAAAGCTAACATCTAAGTAAACAATTTAGAAAACGCATAACATATTTAAAAACATAATTTCATGAATTTCCAACATATACAATATTCGGAAAAATATCCGAATACTTTTATTCAGCCCTGTATAGGATCTATAGATTTGTATATAGACTACATAGGATGATAATTTTAGTTCAGTTAGCAAACGCGTAGCACAGTTTAAAATTTTCCGTCTGGAGTTTGTCAATAAACAGAAATGTGTTCGCGAACTTTTGTGCTGCCCTGTATAGGATCTACAGAATTTATACACACCACGTAATAGACAAAATGCAAGTTAAAATTAAAATCGCGTTCAATAACTTAAAACGCACTTCCAGGAATTATTGTTAACAGACAGTAGAGAATTCTTTTGCGTGTCCCTGTAAATGAACGATGGCTGCTATACAAACAATATTCCGTAGTAAGTCTCTTGTAATGCACCTTAGTGATCTATTTAATTTCAATGCGTTTAAAATAGCGAAACATTATTTAAATAAACCGCAGACGATTTTTCTCCATAGACGTAATGTAACGGAATTATTTTGACTGTCCCTGTAAAGTAACTATAAGTGCTATGCACACCCTGTTCCATATTAAGCTTCTTCTAATGCACCTTAGTAATATATATAAATTACAATGCGTTTAAAATAGTGAAACATTATTTAAATAAACCGCAAATGATTTTTCCCCATAGACCGCAATGTAACGGAATTCTTTTGAGTGTCCCTGTAAAAAAACTATAAGTGCTACACACTTCCGTTGAAATAGGGAACATGCTATAGATAACGACAATAACATATAAAAATTGCAGAGCAATCCGAGCATATTTACGGGAGTTAGAGCACGGACAGACGGCAGACGGCAGACGGCAGACGGCCAGACGGCCAGACGGCAGACGGCCAGACGGCCAGACGGCAGACGGCCAGACAAACCGAAGTCATAAGCACTTTTCAACTAGGTTGGAAAGTGCTAAAAAAAAAAAGCATTCAGCTGTTTCAAGGCTTCATAAAAGGAGCTGCTTCTTCAATTGTTGCCAAAAAAAAGAGAAACAATACTTAAGTAATTTTTGTAAATGTTCCTTATTCCTTTTTAATTTTGAGCTGAAGAAGGGACTCCTATTATGAAGCTTTGAAACAATCCTTTTCTGCAAAATTAAATATTAATTAAATATTAGTTGCCGTAAAAAAAAAAAAAAAAAAAAAAAAAAAAAAATAGACCACCACCACTTTAATATGCTAGTTAGTATAATAACAATAATAATAATACCCGACGTGATGGATGGCTTCAAAAGAATATCAGTTATGTAATAGACTATAGTATAATTATGGGTAACTTTATTACATTTAGTGTAAAACTTTTTTTAATCATACAGGGTAGATGTGACAGTAACGGACACCCTTAAAGACTTTCTTTAAAAATTATTTTTTAATTAATAGTAATAATTATTATATTCCAGTTTTTTCAACATTATATTAATCCATCAACAATATTTAACCATTTTCATAGTTTCGTTTCCCAATGTAAATCAAAATTTAATTGTAAATAACAGAAAAATATCAAAATTCCAGCAATGGATACCCTCTGTTCCAATAATGGACACCAAACAAAACGTAATAAATAGGATTGTTTTTATGACCGTATTTAGTACCAGAATTTAATGAAAGCATATTAATGAAACAAAATAGTTATTTTCAAATAAATTTAGCAATCAGGATATCAATAATTAATAAAATATTTGTGAGAATTATCAGGCCCCAACTAGAAAGTTTCTGTGCACAGGCCACTTTCAATTTTTTGTGACCACTTAGATTGGTTTATTTACTGATACTACAATAAAATTCCGAAATAACCCCCCCCCCCCTTTTTCAACAAATTTTATTTTCCTAAAAAATTTTGTTTATAAGCTCCCACTACCCTTTATTCTCTATACCCTTAAGCAATATTCTCTGCTTCCTGATTTATTTCATTGATTGCCAGATTATAAAATATGCAAGGCAGAGTTATAAAAAAAATATGTAATTTGATTAAAATACTGAACATTTTATTAACCACATAAAAAAATTATCGTGTTATTACATACTGGTAAGTGCAGTTTAAAAATTAAATTGGATTACTTGGGTTTTCAGTTAAGTCAAAAGATTTTACACATTATGAATATTACTGAAATTGCATGTTTAGCAGTGTCTACATGGGGTGTCCTTTACAGGAAATTGACTAATTAAGCATTCCAGTAATGGACACGTGTCTTAAAATATTAAAAATAAATGAAATTTCGTAAATTGCTGTTAGTACATAAAATTCAAAGTTACCAAAACAAAAACATGCAAATTTTGCAAAAAAATAAAGAATATGTAAATTTATTAATTGAAGAATGTTCGTTAAGATTTTCATTTGAAAACAGTGGAACTTTGAAATATTATTTTCTGCTTCCTGAATGGTTTGATTAGAAGTGTCAACAATAACCCATATTATAAAAATACAAGGGGGAGTTATGGAAAAAAAAGTAATAAAAGATACATTTTTATTGATTATTATTTTTTATAAATTAAAAATTACCCTCCTTACATTGACGATTCAACACCAAAGATCGCAATCCGTCTTTTCGATACTCACGAAAATTTATGTGTTTGGATGGGCGTCCTTTAAAGGAAACGCAATGTACGCAGCCTTAATGTATATATTACTGTGCGAGTTTAAAGGACAGTTTATAAGACGCAACCGAATTCTATCGAATAGTTTTAAGGAATTAAGGAAGGCTGTAATAACATATCCCCAGCCTCATTTAAGATGGATCTCAAATTACCGGCTCAACAACGCGAAACTTTCTGATAGATTTTCTAACGCGTTTTTAAACACAAAGGCATAAAATTGACAGGACTGACTATTGAATCGATTTGGAATGTATTTTTTTTTTTATAAACAATTTACTTATCAACTTATAAGCGATTTGTGCCACGTGACGACACGTTTTTCGCCTTTCTAGTGCTGTCGCATTGAGAATTCAGTTCAAAATGTTGACCTTGACAATATTTTCTGAAAAATCTTCTGCTTTTACCAAAAAATTGGAGAACGTGTTTCGATTACAAAGTTTCTGAATAAATTCACCTACCAATTTAATACATTTACGTATAAAAATGAGTCAAAAAATGTGCAATAAGTAGACAGTTTAGATTTGACACCAGTCTTAAGGCAGTCAGGAAAGAATTCCTGCAGCGACTGTACTACTTCAAAGAAGTGGAAGGATATCAGGCTGTCTATTTGACCATTTTTAGGGTAAGTTTGGAATGGATAAAAAAAAAAAAAATTAACTGTTTCGTGAAATTAGTTGTAAATTGAATAAATAATGTATTCCTTAATAAACATCGTAGAACAGATTATTGAATTGTTTGTTTTGAAGAGAACTTTCCAGCGATAAGCCACAATAACTTCTGAAGAATTCTTGCAGCGACTATACTACTTCAACGAATTGGAAGGATGTGAAGCTACCAATCTGACCATCTTTAGGGTTGTTTGGAATGGATTTTAAAAAATCACTTTTTTATGAAGTTTAAGTTACAAATTGAATAAATAATGTATTCTTTAATAAACATCGTAGAACAGATATTTTTTATTGAATTGTTTGTTTTGAAGAGAACTTTCCAGCGATAAGCCACAATAACTCCTGAAGAATTCGTGCAGCAATTGTACTACTTCAACGAAGTGAAAGGATGTATGGCTGTCAATTTGACTATCTTTTGGATTAACGTGGAATGGATTTAAAAAAAAATCACTTTTTTATGAAGTTACAGTTAAAAATTGAATAAATAATGTACTCCTTAATAAACATCGTAGAACAGATATTTTTATTGAATTGTTCAATTCAATAACCAATAACTCCTGAAGAATTTCTGCAGTGACTATACTACTTCAACGAATTGGAAGGATGTCAAGCTGCCAATCTGACCATCTTTAGGGTTGGTTTGGAATGGATTTAAAAAAATCACTTTTTTATGAAGTTACAGTTAAAAATTGAATAAATAATGTATTCCTTAATAAACATCGTAAAACAGATATTTTTTATTGAATTGTTTGTTTTGAAGAGAACTTTCCAGCAATAAGCAACAATAACTACCCCCCCCCCCACCTTTCCTTTTAGAGATTTCAGATTTTATGCTCTTGCTGCCGCCTATATCTTCCAACTATTTTTAACCACGTGGGCTCTCCGTCACTAGGATTGCCAACTTGGCCTTCTTTTTTATTCAGAAATTCTGAATGGTAAAGACAAACATTTTGAGATTCCACTAATGTTCATAATAATAAACACCTACTCTTCAACTCTTCCTTAATGTATGTGGAGATAACACACGCATTAAGATTTCTTACTCACAATGTTAGATATCTGATCCCACATGTGTAATTGTTTTTCTGTTCGTTTGTGCCCTGAATGATTTGAACCTTTTCGTGAGCGTTAAATATTTTCCAATTCTATCTTACAAAATAAAGTACAAATTGAAAGTGATTAAAACAATGTTTACCTACTAAATACAAATACTGTTGAGTGACACACTTTTGACTGCTATATTCTGTTTAGTGAATTTAAACTTCATGTGAAGTTCATTTTAAAATTTTCTAATAAATGTGATAGCATTTAAAAAAGTCCATAACAAGTCATTTTAAATATAAAATCATATATATTATTTCTGTTGTCAACAGCCCTTTTACTATGCATTTACAAAACGCATATCATTCTAAAGGTTTTTGAACCGGCTTCTGACAAAGTACACTCACATTTCATTAAATCACATTTTTTTAATTAAAAATTGCAGTTAATTAAAAATTAAATCAGCATTGTTTTCATAAATGAAATGAAAAGTTTCTCTTAATCAATGTTGCCACAAAAATAAAATACCGAATTATATTGTGCTCAACAATGCCAGAACATCATCACATTTATTCCATCAAGGTTAAAAACTGATCGAAGATAGCAAAAAGCATGCTCGAGGGGAGAAAAAAATTAACAATCGTATTTTAACTGCATTAGAAGATGAAGTCATCCACTTCTTGAAAATGATGAAACAAACAAAACCAAATTGGATGCATTTAAAATACAATTTAATCTAATATAACAAAGCATACCTTTTATTCTACACGTAAAATACCACTGCTTCGATCGATCGATGGTGTCTTTTTCTTCTAAACGTTTCAATTTCAATTTTGCTTTTTAACCATAAATATAAAATAAACCCGTGCATGGTTATCTTACTTTATCTTTTTTGTACTATTTATTTTGTTTATAATCATTATTGAGCATCTTATAATGCAGTATTTTAGTTTGAACGATTAATTATTCTCATAAATATTTTAATAATTATTGATAATCATAATTGTTATTTTTTGTTTCTTAAATGAGCTGATGACACCATAAGTTAGAAGTCGAATTCATAGTAAGTTAAACTTTATTTCAGTTCAAATCCAGTAAAATTAATTTTCTTATTAACCCTTGCATTTTGCACACAAATTTTAAGGCAAAAGGGTTATTTCTTAAATCGTTCTCAAATATAGCACTGAAGCTTTCTGAAGGTGATAAATTTATATGATTTAACGCTGTAGTCAATGAATGTGATAGGCACGAGACGGACAAAGCCATGAAACTGCGATCTGCCCATATTAAATACAGATGTATATTAACCCTATTAAAATGGGAAGATTGAAAACTCCATAAAGAAAAATTAAGCTTTTGTCAAATATTTAATACCCCACAAACTCAAAAAAAAAAAAAAGCATGACTGAAGGAAGGACAAGGCTGTATATATGTAATGTATGTTTCATTATTATAAAATTTAAATAAATTTAGGAAGAATTTATATTAATTTGTATATATTATTTAGCTTTTAAGAACGAATTAATTAAATTTCCATACAAATCTATACTAAATCTATGATCGGTTAATGAACAATTCGGTTAGCGAACATTGTTTTGGAACAGATTAAGTTCGTTAACTGATCACCCATTGTACTATGAAATCAATTAGCATGTCTCTGTTTCTTTTAAAATCTAAGAATCTTTTAGAAAATGTTGTCAGAATTGAAAATTTAAGCCAATTTTAAAGACAATTATTGAAAGACTCAATTATAGATATAAGACATTTATAGAAAAATGCTATTCAATTTTAAAGTATATTTGAACATCAATGTCTTCAAATTTCGTGCACATATAAAAAATGGCTTTGTTAATGTATCAGAATAATCTACACTGTTTAGCAATATTATTAGCTTTAAGAACAGCCTTAAATATATTGGGTAGTTACACAAAATTCCCACATTTCTTCAATTCCAATACCCCTTTTTCAAAATAGTAATATTAGCTTTATTTAATGTCAGAAATTCTACAATAAAAAAAACAAAGATTGCTATTTGGAAAATGTGGTATTAAAATTCAAGGACTGAACGAAGCTTGTGTAACTACAACCTGTGAAACACTCAGTTATCTAATACAAAATAATGCAGAATTATATTTCAGTATGTTATTAAACAAATCTAGTAACACTAACTTAACTGGTTAATGCCCAAATTAATAACAATAGAACTATATTATTACTTCTCATATCTTTTAGTATATAAATGATTCTGAGTAACTTAAGCGAGAAATTTAAGAAATCCATCCTTTAGTTTTAAAATTACAGCCCAACCAGAATTACTTAAAATAGGTGGATTTAACTTTGTGCCGTTATAGTAAAAATAAATTAACAATGTAAAATAGCACAAATAAAAATATATAAAATGGCAAACAGCTGTTTCGGAGCCCCTACAGCTCCATCATCAGCGCCAAATTTAAAAGATTAAAAACTGATTCAAAGTTTAAGCCATATAAATATGCTTTAGTGTCCCGTATGCGCCCAAGATTGAATATTTACATGGCTTAAACTTTGAATCAGTTTTTAATCTATTAAATTTGACACTGATGATGGAGCTTTAGGGGCTCAGAAACAGCTGTTTGCATTTTATATATTTTTATTTGTGCAATTTTATGTTGTTCATTTATTTTTAAAACAACCAGAATTAGTTGATTCTAAAGGGAAAAATTGTGCTGCAAATTGGATTTAATAACTATCCTCAAATGAGGACACTGAGCGTTAACCAGTTAATTTTGTATGTTTAAGTTCTGAACAAGTACAAATCATGATGTTATATAAATAAAAGAATTTTTCCAGTTATATGTTTAAGCAACCTGCATTAGCAACCTGTTCAGCATTGTAACTATCTATACTAATATTACACAGAAGAAACATTTATTAGTGTGTTTGTTTGTAAGGGGTAATCCCTGGAACTACTGAATCGATTTCAAACTTAATGGTGGCAAAATGACAGTGAAAGTATCTGTTCCAACACATGCTATATTTTATGTCGGTATTACTACCTCCTTGGGGAGTATAGAAGCAATAAACATGTTAAAATTGTGACTTTTGTGAAACTAAAGAGGATAGAAACATGAAATTTGCCATGGTGGTTACTTATAAGATATAACTGTTCACTGAGAACAGTTTCTAAAAAATTCAAAACTTAAAAGGTTGAAATGAACAGAAAACATTCTAAAAATGTTCTAAATTATGATTTATATAGAACTGTTAGGGAAAGAAACTTGAAATTTAACCTGGCCGTTACTTTTAAGGCATAAATGCTCACATAAAACAGTGTTTTAAAAATTTGTAATTTAAAAGGGTACAGGAGAAAAAACGATCTAAAAATGTGATTTCTGCGATACTGTTGGATCTAAATACTTGAAATTTGGCATGGTGGTCACTTATAATATGCAAATGTTCGCTAAGAAATGGTTTCTGAAAAATTCGAAATTTAAAAAGGAACAGAAAATGTTCTAAATTACAATTTATATGGAAGTGTTAGGGAAATTCTAAAATTACGATTTCTGTGACAGCATTGGGGCTAGAAGCATTAAATTGGGTATGGTGGTTACTTTTAATATGTCAATGCTCACTAAGAAAGGTTTCTATAAAATTCAAAATTTAAACAAGTGAAATGATCAGAAAACATCCTAAGAAGGGTCTAAATTACTATTTATTTGTAATTGTAAGGGATAGAAACTTGAAATTTGACATGACTATTACTCCTTCCTAAGACGTTAATGTTCGCTCAGAACAGTATTTAAATTTTTTTTATTTTTAAAGGCTGAAATGAGTGGAAAACTTTCTAAAATCACAATTAGTTTGGAACTACTGAACCAATTTCAAATCTTCTTTCAGGATAATAATGATGACAGTCTCTGCTTAAAAATAGGCCATATTTTATGTCTTTGCAAACTACACTTAAAGGGGTGCAAGAGTGAAAAACAATCTAAAATTCAGATTTTTTTTATTCTGTTGATGCTAATATTAGGAAACTTAATATGGTGGTTACTTTTAAGACGTAAATGCTTGTCAAGAATGTTTGATAAAATATTTGAGACATAAAAGGTTGAAATGTTTAAAAAAAAACTTCTATAATCATGATTACTCAAAAACTATCATGGTTGGAAATTTTTAATTTGACATGCAAGTTCCTATTAGGATGCAATTCCCTAAAAGTTTTTTTAAAAAGTCGAATATTAAATGGGTAAAATGAGGAGGCGGGGGGGGGGGGGGGGGGGAATTTTCTACAATTGTTTTTTCACTGAGATTTTTCTGAAATTGTCAGGCTAGAAACTTTAAATTTAGCATAGGGTTAACTTCTAAGATGCAGATGTGCATGAACAATGTTATTATTTTAAATTTAAACTTAAAAAAATGTAAAGAGATGTAAAATCAATTATTTGTCATACCAGTGTTAGATACAACTTGTCTGAGCAATATAGAAAACGCAAGTAGCAGTAAATACTACAATTAATTAAAATGACAGTAATAAAGAAATAAGATTGCTAACTAGGTAAGATAGTACTGCCTATTTAGCCTTCTGCTAAACAAAATTGGTAAGTAAATATACTAAATCAATGTTTTGGCACATTTTACCCAACAGTATTTTAATTTTTACAGTAATTTAATTTATGTTAATACTATAAAAAAGAAACAATTGTTTGTTAGTAGGAAAAAACTCTAAAACTACTGAACCGGTTAAAAAAAAAAAAAAAAAAAAAAAAAAAATCAGTGTAAGATAGTTGATAAACAAAGTTCCCAAATAAACTGACTGCATTGTATTTTTAAAAATTTTTTTGGAAGGGTGGGTGAAAATACATTGGAATGAATATTTTCTCATTAATTTAAGTCTCACGCTCACTTAATGCAATAAAAGACTGAGGTTTCCACAAAATGTGGCATTTCTAGTATATTTAAATTATCCATAGTAGTATAATTTTCCCCAATGTAAATTTCATTTAGCATACTTCAACAACTGTGCAAGCAAAAGCCACAGGTTTTGCTAGTAATTAATAAATAAAATGCAAAAGATATATCACATTTCATGTTTAAAATCATGAATGAATTAAAACACACCTTACAATAAAATTTACTTGACCAAAAACTATTTCAGAAGGTATCTATTTCATTGATTTCGAGAGAGAGTAAGCATTATGTTGTATTCATTTAACTTTGAATGTAAGAAAGGATAAAAGTATCACTGGATAACATTAATGGAAAATATTCTTTATATCTTAATGGAATAACTTATAACCCTGGCTTCAAGAAAATCAGCTTGATAAGACTAAATATAAAAGCAGAAAATAGATGTCAGAATTTTTTCTAAAATAAATAAATAGGGGAAAAAAATATATGTATATATATAATAAACACATTTAACAACGATAAAAATGTGCTCCTGTTTTAGTTAAAACGTGTAGGAATTACATGTTTCTACAGACAAAATAATGCTATTGGTTATTTAGATTTAGTAAATTCATGTTGTTTTATTATTAGCATAAAATTGTCTGAAGTATTACAAAAAAAATTCATCAAGCTCTTTAAATTTTTAAACATACAAATAATGAAATACCAATTTTAATTTATACTTAATGTAATTTCTATTTTAAAATTTGAAAAAGAAATTATAATCAATACGAGGTCTGTCTGATAACTATCCGATCATGAATTTTCCCAAGCGCAGTAGTGATTCTAAGGCAACAGTGGAAGGAGACAGCTTATTGCTTATGCTTGAATTTTCCCCCCACATTCCAGTGAGCCAGTTGTTGCCTGTTCGCCGCCGAGTGAAGTGTTGTCATAACATTTTTGTCGTATTTTTATTTCTCTGAAGATGACTGAACGAGTTAAGCAAAGGTAATGCATCAAATTTCGTCAAAAGCTTGGTGATTCTCAAAGCGAAAAAATTCATAAGATTCATCAGGTGTTTTGAGACGATGCTATGGGGGTAACACAAATTAAGGAGTGGTTCAGTTCAACCAGTTCAAAAGTGGCCATACATCGGTGAAGAGTAACCAGCGTTCTGGGAGACTACAAACTGCTCAGAATGCAGCTGTTGTTGAGAGGGTGGGAAAAAAAAAAAAGAGGACAAGAAGTTCTCTGCCGACTCCGTGATGCAGTTCGGCACAAAAGACCAAACCTCTGGATGGCGAAAAATTGGCAGTTGCATCATGACAATGCTCCAGCTCTTTCATCACACTTGATTCAGACTTTCTTGGTGAAACATGGAATTCCAGTCATTCACCAACCTTCCTATTCTCCAGACATGGCTCTTTGCTACTTCTGGTTGTTTCAGAAATTGAAGACGCCATTGAAAGGATCCTGTTTTGAGAGTAGAGATGAGATAATGCAGAAAGCGATGGCAGAGTTGAACAACATTCCAAAAGAAGCCTTACAGAAGTGTTTTCAGCAGTGGAAGGAACAGTGGATTAAGTGTGTGGAGGTGCAAGGAGCCCATTTTGAAGGTGTTTAGGGTCCCAATCCCGTCAAGTAACTTACATATTTTTTTCAGTCAAAGATTGGATACTTTTCAGACAGACCTCATATATTATGTACTTAGAAGAAAAAAAGTAGGTATCCAGTCTGAAATTTGGCTGAATAATCAGTACAGTAGAGAGCTGCTAATCCGCGAACCTGTAATCCGCAAAGGCCTCTAATCTGCAATCAATTTATGAATGTAAACAAAGAAATTTAATTCTTGAAAAATGCTTCAATGGTGACAAAATTTTGAATTTTGAATTTTTTTTTCACCAATTTTAACATTTTTCTTATCTTTATATATAGTATTATATATCATATAACATTCTTCTTTATAGTTTAAAATGAAAGCACATTTAATTAGTATATTATTTTAAATATTCATTTCTTCATACAATACTTGTAAAATATAATTTAAGCTTTTATAATTTTTTTTTTTTTTTTTTTTTTTTATGATAAAAAATTCTTACTTAGACAATATATTTTATAATTTATTTATTTTTTCATTAAATCGTAATTATAAAATTGAAAAACACATAAAAAAATACATATATATATTGCTTTTGAACTCTTACTTAAAGATAAAATTCAACACTATAAACCAAATGTCTTAAAACAGACAACAATTGATGCCATATTTAAGAAATTTAAAAAATAATAAATTATTTTTTACATAATTATTACTTTATCTATATATTAAAATGTGTAATTTATTTATTTTTTAGTATTAGCAATCTAAATTTGTCCAAAATATGAATTTAAAAAAATGTAAACAAAGATTAAATAGACATGGCCTGTAATCCGCAAAAAGCCTCCAATCCGCACAACACTTGGAACCAAGCTTTGCAGATTAGTGGCTTTCTACTGTATTCAGATAAACGACTATTCATTACAAACCCTAGTAAAAATTCTTTAAAATACAATTCATTAATATACTTTAATTTTCTATATTAAAGTCTGACACATTAGAATGCCAGTAAATGATATTTGTATGTACTTAGAAGAAAAAAAGTAGGTATCCAGTCTGAAATTTGGCTGAATAATCAGTATTCAGATAAACGACTATTCATTACAAACCCTAGTAAAAATTCTTTAAAATACAATTCATTAATATACTTTAATTTTCTATATTAAAGTCTGACACATTAGAATGCCAGTAAATGATATTTGTAAATTTGGCTGAATAATCAGTATTCAGATAAACGACTATTCATTACAAACACTAGTAAAAATTCTTTAAAATACAATTCATTAATATACTTTAATTTTCTATATTAAAGTCTGACACATTAGAATGCCAGTAAATGATATTTGTATGTACTTAGAAGAAAAAAAGTAGGTATCCAGTCTGAAATTTGGCTGAATAACCAGTATTCAGATAAACGACTATTCATTACAAACCCTAGTAAAAATTCTTTAAAATACAATTCATTAATATACTTTAATTTTCTATATTAAAGTCTGACACATTAGAATGCCAGTAAATGATATTTGTAAATTTGGCTGAATAATCAGTATTCAGATAAACGACTATTCATTACAAACCCTAGTAAAAATTCTTTAAAATACAATTTATTAATATACTTTAATTTTCTATATTAAAGTCTGACACATTAGAATGCCAGTAAATGATATTTGTAAATTTGGCTGAATAATCAGTATTCAGATAAACGACTATTCATTACAAACCCTAGTAAAAATTCTTTAAAATACAATTCATATATACTTTAATTTTCTATATTAAAGTCTGACACATTAGAATGCCAGTAAATGATATTTGTATGTACTTAGAAGAAAAAAAGTAGGTATCCAGTCTGAAATTTGGCTGAATAATCAGTATTCAGATAAACGACTATTCATTACAAACCCTAGTAAAAATTCTTTAAAATACAATTCATTAATATACTTTAATTTTCTATATTAAAGTCTGACACATTAGAATGCCAGTAAATGATATTTGTAAATTTTCGGCATGAGGAAATAAAACGGTTTATGATCAACGGGTTATGAATCTCTAAAATGATTTTATATATGAGAAATTCACAAAATATTCTATGAGCAAGGTGAATCAAAATCATGATTTTTTTTTAAATCAAAATATTTGAATTTTTATTTTTTAAATATAATTTTTTTACAATATTAACAAATAAAAAATTGCAAAATAAATTATTTAAGTTATGATTAATGATTAAGTTTTCAATACTCTATTTCTTTTCTTAAGTATAATGTACTCTATAGGTATTTATTATATGATAAACTATGTGTTAAACCCATGAAATCAGGATTTTCTTTATCCATCCTTAAGGGAGTTGGTCAGTCAGATCTTAGATTCTCCTTGCTAATGTTAAACCTATGGCAGTAGAATGCATTCATACTTTTAAAATATCTCCTCAAGAAACTAATATATTTTAACTTCTTCTTTTTTTGAACTCTTTAAAAAATGTCTTTATTATTATTATTTTTTTAATTTATTATTATTTATTTTAGTTATCAAAATATTTTAAAAAGTTCTGCTTAATTTAATATTTTATGTATTAAAATATTACAAAATGTGGGTAAAATTTTAACACTTCAAATAAAATCAAGCATATATTTTAGAAATTTAGAAATATTTTGACAACTAAAAAAAAAAAAATAGAACCCTTAAAAGTACACAGAAAAAAAAACTAACAAATATTAACTTCTTCCTTATGATATTTAAGAAAAAGAATGCATTTCACACCCATATGTATAACATTAGCGAGGGGAGTTTGAGATCTGAATGACCAATCTCCTTAACAAAATTATTGTAAATTGCAATGACAGGTTAAACTGCATGAATCGTCTAATATCAAAGGTAGCAGAAACTAACTTACACCTGAAAAAAATAAAATAAGCTTAAAAAAACATTCTAAGTTGCTCTTTGGCAGAATAAGTTCTTCATTATTTACATACACATTTCTATTTTTAAAATCAGTTTTTAAAATAATAGTATTTAAATATATACATAACCAAACATAAGTGATAATAGAGTTATAAAAAATGTACAACATAAAAAAAAAATAATTATCTTTTTTCTCTCTAAAACATTTAGATGCAGTTTTTCTGAAGGAGTAAAATGAAGTATCAATACCAATAATAATAAAAAAAAAAATTACAACTGTAGATTCAAAAGTTATTTTTCATTCTTAAACATACAAGTATAGATATGTTTTGAATTCACCAGTCTATTTCAAAGAGCGAATGAATTAATCTGAAGGCTCAAAATACTCTTTCAACACAGCTGAGGAAGCAACTGGTTTTAAAAATTTGAGATATTACACTCTTCTAGAGTGCATCCTCTTTCATATTTAAAAACTGTGTTTTCCACCAATTGGATGGAGAAATCTTATTTCCAATGTCAGATTCGAAAAGAAAATTCTCACCAAAGTTTCACATAACAATTACACTTAAAAAAAATAATAATACAGCAGAAGACCACTAATACACACAGCTTGGTTCCAAGCATTTTGCAGATTACAGATCATGTACATTTAAGTTTTGTTTATGTTTTTTATTTATATTTTGGACAAATTTATATTTTTCACCAATCAGATGGAGAAATCTTATTTCCAATGTCAGATTCGAAAAGACAGCAGAAGACCACTAATCCACATTGCTTGGTTCCGAACATGTTGCAGATTACAGATCACACATATTTCATTTTTGCTTATGTTTTTTTTTTAAATTTATGTTTTGTACAGATTTAGATTATTAATGCTTAAAAAAAAAAAAAAAAAAAAAGCACTCAAACACATGAATTAAGTAAGAATTATTTTTAACTCTCTGAGCGTCTGAGGCAGCCATACTCAACCTGCGGCCCGGCGACCTTTTGTGTGCGACCCGAGGCACATAAGCTATTAATCCATATTTATAAAATTAACCGAGATGTGTATAAAATGTATTTAAGATCTTAACTGTTGTTTTATATTTTTTTTCATAAAAAGACGAAATCTGTCTTGTCATTTCCAATTAATTTTAAATTGTGTTAAAACATCTTAAATGCCGTTTCCTTAGTCAAAAGTTTTTTTTGCAATGTAGTCCCATTTGTGTTACAGTGGGATATAGATTTCTTAATCTTCAACATTAATCAAATTAACTATTCTAAATTAGTTAAATTTGCACTATATATTTCTAAAATTAAAAAACTAATAAATAAGAAGTTTTTGCATTGAACAGACTGATAGAAAAGATAGATAGATAGATAAGAACATCTGCCACTTTTTCCTTCAGAACTTGTAAATTTTGCATTGTTATATTATTTGGTTTTACAGTTATGGCCCTGTGTATTAGCTAATACTTCTTTTTAGGGTTGAGCGTTTGCAGTAAAAATATACTACGAAGTTTACTGTTTGGAAATAGTGGTGCTAAAAATGTTTTGGTAACATTTCTTCCGCGAAAAACGTTCAACCCTACTGATGCACGATTGTTATTTTCTTTTCATAACTTAGGAAGTGTTAAAAACAAATGAAACATTTAAATGACAAAAAATGACAGCTTCATTGAATCAAAAAAGCGAAAGGAAGACAGTTTACTTAAAATATAAATCCAAATATATCGGAAGAATTTATGTCAAGTACAGTGATTAATTTTTCAAATATTATTCTGGATGGTTTGGACATTTAAGATTCTCCTTTTCAAATATATACATCCATATCCATACAAATATATAAAAGACAAATTGATCTTTGCTCCAAAAATACATCACTGTAATTACCCAAAAGTGTTATATATAAAGGGCAAAATATTTTCTATTCTGAAAAGAACCTTCTGGAAACTTTCTTCACATTTTAAAGTCTAAAAATTTTTTTTACACTGGAAAGACACTCTAAAAACTTCATTTACATGACTTTCGAATACTCATATAACCAGGGCTTTACAAATTTGATAAAATCTAGTGGCCAGCAAAAATTTCTAGTCGGCAGAAAAAAAAATTTATTCCTCCCCCCCCTACCAAGATCCCATCATTGATTTTCAAAAAATACATAAGTTTTTTATGAATTATTTGATAAAAAAATAATAAGAATCATAGCTTAAAATTATTAGTTACATACGAAGAATACATAGTTTAGTATAGCACATGATTTAGAAAGATAATATAAACTAAGTTTTCTAATGAAACTTTTCGAAATTATATATCTCTGGGGAAAAATAGTGTGAAGCTGAATTAATCTTCACGTTCAGGAAATGCTGATGGCTTTAAATGTTCAGATAGTTGAATGCTACAACATTATATCTGATGATGGGGACCTTGATGAAATAGTGAAGCAGGGAAATAATTTTTTACCTATTTTCCTGTCGAAGTCAGTCAATTAATTCAGATTTATTATTTTAAAATTTCAATTTGATAAACTTAATTTTGCCAAAATAAAAGAAAAAGTTAAAAATAGTTTTGGCTTGAATAATAATTTCTATGTTTATTAATATTTTGTGATTTCGCAACACCTATGATGAGACATTTTATAAGAATTACGAGGGAAAAGAAAAATGCCATTTGTGCTCATTTCTTAGGTCAATTTTATACAAACAAAATTGCGTTTTTAAATAACTTTGGTTGCCCTGGCGACCACATTTGTCAAGCCCTGCACATAACACAAGCTGGCTTTTGATTTGATGGATCTTCTGCAGAGCAATTCAGAAACATTTGCTTCCAATATTTTCTTTGCAAGTTTGTATCGATTCAGGGAATGTCCAAAATTGCATTCAAAAAGGTGGAATTCCTCCTTGTGAAGGAACTCTTTCATGCCTTAGCAATCAAATGATTTAATTCCTGATTTAAATCAAAGGGATATGAATCAGGCAACCCTGCTTAGAATTATTTTCACAGCAATCAAGTGATTTAATTCCTGATTTAAACTCAGGATTTAAATCAAAGTGATGTGAATCAGGCAACCCTGCTTAGAATTATTTTCACAGCAATCAAGTGATTTAATTCCTGATTTAAACTCAGTATTTAAATCAAAGTTATATGAATCAGGCAACCCTGCTTAGAATTATTTTCACAGCAATCAAGTGATTTAATTCCTGATTTAAACTCAGGATTTAAATCAAAGTGATGTGAATCAGGGAACCCTGCTTAGAATTATTTTCACAGCAATCAAGTGATTTAATTCCTGATTTAAACTTAGGATTTAAATCAAAGTGATATGAATCAGGCAACCCTGCTTAGAATTATTTTCACAAAAATTCTTTAAAATATATTGCTATCATGTATTTTATGTTAGAAAAGCACATTAAAAAAAATATACGAAGATTTTAATTACTACTAGTGACATACAATTTGTCAGAATACAACTCAGAATTATCAGAGTTTACAGGTATTTTTTTCAATTTCCGGGTAGGCAGATGTTTGAAGGCTTCCTTCCAGTCACCAGTATCCCTTATTGTTTGCAAGATGGAAAACACTTGGTTAATAGTTAAACTCTTAGAGCCAGCTCCCCACCTAAAAATAGAAAATAGTTCATTTAAAGGAAGTTATATTTATAAAACTCACATGATTATTAAGTACAAAATCAAACAATAATAAATACAATAGCCCACTGTTCTGCTCTTATTGCACATTCCCAGGTGTTCTGATTTACGCAGGATGTCCCAATTTTCAAGGCCTTCAAGAGAATGTGATGTGCAAAGGCTTTTAGATTTTTTTTTAACACCATGCTATTCATTAGTCTGCATTGACTTTATCTTAATATATAAAAACTACAAAAACAAAACTTATGCATGACTGAAATTTTTATGGTCCTCCTGAACGAAATACCGTACAAAGCACAAATCTACCTGCCAAGATGGACACCTGTCTAAAGCGAAACATTTTTCTGGTTCCTAGCTATTCTGTTTTTACAAGTTTTACTGTGCTTTTGTTCAGTAAAATATGTGAAAAAGGAATCTATTTGTCTATAGTTGAATCCTACCTTAAAACGTAAAAAATCCCATAGTTTCTATGGAAGATACTATCAGGGTATATATTCCAGATCAGCTACAAATTCCCCGACTTTTGTAAGTTTTCCATACCAATAAAAAACAAATTTTCCAGGCATCTAGATTTTGTGATGTTACACACAAAAAATCTAAAGTTGTGAATTTGAGAGTGGAACTTTCACAACTGATTCTGAAGCATGAACTTTTTTTTCAAAATTTACAAATTGTTGAACATCAAGATATTTATTTCATAGTTAATGATAGCTTTGAAGTTCCTATATTTCTTAGTGAGAATATTTTTTTACATGCTAAAGATTTTGCGGATACACACTTTTAGCATCAGGTTCTATTTATTTTGTCGAAATTCTTTATCATTTCAGCCATGGTTAAATACAGATTGCTTTGATATATTTTAATACAAGTAAAAAATATTCAATAAATTACGCTAACAAATGTTCAGTTCCCAATCAAATATAAGCAAACAGACTGAATCACACCTAATCAATCCTACAACATTCAGTACAAAGTTTAAGTGAAGCTGGAATTGAAAATCTCTGAGTTACAAGAAATGACTGAAAGGAGGTAGAGAAAAATGATTTGCATGAGAGGTTAAAATAGTACTCTTCACAGTACTTATGAAGAGCAAAGTTAGATTTTCCTGCCGCTGCAATTTCAAATCCTTAGTTTTTAAAATCAGAAAATTTTTACTGATTTTTTCTTGGAAAGTTTCAAATGTCTCTGATTTTGTCTCAGAAGTTTCGAATCTCCTTGATTTTTTTAGATTATCCAGATTTTTTAGGTGGCTACTATACAATTATAACTGATCAATCGGAAACCTCTCCAAAATAGAATGTTGTTTTGGTTTCAGTCCCTGGCATTTCCACTTCCACAGTATAAGATTGTTATGCTTATTTAGTGTATTAAAACCTACTAGGACAAAATATAGTGACTAGAGTTTTTTTTTCATTTTTAAACAAACATATTCTCTAGTCACTATATTCTGTCTTAGACAGGTTTGTGCCTTAGCAGGTATAATTGTATGGGATTCCTTCAGCAGGAACCATGAAATTTTTACATCATGACAGATTCTGTTATAGACTGGTTGTTATCATAGAATTTAGTTTATTTTATGTCCCTATTTTAAAACTGTTTTGCCGCTTTTTTTTTTTTGTCTCTATGTCCAGCTTTTTTATGAAAATGAAACTGGCAACACTAATTGTATCTCATTTACAGAGAGTGTCTAAAAAAAAGTTGACACACACTTTAATTTTTTGCCTGTTGGATTAAGTTTGAGTAGGCAATAAAAATTACAAAATTCTTCAAAATAATGTAGGGAATGAGATATAGTTAATGCCCTAGCATTAATTTAAAAATATGCATGTCTTTTTTAACTTTTCATACTCGCCCCCCCCCCCTCTTTTTCTTTCCCTAGCCAAAATTGATCAATAAGAATTTTTTATTGTTGATGTCATAAGATAATTACAAAAAACTGCATATTCATATCTAAAATTTAACTACCATAAACAATGAAAAAAGAGCTGACCTGTCATTTTTTAGTGTCAATTGAAAGACTATTTCATCGGTGAAAAAAATAGAGACCACGTAGAAACTGACCATGGCATTCTTTAAATAAAAAATATGTCAGCAAGTATGCAAAAATTGCATTACAAACACATCTAAATACAGTACAGAACCATTTATCCGGAATGGTTATGGTCAGACGTATTCCGGATAACTGGTTTTTCTGGATAACTGGTTGAGGATAGCAACTTAAAATATTAAATTTATAACATCTGTTTGATCAGATTTGTAGAATATATGTGATTGTGACATTGTTTCAGATTTCAAATTAATTATTAGATTACTCATATTAAGAATCAGATGCAAACAAGATCAAAGATTAATCAGAGTTTGAAAGAAGGCAATTTGTGAAAAACCTTTGGAAATAAAAATTCCTCTGCAAAAAAATCAAAATGTCCAATATGTAACTAAATATGCTTCCATTTCAAATCCTAGATGTTGGCATCAAGTTATACCATGCATGTTGTAATGTTTCAAGCAATGCACTTGTCAAACTAATACCATATGGCACTTTTTTACAGGAAAGATTCTGAAATCAGACAACTGAAAATATCATTCTGGATAACTGGTTTTCCGGTTAACTGGTTTCCGGATAAATGGTTCCATACTGTACAGCATTACACAGATGGTGATTATGTAAAGAGAGACAGACAAATGCAATTTAAAATCCTAGAAACAAGATTTTTTTTTCTTAAATGAAAAAAAAAAAGCAAAGCATTCTTAAAATGATAAACCTTTCTTCGTAGCTTCTTCTGTGAATTATTAAAATCTATACTAATAAAATAAAGTTTCACTCTGTGTGGCTGTGGGCGATGGCTAGCAAAATCTAGCCCACCTAGAAGCCTGAAATTTTAGATTTAAGTAGTCCAAATCCTCTCCTGGTGCCAGCTAGAAGCCTGAAATTTTAGATTTAAGTAGTCCAAACCCTCTCCTGGTGCCAGGGTGGTGCAAAATTTTAATTTGATTAACAATTGAAAATTAACGATTAAATGTTTAATCGTTAATCTAGATTGACAATTGAATTTCGTTTCAATCCTACTTATAGATTAATGATTAAAAATTAATTTAATTTCAATTCCTGTCTCTGATTAACGATTAAATCAATTCTCAATCTAATTGATTAATCTAATTAACAATTAATGATTAAAACCGCCATGTTTTGTTCCAGCTTTTCCCTTTTATTTTCTTTATTTTTTCTCATGTTTCTTCCTGTTTTAACCCCCTGGGTTCACAGCAAGAGTCCTGTATCTGGTCGAGTACAATTTTACCTGACCCAACACGCAGATTGGCTTGGGAAGGGTTGACTTTAAATATTTTGTGTTTGGTTGTTACTATTTGAGGTCGATCTTGGTTTGACCGATTTTTCAAAAGAAAGTCCTGAATATTTATCAAATAAAACAAACTATATATTTTAATATAATGAGTGTATATAGGCTCGTTTTTATGCAAAAAATGATCGAATTGATGTTAGAGGTTTAATTGCAGACTACTTTTCAATAATATATTTTAAATATAAATTAATATTCTTTCACTTTGAGTTCGGGTTGTGCTCGGGTGTGATACTTCGTGTTCAGGTTGACTTTAAGCAGAAATTTTGGGATCGGGTAAGTTTTTAGAATTGAGATTGTTTGATTGGTACCACTTTTTTAAAATGGTATAATTTGCTGTCTGTTCGTCTTATTTAATCTGTAATTAAATAAGGCAAATTTGACTTTCTCTAAAAACTGGTGGCAATCAAGAAAACTGAATTAAAAAAAGCAGCCCACTGTCAACAGTAGTACGATATGGGCACAATGGAACAAGTGTGTGAGAAATGAATAAGCTCGAAACCACTGGGGTTATCTAATGAATTAAAATCCCTAGTCCTGATCAAGTGCGCTGATTGGTGTGCTTAATTTAATTAAAATTACTTTTAAATTTTCCGATGGAATCGTCTGTGATAATTCTGACAGTTTGAAGAAAAAAAGAGGGTGGGCACTGGGCATTTTCTTACATTTAGACTGTAATAAATATTTTAAGAACTTTCAGGGACAAAGTACTTATGTTTCTAAAATGTTGAAAGCATTGAATCACACCGGAATTTAACAACAATTTATTTCGAAATAAGTAAAAGCTTTTCTTCACATATATTATAAAAGTAAAATTTGGTTCCAAAATTCCAAAATTGGGAGAGGCCCAAAATTGGGAATTTTGGGCATTTGGGAATTAAAATTAAGTGGGATATATTATATCCCACTGCCTTTCAAAGGGTTTTAAAAAAATCATTGTTTAAGCTTTAATTGGCAACAATTTCATCTCATTATATATTTGCCGAGTTACAAGTTTTATGGAGAATTATGAATTCTGCTTCTTTGAACTTTTTGATATTTTCCTATAAATTCCATTTATTTTCAAATTTTTCCTGAAAATTGACATTTTTTTTTTTTTTTCAGTTTTGAAATTAATATTTCTATTGACGAACTTCCAAACTAATTTATATCTAGATTTTGTTTATTTTTTTAGGGTTTCGTTCATCTCACGAATCGTTCATCTCACGAAACCCTATCACTCCCGCTCCGTTGTCTGTCTGTCACAGAGCCATTCTCAAAAACTGTATAACTTACAGAGTTGAAACTTCGTGTATATAGATGAATACCAGCTGTGAAGGGCTCAAAATATTAAAATTTGAAAAATTCGTATTATTTTAATAAATAGAGATAAAAAACAAAATTCTAACAGCATTTTCCTATTAAATTTAAACATTTTTCGTTATAGCAGATGCCAAAGATTTAAAATGAAATTTTTTCTACAATAATTAATTTTCTATCAGACGATTTCCACATGAAAAATGAAAATGAAATAAAAAATTTCACCAATTGAAAAAAAGATAAATATGAAATATAATTGATTGACGTCATAGTCGTAATAAAACGGAAAATGTCTAAGATTTCTCAATAATACAAGGGGTATGAGTATGTGTAAGTACACAAAGCAGATTAATATCACTTCATTAGAGAATTAAAAAGAAAATCTGACGTCATATGGGAAGTTTAATGAATTTTTCAAATGTTTGACAATAATACAAAGCGAGTATCAATATGAATAATACAGAATAGTAAATATAGAGTTTGAGAAACACATTGAATCGTGATAAAAATCCAATTATGGAAATATTCGCATATTTTAACATTTTGAAGGTGTACAGTTAGTTTAATTTTTAAACTATTTTTTAAAATATTGCATTTAGTCCATATGACGGATATTATTATGACAGAATATAATAACGGGCTTGGCCTGCTATCTGGCTGGTTTAGATATTCGAACAAACGAAAAGAAATTTATTTGAATTTATTCAAGAAAGGATAAAGTGTTTTGAAAGGAATATTAAACGAAACCCTTTGAGCGATCTTCGATCACACTTACCCACTTGTTTTTAATTATTTACCCTTTATATTTTAATAACCGTTCTAAAATAATACTTTTTTTAACTTTATGAAATTTTAAATGAAAATTTATATTTTTTTCTAATTTATACAAAATATTTTTTATCTCAAATCTTCTAAAGGTATGTATGATTAGGTAATTCCAACAACATATCTTGAAAGGAGTAATAAAATATTAAAGAAATAATGCTTATATCAAAGTTTGAGCCAGTTATATGTATTTTTTATGTTATTTAAATACATTTAACTGTAAAGTTCAAACTCAATTTCATTTTTGATTTGCACAAATAAAAAATAATATATTACAATGAATTTTTTTTCCATTATAACAAGTCGATGCTATACAGAAAAATTCAACTAGAAATGAAAAATCGTTTGTAAATTACAATACATATAAAAAATATCATTTTCAAAATCACAATTTAAGTATTTAAAGAATATATAATATGCTAATTTATATATTCTTCCAATATTGTTAAAACAATTTACATAAAGAATATATTTAAAGGCGATTTTTAATGCGGAATTTGTTTAGAATATTTTTGCGATGTGTATCACACAATTAGTTGCATCTTTTATAAACTAAAAATGTCGATGTCAGTGATGATAAATATTTTAGTATTTCAGCAGTTAACATATTTCAATATATTTAGAACAAATCAAATATTAAAAAGATATATTATTTTGTTAATTTTTTCTTAATTATTTAATTTTTTTTAAATAGAAAATGCAAAAAAAAAAAAAAAAAAAAAAAAAAAAAAAAAAAAAAAAAAAAAAATGCATTATTTCATAAATATGATAAATAAGTAAGTAAATATACATAAATGTAAACAATAATCATTTTAAAAAGACGAGATATCAAGACACAAATTAGTTTGGATTTTCGTCAACAGAAATCTCATACTAATAAAATAAAGTTTCGCTCTGTGTGTGTGTCTGTTGGCGATGGCTAGGAAAATTTAGCGCACCTAGAAGTCTGTAAATTTAGATTTAGATAGTCCAAACCCTCTCTTGGTGCACCTGACCCTCAGAATTTTAATATTTTCATAATTAGCCTAGATATTAATTAGATTCTCATTAACCATCGCTTCTAAAATGACATCTTTTAAATCAAAATGGCAAAAGAAACGAATCGGCGCATTGCATTTGCAAGTGGAAATGAACTAATTCGAAATTATTTTACTAATTAGCGAATTTTAAGAAAACTAATTAAGATATCAATTTGAAAATTTCTGATCATAGGTAAAAAAAAATTCTGCATCCGTCTATGCAATTTTTGAAACATTCGGCCGGTAATTTTTCTTAATTTATGCAAAAAACTGCTAAAAATCTGCTGGCGCCAGTGAAATAAATTCGAAAAAGTTTCAGACAGGGATCTGCTTTCATTAAAAACTGAACTACAAAGAGATCTGTTTCACGGCCGATCCCTCCATTTAGTTTGCGAAAATGAAAGGAAATAATTCCCAATATTTACTAATGAACAAAAATTAGATAACTAAGATATAGATTTGAAATTGAAGATGGGAAGTGTTGTCATCTGCCGGCTATTTTAGCGTAGTGTCTTCGTTATGTTCTAATTATCAGAAAAATTTAATTATTTTTTAAATTATCGCGTTAATGTAGATTCAGGTGGTTTTCTTGAACAAATTATTCCTTATATTTGTGGGCATGGGGAAGGTTAACACCTTGCATTGAGATTGTTATTATCTCGGGCCCGGGCAAATAGCTAGTATTAGAATAAAAATTGCGCAAAAACTATAAATTTTCATGAAAAATTCGAAAATGTAAATGAAATTTATTAGGAAAATATCAAAAAGTTCAAAGATGCAGAATTCATAATTCTGCATAAAACATATAACGCGACAAATATATAAAATTTATTTAAAAAAGGTAAAAGTCACACGAGAGGACAGAACCCTCATCTCCTGCTCTCAAATCGCGAGCGCTAGCTCTGCACCACGGATACGGAGACCTTGTTCAAGATCGTGAACTAATGGGTATTTGAAATGCATGCTGAACTTTAACCCGAAATTTCTCGAAAACTAAAGCCCATTTGAAGGAAACCTTTGACCAGAATAGTTAGGGGTATTGTCAGGAAAATCACATGCCTCCGGAATATATGTTGGTCTTATTGACTCAAGCAACACATTTACTTAAATACTTTTCATAAAGTATTTCATAAAAACTACCATTCATTATCACTCATACACTCTTAGCATTCCTCATATTAAGTAATAAACATTAAAGTTTCACCTTTATTAAATGTAAAAAACACTTCATAAATATACTTTACTTTTGTGAATACATCGTTTTTACTTACCTTTTGCACTTTATTCTTCCTATAAATTGAGCTGTTTTCATGAACAAATACTTTTTATTTAGTCCATCATTAAAACGTAACTACAGAAACACAAACACATTTTTACTTCTAACGAGAACCGCATTACATCGTAAGTACATCTGAGATAGTGCCACTCACTAGACCTCTGCCACTCACTAGATGGCGGCACACGTAGGCCGTTCGGATTGGAAGATCGAACGTCGAATCAACAATGGCACGTGTATGCAAATTTCGGTGGATTGTTCTAGTAAAGTGGGTGTTTCTAGTGATTAGCTGACATTCTGCCAGTATAAATAGTTGCTGAATCTTTGCATAGGTGTGTATATTGGAAATCGATTGATCAAGCAATCGGCGGTGTTCATTCTAAAGATATCGTCGTGGCGGTGGAATATCTGGATTATTAATGTAGTTTAAAAGTGAACGATGGTCGTTGTGTTTGATGGCGATAGTGTTTAAATTCGAGCAGCTTAGTGCAATAATGTCCAAATATATCTAATGTGTTAAATAAGTTTATGCCTTGTTCTGTTTACGTCTATCTGCTAAATATCCATGTTTTGTGTTCATTGAAAGTGAAATGTTATTGTCTTCAAAATGGAACTGTTTCATCTCAAGTTGTTAGTGTCACGATGCTGTAATATAATATGTGAGTATTTTGAATAAATCTCCTGTGTTTTGAATAACTTTTGTCTTCACTGAAGTCTATATATATATATATTCTGCATTTTCACTATTTAACTTTAAAATACGATAGCTCCCTTTAAACCAGCAAAAGCTTTTCACTACGTTATAACTAAAAGTTATACTCTGCTTACTTCAAAATAAACCATCTACATTATTTTCACAGGTATGACCCTACAATATACTTTAAAATCATCAAAATCTGTGCGTATCATGTTTGGCGATCCCCTTGTAAGTATGCATAATAATGATGTAATATCAATCCTTGTTTCATTCAGCCATATTAGTCAAAATTACGTACAAAATCATAAAAATAAAAATCTTTAAAGATTAAAACTGAAATTAAATAACAATGCAAAGTGGCTACTGTTGTATGCTGTTTTTAACCTTAGATATGAAAATAATTTGTATGAGAATCTTAAAATCGTGTTTGCCACTAATAGTAGAGCCATTTTGAATTTTTTCGGAAAAAAAATTCACAATTTGAAAGCTTGAGTTTGGCCATATTAACCATAATTACATATTAAAAAGCATACATAATAATGAAAAAAAAATAAATATTGAAAAATGAGGAAATGAATGCAAGAAAAATAAACAAATAATTCAATTACAATTTACACTTGTGAATAGTGCAGGATACAATATGGTGAATTTTCGCTTTAGATACACTAATTTACATCAAAATCATAAGTAAATAAATTTTATTCAGTAATGAACTAGCTGTAATAGCCAAAAGGACATGATTTTAAAAAAATTAGTAAAAAAATCATTGTGATCGCTGCTGATCTCAGCGTCATGTCGAATATTGTTCTTTCAACTTAACTGTAAATTTCACTGTTTACATCTGCAACGATACGCAGATTTTAGGCGTTCACGGACATTCGGGAGTCTACTGTATTAAGGAAATCAATGCGTGGAGAATAGCCACATAAAATGTTGCTAAATAAAATTAGTTGAGTAATAAACTTACGCAACAAATTCATCTAAGGGAAGGCGGTAACTTTTGATTCCTTCTTCTTGAGCTTTATCTGAAGATACATTTTCTCTCTTTACTGTATCAACAAAACCACCTTCAAGAAAGAAAAACTTATTTTAGCAAATTTGCAAAAGATTATAATTATCATGTAAGAAAACAATGCCTGAAAAAAAAGTACTTAGTTATACAAGGTCATACTGTTTGGTACTTACATATTAAAAGGGGCAGTTGTCAAAAATATGTGAAATTTGCAGTCAGGCAAAATTACTGTTCTGCATAACTTGCACTATATTTGGTACTTCCCTTTTATAGACATTTTGGCAAAATATTAAAATTCTTCACAAGCATTTTTTTCTCAACATGTTTACTAATCCATTTAATGCATATCCAAGAAGGTACTTTTTCATTATACCAGCACCATTTAATGGATATCCAGAGACCCCCCCCCCCCCTCACAAACACATATCCAAGAAGGTATTTTTCTGTTATACTAACACTGCTAAATTGTGTATGCTAATGCACCATTTATTTCCTTTCAAAGGATTTTTAATGCACACTGTGTCAAACACTGACCCCTTTTTTACTGAACGTGAATATATATATATTTTTAATTTAATCGCAACCCTGCAATTGAAATTATCTTTTATTAAGTTATAACTTACATTTTTTGCTTTATTGAGATAGATTTTATTATTTGGCAGTTACCTGATGATGAGGAATCTGCAATAAAATTGTTTCAGGGCTACGATATTATACATACAATTTTTTTTTTTTTTTGCAAGATGCCAGCTTCGAATATTTTAAATTAAATCACAAATATAATTCTGCTGACCCTAACACTGGATGTCATATCCAATCTGTTGAGAGATTATAGGGCACTACAAAATGGCATATAAAAGACAGTGTAGTGCTGTTCGTCATTATTTATAATCCAATCCCATACAGTTCATTAAAAAAATGAAATGTTTACTGCAATGAAAAGAGACTTTGCAAATTCACACCTGCAATGTAAATTGAGTTTTATTTTATATTTTATTGTATAATATTTATTTGTTCTTTGCTTTTAAATATATATTTGTATTGATATAAAAAAATAGTTCATCAAAGTCTGTAATTTTGAAATATTATATTTTTTAAATGGTCACTTCACACCAATAATGTTAATTTTTTTCAAATATTTCATTTTGCACCAACTATTACACTTGGCAACAATGGTGTTGGTATAATGGAAAAATACCCATTTTTCCTCTTTATGAAAATTTTACTTCTGTGTAAGTGCCATTTCTGTTGGGAGCAGGGGTGTCATTTAGAGAAGGAGAAAAATTGCCCCCCACCTCAAGCAGTTTGATACTTCAGAGTGCATTAGTCATCATAAGTCAGATAAAAAAAAAAAAAAAAAAAAAAAAAAAAAAAAAAAAAAATCAGAAATTACACAACAGCTAAAATAACTTGTTGGGTTTGATTAAAAAAGAAACAGAAACCTTAACATTAAATAAACACAGACATTAATAATTATCAATAATATTTGCTAAAGCCTTGCTATGGCAACATTTTCAAAGTGAGGCACATTTATTATTAATTAGTGCTTTGGCTAATTTTTAAAATATATGGTACTTTTCTGTTATACCAACACCATTGTTACCAAGCAGGACCGTCCGAAGAGAAAACTGCACCTGGGGCAAAGTTTAAATTTGGCACCCCCACCCCACTTCTGTTTGTGGCAGGTAACACAAAACTGATAAAGTACAAAAACAGAAATAAATTCTATTGAATAAACATTTCGAGTTTATTTTGGAACTTTAAAAGGATTAATTTTAATGCATAAATTTCAAACAACTAAATAGCATAAGAGAAAATTGCACTTATTTATTGCAGAGTACATGATATTTTGCGACAGAAAAAAAAGAATGATGAAGAGAGAAAAAGAAATTCCCCAGAAAATGAAAAAATAAATTAATTAAACTGTGGTTGTTAGTATAAATTTGGTGCCCCTCAATTTCCGCACCCGGGGCGAAGGCCTCCTTCGCTCCCCTCTTCGCACGGCTGTGTTGCCAAGGGTAATAGTTGGTGCCGAATGAAAAAAAAAAAAAACATTGTCGGTGTGAAAGTTATTATTTAAAAAATATAATAATTGAAAATTTTCAGACTTTCACGAACTATTTTATTAAATCAATACAAATATATACACATAAAATAAAAGAACAAATAATTATTATATAATAAAATAATAAAATTAAACTGCAGTGCATGAAATTGTAAATGTTGCTTAGCATTGCAATAAACATTTCATTTTTTTAATAAAGACATCGCAACATGAACTGTATGAGATAGGATTGAAGTAATGACAAACAGTACATTACAATGTCTTTTATTTTGCCATGCCCCATAATCTTTCAATAGACTAAGACATTCAGTATTAGCCTCAACAAAATTATATTTGTGATTTACCGTAAAATCCCGTTAATCCGCCCCTCTAAACATGACGGAAAATCGTAAAATAAGCAGGGGGGCGCTAACACAGTATTAAAACTTTAGAACTTTAGTATATGATATTTATGGGTGGTGGTGGGGAGATGCTAATGGCTGATCATCGCAAAGCATGCATTATTTTAATAAAGTAACAAAAGAAAAACATTTTGAAAACAAAATGATAGACAAAATAGAAAAACAGTATAACTTCACGATTAATGGCGATTTCAGATTATAGAAAATTCTGGATTTCAGAAGCTTTGAAACTGGAATGCATTTAGATAAATAATAACACTAATATCTATCATTAATATGGTAACAGAAAAATAAAAGGAATTTAATAATTTAAAATAACTAAAAAACACTGAGAAATTGCAGTTGAAAATGTCCTGAAGTAATTTCGAGAACCAGTAACATTTTATGTGGTGTCGCCATCTGTTGCAAGTTAGGACGATTAAATAACCGTTTTTTTTAAAATCATGATTTCGTATCTATAAATTTTAAATAAATAATACAAATCACAAAAATTGAGAACATATAGAACGAATTGGTAGTGTTGCCAGATTATTAAAACAAAAAACATTACTACCACAAAGATAGCACAAATTACACTACAAATTCGACTGTGTATCGACAAATCGATTGATCTTATCAATCAATCAATATTATTTTGTGATTCGTTTTCATAATAATGTTAAATACGACTATAAATTCTTTAATAAAATAAATAGATTCTCTTTTAATCAAAATATTTTCCACACAGCATCAAATACACATTTTTTTAACTTATTTCATGAGAAACTTTCACTATCGATATTTTTATTAACTTCATATCGCCATGGAGATAAATTTACAGCAAAACTAATGTTTGGTTATATTGCTTTTTCAGATCGACAATGTGTTTGTACATGTTTGCAATATATCAAAGAATCGTCACGCCTTTCTGATCCGTCGGGGAAAAAAAAAAAACACTCTGGAGATAAAATTTTTGGTGTTGATCTTGACGTGCACGGCGAAATTTCTTTTGGGGGAGGGCGCTTTCTCGGGATTTTTTGAATTTTCCAATTTGTTTACAAAGTGGGAGGGGGGCGCTTAATCGGGAAGGGCGGATTAACGGTATTTTACGGTAATGTGAAATATTTGTAGCTGGCATCACTGAAATAATTTTATTGAAGCTTCCTGATTATCAGGTAACTGTCAAACGGTATAATCCATCTCAACGTCATTGAAAAATAAAAGTTGATAAAAAATATTTTTGATTTGAAAAATAGCAAATTAAGATATTTTGTGTAGTTATGATTAAATAATAAAAAAATCATTCATGTTAAAGAAATAGCACAATGCTTGGCATGGTTTGTAATAAAAATCTTTTGTAGGGTCAGGGTTGAAATAAATGACGCAATAGCATTTATAAATTTTGGTATAACGGAAAAGTACCAAATATATTATATGCATGGCAACCCGATGAATTGCATTTAAATCTTTAAGATCTTTTGACTGTTTGGGGTTAAAAAAAAACTCATTTTATGGTAAATTTAGAGAAAAATGTATTAATTTTTTTAATACAACATTTCAAATAATAAATCACATTTACAATTACAATGTAAGTTAAAAGTTTTCTCAATGAAAATATATACTGTCAGTGACTTCATTTGTCAAAAATATTTCTTTTTTTCAAGATTTATCTTCTGATTTTAGAGCCAGCGAAATAAAAATGACATCATTTGGATAAACTATTTCAAAAGTATATTAGACTAATGATGAAAAATAAATGCTGACAAAAATAACATTCCTAAAACTAGATTATTCCACTTTTAGTGTTAAAGAAGAAAAAAAAAAGTTTTTAAAGATTCTTTTTAACAAATGATTAGTTGCAAATCTGTATTCTTCTTTAAATATATTTATTTTAAATTTGAGGCAATAAATGTAGGTAAATGCAAGAAGTTTAATTTCATTTTGATTAACCTCCTTTGTTGAATGTAAACTTTAAAAAGCTAGGGATGAAATGATTTCTTGATGTTGACAGTAGGGCTGCGGAGTTGGAGTCAGGCTTATTTTTGGGCAAAAGGAATCAGAGTCACAAAAAACAGGCCGACTCCGACTCCAGCTTGATTTTTAAACAGTTTGAAGTGAAATTAATCCAATTCTATGTAATTTAAAATTTATAAACTGAATTATTATTTTTATTTTTGGACTATATATACCAGGCAACCCAGGTTAAACAGCCCCAATATACTGCCCAGTGTACAGCATATATGAAAACTGTTTTTACTTGAAATCTGTAGTTTATATTTTATATTTAGTATATAGTCCTTTCTCTCGGTTTTTTGGGGTTTGCGGAACCTGAGGTAATGTGAAAATTGGAAATTTCTGCTCTTTTTGGAGTCCACAGAATCCGAAACATCATTGTATTAGAAAATTTTTCCCTTTTTTTTTCTTGTTTCCCCTCAGGTCTGTGGGACCAGGAGTAATGTCAAAATTACAAATTTTCTCACATTTATTTTCGTGTGCATAGAACCCTCCCCCAAAAATATGAAATTGTAATTTTTTTCAGGAGTCTGCGGCACTCAAAATAATGATGAAATAGTGAATTTTCTGTTATCTTTCTCCTTTCGATATTCAGGCCTTGCAGACCCGAAATAAAGCCAAAATTATAGAATTAATATCGGAAATAAAAAAAATTCACATTTTCTTTTGAATCTGCAGAACCCGAATTATTTTCGAAATAGTAAAATTTTCATCTTTATTTTTCTTCCCTTACATCGGAATTTTTCAGATCTGGAAAGCACAGTAACTAACTACAAAATTGCAACTTTTTGCATTTTTTTTTTTTCAAGTCACCGGATCTGAAATAGTAAAATTTCCATTTTATTTACTTCTTTAGATTTCAATATTTGGATTTTTCAGGTCTGCAGGACCCAAAATTGTACAATCAATAATGCTGAAAATATAAAATTTTTGTCCCTTTTTTATGAAGCCGTGAGAACAGAATTAATGCCAAAATAGTAAAATTTTCACTTTTATTTTTCTTGCATTCCCTCGTAATTTTTCGGGTTCTGAAGACCCCAAATGATGCTTAATATGTGAAATTTTTACCTGCTTTTTCTGAGTTTGCAAGACTCGATATAAAATCAAAATTCAACATCCTTTCACCCATATTTTGGTATACTATATGTTTGATTTGACATAAAGTATTTTGGTTATCGTCTTAAAATGACATACGAACATAATATATGTTGTTTGGATTCAACTAATATATCTTTGTGTGTGTTGTTCAAAGTAAATTTTTGAGATTTATTACATTTTAACTGCTGTTTCTATCTAATAGCTTCAAATTTAACTTTTAGATTGCAATTTACATGCATATAAATATTTTACATACAGTTTTTGCAGTTTTGACATAATTAGTTTTTTACCACATATACAATTTAATGCAATTGTGTTTTTACGTGAGTGTAAATAGAGATTTGGGAGGAGGGGGTTCAAAATATTTTCAGTCTTGACCAGAGCCGATTAATGTAGGGGTTCCACAATGCAGTTCTACAAGCATTTTATAAGATTTTTTTTTTTTTTAATCTGCATTTAAAAAAGGTGAAACTTTTTAAACTAAAATACAGTTGAAAGTTTGCTGCTGCAATAAATGAGTCCTAGTCTTGACTACCTGTCAAGCTTACACCCATAATTCATCCAAAAAATGAAACGTGAAGAAAAAACAATTATGGGTATGCACATCATATTCTTCAAGGTCAAACAGGAATGTGCCAGCAGGTTGCAGTGTTGCCAGTTGGTTTTTTTTTAATTCTGATTGCTGCCACTTTTTTAAATAGTAATATTTCCTTTATTTAATGACAAATTTAATAAAGCGACTATTACTATTTCAAATCAAATGACATCATTGAAGCAATCTGAATAATATGAATCAACAGACAATACTAGTACTTTAGCCATCCCGGAGTCGGAGTCGGTTTCTTTAAAATTTCAGGAGTCTGAGTCGGAGTCGGTGATTTTTCCCACCGACTCCGCAGCCCTGGTTGAGAGGCAATTTATTTACCGTATTTTTCTGCCTATAATCTGCAGCACAAAAAATTCATTTTAGACCTAGAAATTGCATTTGATAAAATGCTACTTTCTTGAACTTGGAATACATGTTTGACTTCAATTACTAAATAAAATTTATGGGTCTAAACTGAATTATTTGAGTCATGTATTATACGCCAAAAAATACGGTATTTCTTTTTTAAATAAATAGTTTCTTGAAGCTTGAATAATGTAAAATTAGGTTTTTATTTCTTCGATTTTACTTTGAAAATATAATTTAAGCATGAGATTGTTTTCACCATCTATTTAAATATAAAAACATTTTTCTTTTGAACTTTAATGAGAAACTGACATCAATAAAAATGTAATATAATCCCTATTATATCTACAACAACCAATAAAACAATGACACCATTTGGGCAACCTTATTCAAAAGTATTTCAGGTTGATGGATTAAAATAAATGCTTACAAAAATGTTATTTTTCTTGCCAAACTATTCTTCTTTAGAGTAGTTTTCCGTAAAGTGTTAAGCACCATTCCTAAGAAATCATTAGTTGAATATCAGTGTTTTTTCATCAAATTTCCTATTTGTAAATAAGGGGAAATAATATTACAGTTAATCTAAATCTGTCTTTGTTTAACCTCCTTATTTCAATGTATATATATATATATATATATATACAGTATAATAATAAAATTAAACTCTATTTAAACTGCAGGTATGAAATTGTAAAATGATGCTTAGCATGGCAGTAAGCATTTTATTTTTTTAATAAAGACATCGCCACATGAGGTGCTGCTTCACTAAAACTCCCTGAATGCTAAATCTCATGTTAACCCATGGGAAAACTTAAAAGCATGATTAGTCATTGCCTAATATAATTATCGAAATATGGTTTTCAACATCAGAAAGTAAAGTTGTATGCAGAGATGAGGTGTTTTTTAAAAATTGCCTCCTTACATTTTAGGTATATTTAAAAATTCCCTATAAGCTTTGAAATTTCCACTTCATGAAATTTTTTCATCTTCTCAAAACTACTTAAAATTTAAGGGGATAAATTTTTTTAAATGTCCCTCGTCGATATCTGACATCTACTTTCTGATGGTGAAAACTGTATTTTGATAATTATATTAGATAATGAGTAATCACACTTTTAAGCTACCCCACAGGTTAAAATGGTATTTACAGATCAGGAGTTTCGATGAAGCAGCTCTTTAACACTACAAAACACAACTCTTGCATTCTTTCAAGAATAAATTTATGCATCCTGAAGGTCAAATCACAATTTTTTTACGCGTCCCTTCTCTAATTGTTTGCTTAAATCATGTGCTATAGCGCATCCCCATAATCACTGATTATATTTTGTCGCAACTCCAGTAGCAGAATCAAGGTTCATTCAGGCTTGAAAAGAAAAAAATTCTAAGGAGTACAAGAATTTGAAATGACTTAGTTTTTCATATAGGGCATAGCCTCGTGCAACATACACACCCACCCTAATTTTTAATATACCTCATTTAAAAAGAGAGAAAACAGATTTTATTTTATTAAAATCTAATAGCTAATGCTAAAAATTACAAAGTATTCACAATGCAATGCATACTGGATTTGTAAATTTGAATACAAAATTGCCAGCGAACTATTTCATGCAGTGACCAATGGACAGGCCATTCAAATCCCAATCTCAAATACTCATTATGTATTGCATTAACTTAAATTTTAAAAGTAAATTTTGAAGGCCAACATAAAAAAAATACAGTAACTTTTTTTTTTAAAGAATCTCAGTAATTACTTGAATTTTACCAGAACAGATGTATTACACTCACGCACCAATGTTTGGCGAGTTTTTGATTGGCCCTATTTTCAAATTTGTGCCAAGCCAATAAATTAATATAAGCGAAGAATAATAAGCCGGATATCATTAAAGGAAAAAATCCTTGATTTGTGGCGACTTCTTTCCTTTTTATAACTGATTAAAAAAGAAAAAATATTGGTGCGTGAATGTAAGACATCATTGCCATTTTACCTTTGTAAACATGAGAAGATTTTTATTTTACTACCTTTAAAGGTTAATCTCTTCTAAGCAGGGTTGTAATTTTAACCGGTCAAAACTGATTTTGACCAGGACACTGGATAAAAGTGGTTTTAAGCGTCCAAAATTGGTCAAAATGGTCAAAAGTGGTCAGAACTGTTACAAATAGTTTTAAATAGTCTTAATTATAATTATTATTTTTTGCAATTAAAAATATCTTAATAAGTAATAAAAGTAACAGTGTAGTTAAAAAAATACACTGACAAGTTTATGAGGTTCATTAGTAAAATATGCTTATACAATACAATAAGTGTTAAAAATGGACTATGCAATTGTAAAAGTATAATTCAGTTGCAGTTAAAAACACAAAACATGGCACATATGCTGAATCCTGTCTACATGGGTAAAGGTATTGATGAAGAAAAGGAAGAAATAGCAAGACAGTGGTTACATGATAATACTGATCTTACGTTTTTGCCTCTTGTGATTGCATTTCAAGCAGAATCCTCACCATATCCAAAATCCTATTTTTCTGAAAGTGTAAAAGATACAGTTGGACCTGATGTCTGGTGGGTGGACAGCAATGAAGAAGATAACAGGCATTGATATAAAATTTGTTGAATTCACATGACATCTAATGAACTGTTGTGCTAGCTCTTCATCAATAGAAAGATTATTTTCTAAGTTTGGAATAATCCAAAATAAATTACGAAACCGTCTAAGTTTAGAGACAACTGTAAAACTTGTTACTTGTAATCATTTTTTTAATTAAACACAAATTACATAAAAACATAAAAGAGCTTGTGTAAAGAATAATTAAAAATATTTGTATTGTATCTTGGTGTTATGCAGGGCTCGCAGTGTTCCTAAATTTTTCTACCTTTGCTACCACTATTTTAAAACAAAACTCTTCGTGGTATATTCCTTTAACGTAGTCTGCAATAGAAATATACGACAAAGTTTACCTTTTTATAATAGTGGTAGCAAAGGTAGAAAAATTTAGGAACGCTGCGAACCCTGTGTTATGACTTTTTTTTTAATTTGGTGTTTGCTGGTGGTATGTTATTTATAATATATTTTTAACAAATGTTAACTTAGTTTTAACATGTGCTAGTAAAATATATTTGATTAGTATTAAATAAATTGAATATTGAATTTCAGTGGTCAAAATGGTCAAAATTGATTTTGACCGGGGCGGTTTTAACCGGTTAAAACCGCTGGTTTAAACCACCATGGTTAAAACCTATACAACCCTGCTTCTAAGCCATAAATGCTTAAGTAGTATAATTTACCGTGTAATATATAAGTTTCCATTTTCAATGGTTATATACTTCAATTAAATCACTGTTCAACGCTAAACTATACTTCATGATAATTTAAGCAGTTTTTAAGGAGTATTCTGTTTATTTAAAGAGGTCTAAGTACTTTTTGGAAACTTTTTCATTTCTAAGGAGTTTCTAAGGAATCTGTATGAGCACTGAGAATTTTGTGTCAATCTACAACAAAATCTGATCTGTTACCACCCAATAAAGCTGGACATGGCTTACAATAAGAAATACTAGTATCCCATAAAATTATCAAAATTTGCATTTGTAAAGACAATATAATAAGACACAATGATAAATCAAAAGTAAATTTTAACAATTTTTTTTAAGCTCAGCATTTTAGTTTAAGCTGAAGAATGAATATATAATATTACATTAAAATGAAATATTAATAATAATGAATATAATAATAAATACAAAATAACTGAACAAAATAAACCAATTCCAGAGTTTCCCCCAGACAGTTTCAGAAGGGTGCTGCACCCTGCCTGCCCTTTGGTCTACAAAATTGTACCCTTCTTGCCCCTCTTAAAAAGAATTAGCACCCTTCATGTCCCCTCAGTAAAAAAAGTGCCCTTTCTCTTTTTTGCATTACAAAATTTGCTTTCATAGTAAAAATTGACTCAATGTTGTCCTGAAAAGTCCTGACTTATATCAAAAGTGGCTTTAAAAACCAAAAGAATACCTTTAACAATTAAAAAAAGTGCCCGTAAGAAGTTGAAAAGTGCCCTCAAGAATCCAAAAGTGCCCTTTTCTCACCAGCAATAGCCTGCCCTTTTTTAAACCTGGGGGAAACTCAGCAATTCCTTTAAGGATTAACCCCTTTGCAACAAGCATCTAGTACGCAATTTTAAAAGATTTTTAGAACTAGCATTTCCAAACAGTAATCTTTCTCTAATTTAATCACTAGTGTTCACATTTCTTTTAAAAAGGGCAGGGTGGATTTGCTGAAAAGAACACTTATATAGAGTAAAGGGGCACATTCTGTTGAGTGAAAGGACACTTCTCATTGGATTTATCATTTGTCAGATCTGAGGAATGGGGATTTCAAGCATTTCAAGGTGGTGGGGTGGGGGAGCCACCCTCTGGATTCACTAGCATACATTATCAAGGTAAGCTGAAATCGTGCTGTATTAATCTCATAAAATAATCTGATTAAAATACCTACATTTTTTTACTATTCAACTTATAGAACATGTGCCATTCTGGGCCGATTTTGAAATGGAAAATGGATATTGCAATTTAAAAACACAATACAATATGCAGTTGCTGCATTTGTTTTTTTTACATTGATTTAGAACTTACAACACGTGAGTCAATCAGAACAACAGAAATTCTGTTTTCAAAAGTCCATGTGAGTTTGGTAAGGAAAGGAGGAGGGGGTGAGCGGTAGCAGAGGAAAAAAATCAAATATTTTGAAAAAAAAAAAAAAAAGAGGATTCAGGATTGTGCGACCGGTGGTTTCAGTTGGTCGCTCTCCCCCACACACACACTCCTAAAATTTATCAAGTGCACAAACAGAAATAAATTCCCTTGAATAAATATTTTGTGTTTTTTGGAACTTTAAAAGGTTAATTTTAATTCAGAAATTCCTAACAACTAAATAACATAAGAGAAAATAAAAAAAAATTGCACTTATTTATTAGAGAAATCATGTTTTGCGAAAAAAAAAATTACCATGAGAGAAATTCCCAGACAATGATCGACAGTCAAAAAATCAATAAATAAATAACCACAGTTTTTGTGGTTGAATTTTTGCGACCTTTGCCCCCCTCTTTACACAACTGTGAGAGGATGCAAAGAAGCTACTGGGAAAAAGGTAGGACGCTTTTACCATATCTAAAAAGGACAGGGTGCATGGGCAGTTTAAACGAAAAGGGCAGGGTACAGCGCCTTTTGAAAAACAACAAATGGGAAACACTATTAATCACAGAAATTCTGTAATTAAATAAGGGGAAAATAACTGTTTGAAAATATTGATATAGAACAATTAAGGATTGCATTCATCTTATACTTCACATATATGCAACCCTCATTGCAAATGTGTTAAAAAAGAATAAAACAATTATAAAATTTTCGGAACAGATGTGTTACACTCACGCTAAAATGTAAACAAAAGATTGGCGACTGTTTGGTTGGCGTGATTTCCCAGACTGCGCCAAACGAATAACTTAATACAATGGCTAGGTTGCCATTAAAGGAAAAAATCCCCTAAATTTGGCGACTTTTTTCTTTTTTTTAACTGATTAAATTTTATTTTATTTTTAGCGTGAGTGTAAAGCATCTAAGCCAAATTTTCATTCAAAAGGACACCCCCCCTCCCCCCCACAGTAATAATAATTTTTAAAAAAACGAGCTGGCTATTCTACTGTTGTTTACATATATACAGACATTTACATTTCCGTATAAATACTTTGTACAAAGTTTTAAAATTTTTTTGTTTAGTAAAACTTAACAATAAAAAAATAAACAAAAAATACCGATAATATAAACAGCTTTAGGATCATAAGTTGTTAGAACCTCAGATGCATGAGGAGAAAGATAAACAAGATTTTCTTTTGGAAACAGATCTAAATAACTTTGTCCAGTTAATGTTGCAAATGATTCATCTAAGTTTGGCATTTCATATCGAAGGTACTCAACGCATCGGTTTTCAGGACTTGCATTGCAAATAAAGAGATCATAAGGATCGTGACTTAGCCTATTAACACTATACAAAAGTCTTATTTGAGCTGTACAAGCTTTTTTCTCCTTCTTTATCATCAATTTATCATATCCTAAATCAATAACTATTTTTTGTCCAAACAAAGCAACATTAGCCAATCTCACGTCATAATATCTCATAACGCTGCGCCTTAAGGTTCTTAGAACCAAAGTATTTTTTCCAAGACCATATTGTATATGCTCATTATTTTTTGCATTATTATTTTCTAAAATTTCAACACGTCTTCTTTCACGTTCCATTTTCTCCTTTAACTTCTTTTCTTTACTTTTTAATTTTATTTGCTCCTTTTTGAATAAATAAAATAAATAGCCAGACCTCTGTGACGGCGTTTCACACTCAAGTATATCTCGTACATCAGTTAATTTTATATATTCAGGAAGACCTTTTCCTAAATCTTTATGCTTTGATATTGCTTGCATTACCAGATTTAAATTTTCGGTTTTGAAATTTTTATGGGTTGATATGAAGTTACTTATTTCTTCCAACGGGATAACTTCTTCTTTGTTAACGACAGTACTACATAATTTAAACTGAAACAAACAATTTTGCGCATTAAGACTTGGGTGATTTATATCGATGATAATCTTCAGAGGATTAGATTTATTGGAAAATACTGATTGAAAACCTCTAGACAGCCTACACAATTTATACAATGACAGCATCATGATATGAAATATATACTGAAATGTGAAATGTTCTTGGAAATATGAAGTAAACAAATATCGGTCGGAACCATGTTGTGGTTGGTTGGAAAATTGGTTGGTTGAAAAGTGTGTGTGTTCCTAACAAAGAAGTTGTAAGTTGCAGTTTTTTTTGTTCCCAATATTTGAAGACAAATTTATAATGGAAATTCGTTTATAATGGATCAATATGTGTTTTCATTATCATTGTTGCTATCTAGCAGAAAAAAGTAAAAGTTTGAGAAATTCACGTATTTTTTCAGACGTGAAATTCATGTTCTGATATCTCAACACCACACTGCAACGTTGCCTAGCAACGAGTGTAAAAATAAACAAAAGCAGGAATTTACAAATTTAACTCCTGAGATTACCTATTATTCCCTAACCGTTGAAGGGAAATAATAAGTTTGTCGTTGTTAATCACAGGTGAGATTTTATTCCCTTACTAAAGATTTTCGAGATTATTGCTTTATTGCCTGAGATTTTATTATCTTACTAAACATTTTCTAAATTATTTTTTAATAAAAAATATCGCTTATAAAATGTACTTTTTCTTTTTTTTTTCTCTTTTATTATTGAACATTTTACTGTAGTCTTTGAGCTCGTGGTAAAATAAAAGATTGTGTTAAGGATTTAGTTTTTTAGCTCACAGGCTATCAAAGCCTGGCTTATGTGCCCGCCGGTTCTGTATGTACGTACGTACGTATGTATGTATGTACGTAACGCGATAACTCTTGATACTAGAACAAACCGTTTTACTTTAAATTTTGTTTATAGGTTCCTTATGATACGGCGCTTCCCTGATTAGTTTTGGAGGTTCATTGGTTAAGCATAAAGGGGGGAAATGGGGGGCTAACCCCCCATAATTTAGATAAATAGGTTTTTCATGCAGAATTATCCCATTTTCTTCAAATTTTGTATATAGGTTCATTTTGATAATGCACTTCTGTCATTAGTTTTGGGGGTCCATTGGTTAAATATAAAGGGGAAAAGGGGGGATAATACCCCCCCCCTAATTTAGATAAATGAGTTTTTATGCAGAATTATTCGATTTTCTTCAAATTTTGTATATAGGTTCATTGTGATAATGCGCTTCTCTGAAGAGTTTTGGGGGTTCATTGGTTAAGTATAAAAAGGGAAAGTGGGGGGGGGGGGGCTAATCCCCCCTTAATTTAGATAAATGGGTTTTTCATGCAGAATTATCCGATTTTCTTCAAATTTTGTATACAGGTTAATGGTGATAAAGCGTTTTCCTGATTGGTTTTGGGGATTCATTGTTTAAGTATAAAGGGGGTAACGGAGGGCTGCCCCCCCTTAATTTAGATAACTGCGATTTTCATGCAAAATTATGCGATTTTCTTAAAATTTTGTATATAGGTTCATTGTGATAAGGCGCTTTCCTGATTAGTTTAGGGGGTTCTTTGGTTAAGTATAAAGAGGGTAAAGGGGGGGGGCTTATCCTCCCACCTTAATTTAGATGAATGTGTTTTTCATGGAGAATTATCCGATTTTCTTCAAATTTTGTATATAGGCTCATTGTGGTAAGGAGCTTCCCTGATTAGTCTTGCGGTTCATTGGTTAAGTATAAAGGGGGATACGGGGGGAGGAGTAATCCCCTTTAATTTAGATGAATGGGTTTTTCATGCAGAATTATCCGATTTGCTTCGAATTTAGTATATATGTTCATTGTAATAAAGGGCTTCCCTGATTAGGTTTGGGGGTTCAATTGTTAACTATAAGCGGGTGGGGGAACGGGGGGATGATCCCCCCTTAATATATTGTCGATTTCTTTATTTTTCGAGGGGCATATTTCAAATTCTTTGAAATAAGTGTATAATATACAATTAGTGTGAATAGCCTGTGAGTTCAATGCCCTCAGTTTAACTGGGCAGTTTTCTTTTTATTTAGCTCACAGGCTATCAAAGCCTGAGAGCTAATGTGCCCGCCCGTTCTGTATGTATGTACGTATGTACGTAACGCGATAACTCGTGATAGAAATATCAGTTTATCTTCAAATTTTGGTTATAGGTTTATAGTGATAAGGCGCTTCCCTGATTAGTTTTGGGGGTTCATTGGTTAAGTATAAAGGGGGAAACGGGGGACTAATCTCCCCCTTAATTTAGATAAATGAGTTTTTCGTGAAGAATTATCCGATTTGATTCAAATTTTGTTTATAGGTACATTGGGATAAGGCGCTTCCCTGATTAGTTTTGGGGGTTCATTGGTTACGTATAAAGGGGGGGACGGGGGGGGGCTAATCCCCCCTTAATTTAGATAAATGTGTTTTTCATACTAAATTATCCAATTTGATTAAAATTTGGTTTATAGGTTCCTTGTTATAAGATGCTTCCCTGATTAGTTTTGGGGGCCCATTGGTTAAGTATAAAGGGGGGAACGGGGGACTAATCCCCCCCCCTTAATTTATATAAATGGGTTTTTCGTGCAGAATTACCCGATTTGATTCAAATTTTGTTTATAGGTACATTGGGATAAGGCGCTTCCCTGATTAGTTTTGGGGGTTCATTGATTACGTATAAAGGGGGGGGGGGGTTATCCCCCCTTAATTTAGATAAATGTGTTTTTCATGCAGAATTACCCAATTTGCTTCAAATTTTGTATATAGATTCATTGTGGTAAGGCGATTCCCTGATTAGTTTTGGCGGTTCATTGGTTAAGTATAAAGGGGGGAAATGGGGGGCTAATCCCCCCATAATTTATTGCCGATCTCTTTCTTTTTCGAGGGGCATTATTCTTTGAAATAAGAGTATAATATACAATTACTGTGAATAGCCTGTGAGCTCAATGCCATCAGTTTAACTGGGCACTTTTCTTTTTATTTGTTTTCTTTTAGCTAACATTAAATTATGTTATTAAATATGCTTTTCAGATATACAAACATATGCTGTTAGAATTGTCTGAAAAGCAGTTCCTGAATATCTTTAATTTGATTAAAAAAAATAACTTCCTCTTGTTATCACTTTATAATTAAATTTAATAGTGCTGCCATCTGTGTTCTTATTGATAAAGTGTATTGATAAATGATAAGGATTTAATTATTATAAATTAATGATTTGGATTTATTAATTAAAGGATAAAGTGTTTTGAACGTTGACGTCAATTTCCGAATTGCAACACTTAATGCTGAAATTTTGGTTTTGCGACTTTTGCTACTGCAATTTTTTTTAATTTCTAAACATTTTCAATAATAAACAATTTTCAATTTTTACACCGTTATATAGGGAAAAAAATTCTACTTTCGAATGTAATTTATTTGAAAACTATAGCTTAATTGGCTGATTTAATATGACTTTTAAAAAAAATCCAGCATAAATTAACAAGCTATTAACTCCTGGCACAAAGCCAATATCGCTTTTAATACATTTCAAAACTTTATTTTTATACATAATTTCATATAAAAATGATTTTTGGTATTGTTAGTGGGCAATGTAAAAATATATATTAAATGTAAAAAATCTGTTAGAGTTTTCAATTAAAAGAATGGTTTTCATCTGTATTTTGCAACCCGGGAAGCCCGGGTCGGATCCCCTTGTTGATTGTAATTTCTGAAAATGGATTTACAAATGTTCTATTCGTTTTCCAAATTATTTACTTAGACATAATTTTTTGTTATAGTCAGGGCCCGACTAGAAAGTTTTTGTGCCCAAGGCACTTTCAATTTTTCGTGCCCTTAGATTGGTTGATTTACTTATACTTTTTTTTTTTTTTTTTACATATTGCACGCTTATTTGAAAAGTGTCAATAATTCAGTCAAATTCAGTCAAAAAATTACCTTTTCCGGAAAATGGAAAAACGGTTCCAGGAATGAATAAAAATAAAATATATTTCCTATTATTTATTGAAATGTGCTTTTAATCATAGATTGATATATATTTTTGTCATTTTATCGTATTAATATCTCAAATATCACTTTTTTTTTCAGTTGTGTCACTTTTTGAATAATATGACAAAATAATAATATTTTGTGCAATATGATAAAATTGAATGACTTGATAAATACAATACATCAATTACTAGAAAATAATGATAAGATGGCAACTTATTAATGATGTTATTGATATTAAATGACAAAACCAAACTGATACTGGGTGAAAACAAAAGTCCTTAATGAAATAAAAGTTGATGAAATTATGAAAAATTTCGTGCCCAGGGCATGGACCCCGAGTGCCCGTGTGATAGTCAGGGCCTGGTTATAGTATTCTGAATATGCTGGAAAGTGTTTCATAATCTATGCTTGACGCATGATTTGTCGTTCTTGTTCTTTCTTTTTTTATGTTAAAAAGAGAGCATATTAGTGTATTTTCAAAGGCCGCTGGGTCTGAATGGGGTTGGCGAACGCAACTTGTAGGGGAACAGTCTCTTAATGAAGGAAAAATTAATAATGCTTATGCATATTTATGATGTTATTATGTTATGACTATATGCAATAATAATACTAGTAGTAAAAGTCAAATGTTTTCTACACAAATATAGCTCTTCTGTAATTTTAGATTGTATTATCTGTTTTGGAGAGTAATGGAAGAACGCAATAAAAATACGGAGGTTGTGGATGACGAAATTCAGAAAAGCATTCAAAAGGTTTGTAATCGATTTACAGTTTTATAAATTTTGATATGTAAATCTAAATATTATATGTATTTATATATATTTTGTTTTTTAATTAAGTGGTCTCTATCTTTGATCCTTCAAAATAATTCATGAATCATTCCTAAAATAATAAAATACAATAAAAATAATTCAGAGCTTTTCCTTTTCTATCTGAGATAAATAAAGTATCATTCTTCTAAAAAGCAATTTAACAATAAGTCTGCTTTTTTTTTTTTTTTTCATAATTCAATTAATTTTAAAAATACAAGTATGCAGGTTTTTTTTTTATTATTTATTATTGTTATTATTATTATTGTAATTATCTTTTTGGAGCAAAAGGAATAAAAAAAAAAATCGAATTGACTAGTTTTATCTAGAGAACCTGAAAGAGAGAAGCGTCATGAGTTCAACTGCGCATGCTCTGTGGACGGAAAATGGCGGATGAACGAAAAACTCACCCCAAACTGTAGCAAACCTGATTTTCTACGCTTGGCGCGTACTCGCGCTTTGACTATTATTATTATTTTAATGCGCGTTCTTAAGAAACGAAACGGAGTAAACAGTACATATTTTTTTCTTTTTTAGGATGAATCAAAATATTTTAAACCGTAGATTAATTTCTGTTTTTGTCCCTATTATGTTAAAAAAATGCACTAAGTGAAATTTCCCTGTTCATAACACATCTATATGCTTAAAACGAAAAGCGCATTCTGTTAAATACATGAAAATCGTCTCTTTGCGCATGCATCAACGTTTTTTTTTAAAGCTTTCTACCCTCTGAAACGGGAAACCTGATTGATTAACCCAACCCTCACCTGTTTAGCCCAGGGGGATTGAAAAGGGTTGATTGAAAACAGATGGAGGTGTACCATTGCATTGAAAGCATAGACCTTCTAATATATTTTTGCTCTGAGGTTGAAAGCTAAAGCTTTTTTTTTAAAAGAACTCATGTTTTCACTACTAAATATGCATTTTTTTTCGCAAAATTTTAAAGAGAGTTTGGATGCAGTTATATTTATAACCGATTGAAATGTCAGAGAGTTCGGACGATGAGAACTATTTTTTTATTGCTATGTTAAAGGAGCCGATGCGAAAACAAACAAAAAAAAAATGAGAAGAAAACATTTCTTTTACAACTAAATAATAATATTTTTTCACAAAATTTTTACACGGGCTGTAAAACTGTTTTATGTATCACCAAAAAAAGATTTCAAAGAATTCGGGCAAAAAGAACTTTTTATTTTAAAACTATAAAGCAACACTAGGTTAAAAAAAAAAAAAAAAAAAAAAAAAAAAAAAAAACCCAAGAAAATGAGCGCTTTTATCACTAAACATCAATATTTTTTCGCGAATTTTTTCATTTTAAAATATAATTTCATACAAAATCGGGTTAAAAATATAAAACAATAAAAACTTGATTTAAAACAAAATTATTATCACGGACTCGGGCAACGTCGGGTGGGGGTCAGCTAGTTTAATATTTAATTTAAATTGGTTATTTAGAAAATAACGATAAATATTTATTTATTGAATTTTTAATTAGACTTTCAGTAAAAGTATAGTGAATGAAATGACACTTATCTGGCACTGCACCGCTGAAAATATCCATTTCAATACAATTTCAAAGACAGGAATAAAAACTATTCGTACGTTCGTGCAATAACATTTTTCTAATATTTCTTCGCTTGGCAGGTTGGGGAGGGGGGGGGGGGGGGGGTGGATTATCGTTATTTTTCAAAACCTTATGAATTTAACAACTGTCAGCGATAATGATTTTTATTTTTTTTATTTTTTTGTGAATTTGACGCTCGGTTTATGACTGATCTTCTGTTTGAGGAAAAAATGCAAACATTTACAGCATGAAATATTACATTAAAAACTATTATTTTTTACATTTTTTTAAAGCACTCTAAAATCTGTATCGATTGTCTCCATCCTTAATTTGTATTAAACAAAAATATATTAAAGAGAATAGGATCACTAGGTGATCCTACAGAAACAAAATTCATAATCAGTAAATTTTTAAATATTCCTCGAACTTGAAAGGGGGATTCTGTTAACGAATTTTTGGTGTTAATTTTCAAAATTTTATAAATTCAGCAATCGTCATATAAAACGCTTATTTTAGGTATATTTCGTCAGAAATACTACCTATTACATTCCCCCCTAAGTTGGAATTTCTGAAAAAAAAATTTGCAGATCTACACCGATCATGACTCCCAGAACCCAAAACCACCACCAGTTCAAAACTTTATCTATCTATCTATCTAAGTCACTTTTTTATGGACACGATAACGTCAATAATTCTGCACAAATCTCTTCCAAACTGATACATAAAATCAAGGGGCATAAAATCTGGGTGTCAATCGGTCAAGCAGTTTAGAAATTGTGAAGGTTTAAAGTTTGGAACTTCTAACGTTAAATTCATGTTTAGCCGTTCCAAAACAATTTGCAATACTTTTGTGCAGCAATTTGACAGCTTTTGTATCAAAATTAAAAAACTATTTGGCGGAATGTGCTGTGATTTTGGATTCGCATATATAAAGCTTTTAGAAATCGATTTTTTCTTTCTTTTTTAATTCCTTAATAGGTTATTGTTATAAAGCAATTTACAAAATCCCCTTAAAAATTATCTTAATTAAAATTTTTGTAACATGATTTTCTAACGTTACAGTGCACTATTTGGTACATTAAATCACGCAATGAAATATACCGGGTGCGTCATAAATTCGTGCAAAGTTTAAAAAATCATAATAAAAGAAGTAATGCTCGGAAAAGTTTTCGGTTTACGCGACTAGTATCAGAAGGATTTTGGATTTTTTTTCCACGTATAATAAAAAATGATTCCAAAAGTAACCGATAGAGGGCACTCACACGTCATACTGAGGCGTTTTATGCAAATCAGGCTCGCAATAAACCACCTGACTGGAAATGGATTCATCATTCGATCTCGGCAGCCTGCTATCGTTACCAGATCGAGCGCTGATGGTTAAACTTTTCTACAAGAACGGTGAATCTACAACTATTGCATTGCGAAAATTTCGCACGGAGAAAGGACTTAAGGCGCAAAAAACCCTATTTCATTGAATTGGATACTCAGTTTAGTAACGACGTTTTGAGGAAACGGGGAGTTTGCTTGATTTGCATAAAACACCTCAGTATGACGTGTGAGCGGCCTCTATCGGTTACTTTTGGAATCATTTTTTATTGAAAAAAAATCCAAAATCCTTCTGATCATACTCGCGCAAACCAAAAATTTTTCCGAGCATTACTTCTTTTATTAGGAATTTTTAAAGTTTGCACGAATTTATGACGCCCGGTATATAGGGCAGAATAGTGGATAAATGATAAATTTATAAAGGTTTTATAATTTTTAATATAAAAAAGCTTCCCAGATAGCACAAAGATATCGATGTCCTATAATATTGGCCAATGTTTTGAAAGTCACTGAATGTCATACATCTAATTTACGATGTCTGCCGATATTCATTGATGTAACGAAAACTTAGTTTTAAAAAGAAAGCATTTAAAGGAGTTGTTTGCATTCATTATAACATTATAATGCAGAAATGATATTCTGAAAAATAAAATAAGTTTGCCGTTTTTAAGAAACTTTTTTAATGCCTTATTTGTTATTTTTAATATCTGGTTTACATTGGCCAATGTCGTAAAATTTATATTATTTTTACAGTATTCAGTGACATTTATCGACATTAACAACAGTCATTTTTCGGACATTTCAAGCTATCTATCGATCTATCGACCTACAGCACATCTGACAAAGTTTTTAATTTTGACCAAAGTAAATGAACATTAGTTCTGAAGAATCGCCTATTTCAATAGTTCATATCAAGAAGTTTATGATATAGGCGTCTACCGTTAAATTTGCAGAGAAAAAAAGTGTCTATATAGAAATTTCTGTACGAATCGATAATTACGAATCTATAGAAAAATTTCTTTTGAAATATAGAGAAAAATTTCTTTTGAAATATAGAGAAAAATTTCTTTTGAAAAATTCTATATAAAAAATCTATGGCGAATTCTCTATAGAATATATCTAGAAAATTTTCTTTAGAATATTTTATATAGAAGTTTATAGAGATTGCTACAGAAAAATTTCTTTAGAAACAAATTATATTAAAAGCTATAGATATTGCTAAATAGAAATTTTATAAAGAATTTTGCAATTACTACTCTAGAATTATTTATATTTAAAATAAAGTAATGTAGTAACTATAACGATGCTACAATATTAAAGAAAAAAAACAGCTAAAGATATATTTTATTCATAATAATATTTGTACATTTAAAAAAAAAAAGAATCATTTTATGCAATTTATTAATTGATGCTTGTTTATTTTTTTTTAAATATTTTCAAATTTTCGACTTATATAAGAATTTTATTTTTTTTTTTACGTTTCATCACTAGGTCATTTTAATTATATACTACTAGCTGTTACCCGTGACTTCGTTCACGCAACATTAAAATAATAATAAATACATTAATTAAGCAAAATATTTCACTCCCGATAATTAAAAACGTTAATAATTAACTAACTATTTGTCACATTTCATAGGAGACAATACGGTATTTTTTGTTATAGGGACCTTGACATAACTCAGTCTCAAAAAAGTGAAATTTTGTGCCAAATAATCGCGAAAATGAAATTGCAACCAATGCTAAAAGGAGGGCCAAATAAAATCGCGGAAATAGACGAATTGGGTAAAAACAAATGTCAATTTTACCTGGTAGATAATTTTACTTTTAACGCCTTTGTGAAACGTTTTAACAGCCATCCTTCAAAAAAACATTGATTGGAAATAGTGTATGCTTTTTCTTTAAATTCAATTCTGCCTCCTTGGTTTAATGTATGGCTGAAACAAATCTCGTTTTCTAAATGACAATATGTTGACAGGCAATTTTTGTTCTCCAGAATAAACTGATTCATGAAGTTTGAATATGTGAAAATATGTTTTTATTTTTCGGATCTGAAATCAAGATTTTGTTTTCACCATCCATTCAAAGTCAAAATAAATTCTGTTTTTCAGTTTTAATGAGAAAATGGTGTAAAAAATATACTGATCTGTTTTATTTCTCCTTTTTTATACACAAATATGGAGTAATTTACTTTCCGTTCTTAGAGAAACTTCGCTAAAATTTACCAAAAAAAAAAAAAAAAAAAAAAAAAATGGCATTTAATTTATTTTTTTAAATTCTGAGAGTTTGTGTGACATCCTCAGATCAATGATAACCGGTATTAAGTAAATCGCACTGCGTTCGATAGTCTAGGAGTAGTTTCGAAATACAAACACACGGTCAGATTTTATTATAATAGATTCGTGTTAATTTTCCTTTTCTTAAAACTATGATGTGATTTTTAGCAGAAAACTATCATCTTTATATAACGGATACTCATGTTTAATAATCAGTATAGATAAAAAAAAAAAAAACATTTAAATTTTTCGTTATGAATATGGCGTGAAATTCATCTACTTTTTATACTTACTGATCCTTGTATTATTAATGAAAGGAATTGATTCACACTCATTTTAAAACATATTGGAAATTTCCCATTTTAATTTCAAATATGACGTCTCTTTTTCTCCAGAGAAATCCCTTTTAATGACATAATTCTTGTTAATTTTCTTTTCCAGGTAATTAATTTCAATACTGGCATAGGGGAAATTATGTTACTTTAACGAAATAATATTAAATGTTATGTTTTATCAGCAAAAATGGAACTATTAACATTCGTCATTTTTTTTTTAGGTAATCGAGTTATTTCTTTTAGTTTTAAGAATGAAAATAGCTATTTCTCGCTATCCAAGACATCATTTTCGACATAGATAATTTTGCGGAGCATATTATAGACATTTGCTAATCATTTTCTTTTGAAACTTCTTTTTACTTTTTTAAAATTTAAATAAAAAATATGGTATAGCTATATTAGCCGTGCGCAGACGGTAAAACGCCAAGTATTGTTATCATACAAAAGAAAAAAAAATGTGAAGAAAAAACCCAAGATCATTTTATTTCACCAATCAAAGCCTATCCGCTTTATTTGCGACGGGGCTGACGCAAAGGGCTACCGTGGTTGAAAGTCACGTGATAGTCGCGGTCTTACTCAAAATGTTACTTTGACGCGCAGCTGTACACAACGGAATTCCATTACTTTGGTTTTAACTCGTATGCTTGTTGTTGTATATTCTTTAATTATAAAAACAAACGTAATTTTCATTGCGAATCTTTTACTTTAATTTTGTTAAGCTTTTCTTAAGTAGTATTGTTTAATCCATTTACGCCGGATAATCTACCGAATGTAAGTATTAATCATTTTTCCGCTTTAATGTAATATGCATAACTTTTAATTGCGCAATGTTATATACTTTAAATCGTTGGAAAACAGAATGCCGGCAACTTTACTTTATGTGAAATAAAATAGCTCAGTAAAATCGTAAGATTATTATTGAATATAACGTACCTTTATTGCAGTGTCGATTACATATATTTTTCTAAGGAATGGGGGGGGGGGGGGGGTTGCAGCTTCTGGTTTAGAACATTACAGAGTTTCGGGGGGGGGGGATTTTTCGTTTCTACACCATTAATAAATGTAAAATCCGAAATCATCTGTAGGGAATATCACCCCTTGAAATCAACATTGCGTTACTAATCTTGATGATGTATTTTTTTTTTTTACTTTTGCACTCATATGATAATGTTTGTTTTGAATTGTTTAAATATAAATAAACACAATTTATTTTAAATGAATATGTTTTTACTTGCACTATTTATTCTAAAAGTTTTTCACTTATTAATATAAACAGGATAGAAATAAGTCAAAGTTTTTAATAAGTTCAGATTATTTTTAAAGATTTAATATTCAGAATACTACACCTGTAATATTACGGATTAACATTAAGAATATACTATATATATGATACTTTGCATTTTGGTTCCATTAAGCAATTCATGATTTGTTTATGCATACATGTTAAATGTTATTTTAATTTATTTATTAGCAAACTGAATACACTCCACTAATTAATGTTTAAAATATTTAAAAAAAATTGTTTATAATAAAATAATAAATTAATAAATTCAGATTTTGAGTAATCCCAAAGAACAAATTGCCAGTTATTGTTTCAAACTTTTACATTGGTACCACTTATTTTCAATTATGTTGTGTATGAATTTCTAACAATCGAACTTTGTTTTACAAGGAAATCCGACGTGCTTGATTGTAATGCAAATTTGAGACTTGCATACTTTCCCAAATAGGTGTTGTTAAAACAGTTTCAGCAATAGCGATTTGGGAAAATAAACAAGTCCTAAATTTTCGTCACAAAGTGTATTGGATTTTTTTCTAAATCAAAATTCGATAGTGAGAAATCATATACGTTTTTTATATCCGCTGCTTGGTAAAATGTTCGTGAAAAAAAAATATTAATTTTTATATATTTTGTGTCTTAAAATTGTTTTCTTTCTGTTATTAACTTCTATGCTCAGAGATAAATAATGAGCACATTTAATTAAAAAAAGTTATCTTTGTACTAAAACTTTGAAAAGTTTATATATTATATAAAGTATGTATCCAATGGTCACGCATAATTTTGGTTCAGAAATATTGATATTTGATTATAAAGGTCCGGTTTAAAAAAAAAAAACAAACATTTTTTTCCCCTCAATAACTTAAAACTGTTCTACAGTTTTCATATTTGAATGTGTTACATAAATCATTCTTAAGTAAAATGTGTTTAAATTTCTGTGTATTTACAGTAATTTGTAGGGTACAAGGAGCTCTTGTGTAAAATATACTTATTTTTCTTCTAAAGCTTTGAAATTTTTTTATATATATATATAATATATTTTATAAAATATGTGTCCTATGGCGGCATATAATTTTGGTGGGGAAAATATTGTCATTTAGGGTATAAAAAAACTGTCTGAACAAAAAAAAAAAAATTTTTTTTTTTTGCTTTTTAATTTTCTTTTTTGAAAATCATTCTTTTCTTAAATTGTGATTCGTCTTTGAAATTTTTAAATGTTAATTAAATTATTTTTACGTAGTTTGTGTTATATTTAGGTGTATTCACAATGATTTTTAGGATATAAAAAGCTCAATTTTCATCATTTTTTTCCCTTTTGACAACTTTATATCTGGTTACAAATTATTTTATTTAATATAATTAAATTATCTTAATGTTTGTGTAAGATTTGATAGTCATTATTCCGCTGCTTGGAGGCAAGTAACGAATTTTATCAAATTAAAGAATGACTCGGATATAAGACAGGACCGTAACCAGTCGGTAAAGCCAGAGGGGGCTTTGAAATTTTTTTATGGGGATAATTCACAGTTTGTCTTTCCCCCTCTATTTTAGAGATATATAAATATAGACAGAAGTAGAAAGCAAGTCATAAACTTTTGATTATACAGTTTCAAAATTAATAAATGTAATAAATAATGTTATTTGTGTTGAAATATTATGAAGTCTAGAGGGGGCTCAAGAAGTTTCAAGGAGGGGCTCAGCCCCCCCCCTGCCCCCGCCTGGTTACGGCGCTGATATAAGAGTAATCTAAAATTGAGGCAATAATCTATTATGTCAATTGGTTTGCTGAGCTGAGACCGGGAGCGTCACGTGACTAATCTAAATTGGAGAAGCACGGTAGCCCGTCTTTCTCGTTAGCCCCGATTTGCGATATATGACGTCATATTCGCCTGTTTCCTATGGTTACGCATATTGAAACCTTGTATTATTATCAAAAACTAAAAAAAGTACGTTTTATTTCTAATAATATTATTTAATCTTCTTTTTAATTCTTTAATTTTTTTTTTCATTTTCATTTTTCACGTGAAAATTTTTCAATTGAAACTAAATTGTTGAGTAAAAATTATTATTCCGGGTTTTGAATTAGTTTTGGCAACGATAAAGTATTAGCAACGGAAAAGTAAATTTAACCATTTTAAAATATTATACGAAAAAATGTCCATTTATTCTCTATGGAAATAACGCCATTTTGAATTATTAAGAAAAATATTTGAATAAAATAAACAAAAACCAGCCTATGTTCATTTGAGGGTTATAATCAATCTATATGCAAAAATACAGGATCATTAAATGCTCCATTTTGACGCTACCTTCAGCCTAACATTTGCACACAATCAGATTTATAATATTATTAGGATAGGATTCATCTAACTAATTATTGTTATTTTTATTTATAATAATAACTATAAGCTTACACGGCTAATTTATGTGTGTATTAACGTGTAAGTAGTAGATAAGTTTTTGAGAAAGTGCACATATATTTATGACTTAAAATTTATAGAAAATTTATACTTAATTTCCTACAAAAAAAAATTAAAAATAATAGGGTTGTTTAAACCTTCCTTTGCCGTTTTGTGAAAGTGAAACTAGTGATTTTTAAGATAGTAAGCTTTAAAATTGCTTACAAAGTTTAAATTTCTTACAAAATTTCTAGAAAATTCAATAATAAGTGGCCCATATTAATATCACGTTACGAAAAGTGATATGTGAAAAAATCATTTATGAAAGAACGTCAAAAAATAAATCAACTGTAATTCAACCAGATGAAAGAGTATGAGAGAATTCGATGATAATTTTGTTGGAAATTTTCCTACTAACAGAGAAATCCACTACCACCATTTTTTACTAAAATCGTTTTACAAATAAGAAGTGCTTTTTTTTTTTCGAATATGTTCTGTAACCTTTAGCGCCACTTAGACTTCCGCTAATCCAACATCATTTCAACTAGTGCTTAACTTAATTTATTCTTTTTATCCTTTTTTAAATCCAAATTTTATTTTGTTATGCTCTATTTTTTTTATTTATTTAAATGTTTTGTCTAAAAACTTTTTTCTAATACTGCAGTATTCAAACTGCGAGGAGCCTATTGCCTATCTTCGATCAATGTGAAATTGCCTGCATTTTTTACATATACTCCCTATATTAGTAGTTATCTAACTACAATTCTACCTTTTCTTCGAATGTTTCCACATATTAGAAATATTCATAATTTATAGACGGGACGTGACGTTGTTTTCAACTGGGAAGCCCTTTAAAGGTGCACACACTGTTCGGGTTCATGCTTAAGTAGTACCAGGGTATGCCTTCGTCTTCGTATTGCTGCATAGCATTACGAAATGCTGCATGCATAGCGAAATAAAATTAGACTAACCTCTCTTGAGAAGATTCCTCTCCTTTCGCAGTGAAGGGCGTGGTTGACGCTCACCACGACCACATCCGCAAATTGCAGTATGCAATTTTTTGGGATGCGAAAAAAAATATCATTTCATTTTTAAAAGTGTTTTTAGTAATGTTGGAAAAATATATTGCTCAATGTCAAATGATGATATTCAACAATGACAGAAAAATGCATCGCCTAATGTCAAAAAGTGGTATTCAGAGACGTTGGGAAACATTAGCAAATGTCAAAAAGTAATATTCCCAAATATCATTTAGCGAAAGGGCATTTTATTTTAACAAAAAATTTATTTTAACATTAAATTTTGATATTGGCCGATATTATATTTTGATATTGGCGTATATCTTTGTGTTACCTGGGTTCAGCAGAACATTGGCATTATGGAAAATTATGTTTTGGCAAATTCAGCCGTTTGAGGTACCCTTCATAGATAGGAAAACGTATTTCAATATTGTTTATTATAATTGATTTATTCTGGATTTTCTAATTTCTTTAATTGATTCAAAATGTACAAAATATAAATATAAATAAATAAAAGAAATATCTTTCAATAAAATTTTTACGTTGCATATTTCAATTCAGCGTGACAGATAATATTGAAGCGCAATCTATATTAAAATGAGATTGAACATTTGAATGAAATCTTTTATCTTTTATGTAATGAGGTTTACTTATTTTGTTAAAGGCGCAAATGTATGTAATAAGTCTAAAGTTGAAAGATATTTCACTAACATTAAATGCTACAGTTCACACCATAATATTTTTGTAGTAAAGTTTTCATACTTTATTTGGTTGTCTTCTTTCCTGCTTTTCTTAAAAGTCGGTTCTCGCTGTATCACTAGCGCCTTTTCACAAAAGGCAGCGAGTGATAAAATTTGTAAATAAGAACTTTCTCGCCCTTTCATATGAGGTAGTTCCAGAGCGGTCGTCACTGCGGCTTGGCTGGCTTCACTACCGTCCAAACCAAAGCCATTAAATAATAATCCAGTCAGATAAATGGGAAACTTTTCGCAAGTTGAAAATAGCGCCATCTAGCGGTTGGAAGTGCTGCATTCGGCACCAAGAATATTTTAATAAAATTTTGCCTCTAAAATTAAAGCTTAAAATAAGGAGTTCATATTTTCTAAGAAAGTCGTTTGTAAATTCCGGTGTCAGTCAGTAATTTCACATTTTACGAACAGAATTTGTCTGTGCCGGAAAGGGTTAATTGCATAGTGATGTAAATTTCCATCACTTTTTATTTAACTTTTAATAAATAAATCAACTTCTTCGCCACCACTATATTTATATAGAAATATTAATCCAGTAAATTTCCACCATTTTTTTTTTCATTATAGTTTTAGCTTTAATGTAAAAGATCCCAATAATTAGCAAGCTTTTAAAGGAAGTGCAAAAGTAAAAAATAGATAAAAATCGTATAAAATATCGATATAAATAAATCGTATCGTTTCTCTGCGACGCACTTCTGTTTTGTCCTCCTTACGCAGCAGAGGTTTGGCGCTAGTGTGTCGCTAACAAATTTAACACTATCTGACTGGGCTTATTATTTAATGGCTTTGGTCCAAACGGTGTCCTTTGAGGGCGGCCTCAACCCTCGGAAACAAATAAGAAGCTGCCGAACATTAACACTAGCGTCTAGACCCGGACCGTCTAACTAAAGCATCAGCTTCACAGTTTAACACTAGCGTCTAGACCCTGACCGTCTAACTAAAGCATCAGCTTCACATCACAGATTTGTAGCCTGTATGTTTTATTAAAAGACTTTTTTGTGCAGTATGCCATTATATACATAAAAATATCTTTCAAAGCTTCATCTGCATAATTTAATTTTAAATTAAAATTATTTAGTATGTGTTAAACAATATGCCAAATAATAATAATAATAATAATAAATAATTAAATGATAATTTCAAGAAAGATTTTATTTGAAACATCTTGATTAACTTCAGTTATAACAAATTAAAACAGTACACAATTAGACATGGCTATTTATGATTTAAATGATTAATAATAATAATAGTAATAATAATTGGGCCCAAGCTCTCCTCATTTAAATAAAGACAATTTTTTAAGTCACATAAGTTATTAAAAATCTATTTTCGATCTTATATGTTTGATTTTTCATCTCTGACAAAACAACTAGTGCATACATTAAAAATAAAATAAAATAAAATTATAGTAGCAATGAAACTAGTAAATCGGCAGATCAGGGGGCTCAAATCTCAATTCTGCAATTTTATTTTGAAAAAAATTTATTTAGTATTTAAAAAACATTCAACCCATACTTTCATTTATTTGATTTTTTTATATAAATTACTAAAAGTAATATATCAAGCAGTTTTAGGAAGTTTAAACTGTTACAAATAATAGGAAATAAGATTCCATGCAGTAGTACTCAGACTTTGATTTTTTTTTTTTTTTTTTTTAGATTTTTTTTAATTAACCATTTCTCTCCCCCCCCCCTCTCCCCAATGTCTCAATAATTTGATAAATGTAATTCTTTGAAATTTAGTATTTTAAACCTTTTATCTGAAATAATTAAAATATTGATCTTGTGATAGTGACAATTAATATAAACAGTGAATTATTCTCATAAATATTTTATTAATTATTGATATCCTAAATGTTAAATTTATTTAAAAATTACTATTTTATTTCATTAATATGCTTTTTTTAAATTCTAGTTTTAAATACAATCATAATATCAAATATCTATTACTTTTCGTGGGGTGTCCATTACTAGACCAGAGAGTGTCCCATTACTGGAACAGAGGGTGTCCGTTACTGGAATTTAGGGTGTTTTAATATATCTCTGTTATTTACAATTAAATTTCGATTCACATTGGGAAATGTGACTATGGGCATGATTAAGTATTGTTGGTAGATTAATATAATATTAAAAAAAGTGGAATATAATAATTATAACTATTAATTAAAAAATACTTTTTAAAGAATTTCTTTAAGAGTGTCCATTACTGGCACATCTACCCTATATTTTTACTAATTTTCACAATTTCTTGTTATTTTCAAACTAATTTTAAAATATTGAGAATTTTTTTTAATGCATATTTCATTTGTAATTACTAAATTAAGTGTTATATAAAATACATACAATATATACTTTACAACAAAAAATTACCAAACTATTTTGAATTCAAAATCAATGATAAAGCAATTTTCTGGCTCTCATCTTGATTTGGTTTTTTAATAATGTTTGTTGGCTCCCGTTTTCTTTTTCTTGTAGAAAAAAATCTTCTCTGTGGCTGGATACATTTATTATGAGGATCAGAGTTTTTTTTTTAATACTAAACGTATTATTGTTCAAATTGCGCTTGGCTGCTAATGTTGCTTTTAAAGTTTTCAAAGCATTTTTCACAATCTTCTTATCTTCTTCATCTGAAACATCATCTAGAATTTTATGAAAATCCTTTTTTAACTCTTCTTTTTCTTGTAACAAAGTAGTGGTACTTTTCTCATTTTGTTTGCTTAATTCTTTCACTAAGAGATTAACTTCACAATTTCTCATTTCACTCTGCTCATCCATGAATAATTTATTATCGAAATCTGAATCATCTTCTATATTTGAATTAACTGGTTGACTGGCAGAAAATATTGATCGACACACTAAATGAATATGCTTGCACATATTCCATTTTATGCTTGCATCCAAACATGTGCATGTATAATGATGAATGCAAATGCTTTTGCATTCTGAGCATACAAGTCTGCAATTACAATTTTCCCCAGTTTCCTGAACTAAATATATTTCTGATGTAGATGATGAAGGAACATTGAATCCATTTTCATTTTTTACTATATTTTCATATGACAATGACAAACTTGCCTTATGCCGTGATCTTATTTCTTTTAATTTGGATGTCAATTTTCCTTTGTGTAAGACAATAAGTCTATCGAATGACTTGTCTCTGATGAATTTCATTAAAGCATGTATAGTTTTGTCTAGGCGTTTCGCTGTCCTTCCTTTTAAATAGATATATTTCAATGTCCTGTGCATGCGTTCAATATGCATGTTTGTATTTAGACCACTATGAAGGCGATAGCAGTATGCCCATGACTTTATACATCTTGTATAATTTTCAACGAAATATTTTCCAAATTCTGCTGTGGAATCATTTCCTAAAAACTTTTTTGTGACTCGGTCAAACAATATTTCAAATGTGGCAGCATCCGTCTCTTGCATCAAGGTTCTTAATATCTTATACACTTCCACTTGCATCTCTTTTGTTTTTATTTTGTGCAAATTTTTCCTCCAGGCACGATCCACATGCCAAGAACAAAACAGCCTATATTTCGGTTCTTTTTCAAATATGTCTGACCATGCATTATAGAAGTATTCAGCAAGATCAGACATAAAAACAGTTGGTGATATTTCGCCAACCTTTTCCTTAATTTTGGAAAAAAATAATTCTAGTAGAATGTGATCAGTTCTGTTGGATATAAAAAATGAGCAAGGAAATCCTTGTCTCATATCATCCAATATTAGTAGCGTTATAAGTTCAAAATCATAACTATTTGTTCCATGCGTCCCATATATACAAATATGGGAATTATATTTTTTTAACAAGGCACTCTGAGTTTCATTCATAATAATTAGCATAAAGTCTTCTTTCTTCAACATAGGAGAAGATTCATCTAAAATACCCTGCGGCTTATAAAATAAGATGCAAGTTTCTCCTTTAATTTGCATTTCTTTTACCCATGCATCTACACTTGTAGCATCGTCTTTGTGCCTTATTGCACCCGACCCTATGTTGAAAGACGTTTCAATGTTATATAGGTCTTTTTTTGTTAATAAGTGTAGTCTTTCTAATTTGCATTCAGTGACAGAGTCTCTAACTTTATCCAAAATATCATCAAAACAGATTTTCGACGCAATTTTACTGGCTAGTGCTTGCCGCTCAGCATCGGTGAGATTCAAATAATCAATGTCATTTTGATGTCCAACATGCGTTTTGCAAAACTTAATATCACATGCTCCTTGTTCATTTACATAAACCTTATAATTTCAGCTGGGCAGTATCCATCAATCTTTTTACTACCTTGTGTCTTCAGAAGTCGAAATCCTTTGCCTTCGGGAACATAAAAAACAGAACGGTGGCAGACAAAATAGTGTTTTTTATTGCATAATGATTCAGATGTCCCCCTTTTTAGAACAAATTTGCATTTTTCTTCCTTCTCAAAATTATCTTTCCATGCGGAAAATTCAACAAAATTATTAAATTTTAATTCAACATTTTCAATTTTTATATCCTGTTCAATCTCAAAATGTTCTTCCATATCAACTTTTGAAGATTCAAATTGACATAAAGGGCACTGTTTTAAATCTTTATTGATCATTACATCGGTTTTTATACCATGTATTTTTCGCATATGATATCTTAAATTATATATGTCATTGAATTGAGATGTACATAGATCGCATATATGCTTATAGCACTTCCTATCTCTAAGATTTGGAGCTAAATTATCTATTTCATCCGGGTGTTTTTTTCTAACATGTTGCTTTAATGTCTTATAAGATTTATACACATTGTGGCAAGCATTACAGATAAATTCTTCTGAAACCGAATCTGTATTAAGAACAGATTTTGAAAGAGTTCTACTCTCAGGAATAGACATATTTTATATAAAAACTTCTGGAGAATCTTAACAAAAGAAAACGCATTCATTCGATAGATGGCGACTAAAGCATGAGATCAGTGATAATGACTTCAAAACTGTATGCGGCCGCGCCAAAGATCACTTCGCGCATGCCCAGTTTGGATCAACGCTGGAATGCGATCTGATGCTCATTCTCCCTCCAAAAGAATTCTACGTTCTCTGCTCGCTCGCTGATGCTTTAGTTAGACGGTCAGGGTCTAGACGCTAGTAACATTGACTAGAAATATTATATTTCTAGTCAATGCTGCCGAAGCGAAATCGGAGCTGTGGCAGCGTTGCGAAGTTCACCAGGAACTCACGGACGCGGACGCGCAAAGCGGTGTGGCTGGGAGCATTGTCATGATGGATCACCCAGGTAACGGCGATTTTTTTTCGCACACTAATGGCTCTTTTCCCCAATCTTACGAAAACATCCACGTAGTAGGTAACGTTCATCGTTGACGATCTGTTCTGGAGGGCAGTCTGTCCAGAGCGGGGGTTGTCGGTCGCTTCTTCCCGGCCCTTCATATTAAATATCTTTAACCACCTTGAAACTTGCGAAGACGATAGGGCAGAGTCCCCGTAGACTTGTTGGATCAATTTATTGGTATCGTTATAGCTCTAGCCGAGTTTGATCTCGTACCGTTGTTCAATCGTTTGCTTCATCGCGCGTCGACACACGGTCTTTGAGACGAGGTTCACAAAATCAACGATGCTGACTCAACCACTGCTCAGAGCACGAGCAGACTGTGGGCGTGTTGCCAAGCCACGCCCCCTCTTTGCCTACAAACTAGCCCTAGTGGTTCGTAGTCCGAACGCGCTGCGACGTATCATAGCTTCACACTAAAGTCGCTTGCATTACTTTTTGAGCATTTTTTTTTAAACTTTTGTATTAGTTCTCACTTTCATAGATTGGAATTTCATAAAGGCCAGATAGTATTATGCCATGAAAAGTGTACTTCAGAAAATTTACCATCGTAGACCTTTAGCAAAGAAAAGCCAATGATACGGAATATAGGTGGAGTTTCTTCAAGCTTCAAATTGCGGATTTCCCCAAATTTCTTTCTTTTTTTTTTTTCTTAAAATGTTTTTTTATGTCTATATTTGTAAATATTTATGTGGATACAGAAAACACAATTTTAAGATATAAATTATAAATACGAACATGTTGACTATTTGACTAAAACTGGTGATTGACTTCAAAATGTATGTTTTTATTTTTTAAAAAAATAGAAAAAATAAATTAATAATAATAATAATAAAAAAATATATATATCATTATTATATAAATACTCATCAAACACTTGCTTCCAACGTAAAATTATTTAATAAATATGAGTTACTTTTAAACTACATATATATAAAACAAACCTCGACGTTTCGGTTAATCTTTATAACCATCATCAGGAGAAAAAACCTTCATAAATATGAACAGCAAAAATTAAAATGTGTTACATGATTGAGTCACAATATTCAATCTGCCAAGACGCTCAAATAACGGAAAATTATAACAACATATTCAAAATACGCATGGTGGCGCCCTCTATGAATCAGAAATGTAACTGGAACTTATGTTCAACGGAATTAAAGTTCATTTTAAAATGCATTTCCATATGGCAGGAACCGAAAATGATGGGATATCGTTGCAAATTTTAAAATGAACTTTAATTCCGTTGAACATAAGTTCCAGTTACATTTCTGATTGATAGAGGGCGCCACCAGGCGTATTTTGAATATGTTGTTATAATTTTCCGTTATTTGAGCGTCTTGGCAGATTGAATATTGTGACTTAATCATGTAACACATTTTAATTTTTCCTGTTCATATTTATGAAGGTTTTTTCTCCTGATGATTGTTATAAAGATTAACCGAAACGTCGAGGTTTGTTTTATATTTATGTAGTTTAAAAGTAACTCATATTTATTAAATAATTTTACGTTGGAAGCAAGTGTTTGATGAGTATTTATATGTTAATGGTGCAACGTAAAGTCCTTATTAATTATATCATTATTATTTGTCACTTTTAATACTGAAAGAAAACTATGAAAATATACCAATTATTAGTCTTTAGTAACTCTACAATATATTTTGATTTTCTGAAATCTGGCGCAGTCATAAGACTCGTAATTTTCTACAACAATTTTAAAAGTGGAGTAACCTTTTACCAAGGATTTGGGAGAAATATTTACCCACATTTAAAAATTCCCTAAATATGAGGAAATCTTCTCTTTTAATCTAAAAACATTTTAGTTCCATATCATTAATTTGTACTTTATTTATTTCTGGCCGAAAGTGGTCTTTATGTTGTTTATTTTTCCTTTTTGCTCTTCTTGGGCCCATTTATTTTTTTCTTGGACTTCAGCTACGGTCATAAATCTAAGATGCACATTGCTCTTACTAGAACTACGGAGACTTTGGCTCCAGGGAATTCGATTGATGAACTCGTTCCAAGTTATCTAAAAGCAGGGAATACTGTGAAATGGTTATTAGGGCTGTGGACCTTGTAACGCTAGAGTTCTTTGGCAACGTTACCTACATTTGTTTGTTTTTCTATACCGCCTACCAAGGAGGATAGCGATATATTTTGGGGAAACAACATTACAAAACTGTATTGATCCTGATATGAAGTAATTAATAGGGACTTTAAGTTGCAAATATAAATACAAACTTCAAACACTTGTTTTCAACGTATATTTCGTCTAATTTAAATATGAGCTTTTTAAAAAACTACATAAATAAATAACTCTCGACGTTTCGGCTATTCTTCATAGCCATATTCAGGAGAAAATTCTCATAAAAACAAATAGCGAAAAATTAAATACGTGTTACATAATTGAGAAAAATGTTATTTGAACATTTTTCTCAATTATGTAAAATTTGGAAAATTTATTTTCCAAATTTGCGAGAATATCGTTATAGTTCGAAAATATCGTTAAATTTGTTTATCGTTATATTTCTTGAACGATAATTATCGTTAAATTTGTTTATCGTTATATTTCTTGAAAATGGCGCCGTATAAACGTTGAAACGATAGCGTTGAAACGTATGTTGATCATTAAAAGGCTTTTTTATAAGCCTTTTGTTGTTTCTTTTTGCATCACTTAAGCATTTCTCTGGATTTTAATAAGATTAGTCCGATATATTTATTAGTGCTTAGCATAGTCGTAGAGTTGTATGGACTAGAGGGCACGAGCCCCAGCAGCCCCACTAATAATTGCTATGGAATTGTTAATGTGTCTTTTTGTGGTAGATAGTTTTTTGTTGAATTTTGTCATTTTCCCAACTTTTTCCTTTGTTTCAGAGATAAATGATAATAAGAAATTATTTTCTCTTTATAAAAATTATCCCCATTAAAAAAAAAATAATTAAAAAAAAATATTAAACGTATTTCAATTTTTCGGTGTACTATTATTATAAACTAGCCGCCACTGGCGACCAGTTTGGTCGCCCTTAAATGTATGTTAAGCATTGTAACAAATTATTTTTATTCATAATTTATTTTTTTCCTTAATCCCTCGCATAACTGGAAAAATCTAATAGACAAATCAAGAACTTTTGCGATCGCGGTAGCATTTCGCATATTTTTTGTTGTTATGTATTTCATCTTTCTTGACAAAAACCGCTTAACCCACTTAAGAATTTATGCTTCATGTCCGTTTGCTTATCACTTGCAATATGTTCGCTAATGCGGAGATTCTTAAACATATTTGGCGCAAAACAAAAATCGCGCCAACCCCGGTGCGTCCGTGACAGCTGTTTCAATTTAAAATACATGACGTTCACATTTTTCATTTAAAATAGAAAATAGAAAAATAATAATTATCATAAATCAAAACATTTGATTTCAAATTAAAGTATCGTTTCTAATTTGCACGCGCAAAGTATAAAAGCTGACAATTCTTTTCGAAATTTGATCCATTAAATATTATTACATGAGTTCAACTTACGTCAAAAAAGATCCGGAAGTTGAGTTGTATGGAACAGAATTAAGGTAAACTTTGACTGTCTCACTGGTGCGGATTATTTTTTTTACGACAGGCAGCGATCCAAAAATTCATGGTTTAATATTTTAAACATTCACAACGAATGAATCTTTTTTCTTTGTTTACTTTTATAGATAGAGAATTTTAACTGCGAACCTAATTTAAACTGAAGTTATTGCAGAATGTATACATAATTGAACGTAAGTCATCTCTCAAATATTAATTTATTTTGAACGATCTTTCTAAAAATATAATTTTTATGCAGTTTTATTTGCAAAAATAATTTTGAATAAAAATGGCCGCCTGGCATATGAAAAAGTGAAACGGACATCCCGGAACTGTTGATGACAGTCACATGACTTACGGTTTTATTATATAGATGATGATAATTATATATTAAACAATGTATAAAATCCACAAGCAGTTTGTTCAATATTTACACCACTTAGCGAGAAGCACTTTATTTAATATATACACAAACAAGACATAAAATAATAATGTTGTAAGAAATATATAACACATGTCTATACAAATAAACAATATAATAATGCCCATTTAGAAATGAATACATATATAAATTTCACACCAAATACCACCTAAAATGCACTGTTGTATAGAAGAATTCTCTCAGTGTTATTTTTCGTTTTACGAAGAGGGATTCGTCGATTTTCACGATTTTACTGGACCCTTCTTTTTTTATTGGTTGAAGTTTCATTTTCGCGTTTGTATATATTATTTGGCATGAAATTTCACTTTTTTAAGACTTGGTTATGTTAAGGCCCCTATAACAAAGAAATACCGTATTGTCTCCTATAAAATGTGATAAAGATTTGGTTAACCCCTTCACGACGAGCATCCTTTACAGAATTTTTAATCTTTTGCCACAGGTTTTTCAAAACAGAAATTTTCGCCTAATTGAATCTCAGAAATGCTGTCATTAAATAAGGCAAAGTTTACAATAAAAAGTTACTGGTGGGAATAATCGAGGATTCTGAGCACCTTATGCGTCACGTATACGTGTCGCTCGTCCCCAAGGGGTTAAATATATATGTTTTTAATTATCGAATGGAATGTTTTGCTAAATTAATGCATTTATTCTTTTATTCTTTTACGTGAACGAAGTCACGGGTAACAGCTAGTAGGTCTATAAAATGCACCAGGTCTCAATGCCAGGTGCGAGCTTCACCAAAAGGGGTTCCCGTGAGTGTTTTATAAAATTAATAGTACAATAAATCTTTTCTACATCTATACTATTATATAAAGAGAGAACGCCTGACTGACTGACTCATCAACGACTGGCTGAAACGGCTGAAGTCAGGATAACGAAATTTGGATAGTAGGTTGCTGTTATGGCCTAAGCCAGCAATAAGAAAGGGTTTTTGAAATCCCCCCCCCCCCCGAAGGTGATTAAAGGGGGGGTCGAAAGTTTTAGGTCATTTCGCTATATCTCAGCAGCAGTTTTGAGTAGGAGCTCAAAATTCAGGAAAACAAATCTACTAAAAAAATAGTTAAGCACGCATTTCAGCGATTTTAGAAATTCACCCCTATGGGTGTTAAATGGGAGGATTTTAGGCATGAACATAGAAGTAAAGAAGGACTTCTAACGAAATATTGCTAATATCGTATCGCGACTTTGGAACGAAATGGCAGTTGCACAGCTATGTGCACGTTTCTGCGCGGCCAGCGAGAATCCTTGCTAAGGTAGCGCCACCTAAACATCAAACCGAAACTGTATATCGGATACCCACCAGACGACAGACGGTTTGAAGAAGCAGACGAACTGGTGACGTATGGAGAAGCTGTCCTACACCATGCGCCACCTATTTGAGACATTTTTCCAGGAATGGTTTTCTTCTTGGAAAGGCTATTTCGTTAGAAGTCCTATGAAAAGAATGAATTTTGCAACAGTATTACAAAAATAAATTCGCAACGATAGTTACAACAATGAAATTATAACAATGAAATACATAAAATACAGCTAAACCAATCTGCTAAAAAAGAGTTATTCACATATTTCAGCTATTTTAGCGATTTCGTCGCCAACATCGGCAATGAACCCGTTTATGGAAGTCTAGACTAATAAGACAACTATTGCTGATTTTTGATTAGATATTTTTCGTAAGACATTTTTCCAAGGAGGTCGACACATTGATTATCCGAGCGAAGCCGGGGCGGGCCACTAGTATACAATAAAATTAGATTTATTTCCCCCCCTGAAGAGTCGAGATATCGCACGCAATTCAAAAAGAAACATATCGGACTGCCATGCAGACAGCCATTTGGTTAAAAATGAACTAATAATAACTTTTCTTTACTGACATATAAAACACAGATTGTAATCCAGTACTTGCATTTGATTATTTTTTAGATTAAGAAGCTCTTCAGTTATGGCATGCAGCAGTCATCATGTGCATCTATACCAGATGAAAAAGTTTCAAGCGTGTCTTTCGAAACCTCATTTGAACCCTTCCACGTGCACGAGAAGGCAAAAGAGGCTGAGGAAGTGTTTCATAAAGTAATATGTTTACATTTCTTCAAAATACAATGCTTTTAAATTACGATCTTGTTTTATAAAACTTACTCACAGGCACGTATCCAAGGTGGAGGTCATTACCTCCCTCTCTAAACGAAGAAGATTTGTATGGAAAAATACATTTTTAAAATATAGATATGCGCTAAAGAAATTTCATTTTTTTTTTCTTTAAAAATGCTAATCTTTTTTTATACACTCACATAATTACTTTTATACAGAAAATACAGATTACGTACGAGTTCAGCCGGCATGCGTAACGGTATGCATGCAATGATACGCTGACGGCATAAAGATTGTCATACAGACAATTTTTAATTTTTATGCAAACATTTTTACGCATGAAAATTGTATAGGGTAATGCGGGGTAATTTGGGGATTAATTTTTTTAACGAAAAAAGAAAAAAAGAAAAGAAAACTACAGGTCTTTTAAAAGAGTGGCCAAACATACCTTTTTCAGGGACAAATTCATAAAAGAAAGAAATAATTTTATTCAGTACTTAGTAAGTTAGAGGTATTTAAACAAAACAAAACAGGAAACACAAAGTTACCCCTGAAGGGGTAATTTAGTGCTACATTTGTAACCATTGCCACACCACCAATCGTATATTTTGAGGTAATAAGGTGCATGACATTTTGTACCTTTAACAATGTGCTATTCACAACACTGGTAATTTTTAAAATCATATAACAATTGAGAGCACTGTGAAATTTTCTTTAAGAGCATTATGTTTTTTTTTTTAAAGAGGCAGTTTTAAATAGTAATTACACGAAGAATTTTGAAGACTTTGTTGACATTTATAATGTTTTGTGCCCTAACAAAAAGAATTAATCATAAAAAAGTTAATACAATATGGTTATTTGAAACAAAAGTTTTAATACACATGTTTTATGCATCTCAATGAAAGCATAAATGATAATTAGAAGGTTCTAATACAATAATCCTGCTCAATGATATCGAAGGAAGGATTTCAGAAAGGATATTATGATATTTTAGATAACATACCTTCTGATTTCTGAATAATAATAATCTCTATATATATTACGCTATCGTACGTGCCACAGAAATCGCGATTATTTGTTAATTGTTGAATGGCAATGCCCGAATGAAACGCATCTCATTGGTTATTGTGTAAAAGTCTTTTGGCAGGATTTAAGCCTAGGTGAATCGGGTTTATTTACGTTTCGCTCTTTCGCTGCAATTATGGAACTTCAAAATAGCATTAGAAAAGCCCGTAAAAGATCTCGGCGAATGCTTGAAAGCGAAGAAGAAGCCGAATGAAGAAGAGAAAATCGGAATAGATTGGATCTAGAACGCCGTCAAACACAGAGCATAAGCGTTCGCCAAAATAGACTTAATAACCGTCGCATACACGAACGTATTGTTCCTGAAATCCAAATTACTGATTTAAACGTTCCGGAGCATAACTGTGGGTGTTGTTTCTCCCCCTTCAGATATTTTTAATTGTGTTTATAATGAAGTTTTATAAAATGCATCACATTAGCATTTCACAAATCTTAATTTGCCATATATCAAGCCTCGATCTTATACCGATATGACATTTAGGTTCAACCGCAAGAACTTCCCTGACCTTTTCATTCTACCCATTTATGCCTAGCGTCCCAATTTTGGGACGCTTTAGTAAAATGGGAAAAAGTTCAATTCACACCACTTTTTTTAAATAGAAATTTGGTGTCTTACTTTATCGAGGAGACCTCGATAAAATAAGACACAAAATTTGTATTTAAAAAAAAGTGGTGTCAAATGCATTTTTCCCTATTTTACTAAAGCATGGACGCTAGGCATAAATGGGTTAAAAATAAGTGTAATAATTTTCCCTGACCGTTTCAGTCTTTAAACGTAACTGTTGTTGCAACTGAAATTTTAGCTCTTATTTAATTTTTTTTTACAAGCTTTTAGTATAAATAAATATTATTCAGTCTTTTTTTTTTTTTTTTTTTAATGAAGTCCACTCCACTGTTATATTTTTCAATGACAGTCTGCCCGGGCAACGCTGGGCGGGTCAGCTAGTAATAATAATAATAATATAACTTTTTGAAACATTTTTTTAAAAAATAACTATCAACATTGTTATAGCTTACAAATTATAAAAGACGCTCTAGAAAATATTAATTTTCACGTTTACAGCTGTGCATTTTTAAACACATGCTTTAATTATAGATATGATCTCGTGTTTTATGGTTATCAAGTTTATTTTTTTTAAAAATTGCAAGAATAGTTTATTTATCATTTTTTATCTTGAAAATACATCCGTTTCGAATACAACCGTTTGTGTATTCGAAACATGTCGATCTTTACATTAAAAGGTTTTTATATGTCTTTATGTTACATTAAAAGGTTTTTATATGTCTTTATGTGTTATGTTTTATCTATTTAAGCATATACATCTTTAGTTTAACGATAATGAATTATTTTTTTATATAATTAGGAATTTTTTTTTTAATCTAGGAAAATATAATATAACCACGAACGAAATAGACAATAACCTCTGGTGGTTTACCCATGATTCCGAAAAGCCCTCTTTAGCTTTAGAAACCTCAGAAACCTATATATTTTCGATATTCAAAGAAGCATTTATAAAAACTATGTTTCTTTTGCTGACACTAATTTTCGGAAACGTTTCCAAGTAGTTTTTACAGTGTAATAATCAGTTTTCCCAACCCAAAATATAGATATTTCGGATGTTATCCATTCTTAAGTTAACATTTTCATGTTCAGCAAACATGTCTTACAGACAAACATATACATTAAAAGTATTAATATTATTTTGTTACTCTTACATTTATAATTTCAATTATGCAGTTGAAAATGTTTAATTTAGAATAGATAGCATCCTAAAAGTCAATATTTCGGCTTGAGAAATTTTATTAAGGGGTCAGGTAACCTTTAAAGTGTGAGAAATTTGAAATTTTTTTTATTAGCTTATAATTAAATATGATTGTTTAGGAACATTTTAAAATAAACCCCATGCAAAAATTCACTTTAGAAGAGGAGTTATGTCTAAAACAGTCTGATCTTTTTGTATATGATCAAGGGACAGTTTGATCTTTGAAGTCAATTTTCTCAAAACGACGATTTTGGTCATTGCGCGCACGATTTAAGAAAAATTATTGGTTAGAATTTCATGAAATTTTGACTGAATTTCTTAACCAAACAGATGCACAAAATGACCTACGATTATGTTTCTCAAGTACAAGTTTAGAATTTATGACTACTTTTGTAGTAAAAAAAACTCGATATTTCGAATTTCTCTAAAAAAAAATTTTTTTCTCAAGAACTACTCATTTTATTTTTTTCATCGTAGATCAATTTGAGAACACATTATATATGTACTCATTAAAAAATTTTTGAATGGTTTTAGCAATTCAAATGTGAAAAATCGTGCGCGCAGTACATGCAAAAATAATTCTTTCGTAAAAAATTTATTATATTTTAAATTAAATTTAAAAGCTTTATATGAGTGTAAACATTTTTGGAGAATTTTAATTTATAAAATAAACCTTTATTAATATGCATTTAAAATTTTATAATTCAAAGTCAAATAGTTACGGAGTTATGATAATTCTTACAGAGGTATCCTTTTCATGTATTTTGTGAGTTCAAAGGTTACCTCACCCCTTAATACAGCATAAAACTACTCGGAAACGTTTCCAAAAATCAATGGTAGCAAAAGAAGCTTTGTTATTATAAATGCTTCTTTAAATCTCGAAAATATATTGGTATCTCAGGTTTCTAAAGATAAAAAACGTTTTCCGGAATCATAGGCAATCCGGCAGAGGTTATTGTGTATCTTCATTCGTGGCGTATCATAAGTAATCCGGCAGGGGTTACTTAATATTTTCGTTCATAGTTGTAATATATTTTCATAGATTAAGAAACATTTGTCTTTTTTTTAAAAATGTATTTTCAATATTATCTTTTATCCTTACTTTTTCTTTTGTACTACTACTACTATTATTATTGATAGAAATAACTAGAATTATTGTTATTCTATTGTCATTATTATTTTACAGCTAACATTTAATTTTGGGTCTTTTTAGAATAAATATTTAATCTTTTTTATTTTCTAGATAATCATTCATATTCTCATCAACATTATTAACGGACTGTGCTTATCACTAATCTATTTTCTATTATATTTAAGGTCTTAGAAGAAATCATGCAAGAGAATCAACTTCCTCGATATATTTATAAGGTATGGAATAGAATTAAAGTTAGAAAATAAAAGAGTAAGCTTATATTTTACTTTCTTTTACTAATTTACTTCATTTTACAGTTCGACTAAGTAATTGAAATAAATTTTGTTGATAATTTAAAACGTTTTAAAAAAATTAAGAAGCTATCAGTTATTGAAATCACTTATTAATACAATCAAGTGCCTTTACGAATCAAATTGTTAAATTATAGATATAAAATAACAGAAAATTTAAATACCTACAGAAAATTATGTAATTTATGTAAATGAAAAAAAAAAAATAATATCTTAAATTTAATATTTTTCTTTATTATTTTATATTTAAATCCTTAATTTAACAGAATTCTTTATTAACTTTATCTTTGAGATATTATCTTTAGTATGGTCCAGAGACCACACACACACACATAGAGTACTGCACGGGTCTTGTACCCGACTCGAACGCGAAGATTCTGCATAAAATCAACCCGAAACACGAATCGAACCCGACACACGTCAACCCGAACCGGAAGTGATAGAAACTTAATCTATATTTTAATACAATTATGCCACAGTAGTCTACAATTACATTTCTAATATCAATTTTATCTTTATATATAATTATTATCCCCCCCCTTTTTTTTTCAAGGCTTAAAGACTTGCGAAAAATTGACATAAATTTGCGGGGACATTTGCTTCAAAGTATTTCGTGAATTAAGATGAATGAAATAAAATGAAAATCATTAATTTAAACATTAGATTCACTTTACAAGAATTTAAATAGAAAAAAAAAAAAAAAAAAAAAAAAAGAAAGAAAGAAAGAAAGAAAGAATATTGAATAACAGAATGTGAAAAACAATAAGGTGCATTCTTGAGAAATAATGGTAAGCTTGTTTTGGAAAAATTCTGGATTTCTATCCAGAAAAATTCCCGTCCAATGTTGACAACAAGAGTAATGTGAATGGAGCTTTTTCAAAATTTCTGATATTTTCAAGAAACGTTCCTTAAAGATGTTGAGTAATTATTTGCCATATAATAATATAAGAAAATCACTTATTATCAATAATATATATATATATATATATATATATAATTATAATATCTATGAATTTCAAAGAACATATCAAGTTCTATTATCATTCTACTTAAATCTCCAAAGAGATAATTAATGATACTGTGTATACAGAATACCACATAGCTAATAATTAACATGTGCAAACATAATATTACCATAGCTTGTGCTTCAATGGTAATTGGCCAAATTTTACTCATACCTAAAGAATATTGAAAAAAGAAAAAAGAAATAGAGAGAAAGGGGAAAAAAAATTATAAATTGGAAATACAAATGGATTAATAAATTAAATATGAACCATATACAATGGAAAATTGGACCATATGAGAATTAAATATGAATTGGATATGAAAAAACACATGCACATGTACTCATCAGCCTGGATGCACCCACATGTGTTTTAAATAATAATTCAGTGTTTCATAATTCTACTGGCATAATGCTAAGATCAGTAGAATCATCCAGGTACACTGAATTATTACCAGACAACAATTGGAAATATTAAAATTTGGAAATATTTAAATAGGAAATAAAAAACCATTAAGAATATACAATATATTTCACTCACATCGATTATCCCAAAAACTGTATTTAACACCTCACGAAATTACCACGAGATGACAGTTTTGAAATAATAAAATTGGAAATATGAACGCGTAAAGTGTAGATAAAATATTTTACTCACAATAATTATACAGAATCCTTAAAATGTCACAACTTTTGCATAATATTCACATCCACATGGCAATGCATCATACATGTTGACTAAGTCGAGTTAAGAGAAATGATTTGAAAGACAAGTTGAGAGCACACTTTTTTTAAAAGACAACCCCATCGATGACACCCAAACACAAAATGATTCAAAAACACACAAAATAATTCTGGTTTTAATACACTTATAACAAATTTATATCCGTGAATATATATTACTCCATCCAATTTTAATTCCTGAAAGTAAAATTAATATACAATCAATAGCTCCCTCTATAGTTAAATTAAATATAATATTAACAATATTATCAACAACTACCTGAAAGGTAAAGTGTCGCCATCTATTGGTATTATATATATATACATTGCAAAAAGCGATTACAAATTACGAAAAAAAAAAGAAAAAAAAAGTTTAAAAAAAATTAACTTTATTTTATTTTATTTATTTATTGCGAAAATGTTTATTTTTCATTATTGATCTTGAGAATGCTGCCAATTGTGTGTGCGAAACTAGAAAATCTGTTTATTTATTAATCTGTTTAAAATAGAACGATATGTTATATACAATATGTTATATGTTATATGCCAATTGTGTGTGCGAAACTAGAAAATCTGTTTATTTATTAATCTGTTTAAAATAGAACGATATGTTATATACTGCAAACCTTTCCTGGAAAATTATCTAATTAACAGTGTAAGTCCCATCAAAATCTATTCAGCAGAATCTTTTAAAAACGGGTAATCTTTCATAATCGTGTTCATCTGATCATAGAGCTTTCCCCCAAAATTGTATAACTAAGCAGCGTAGAGCGATATGTTATATACTAAAACATTCCCCGAAAAAACATCTATTTAACAGTGTAAGTTCTATCAAAATCCGTTCAGCAGAACTCACGTTATAAGCAGCCGGAACGACATTTCCATTTGCGTTATATATATATGCACTTAATATACTAGGGAATCGAACCCGAGCTTCCCGAGTTACAGAACATAGGCGAAAACCATTTTCTTTTTAATAATTTTAATAGATTTTTCATATTTAATATTTATATATATATTTAACTGATTCATTAACAACGAAAGAAAGAATTTTTATAAGGAAAATATCAATAACATATTCAAATAAAATTTTGAAATTTAATAAAACGATACTTTTGTATTAGCCGCATGCCAGGAGTTAATGGCCAGAAAATTCGTCCAAGATTTCGCTGCTTATTGCAGGTTTTTTTATTCTGAAAATTTCGACCGTTTAAGCGCGTAGTTCGAGAACATGTCTGTTAAATTTGCATTTTATTAATATTATATTATTATTTATATTTGTATTTTGATGAAGTTTTAATTTCGTTCTGGAATATTAGCAGGGAACAAATGCGGAACATATTTATGTAGTTTTAGATGCAAATAGATTAATCTTTCGCAATCGGGCTGCACGTGATAGAAATATATTTAAAAATAATTCATGCTTAGACATTATTTTAAAAACCATAAAAAATCAGTAAAAAATTGCTGTAGCAAAAATCACAAAAGGTAAATTTCATCGTCAAGTGTTGCCATTGAAAAACTAACGTCAACGTTACGCACGGACACGTTTGTCCTTTATAATATAAATAGTAGTTGAACACCTATACACTTATTAATATTGAAATGAGTGTATATGTGTACCCGAAACATTTAAAATAAACCCGCCCTGCAACGAACAATAATGGTGTCAACCCGACTCGAGTGTCGAAGAGAGTTCGGTTAAAATCGGGTTAACCTAACAGATAAAGCACTCTATTCCATAATCGAGAAATCTTAGCGTCTTACATTACTAGCAGATTAACTTAAAATTTTGAGAGCGATTTTTAAAATTCTGGTCCTCATTAGTAAAATACATATTTTTTAAAGTTTACAGCTCTGTCCAATTTACAATTTTTTTAAAAATATTCTTATTTTTAATAAATATATATTTCTGCTCTGCTTTAAAAAAAATAATTTAAAAAACCAAAAAAAGTAATACATTTCTATTCATTAAAAAATAATTTGTATAACTAAAAAAGTGTAATAAAGAAAAATAATTGTATAAAATTTCTGTGTAATTCTAAATAATGTATACATTTCTGTTCATTAAAAAATAATTTGGATAACTAAAAATAGCAGTCCATTAAAAAATAATTTCTATAACTAAAAAAAGTAATGAATAAAAATAATTGTTTATATTTTGTATTTCTGTTCATTAATATATATATATATATATATATATATATATATATATATATATATATATATATATATATATATATACTTGAATAACTAAAAAAGTAGTAAACAAAAGTAATTGTATATAATCTACATTTTTGTTCATCAAAAAAATAATTTGAATAACTAGAAAAAGTAGTAAAGAAAAATAATTGTATATAATCTACATTTCTGTTCATTAAAAATAATTTGAATAACTAAAAAAAGTAGTAAAAAATAATTGTATTTATTTTACATTTCTGTTCATTAATAAATAATTTGTATAACTAAAAAAATATTAAAAATAATTGTATATATTTTAAATTTCTGTTCATTAAAAATAATTTATATAACTACAAAAAGTAATAAGGATAAATAATTGTATATATTTTACATTTCTGTTCATTAAAAAAAAATAATTTCAATAACTAAAAAAATAAAAGAAAATATATTAATTTTAAAATACCATAATTATAGATCTCTTTTTTTTTTTTTTTTCTTTCTTAACAGATTTTAGAAGAGCAGAAAGAAGAAACAGCTTTGACTTTAGAGCAATATGATAAAATAATTTCAGAATTATCTCAGGTTTGTTTATACATCAGGGTTATGAAATTTGTACTTCTATTTATAATTTATATGCTTTGAACGCCCTATGATTATATAAAATTATTGTAGGGCAAGTTTTTATAATCTTTATAAAGAATAAATATAAAAGTAAAAATAGCTTTTCTTAAAAACCCTCTTTTATGAGCATTCGATATTTATCTTGAAAATCACGCCTAATTTCATGGCTGTAATTCATGATTTTCCCAAAATATTTTCGATAAAATACGACGTGAATAATGAGAATATGACGTGAGCACCACAAACCCGAAAATTGACTGATTTGATTTACGCTCGATTTTTTTTTTTTTTTTTTTTTAAAGATATGGCTAACAAGAAAGAAAACCAAACAGAATTTAAACTATCTTTTTAGGATTTCTAAATTGATTTTTCAACGTATAATTATAATAATCTAATTAATGTGAAACTATTGATTGATTAAAGCATATATTTAAATTATTACACGCATTTTTTTTTTCTTTCTCATTTCTAGTGTTTTTATAATTGAATTGTTGCAGTTTCCCAGCCATTAGGCCGATTTTGGCACATAATTAATTCCATTGTTGTTTTAAGTCGCATAATTAATTTCATTGTTGTTTTTAAGTCGCATAAAAATGCAACCCTTAAGAATATTAGCCGATTCATCCCCGTTGCGTGTAAGAGGAAAAAAGCCTTAAAATTAATGTATTAACTTATAATCAAGTTCTAAAAATATTAAAATGTTGCATTGTCATCTGAAACACACCTGTATACATAATTTTTTTATTTCTAATATATGAGAAAGTTAGGGAAAAATCGATTATTTTTTAAATACAAAAACCAAGTTAAATAAAAGAGTGTAAAAATCCACATACATCCAGTGATTAATTACATTTACTATTTATATTCAGTAAAGTTGGAATAATTTTTGAAGTATCTGATTATAAATGTTTGCTTTATTTAATGTTTTGATTAACGAATCACGTTTTGATTAACGAATCACGTTTTGATTAACGAATCACGTTTTGATTTATTCTTGCAGAGCTTAACAGAGTATAACAAAGAATACAAGCATAAATGTGAAAAACACAGCGTACAACATCAGCTTTTGGAAGACAATATCGAAGATCTAATATCTGAAATCAATAGAATCGGGAAGGAAGAGATACAAAATATAAGGGTAAAATTTACTTTTCCTTCCATAGGGAATATATTTCTAATATCTCAAACAAATCTTGAATTGAATCGGAGATTGCAAAAACAACGTAAGTCCACTTTTATTAAGAAATGCATTTTTATTGTTGTAGTTACAAACATCCCCTTGTTCATATGGGTTAACGAAAATTCCGTAGGTGTATTTGAAATTCAAAATTTTGATTTATTGCAAAATCAGCATTAGTCAGTGACAATAATAAGTCAATCCAATGACTAAATAGTTCACAATTTCGCCAATAGAGAGTTGTGTGATATAAAATGCTCAAACTTGGGAAAAAAACGAGACTAAAGATCTCTCAGTTTTTACATTTATTCTACTTAGCTATTGCAACACGAAAAAGTTTTATATTTTGAAAGTTTGATGTAAGCATTCTTATGCTTTAAAATTGCACAGCGCCATCTATAAACAAAAATTCGAAATATTTTTTTTTAAAATACTGTATACAAAATTTTTGAGCCATCCGATAAAAGTGACACTTATTTCATCTTTATATTTATCATACTTAATGCATTATTGAATTTCTAAATTACGGAATCTTTTATGAAGTACCTTGTATGTGAAATCAATAATGAGCTTTATGGATCCTTAAATGAACAACAGAGTTTCAACGTAAATGGAATACCCACTAAACTAAATTGAATCTGTAATCGTTATATTCATCTCAAATTCAAATTATTATCATTTGCACACAGAAAATATTATGTTACAAATAGAGTATGCACAATTATACAGGGTGGTTCAAAAGGTCATGTACAAACAGCACGTGTGGATGTGTCAGATCATGAGGAGCAGGAATTACATAGGAACTGGGAGTCGGAAACGCGATCGTGACGGTACAATTGCATCGTGACCGTGACGCAAAGAAAATATAACAAACGGCGTAAAAAGGACTTTATTTTACAAAAAACTTAATCGAAGTACAAAATACAAATGAAAAATGTTACAACTCATAACAAGTGCTCAAAATGTACCCCGTTAGCCGTGATGCATATTCGAGTGACAAAAGTCAAATTAGGAAATATTCGAATCACTCAAGTCAAATTATAAAACATTCAAGTCTTCATTGCCAAAGGCGTTGTTGCTTTTTTTATTATTATTATTACCTCTTGCTCTCCTTTTACTTACCCATCATACGTAGTATAGGGTAAGTCTTGTAATCGTTTTGAAAATCGAAAAATTTTTTTTGACGGATTTACACGTTTCAGACACTGGAGATTCCGAAAAACATATTTTTAGAAAATTTTTTTTGCCGTCCGTCTGTGTGTCTGTGTGTCTGTGTGTGTGTGTGTCTGTAAACGCTCTATCTCCCGAAAAATTTGAGATAGAGACTTGCAATTTGGTATGTACTTAGTATGTAATAATGGGAAGAAGCCTATTTCATTTCAATAACCTCGATTAACCGGAACAATTTTTTTCGGACTCTCGAAATATTCGTTCTGATGAAAGGTATATAAAAATTTTCGAAATTGTATATTTTAAGAAATGAATATAAAAGACAATAAAAAAACATAAATTTTGAATAAAGCATGAAGTCGATCGGATAATTAGTTGCCGAGATATTTGGAATCCTGTTTTCCACACTCTTCGATTTTTCATGACCCTGTATTTCATCCAAATTTCACTTCAAAGATATATTTTAATTAGAAATTTGACGCCTAATCAGATGCAATAAACCGCTAGGTAATAGGATTATTATTTTTGGAGTTATAAGGAAAAACCTCTTTCAAGCAATTCAGTAATCGAGCCTTTAAAGTTTGTGACGTCATCAAGCCACGATTTTATTTGAATTGCAATGCATTTTATAAGTAGTTTACACATTTTTATTTTAATATTTTACATTATGCATATCCATGATGGGTAAGTATTACGGTGGCCCCCAACGACTAGTTTAGTACATATTCGAGTTAGAAAAGTCAAATTAGGAAGTATTCGAGTGACAAAAATCTAATTATGAAATATTCGAATCACTCAAGTCAAATTATAAAACATTCAAGTCATCATTGCCAAAGCCATTGTTGCTTTTTTTAGGGTTTCGTTTATCTCACGAAACCCTATTACTCTCGCTGCGTTGTCTGTCTGTCACAGAGCCATTCTCAAAAACTATGTAACTTACAGAGTTGAAACTTTGTGTATAAATCAGAATACCAGTTATAAAGAGCTCAAAATATTAAAATTTGAAAAATTCGTATTATTTTAATAAATAGAGATAAAAAACCAAAATTCTAACAGCCTTTTCCTATTAAATTTCAACATTTTTCGTTATAGCAGATGCCAAAAATTAAAAATCCACGATGAAACTTTTTCTACAATAATTAATTTTCTATCAGGTGATTTCCACGTGAAAAATGAAAATGAAATAAAAAGTTCACCAATTGAAAAAAAGATTAATCTATATTAATATTATAAATGAGTGAAGATTGTTTGTTTGTTTGTTTGTAGGGGGTAATCTCTGGAACTACCGAACCAATTTCAAAAGTGATGGTGACAACCCCTGCTCCAACATAGGTTATATTTTATGTCGGTGCCACTAACCCCAGGGGTGTGCAGGAGCCAAAAACGTTCTAAAATTGCGATTTTTTGTATACGGAAGGAGCTAGAAATTTGAAATTTGGCATTGTAGCTACTTATAAGATGTAAATGCTCTCTAGGAACAAATAAAAAAAAAATCGAAATTTAAAAGGGTGAAATAAGCGAAAAGCGTTCTAAAAACATTCTAAATTACAATTTCTATGGAATCTCTGGAACTACAGAACCGATTTCAAAAGTGATGGTGGCAAATTGGTGGTGACAACCCCTGCTCCAACATAGGCTATATTTTATGTCGGTGCCACTAACCCCAGGGGGGTGCTGGAGCGAAAAACGTTCTAAAATTGTACTTTCTTTTATACTGAATGAGCTAGAAATTTGAAATTTGGCATTGTAGTTACTTATAAGATGTAAATGCTCTCTAGGAAGAGATTTAAAAAAAAATCGAAATTTAAAAGGGTGAAATAAGCGAAAAGCGTTCAAAAACAATTCTAAATTACAATTTCTATGGAATCTCTGGAACTACAGAACCGATTTCAAAAGTGATGGTGGCAAATTGGTGGTGACAACCTCTGCTCCAACATAGGCTATATTTTATGTCGGTGCCACTACCCCCAGGGGGGTGCAGGAGCAAAAATCCTTCTAAAATTACGATTTTTTGTATACGGAAGGAGCTAGAAATTTATAATTTGGCATTGTAGCTACTTATAAGATGTAAATGCTCTCTAGGAACAGATTAAAAAAAATTCGAAATTTAAAAGGGTGAAATAAGCGAAAAGCGTTCTAAAAACATTCTAAATTACAATTTCTATGGAATCTCTGGAACTACAGAACCGATTTCAAAAGTGATGGTGGCAAATTGGTGGTGACAACCCCTGCTCCAACATAGGCTATATTTTATGTCGGTGCCACTAACCCCAGGGGGGTGCAGGAGCAAAAAACGTTCTAAAATTGCGATTTTTTGTATACGGAAGGAGCTAGAAATTTGAAATTTGGCATTGTAGCTACTTATAAGATGTAAATGCTCTCTAGGAACAGATTAAAAAAAATTCGAAATTTAAAAGGGTGAAATAAGTGAAAAGCGTTCAAAAAACATTCTAAATTATAATTTCTATGGAATCTCTGGAACTACAGAACCGATTTTAAAAGTGATGGTGGCAAATTGATGGTGACAACCCCTGCTCCAACATAGGCTATATTTTATGTCTGTGCCACTAATCCCACCGGGGTGCAGGAGCGAAAAACGTTCCAAAATTTCATTTTTTTTATACTTAAAGACCTAGAAATTTGAAATTTGGCATTGTAGTTACTTATAAGATGTAAATGCTCTTTAAGAATAATAATAATGAAAAAAATCGAAATTTAAAAGGGTGAAATGAGCGAAAAGCGTTCTAAAATCATTCTAAATTACAATTTCTATGGAATCTCTGGAACTACAGAACCGATTTCAAAAGTGATGGTGACAATCCCTGCTAAAACAGCCTCTTTAATAAAAAGCTATGCGATGCTGAAGACTGGGTTTTTCGCTAACTGTTGCTACAGATTAATCTCGGAAAATGAAACCTTTGAAGTTACTGAAAAAAATAATAGCTCGAAAAGTATTTGTCAGAAATTTGTTAGACTAACTGCGTTTGAAAGGTAAAAAATTGTATTTTTCTTGATATAAATTTCAAATCTAATGATTATGCCGTTTTTCAAATATTGAATTTCAAAAATTACCAAATTTCACAATGGAGTACCATAGCGAAACCTTCATGCGTAAAACGATAATGATAAGGGCGACGTGTCCTGACGTGTATATTGGCACGAGTCACAAATTATAGTAGCCTTATTATTCTGTTAAAATATAAGAGTGAATTATGAAATGTCAATATTTTGTTTGATTAAAAGTTCGTTAAGAGAAATTGACCAGCGTAGCGGGCGTAGCTTGCTAGTATGAAATAAAATTGATTGACGTCATAGTGGTAATAAAACGGAAAGATTTCATTAATACAAGGAGTATGAATATGTGTATGTACACAAAGCAGATTAATATCACGTTACTAGATAATTAAAAAGAAAATATGACGTCACATCGGAAGTTTAACGGATTTTTCAAATGTTTCAGAATAATACAAAGCGAGTATCAATATGAGTAATAGAGAATAGTAAATATATATGATGTAAATTCTGGACGATTACACCATGAAACATTACTACATTAAAGACGTGAGTATAAAACATCACAAATTTACTGAATGGTGTATACAAAACGTTTGTTTACACCATTCAGTAAATTTGTGGTGTTTTATACTCTCGTATTTAATGTAGTAAATATATGAGTTTGAGGAACGTATTGAATTATGATAAAAATCCGAATACGGAAATATTCGCATATTTTAACATTTTGAAAGTGTACAACATGTTTAATTTTGAAATTATTTTTTTTTAAACATCGCATTTAGTCCGCATGACAGATATTATTATGACAGAATACTTTATAAAAAACATGACTTTTTTTTTTTTGGTTGCTAAATGAAATTTATTTGGATTTATTAAAGAAAGGATGAAGTGTTTTGAAAGGAATATTAAACGAAACCCTTTGAGCGATTTTCGATCACACTTACCCACTTGTTTATCATTACGTCTTGCTCTCCTTTTTTTTTTTTTTTTTCATTTTCCACTAAAGATTTTTATTATGCACTAAAACAGCTCTATGTTATCTTTAATCACCTAGCTTTTCTTTACGTTAATTTCGCAAAATTTTTATTTCAGTCACATATATATTTCTTATTTTTTTTAAACTTTTCAGATGATAATTATTCAAAATACGAGAAGCAAAATCGACAAACACATGGAAAAATGTCAAAAGGTTCTTGATGAAACTGCTGCAGATGTTGTAAGTATACTTTATGAATGATAATTAGAGAAAATTTAAAATTTAAAGATTTGGAAAGCTGAAAATGTAAAAATACTGAGTAATAATAAGAAATAAATTTAATTTTCACTGCTCAAAAGTAGATGACACGAACTACAAATATAATGTTCTCTGGTAACTGAATTTCCTTATCTTATCAAATTTAGCTATTGCGCATCGGCCAATATACATAGAATTTAGATCTCCTTTTTTCTCTCCATATAAGGTTTAAAGAACACGACTATAGTTTGTAGACAAAGCGCCTAGCTACTTTTTTATGAAGGTAGTGTAGGATCAAATGGATTGTTGAGTTTTAGATATGGACGTATTATCCTGATTCTAACATTTGTGTGTGAACGAGTATTATCTACATATCTATAATTCATTGCTGATTCTTTATCTGTGGTTTATTGATCTGTAGTCTCATGATATACCAGATGTTATTGTCCACAAATGTATGAGAGAATGTGTCCGTCTAAATTGTCCAGGTGGCTGTGTTGGCAGAGAGTTAGTACGGTACGTGGAAGGTCCTGGGTTTGACTCCTGGCCTGAACACTTTTCTTACTCAATTTGGGAATGTTCAACTCGTATGCTCTTTTCTACCATTTTTCCGAATAGTATTATTTGCATTATATAATCGTAAAAATTGCTAGAAAGCTGCAACAAAGATCACTATATGGAAAGAGAGCAGGGAAAGAGCCATACTTAACATCTTTCCGAACAGTACTCTTCGTTTTATGTAATCGTAAAAATTATTAGAAAGCAACAACAAAGATTACTATTTGGAAAAAGTACTGGGAAAGGGCCTTGCTCGAAGTTTTTCCGAACAGTACTCTTCGCTTTAAATAATCGTAAAAATTACTAGAAAGCTGCAACAAAGATTAATATTTGGATAAAGTGTTGAGAAAGAGCCATTCCTACCATTTTTTCGAACAATACTCTTCGTCTTTTATAACATTCATAGCACACATTTCTAGAAAGCTACAACAAATATTACTATTTGGAAAAAGTGCTGGGAAAGAGCATAGCTCACCATTTTTTCGAACAGTACTCTTCCCTTTAAATAATCGTAAAAATTATTAGAAAGCAACAACAAAGATTTCCTATCTGGAATGAGTACTGGGAAAGAGTCAGTCCCAACATATTTTTGAACAGTACTCTTCACTTTATATAATCGTAAAATTACTTGAAAGCTAAAACAAAGATTACTATTTGGAAAAAGTGTTGGGAAAGAGTCATTCCCACACATTTTCCGAACGTACTCTTCGGCTTATATATTCGTAAAAATTACTAGAAAGCTAAAACAAAGATCTGGAAAGAGCCATGCCCACCATTGATCGAACAGTAATCGTTGCCTTATATAATCTTAAAAAATACTAGAAAGCTGCTACAAGGATTACTATATGGAAAGAAAGCTGGAAAGAGCCATGCCTACCATTTTTCCGAACTGTTTTCTTCCCTTATATAATCGTAAAAATTGCTGAAAAGTTACAACAAAGCTAACTATCTGGAAAGAGCCATTCTCACCATTTTACCGAGCAGTACCGTAATTTCCGGCGTATAAGCCGCGGCTCAAATAAATCTGTTTCGGACCGGAAATTATTTTTAATGAAATGTAACGTGTTACACTACACCTTGGCACTTATTTGAATTTATTTCTTTAAAAAATAATTCTGGTTTGAAACAGACTTATTTTACCCGCGGCTTATACACCGGAAATTACGGCACGCTTTGCCTTATATAATCATAAAAACTACTAGAAAGCTGCAACCAAGATTAACTATTTGGAAAGAGTTGTGGGAAAAAGGAGCAATGCTCAGGTGGAACAGCGGGTTTCGATTCTGATTGATTCATTTATCTTTCTTTGTATTGAAACGGCTTGATTGTGTTCTCCAATTAACTCGTTGAAAGTTGTAGCTTAATCATAAATTAATTCATTCCAGCAGCTCTATTTTGGTTTTGCTCAGATCAGTGGAATCGAAAAAAAATGTTGTTAGATTCTGCATAATACTAAATTTTTTAATTGGCTGAGTAATCTGCGACGTATTTCTACTAGAAACATATCATGAAGATAATTATTTGGAAATAATGATAGGCAAAATAGTAAAAAAATAGTTGCCTGCGACAACATTGTACGTAGAGAAAAAAATTATTTCTTCGTTTATGAAAAGACGAAGTTAACTGCATCTTCTTAATTGATCAACCAAATTATTTAGAAACGGTATTATGTTTTGATTATGAAGTTTTTCAAATGAATGAATTCCAAAATAAAAATTCATGCTAATATTATAAAGAAGTAGCGTTTGTTTGTTTGCAGGGGGTAATCTCTGAAACTACCGAACCGATTAAAAAAATTATGGTGGCAAATAGATGGTGACTATTTCTGCTCCAACATAGGCTATCTTTTTATGTCAGTATAACAACCCTCAAGAGACTGCAGGAGCAAAAAAAGTCCTAAAATTGCAATTTCTGTTATATTGTTGGGGCTAGAAATTTAAAATTGAATGTGGGGGTTACTTTTAAGATGTAAATACTTGCTACGAACGGTTTCTAAAAAGTTAGAAATTTTAAAGGGTGAAATGAGCGGAAAACGTTCTAAAAACGTTCGATTTGCTTGGAATTGTTAAAGCTAGAAACTTAAAATTTGGCATGGTTGTCACTTTAGAGACGCAAATGCTCGCCCAGAAAAGTTTCTTTTTTAAATTCGAAATTTAAAAGAATGCCGGAGCAAAAAAACGTTCTAAAATTGCGATTTATGTGATAAAGTTGGTACAGAAGTTTGGAATTTGGCATGACGGTTACTTATAAGATGCAAATGTGCGGTAAGAACTGTTTCTAAAACATTCAAAATTTAAAAGGGACAGAAGCTTTTAATTTGGCATGACGGTTACTTATAAGCTGCAAATGTGAGATATGAACGGTTTCTAAAACATTCAAAAATTAAAAAGGTCAAATGAGCGGGATAATCGTTCTAAATTACGATTTAGTTGGAACTGTTAGGGATAGGAGCTTAAAATTTGACATGCCTGTTATTTTTAATACGTAAATGATCCCACAGAACAGTTTTTACAAAATTCGAAATTTAAAAGTGTGCAGAAGCGAAAAACGATCTAAACTTGTAATTTTTGTGATGCTACTGGGGCAAGAAATTTGAAATATAGCATGGTGGTTATTTTTAAGATGTAAGTGCTTGCTAAGAACGGTTTCTAAAAAGTTCGAAATTTAAAAGGGTGAAATGAGTGGAAACGATCTAAAAACATTCTGAACTATGATTTATCTGATATTGTTAGAAATAGAAACTTGAAATTTGACGTGGCTGCTACTTTAGAGACGTAAATGCACCCACAGAACAGTTTTTTTAAACTTTCGAAACTTAAATTTTGTGTGTTAACGTTAGGGACGTGCTAACGTTTAGGAGCAAAAAACGTTCTAAAATTGCAATTTTTGGGGTATAGTTGATACAGAAGCTTGGATAACAAAAAGCTTGGAATTTGGCATGGTGCTCACTTTTAAGATACAAATAACTCTAAGACGGATTTCTAAAAAATTCGAAATTTGAAATGAAAAATGAAACCAGTGGAAAAATTTCCAAATACGTTCTCCATTACGATTCACGTGGAATTATTTTTGAATTTTCTCATTAATTAAGTCTCACGTTCGCCTAATGCAGTATAAGAATGACGTTTACTCAAAATGTGGCAAAATTATTAATTTTTTAACTATTTGTAGCAGTATATTTTTCTCTAGTAAAAATAGGCACACGAGTACTACTTGGCATATTGCAACAACTACGTGGGTTTTTCTAGTATACTATATTTTTAAAACTATAGAAAAATACTTTTCTTTTTCTAGCGGAATTTTTTTCACGCCATGTTCTACTTCTTTCTTAATTGATTATTTTTTAAATTAAATATTTTTTTAATTTATTTTCTTGAAGCCCTTTGATGATCACTTGTGGAAGCCCCCAACAACAATGTTGCCTATTGAAGAATTGATCGATACCTTTTTGATTCCGGGAGATGAAGTGATTACTAAGAGAAGAGAAATGCTATCGAAAATATGTGTAAGTATATCGTTTTGCATCTATATTATAGAGCAAAAATATATCTGTAAGTAACGCTGACGTCATTTTGACACTGGCAACACCTGACATATAAATTTCGTTTTTACTGCAGTTTTTTTTTAACTTTTAAACGTCGTACATTTTCAATTTTTACACCGTTCAAACGAAGATTTAAAAAAAAAAAAATACAATTTGTTTGAAAGCTGTATTTAAATTTACTGTTTCTTTTAATGGTTTTTAAAACAATTTTTAAGCATTAATATATATTTTTTAAATCTATCATCGCTACCGCATACAGACGATTACCAAAGATTAACTCATTTGCACTTAAAACAAAATAAATAGTTCAGCATTTGCATCCGTCTGATATTGCATAACGAAATTAAAACTTATGTAACAAATAAAACAATATGAATAAAACACAAATATAACAGATATATAATCGAACTAAGCGTTTAAACCACGGAAATGATCACAATCAAAAAGGCTGATGTAAGTAGCGAATTCTTTAGTGAATTTTTCGGCTATTAATGCTTGGCATGAGACTAATACGAAAAGCTTTATTTATCACTTTTAATAAATTCCAAATTTTTTTTGATATTTTTCACATAAAAGTGCTTTTTGGTGTTGTTAGCGGGTAATAAAAAATATATTAAATGAAAAAAAAACTATTAGTGTTTTCAATTTAAAAAAAAAATGATTTTCACCCAAATTCTGTAACCAGGGACGGGTTAAATTACCTAGATTCTTTCAAAGTCCAAATTTAGATAAATTAGAATAATTGCATTTTTCATGTGGAAAGTTCTGACGCATGCAGTTGTACCCTTTAGTGCCTGGGTGCTACTTGTCGTGGCGACCAGACATCAATAGTCTTTGCTTTTTGGTTTCAGGAGGAGCTCGTGGCTGTTAGTATGTATCTGTGTGTGGTGTAGTTGGATAAACCAGGTCCACCTGGCGCACACGCATAAGGGCTCCGGCAGTTGGCTTGCTAATATTTCCAGTTTAAGCATTTATTATGTATAAAAAATTACACAATCAGAAAAAAAAAAATCTGAGATGAATGGGCACAGATTGTTGAAAAAATTATAAAAACTAGAAAAAAATATATAATTTAAAAAATGCGTATACATAATAAAAAATTAATAAGACTAGCTGATCCACCCGGTTCTGTCCAGTCCCGTCAAAAAATAGCGCGAAACGACAAAACACTCTAAAAATCGTTGCACGAAACACTTCCTCTGGTAAGCCTTTCGACTGTCGAAAAGTACATAGAGAGACGGACCCTGAAATGGAAGTAAATTCAATACGATCTCCTCAATGTCTGGGTCATTTGATTCACGGCGGGTCAGTTTTTGGACAGAATTAAGGAAAGTTACCGTCCTATTTTCACAAAATTGGCATTTTCGGGATTAGAAAAATAATTACGTTGTGAGTTTCGAATAGATACCTCCAATAGTTTCTTAATACAACAAATAATGAAGCCGGCTAAAGTTGTGTTTAGGAAGTTTGATTTTCTAAAAAACACTTGTTGTCATCGGGAAAAAGGAGATAACCCTTTTTTCGTCGCCACGCACCATTGAGTTTTATATATAGATGGATTCCTATATAAAAATTATAAAATCAAAATGCGACTATGGAGGGTTGAGGTTAGGGGTTCTAAAAAAAATGTTTAAAACATAATATATATTTTTTTAAAGAGGGGGGAGGGTATGCACTTACACAATCATATATCATACGTTGCTCTACATAATGGCACATTATTCGAGACTATACCTGTGCCCCCCTTAAATTAATATACCAATATTTATTTAATATTAATTTAACATTTATATACTCATCTCTATTATTATTTCTTTTATTTCTTTATCTTTTATATTTATTTAAGATCTAAGATCTACATTTATCATTCTATATCTTTTTAATAAATTTAAATAATTTTTTTCCTTTATTATTTTTTTATTACCTTCTTTTTCTACTATAATTTTCATGTAATTTATTTCTATATAGATGTTTTATAATGTAATTTCATTTATCTTTTTTTACCCATTTGCGTCACATCTATTTGTTTATTATAGTTAATCATTCCAATTATAGATGACAACACTAGCTCTTTTTCTTTTCTTTTTTTATTCTCTCTCTTTCTTGGCTCGCTTTACTTGGCTATCTCGTGTCACATGACACTACATTTTGCATACTGTTCTATCTTTGTCAATTTTATTTCATGGTGAGTTTTTTTTAAAGTTTTTTTATCTTTAATTCATATCTTGGCTATCTTAATGTATTTCAGTCACCCCGAGTTTTTTTAATATGTTATACGTAGTTTAATATTGTTTTTAGGTCTTATGCTGCCAATATTCAACGAAATAGCATATATTTACCATGAATTGAATTTATGAAGCTCCTCTGAAGATCCATAACATATTCATATATTTTTATTTTTTGTATTTTTCCTCTCTGTGTGTAATAATTTTTCCATTTATTTTCATTTTAATTATCTATATCTATATCTATATCTATATATATATATAATAAAACTTTTGTGTATAATACTTATATATATATATATATATATATATATATATATATATATATATATATATACATACAGGGTGATTATAAAAAACTATCCCGATATATGAGTCCTTAACTGTCACACCGTTCACAGAAACTGACTGAAATTTTGGTTTTAAGTATTTTGAGGTATGCGCTCAAGAATCGTATGAAAAACAACAGTTAAACTCTAACAGTTACGGTTACACTGACAAAATTTCGAAAATTTCCAATGGCAACACCTATTTTTTTTTTATTGGAATGTGATCTTCATAGTGAAAAACCATAAAAAGCGTTGAAACGGTACCTGTAACACGAAAATTGCCGGCGCTAGAGAAACTAAGAAAAAAAGTGAAAACAACCAATAAAGGACAGAAAAGCAACAGAAAGTAAAACATTTTATTATTGAGTGCTATTCACCATCTGCCGCATGCAACGTGTCTTCGTGTGTGACGTGGAAAATTTGTGAAACACAATAAAATGTTTTGTTTTCTGTTGATTCTCTGTCCTTATTCGTTGTTTTCACTTTTCTTCTTAGTCTGTCTAGCGCCGGCAATTTTCGTGCTACAGGTACCGTTCCAACACTTTTTATGATTTTTCACTATGAAGATCACATTCCAATAAAAAGAAATAGGTGTTGCCATTTGCAATTTTCAAAATTTTGTCACTGTAACCGTAATTGTTAGAGTTTAACTGTTGTTTTTCATACGATTCTTGAGCGCATACCTCAAAATACTTAAAACCAAAATTTCAGTCAGTTTCTGTGAACGGTGTGACAGTTAAAGACTCATATATCGGGATAGTTTTTTTATAATCACCCTGTATATATAACATTTCTTGACGTATGTGGCCAAGTTATAGTCATATATGACGCTGTATATACATTATATATATATATATATATCATCATCATCATCATCATCATCAACCGTTTTCAATCCACTGCTGGATGTAGGTCTCCCCCAGATTTTTCCATTGTTGCCTGTCTAGTGCTTTAGTCATCCAATTAACACCGGCCACTTTTCTGATTTCGTCACTCCATCTTACTTGAGGTCGTCTTCTTGGTCGTTTTACATCTCTGGGATACCACTGTAGGGTGTTTGTGCTCCATCTATTGTCTTGTCTTCTTGCAATGTGCCCAGCCCATTTCCATTTTAGCCATTTAATTCTCTCGATAATGTCAAAAACTTTCGTCTGACTTCTTATCCACGTTATTCTCTTTCGGTCTCTTCTGGTTATGCCTAGCATACATCTTTCCATACTTCGCTGTGTTGTTTGTAATCTTTGTACCATCCGTTTTGTTAGTGTCCAAGTTTCTGCTCCATAAGTTAGTGCAGGCAAAACACATTGGTTAAACACCTTTCTTTTCAAACAAAGAGGCATGTTACTTTTCAGAATAATATTGTTCTTCCCAAAAGCACTCCATCCATTTCTTATTCTTCTATTGATTTCATTCATGATACTGTTGTCTGAAGATATTTCTTGTCCAAGGTACACATAACTTTCAACATCTTTAATCTCAGTGTTGTTGTAGACGATTTTCTTTTTTGATGCAAATGAATTGAACATCACCTTAGTCTTTTCCAAATTTATTTTTAATCCCACATTAATGCTAGCTTCTGCCAAATCTTTTAGCATATTTTGCAATTCTTCAGGGCTATTACTGAAAATTAAAATGTCATCAGCAAACCGGAGATGGCTTAAATATTCCCCATTTATTCTAATCCCTTTGTTTTCCCAATCCAGCTTCTTGAAAATACTCTCTAAGACAGCAGTAAAAAGCTTAGGCGAAATGGTGTCTCCTTGTCTTACTCCTCTTTCAAGCTTGATCTTCGCTATTCCTTTGTCCAAACGGATGGTGGCTGTTGCTTTCTTGTAGATCTTCTTTATGATATTGATATAAGGTTTGTCTATACCAATGTTCTCCAGAGAAGTAATTACTGCAGATGTGTAGACCGAATCAAATGCTTTTTCATAATCAATAAAGGCAAGACAGAGAGGTAAATTATATTCTTTATGTTTTCCTATAACTTCCCTTACTGTTTGAATATGATCCATTGTGCTAAATCCACTTCGAAATCCTGCTTGTTCTCTAGGTTGAGCTGAGTCCAGAGCTGATTCAAGTCTTGTCGTTAAAACTTTGGTGAAAATTTTATAAATCACTGACAGTAAGCTGATTGGACGGTAGTTTTTAATGTTTTCCTTTTCTCCTTTCTTATAAAGTAACACCATCACAGCATTATTCCAATCTTCTGGTATATCTGATTTCTCGAGACATTTGGAAAACAGTAAGGCTAGCATTTTTGCAAATTCTTCTCCTGCTTCTTTGATAAGATCAATTGTAATTCCATCTTCGCCAGGGCATTTACCTTTTTTCATGCCTCTAATGGCTTGTACAACTTCATCTGTCATCACTGGGATTATCTCTTCAGTTTCTGTTATGTTTACTAGTGGATCACGTAGGTTGATTTCCCTTTGATCTTCACATTTATATAGATCGTTATAGAATTTTTCGACAATGTGTACTATTTCATTATTGATTTTGGTGATTGTTCCATCTGCTGTCTTCAGTGCAAAAATACCTTTTCTTCCAACACACAGTTTGCGCTTAGCTGATTTTAAACTTTTGTTATCTTCTAGAACTTTTTTGACAAGATCACAGTTAAATTTTCTGATATCTTCTGTAACACATTTTCTTACCGTTTTACATAATTCTGCATATTCAACTCTTGATTTAGGATAGTTTTTCTTCATTTTAAATTCTCTGCGTTTCTTCATCAGTCTTCTTGTTTCTTCTGTTATTTTCTTTGTTTGCTTTACTTGTGCTTCACCAGCTATCGTCCTTGCAATTTCTTGTAGAGTATTTGTTATTTTCTTGTTCACTACTGTAACATCTTGTTCTTCTTCTAAGATTGATTGAAGTACTTGAAAACGATTTTTAAGTTCTAAATAAAATTCTTCTTTATGTTTCTGGAGATTTATAATATCGACTGATTTCTTTGAGCATTGCAAAAGCTTCATTCTTTCCACTTTAGTATTTAAAAGCAGTTTGCATCTAACTAACCTGTGATCGCTTCCTGTATTGAAGTTATTGAGAACGCTGCAATCCTGAATAAGATGCTTTTTGTTTGTCAAGATGTAGTCGATTTCACTTGTTGAGCCATTTGCACTACGCCATGTCCATTTTCTTTGTGGCTTTTTCTTGAAAAATGAATTCATGATATACATCTGTTCACATTCTGCAAATTCAATCAATCTGATATATATATATATATATATATATATGGTACATGGATCACATGCATGTTGTGTCTATTATTTTTTAGTTTTTTTTTCTATTACAGATGGATTATAACTTATTTTTCGGATATAATTTTCTTTTCATATTTCTTGGGTTTTTTCGATATGTTATAAGGAGCTTAATGTTGTCATTTTTAGTCTTAATGCTGACAAATTCGACGAAATAACGTATCTTTACTATGAATTATTCTTATGAAACTCCTCTGGTGAATCCATAAGATATTCATAGTTTTTCATACTTTCATTTTCATTTTATTGCGTTTAGTTTTTGCAATATGTTTTCCTTTAATTTTTATAAAATATTCTCTTTGAATTTCACGCATGTGATTTCATTTTAACTATAGAAATATGCACACAAATAAATTGTATAAGCTCCTTTGTTGGAAGTCCGTTAATAACAAATGCTGTTTTTTACATATTTTATCTTTTATACAGGATTTAAGAAAGGATTTAGAAAGACAGAAATTAGACTATGCCCTGAAACTCGAAAGACTCGAGAAAGAACTTTTTGATGTGAAAGAGAATTACAAGAAGAAGAAAATGGCTTTTTCTAAATTGAAAAGGAAGCATGCTAAACTTATTGCGAAAAGAGATGCTCTCTGCAAAGAGTTGCGCGACATAGAAATGGCCACAGAGAAAGAATGTGAGATCCAAAACAAGTTATTTGAAAAACATCACGAGGAAAAGCAAATGAAATCGTAAGTCGGCGTTTTCAGCCCTTTTTCGTTATACGGCCCATTTGAATCTACATCAATGCCCGCGTCAAACTTAAATTATGATAAAGACAACAACTTTTATAAAAAACGAGACAGGAAACCATGCATCAATCATAGATTATGAAACACTTTCCAACACTACCAGAAAATTTCAACATAACTACACCGTTTAATAAGGTGAAAGATGATCTCTAAGTAAACAAAGTCAAAGTAAAACTAGGAGGGGAGGTCTACCTTTCGGCTTAAGCTCAACTATCCCCGCCCAGAAGGTAAGTCTAAGTAAACAAGGGATGACCGCCCCGAGTTGGAAAACCCATAACACATTTGAAAACTCAATTTCAGGAATTACCATCTGTAGTCGGAAAAATGTCCGAATTAGTTTATTCAGACCTGTATATGATCTATAAATTTGTATGTATACTACATAATATGCTAAAATTTATTTAGGTTAGAAAACACATAGCGCAGTTTAAAATTCCTCTTCAGCAATTTCCGTCAATAAATAGAAATGTACTCGAGATCTTTCGTGGCTGCCCTGTATGATCTATAAAATTTATACCCTCCCTGTCATAATAGGAAAAAAATAGTTAAATTTAAATATGCAGCTGAAATGCTCTTCCAGCAGTTATTTTAATAGACAATATTCTAACCGAATTTTTTTGTGTGTCCCTGTAAACAACCGATGAATGCTATGCAGACCCTATTCTAAAGTTAGCGTCTTGTAGTACAATTCAGTAATATAATATCAATTTCAGTATGTTTGAAATAGTACAACATCATTAAAATAAACGGCAAAAGATTTTTCTCCATAGACCGTAATGTTCATTTGAAGCACTATATTTTTACGGTGGAGGGATTTGTGCGCTAATACAGGGTGAACCAAAAGTATTTGGTAAATTTTTGAATTTAATATAAAATCAAGTAATTGAACTCGTTTTTGTTTGGTTCAAAAGTTTATAATTATCTTTCTTTTTTATGTTTTTTTTTTCAATACATATTTATTTTTTTAACACGGGTTATGAAAAGTGCATCAGTGTTCTGAAATATTCTTGAAGTAAAAGTGCATCTCATTGTGAGAAAATTTGCGTATTTCACAAATCGCTTTTCATTGTACTGAAAGACAACGATTTCCCAACTTATGTTTCCCATTTCAATGAGGAAATTAAAACGTGATTGATACTTTTTTAGGTGCTTTTGTAATTACACTAGTGTGCAAAACTTAAGCAACAAACACAAACTGCTAATTTTTGAACACGTGAGTACTCGAAAGGAAATTTTATAAGCAGCAAGTGTAGAAAATAGGTACTATCCTAACAGCACAGCCAGTCGATGTGAAGTCTCCTTGACGTCACACATGATTACAAGTGTCACAGTCACCACGGTGAATCAAAATATGGGATATTTACTCGTCTCATTATTGCTCTCAAATGATTTGTTATCACTGAAAAGACACTGTGACTGTTGTTTTATGATGGGTCATCAGGTGACATTACAATGAAGTCATCTTTTGATTCTCACGTGACTGTCATTTGAAGACTCAAATTTGAAGTCATTGTGAGCATTGCATTGTGATGAGTCACCAAATAATGTCGCAATGAAGTTGCATGGTGACTTTTAGGTGACCTAGACACTACTGTGAAGTCACCATTGCAATCCTTTGTGAAAAGTCACCAGATGATTTTATCTTCTGTCACTTGGGAACTCGTCACAGACCAGATGACTTTACAATAAAGTGTCCAAATGACAGTCGCATGCGAGTCACAAGGTGACTTCATTATAAAGCTACCTGGTGACACGTCTAAAAGCAGCATTCATAGTGGCTTCTCAGTGCAGTGACCAAAATGACAGTATAAATCAGGAGAATGAAATATATCACATTTAAGTTTATTGTAGTGACTGTGACATTTGTGACCATTTGTGATGTCAAGAAGACTTCGCAGCGACTGGCTGTGCTGTTAGGGTAGTACCTGTTTTCTACACTTGCTGTTTATAGAATTTCCTTTTGATTACTCACGTGTTCAGAAATTAGCATTTTGTGTTTGTTGTTAAGTTTTGCACACTAGTGTATATAAATACGTAGCACCTATAGTCGTCGTTTGGTCCGTCCGTCTGTCCGCATGTAACAGCGCAAAAACTACCCAACCGAATAGTTTGAAATTTAATATGTAGAATCGTTGCAGAATTTTGTCGAGTGATTTCAATTTTATAAAAATGAATCAAAAGTTAAAAAGATGTTAATAAAAGTTTTCTTTATTCTATTAAATCCTATCATACTTAATCTATATAGTAAACGCGCAAGTCATGTGACTGAGGAAAACAAATACGGGCTGACCACATCGTTTTCCATATGCCAAGTGGCCATTTTTATTCAAAATTATTTTTTCGAATAAAATTGCATAAAAGTTACATTTTCAGAAAAATCGTTCAAAAAAATTGTTTGCTTGAGAGATGAGTTACATTAAAAAATGTATAGATTCTGAGATAACTTCAATGAAAATTAGGTTAACTGCCGAATATCTCAATCCATTAAAGTAAATAAACAAAATATTCATTCATCGTGAGTCATAGAATTATTAAACCATGGAGGTAATCATTCGCAAAGCAAGATCTCAATGTTGAATTTTACAGCGCTGTCTGGTGTCGAAAAAAAATTCGCATCTGTAAACATGGCATACATAATAATAATAATAATAATAAAGGCATCCTTATTTTGCTCATAGCAGACGATACAATTTATTTCACTGAAATAATAACGATGATTTTTTTTACAGCGTAAAACTAGTTATAACAAGAAACGAACGCACCTCATTTGTCCTGTTTAACGTACAATTTCCAACTTGTTCTAACAAAGTTGTTCCAAATTGTAAGAAATGTCGTCATGTGTGTGGAAAAGCCTTTTGAGAGCCTCTTTAAGATAGCTACTACAAGATGTAAGCAAAAGGCAGCACCAAAAGCTTCAAAGGTGCCGTCAACGCGACATAACAGCGGATATGAGGTAAATCCAAGTCTACTACACAGGGTGTCCCTGACTGAACTCATGGGCCAAATCGTAAGGGATTATAGAACACGCTTTTAGACAACCTCAAAACCCTACACAATGCATGGTCGTAACTCAAGCAGTGATGCAATACAGGGTGCTTTGTGCTTGTGGAGAGAACCCTGTTTTCTACATAATAACTAAGAAATGATTGTTGATTTTATTTATGCGGAATAATGTTACTAACTAGATGCTAATATGATGAAAATTAGAGTAAGAAATAAAGACATTGCAAAGTAAGTAGCTCAAGATAGTGAGGGGGTGGGGCTGAATCTTAAATTGAAACAAATTTCCTTCACAGACGTTGAGGATGAGTCAGAACTTATGGGTAAAACTTTAAGGGCTGATAGAACACATCTAAGCAAGCTATTTTTGTCATACAATGCATGGGCGTAGCGGAAGCGGAGAACTGCTACATGATGCTGCCATTCAACACACAAAGCGCTGTTTTTTCATACACATCGTCATTTCTACAGTGTATACCAAAAGGATGGCTCGTTTTACTAATAAAGGAATGGTAGATCACATTTATGCACGGTGATGCGGTTGTGAATTCTCTGGAAGTCATAATTGTGTAGTAAACAGGGTTCTATTCACAATAAGAAAGCACACTGTGGCGCTTCATTGCTTCAGTTACGACCATGCATTGTATGGTGTTTTGAGCTTGTCTACGCGTGTTCTATCACTCATTACAATTTGGCTCATGAGTTCAGGAACACCCAGTATATACCAGAATTTACAAAAAATAGAAGTAGGAAATTAATGAAACGAAAACTTTCATTTCAAAAGTCTGATACCAATATAGCATTTGGGATTAAAATTGCTCCAAAATTAAACAACCGCCCTTCAAAGGGTTAAAAAGTTTTATATCTGAAAGTTACAGCAACGATATACTTTACTTCTTGATAATATTTAATAACGAAAATTGTTAAAGATATTCATTTATATATTTTTAATATTACTTTCTTATCATGAAATATTACGAAAAAAATTATCTTTAAACGAATTTAGATTTTTTTTTTTCAAAATCCGAAATAGAACATATTTTTTCTTTAATTGAAAATGAATCTTGAAAAATAAAATCTATACTTTCCAAAATAAAATTTATTTAAAACAATTTATTTCCATATCAGTTTTCATTTAATTATATGTTAATAATCTGAATTGTTTTTTATTTGTTGTCTGAAATTTTTAAACTAGCTTTCCTGAAAATTTCAGTCTATTTTCGTTCGGTCGGAAAAAAGTCTGAAATCAACATTGTTTTCCCGAAAAAGTACTAGATGGTGCTGTACTTTCAAATCTGCTTTTTCACCAAAATTAACGAAATAAAAATCTCAGAAAAAAAATCTACAATTAATATTTAAATGTGGCCCTTTTTTTTCGTTTGCGAGAAAATTAAAGCATATGCAATCATCCTTTCTTGAATGTTTTGTATAATTAACAGCAAAACAACTGCATATAATTAAGATTTTTAAGTTAAAAATAGACAGAAACTTAATTGAACGCTATTGAAAAAACAAACCCTTACAAAAATTTCTTATAGAATTCTAAAAAAAAATATTTATAGAAATCGCATTATAGAATCCTATAGAATTATGGCCCGTTTTTCTATAAGCTTGTTTAACCGAAAGCTATAGAAATATCTGTAGAAGTTCAATAGAAATGTCTATAGAGCTTCTATAAAAATATCTATAGAAAAGATATACAGCTTCTATAAAAATATGTATAGAATTTTATATAGGTAACTCAGGTGGTCACCCTCCCAAGTAATAACCACTAGAAATCGACCGAAATTTCGGTTTCGGTTTCGGCGCAAAATCAGAGTTTCGCCGAATATTCGTTTTCGGCGAGACTGCTGCCAAAATTTCGGCCTGACCGAAATTCGACCGAAACTATCTGTGTTTCAAAATATCGTTCCTTCTTTCAGAAATTTGCAACTTTACTCATTGATATGAGTTGTGTCGGCTCAAATGAAACACTGTTTATTGCTGTTAATCATTATCCGCCATGACTAATTCATGATAAGAGGGTAAATTATAAAGCAAGCAATGCATATATGACTAAACTTAAAAGACGCTTATCACGTGATCCTTAAAAGCTGCAAACTTAACAGTAATAGAAAATTTTTACTTTGAAACTCCAGATTGTTTCAAATGCTCTATGAGAAAGGTGTTGTTAAAGCATATCAAAATTTACGAAATTTATTACAAAAGATATATCGAGGTATGTATACTTAAAATATTTTTTATTAGATAAAATTCAGATAATTGGAAACTATTTCTGTCTTATTCATAAATTAATTACGTTTTATTTTATATGAAAATAAATAGTTTTGGATAGAGGCACAGAGAGTCAACTTGGCACCTTAGAGAGGTAAAATTTTCAAGCAGGGTGCCATTTCAGCACTTTCTTAGAGAGGCAGGGAGTGGCAAAGGTTTTTTTTAAAGTAAACATGTTATTTAAACATATGTACCATAAAAATTTTTGTAAAAATTTTAAATAATTAATAATAATATTCAGCAATATTTAGATATATATCTATATTTAAAAGTCTATTAAATTAATAATATTTATAATTATAAAAATCCCTGACGGCTCGGCCTACAGGCACAGGTAGATATAGAAGATGCAGACCGTGGGGCGCCTGTTTGTCGGGAATTGCGGAAGAAATGACCTTTTTGCGATGATGCTGCAGTTGGAACCGCCTACTTCGAAACCAAACTTGTTTGCAGGCGGAGCCAGCAAGGATTTTTTTTTTTTTTGCTATAAGAGTTGGTCCTATAAAAAACATGTCACTATAAAAGTTTTAGATAATATTAAGAGGATTTATAATAAATTTAAGCGGATTTGAAATCTTGGGAATTGACGAAGTTATGATTTTTTTTCTTCTAAACCCCCCTTCCCCCCCCCCTTAAGGCAATTTTTAATTATATCAAAAATCTGTCATACATAAATTTTCGGCCCTTCTCCTAGAAGTAATAACAACTTCAAACGGATTCGATACGTATCATAATTAAGAAATTATGGGGGTTTTTCTGTTTTCACAAAAAGTCCCCCCCCCCCCCTTGGTTCGATTTTGCCCATTAACGAACTTGACCGAGATTTGATGCCCCTTGATTTTATGTATCAGTTTCGAAAAGAAGCGGGAGTTGGAACCGCCTACTTCGAAAAATAACTTGTTTGCAGGCGGAGCCGGCAGGGTTTTTTTTTGTTTTTAATTTTTTTTTTTTGCTATAACGGTTGGTCCTATAAAAAACTTGTCAATATAAAAGTTTTAGATAATATTAAGAGGATTTATAATAAATTTAAGCGGATTTGAAATCTTGGGAATTGACTAAGTTCTGAATTTTTTTCTTCTAAACCCTCCCCCCCTTCCCTCCCCCCCCCTCTTAAGGCAATTTTTAATTATATCAAAAATCTGTCATACATAAGTTTTTGGCCCTGTTCCTAGAAGTAATAATAACTTTAAATGGATTCGATACGTATCATAATTAAGAAATTACGGGTTTTTTCTGTTTTCACAAAAAGCCCCCCCATCCCCCCCCCCCCTTGGTTCGATTTTGCCCATTAACAAACTTGACCGAGATTTTATGCCCAATGATTTTATGTATCAGTATCGAAAAGATGCGGGAGTTGGAAGCGCCTACTTCGAAAAATAACTTGTTTGCAGGCGGAGCCGGCAGGGATTTTTTTTGTTTTTAATTATTTTTTTCTATAACGGTTAGTCCTATAAAAAACTTGTCAATATAAAAGTTTTAGATAATACTAAGAGGATTAATAATAAATTTACGCGGATTTGATATCATGTGAATTGACGAAGCTATGATTTTTTTTCTTCTAAAAACCCCCTTTTTCCCCCCCTTGGGGCCATTTTTAACTATATCAAAAATCTGTCATACATAAATTTTCGGCCCTTTTCCTAGAAGTAATAATAACTTTAAACGGATTCGATACGTATAAAAATAAAGAAATTATGAAGGTTTTTCTGTTTTCACAAAAAGCCCCCCCCCCCATTTCCCCTCCCTTGGTTCGATTTTGCCCATTAACGAACTTGACCGAGATTTTATGACCCTTGATTTTATGTATCAGCTTGGAAGAGATTTATGCAGAATTTTTCCAGTTATCGTGGTCAGAAAAAAGTGACATAGATAGATAGATATATAAACTTTTGAACTGGGGGTGGTTTTGGGTTTTGGGAGTCATGATCGGCGTAGATCTGCAAAAATTTTTCAAAATTTCCAACTTAGGTGAGAATGCCTACGAAATCTACCTAATTCTTACGAAATCTACCTAAAATGGTTAAAACATATTCAATGTTAATTTCCTAAAAACAAACTTTTAAATATTTTATTTCAATCAATTTAAATGCAAAATATTAACGAACTGAAAATATGAATATATTTAAAAATTAAATATTCATTATTGAATTTGTTTTACATTATTTAACTACATTGTTAATTAATTATTGATAAATGCCTATAATTATTGGTTGTTATAAAACAGTAAAATAAAAAAGTTGTATTATTTATGTTTAATTTTTGTTTGAAACCTGTACACACACATATATAGGTACGTGTGTTTGTTAGAAATGTGGTTCAATACACGTATAATTAATAAATTAATTAGTAACGTAATTAGTTATTATTAAGTAATTATTAATTTTTTTGAAGATGCTAGAATCATAATTCCATGCAAGAATTCTTATGTTAATAAAATTTTAGAGTCCCTTACGATTATTAAGCTTGGGCAGTATACATGTAACGATAATTTATCCTATAACATTCATAAAATCTGGCATAATATGTTATAATCCATTAATACAATCTGCTCATTTTGTCTTCCAACCCCTCTTTTCACTACAGTGGTATGATCCACTTGGTTACCATGGGAACTTGATGACGTTTGCGCACTCTCCGATCATGTTTTCTCCAGAACTCTGACGTGTATGCTCATTTTGACATTTTCGATTTGTTTGTAACAAATTGTATTTGTTTGTAGCAAATTGTAACCGTTCTGCGAACCTGATGACGTTCGCAGAAGCGAAATGAAACGTTGATGTTTAATTGTGGTTGTAAATTCACGATTTTAATGTATGTACCATTTAGCAAATGTTGTATTTGAATAATTATTAATTATTTGTTATTAATTAAATAACTAATTAATAATTATATGCAGTTATGTATGTATTAATCAGTTTTTTAATTTTGTTGACACTTTCGGTTTCGGCCGAAAGTGGGAAGATCACCGAAATCCGGTTTCTGTTTCTGTTTCGGTCGATCTCTAATAACCACTTTCGATGCTGCTTGACTTCAATGACAGGACGAAGAACTAGTACTTTCAGCATGACACAAGCATTGACAGTCTCTGAACTCTTATTACACTATTTCAACATTTTTTTTGTGTGTGTGTTTTGCATTCCCAATTATAACAGGGTTCGTAAGGCTCCTGGAATTTTGCGACCAGGAAATTCTTCGGCACCAGTATTTTCTTACAGAAAATATCTCCTTAAAAGAAGACGAAGTTTCGCGAGTATAACCTAGATTTTTTTTTTCTATAAAGAAAACTAGGGGGCTCAGCCCTCTGCTCGCTAATGCTCGCCAAACCCCCGTGAATTGCAAAGCAATTCACATTGAAACCGCTACGCGGTCCCAGCTCGCTTCGCTCGCTCGCCCCTTTTTATTTTTCTAGTAACTCTAGCTGGAATAAGTACTACAATAAATCATTTGAACATATGAAATTGACAATTTTTTTTAATGTAAAAATGTAATTGAAAACTCCGTTGAAAACACAACTAAAAATGCATTTAGTTGATGCTACTAATGGGCATATAAATCATTTAAATACTATGAAAAAAGGATCTTGGAAGCATAATTAGTTTAAAACTTATTGCACCTATAATATTGTACAGCACGGCTTAAATTCATTAAAAAAAAAAAAAAAAAAAAAAAAACGCTACGTGGTAGGAAGATAGTTTATCACAGTGATTGTTTAAATTTCGTTCGACATTTTACTATTATAATTGATTATAGATTTCTGCAAAAGAAAAAGAAATTATTTTTACTTCAATAAAACAGCAACAGATGGCAGCAGGGACATTCTAGAAAGTTTATGTATTTTATTATCTCCGATTTTTTGTGTGAGTGAAATTCGTAAATAAATTCTAAATAAGAGTTGAGAATTCATTTGAAATTAACAATATTTCTCATAATTAAAATGAGGAATCATCTCAGACTCTTTGGATTACGTTCATATTATTTAATTTTTAATAATTGCTAGCTTGAGTTTCAGTGCTCTGACACTGTCCGCCATATTGGAAGCGGAGCTAACACAATCTTGTCTGTTCATTGGTCTGAGCTCTGGAAACTACGGTTGTTGTCAACGATAGGGTAGAAATTCAGCTCTAGTTCCGCGCCACGTAAGACAAATATATATATAGATACTGCTGAAACTCCAGGAAAATTCCCTGATCCGTACGAACCCTGTATAATAGTAAAAATATTTGAAGTCTAATAAATTATTATTTGTTAAAACAGAAACAATTGTTTAAATATTTATATTTCAGATCAACATATTTTAATAAAAATTACAATACTATTAGTGAATAAAATTTATTAAATTAGATGGATGGTTTTATAAATTTAACAACAAATTAATAAATGATTATAATATTAACCAACAAATTAATGAATTATAAACAAATTAATTAATCATAATTTAATTCAGTAGTTTGAGTAATATAATATTACACTGACAATTTAATCACAATGTATTAGAATTGAATTAAATTATATATACATATAATCATATTAAATCTACGGAGTACAATTATATACTAAACTGATGTATTACAAAATTAATTATTATTTTTTAATTTTAATATATAGTTATAAATAAATTACTACACACATAAATTTTAAAATACCAATTAATAATTTTTTAATTAAAAAAAATTCTATAGAATTTAATTCTATAAGATGTATAGTACCCTATAGAAAAAAACAGTTCTATAAAAAAAATATCTGTAGAACTTCTAAGAATTCTACAGAAATATTTTCTTTAGAAAAATTATTTTATAGAACTCTTTAAAACTCTATAGAAACTAGTATATAACCCCGTCAAAAATGACAGATTGTTGATCTGCGTTTCTTTTTCATAAGACTTCATACAAACAAACAGCATGAAGACTTTATTATTGAAAGGTTTGTACTGTAAAAAAGTACATTTTAAAAATGACAAATGATTTCTACAAATAAAAATGATGAGGATATATATATATATTACTCAGTATTAAATTTCGGAAGTAGTTCAACGATTGGACAAAACATTCAAATTAAATATTAACAAATAATCCATGTGCGAAAGTTTTTGTAAAAAAGTGTTATCAATGAGTTTCTAAGCCGATTGACTCACCACATAACTCATTGTTTGATTACATAAGCAAAATAATGCAAATTACGTTGTACTATGTATTCCTTATATTTTAATTGCGTTTGGTAAGAAAGAATCATTTTACAATATATGACCCCCTTATCCGGAATTCCAAAATCCGGAAAAACCCAAAGTCAGCAAAAAAATTTCGAAAATTTTCTAAATTTGTATATTTTTACAAAAATTTTAAAATTTTTGAAAATTTTCGAAAATTTTACCGATTTCTAATTTTTTTCAGTCCATTGTGTTTCAGTGTGTAATCACTAAAATATTGTTACTTCGGTAGCGGGTGAACACGCCCCCCCCCCCTCCTTTCTTCCGGAAATTAGAAACAAATCATTTTTCTCTCAAATTTTAGTTTAAAATTAATTTACATTACGATTCGTTTGAAACAAAAAATAGTTACATATTTATTTCATCAAGGGTGATTCTGTTCCAAATTTTCCTAAAAATTTAAGGCATTCGGTTTCGAAAATTTAGTCTTCAGTCCAAAGATTCGAACATAAAATCTCGAATTTTGAGCGATCGTCGACGAAAAAAAACAATTATGTCTATCGTTCGTAGAAAAAGTAGACAATTTCTTCAAAGGATTGCGGAAACAACTTGAATTTTATCAAAGGATTGAAAAAAAAACACAAATTTCGTCGCAGAATTGCGAAAAAACGCTAATTTTGTTAACAAATCGCAGAAAATACGCGATTTCCGACAAAGGCTTGCGAAGAAAACACAAATTTCTTCCAAGGACTCTGAAAAAATGTAAAATTTCTTCAAGGGATCACAAAAAAAAAACTCAAATTTGGTTAAAAGATTGGGAAAAAAAACCCGCGTCGATTTCATCAAATAATTGCGGAAAAACATGAATTTCTCCAAAGGATCGCGAAAAAGGTGAAATTTCGTCAAAGGAAAAAAAACCAAAAATATTTGTCAAAAGATCACAGAAAAAAATGCGAATTCCGTCAAAGGATCGCGAAAAAAAAAAACCCCGCTAATTTCGTCAAAGAATCTCAGAAAAAAACTCGAATTTTGTCAAAGGATCGTAAATAAAAGGTAAATTTCGTCAAAGAATAGCAAAAAACGCAAATGTCCTCAAAGAATCGCAGAAAAATGCAAATTTCTTCAAAGGATCGCAAAAAGAAAACGCAAATTTCTTCAAAGGACCACGAAAAAATTATATTTCGTGGATTATATTTCGAAAAACGCAAATTTTGTCAAAGAATAGTAGAAAAAAAATGCAAATTTTGTCAAAGAATCACGAAAAAAAAAGCATGAATTTTGTCAAATAATCGTGAACTTCGGAAGGACCCAAAATCCGGAAAATTCCAAAACTCGGAAAGCCTTTGGTCCAGAGGATTTCGCATAATAGGTTCTGTACTGTATTTAAGATGGAAGCAAAATTTCAAAATACGCCAGTAGATGGCGTCAATGTACTGGATTGATTAGGGATCCTACATTAGAGAATGTAGGATCCCTAGGATTGATCACTCAAATTCTCCGTACGAAAGAATTCACCGCTATTTCTAAAAAGAAAAGTGCTGACAGAAAAAAATATATACAGAAATGTTGATATCCGTGTTTTATATGAAATAGTTTTTGAAGGTTTTAAACAAATTAAAATATTTAAAAGCTCTAATATGCTTTTACAAATATTTTAACAGAAGAATCGGATGAAGCATAGCTTTTTCATTAAGCCTAACATGGCGTTTAACTATGGTCGATTCGCAGATCAGAGTGGTCGAGCCCGGAGCCGTTACAGACACTTTCTTGCCTTCGGATTTTATTATAAGTAAGATAGTATTCTATAGAATGGCTATTCTATAGAACTTGTAAAGAATTCTATAGAGTTCTATACAGCTCTATGAACTATTTTCGTAAGGGTACGCAAGCCAGTCTACTAGGAATAAAAGTCCCTCCGGCCTGTAAAAGGTAGTTTTCCTATATCTTCTTTTTAAAACTTTAGCTAATGTTACTCGAAACAGCAAGCTAAAAGGTAAAGAAGATTCGTTAATACTGAATTTGAATAAGAAATTTGCCAAATTAGTCAACTATAGCCAAGTTGGCTTCATTTATGAAAACTTATTTTGAACGCCAAATTTGGCGATATTTCGCCAAGTATCGCCAAGTTTGGCGAGAATTTGGCGCTAACGGATATGAATATATAGTTTTATGCGTATGATTCGGAAAATGACTACAGCAATGAAAGATAATAATTTGAGAGAAATCGCGTTCACTAAAACTCATAAATTAATCGTTGGTTTTTTGTAATGTACTGTCTTTTTCCAAAATGTCAGCCACTCTAGAATTTCAAACTGCTCTATCTCAGCCATTTTTTAAGATAGACGCAAAACAAAATATGCGCCGGAAACCATGTATCAAGGCCTAAAACGTAAGAAAAAAAATAAATTTGAATTTTTAACTTTTTTGTATATTTATTTTAGTTTTAAATCTTTCAGTGGCCGCCATTTTTAAACAAGATGGCGGACCAAGCTGGCCAACGAACTCGGTCAAGACATTGGTGAGCTTAATACACACAATTAGTTTCATCCAAATTGATTTATAAATACGAGAGTTATCGTATGACATAGATCAGATATATATATATACAGTGGAACTCCAGATATACGTTACCTGAGTTGTACGTTTCCCTCAGTTATACGTTTCAACTCAGCGGTCCCGACCACTTGCCATTAAAAATTAGCTGAGTTATACGTTTTGAATTACACATTTCCCTCAGTTATACGTTACGTTTTTGCGTCCCCGGACGAATTTATTTTTCATTTATCCATTTTGAAACCGGAAACACTGACGACGCGGCCGAAGAGTCTGATTTGAAAGATCCCACTTAAGCTTCAAAGCTGATGTGAAAGCTTTTGACGTAGTAAATCGGTTCGTCAGTAGTAAAAGCAATAACCATAAGGCGGCTGCATTATTAACAGAAATGCAAAATTTGCTGTTCAGTGTCGGCTCTGCCGAAAAGAAACAACTGAAGATTAGTGATTATTTCAACAAGATTCAATAAACTACTGAAATGTCTTTTGATAAATGATTTATATGTCAAGGCGATTCCAACGATTTCTTTTAAGTACTCTATGTGTATTAAAAATAATTTTAATAAAGCTTTGGAGATAAAAGAAGTTTATGTGTACTTCTCTTGTCTTATGTACTTTTTTTCTTCTCATTTCCATTTCCAAAAAATTATGTCATGGGTGCAGTACTACTTAGGAAACTTCTGTTTTCAATATAAAAGGTAGCAAACACCTCAGCGGATCAAAGTTGTCACGATATATTTTAAAAATTGTTCCGGTAAACCATTAATTGAGTTGTACGTTTTACTGAGTTATACGTTTCGTTTGCCCGGTCCCGGGCAAAACGTATAACTGGAGTTCCACTGTATATATATATATAAATCAACATTCGAACGGATGGTTCTGGGGTCATGATCGGTGAAATTATACCAAAATTTTCCGGAATTGCTTTCCTCCGAACGGCTACAATAGGCAGCTTTATACTTTTTTGTATTGAAAGCTACCTAAAAATGACTGACGAGTCAGCTTATATATGAATATAGAAATAGATAATAGATAAGGACTTCTAACGAAACAGCCTTTCGAAGAAGAAAATTGCTCCACAAAAAAATGTTTCAAATAGGTCGCGCCTGTGTCGGACAGTTGTATCAGTTTCTTCAAATTGTCTGCTTGACAGCCATCGTCTGGTAAGTATACGATATACGAATTTTAATATTATATTGTTATTTATTTTAATTAGATATTAATATAGTATGTATATATATTTTTGGCTAGCAATGGGTGGAAAGTATTATTGTTGCATTCCCGGATGCCAGAACCACAGACTTCTGATAACTATTATATTACTATCCTTTCTCTGAGGCCAGAACATTGTTGGTGACAATTTCGGTTTGTTGTTTGTAGGTGGCGCTACCTTAACACAGTTGTACGCTGCCATTAAGCTTGAAAGTCGTGACTCAATATAACACTATTTTATTAGAAGTCCTTATCTATATCTATGTTCATGATATATAGTAAGCTCTAGGAAAATTCACTCAGAATCAGAAGAAATGATGAATGATAACTAGGATAATTGATTTTTAACAGTTCCATTTACCATTTGCTATAGCAGATAACTTCGACACAATCTAATTATGCTTTAATCAAGAAGTTTAAATTCACTTTTAAATAACTTTTAAATAATTATATGTAATGTGGGATTATAATCCTTTATTAATAAAGTCTTATGTTAGTATGCTTATTTCAAAGCTCATTTTATCTATACATCTAAATAAAGCTTATACAATGTAAAATAACGCTATGTTTCGATTTTTCTTTCTAGGTATTTACAGCAAGAAAACAATTTGAAGTACAATTACGTCTTTAAAGAGAGATCCATGGAGGCTTATGCTCTTCTAAGCGACATTGTGAATGCAGCGAATTTGATAATGGAGGATGTACTTGGAATTCAAGGATACAGTTATAATATGTAAGTTTGAATTATTAAATTAACATTATATTTTATATGTTTATTTTTTATAGCCCTAAAGGAAATACGCTTAGTCATTTAAGCAGTACACGCACTGTACAAAAAGATAGGTGTTTCTTAACATATGAAAATATGATATAACTACGAACGAAAATGTACAATGATCTCTTCGGAGTTCCCACGATTCCGTAAAGCGTTCTTAATCTTTAGAAAACACATAAACCAATTTTTTTTAGATTTAAAGAAGCATTTAAAAAAGTAAAGTTTCTTTTGCTGCCACTGATTTTCGGAAACGTTTCCGAGTTGTTTTTACAGCGTATTAAACAGTTTTCTGAAATTGGAATATCGGTCTTTTGGATGTTGTTAATTCTTAATTAAGCGTTTTCAGCTACTTAACTGAATTCATACATGCAAGAGTAGCACAATTAGGGCTTGACAAATGCGGTCGCCAGGTCGCCACTGGCTACCAAGTTTTTTGAACTGGCGACCAAGTTATTTATATTTTTGGGGTATTTTTGTAAAAAAACTGACATAAGAAATAAGCACAAATGGCAATTTTTTCTCTCCCCCACCCTTACTCCTGCGCGACAAGCAGTGATCTTCCTCTTCTCTCATACTTGTAATGGAAGAATTAAATTTAAAAGGATTTTTCCAACTCATGCACAAAAAACGCCATTCTTTTCGGCTATATTGCCAGTTAGCATATGTCACGTGATTAGAATATGGGAGAAGAGAGGATATTTCAATAAAACAGTAAGAAATAGTGTCGATCTAGCCTCTGTGACATCTAAAATTGGATACAATGCTAAAAAATGATTTTTTTGTAAGTTTTAAATTTGATTTTTGTGTTTACATAATTTGTCAACATAATATACGTGATTATAAGTGGTTATAATTTTTCATACGTTTCATTAGAAAAAATAGTTTATATTGTCTTTCTAAATTATGTAATTAATAATTCTAAACTATGCTTGTTGACTATGCTTGTAAACTATGCTATTCTTTCTCAATTAATTCATAAAAGTCTCGTGTTTTTTTAAATCAATAAAAGGTAAGAGAAAGGGGCGAAATATTTTGTACTGGCGACTAATATTTTTTTTCTGGCTACCAGCTTTTATCAAATTTGTAACGCCCTGAACACAATAATATTAATTTTAATGTTAATGTTAATGCTGTTAATTTATCATGTTTGTCTGAAAATGCTTGTCATGAAAATGCTTGTTTGAGGATTGATAGCATTAAAAAAAAAATCTATATTCAGGGTTGAGAAAACTCCTTAATACAGTATAAAAACTACTCGTAAACGTTTCTGGAAATCAGTGGCAGCAAAAGAAAGTTTGTTTTCATATATGCTTCTTTAAATATCTAAGATAAATAATGCTTTTTGAAATCGTGGTTAACTCGGAAAAGGTTATTATATATTTTCGTTCATAGGTATATTATATTTTTCTAGATTAAAAACGTCTTTTTTACAGTGTAGATAATGTGTATGTTCATATGTAACTTTCACATAAATGTCTAGATTTTGATAATTTCTTTTTTCATTAGAAAAGGTTCATTTTCTCTGTGTGTGAATTTTATTAGCATCTAAAGATCAAACATTTGCTTCCTCTTTTTCCGTCCCTTTGGGTTCTAACTTTTGCAAATATAGGCGTATCATCAGAAAATTTTAATTTGATATTAAGCTGAAAAGTACTGTTGCACTCGCGTTATGCACTCTTTCCTTGCTGTGATGTCTCACTTTTTGAAATTGCTTAATTAAAGCAAATTTTATGCGAAAAAAAAATGTTATATCGAATCTATTACCTAACTGATAAAATACTATAATATCCTTAAGATCTTGTATGCTTTTATCTGAATAAAAAATACATATTTTTTTAACGTTTTTAATTATACTGCTTGAAAATAATATCTGCCTAATTGTTTTAACATTTTTGATGTGATATAGAGGGACAGAAAGAGATAGAGAGAGGGGGGAGATCGACATGTAGAGGGAGAGAGAGAGAGGCAGAAATAGAGAAAGATAGAAAAATAAATGAAAATAAAGAGATAAAGAGGGGGATAGATACATAGAGAGGTAGAGGAATCGAGAGAGACAGTAAGATATATATGTAGAGAGAAAAATAGAGACATAGAGAAAGACAGATAGAGGGAAATAGAAAGATAGAGGCAGCTAAAGTTATACAGAGATAGACGGATAGATAGACAGAAGAAGAAAGATAGAGAGAGATAGAGAGATTGAGGGAAGTTGAGAGATAAAGATAGATAGAGTGATAGATGGGGATAGATAGAGAGATATAGGGACAGAAAGGGAGATAGAGAGATAGAAAGAGATAAAGAAATAGAGGAATAGAGGGAGATATAGATATAGAATAGTAGATGGAGATATAGAGATAGAGAAATAAAGAGACAGACGGATATAGAGACAGAAAGAGAGAAAGTGAGATAGAGGGAGATATATATAACGGGCGATAGAAAATGATAGAGAGAAAGGGGGAGATAAAGAAATAGAGAAAAATAGTCAGATATAGAAATAGAGGGAGATAAAGATATAGAAGGAGTTAGAAAGATCGAGTGAGATACAGAAAGAGGGAGATAGATGGAGAGATAAAGGGAGATATGCATATTGAGAGAGGTGGAGAGATATAAATAGAGAGAGACAGACAGACTAAGATAGAGATAGGCAGACAAACAAAAAAATTACGGGGGTTAGCGCACGAAGGCCGCAGGAGACGCCCCCTAGTGTATGTATATACTTAAAAAAAGACAAAAATTGTTTTTAACATACGATATATATATATATATATATAATAAAAATACGAGTAATAAAACGAATAAAACGAATACGAATAAAAATACGAGTAATAAAACGAATAAAACGAATACGAATAAAAATACGACTCGTATGTAATAGAAAAATCTGAAGTTCAGATGCATTGGGACATCCGGAACCAAATTTACAGACCATTTTTTTTACATACATTATGATCTAATTATATTTAATTTAAAATAGATTTTACTGCACATCGCCCACGCACACACATGCGGAGATACAAATATTTCATAATATTAATATAGATACGTGATATAAATTGTATTATTTCTTACTTTGGTCACAGTAGTTAGTTTAACTTTTATTTCAAAATTTTCATGCAGAGATAATTTTCGACTGAGTCACAAGACTATCCTTTCATATTTGGTAAGAAAAGGCTACTGGTATGATTTCCTGCACGCTGCTCCTAACATGGCCCTCATCGACGATGTTATGAAAGCAGTTGAAGATTATTGGTAAGAAATTTTCTTAACAGTCTTACAAATTTCTAATGTATTAAATACAAAATGTAATACACACCCTTTTCTGACTCTAAAGAAAAAAAATTCTCATTTATAAAGCTGAGACATTTTACTATGGTTGAGTTAAAGTAACGCTTTTTTCTTCTAATTGTCATTTTTATCGATTTATGGTTGAGTATGCGCAAATCATATTGTCGTATTATTGTATTTTAATTTATGCTAACCCCGGCAAAGCCGGGTGGTTCTGCTAGTATCTTATAAATGCACTTTTTTTCAATGTACTTTTATTAGTCGATCTGTCAATGTTGCAGTAAGTTTAGGTACGGTTTCGTTTTTTATATTACTCCAGGCAATCTTGATGCTATTGATGAGTTCACGTTTGATTTGATATTGTCTAAAATCTGTATAAACAGACTGCACTAAAATACCCCCAAGATTTTCCATTAGATTCCGGTCAGGACTCTTAGAAGGTCACTAAAGAACTTGGGCGCCATTAGCTTCAAACCACGTTTTTGGTGAAAGAGAAACATATGGATAGTGGCGTTGTCTTGTTGAATTATCCCCTCTTCAGATGTAACAAGTGGCGCATTGGATAGCAAATGTTCCCCTAATATGTCTTTATTCTTTTCTCCGTTCATTTTATAATCAATTACGACAATGTGTAGGGTTCCAACTGCTACAAATGCTTTCCATAACATAATAAACCCACCGCCAAATTAGCTTTTAGAGATGTAAAGTTTTACTTTTCGAATATAATACCAGTACTTCGTAAACTCATAAGGCCCATCCAAATTAAATTTCTTTTCGACAGAAAATACAACTTCTTTTCTGTAATTTACAAATGAAACATACTTTTTGGCGAACTGCACGCGAGCAAGTTTATGTTGTTTTGTTAAAGGTGGGCAAGCTCTCAATTTTACATACTTGTTCTTTCTATCTAACTGAAAACATTGCGGACAGTTCAACTGGTGCATGGTAAGTTTAAATCAATAACTATTTGAAACGAAGACATTTTTTTCTCACATGCCAATTGAACTACAGCTGATTTTTGGCATCTTGAAAGTAGTCAAGATTTACCTGTGCGCCTGGCTTTTCTATAATTTGAAAGATCTTGTAAAAAATTATTGACAACAGTTTTTGACCGATCTATACATCTTGCAATATAAGCCCCACTCATTCCTTATCCTTTTATGTCGAGAATTCTACGTCAGACGAATGCTTATGCTTCGGAATTCTTATCAACAGCAGAAACAAACCGTCCAATGCTTGCGAAACACTTAGTAACTCTAAGGTTTGAATCACGCACAAAATGATATAATTTGCATATGAGTAAAAAAAAAAAAAAAAACAGTTGCGACCTTATACTGTTTTCCAACATAAAATACTTCAAAATTTAAACACATGTTAATTTTTTTACCCTTTTTTACAACTATTTTATGCCATCGCCTCAGAATGGCATTTTTGTTACAGTAATTGTTTTGTATTTACAAAATTTGCATAATTCAAACATGGGCTATTTCAATCGACCTTAAACTTTTTTTTTCCAGGACCTTATGCAATTTCTGAATTTTCTGAATTTTGGCTTAAACAGCATTGGGAAAATTAATGTATTCTGTGCTCAATGATTGTGTATTTTAACATTTGAGGGTTTAGAATGACAGTGGAGTAAGTCAAATATTTGAGAAATCTAGATAACCATATTTTCACTGAGCGTATATTAATTTCTATTCAGTGTGACAGTCAAATAAGTCATAGTTCACTTAGGGAGTCGGTAGAGGGTAAAGCAATTTGGACCACTTAATACAACGGCAATACGACAAGATTCACAAAACCTTCCATTTCTCAATTTACTAAATATTGACTTATTCCGCTGTCCTTCTAACCCCCTCATTTGTGTTTTTGAATTTGAAGTAATGGCTCAAAATTATGGCTTAAATTCCTTCTAATGCAATATATTACATTTGTTCTTACGTGTTCTTAAAATTTAATGAAATGTTTATTTCCACTTTTTTAAACCATGCTCATGAGTTTAATCTTTTAAATTAAATTTATTACTTATGAATAGGTTACAGCTAAAGATATCTTCCAGACTTTTAGATGAGAAGCGGACTTTGTGTCTAGAAAACAAAGAAATGGAAAAGTTCTTGAAGTACTATTATCAATTTGAAAAATAATGATGAACATGTTCAATAAAATTGTTTTTTATAATTTTGATTAAATGGTGATAATTTTGAGTAAATGATTATTAACATTTTAAAAATAGCTATCACGGAAATAGGGATAAACACAGCAGATAGTGCCATCTGTTTGGAGAAATACACCGTAAGCTAATCAGCACTAATTTGTGTCCAGATCTAATTCAATATGGTGTTTGATGAAATTCCATCCTATAGATATTGATAAATATAGCTGTCAGGAAAATTGTGATAAACACTAGAGATCCTACATAAGAGAGAGATTGGACATTGAACAAAAATGGCGGACATTTCTTATTCATTAAAGTGAAAATATAGTTATATTTATCTTCTGCATGGCTCTCTGAAGGTATATAAAACGAATTTTCGATGATTTACGCTGAAGAAAATAAATTGCATTCTACGACGATCATTCTATTTTGGAACAAACATAGAGGACATTTTGTCAATGTCTAATCTATATCTTATGTAGGATCTCTAGATAAACACAGCACAGGAACGCCACCTGGTTGGAGAAATACAGCAAAAGCTGATCAACACTAATTTATGTCCAGATCTAATCCATTGTGGTGTTTGATGAAATTCCATCCCAAAGATGCCGAGATATATCTATAATAATTTGATACCCTTCGTCTAATTGGGAGTGAACTTTATTATGAAAATATTCCATTTATTAATACAAAATACAAATGTTCCATAACTGTATTTACCATTGAGTATATTAAACGTACAACCTTTGGTTATGGACTTGCCCTTATCTTTTCTAGAGTTAAACGTTTATACCCTGACTTTCCAATCTGAAACATTTTGACTCAATTCATTTTTAACACTTTCCAACAAAGTTAAAAAGTGTTTATGAATTCGTTTTGTCCGGCCATCTGCCTGTCTATCCGAGCACTAACTCGCGTAAATGTAGTCGGATTGCCAAGTAATTGATATATATTATTGAGATTTAATATGGTATGTTTGGTATTGATAATGGAATGTTTAGCATTCATAGTTCGTTTACAGGGACTCTCAAAATAACTTCGTTACATTATGGTCTATGGGAAAAAATCGTTTGTGGTGTACTTTAATAATGTTACAGTTACACTATTTAAGAAAACATATCGAAATTGATATATATCACTGAGGTTCACAACAAGATGCTTACTGTTAAATATGGTGTGCATAGCATTTATCATTCATATACAGAGACACACAAAAGTTATGTTTACTGACGGAGATTGCTGAAAGGGAATTTTCAACTGTGTTAAGCGTTTCCTAACTGATCTAAATTTTAGCATACCATGTAGTATATATACAAACCTACAAATTATACACAGGGATTCACAAAAGCATTTGAATTCTTTTCCGATTATAGATGGTAATTGGCGAAAATGAGCTTTCAAATGTTTTATGCGTTTTCCAAATTGTTTACTGAGATATCACGTTTCACCTTATTAAACGAAGTTTCATTACAGTATTCTTAATGTGTTGGAAAGTGTTTCATAATCTATGCTTGATGCATGATTTCCCTTTCTTGTTATTTTATGTTGTTTATAAAATAATTAACATAATGCAAGTATTAAATTTTGATTTTTTTTCGTGTTTCAGCTGAAAACGAAAACAAAACTTTCTGAGAATGAAATTCTAAACTATTAATGTATATATACATGCAAAAATATTTTTATTTAGTTAATCACAAACTCATACCATTTTACAAAGACACCTATGATTATGAATATGCAAGTATGTGCATGTGTTTGTTTAAAATAAGGTAAACAATATTATTAAATTATTATTTTGTATTCTTTTACAACTCTAGTGATTGAAGTTGTCATGAATTTGTCATCTTGAAGTTGTAGATGTCACGAAGTTGTCATCTACTAACGATGAAGGCATTTATTCGTTACTATCTGAAGTACCAGGCGTCGCGTTGCCTGAGATTTGAAGAATGTTTGTTTATAAAATTCAATTTCAAAATTAAACATGCAGTATAAAAAAAATAGTAAAAGAAAGCAGTCGAAAATCACATGTTCACATTTAAGGGGAGTCTTCACTCACTTGAAAACACCCGCTCGCTAATGTTAAACCTATGGCCAGGTTGTTTTCGAATTTCTCGTTTAAATTTGAATATTTTTAAACGTTCGATTTCAGTTCCAGATTTTTTTAATAAAGGTACTTTCACTTTCAAAACCGGTTCCGAAAGCGAAAGTACCTTTATTTAAAAAATCTGCAACTGAAATCGAAAAAGTAAAAAATAGCCATATTAGGGATCGACCTCAGCTATCTTATGCAAGAAAAATCGTTTAAAAATATTCAAATTTAAACGAGAAATTCGAAAACAAACTGGCCACAGGTTTAACATTAGCGAGCGGGCGTTTTTATGTGAGTGAAGACCCCCCCCCCCTTTTCTCAATGTGGCCACAAAAATAAAATACCGCATTATATAACCGCATTATAACAATGATTACATAAAATAAATAGTACAACAAAGATAAAAAAGTGATGCTTGCGCACGGGTTTATTTTATATTTATGATTAAAAAGGAAAATTAAAATTAAAATGTTTAGACAAAAAAGACCATTCATCGATCGAAGCGGTGATTTTTCACGTATAGCTTAAAAGGTATGCTTTATTATATTACATTAAGCTGTATTTTCTATGTATTTAATTTATTTTTATTTGTCACATGTTTTTCCCGAAACGAATGATGCCATCTTCTAATGTAGTTAAAATACCATTGTCAATTTTTTTTTCTTTAGGGTGCCTTTTGCTAACTTCGATCAGTTTTTACTGTAACTTAGGTGGAATCAATGAGACGATATTCTGGTTTGACTAATGTTGTTTGCAGATATTTTTATCCTTAATGTTTCTTTAGAAGTTTAAATCTGCATCTAAAGAACATTAGTTATTGTTAAAAAAATATTAGATTCCAGTGGAAAATGCTCACGCAGGTTCACTTTTTTTTTCTCCCTCAGGAGGAAATTTTTTTTTCTCATTTTCCCCAAAACGCCTTCCAAAAGTTTGGCAAAAATTGGGCAAAAATTTTCACGAAATTACGATAACCTAATTTAATAAAACGCGATTTTACTGCAGGAATTCTTAAATGTAAAACAAATAATTATTGTTCAATACAACTTTCAATGTTTTTTATTGTAAAAATACTTCACCGAACATTTTTACGAGTATTATTCTTTTGTTCTGCGAAACAGCTGCAAAAGTAGCGGCAGCCAATTACAGACAAATCCATTTTTCATTATTAATGTCATACACATATGTTTAGGAAGGCCAACATGCCAAAAACACATTCATAAACTAAAAAACAAGATTGAACTATCAATGTCTGAGTCATGTCTATCACAGGAACATCTATCACACACTGTAACAAAAGACAGAAAGTTTCTTAATCAAGAGAAATGTAATATAACCGCGAACGAAAATATAGAAAACCTCATCTGAGTTACTAACGATTTCGAACCGCGTTCTTTATCTTTAGAAACCTCAGACACCAATATATTTTCAAGATTTAAAGAATCATTTCTGAAACAAAAGATTCTTTTGCTGTCCGTCGATTTAGGAAACGTTTTCGAGTAGTTTTTATTATATATTAATCAGTTTTCTCAATCTCGAACATAGCTTTTTCGAATGCTATCACTTCAGTCCCTATGTTAGTTGATTTCTTCAATCATTAAATAAATTTTAGAAATGTTTCATTTATTAAAATGTAGTTAACTAAATCAATATTGAGAGGGATTTTGTAAACTGTTTACAACTCTACTCAAATCATTTCTTCTTTAGAAATTTTAGAATTAGGAAATGTATAAAAGAATAGTACCTTGCATATAAACATAGAAATGTTTCAGAACTGAAACTTTCAACAAAATGCCTTTCAGCATTAACAAAAAAAAAAAAAAAAAAAAAAAAAGAAAAAAAGAAAAGAAAAGAAAAAAAAAAAGCTGAGCAGTTACAATTAAAAAAAGAAAATATCCATTTAAAAGTATTTTTCTTTGTACAACGAATAATGCTTTGGAACAGGCGATAAAGTAAAATGTCTTGAACTATTGCAAACTTGCATTACTGCCAATTGATGTGTCAAATGAATTTTATAACATACTAGCAAGCTACGCCCGTTACGCTGGTCAATTTCTTTTAACGAACCTTTAATCAAACAAAATATTGACATTTCATAAATAACTTTTATATTTTAACAGAATAATAAGGCTACTATAATTTGTGACTCGTGCTATAGCCAATATACACGTCAGGACACGTCGCCCTTATCATTATCTTTTTACGCATGAAGGTTTCGCTATGGTACTCCACTGTGAAATTTCGTAATTTTTGAAATTCAATATTTGAAAAACGGCATAATCATTAGATTTGAAATTTATATCAAGAAAAATACAATTTTTTACCTTTCAAACGCAGTTTGTCTAACAATTTTCTGACAAATACTTTTTGAGCTATCATTTTTTTCAGTAACTTCAAATGTTTCATTTTCCGAGATTAATCTGTTGCAACAATTAGCGAAAAACCCAGTCGTCAGCAACGCATAGTTTTTTATTAAAGAGGCTGTTGGAGCAGGGATTGTCACCACCAATTTGCCACCATCACTTTTGAAATCGGTTCCGTGGTTCCAGAGATTCCATAGAAATTGTAATTTAGAATGACTTCAGAACGCTTTTCGCTCATTTCACCCATTTAAATTTCGATTTTTTTTAAAATTTATTCTTAGAGAGCATTTACATCTTATAAGTAACTACAATGCTAAATTTCAAATTTCTTGCCCCTTCAGTATAAAAAAGTCGCAATTTTCGAACATTTTTCGATCCTGCACCTCATTGATGTTAGTGGCACCGACATAAAATATAGCCTATGTTGGAGTAGGGATTGTCCCCATCAATTTGCCACCATTACTTTTGAAATCGGTTCTGTAGTTCCAGAGATTTCATAGAAATTGTAATTTAGACTGTTTTTAGAACGCTTTTCGCTCATTTCACCCTTTTAAATTTCAATTTCTTTTTTATTTTGTTCTTAGAGAGCATTTACATCTTATAAGTAACTACAATGACAAATTTCAAATTTCTAGCTCCTTCAGTAGAAAAAATAAAAATAAAACTGCCCAGTTAAACTGAGGGCATTGAGTTCACAGGCTATTCACACTAATTGTATATTATACTCTTATTTCAAAGAATTTGAAATAAGCCCATAGAAAAATAAAGAAATAAACAATATATTAAGGGGGGGGGGTCATCCCCCCGTTACCCCCCTCATAGTTAACTAATGAACCCCTTAAACTAATCAGGTAAATCTCTAATTACAATGAATATATATACAAAATTTGAAGAAAATCGGATAATTCTGCATGAAAAACCCATTTATATAAATTAAGGTGGGATTAGCCCCCTCCGTTCCCCCCCTTTATACTTAACCAATCAATCCCGAAAACTAATCAGGGAAGTGCCTTAACACAGTGAACCTGTAAACAAAATCTGAAGGAAAACGGAATAATTCTGCATGAAAACCCATTTATATAAAATAAGGGGGGATTAGCCCTCCGTTCCGCCCTTTATACTTAACCAATCAATCCCAAAAACTAATCAGGGAAGCGTCTTAACCCAATGAACCTATAAACAAATTCTGAAGCAAATGGGATAATTCTGCATGAAAAACCCATTTATATAAAATAAGGGGGATTAGCCCTCCGTTCCCCCCTTTATACTTAACCAATCAATCCCGAAAACTAATCAGGGATGCGCCTTAACACAGTGAACCTATAAATAAAATTTGAAGGAAACGGGATAATTCTGCATGAAAAACCCATTTATATAAATTAAGGGGGTATTAGCCCCCCGTTCCCCCCCCCCTTTATACTTAACCAATCAATCCCGAAAACTAATCAGGGAAGCGTCTTAACCCAATGAACCTATACACAAATTTTGAAGGAAATGGGATAATTCTGCATGAAAAACCCATTTATATAAATTAAGGGGGGATTAGCCCCCCCGTTCCCCCCCCCTTTATACTTAACCAATCAATCCCGAAAACTAATCAGGGAAGCGCCTTAACACAGTGAACCTATAAACAAAATTTGAAGGAAAACGGAATAATTCTGCATGAAAAACCCATTTATATAAAATAAGGGGGGGTATGCCCCCCGTTCCCTCCTTTATACTTAACCAATCAATCCCGAAAACTAATCAGGGAAACGCCTTAACACAGTGAACCTATAAACAAAATTTGAAGGAAAACGGAATAATTCTGCATGAAAAACCCATTTATATAAAATAAGGGGGGGGATTAGCCCCCCCGTTCCCCCCCTTTATACTTAACCAATCAATCCCGAAAACTAATTAGGGAAGCGTCTTAACACAGTGAACCTTTAACCAAAATTTGAAGGAAATGGGATAATTCTGCATGAAAATCCCATTTATATAAATTAAGGGGGATTAGCCCCCCCCGTTCCCCCCTTTATACTTAACCAATCAATCCCGAAAAACAAATCAGGGAAGCGCCTTAACACAGTGAACCTATAAACAAAATTTGAAGGAAAACGGAATAATTCGCCTTGAAAAACCCATTTGTATAAATTAAGGAGGGATTAGCCGCCCGTTCCCCCCTTTATACTTAACCAATCAATCCCGAAAACTAATCAGGGATGCGCCTTAACACAGTGAACCTATAAATAAAATTTGAAGGAAACGGGATAATTCTGCATGAAAAACCCATTTATATAAATTAAGGGGGTATTAGCCCCCCGTCCCCCCCCCTTTATACTTAACCAATCAATCCCGAAAACTAATCAGGGAAGCGTCTTAACCCAATGAACCTATAAACAAATTTTGAAGGAAAACGGAATAATTCTGCATGAAAAACCCATTTATATAAAATAAGGGGGGGTATGCCCCCCGTTCCCTCCTTTATACTTAACCAATCAATCCCGAAAACTAATCAGGGAAACGCCTTAACACAGTGAACCTATAAACAAAATTTGAAGGAAAACGGATTAATTCTGCATGAAAAACCCATTTATATAAAATAAGGGGGGGATTAGCCCCCCGTTCCCCCCTTTATACTTAACCAATCAATCCCGAAAACTAATTAGGGAAGCGTCTTAACACAGTGAACCTTTAACGAAAATTTGAAGGAAATGGGATAATTCTGCATGAAAATCCCATTTATATAAATTAAGGGGGGGATTAGCCCCCCCGTTCCCCCCTTTATACTTAACCAATCAATCCCGAAAAACAAATCAGGGAAGCGCCTTAACACAGTGAACCTATAAACAAAATTTGAAGGAAAACGGAATAATTCGCCTTGAAAAACCCATTTGTATAAATTAAGGAGGGATTAGCCGCCCGTTCCCCCCTTTATACTTAACCAATCAATCCCGAAAAGTAATCAGGGAAGCGTCTTAACCCAATGAACCTATAAACAAAATTTGAAGAAAAACGGAATAATTCTGCATGAAAAACCCATTTATATAAATTAAGGGGAGGGATTAGCCCCCCGATCCCCCCCCCTCTTTATACTTAACTAATCAATCCCGAAAACTAATCAGGGAAGCGCCTTAACTCAGTGAACCTATAAACAAAATTTGAAGGAAAACGGATATTTCTATGAAGAGTTATCGCATTACGTACGTACATACATACATACAGAACCGGCTGGCAAGCTCTCAGGGCTTGATAGCCAGTTTGACAGCTAAAAAATGGCAATTTTAGAACGTTTTTTGCTCCTGCACCCCCTGGGGTTAGTGGCACCGACATAAAATATAGCCTATGTTGGAGCAGGGGTTGTCACCATCAATTTGCCACCATCACTTTTGAAATCGGTTCGGTAGTTCCAGAGATTACCCCCTGCAAACAAACAAACAATCTTCACTCCTTTATAATATTAGTATAGATTTCATGATATTTTGAAGTACCGTTGGTGCATAAAGGGTTAAGGAATAAAATCGGTACATAAAGTGTTAAGGTCTTTGGATGCAGATGCAGATGCGCCTGATATTTTTCACACAAATACATCGTCTTGTTTTGACACCGATCTCGTTTGCCAGAATCGTGTTTAATGAAACAAAAGATTCTTTTGTTGTCCATTGATTTTCGGAAACGTTTTCGAGTAGTCTTTATTATATATTAATCAGTTTTCTCAATTTTGAATATTGGTTTTTCGAATGCTATCACTTCTCAAGTAAACAGTTTCATGTTTAACAAACATGTTTCACAGACAAACATGTTAAATTAACAGCATTAGCATTAGCATTAAAATTAATATTATTCTTTTTCTCTTGCATGTATAAATTTAGCTACGCAGGTGAAAATGTTTAATTGAGAATTGATAGCATCCCACAACCCGATATTCTAGGTTAAGAAAACTGATTATCCACGCTAAAAACTACTCGGAAATCATAAATCATTTTAACATATGATATTTACAATAAAAAAGTAATTGAGAACTTCATTGAAAACACAGTTAAAAATGGATTTAGTTCGTGATACAAAAGGGCATAAATCATTTTAACATTATGAGAAAAAAAACTTGAAAACACAATTAATTTAAAACTCATTGCGCCTATGATATTGTACAGCACGACTTAAATTAATTTCGAAAAACACTTCGTTATAGTAAGATAGTTCAATACACTGTAAAAAATGAAGTACTCAAAAATGTGTAAGTCCATGTACTCATTTCGAAATGAGTATTTTTGGATAAAAAATGAACATGCGCATTCTCAAAAATGAGTAAGTCCATGTACTCATATCGAAATGAGTATTTTTGGATCAAAAATGAACATATGTATTCTCAAAAATGAGTAAGTTCATGTACTCATTTCGAAATGAGTATTTTTGGATCAAAAATGAACATATGTATTCTCAAAAATGAGTAAGTTCATGTACTCATTTCGAAATGAGTATTTTTGGATCAAAAATGAACATATGATCAAACCCAACATACTTGTATATTTCAGAATGTGTAATGACGAAATTTCGGAGCCTAAAAAGCTATTATTTGAAGGAAAAACGAAGAATAAGAGAAATGAAAAGTGGATCTGGTTGTTCTGGATTTTCATCAAAGTGGATCCACTACAACACATTTACTCTTTTTTTTTTTCCTCACATTTTACACATTTACTTTTTTTTTCTTGATAGTACTTCAAAATTATGATTTTTTTTCCCACTAATTTTTTTAAAATTTATTTTAACTTTTTTTAACGTGAGGCAATATTGTGTTATTTAAAAGTTTCATAACATAATATCTTTGCAAATTATAGCTATGCAAATTGGTATTAAACTAAACTGATTTGGCTTACAAATTTATGGATTACGCTAAAATTTATTATTTTATAAATTATAATTTTACAAAGTTTATAATTTTAGTATTTCAGTCTATGATCTTTTCTAATATCATTTTTTAATTAATAATTCTTCGAACTACCTGTTACTTCAGACATTATTTTAATCTTTAATACATATAGACAGGCACTGTACATCCTTAAAAACATATTTAAAAACACATAACCCTCTATCCCTTCCTAACAGATGGCGCCAGATGTTGTTAGAAAGGGATAGAGGGGTTAGTTTCAAAGTAAGTACCAACATTTGAGAAAGAGGCGTGACCACTCATGGTACGTTGGTCTAAGTCGTCAGGTTAGTAAACAGGACTTCACGGGTTCGATTCCTCGCATGGGCAAGGGTTGGTTAATTACTAGAAACTCACGCAGGAATGAAAAAAATGAGCAGAAATGTATATATCCCTTATAAAGTTGTCCTCGCGAAGTAACTTTTTTTTTTATCCTAAAAATTTTATTTTAACGACATAAAAAATTTTAAATTTGAATACATCCATGGGATCAAAAATGAGTACATAGCAGTTCATATTTGAATACATCCATGGGATCAAAAATGAGTACATGTGTTTCTCAATTTTGAGTACATTTGGATCGGAGCTATTTTGAGTATGTGACGTATTCAAAATTGAGTACTTTTTACTCAATTTTGAATACCCATTTTTTACAGTGTATAAATCAACAATCATCGTCTAAAGTTCGTTCGACGTGAAAAATACAATATATGTCAAACGTAAACACGTTTTCTGCTGTGTGTAAAAGAAACACTTGATCAAAAAGCTGATTTGCTGAATGCATCATGTGACCGTGTGCACCAGTGACATGCATCGCCGAAAACAGCTACATCGGAAAAAGATCATGCTGTGTTTAAACAGAGATCCTGCTCTGAATTCTGATTTGCTAAATGATTGTTGATCAGTTGAACGCAAGGAGAGCCACCCAGAAACTACGGTTGTTGCCAAACGGCAAGCTACAAATTCAGCCTTATTTTCGCGCCGCGTAAGAAAAATATAATCCAAATATGGCATGAGTCATATATGACCCTATGTCCCCTATCTTCATTGATAACATTTAACCAGTTTATATACCAAATTAGGAATTAATAAAAATTTCGCCTTCCAAAGCATTTTATTTCTGAATATTTGAAAATATGTTTGTAGATTTCTGCAATCATTAAATAAATTTTAGAAATGTTTCATTTATTAAAATGTAATTAACTAAATCAATATTTACAAGGATTTTGTAGACTATTTTCAACCCTACTCAAATCATTTCTTTAGTACATTGTTTTTAGCAATTTTAAAATTAGGAAATGTACAAAAGAATAGTACTTTACATATAAACATAGAAATTTTTCAGAACTGAAACTTTCAACGGAATGCGCTTCAGCATAAAAAAAAAAAAAGCTGAGCAGTTACAGTTAGAAAAAGAAAATATCCATTTAAAAATATGTTTGCTTTCTACAGCGAATAATGCTTTTGTAAACACACGATAAAGTAAAATGTCTAGAACTCATGCTAACTGCATTACTGCCAATCGATGTGTCAAATGTATTTTATAACAAGTTTTTTTTCAGGGTTCTTTAATGTACCATCAGTGCATAAAGGGTTTCAATCCCCACTTTCCAACATTTCATTTTGTTGACAAGTCCGCACCACCATTTAGGAAACAAATATCGAGGAAATCTTCCAAATGGTAGATGTGAGGTGCAGGACTTAAGGGGACGGTGGACGTTAAAACTTACTTTATTTTTTATTTTTCATCATAAATATATGAAATTTTCTGTGCACATATACATTTCACCATACGTACATAGAATAACTTAAATAAAAATTCTATTCTTAATATAATTTTAAGATTTTAAATCTTTTTTTAATTTATAAGCCAAATTTTAAAATGCTCCTTGCGTCTTAATTTTTAAGATACCTCCTCTATTTGGTATTTGAATCACTTAAAACTATATTACAAGTAAATTTGTGCATCCGTTATTTAATAACTTGAATAGTGAATTTTTGAGCGATTTTTTCTGAATTCCCTTCCGATTTCATCAAAATTTAGCATTTTAATAAGTTATAAATCAAATTTTATTATCTTAACAAAGTCTTATTGTAAAATGCATGCACAGTTTCTTTATAAACAGTATCAGAATTCTTCCTTATCAATTTCTTGAATTTTGAACAAAAATTAAGACGCACGGAGCATTTCAAAAATCTAAAAAACGTGCAAAATATGTAGGGAAACAGTAGCACAGTGGGACAATTTTCACTTGTTTTATGATAATTTCTTCCCTTTTAATAAAAAAAATAAAACAACTGCAGAGCAATATTTTGGCAACTTTTAACTTTCATTGTAATTTTTTTCATAATTTATACTTATTTTATTCTTAAAAAAATTAATTTTCAAAAGGTACTCAAGATGTTCCATTATGCCCCCTGGCGGGGCACAGTGGGACAGGGAATAGGGTACAATGGGACGGTGAGTAAGGCACATACAAAATTAGCTATATTATCACAACACATTTATTATTATTAAATACAGGTTTAGATATTAAACATAGAAGATATGAAAGCCATTTTCAAATGATAAGACTTAAAAATAGTTAATTATAGGGAAATTGAAAAAAAATAAAGTAACATCAAATTAAACATTAAAGGATAACAAAAAGTTCCCAAAAGTTCATTTTATCATGGATTAACCTTGGAAGTCTACAGGAAATGATAATTGTGTCATTGTTCTTTCTGTCCCTCCTCAAGCCATTGGTTTTTGGTAATTTCATTTCAATGTCAGCAAGAACAGTTGAATATGTTGTCTCGTCATCAAAGACAAAATTGTATGCTGGCAAAAATTCTTTTCATATAGTTCACTTCAAAGTCAATTTCACTTTTATTTATGATTTCTGCAACATAATAGCATATGCATATGGCTATTTTCTTTTTCGCAAACACTTTGACTAATACAAAATCTCCAATATTAATAGAAACGCTTTCTCTTTCTTCCATATCATCCTCAAAAATACTTTCTCTTTCTTCCACCTCATCGTTAGAAACACTATCACTTGAAGAGAGCTTCCAATCTTCGTTTTCTGAAGAACTGCTTTCTCATAAATTTTTATTCACAATCTTTTTTTTTTTTTGTTATCAATTTCGAAACATTAGAAGAATGCTTATTTTTACCTTTATTTTGCTTCTCAATTCTTTCAAAAGTTTCCTGCTCTATTCTACTTTTTACAGGTGCTTCAGACAATACTTCTGATTTCCTCTTCTTTCAGTTCCTCTTAGAATTATTAGGTGCATGACATTTTGGTAGAGGGCATATTAGCTCTGGTGACAAAACAGGTTCTTCTGGTTTTTCACCAGAGATAAATTTAAATTGGAGCACCCTGATCGTGGCTCTTATGTGAATGGTCTAGATTTACTAGCTTCATGAGTCAATTGCAGTTGAATCATGTGATAGAACGACATGTTGTAGTCATCATCATAATACATCAGTAGTTGATATGTCAGCAACACATGCTGATGGAACATGGATAACACTTGCAACTATGAAGTCTTCTTCAGTATAAACGCTATTATTATATGGAAAAATGCCTGTAGATGAAAATCCAGATAGAATTTTCTTTGCACAAACGGCCAGAGGATAAGCCTTGCCAACAAGCTCGGCTATATTGTGGATAGTTATGCTTTTTCCTGGATGGGTCACAAGCCAAGCCCGGCATGCATCATAATAAAAACGTTTTAAAGGTCCAAAGACCGCTTTGTCTAAAGGCTTCAGTTTATGGCTGCAGTGTAGGGGTGTTGTAAATAGTACAACACCATTGTCTTTTGCTAGATTAATAACTTCAATACTAATATGTGCTTCAGGATTATCCATTAGTAGAAGAGTTTTATTTTGTAGAGTTGATTTCGAATATTTTATGAAATGCTTCATTGTCATAAAAAAAAAAAAAATTACTGGCATTCATCCATCCTGAAGCTGATGCAGTTCCTTGAGCACCCACTGGAGCACCAATTAACATTTTCTCCTGAAACTTAACACGAGGAAAATTAAAAAGGGAGGAAGTGCTTTTCCTAATGCATTAATCATGCAACAAAGTGTAACAAGTTCACCCCTCTCTGATGAAGTGACTAGACCTACTTGTTTAACACCTTTTTCGGCAATAACTTTGCCAGGTGTTTGCACGGTTGTGAGACCTGTTTCATCTAAATTATAAATACTGTCTGGCCCAAATTGATGTGTCTGTAACAGTTCATACAGATTTGAATAAAACTCAGCTACGACAGGTTTGTTGAAACCCATTGATCGAGCAAGTGAAGTGGCTTCTGGTTTTCTCAAGGAAATATTACCAGCCCGTTTAATAAATCTTTTTAACCAGTATCTTCCTGCACACTGCTTATTTTTCCAACTTGAGAGGATATTTTTGTTCAATTTTACTGCATATTCGTATGCCAATTTCCTCCTTCATAGGCAGTCAATGATGCAAGCTTGAAGCTTCTGTGAAATAATCTCTTCACTCGTTGTAAATATTTGCCGAACTGTATAACTCGGCTTAAACATAACATTTTTACTTGTAAAATCGTCTTCCCCACTGAGGTGTTTTGATTTCATCACATATCGTTGCAAAGTGCTCTTCGGAATATTAAATTATTTTGCTACCTCTTGTAGTGACTTCTTATCTTTTAATACTGCTTTAACAGTATAGGTGAAAGTTAGCGGTCGCCACTCGCCCCGTGGCGATTAAAGTTTAAAAAGTGGCGATTAAAAATTTAGCCATCGTTCGCCACCCTAGTCGCCACTCGCCAAGTGGCGATTAAAAAATCTGTTATCGATCGCCAAGTGAAATACACCATTTTTCATGGAAATATGATCTCTACATTGATTACATCTAATTAGAGAACTGGTTAATTCTTTTTCCTACCAGATGCAAACAGATTTCACCGACTTAGCTGTATTTTCAATATTTCGGCTTTTTCTCATGTGCTCTTACGTGCATGTTACGATTACTCTTTAGTTGGATTATTTTTTCAAGAAATACATTTTTAGTCTGCAAAATATATTCATCAGCTTTGATTCCAGATGCGTTTCAAGTAATTTATTCCTTTTTTCCCACCGGATACAAGCGGGTTTTAAGGACATTTCAGTATTTTCAATATTTCGACTCCTGCCACATGCTCATCAGTTGGATTATTTTTCTTTAAAAGATAATGTTTAATCATGCGAAATACACTCATACTCATACAATAGGTATAAAACTCTTATTGAAAAATATGTTTATATACAACGATTATAATTTATCTAGATGTCAAGAAAGTTTGAAACATAATAGTGGCTACTAAGTTTAAAAAGTGGCCACTAATGAAACTGAATCTACCGGACACTGGCTACTAACTAATTTTCCCAGTTTTCACCTATATTTAACAGCTTCAAGCATCACATTTTCATTCACTAGTCCAATTTCAGTTTTTCTTGATCTTTTACGTACCATTTTACCTGCAATTTTTAAATTAAATTGTTAAGCCTAGCAATCAAGATAAAAATTTTAATTCAAGTTAGGTAGTGTTTACTGCATCAATATTGAAGTCGTTTTTGTAGCAAAGATAGTTTATTAAAGTAGTTTTAAATGTAATATGAAAAAAGTCTATTGTTTTCATTTTCATAATTACTTTTTGTGTGCACTTAAAGTTTAACAGATTATTAACGCATGTTTAGAGACAAAAATATTTATAATAATGTGTTTAGATAACAATTCATTAAAAAAACATTTAACAGTAATAATATAATAGTAGCAAGAGATTAATAGGCTGTTAAATGCATGTTTTAAATGTCATCTAAACATCATAAAAATACTGTGTTTAAATAAGATCACTATACATGAATAATGGAATTTTAAATTGTGATAGTCTAAAATATATTTACATTGAGTTACAGTGGGACGTGTCCCACTGTGCCCCTATCAACATGTCCCACTGTACCCCCCAAGGAGTATTTTTAAATCCAAAGTCAAAAGTGGCACAAAATTTATTAATAGAATTAAGAATATTGCACACATGTAATGAAGAAAGTTTAAGCTTTAAATTAATACAATGATATTCATTATTGGATGATATTTTATTGCTCAAATCCAATAAAGTAAAATTTACCTGATTTTTTCAACAATGATAGTAAAAACAAAAATGGCTGTAACTTCCCTACAAAATGAAATGTGACTGAAACTAGTTTACACAGTCTTGCCATACAGGTTAACTAAATGATGCATACTTTTCTAATAATTATTGAGTATTTGAATGGTAGGAAAAATGCCTTTTGTCCCACTGTGCCCCCCTTCCCCTATTGCGAAAAACTGGTGCAAAGTTTACCAAAGCACCGAAAAATTGATTATGTTCATAATTCAAACGCTTGTATCTTTGCAAAAAATCATCGCAGCTGCATGCAGTTTTCTCAAATGGTTCAATACAAACTGAAGAATAATAATACACACAAAAATAAATTTCGATTTTTGATCAAATAAAGGTCCACGGTCCCCTTAAGCAAAATTAAGACTCTATATGTAACCGCCCAAGAAAAAAAAACACATTTGTAATAAATCATGACGGCCTGGGTGCCTGTCAAGTAGAGCATCGCTACACCCGGCAGGTAGGGGTCTGGTCATCAGTTTGAGACAGCAGATACGAAGCCATGTACGCTAATAGCGACTGGTGCATGTAAAATCCGTCGTGGGTCAAAGTCCTCCAAGTTCCCTATGAATTATACCTCTGGAGGTGACTAGTCAGGTGAAGGTCTCGTCACCTGATCAAGGTTCTAAATTACGAGACCAATTCATTTCACTTCTTTAATTCTTACTTTTTTTTAAAATTTGCCAATTCAGAAAAGTTAAATAGAAACTTTTAACGGGCAAACAAAGAAAAATGTAGCAAACCACTAGAGAGTACTGCAACGATGCCAACAAGGATCTTGTCAGGTGCTGTGATCAGGCGAATATCGCCCTGCACCCAAGAACAATCTCGTCATGCTAGGCACTCATGTCCGGCAGGTAATGGCCTGGTTAGTGGTTTAAAAAAGGGGTTAAAACATTCTGGATGCAGATGCGCCTGATATTTTTCACACAAATACATCGTCTTGTTTGTACTCCGATTTCGTTTGTCAGAATCGTGTGTTTAATAATTAAATGGTCAATGTTGTCGAATCTTGCTGAAGAAAACCGTTAGTTGTTGCATTTCCGTACATTGAGTACCGTGGTAAAGCGTGTGGAGACATTTTTATCGTTTTTCTCAGCATGCAATTTAAACCTTTCTGACTCAACAACTTCGATTTGAAAAATATTTACTCGGATGTTAGAATACATCATTTTAAGCATATAAAATTAAAATTTGAACATAAAAAATTATATATTGACTAAAAGGTACTTTTTTCACATCTGCAATAAACAGAAAATTACGTATTTCTCATACATATTGTCAATTTTCTAATACAAAATTGTAAAGTAATACGAAATTACCTTTGTAAAAAAACTCTGTTTGGACGTCTCCAGCCTTTTTAATTTAAGAAAATTTACGAAGTTCATTTTAACAAGAGCGATGCGAAACTGCTCGAATGATAAATAAAACTTTGGCATGAAAAATTTATTAAATATTGCTGTCTGTTGAGAATGCTATGAACAATTCATAGTAACTGTTGTGTTGGGAGATAGTAAAAATAAATAAAATCGTATTTTAAATCCCACTGTACAAATAACATTGACTTTTGCGTATGTTGTAGATATGCAACGCGGTGTGCATGATGGTAACAATTAATTTTAATTCCAAAGTGACAAATGACACGCAGAATTTTTAAATAAAATTTTGTTGTCATAATATCCGTGAGCTTTTAATTATTTTCAAATAAATCTCTTTGTAAATTCTAGTGTCATTCAAATATTTAAATATTTTAGTATTTGTATTTGTAGTGTATACACTAGTGATGGGAATAATGAATGATTTTATCATTCAAATAAATAATATGGACATGCGCAAAAATATAGTTGCCAACCTTTGTATTTTTTTTATCAATTACCGCCAGAAATTGTATTTAAAAAAAAAAAAGAAACAAAAGCATAGTAGCCAATCTTTGTATTTTTTAAATCAATTTCCTCCAGAAATTTTGTAAAATTAAATGAAATTTCATATTTTTATTTGTTTCTTAGCTTAATTTTAATTAAAATCTGAAATCTTCTTTTCTTTTACAAAATGTCTGGTGATTAAAAAAATACTAAGTTTGGCATTTATGTTTTTGCGCATGCCCGAAGGAAAAATCATTCGAATATAAAAAGGATTCAGTCTGCCTATCCCTAGCATACACTACAGAATTCAGTTTATGATAAACGTGACAGTTTTCAGTTTGAAGTGAATCAGCTTGTTCATTGGTCTTCTAACATACATAAACTTTATATATAAATATTATTATCAGTCAAATATACTGTTTTTTTTTTTAATTTAGAATTTGTACAGATAAAAACCTGTTTCATAAGGAATTATTTTATTTTATAAGTAATCTATATTACAAAAACAATATTCCTCTTGAATTTATATTTTAAAAAAAAAATTCAAATTTTTCAGACTGACTCCATTATTGATTGATTGCCTTTATTCGATGGTAAATGACTCGTATTTCCTAAAGCCTTTACAAGAACAGTTTCATGGTGATGGCTGCGTTTATTGGCATCCGATCTGTAACGAACTTGTATTGGGTGTTGAAAAATGGATTCTGGTTTGCTTATTTTGTTTTACTTTTTTAAAGTGGAGACGTGCTGGGAGACGTGGCTGAGTGTGGGATGTGTGTTTTTTCAAGGGATATTTATTTCATCTGTAGCTGATTCAGTGCTGTGTTCCTGGTGAAGCATTCTTTTAAAATTGTGGCGTAGGGTCCGGTGAAGGAGCGTTTGTTATGCCTTCAAATATGATTTTGTGCATTTTGATTTTGCTACACACCGTTCTGCACGAAACCCACTGCCACGAATACATATTATTTCTGTATAGAGTACTTGGCTGCCTTTTTAAATTTAACCCACTGCTGACGAGGCCGTAGCCTTTTTTTTTGGTTAGTTTTCCGTGGTTCTATTGTTGTAGTTTTTTAGGTGCGTTCGTAATTATATAAATACGTAGCACCTAGAGTCGTCGTCTGGTCCGTCCGTCTGTCCGCATATAACAGCGCAAAAACTACCCAACCGAAGGGCTTAAAATTTAATATATATAATCGTTGTAGAATTTTGTCGAGTCATTTCAAATTTTATGAAAATCCTATCAAAACTTAAAAATATATTAATAAAAGTTTTCTTCCTTGTGTTAAATCCTATCATACGTAATGAATTCAATGATATCCCATGATAGACAATGATTCTAGGTTGTCATGCTGAATACGTGCTATTTAAGATGGAGTCTTATTATTTCCGTATTACTGAATTTAAAAACCAAATTTGTATACTACAATTGTTAAATTATAGCAATCCTATAATCTACCGACAGTTTTTTGGATAGATGTTTCCGGAGAAATAGATAGTAAAGGGAAAAGAGTCTCAATATGGATTTCAAGTTCAGAAATTTTCAAAGTTAGGCCTAAGTTTCCCATTGGAATTTTCAGTAAATGTCAACAAAAGTAAAAAATTTGCCAACTTAAAATGTACTTATTTTATTACGGAAACTAATCGTATCATAATAACAGACGATATAATTCATTTTTTCAGTGAAATCATAAGGTTGATTTTTTTGCATTGTTTTGTATTTTGCATATTTGCGCATAGTAGAATTTTAATGTAACAAAATTGTAATTAATTGTTTGTAAAAGTGTATTGAAACTTAATTCCATAAAATAAAATGAATATCTATAACATGAAAATCTGCACATAAAATAAATTTTGTATTCATGTATTTTTGCATAAGGGTGCTACAGCTATTGCACCAAGATCTGAATATTTATAAAACTAGTTATAGTACAAACGCACCTCATTTGTCACGTTTGACGTACAATTTCCAATTCTTTTAAGTGGTATTTTTGTGTTTTCTTTTTTGGTGAGGGGGGGGGGAGAGGGGTGCTAGTTCAAGTCAAATACAGTTTTTTTTTCTTTTTTTTTTTTTTTTTGCTGAATTATTTCTGATTTTTCGCTCTTCACATGCATATGTAATTGTTTTTGCTGGTAATTATGATAATTATTGCTTATATATATATATATATATATGAATTCGAACTGAGAGTGGTTTTTAGGTCTAGTGGGTGATGATCGGAGAAAACATACCGAAATTTTACGGAATGGCTTCCTTCCGAACGCCTGTAATAGCGAACTTTTTCTTTCTTTTTTTTTTTTTTTTTGTTTTTTGTAATTGAAGCTATCTAAAATTACAGCATCTTAATTTATTAAAACATTTTTTTCAGTGATGTTAATTGTGAAGCGTGTAATCATTGTTTAACGCAACCTTGAAATATTTTAAAAAGTAAAAAAAATTACTCGACACTTTACGAGTATTGTTCTTCTGTTCTACGAAACATTTTGCCGCCAAAGTAACGACCGCCCATTACAGAAGGATCCGTTTCTTTTTTTACTGATGTCACATATATATCCTTAATGTTTGTGACACGAAACGGAAAATCTGCATTAGCGAAACAAACCTTTTATGTTTTGACGTATATTTGTCGGACATCCCAAATGTTATTACGTCATAATAGATGGATATTTCCTTATATCCGAAGAGGCGCAAATAGTAATAAAAAAATATTTCGAGATCTATTGTTTGGGACGTGAGCGATAGGCTTGTTAGACTATTCTTGATTTTTAATTTGCCGATGACAGGCTATATAAAAGCGAAACTTCGTGAAAGCTGCGCATATATTTATACTTTTAACTGTGTTTAACAAATTAGATTGAAAATGGCTAAATTTCTGGTAAGTAAGATTTTGTTAACTTCAGGGTTTGCTGATATATATCAGTGGTCATATATCATGATATATATCCGATATTTATTTTCGAAATAACATGTTTTTATATTTTTGATATTTTTGTATTTTTTATACTTATTTTCAAAATATTGTTTATGATATTTTTTTTATATTTCCAGTCAAAACAGGTGTAAATGAATTTTTCAATTGCTATTCATTGTCTCGTTCTGTAGATAAAGTACCTCTGGCAATGACTTTGTTGGGAAAAATAAATAAATAAATAAAACATTTTCAAGCTATGGCTATGTGTTTGAGGTCCCGAATTTTTAACTGCAGAACCAGTAATCATGTGAGGTAATATTAATTTAGAACAGACATTTAAATTAAAGACAAACTGTCTAATTTAGATAATCTGTTATTTAACAACTTCATTAAAAAGAATATTTTCTTGTCTGGTTGTTGTTCAGTTTAAACTGCACAACAGGTTAGGGAATCAGAGTTGAATTCTGACTCTTGTCTCCGAGAGAAATTTCTGTGGCTCCGGGGGGACATTGTAGAGTTCCGGGGGGGGATGTCCCCCCCGGGCCCGTTCCCTGAATTCAACACTGAAGAGACTGGAAAAAGCAGTCAAGCTTACATTTATGTTCAAATTTTTCAATCAAAATCATTTTGTATTTAAAATTTTGTTGTATGAAACGCATTTTTCTTGATACTTGATACTGAATTGTATAGTTCATTTTTTGATGAATATAAAAAGCAGTGTTTCTGTTTTCAAGTATTTGACTTTCAATTTTGTTATATAAGTAAACAGAGAAAAAAATGACATTTCAGAATATTGTTTTATTAATTTTTTATGTTATATGCATTATGTTTGAGTTCCTAATTCATACTAAGTCTGAAAATATTTATAATCCGCAGTAAGTTGACAAAGTTTAAAAATATAGGAAATAAAAATAAAATAGATTATAACACCTTGTCATAATATCTTTCTTTTAAATGCTAAAAGGTGTAAATTAACAACATAATATACAGTAAAATAACTTTTATTAGGTTGTTGACATATTTCGGCTGACTCCGAGCCATTGTCAAAAAACAAATGAGAATATTCTATAATTTCACGGTCTTTGAAGTTATTGTTTGAAATGCTATCACTTAATTTTCATGTACTTTTTAAAAATTACGAACGTTATTTTTTATTTTTACTTGGTTATTTATTTCCATATTTGCTTTATTATATAATAAAATATAATATATATATATATATATATATACACACACACATATATATATATATATATATATATATATATATATAATAAAGTTGATTCGCAAAAATTCAAACTTTATACTCTTTAATATTATCCAAGCTTTTTTGAAAAATTAAAATACAGCCTTAAACGTTTCAATATTTGCTTAGTAGCCAAACCCCTCAGAAATTAAAGAATATCATTTGTAGTAAAATTGACCCAATTAATTTTGAGAATTATTCAGGAGTATATGAAATACCTTTTATTAAAGAAGGCGGATCCAAGAATGACTATATTGGCATGACAAGCAAAAAATTTAGTTACAGAAAAAAAAGGAGCATATAGATGATATTAAGTATAATGGAAAAACCACAGCTTTTACAAGATTATATAAAGAAGAAACCATATAAATAAAATTTAATGAAAGTAAAATAATTTTTACCTCCAGTCTATACTATCCATACTATCCATCCATAATAAGAGAAAACATAGATACTAACACGCAAAAATACAATATGTAATGATGCAGCATCTTTTAACTTACCGCAACTGCGGCTCGAGTTACTCCATGGTTACAAATATGGAAATAAATAAATAAGTAAAAATAAAAGATAACATGTGTAATTTTTAATAATTTGTTCTAATGATCAGATTTTGATGAAATTAAAGACTTTCAAAGCCAACTTTCGTTGTGATTTTATTATAAACAATTCTCAAATATCAGCGAGTATATCATTTTATAAACAGGTCTGTACATTCGAATTTTTATATTGTCTTAATGTTTTATTTAACTTGTGATTATTTATCAGTATACGATTTTGTTTAATTTCTTTAAAAGGGAGTTAAAAAAGCAACATTAAATTGGTAATCGATCTTTTTACACTCACATACACATATTTGTGTAAAAAAGTTTCTGCCCCTCCAATAATTTTCAAAACTGTGCGCCTATGTAACCCTATGGTAGCAGTTCATACTTCAGCTTAAGCTTTCTTTTACAAAAATAGTTTTAATTATAGTAAGTTCTAAAATTGATAAATTTGAATCATAAATTAATAGAATTAACCCCATTCCATAAAAGAAAAAAAAACAGATGTAAGGTCGTTGTGCCTAAATAAGACGCAATTCCCCATAGTTTTGTTACATTAAGAGGATAATTGGCATTTTAATTAAATAAATATAATTTTTATTAAGCAGAAAATAATTGAATACTGTGTCTTTAATTCAAAACTAACTTGTTTTGCAGAAATTGGAGCATCATTTTGCAATATAAGCAAACAATAAATGATTGCCACATTTAGGTCATTTTTGCCGCATTTACAGCAGTTAAAACCTAAATGAGACGTCCAAAGTACGTAATTGTGATAACGCATTTTGTGCATGTCATCTTAAAATATTCATTTAATTGCCTATCAATTTTTGAAATACTTTGCAAATACATAAAATTGAAAGTTGTAACATTTATTATTGAATTACTTAATATATTAATAACTTAATTTAATAATAACTTAATTTAATAATAACTTAAATAATAATAAAAAAAAAATTTCTGATACATACTTTTGAATATATTATAATTAAATAATGAACACTTTAACACTACAAATATTTTGTTTTTCAGTTTACCTTTAATTAATTTTTGCTAATGTACTCGTAAATGTACTGGGATTGCCATGCAATTGATATATGTTATTTACTATCGCATGTTTGATATTGAAAATGAAATGTGTAGCAGTTATATTTTATTTACAGGGACGCTCAAAAGAAATTCGTTACATTACGGTCTACGGGTAAAAATCATTTGCGATGTACTTTAATAATGTTACATCATTTCAAACATATTGAAAGTGATATATATCACTGTGTGCACTACAAGATATGCTTACTATAGAAAAAGGTGATCATAGCATTCATCGTTCATTTACAGGGACACACAAAAGAATTCGGTTACAGTACTATCTATCACTAATAATTGAATAACAATTGTTGGAAGTGCATTTTTAGTTGTGGTCACGTTTTTAATTTTAACTCATTTTTTGTTTTTATAGTACTTGGTGCATATAAATTTTATAGATCCTATACACTGCAAAAAAGTGTTGATTTTACAGTATAATACTGGCATCCCAGATGCCAGTATTATACCGTAAAATTAACAGTAATAAACAGTAAAATAAACAGTAATACGCTACCGCGCATGCGTGGTGAATTTTCAACTGTGTTATGCGTTTCCTAAGTGGAGTAAATTTTAGAATACTATGTAGTATATATACAAATCTATAAATCCTATACAGGGATGCACAAAGCAATTTGTGATACTTTTCGACTATTGACAGTAATTGCTAGTATTAGGTTTTAAAATATGTTATGCGTTTTTAAAAATGTTTGCTTTGACATCATCTTTCACCATATTATACAGTGAAGTTTTGTTACAATATTTTGAATGTGTGTGAAAGTGTTTCACCAAAGCCATGAGAATTTCACACACTTCCTTCTATGACTCTAAAGCGAAAACTGGGTTCCCGGGGCGGTCAACCCTTGTTTACTTTAGATAACATCTTTCACCTTCTTAATCTATGAAGTTTTGTTACATCAGTATTCCGAATGTGTTGAAAAGTGTTCCATAATTTATGTTCAACGCATGATTTTTCATTATTGATTTATTTTAATTAAAATCCATTGGGAAATCCGAGTTTAAAATAATATTTCAACACAAATATGAAAACGAAATCAGAAAAGAGCAATTAAAAACATAATTGAGCAGTTGATTTTCAAATCGGGGCAAGTCCATGTTTTCATCAAAAAATAAACTTGACCGAGTCAGAAGTCTTTTCTGAAAAGTTATTTTTTAAAAAAATACATAAATAAAAAAGCAATTTATTTAAATTTGGTTACTCTATTTTCTCCTATTTTCTCCCAGGGGCGCTATAAACGCAAAAGAAAAGAAGGTTGAATAGGTATTCCATAATTTTACCTTGGAGTATGGTTCTTATATGATATGAGAAAACAAAAAATCCATTTCAAAGTTTTAGTTATTTAATTTATCACCAAGGGCAAACCTGCGTAAAAAAATATCGTGAGAATTTTTTTGTCAAAACATAAATTTCACAATGGCAGAAGGTAACTCTAAAAAAATATTTGAAAAAAAAAAAAAAAAAACATAAAAAATCAATTTTGTTTAGCTTTGATTACCTTTTTTTCTGCCAGGGGGGGGGGGGGGGTTATAAACACAAAAGAAAATTGTATTGTGTGAAATATGTTCCACCTACTTTTAATTACAATTATAGCTACCATACAGTGAAACATAAAAATATCAATTTTTCTTAAATTTTGTTACCCTATTTCCTCCCAGAAGGCTCTAAACACGCAAGAGTAAATTGTATTGAATCAGTTCTACGTATTTTTTATCTTGAATACGGTTATCATACAGTGAAACATAAAGAAAAACACTGTTATTTAAATTTGGTCAATACATTACTCGCTACGGTGCATTATTGGCGTAAAAGAAAGTTGAGTTTAAATTATCCTATCCATTTTTAACTTGAAGTATGGTTGCTATATGAGAAAACATAAAAAGACATCCATTTTCAAATTTTAGTTATGCAATTCTACCAGAGGTGCTACCAGCCTAAAAAGACTAACGGGAAAAACTTTTTCACTATATAGATTTGGCAATGGCGGAAGCTTTTTCTAAAGATTTGTTCATTTGAGAAATTCATTTGTTGTAAGTGAACTTAAAATGCGTTCGAAAAGTTATCTGAAGACACAATTACACACATATACATGAAGTGCATATCATAAGTTAAATAAACGTCATAAAAAATAGCTTATCCAACATTAATTCGCGATAAAGTGTAATGCATGTGTATTATTTTATGTTGCCTGTAAAAGAACTACATCCCATATTTTCAGTGGAGAACATGCCACAGTAAGCCTTAGTAACATATATAAATTCCGTAGAGTTTCAAGTAACGTAATAAAACTAAAATGCTTTTTGAGTAATTACCGCCCACAGACGGTAGTGTAATCGAATTATTTTGTGAGGCTCTGTTCAATAACTATAAATGCTATATACACCCTCTTGAAGAAAAAAACATGCTGTAGGTGACTATAACAACATTCTAAAAATACATTATCGTCAGCCTTCTTAAATCCCCGCATTTAGCATATATTCGTATTTTTTGCGAGGCCCTGTGAAATAACTATAAATGATACACTCTCTTCAAGAAAAAACATGCTATAGGTGACTGCAACATCGTACTGAAAGTACATTACCGCAGCGTTTTATAAACATCGCATTTAACATTTATTCATTTCATATATTCGAATTGTTTTGTGCGGTCCTGTAAATAAATATAATTGCTATGTATACTCTCCTGAAGAAAAACAATGCTGTAGGTGACTGTAACAACATACTAAAATTACATTACCGTCAGCTTCCTATAAACCTTGCATTTAACATATATTCGTTTAATCGGTCGTTTCATAAAATCGTTTCACAATTTTGTTTCTTAAAATCGTTTTATTGAAATTTTGTATACATATAGTAGATATGAAGTTTGCAGCTATCTGCCGGGAATTGCCTAAGGCGGCATCTGCCATCAATATTTACAATTAAAGTCAATATATATTTCATTTAAAATTCATGCATTTGCAAGACAGCATTCAATATTAAAGTTTTTCTCACTAACTATTTTTTATTATTATTGTTTAACTAGCTGATGCGTCTGGCATTGCCCGGTCCCGTCAAAAAATAGTTCGAAACGCAAAATCACTCTAAAATCGCTACAGGAACCCGTTTCTCTGGTAACCCTTTCGTCTTTTGGAAATTAAATTGAGAGACGGATCCCGAAGCGGAAGTAAATTCAATACCATCCCTCAAATGTCTGGATCACTTGATTCAAAGCGGGTCAGTTTTTGGTCAAATATTTTTAAAAAGTTATCGTCCGATTTTCACAAAATTTGCATTTTCGGAATCAGAAAATTAAACTACGTATATATACTTTAAGTTTCGAGACGATATCTCCAATAGTTTTCTTAATATTCGAGGATGAGTGAAAGTGAGAATGTTCCGTTGTCTGGGATTATAAAACAAATAACCTTTCTTTTGAGGTTTTGATAAAAATGGTCATTTTTTGCGCTCATTCTGTTCAAAACAACTTCTCTCCGAACGAAACTCCGGCACTCGCTCCCACTGCCTACGGCATTGTATAGCAGGTCTGCTACGCACGCGCTGCAATATCGTTTAGTTTCAATTTTCACCGCTAGGGGCGCGAAATCATCTTACTTAGTTATCTATATCTTAATTAGTTCATGTTAAGTTGAATAAACCAATTCCTGTTGAAGAATATTCCAAACATTTTTTAGAACACTTTGGTCGAAATATGAAAATGTCCTATGTCGACCACTTTGCAACCACCCTATCTCCCCCACAGCTACAGACATGCAACCACCATAGTGCACGATGTGAGACTTGAGGCTACTACCAGGCACAAACATCAGTGGTCTGCGCTGGGTAGTTGTGGCTGCAAAGTGAAATATAGGGACACACACACACGTCTATATATATATACAGGGTGATTCATAAAAGATGGGCAGAACTTTAAGGGGTTATAGTACACTTAAAGACAAATAATATTAAATAGGAGACTAAGGGTCCCAGACGTATTCCCAAGGAGATAGGGGGCATTAAAGTTTAGGGTCCGAAATTTCAAATGATTATAAAACATGGAAAAATTGGTCGATTCGTTTGCGGTTTTTGCAAAAAATTTTCTTTATGCCAGTATTTTCTTGAAATAAAATTTTAAAGTTCAATTTCAAAAAATGCCGATAGGGGGCGCTTTAGACTTTGGAGTAACAAACAACTATTTTTTAACGTTTTTTTTTGTATTTCTTTAAATGATTTCGAAAGCTTAGACTTAAACTTAAATTTTGATCTAAAAATCTGAGTCCTAACGAGTAGTTAAGTAGCGTAAACTGAAATTTGAAATTTGAAACCCTTCTCCCCCCAGAACAAAAATCAGTTATTCCCGATCTTTGTGTCGTAGATTAGGCTCTAACTACTGCCGCGTTTTGCTAAAATTATTCTTTATGTCAGTATTTTCTTGAAAATAAATTTTAAAGAAAATTTTCAAAAAATTCCGATAGAGGGCGCTTTAGACTTTGGAGTAACGAACAACTATTTTATACCGTTATTTTTTGTGTCTCATTAAATGCTTTCTAAAGCTTAGACTTAAATTTTCAGCCCAAAATCTGAATCGTTAGACGTGGTTAAGTTTCTGGGGAGAGGGGTTTGAAATTTTTACTCCTGAGCACAGTTCAGTTTACCATGTCCACACATTGTGTGCTGTGATACGAGGTAAAAAGACACAAATTAGGATTATGTTACCAAAGCATATTTATTAACATGTAATCACAATAAATGTTCAAAATTGTGACCACCAGAGGTTATGCACGCAGAACAACGGCGACGAATGGAACGGCGAACATTTGCGAAAACATCAGGCTTTTCGAGCACTTCCCCTACAGCGGCGGAAAGTCTGGCGACCAGTTCCTCGGGGGATTCAATGGGTGTCTCATACATAAGAGCCTTCAATCGTCCCCAAAAAAAGAAATCGAGGGGTGAAAGATCTGGCGAGCGAGCAGGCCAAGCAACAGGACCACCTCGACCAATCCATCTGTTCGGAAATGTGATGTCCAGATAGTTGCGGACGTCTCGTACGTAATGGGCTGGCGCTCCATCGTGCTGGAACCACATGACCCGCCGGATGCGTGGAGGAACAACGTTTAACAGGTCTGGCAGCACATGTTGCAGAAATGTGAGGTATGTTTTACCGTTGAGGCGTTCAGGAAGAAGGTACGGTCCGATTAGGTGGTCTCCGAGGATTCCTGCCCAAACATTGATGGAAAAGCGTCTCTGATGAGCATGTGGATACGTAGCATGTGGATTGACATCCGCCCATACATGTGCATTGTGTGTGTTAAATGTACCTTCACGTGTGAAGGTACATTCTTCGGTGAAAAGCACAGTTCGTCCAAAATGTGGATTTAGCGCGTTCTGCTGCAGAAACCAGCGGGCGAATTCAATACGATTTGGATAATCCCCTGGAGACAGTTTCTGGACTCGTTGCACATGAAACGGGAGCAAACGTTCATCCTTCAGTACCCTCCAAGTCGTGGACTGTGAGGTATCCACCTGGCTAGCCACTGTTCGTGTACTTGTACTTGGCTGCTCCGCTACTACATCCAGAATGGCTTCTGCAACAACTACTGATTCGTCCTTTTTTGCACGACCTGCATTCGACCGGGAAGCGAGAAATGATCCCGTCTCACACAACTGTCTGTGCAAGCGCTCGAAAGTTTTGCGGTTAGGCAACCGCCTGTTAGGAAATCGCTCTCCGTACATTCGTTGTGCCTCTGCACCATTTCCATCTGCCGCTCCGTAAATTAAATGCATCTCAGCCTTTTCCTTATTCGTGAAGGGCACCATCTTCCGATTCATTACTACAGCGACTTACACTTGACTCACCGTTCAGTGGTTTTTATGCCTGAATCGTGTCGAAATTTTGCATACGTGTTCTTCTTCTTCCCCATTTGACATTTGCATACTTTCTGTTTCCTTCTTCACCCGGTGACTAGCGTCAGGAATGGAGCTTTAACGTTTGCATGAGCGACGTTTCCAACTGTGCCAGTGCCTTTATGAGTGAATTCCGACTATGCAGTCCTTGACGAAAGTTGTATTTTTGCCTCGTATCACAGCACAGAATCGTTGGGCATGGTTAAGTAGTGCAAACTGAACTATGTTCAGAAGTTGAAATTTGAACCCCCTCCCCTCGCTACTGAACCACGCTCAGCGATTCAGATTTTGAGCTGAAAATTTAAGTTTAAGTCTAAGCTTTAGAAAGCATTTAATGAGACACAAAAAATAACGGTATAAAATAGTTGTTCGTTACTCCAAAGTCTAAAGCGCCCTCTATCGGAATTTTTTGAAAATTTTCTTTAAAATTTATTTTCAAGAAAATACTGACATAAAGAATAATTTTAGCAAAACGCGGCAGTAGTTAGAGCCTAATCTACGACACAAAGATCGGGAATAACTGATTTTTGTTCTGGGGGGAGAAGGGTTTCAAATTTCAAATTTCAGTTTACGCTACTTGACTACTCGTTAGGACTCAGATTTTTAGATCAAAATTTAAGTTTAAGTCTAAGCTTTCGAAATCATTTAAAGAAATACAAAAAATAACGTTAAAAAATAGTTGTTTGTTACTCCAAAGTCTAAAGCGCCCCCTATCGGCATTTTTTGAAATTGAACTTTAAAATTTTATTTCAAGAAAATACTGGCATAAAGAAAATTTTTTGCAAAAACCGCAAACGAATCGACCAATTTTTCCATGTTTTATAATCATTTGAAATTTCGGACCCTAAACTTTAATGCCCCCTATCTCCTTGGGAATACGTCTGGGACCCTTAGTCTCCTATTTAATATTATTTGTCTTTAAGTGTACTATAACCCCTTAAAGTTCTGCCCATCTTTTATGAATCACCCTGTATATATATATATATATATATATATATATATATATATATATATATATATATATATATAATCATGGTTTGTGTTGCTTTACAATATTCCATGATTTTCTAAAACTTATTTTGGCAACATGGTTAATCATCTTCTAAAACTGATTTTGGCAACATTTAAAGATTTTTTACAATTCATTGCCTCTGTTTTGTTATCTTCATATATCTGGTCACTGATGTGCACCAACATGCTTCTTAATCTAAATGGTTTTAGCACTTTACGATTTAATTTCAAGATTTTATCTCTTAACTATGGGGAAGGTTTCTTTCCTTTTTAATATTGTATTAATATTGTATTTATTTTTTGAACTTTAAGATTCTTTGTTTATGAGTGGTAGTCCCAAAATCATATTCTTTAGCAATGTTATGGCTAATATGATGATGAAGCCACTCATTTTATTTGTGGTATTTAGGCATTTGGGACTTGATAATTCTGTCTAAATTCCACAAATTTCATTTCATTCATTCAATTTCATTTATTCAATTTTTAATTTAATTTCTTCTTCTTTTAAATATGTATTTGATATCTATATTCAGAGTGTTCGGGAACACTTTCGTAGTCAATAAATTATTATTACTAAAATTAGGTTGTCTTTTTGTGAACACCATGTATATGAATGCATGGTTCAATAGTTTGACTTATGTTACATTATAACCCGAAATCAATTGAATTGTGTTTGGAATATAGAGTTGTAAGCTATTTTGTGTAAAACTTTACAGATTAAAAATATTTTTAACTAAAAAAAGCGTAGATTTTTTTTATGTTGTAGAAAGCAGATGTCATTCTCTTATTCTATTAAAAATAAATATTTAGAAAGTTCTGTTCGGAAATATTTCATGTTAATAAATATTAAGCTATGTCTTTATTCAGATTTTATTTTCATAATTTAATTCTTTTCCATATTATAGCCGTACCCGTAGTCGCTGTGTGCGTCTGTTTGTTCTTTCGCTTGAAACTGGAATCTATAATGATTGACAATAAGAAAGAGAACTAACACGTTGGAAATTGTTAGTCAAACGTGACAATTGAGGTGCGTTCGTAATACAGTAGAATCTCGTTACAACGAATATCACTTTAACGAAATTTTCAGTTTAACGAATATTTTTTTGGATTGTTAAAAAACGTCCTATGCTTTCACATTATAAAAATATTCACGTTAACGAATTTCATAGTACCGAATTTTTCAAATCAACGAATTTATTGCAGGCTTAAAAGATTATTCTGTTCAGTTTTAAGAATGTTGAGTTAATAAATATATATATATATATTTCTATGGAAAAACTAGAATTTAAGAAAACTTTCGTCGGAAACTCAATGAAGCGGAGGCAGACAACAGTGAAAATAAAGCTGATGATGATTGTTCATCAAGTGCTGTAGATTGTGTTGTGCGATCAAAGGGGCTGTATAGAACATTGAAACTCTTAAAAAGTAATTATCTCAACAAAATAATATTCCGAAAACATTTTACGCAAATTGTTTTGAAAAATGCATTGTCAACTTCAGTTCAAAAAAAAAAAAAAAAAAAACCTTCTGACTTTTTTTTTTTTTTAAAGAAATAAAGTTACATTAGCGGAATGTCGTGAGGTTTTTTTACCCGTCAAGTATGGAAGATAAATTATAAATCCTTCATAATAATTACGATGAAAATCTTGAAACTTATTAACTTAATAATTATCTTATTTCTAACTATAAAGTTCACAATTGTAACATACTGTATATTTATTATTTACTGACATGTTTGCATGTTGACCGAAATTTAATATAAGTATAGTCATAATATATATTTTTATTCATTGTGCATGTAAATTTCCTTTAAAAAAACGTCATATTGGAATTTCACATTAATGAATTTTCAATATAACGAATTTAATCGGTGGTCTCCAGAAATTCGTTATAACGAGATTTTACTGTATAACTATTTTCAGTGAAATGAATTATATCGTCTGTCATTATGATATGATTAATTTCCGTAATAAAATAAGTACATTTTATGTTGGCAACATTTTAACTTTTGTTGACATTTACTGAAAATTCCTAAGGGGGAACTTAAGCATAGCTTAGAAAATTTCAGAACTTGAAATAAATATTTAGACTCTTTTTCCATTTAGTATGTATTTCTCCGGGAACATCTATCCAAAAAACTGTCTGCAGATTATAGGATTGCTATCCTTAAAAAAAAAATCATACAAATTCGGTTTTTAAATTCAGTAATACGGAAATAATAGGACTCCATCTTAAATAGAACGTAATCACCATGGCAACCTAGAATCATTACCTATCATGGGGTGTCACTGAACTAATTACGTATAATAGAATTTAATAGAATGGAGAAAACTTTTATTAATATCTTTTTAAGTTTTGATTCGATTTTCATAAAACTGAAAATGATTCGACCAAATTCTGCAATGATTATATATATTACATTTCACACCTGGCTGTGTAGTTTTTGCGCTGTTATATGCAGATAGACGGACGGACCAGACGATGACTCTAGGTGCTGCTATGTATTTATATAATTACGAGCGCACCTAAAAAGGAGGATGTTTTTATCAGCAAGAAGAGGAGGATGACAAAGATCATCATCCTGTCATATTCACGTCATATGCACGGTCCTGTCAGCTGCTTAGATAACGACATTCGCAAACGTCTTATTTTTTTATAATCACATTGGGAAGTTGTAATCAACTGGTAACACTGAACTCCATATATAACAGGAGATCTGTCTTCCTATCCCTCAATAAGATTTCCAGCGGTCAGCGCGAAAGAAGGCAGTGGCGATCATTTTAGTTCGCATTCGTGGCAAATCATGCTGTTTATTGCATTTTCTTACATATTAGAGGATCATTTATCAATTAGACAAGCATAGCTTAATTAGAGAAGCATAATTTAGGATAATAGTAAATGAGAAAACTAATATATGTAACATTGACAACGCGCACTATTTTTAACACTTTCCAACCTAGTTGAAAAGTGTTTATGACTTCGGTTTGTCTGGCCGTATGGCCGTCTGCCGTCTGCCGTCTGTCCGTCTGTCCGTGCTCTAACTCCCGTAAATATGCTCGGATTGCTCTGCAATTTTTATATGTTATAGTCGTTATCTATAGCATGTTCCCTATTTCAACGGAAGTGTGTAGCACTTATAGTTTTTTTACAGGGACACTCAAAAGAATTCCGTTACATTGCGGTCTATGGGGAAAAATCATTGACGGTTTATTTAAATAATGTTTCACTATTTTAAACGCATTGAAATTTATATATATCACTAAGGTGCATTAGAAGAAGCTTAATATGGAATAGGGTGTGCATAGTACTTATAGTTACTTTACAGGGACAGTCAAAAGAATTCTGTTACATTACGTCTATGGAGAAAAATCGTCTGCGGTTTATTTAAATAATGTTTCCCTATTTTAAACTCATTGAAATTTATATATATCACTAAGGTGTATTTCAAGAGGCTTACTACAGAATAGTGTGTGTACAGCAGTCATCGTTCATTTACAGGGACACACAAAAGAATTCTCTACTGTAAGTTAACAATAATTCCTGGAAGTGCTTTTTAAGTTACTGATCGCGATTTTAATTTTAACTCGCTTTTTGTCTATTATGTGGTGTGTATAAATTCTGTATATCCTATACAGGGAAGCACAAAATTTCGCGAACACATTTCCGTATTATTTAACTCCAGACGGAGAATTTTAAACTGTGCTACGCGTTTCCTAACTGAACTAAAATTTAACATCCTATGTAGTATATATACAAATCTATAGATCCTATACAGGGCTGAATAAAAGTATTCGGATTACTTAGATGTTATCTTTTAGCTTATTAAACGGTATGATTTGTAAAATTATTTTGGAAGCGTTGGAAAGTGTTACATAAACTATGCTTGACGCATGATTTTTCGTTCTTGTTTACCTTTGCCTCGCAAGATTTTGACCGCGGACTTAGATCTCCTTATATATATGGATCTCAGTGGTTGGAAACAGCATTGCTATCAGTTGTTTGTTTCAGCTACAGCATCATCAGCTTACTTGATGACTGCATTTGCGTAGTCCCTATTTGTTTATAATCTTGTCGGTAAGTTGCAATTAGCTAGTAACACAATAGCAACTGTTTGTTTGGGTTCTCTATCTTCATATCAAATGATTTGATAATGTCATTTGCAATTACTATATTTAGTTTATAATCTTATAGTGAAGTTGCCATCATCTGTATCAGCATAGCAACCGGTTGTTTGTATCGGCAATGATCTTAATAGCTGATTTCATGACATCAGTCTACTGCCCTATCAAACTGCCCTATACCATAACGAGTAATTTTTCTAGAATTTTTTCCTAGAATGATTTTTTAATGTAAAATACTAAGCTATGCCTTTGTTATGACTTTATTTTGATAATTAAATTCTTTTGCAGATTACCTCGGTGCTCCTTGTCGCTGTGTGCGTCTCTTTGTTCCCTGGTGTCAGACTAGAATCTAATAACAATAAAAACTCAAACGGAGGAGGTTTTGATGACCAAGGAGAGGATGATGACGGACCCCCACGAGGAAGAGGACCACCTCCCAGACATGGCAGACCAGGTGGACCTAGAGGACCAGGTGGTTATGAATCTCAATTTAATGGAAATTTAAGAGCTGGCAGAGGTGGATCTTCAAACGACGGAGGTTTTGGAGGTGGACAAGGTGGACAAGGTGGATTCGGAAGTAGACGAGGTGGATTTGGGGGTGGACAAGGGGGACAAGGGGGACAAGGTGGATTCGGAGATGGACAAGGTGGATTCGGTGGTGGACAAGGCGGATCCGGTGGTGGACAAAGTGGATTCGGTGGTCGACAAAACGGATTCGGAGGAAATCGAGGTGGACAAGTAGGAAATCAAGGAGGTTTTGGAGGTAGTCAAGGTAGACCAGGTGGATCCGGGGGAAATCAAGGTGGATTCGGTGGAAATCAAGGTGGATACGGTGGTAATTTTGGAGGAAATGGAGGAGGACAAGGAATACCTGAAGAAAGTCAAGGAGGTTTTGGTGGATTCGGAGGTGGCCAGAACAGACTAGGAGGAAATCAAGGTGGTCCAAACCAACCTGGTAGTAATCAGGGCGGATTTAATCAACCTTAATAAAGTCCAGATGATAGAAATACAAACCAGTAATATCACTGGAACAATTTAAACAGAAAAAAACTTGCACTTACTGTGTATATTTTACAAGTAATAAAGTCAAGAAATGATATAAAATTTTTTAACATGGTCACAAATCGTATTTTTCAAATGTTTCAGTATTGTGAATGTGTTCCTTAACTCCTAACATAATCTGATATTTTTAAGCCCTTTTAGTGGGTAGCAATACTTCTGCTTATGTATTAAACAGTTCATGAAATAATAGTAATGAAAATATCAGTATGTGTGAATTGGTATTTTGAATCGCCTTATTTATGTTTTCATACTAAAAACTTGAGATAAAAAGCTAAATTAAACATCAGTCACTTTATTAAATGACTACATAATGCAAAACAAGTTACACACTCTTAAGAGGGATTTAAAGATGCGCATAGTGGCAATAACTTAGAATGTAAGATTTTAAAAATGCAGTTCTAATACTCTAACAAAATTGCAAGTATTTAACATCGAGGTAAAATAATATCGATTGTATTACTATGTTTCATAAAATAGTAGTAAAGCTTTTAAAACTTTATGTTAGGATTTTGAAAAAAATCTAAACTACAAATTTATTTAAGAAAAATCCTAGTATTCAGCTATATAATGGGAAAAAAAACTCACAAACTCTTTCGAAGTCGTTAAAGTTACATTTAATCGAAATAACTTAACATGTAAGAGAAGTTATTTTCGAGAATGAAATTAAATTCAAATATGCTGACAAAATCGGTATAACTAAACATTGTGTTATGGAGCATAGATTAACATACAAGATAGAGCAGTTACAGCAAAATCTGTTATGGCAGCAATACTAGCGTCACTAGTAACAAGGGGGAAAAACTAACACGCTTTCGAAATGTACCTACTGTGTGGCTCAGATTAGAAACATACTGAGTAGATTTCCTGTTTTCGACGGTTCCAAAACTTGTATGGAGGGAACTTCGTCCGTAGGAGTACAAAAAACTGCGACAATTCTCGGAAATATCGATTGAACGGGAGAAAATTGGCATGTAAAGAAAATGCTGGACTTCCCTAAAATAAAGTTGGCTCACAGGACTGAGACGAGACCGGTTCGAGAGTTTTTCTTATCTCAGCCACACAGTATGTATATTAAATCTGCTTATGCTCTATGTTTTTAATATCTATTCTTTTCTCTTCAAATCACCATTGTTGTTGTTTATTAAATTCTTTTTAGACGACTTCATTTTATTATTTCTTTTATTATTATTATTATTATAGAAGCAACAGTCCTTTACAGAACATTTTTAGCATGTCAGTACATGTTAAATATCCTTCTAATTTCATTATGTTTGAAGTAATATCATAACATCATTAAAATGCAACGGAAATGATTTTTCCCCATATACTATATAATGTATCGGAATTCTTTTGTGTGTCCTTGTAAATGAGCTATAAATGCTAATCACTTCATTTTCAATACCAAACAAGCCATAGTAAACATCACTATCATATAAAAATTTCGGATCAAATGGGTTACACTCACGTTTTTTTTTTTTTTTTTTTTTTAAATTATTGGGAAAATGGCAGGTCCTGATTACCAACGGGGCACACTACCACCAGTAAAAAAGAATAGAAATTTTTTCTTTATTCATGGCGGTAATTTTGCATATATATATATATATATATATATATATATATATATATAGGGCGATTTAATAAGACGAAAATTTCTATTAAATTTTACTGGTGGAAGTGTGCCCCGTTGGTAATCAGGCCCTGGAAAATGGTTGTTTTCGGTCGAGAATGGACCTCTGGAAGTCGTCACTTTATTTTTTTAAGCGTTTTTAACAAAATTCTGTTACTTTAGACGAATTTGTAACGAAATTCTGTAACTTTAGAAGAATTTTTCTTTGAATACGCAATAGAATTTTTTAGCATGTCACTACATGTTAAAATATGTCAAGCAGAATCTTGTCTGCATACAAATAAGGATCCAAAACTTTAGTTTTTCGATTCTACTATAAAATTAAAAACGCAAACATTTACAGGGGTGATTATGTTCCGGTATTTTCAATACCACTAAATTTATCTAGCAATATTCTTACTATGTCATCGCAGAATGCATTGATTAAAAAATAAAAAAGATTGCTATATACATTTAGTGGTGTACAAAATACCGGAACACAATCCCCCTGCATGCAACATTTAAAACGAGAATGAAAAATCATGCTTCAAGCAGAGACTATGAACCAAAATTTTGAGAACTTTTTGTATGTTTCTCAAATGACCTGCTCAACAATGCGAAACTTTCTGATATTTTCTGACTCATTTTTAAAGGCAAAGGCATGAAAATAGCAGGTCTGACTGTTGAAGCGATTTCGACTCGAAATTAGTTTTCCATATTTTGATAAATAAATTACGTATCGAGTTGTAAGCGATTCGTGTCGCATGACCACGCGATTTTCTGCTTCCTCATCCTGTGTGATCAGAAATTCGGTTCAAAACGCCCATTTTGACAGTATTTTCTGAAAGATGCCTTTATTAAAAAATGAAAAACGTCTTTCGATTACAAAGTTTCTGAATAAGAACATATACCAATTTCATCCGTTTCCAAACAAAAACTAATTAAAAAAATAGTCTGTTTGGATTTGAGAAATTAGGTATTACGATATTACCCTAAGAAATTTCATTTTTACATACAATGAAATCTATCATAGTCTGTCCTGTAACCAAATTCTTTTGTGTGTCCCTGTAAATGAAGATAAATGCTACACACTCCTTAATCTATAGAATACATGTTGTAGTGCACTGATCCTTTCAATTTGATTATATTTGAAGCATCATTTCATAACATCATTAAAATGCATCGGAAATGATTTCTCCCCATATACTATAATGTATCGGAATTCTTTTGTGTGCCCTTGTAAATGAGCTATAAATTCTACACACTTCACACACTTCATTTTCAATACCGAACATTTTATAGTAAACGTCAATAACATATAAAAATTTCGAAACAGATGTGTTACGCTCACGCACCGTTTTTATTATTATTATTATTATTATTATTATTATTTGATTGGCGCGATTTTTAAGCCCGCGCCAAGCGAATAACTTAATACAATAGACAAGTTACCAGTAAAGGAAAAAATTCCAGACATTTGGTGACTTTTTTCCTATTTATAACTGATTAAAAAAAGAAAAAAAAAACGGTGCGTGTGTGTAAGACTTTGTAGCCAAAATTTCATGGCAATCAGAGTCTATTTACTAGAGCATGGGCAGACGGCTGACAGATAAACCAAAGCCATAAACACTTTTCAACTAGGTTGGAAAGTGTTAAAGAAATGCCAGACGGCTTAGCCTACAGGCACAGGTAGATTTCGAAGACGCAGACCTGTTTATTGATAATTGCAGAAGAAATGACCTTTTTGTCATGATGTGGCAGTTAGGACCGCCCACTTCGATGTCTACCTGTGTCTGTAGGTGGAGCCAGCAGAGGTGTTTTTTTTTTTTTTTTTTTTTTTTTTTTGCTAAAGGATGCATCCTATAAAAAACTTGTCAGTATAAAAGTTTTAGATAATATTAAGAGGATTTACAATAAATTTAAGCGGATTTGATATATTTCGAATTAACAAAGTTATGATTTTTTATCTTCTTAAACCCCCATTGCCCCCTCTCCTTGAGGCCGTTTTTAATAATATCAAAAGTCTGTCATATATAATTTTTCGGCCCTTTTTTAAGAAGTAATAATAACTTTAAATGGATTCGATACGAAGAAGTTATGTTTTTTTTCTGTTTTCACAAAAATCTCCCCCCTCCCCACATCACCCCCCTGGTTCGATTTGCCCATTAACGAACTTGACTGAGACTTTATGCCCCTTGATTTTATGTATAAGTTTGGAAGAGATTTTTGCAAAATTATTGAAGTTATCGTGTCCATAAAAAAGTTATGTAGATAGATAGATGCATATGAAGTTTTGAACTGGGGATGGTTTTGGGGTTCTGGGAGTCATGATCGGTATAGATCTGCAAAAATTTTCCAGAAATTCCAACATAGGGGAGAATGTAATGGGAAGTATTTCTGACGAAATCTACCTAAAACCAAGTTAAGCTAAGTAAAAGAGTGTAAAAACAAAAATCCCATTATTTTGGGAGACAAATTTACCGAGTTCTTATAATTCGAATTTATGAATATCTAGTGTTTTCTCCCACTAAAATAGCGTCTTTCCATATTTTATAAAGGTCTTTCACTTCATGTAAAGACATACTATACATGCATATCAAGCTGTCTTTGAAAACAACATTACTATGTGATTTAGTAATAAGTCAACAGAAAACGATTTTTCTCTGATGTTTAAAATTTTATAAAATTTTCTTTCATTTTTTTTCTGATATACGTAATATTTTTTTTATAATGTTTCTTATTGCCGAAACGTCGGTTGAGGTTTACTAAAAAGAAAGATTATAATAATGTAATATAAGCGTACAAAAGCAGAAATATTCCGTGTATGACAAGTTTCTATGGTATGGAGCATCTTTTGAACAATGGGAAGTGATAATCGCAAAAGAATAAACCTTTCACATGGTGATTGTCTTTCAAAACTATGAACTCATAAAAAAAGAAAACAATATTTCATTTATACGCCTTTTACGCAGGCTGTGTATTCTAAACATGTCCTTGAATACATATTTCAAGTGCAGTGCGGAAAAATATATTTCAAATGCCCAAAATCACAAAAATAGGCTTGTTTTCTGGAATTGACACATACTTAAAAAAAAATAAAAAATAAAATAAAATAAAATAAAATAAAATTTCTGTTAATTGTCAGTACAATTTCCGGATTTTTACGGATTTTTTTTTCTTCGATTTCGTGAATGCGACAGTAATTATCGAATAAGTAATTAAGAGTATCTTTTACAGATAAGAGCGAAAAAAGTCTAGTTAATTTGTCGTTTTTACTAAGGCTTTCGGATATTTTTTTTTTTTTTTTTTTTTTTTTTTTTTTTTACACTGTGAAAAGATTTTCCTTATTTTGACATTACAATTTTCGTATTTTTACGGATGATTTATCTTTTGCTGTGCAATAATAAAAATAAATCCCACAGCTTTAGATAAAATGAAAATTTAGCTTTATCTGCCGAAGATAATATCAAATCTATATTTTTTAACACATTCGCGAAACCATTTTCACTGGAAATATTTTTTTCTTAAAAATACGGAAATTCTACTGGCAATCGGCGGATTTTTTTTTTTTTTTTTTTTTTTTTGTTATTGAAGTGCAAATGTGTGCGAAGACAAAAAATTATTCAATGTATCGCTGTTTGTTGTATTTTATACGTGTTCATGATAACATATTTCAATTACAGTGAATTTTAAAAGTTTTTCCACACTAAAATATATTTCTAATGCCCGAAATCAGAAAAGTTTAAGAGACTAGGCCATTTAAGTGATTTAACTAACGTATTTGAAGCGGTCGACCCGGAACGAGGTTTGATTTTTTCATGCATTGCTATACACCGTTCAGACTAGGCTATTTAAGTAACTTAACTAACATTTTTGAAGCGGGCGACCCAGAACGAGGCTTGACTGCTCTATGCATTTTTACGGTGTTTGAGAACGTTCATTCAAGTCACTTAGAGTTAACTAACTTAAGTAAGGTAATTAAATCCTTTAGTCTGAACGAGGTTATAATACGAGACATGCTAGCTGAGAAGACTACAAACAACTACATTTTTGTGCCCTACATTTTCTTTGAAAGGTAGAAAGAAGTCTTTAACCCCTTAATCGTCGTGCCCGAGACATTCACGGGCAGCGTAGGTTACGCCTGTTTTATTCAGATTGTTTGATTCCCACCAGTTTCTTAAAATAGTGTTATTGGCTTTATTCTTGCATTATTTTATCTGTCTATTAAATAAGACGAACATTTCTACTTAAAAAACTGGTGGTAATCAAGCAATATGAATTTTTAAAAAGTAGCCTACACATAAAGGGCGCGACGATTAAGGGGTTAACCTTTTATCTACTGACGGTACTTATAAGTACCAGTAAAATAACTTGTTATAAAATTCATTTAATGCATCGATTAGTAGTAATTCAGTTTAGAATGAGTTTTAGATGCATTAATTTTGTTCCAAAAGCGTTATTGGATACACAAAACAAAAATATTTTTAAAAGGATGATTTCTTTTGCATTTGCATCTTTTCAGCTTTCTCGGCGTTGGGGGCGGGACGGGGGGGGGATTTTCAATTCGGAAATATTTCTATATTTCTATTGTAAGAACATTATATTTGTACATTTCCTAATTCTACAAAATACTAAGAAAAATATTTAAAATAGAATATTTGAATGGGGTTATAAATATTGCACAAAATCACTATAAATTCAAATTTAATTAATCCCCCTAAATCATTCAATCATTCTAAAATCCCTGTAAAATTTATTAAATGATTATGGAAATCTTCTAATGTAGTTTCAACAATTCACGAAAAATGCTTTAGAAGATAAAATTTTCATGAATTCATAATTCAGTACATAAAGGGTTAAAACTCTTATGTGCTAAAAGAAAAGGGTTAGGTGCAAATCTTATTACTTTTTTTAAAGGTAAAAATGGGTCTCATAATCCTGTTGTAATGCGTAAAACCGGATTCATTGCACCCACTATACTCACCTTATAGCCGACTTTTTTGTGGATTTGAACACATAGCTAGTAGGTACTGGATTTTATTGGCTCAGCCTTATCAATGGAAAGAACGTCTTCAATAAACCATAAAAATGTAGGAAACGGTTTATAGTGTATTGAGTTCTTTTCGTTGCATTGAGGTTTGCAATTGTATTTTGAACATTTGATTTACTAAATAAGTTGGAAATTGTACGTCAAACGTAACAAATGAGGTGCGTCCGTACTGTAACTAGTTTTATAAATATTCATATTTTGGTGCAATAGTTATAGCACTCTTATGCAAAAATGCATGAATACAAAATTTATTTTATGTGCAGATTTTCATATTATAGATATTAATTTCATTTTATGAAATTAAGTTTCAATAAACTTTTACAAGCAATTAATTACAATTCTGTTACATTAAAATTGTACTATGCGCAAATATCTAATACATGACAATGTAAAAAAACAAGTTGGAAATTGTACGTCAAACGTTACAAACGAGGTGCGTTCGTACGCACGTTTTAGAATTAAATTCATGATATCCCGTGCGTAGAACGGGTTAAACAGCTAGTTAAGTATATATTTTATGACACTGTTCATACAAATATCTTAACTAGTTATATAAATATTCAGATATATATGTATCAGCTAGTTATATAAATATTCAGATCTTGATGATTTTTAATTCTGTGAAATGAATTATATCGTCTGCAGATTAATTTCTGTCATAAAATAAGTATCTCGGTCGCTTGACGATTAAACTTCGGAAGCTCCTATAACAAAAAAGCACCGATTTAAAATAAAAAAAAATCAAATTTCTTAATAAATATTTTTATTAATATCTCCTAAAGTTTTGATTCGATTTTAATAAAATTTGAAATGTCTCGACAAAATTCTGCAAAGATAATATATTTTAAATTGCAAACCATTTGGTTGGGTAGTTTTTGCGTTGTTATATGCGGACAGACAGACGGACGGACAGACGGACGGACCAAACGACGACTATAGGTGCTACGTATTTATATAATTACGAACGCACCTAAAAAAATCCTCGTTATTATTTCACTGAAAAAAAATGAATTATATCGTCTGTTATTAGGATATGATTAATTTCCGTAATAAATTAAGTACATTTTAAATTGACCACATTTTATCTTTTGTTGACATTTACAGAAAATTCCAATGAGAAACTTAAACCTGGCTTTGAAATTTTCAGACCTTTAAAGCCATATTTAAAGTCAATTTTCCATTTAATATTTATTTCTCCGTAAATAGCTATCCAAAAAACTGTCGGCAGATTATAGGATTGCTATAATTAAACAATTTTAGTATACAAATCCTATTTTTAAATTCAGTAATACGGAAATAACAGGATTCCATCTTATATAGGATGTAATCACCATGGCGACCTAGAATCATTACCCTTCATGGGATATCATTGAATTAATTACGTATGATAGGACTTCATAAAATGAAGAAAACTTTTATTAATATATTTTTACGTTTTAATTCGATTTTCATAAAATTTGAAATGACTCGACAAAATTTTGCAACGACCATATATATTAAATTTCGAACCATTCGGTTGGGTAGTTTTTGCACTGTTATATTTATATATAAATATAAATATAAATATTGTATTTCTTATATAAAATGTGGGAATTGTCATTTTTACGATGTATTAAGGAAGTATTTTTCACTATATACTGTTTCGAGTACTTTAAATACCTGCTTTAATAGAAAACATTGTTTAATTCAGACTAGGTGTTATTCAACCTAAACTAATTTTCCAATTTTGCATCTGAATGAATTTAACTTTGAAACATTTCGAAAAAAAATTATTTGAAAGTGAAGGCCACATAGGATACTTAAACAAAAAAATTTCTTTGATGTCAAATTTCATCCTAAAAGGAAAACTTTTCACAATGGAAATAACTTCTTAAAGACATTATAAAATTTAAGAATTTTTATTTTTATGATGTATATTTAACCCTCTGACCGATGAGCAAAAGGGTAAAATTGTAATGTTGCTTTCTATGTTGCGGCGATCGTAGGCGAATTTTTTAAAGCATTTCTACGGTCCCCACACCAGTCTCTTCACCAGTCACACGGCTCTTACACACCAGTATTTTCTAAAAGTTTTCTTTGACTTATTGAATTAAAAAAATAATACTGATCAGGAGAAACTTTTAAAAATTAGTGGTATTCAATTTCAAGGGACCGCACAAACGCTTAAAAAATTCTGCCTACGACAGCCGCCATTTTTGTGTAAGCGCTCAGGCCTAGTATTCAGGGGGTGGTGTATCAACAATGTGTTAAGAAACATTTGTGTTATTTTACAGTGCAGTTTCAGAAAATATTTGAAATTTGCACGTGTGATAAAAAAAAAGAGCCGAAAAAGATTAACTTTGTTTAAAATATATTGAATCACAAACATGATTCATAACTTGGTTATTTTTTAATAACCCTATTGGACTGTTCTAAAAGTTTTTCATTTTAAATGGTTTTCTAGATAGGTTTTACAAGTTTATGCGTCTGTACATATTCTAGAATTTTTTTAATATAAAATATTTTACTAATATATATACACACAAATAACACTTTGTTGACCGTCGATTTTGTATGACATCTTGATTTTAATACAGTAGAAGCTCCGCCTTCTTCTAAAAGTCTTTCATTAAATGGTATTTTAGATAGATTTTACAAGTTTATGCGTCAGTAAATATTCTACAATACAGGGATTTAATATAAAATATCTTACAATTAAAAATAATATACACAAATAACACTTTGTTTGCCGGCGATTTTGTATGAAATCTGATTTTAACACAGTAGAAGCTCCGCCCTCTTCTAAAAGTCTTTCATTAAATGGTATTTTAGATAGGTTTTACAAGTGTATACATCAGTAAATATTCAATATTCTACAATGCATGGATTTAATATAAAATATCTTACAATTAAAAAAAATGGACAAAATTATGTAAATGCATTTTTTCCTTTTAAATAAGGTAAAAGCCACGCCCTTGGTCAATGATGCTTGGTGAAACAAACACGAGTTAACTCGTGACCGATCACCATCGCCCCTTGAATACTAGGCCTGATTAGAGTTGCAAAAAATCGGTTTCTTCCTAGGTTTATTCCCAAAAAAAAACGGGTTATTCCCAGGTTTAAACCGAGTTTTTTCTAGCCTTTACAACTCTAGGCCTGAGCACTGATACAAAAATGGCGGCGCTCGTAGGCGGATTTTGTTAAGCATTTGTACGGTCCCCTGAACTTACACACTAGTATTTTCTAAAATTTTTCTTTCACTTTTTGAATTAAAAAAAATAATAATGCAGAGAAACTTTTAAAAATTAATGGTATTCAATTTCAAGGGACCGTACAAACGCTGAAAAAATTCTGCCTACGACAGCCGCCCTTTTTGTGTCAGCGCTCAGGCCTAGTATTCAGGGGGTGGTGGGTCAACAATGTGTTAAGAAACATTTGTGTTATTTCACAGTGCAGTTTCAGAAAAGATTTGAAATTTTCACTTGTGACAAAAAAAAGAGCCGAAAAAGATTAACTTTGTTAAAAATATATTGAATCACAAACATGAATCATAACTTGCAATGCTATGGTTATTTTTTTAATAACCCTACTGGACTGTTCTAAAAGTCTTTCATTAAATAATTTTCTCGATAGGTTTTACAAGTTTATGCATCAGTAAATATTCTACATTTTTTTTAATATAAAATATTTTACAATAAAAAAATATACACAAATAAACACTTTGTTGACCGGCGATTTTGTATGACATCTTGATTTTAATACAGTAGAAGCTCCGCCCTCTTCTAAAAGTCTTTCATTAAATGGTGTTTTAGGTAGGTTTTACAAGTCCATGCGTCAGTAAATATTCTACAATGCATGGATTTAACATAAAATGTCTCACAATTAAAAAAAATATACACAAATAACACTTTGTTGACCGGCGATTTTGTATGAAATCTGATTTTAAAACAGTAGAAGCTCCGCCCTCCTCTAAGTATTTTTCCTTAAATGGTATTTAGTTAGGCTTTACAAGTTTATGCGTCAGTAAATATTCTACAATGCAAGGATTTAATATAAAATGTCTTATAATTAAATATATATATATATGGACAAAATGATATAAATGCATTTTTCCTTTTTAAATAAGGTAAAAGCCCGCCCTTAGTCAATGATGCTTGGTGAAACAAACACGAGTTACCTTGTGACCGATCAACTACCGCCCCCTGAATACAAGACTTAAGCACTGATACAAAAATGGCGGTGCTTGTAGGCGAATTTTTTAAAGCATATCTACGGTCCCCTGAACTTACACACCAGTATTTTCTAAAAGTTTTCTTTGACTTATGGAATTAAAATATAATAATAATGCGGAGAAACTTTTAAAAATTAATGGTATTCAATTTCAAGGGACCGTACAAACGCTGAAAAAAATTCTGACTACGACAGCCGCCCTTTTTGTATCAGTGCTTAAGCCTAGTATTCAGGGGGTGGTGGGTCAACAATGCGTTAAGAAACAATTGTGTTATTTTACAGTGCAGTTTCAGAAAAGATTTAAAATTTGCACGTGTGATAAAAAAAAAAGAGCCGAAAAAGATTAACTTTGTTAAAAATATATTGAATCACAAACATGAATCATAACTTGCAACGCTATGGTTACTTTTTTAATAACCCTGGACTGTTGTTCCAAGAGCCTGGTAGTGAAATCAGCCGAGTTACAGAGGATAAACCTGCTTTAGCAACGGGAGCAGCATAGTTATACGGTGATGATGGGGCTGCTAAATACGTAATTCTTTGGACGGGACTAGAGTATGATCCGTACGCTTGTGGTGCGGCAGGTATGTATTGATAACCAGATTTCCCAGGATATGAAGCAACTGGTTGCTGTGGAAGGACGTAAGATGACCTGTACGGCATGTAGGATGCTGGGGAATATATAATCTAAAAAAACACCATAATTAAATAATTGAAACAAAATGTATATAAAACACCAAACATTCAAAGCATCATGTCATCAACTATACAAATAATAAAAAAAAATCCCTGACGGCTCGGCCTACAAGCACAGGTAGATTTCGAAGACGCAGACCGTGGGGCACCTGTTTATTAGGAATTGCAGAAGAAATGACCTTTTTACCATGATACGGCAGTTGGAACCGCCCACTTCAAAATCTACCTGTGTCAAGTAGGCGGGGCAGGCAGAATTTTGTTGTTTTTAATTTTTTTTTTTTTTTTTTTTTTTTTTTTTTTTTTTTTTTTTGCTGTAAGGGTTGGTTTTATAAAAAACTTGTCAATATAAAAGTTGTAGATAATATTAAGAAGATTTATAATAAATTTAAGCGGATTTGATATCTTGTAAATTGACAAAGTTATGAATATTTTTTACTGAAACCCCTATCCCCCCCTACCTCTGGAGGCCATTTTAAATTATATCAAAAATCTGTTATACATAAATTTTCGGCCTTTTCCTAGAAGTAATAATAAATGTAAACGGATTCGATACGTATCATAATTAAGAAGTTATGAGTATTTTTCTGTTTTCACAAAAAGCCCCCCATTCCCCCCCCCCCTGGTTCGATTTTGACCATTAACTAACTTGACCAAGATTTTATGCCCCTTGATTTTATGTATCAGTTTGGAAGAGATTTATGCAGAATTTTTCAAGCTATCGTGTCCATAAAAAAGTGACATAGATAGATAGATAGATAGATAGATAGATAAAGTTTTGAACTGGGGCTGGTTTTGGGTTCTGGAAGTCATGATCGGTGTAGATCTGCAAAAATTTTCCAGAAATTCCAACATAGGGAAGAATATAATAGGTAGTATTTCTTACGAAATCTACCTAAAAACAAGGAAGCACTACATTAGTAGTCGGATGTGTCAATCTCAAAACTTTCTTCTATCTCATACATTTAATACTTCAAAATTCGCTATCTCAGCGCCAATAAAATCAATAGTTTTCGTCATTCTGTTGTACTTCAGCTGCTTGCAAATCGCCGGGTTACCTGGATGCGTAGCACCCTTCGCTGCAAGAGCATCCGATGTATAACACATCTGCAAAAAGTCGAGAAAATCGCACAAAAATTGCCATCACAGTGCCCCTTTCCGACGGAATAGCCTCAATAGAAAGTAAGATGGCCATAGCCAAAACATAGCCAGGACATAGTTTTTGGCCATAGTTTTTGGCCAACAAAAACATATAAATGAAATTTGGTTCAATTCTGTGAATACTTCATACACTTTTTGATGATAGAAAGAGGACACACACATGGACAGACAGACGTTTTGTAAAAATGTTGTTTTCGAGATCTCTGTTTTCGATCTCTCTCTCGAGATCTCTCACTATCATAATATTGTTTCGAAACTTCATTTAGTCATACACTATAGATAATAATGTAAAAGTAAATTTTGTAAGAATAGTTTTTTTTTTTTTAAACTCTTTTACAAGCATTCAATGCTTATCTTGAAAATCACGCTTAATTTCCTGACTGCAATTCAAAATTCCTCCCCCGCCCCTCCCAAAAAAAAATACATTACAATACATTAAATTGGTGTGAACACAGAACTCGATTTAAAATTCACGCTTGGTAGAAAACGCGAACTAGTGAATTTATTAAGAATACAATATATAATTTTTGCTCTGTTTCTTTTTTAAGATATGGCCAAATAATAATAATAATAATAATAATAATAATAATAATAATAATAATAATAATAATAATAATAATATAAACTATCTAGTCAGGGTTTTTTAAATGTTTTCTCAATATATAATCATAATTTAATTAGTATTAAACTATTAACTAATAAAAACGTATTTTAAAAAACCCTTATTCTTTGTATTATTTTTTCGTATTTAAAATATTTCACTGTTGCAGTTTCACAGCCTGTTGGTCTTTTTTGGCGCATCTTCCATTGTTGTTGTAACTCGTATACTATTGTAACCACAAAGAATATTAGGCGATTTATCACTCTCAGCGGACTAATTGGAGAAATACATTAAAATTAAGCTATTAAGTTCTAAAGTAGACCTTAATATAACGAAATTCTTTTGTGCATCCCTGTAAAAGAATTATAAATGCTACAGACTTCATTTTATCTATCAACATTCTATAGTTAGCCTTAATAACATATAAAAATTACATGACAATCCGAGTATATTTACGAGAGTTAGAGTCAGACGGCCAGACAGACATACCGAATTTATAAACACTTTTAAGCTATACTGGAAGTTAAAAAACGTACTTACTCTTTGCACTTGTCTTGGTGGAAAACTATATGTTGGAGGAGGAAACAGAGACTTCAACTCTTTCTTCTTTTTCTTCTTCGGAGCTGTAAAAAAATAATTATTTTAAATATTTTTAAACTAGGGGGCCTACCCCCTGCGAGTTATGCTCGCCAACCCCCGCTCAGACTTCGAGGCCTCTAAAAACATGACAGCGTGCTTTATTTTAAAAATATTGGTAAATCTGTAATTGGGTTGCCATGCTTTTAACATTTTAATGGGACATTTTTCGATTATCATGGCCTCATACACAGCTGTTGCGACAACTGACGACTGTTTTCGGGATTGATAAGTAAAATTACTACTTGAAAACCAGCTTGTATAAAATGGTTAGGTTTAAATTGTGACTACCTCTCGGACTTTTATAACAACAATCTCTATTCTATTCTTCCTTTGCGTTTAAGGATGAGAAAAATTCCATCTGCTTGTGAATAACATTAAGAACCACGGTATTGAAAAGTACTATGTTATAGACATTTTCAGTAACAGGTTTTAATTTTCTCTCTATTTTAGTGCACCATCATGCATATTTTCATGTTATTTTAAATATGTAAATTATTTATTTTAATTAATATGTATATACGAATTTTCTAATAATTATTTATCATACAAAATTAATTAAATATTTTGTGCATGCATACCTGCATTTATTCGGCATCAATTGATGAGATATTTAAACAAATTTGCTATCCGCGGTAATTTTACACCATGTTCTGTCACTTGAATATTGCCCATAAGAAAATCGGGTACTTTTCCATTATAGGATCCTTTGCTTTTAGGTTTGGCGTAATTCGAGCTTCAAAAAGGGATAGATTCGTTAATATACATAGATTTGTTGCCAAAAGTTATGAAAATAAACCCAATGAACTTTTGGTGCTTTTCTATTATAGGGGTCTTGACGCTTTTTTAAAAAGCTTGGCGGAAAAAACCAAGCAGGATAGAAAACCAAGCAGGATATTTTATTCTTCCGTTCAGTTGGGCAATTATTATTTTATATATTAGTTTCAAATAGCCGAATTAATGATTTTATAAATTCGTTTAGTTAAATTTTACAAAAAAATAACAAAATGATATCAATAAATAATTACTATTAATCCCTTTTCCTCCCTTTCTTTTGCGTTTACCTAAATGACGTCATTTGGACGAATTTATTCAAAATATTTTCAGTTTTAAATTAAATTAAATGCTGACAGACGATTGAATCCTGACGATAGAAATGTGATTTTTAGGTGCGTTCGTAATTATATAAATACGTAGCACATATAGTCGTCGTTTGGTCCGTCCGTCTGTCCGTCCGTCTGTCTGTCTGTCTGTCCGTCTGTCTGTCCGTCCGTCTGTCTGTCTGTCCGCATATAACAACGCAAAAACTACCCAACCAAATGGTTTGCTATTTAAAATATATTATCTTTGCAGAATTTTGTCGAGACATTTCAAATTTTATTAAAATCGAATCAAAACTTTAGGAGATATTAATAAAAATATTTATTAAGAAATTTGATTTTTTTTTTTATATCGGTGCTTTTTTGTTATAGGAGCTTCCGATGGATGTTAAATCGTCAAGCGACCGAGATGCTTATTTTATGACAGAAATTAATCTGCAGACGATATAATTCATTTCACAGAATTAAAAATCATCAAGATCTGAATATTTATATAACTAGCTGATACATATATATCTGAATATTTATATAAAATTACTTATAATAAAATCCAAAGGCGAGAAAGTGTCTGTAACGGTACCGGGTTGTACCACTCTGCGATTCGAGTAGTTAAACGCCATGTTAGGCTTACTGAAAAAGAAGTTATATTATCTACTTTCGTCGTTTAAATATTTGTAAAAGCATATTCAAGCTTTTAAATCTTTTAATTTTGTTTCAAACCTTAAAACACTATTTCATAAAAAAAATGTATATTAACATTTCTGTAAAAAAAAATTCTGTAATCACTTTTTTTTCAGAATGCGGTGATTTATTTCCTTGGGAGAGATTTGAGGTTGATTCAGTATAGTGTCGCCATCTACTGGCGCATTTTGAAATTGCTTCCATCGTTCAGGATTTCGGGTCCTCCCGAAATTCACGATTATTTGACAAAATTCATGTTTTTTTTCGTGATTCTTTGACAAAATTTGCATTTTTTCTGCTGTTCTTTGACAAAATTTCATTTTTTCGTAGTCCTTTGAAGAAATTTGCGTTTTCTTTTTGCGATCCTTTGAGGAAATTTGCGTTTTTTGCTATTCTTTGACGAAATTTGCCTTTTATTCACGATCCTTTGACAAAATTCGAGTTTTTTCTGAGATTGACGAAATTAGCGGTTGTTTTTTTCGATCCTTTGACAAAATTTCACTTTTTTCGCGATCGCTTAACAAAATTAGACATTTTTTCGCAGTGTTTTAAAGAAATTTGTGTTTTTTTTCCTAGACCCTTTGAAGAAATTCATGTTTTTCCGCGATTATTTGACAAAATTCGCTGTTTGTTTTTTTTTTTTTTTTTTTTTTGCGATCCTTTAACCAATTTTTTTTTTTTTTTTTTTTTTTTTTTTTTTTGTGATCTTTTGATGAAATTTTACATTCTTTTTCGGAGTCTTTGGAAGAAATTTGCGTCTTCTTCGTAAGCCTTTGCGGAAATCGCGTTTTTCTGCAATTTGTTAACAAAATTAGCGTTCTTTTTTTTTTTTGCAATCCTACAACGAAATTTGCGTTTTTATTTTCGGTACTTTGACGAAATTCACGTTGTTTCCACAATCCTTTGATGAAATTTTCTTTTTTTTCTGCGAACGATAGACATAATTGATATTTTTCGGCGACTACCGTTCAAAATTCGAGATATTTATGTTCGAAATTTTGGACTGAAGACTTAAATTTTCGAAATCGAATGCCTTAAATTTTTAGGAAAACTTGAACAGAATCACCCCTGATGAAATAAATACATAACTATTTTTTGTTTCTAACGAATCGTAATATAAATTAATTTTAAACTAAAATTTGAGAGAAAAATGATTTGTTTTTAATTTCGGGAAGAGAGGGGGGGGGGGCGTGTTCACCCGCCACTGAAGTAACAATATTTTAGTGATTAAACATTGAAATACAATAGACTGAAAAAAAATTAGGAATCGGTAAAATTTTCGAAAATTTTCAGAAAATCTAAAATTTTAGTAAAAATTTACAAATTTAGAAAATTTTCGAATTTTTCTTTCCGGACTTCGGGTTTTTCCGGATTTTGGATTTTCGGATAATGGGTCATATACTGTAAAATGATTCTTTCTTATCAAACGTAATTAAAATATAAGAAATGCATAGTACAGCGTAATTTCCATTTAATTTTGCTTATGTAATCAAACAATGAGTTATATGGTAAGTCAAGCTGTTTAAAAACTCATTGATAACACTTTTTTACAAAAACTTTCGCACATGGATTATTTGTTAATATTTGATTTTGTCCAATCGTTGAACTATTTCAGAAATTTAATACTAAGTGAATATATATATATATATATATATATATTTTTTTTTTTTTTTTTACTTAGTATTAAAGAAGTCTTATGAAGTATTAGAAGTATTAGTATTAGAAGTCTTATGAAAATGAAACGCAGATCAACAATCCGTCATTTTTGACGGGGTTATATACTAGTATTTATATAACTCGTTAAGATATTTGTATGAACAGTGTCATAAAATATATACTTAACTAGCTGTTTAACCCGTTCTACGCACAGGATATCATGAATTTATTTCTAAAACGTGCGTACGAACGCACCTCGTTTGTAACGTTTGACGTACAATTTCCAACTTGTTTTTTTCAAATTTTCCTGAAAACATAATTTAATCACAATCTTGTCTTCATTATCGATTGAAATAAAAGATAAATTCAATTTGAAAATGACGAATAAAAAGAAATCAATAATCCCTATCGGGATCCTTTTCAATTTTTTCCCTTTTTTGTCACAAAAAACTGAGTAATTAGTTGCCATCATTACAGAAATGTCATTAAAATTAGAAAAAAATTAATATCTCGAAAACGAATTCCAATTTCAAAATTCTATTACCAGTTTTGACATCCGCGGATTTTTATGAACAATTTGTATTAATTTCACCATGAAGCGTTTAATATTTTATTAAAAATAGCCTTGAAACATAATCAGTCGTTTAATCAGTCCTTTCATAAAATCGTTTCATAAATTCGTTTCATAAAATCGTTTCACAAATTCGTTTCATTAGGATTTTATATATATAGGGTAGATAAACAGGCTGCATTCAACACCTATATATTGATTCTTCAGTAAATTTTACTTTCGTATACCAAACAAAAATCCATTGGGTCAAGTGGTTTAGAAATTATTCAGATTTAGAATTCATAACTGTTTTAATCATTGCAAAACAGATTGCAATGAAGATAGATTCTAAACGTTTTGTATCATCGCGTTGCATACTTGCAACATTTCCAAAAGTCAATGTTACTTATACACAGTGATAAAGAAAAATAAATTAGGCATTTGAATTTGAATTTTGCATTTTAATCATGAATATAAAATAATCCCGTGCAGCAACAATACCCCACTTTATCTTTATTGTACTATTTTTTTTTTTATATAATCATTGTTGAGCACGATATAATGCGGTATTTTATTTTTGTGGTAACACTAATTTCAGAACTTTTCATTTCATTTATGAAAACAATGTTGATATAATTTTTAATTCACTGCAATTTTTAATCAAAAAACATGTTTTGAAGAGAAATAAGTGTACTATGTCAGAAGCCTGTTCCAAATCCTTTCATATGGTTTCGCATTTATCGTTCTGCGCTTTGTTTTTACTTAGAAAAAAGGATGTTAACAACAGAAATAATATATAGGATTTATAAAAAACAAACTTTCTTTTGCTATCACTGATATTCGGAAACGTTTCGAGTAAACTTTCTCAATCCAGAATATAAGTTTTTTGGATGAAATCCATTCTCAAGTAAGCATTTTCATGTTCAACAAACATGTTTTACAGACATTCGTGATAAACTATCAGCATTAACATTAACATTAACATTAGCATCATTTTGTTACTCTTGTGTGTATAAATTCAATTACGCAGCCGAAAATATCGAAAAGAGAAGGAATATCATTCGATAAACCTATATTTCGGGTTGAGAAGACAGATTAGTGCACTCGGAAACTTTTCCGAAAATCAGTAGCAGCAAAAGAAACTTTGTTTTTATGTCAGTTCAGGATTGTTTGTAACTGCGAAGAAGTTACTGTAGGTTTTCGTACGTGTTTACATTATAGTTTTGCAGCTATATTAATTCTGAATTAAACATTTTCGTGTTCAACAAACATGTTTTACAGAGAAACATGGTAAATTAACAGCATTAACATCAACGTTAGAATCAATATTATCTTGTTATTCTTGCATGTAAAAATTCAGTTACGCAGGTGAAAATGTTTAATTGAGAATAGATAGCATCGAATAAACCTATATTACGATTTGAGGAAAACCTGATTGATACACTATAAAAAACAACTCGAAAACGTTCCCGAAAACCATTGTCAGCAAAATAAACTTTATTTTTATAAATGCTTCTTTAAATCTTGAAAATATATTGGTTTCTGAAGATAAAGAACGTTTTTCGAAATCGTGAGTAAAGTTAATGTATATGTTTTTTCGTGGTTATACATTTTTTTTCTTAGATTAAGAAACATGTCTTTTTTTTTCAGTGTAAACTGTTAAAAATGAAAGAATTTGACTTTTAACTTTTGCATTTTTCAAACGTACCTTCTTTCTTCTTTTCTTTTGAGTCTTCTGAACTATCTTCGCTACTTTTGCTTTCCCCACTTTCTTTGCTTTCTCCACTTTCTTTGCTTTCTTTGCTTCCTTTGCTTTCTGAACTGCTTTCACTGGAAGAACTGCTTTCGCCGGATTCTTTGCTTTCACCGCTCTCTGGACAGAAAAAAAGAACTTTTTTTTTTTAAATACGGCAGAACTGTCAAGCCAAAAACAAAATGCAATTATATAGAGGCAAAACTTTTGAAGAAATTTACCAAAATCTACTTATATAAAATCCAAGTGTTGGAAAGTATAGGTAACCATTCCGGTACCCGATCCAAACAATGAACTACTTCCATTGTTGCAGAGAAAAGAGAAACAATGAAAAATATTCAGACACGTGGCTTTTTGGACGCATATTTTTTAATTTGCAGGTAAATTTTTAGTAAAAATATTTCTGCACGTGTACTTTGTTTTTATAAATGAATAAAAATTCATATTTACTGTGACTTCACGAGAATAGCATCTATTGGGTTTATTTTGTCTATATGCATTATAACTTTATGGATACCACTTTCTTTTCCTTACAATTAAATAAAAAATATGTTTTTATTTGAATTAATGGTGGTTAAGCATAAAAGTACGTATATAAAATACGTGTGAAAAGTGTGCGCACTCGTGAAATTCTTTCTTCTTTCATAGAACCAAAGATGCGGCATCAGTAGTAACATAAAATATTTTATGCATACAATATACTATACTACTATTTTTCACTTTCTTCTATCTTTACAAGAAGAAAGTATTGGAATCATGAAAATTTTCGACTTCCGGTTTTCGATGGATTTATACGTTTTAGAAGGTCCTGAACACGATTTGACTGTTTTTAGAAAATGTCTGTCTGTGACTCTGTGACTCTGTGTGTCTTTATGTGACAAAAATTTTGTGGGCGCTCTATCTCAAGAACTAATGCTCGGAATTAAATAAAACTTTATATTCAGTTAGTCCCTGATATAAATAGGTGCTGATTAGTTTTTGGTAAAAATCACACGGCAGGGGGCGCTGCTATGCAGCATTTTTCGCGATTTCCGCAATAGCTCTATCTCAAGAACTAATGCTCAGAATTTAATAAAACTTTATATTCAGTTAGTCTCTGATATAAAGTGGTGCTGATTAGTTTTTGGTAAAAATCGCCCAGCAGGGGGCGCTGCTATGCAGCATTTTTCGCGATTTCCGCAATAGCTCTATTTCAAGAACTAATTATATTCAGTTAGTCTCTGATATAAATTGGTGCTGATTAGTCTTTGGTAAAAATCGCCGCTGCTATGCAGCATTTTTCGCGATTTCCGCAATAGTTCTATTTCAAGAACTAATTATATTCAGTTAGTGTCTGATATAAATTGGTGCTGATTAGTTTTTGGTAAAAATCGCCCAGCAGGGGGCGCTGCTATGCAGCATTTTTCGCGATTTCCGCAATAGCTCTATCTCAAGAACTAATTATATTCAGTTAGGCTCTGATATAAATTGGTGCTGATTAGTTTTTGGTAAAAATCGCCCAGCAGGGGGCGCTGCTATGCAGCATTTTTCGCGATTTACACGATTTTAGCGATAGTCATATCTCAAGAAATAATGCACGGAATTTAATAAAACTTGAGTTTCAGTTAGATCTTGATATAAATTGGTGCTGATTCTTTTTAGTATATTCAAAACCTGTGTGAGATAGAAGAAAGTTTTGGGAATGACACATCCGACTAGTTTTTTTTTTTTTTTTTTTTTTGTCAAAATAAATTAAAATTACGGTCATAATGTCACAGAAAAAGAAATATTTAGTCCGCTTGTTGTTAAAAATACATCCGAGTACGAAGAATGCTACTCGGAACGTAGGTTGTCGTCTCTTGAATTAGAGCAAATAGAAATTTGATATTACCTTTACTCTCTTTACTATCTGATTCGCTCGAGCTCGAGCTCCCTTCTTTAGATTCGCTGCTTTCGCTAGAACTGCTTTCACTGCTTTCGCTGCTTTCACCACTTTCACCGCTTTCTTTGTCCTTTTCACAGTCTGGATTCCACATTGGAGCTATTGGAGGAAGGTAAGGATAGAGGGCGTACTCCGCTGGAGCAGGATTTATCTGCCAGAAGTAGTTCCATGCAGACGTTTGTTCCAGTACGCATGCCGTGAAAACCACCAAAAAGAAGAAGGACTGCAAGAAAGATATTGAAACTTAACCATAAATAGTAATCAGATGCAACAAATATGATCAACAATTACTTAAACAAGTGGGTAAGTGTGATCGAAGATCGCACAAAGGGTTTCGTTTAATATTCCTTTCAAAACACTGTATCCTTTCTTTAATAAATCCAAACAAATTTCATTCAGCAAAATGAATAAATAAATTAAAAAAAATAATAAAAATTTAAATTAAAAAGTCATGTTTTTTATAAAGTAAAAATTTACTGGTATAATTTTTCGTTTTTTCGAATATCTGAACCGGCCCGCTATTATACTCTGTCATAATAATATCTCTCATGTGGACTAAATGCAATATTTTTAAAAAAATAATTTCAAATATATACATGTTGTACACCTTCAAAATGTTAAAATATGCAAAAATTTCATAATCGGGTTTTTATCATAATTCAATACGTTCCTCAAACTCATATATTTGCTATTCTCTATTACTCATATTGATACTAGCTTTGTATTATTCTCAAACATTTGAAAAATCCGTTAAACTTCCAATACGACGTCAGATTAATTTTCTTTTTAATTCTCTAATGACGTGATTTTAATCTGCTTTCTGTACTTACAAATACTCATACTCCTTGTATTATTGAGAAATCTTTGAAAATTTCCGTTTTATTACCAATATCACGCCATATTAATCTTTTTTTCAATTGGTGACAATTTATATTTCAATTTTATTTTCACGTGGAAATCTTTCAATAGAAAATTAATTATTGTAAAAAGAATTTTATTGTGGATTTTTAATTGTTGGCAACTGTTATAACGAAAAATGTTTAAATTTAATAGGAAAAGGCTGTTAGAATTTTGGTTTTTTATCTCTCTATATTAAAATAATACAATTTTTTCGAATTTCAATATTTTGAGCTTCATAGTAGTTATTTAGCTATAAGTACACAAATTTTCATGCCTGTAAGTTATACAGTTTCTGAGAACGGCTCTGTGACGTACAGACAACAGAGCGGGAGTAATAGGGTTTCGCGAGATGAACGAAACCCTAAAAAACAAGAACGAAAAATCCTGCATCAGGCATACGCTATGGACACACGTCCAAAATATTTTTACCAATCTTTATCCTTTAATAAGGTGAAAGATGCTGTCTAAGTAAACCGAGTCAAAGTCAAACGGGTGGGGAGACCTATTTTTCGGCTTAAGCTCAACTAGCTCCGCCCTCCCTGCAGGTTTGTTTACAGCCTTACAAGATAATTATTAAAGTTAAGAGAAGACAATAAATACAAAACAATACTAATAGCTCATTTATTGAACGATAAACAATTAATAAATACGATAAGGACAAATGTAATAATCATAGAATAAACACAAACCAAATACCACTATGAGATTAGAGAAGTAGTACTGGAACACATGTCTAAGTAAACAATTTGGGAAACGCATAATTCATTTAAAAACTCATTTTCAGAAATTACCAAGACTATTCGGAAAATTATCCGAATTCATTCGTGCAGCTCTGTACAGGACCTATAGATTTGTATATATAGTACATGGAATGCAAAATGTTAGTTCAGTTAGAAAACACAAAGCACAGTTAAAAATTCCCCATCTGAAATTTCCGTCAATAACGGAAATGTACGAGAGATCTTTTGTACTGCCTAGTATATGATCTGTAGAATTTAAACCTACTAATAGACCAAGAGGTGGCAGCACAGACAATCACCTCATCGAGTTCACGGCTGAAATTTCTGTCTGAGTATTCTGAGTTTTCTGAAATTTCCGTCAATAACGGAAATGTACGAGAGATCTTTTGTACTGCCTAGTATATGATCTGTAGAATTTAAACCTACTAATAGACCAAGAGGTGGCAGCACAGACAATCACCTCATCGAGTTCACGGCTGAAATTTCTGAATTAGTTAAAACTTGATTCGCATATTAAAACGCAATCGGTCTACCAAGTCATATCTTGGTGGAAAACATCCGAAAACCCGATTTTAGCGGTTAGCTCGTAGGTTTACCATTGTGTGTTTCTGCTCCTAGTCCTCCATGTTTTCATACCTTTGGGTGCCGGAAAACATAATGGTAAACTTACGAGTCAACCGCTAAAATCGGGTTTTAAGGTGTTTTCCACCAAGATATGACTTAGCAGACCGATTGCGTTTTAATATGCGAATCGAGTTTTAACTAATTCTGGAATTTTAGCCGTGAACTCGATGAGGTTTTTAAGTAATAAGCAAAAAATTAGTTAAACTTAAAAACGCGTTCCGCAACTGAAAACACACTGTTATTGTTAACAAACAGTACTGTAAAATTTTATTATTATTTTGTGTGTTCCTGTAAATGAACGATGAATGATATACCCACCATATTCTGTAGTAAACCTCTTGTAATGCACCTCAGTGATATATATCAATTCCAATATGTTTCAAATAGTGAAACATTATATTAAAATGAACCGAAAACTATTTTTCCCAATAGACAGTAATGTAACTGAATTCTTTTGAGTGTACCTGTAAAGGAACTATAAGTGTTATGCACCCCCTATTCCATAGTAAACCTTTTGTAATGCACCTCGATGTTATATATAAATTTCAATATTTTGAAATGGTATAATATCATTAAAAAATACCGCAAATGATTTTTCCCCATAGAGCGCAATGTAAGGGTATTCTTTTGAATGCCCCTGTAAAGGAACTATAAGTGCTAAACCCTTCATTTTCAATACCGATCATGCTATAGTAAGCTTCAATAACATATATCAATTGCATGATAATCCGAGAATATTTACGCGAGTTAGAGCTCGGGAAGAAAGACAGACATATCGAAATTCATAAAAACTTTTCAACTATGTTGGAAAATGTTAAAAAAACAAGATGAAAAATCATGCATCAGGCATAGATTATGAAACACTTTTCACCACTAATAGAATATTTCGAAATAAATTAAAGAAAAACTTGCTAAAAAGGTGCATTTAATGTTACAAATATATAAGGGACGTTCAAAAAGAAACGAGCCGGAGTCTGGAATGTGCAAACCGGTGACAGAATGGTAATATCGTTGCGTCAGTAACAAAGAGGGTTTCCGACAAGAGCGCGGAAGTCCACATGCCCGCCGCTAGAGGGCCACGAGTGCAAGTCACATGACTACAAAGCTAGCAGAAGCATGCATCAGTCGTCCAACGCTCATTCGTGTTGTAAGCAGTGAAATGGAGGCGTCAAAAGAAGAGCAAAGAGGTGTTGTTCGTTTTCTAACAGCGGAAAGAGTATAAGTAAGGGGAACGGACATTCATCGAAGAATGTCACAAGTGTACGGTGAACACTACATGTCCCTTGCAAGGGTCAAGGCGTGGCACAAACGCTTCAGGGAAGGACGGGTTTCCTTAGCCGATGATGCACGGTCTGGAACACCAAAACGCATTAAAGATGACATCGTACAGCTAGTTGATAGACTCGTTACGCCATTTTTGGTCCCCTAAAAAAAGGCTCTGAGGAACAAACAATTCACCTCGGACGACGACGTCAAACAGTACGTGCGGAACTGGTTCACATCGCAGCCCCAGGAATTTTACAAGACAGCCATTCACCGCCTTGTGCCTCAGTGAGACAAGTTCCTCAACAGCAAGGGCCAATACTTCTGAAATACATGTACTAGTTTCTGTTCCTAGGCCTCCGGCTCGTTATCTTTTGAACGTTTCTAATATAAAAAGATGTCACAAATATAAAAGATGTTTTTACATAATAAAATAGTTTTTAAAAACTTAAAAACTTAAAAACTTCCGAAATTTTGCGCTGACCGCTTTCAATTAGACCTTGATCGTCATCAGGGCAGCAGCTGCTCTTAGTGAAGTATTTAACATATATTATAATATTATATATACACTAGGGGGCCTACCCCCCTGGGAGCTACGCTCGCCAACCCCCGCTCAGACTTCGAGGCCTCTAAAAACATGACAGCGTGCTTCGTTTTAAAAATATTGGTAAATCTGTAATTGGGTTGCCATGCTTTTAACGTTTTAATGGGGCATTTTTTTATTATCATGGCCTCATACACAGCTGTTGCGACAGCTGACGACTGTTTTAGGGATTGATAAGTAAAATCAATTACACCTTGAAAACCAGCTTGTATAAAATGGTTAGGTTTAAATTGTGGCTGCATCTCGCACTTTTATAACAACGATCTGTATTCTATTCTTCCTTTGCGTTTAAGGATGAGAAAAATTCCATCTGCTTGTGAATAACATTAAGAACCACGGTATTGAAAAGTACTATGTTATAGACATTTTCAGTAACAGGTTTTGATTTTCTCTGTATTTTAGTGCACCATCATGCATATTTTCATGTTATTTTAAATATGTAAATTATTTATTTTAATTAATATGTATATACGAATTTTCTAATAATTATTTATCATACAAAATTAATTAAATATTTTTGCATGCATGCCTGCATTTATTCGGCATCAATTGATGAGATATTTAAACAAATTTGCTATCCGCGATAATTTTACACCATGTTATGTCACTTGAATATTGTCCATAAGAAAATCGGATACTTTTCCAGTATAGGATCCTTTGCTTTTAGGTTTGTCGTAATTCGAGTTTCAAAAACGAATAGATTCGTTAATATACATATATTTGTTGCCAAAAGTTAGGAAAACAAACCCAATGAACTTTTGGGGATTTTCTATAATAGGAGTCTTGACGCTTTTTTAAAAAGCTTGGCGCAATTCGGGCATCAGAAAGTGAGATTTGGTGCCAAATGACATAAACAGCCATGGAAACAAATTCGACAATTTTTTTTTGTTTATATGCGTATTTTAATTATACGTATATTATTATTGTTTTTTCTATATAAATTACTTCTGATTATATATAAAATAGCATAAATGACATTTTACGCTAAACAAATTGTATAAATATTGAAAAAATGCTTCTGTATACGAAATGACAAAGTAAATAGGTTGACAGAAAGTATGTTGCCAAATTTCCTTTTCCGCCAAGGCTATTTTCTCTGTTTCGTCAAGGCCCCATATACTGGAAAAGCACTGAACTTTTATGCTTGTTTATACATGTATTTATATGTATATATACAATTTATTTATAATTGTCTTTCAATTTACCTCTTTTTGTACATAAAAATAGATAAATGGCTTCTTTATATTAAATAAATTGTATAAACATAAATGACGTATTTACATAAATGACGTCATTTGGACGAATTTATTCAAAATATTTTCAGTTTATAAATTAAATTAAATGCTGACAGACGATTGAATCCTGACGATAGAAATGTGATTTTTTTTCTTCAAATTTTCGCGAAAAACATAATTTAATCACAATCTTGTCTTCATTATCGATTGAAATAAAAGATAAATTCAATTTCAATTTGAAAATGACGAATAAAAATAAATCAATAATCCCTATCGGGATCCTTTTTTATTTTTTTCCCTTTTTTGTCACAAAAAAACTGAGTAATTAGTTGCCATCATTACAGAAATGTCATTAAAATTAGAAAAAAATTAATATCTCGAAAACTAATTCCAATTTCAAAATTCTATTACCAGTTTTGACATCCGCGGATTTTTATAGACAATTGGTATTAATTTCACCATCAAGGGTTAATATTTTATTAAAAATGGCCCTGAAACATAATCAGTCGTTTAATCAGTCGTTTCATAAAATCGTTTCATAAATTCGTTTCATAAAATCGTTTCATAAATTCGTTTCATAAAATCGTTTCACAAATTCGTTTCATTAGGATTTTATATATATAGGGTAGATATATTATAATTATAATATTTTTACTAGCTTTTTTTTTTTTTTTTTTTTTTTTTTTTTTTTTTTTTTTAGGAAACATTTCATTGTGGGTTTTTTTAGAGGACGGTACAATACAGTAGGACAATTTCTGGTTGTAAAAATATCACAGAAACATAAGTATTTGACTGGGTACATAGTGATGCTGAACGATGAAAATTTTTTAATTTCGTAAATGAAAAGGAAATGGGTATAAACAGTGAAGATTAAGTTTCCTTTGAAGAGAAACGCGTTTTCTCAGAGGAAGCATTTCTGGCATTAGAGGTATGCACTTTTCCCCCTATTTTTTTTTTTTAACTTTTTAAAGTTGACATTGAATTTTATACAGTTTTAATTCCGATTTATAAAGGTTGCCCTGCGATTCGTAGAACAGCATAGCGAATTAACTCCCTCTGACGTGATTATAATGAGGCACGGACGTGGCGTGATGTACCAAGCAGCTCGACAGCGAGTCGAGCGAAGAACAAAAGAATTTGATTCAATTAAGAAATGTAATGCAATATTAATAAAAAATATATGCACTTCATTTTGTAATTGCAAAAATAATGTGTAAATATAATAAAAAATGAAAATAAACGTTAAACCCAGCATCGATGCCCGATGTGTCGATATATATATATATATATATATATATATATATATATATATATATATATATATATATATATATATATATATATCCATGTCTCTTATCCGGATTTTTCTCATATCCGGATTACTCCAGTCCACATTAGTTCGGTTATGGAAGAGTTTACAGTATGCCATTTCATCGATGCTGGGTTTAATTTCGTCTCATGTTTGCCACAGGGTTGTGGCTTATAAAGATATTCCATCTTATGCTGCAGATTCATCATTGCCAACATATAAGAGTGAGGGGTGCCTGTTTGGATACCGTCCAGGTAGCTCAGTTGGTAGAGCATTGGCGTGCTATGCCAATGGCCCGTGTTCGATTCCTGACCTGGATACTTTTTCACTCTCTTGATGTTATACTTAAGGTGGTATTAAAAAAAAATATTTCTCCACACTCAACAACTCAAAATTTTCTGACACATTTTCAGACTTACTTTTAAAAGTAAAAACATGAAACTTGGTGGCGTGATTTATGAAGAAATTTATAAGTGACCTGTGTTTTTATTTTTCGTTCAATTAATTAGAAATTGATTTACAAACAATTATTTTCACAGTACAATAATTTTCTTTTGTTTCCAGCGCTATCACTTCGGGAAATTTGGTTCAAAATGTCTACTTTGAAAGCATTTTTTGAAATATATTCTGCCTTTATAAAAAAAAAATCGACCAATACTTACATTAAAAAGTTTCTGAATAAGAGAACCTGACAAACGGATGCCTTTTAGAGCAAAAATTAATTTAAAAATAAGTCACAAAATAAGCAGTTTGGATTTCAGCACACCCTTAACCCCTTCGAGACCGGCGACTTTTACACAAATTTTATTCGAATGGCACCACTTTTTTTAAAAAAGCTACCTTTACTTCAACTATCACAAAAAAAGCTCTAATTAGAGAAAGCAAATATTACTTTTATTTTTTACTGGTGCCTAAAACAAATTCTGTATGCTCTTTTTGAGGGTGCATATATGTACCCATGGTCCCGAATGGGTTAAATAGCAAAGTTAAAGTTCATTCAATTAAAATATAATAAATTATTTTAGTTAGAACTTTTTTGGCATGGCCTTCTCATTCAATTAGGCAGTCACCTGATTTGCTGTCGCTGCTTGCATGCAGTACAGCTGAATATTCGAAGCACATATTCATTCCAACCTGCCTTTCCAATGTACACGTTTTTACACTCGTTTACTTAACTTAACTTGTTTTTTGTATATAAAGATGGAACATTGTAATCGATTTTATCTCACTTCCTGATATGCTAGAATTATAAAAAATATATACACAGGTGGGTTTCCGATGACAATACAACGTTTTTATATTTTTAGAACTTAATTATCAATTAGTACATTAAATGTCTCTTTCTGAGACTTTTCTTTTAAAGGCCTTTTTCGTTAGTCGTTCGCATCAGGTAATAAATCGCCAAATATTATTTATGATTACAACTGTATACAAGTTATTACTCCCTTTTTCCTTCTCCCTATTCTTGATACTATAGAACGTGAAAATCGCATTGTCAAGTTCTTTCTGAAATTGAATGACCACGTGGCTAGCACCTGTTTTTTGTCTTTGATCAAAGCCGTCTAGATCGCAAGTTTTTTTCATCATGTGATTTCTAACAGTTGTTTTTAGAGAACTAATTTAGAGGATATTAGAGGTTATATCATTAGAGGTTACTAGATGGAACACGTCAAAACTTGACGGCAAACAACTTGATAGTACCATAAAAATAAAATTCATAGCTGTTTTAAAAAGTTTGAAATTTTTGAAGAATAATTCGAATAAAATAAGAAAAATCATTCTGTCCACAGCAGGTATCGATCCCACACGATAATCGGAGCGGAGAAGAAACGGGCCTTATACTCCTCGATCACAGTTTTCGCATTTGAGTGTACTCTAAAACTGGTTAAGTTCTAGATTTAAGTTTACGCATGCGCATTGGGCACGATTTTATGTGGATTTGACAAAAAAAAGCCTTTGTTTTTAAGTATATAGATGTCAGCGTTCTCACGTGCGTAGAAATGAGGCAGCAGCGCCATGAGTTTTCCATGACACTCTTTGTTTCTAACTCAATGGCATTTCATTGTATTACAATGGGAATTTCGTTAACCCTTAACTGCAATTAGCGGTCTCAGAGACAAATGCATTTTTTTTTTTACAATTTTTACAGTTTAACTAGTAACTTTTAGATTAATTATACATATTAGTGAAATTTTGTTTCGTTTGAGGCTCTATCGTATCGCTAGAGACTTCTGAATAGGTGAATTTTAATTATAGTAGTCCTGTAAATAAAGTTTAGTAGAGAAACAGTCTCCCACGAATTAATCGAGACTTTTATTCATCTTTTGATTAGGCGGCCTCAAAGATCAGTCACAGTGTCTATGTGACAATTTTTGTCACAGCAGTTAAAAGTTAAATTGACCAGAAAATAAGAAATTCGTCTTATTTTTGATGAATTGTTTTTCGCAACAAATCAGCGATACTTCGACAAGTAACGTCAAGTTTGGCGGCATTTTGGTAATTGCTGATGTGTGTGTGTGTGAGGAGATGTATGTCTATATACAAGCAAATATTCCCCCCTCAAAATATTAACCGAGCATTGCTACCCTCATTGAAAAAATCTTAAAATTTCAATAATAATAATTATTATTATTTTTAAATCACATATACTAAAGATTTTCATTCACCTCCTGTTACTGCAAATGCTGCTCGTAAATATATACCTTTAAATTTTGTTTTACCTTTTGTTGAGTAGGTATGCAAGTCAAATGTGCAGATATGAGAACGGAAAGTAGATGTTAAAATAATTTTAGAATTGTAAAATTCACAATTGTCTGTTCTAAGATAATCTGTTCTAAGGTAAATGAACAAATATTCCAAAATAAGTGATCGTAGAACTACGAAATTCACAATTGTTTGTTCTAAGGTAAATGAAAAACTATTCTAAAATAAATGATCGTATGTTACGGAATTCACAATTGTTCTTAGGTTCTAAGATAATCTATTCTAAGGTAAATGAACAAATTGTCTAAAATAAGTGATCGTATAATTACGAAATTCCCAATTGTCTGTTCTAAGGAAATCTATTCTAAGGTGAATGAACAAATATTCTAAAATAAGTAATCGTAGAACTACGAAATTCACAATTGTCTGTTCTAAGGTAAATGAAAATATTCTAAAATAAATTATCGTATTATTAAGAAATTCACAATTGTCTGTTCAAAGGTAATCTATTCTAAGGTGAATGAACAAATATTCTAAAATAAGTGATCGTAGAACTACGAAATTCATAATTCGAAATTTGTTTGTTCTAAGGTAAATGAAAAACTATTCTAAAATAAATGGTCGTATAATTAAGAAATTCACAATTGTCTGTTCTAAGATAATCTATTCTCAGGTGAATTAATAACTATTCTAAAATAAATGATCGTATAATTACGAAGTTCACAATTGTATGTTCTAAGGTAATCTATTCTAAGGTAAATCTAAATGAACAAATATTTTAAAATAAATTATCATAGAATTACGAAATTCGTAATTGTCTGTTCTGAGGAAATCTATTCTAAGGCAAATGAACTAATATTTTAAGATAAATGATCTAATATTCTAAAATAAATTATCGTATAATTAGGAAATTCACAATTGTCTATTCTAGGTAATCTATTCTAAGGTGAATGAACAACTATTCTAAAATAAATGATAGGAGAATTTCGAAATTCACAATTGTCAGTTCCAAGATAATCTATTCTAAGGTAAATAAACAACTATTCTAAGATAAATGTATAATTACGAAGTTCACAACTGTTTGTTCTAAAGTAAATGAACAAATATTTTAAAACAAGTGATCGTATAATTAGGAAATCACAATTGTCTGTTCTAAGGTAACTTATTCTTAGATAAATAAACCACTATTCTAAAATAAGTCATCGTATAATTACGAAATTCACAATTGTCTGTTCTGAGGTTATCTTTTTTAAGGTAAATTAACAACTATTCAAAAATAAATGATCGTATAAAGTTCCTTATTGCATAATCTAAGGTAATCATTATTTACCTATTTTGGGGTAAATGGACTAAAATAAATGATCGCAGAAATACCAAATTCATAATAGTCCATTCAAAGGTAAATCAGAAAAAATATTAATTTCGTAATTCTACGATCATTTTAACAGCTATTGAGCGTGCCCAATATCTGCACATTTGACTGCATACACACTCAACGAAAGGTAAAACAACATTTACAGGCATCATCAGCAGAGTCGAACGAAATTTTTTAGTTAGAATATGGGATTCAGAACAATAACTGATAATTGAAAATTTAGGATTTTTAGACTAGGGTGGCTTTGCTCGTTTAAGAGGAGACATCAGTTTGAACATCGAATAAGTATAAAAATAAAACTAGTTTTTTTTTAATACACTATATATATATTTTTAATACACTATACACTATATATATTTTTAATACACAATATACTTATAAACATTCAATGTTTATCTTGAAAATCCCACCTAATTTCATGACTACAATTCATGATTTTTCAAAAAAAAAAAAAATGCTTAATTTTACGTAGGCACTGAACCCTATTATGGAAAATTTACTGATTTTTTATGCTTGGTAGAAAGCGATTTATTTTTTAAAAATTATAATGTTTTGGATTTATTTTTAAAAAATTATAATTTTTTAAATTTATTTTTAAAAAATTATAATTTTTGATTTTTTTTTTAAGAGAAGGAAACAGGAAAGGAAAAAAAACATTTAAATTATCTTTTTAGGATTTGTAAATGGATTTCTCAACGTATGATCATAATAACTATTAAATGATAAAAGCGTATTTTTTACGGAAACTATTACACTCTTTATTTTTTTTTTAAATATTTTTTCAACTTTAAAATATTACGTTGTAGCAGCTTCCAAGCCAGTTGGAATTTTTCGGAGAACGTGGTTTGGAGCATCATTAAATTCATTGTCATTGTAACTCATTAGAATTGTAACCATAAAGAATATTGGTCAATTTACTGAAAAATGTCTTGCAAAATGGTTACGATTGTATATGAGTTAAAACAACAATGGATTTAAAGATGCGCCAAACTATTATTGAAAAGCTAATATTGAAAACTAATATTGAAAATTTCACATTTGATTTTTTTTTTAAATCTGTTAACAAAATAATTTTATTTTTGCAATACAACGTCCAGAACCAATTTATTCCATTCTTAATCCCTTTCAATAATCAATTTAGGAATTTAAATAAGAAATTAAGAATTTAAAATAATAATCAAATTGCGCAAAATATAAAGCTGTGTAACCTACGGGACAGTAATGTCAAAATTGTGTAATCTACAGATCAGCAGTGATCGAAATTGTGTAACCTACAGAACAGCTAATGTTCAAAATTTGTAACCCAGAGATCTCCTGATTAAATGCTTTAATTATTAATTTTCCAGAACACTTCCTATCTTTTACTATTTGTACATTACATTCTAGGTTTATATGCTACACAGTAAAAAAAATGTCGTGTTAAATATGAAAAATTTTAAAATTGATAATATTTAACGTTTAGAGTACCCGTATTTTGAGAATATATACGATATGAAAGAGAGCTTTATTACAAAAAAATAAATAAATAAATAAAAAGAAGTTGGAAATTGTACGTCAAACGTGACAAATGAGGTGCGTTCATACTATAGCTAGTTTTATAAATATGCAGATCTCGGTGCAATAGCTGTTGCAGTCTTATGTAAAAATGCATGAATAAAAAATTTATTTTATGTGCAGATTTTCATATTATAGATATTCATTTTATTTGATGCAATGAAGCTTTAATACACTTTTACAAACAATTAATTACAATTCTGTTACATTAAAATTATACTATGCGCAAATATCCAATACAAGACAATGTAAAAAAATCTTTGTTATTATTTCACTGAAAAAATTAATTATACCGTCTGTTATTATGATAGATTTATTTCCACGTGAAAAATGAAAATGAAATAAAAACTTTCGCCCATTGAAAAAAAGATTAATATGGAATAAAAATGATTGACGTCATAGTAGTAATAAAACGGAAAGATTTCTCAATAATACAAGGAGTATGAGTATGTGTATGTACACAAAGCAGATTGATATCACGTCATTAGAGAATTAAAAAGAAAATCTGACATCATATCGGAAGTTTAACGGATTTTTCAAATGTTTCAGAATAATACAAAGCGAGTATCAATATGAGTAATAGAGAATAGTAAATATATGAGTTTGAGGAACGTATTGAATCATGATAAAAACCCGATTTGGAAATATTCGCATATTTTAACATTTTGAAGGTGTACAATATGTTTAAATTTGAAATTATTTTTTTATATCGCATTTAAGTCCGCGTGACAGATATTATTATGGCAGAATATAATAGCCGGCTTCGCTCGATATCGAGCTGGTTTTGATACTCGAAAAAACGATAAAATAGACCGGTAAATTTTTACTTTATAAAAAACAAAAAACATGAGGTTTTTTTTTTTTTTTTTTTTTTTTTTTTTTTTTTTTTTTTTTTGCTTGCTAAATGAAATTTATTTGGATTTATTAAAGAAAGGATAAAGTGTTTTGAAAGGAATATTAAACGAAACCCTTTAAGCGATCTTCGATCACACTTACCCACTTGTTTTAAAATATTTTTCAGTTCCAAAGTGATATTTTTGAGCTAGCCAAAATTAGTCATCCAAAAATGCATGTCATCTGCGTATGTAATTTAGATTTTTTTTTTCTTTCTTATATCTTAAAAAGTTTAATATAGCTTTACTATTTTTTATTTACTTTTTATTTATTATTACACTTGTTTATTTAACTCAACTTGGTATTTGTTACACTCTTTTATTTAATTTAACTTGGCTTTTGTTTACACTCTTTTATTTAACTCAACTTGGTATTTGTTACATTTTATTTACTTCAGCTTAGCTTTTGTTACACTCTTTTATTTAACTCAACTTGGTTTTGTATGTAAAGATGGAATTTTATAACCAATTTTTCACCCATTTCTTGATATGGTAGAAATATAAAATTATGTGCACAAGTGTGTTTCCAAAGAAAATACAACTGTTTAGTATTTTTAATATTTAATTATTAATTAATTAATTAATTTTAAGGCATTTTCTGTTAGCTCGTCACAAGTGATAAATCGTCAAATATTATTTAGGGTTTCAACTGTTTTACGAGTTGCAAAATCAATGGAGTTAATGATGCGCCAAACGACGCTCGCCAAAGTATGCCAACCTGCTATGAAATTTCAATAACAAAATATTTTAAACACAAAAAAGGAGAAAATATAAAGGAAAAATAATGAATATAATATGTTTAAAAAATATACTCTTTTATCATTTAATAGTTTAATATTAATTAAACTGTGACTATACGTTGAGAAAAAAATAGAAATCCTGAATAGATAGTTTAAATATGTTGATTTTTTTTTCTTTCCTGTTGCCATATCTTAAAAAAAGTAACAGAGCAAAAATTATAATTCCTTTAATAAATTTACTAGTCCGCGCTTTTTATTCATCGTAAATCAAATTTCCAAATTTTCTCGAATCAGGCCCATGCCAAGTTAACTTAATGCAAGGGAAATTTTTTGAAACTATATAAATTGTAGTTATTGAAGAAAGACGTGATTTTTTGGATAAACATTATATGCTTATAAAAAAGTGTTTTTTTTTTTTTTTTAACTTTATTATCTAAATTTTATTTTGATGTTGTTTTTATTTTATTTGGTTCACAATGACGTTTAAAGGCTTAATTAAAAATCAATAACAATTTTGATGAAACAACTCAACTCACCACTTTTCCCATTCTCAATTTACGCCTCGAATGAATCCTTAATACAATGTGATGTTTCTTCCATGAAGTTTCGACGCAGTTCGACCCTCAAATATTATATATATAGTTGTTCATACTATAAGGCACCTCCCCCCTATCTTTCGTTCGCATGTTCATACATATTTAAGAATTGTTTAGGATTATGTTGACCTGCTTCGACCGTGTTTTATGACATTTCCTCTCATAAAAAAGCAGATCTGTCTCCTGCTAGGCATTGTCTTACAGTCGTGCTAAACGACCTTGATGCCACCTCTGTTTGAGAAACTTTCGATTATTGCCATCGAAAATTCAGAAGCTGTGTTACACAAGGTTATCAATTTATCTCTGAAGATGAGAAGTGGAATAATTTGACACTTCCCTTGAAGCTACTGATACTGAGTTGAGAGTTTTTTTGCTGAATTGATATTACAGAATTATACTGTCTCGTTCGTAGAATTTTACTTCTTGGGAGACATACGGTGTGTGATATATTATTGGTATGTAATGCAATATTGGATCTTTTATAACAGTTTTCAACTAAGTGTTTAACGGAAAAGATGACATCTTGACAATGCCAGCAAAACAGATTCAGTATGATGTTTATAAGCATGTAATTTATTTATAAAGAAACTAAGTAGAATTACCCGGTTTTGCCCGCGTTAACCATTGTGGTTAATAAAAACAATGTACACGTGTTATACATTTTTAGGGTTCCGGTACTTAAAAAGTAAAAAGTCCTTCCGCCCTGTACCGGGCGGAAAAAGTATCTTCCATATTCCGAGTTTTTTTTTTTTTTTTTTTTTTTTTTTTTTTTTTTTTTTTAATTTAATTCATTTTACTCAAACAAATGAAACTAAAATGCTTGGAACTCGATTTGATTATAGAAGATTCAATCCCGGTTTTCGTTAATACTGTATTTGAATGCGAATTTCAGCATGAGAGTTACAGCATAACAAAAATCAGATTGTTTCAAAATATCAGCCAACCTAGAATTTCAAACAGCTACAGCTCAGTCATTTTGTACGATAAAGCCAAAACAAAAAATGCTTCGGAATCCTTGTATCACGATCTAACACTTAACGGAAACAACTTTTCAATTTATAATTTTTTATACATCTTTTTTTTTTTTTTTTTTTTTTTTTTTTTTTTTTTTTTTTTTTTAATTTAAAATTTTAACTGGCCACTATTTGAAACAAGATGGCACATGAAGCTGGCCACCGAACTCGGTCGAGACCTTGGTATGTCCTCTACACATTATCAGTCACATTCATATCGATTCATAAATACAAGAGTTACAGCATAACAAAAATTAGATTGTTTCAAAATGTCAGCCATCCTAGAATTTCAAACAGCCATATCTCAGCCATTTTTTAAGATAAAGTCAAAACGAAAAATGTTCTGGAATCCTTGTATCACGATCTAACACTTAAAGAAAACAATTTTTTTCAATTTATAATTTTTTGTACATTTTTTTAACCCTTAACCTTCTATTAACCCTGTCTTTTTTAACCTGTTTTGTACTTATTTTCCCCCCTCCCCCCATATTATAATCACGTGACATGCTAGCTGACTCATAGAACTAGGATTATTGTTCAACTATTGTTAACTCAATATTGTTCCTAGTTCTATGAGCTGATTAGAGTGCAAAGAATTTTGTTTTCTGCGTATGAGATTAAAAAGGCCTTTTAAACTTGGTTCTTCGGTTAAAAGTAGTAGGAGAAAAGCGCCGCGAAACAGTAGGGGTGGGGGAGAGAAAGTATGCTATAAATATTTGTGCTCGTTTCTTAGGTCAATTTTGTACCCTCCCCCCTCCCCCCGCCAAAAAAAAAAAAAAAAAAAAAAAAAGAAAGAAAAAAAACGCCAGATGAAATAACTTGGTCATCAGATAAAAAAAAAAACTTGGTTGCCAGTGGCGACCGCATTTGTCAAGCCCTGTATATATAAATAGATAGATATATAGACAGTAATTTTACGCAAGATTTTTTCTCGCTTAAAACAAATGTATTTTAGTACATGTATAACACAAACAACATTTACTACATACATAATGTTATTCAGTTATTCAGTGTGATACAATTTAATTTTTATATACTTCTGTCTAAATATCTATGAACGATAAATGGTATGCACACTATATATTTTACAGTAAACATCTGATATTCTCACATTAGTGATATATATTAATTTCAATATGTTGGAAATAATGCAACATCATTAAAATGCATTGTAAACGATTTTCCACATAGACTATAATGTACGAAATTTTTTGAGTGATCCTGTAAATAAACTAATAAATGCTACACACTTCATTTTCAATACCGAGCATTGCACAGTCGTAGTCCCCAATAACGCATGCCAATTAAAAATAAATCTAACTATGTTCACGCGAGCTCGAGCACGGCCAGACAGACAGACAGACAAACCGAATTCATAAACACTTTTCAACTATGTTAACCCTTTCAGGGGCAAGCAATTGTGTTCTTGTAACGTTGAATTCCCACCGGAATTTACAAAAGAATTTAGTTTAAAATAAGGAAAAGCAATTTTTCAACTTTTTCCCTTCAAAGTTAAAAAAGTAAAATTTAATTAAAAGTTTCTGGTTCGAATCGGATTAAAATTAGGTGGTATATAATACATACCACCGCCCCTCAAGGGGTTAAAAAGTGTTAATGGAAAGGACAAAATAAGCTATATGCATTTATAAATAACCATCCACGAATTAAAATAATTTAAAAAAAATCTGGACTCAATTTGAACTAAAAATATAGTCAGTTTTTGGTGTTTTTTATATTAAATATTCTTCTATTGCGTTTAAAAAATATCTTCTAAAACTATAAAATAAAGTGTTTTCGAATAAAAACTCTTCAACAGAATAAAACAAATAACTAAAAGAAAATATTTCCAAGGGCATTTTTTCTTATTTTCCATTTATTGTTTAGAGCAGACAATTGGCTTCACAACATTCGAATACATTTTCTATATTCTTTATGGTCAGCAAAAAATGTTAACATTTATTTCATTGTTTAAAAAAATGATTGCTTGCAAACGTTTACAATTCTTTACTAGCGTGTTCCTGCTTTTATTAACATTTTATTACTATGTCCAATGATCCTTCTGAGTTGAGTTAAGTTGCCATCAGAAGAACGAAAAGGTGGGTGTGCTAAGAAGTTACTGCTAAAGCAGTCAATAACAAGAAAGAAAAATCACGTGTCAAGCATAGATTTTGAAACACTTCCCCCCACATTCAGAATACTCGTAACAAAACTTCACCGTTTAATAAGGAGAAACAAGATTTCTGAGTAAACAATTTGGAAAACGCATTAAACATTTGAAGGGCAGACAATTGGCTTTATAACATTCAAATACATTTTCTACATTCATTATGATCAGTAGAAAATGTTACTAATGTGTATAATTTACGCATGTGTGAATCATAGATTATAAAACACTTTCCAACACGTTCAGAATACTTGTAACAAAACTTCACCGTTTGATAAGGAGAAACAAGATGTCTAAGTAAACAATTTGGAAAACGCATAAAATATTTGAAGAGCAAATTATTGGCTTTATAACAATCAAATACATTTTCTATATTCATTATGGTCAGTAGAAATGTTAATAATGTGCATAATTAAATGCATGTGTGAAGCATAGATTATAAAACACATTCCAACACCTTCAGAATACTTGTAACAAAACTTCACCGTTTGATAAGGGAAAAAAAGATATCTAAATAAACAATTTGGAAAACGCATAAAATATTTGAAGAGCAAATTATTGGCTTTATAACAATCAAATACATTTTCTATATTCATTATGGTCAGTAGAAATGTTAATAATGTGCATAATTAAATGCATGTGTGAAGCATAGATTATAAAACACATTCCAACACCTTCAGAATACTTTAACAAAACTTAACCGTTTGATAAGGAGAAACAAGATGTTTAAATAAACAATTTGGAAAACGCATAAAATATTTGAAGAGCAGACAATTGGCTTTTTAACAGTCAAATACATTTTCTATATTCATTATCGTCACTACAAAATGTTAATAATGTTAATAATGTGCATAATTTTTATGCATGTGTGAAACATAGATCATAAGACACTTTCCAACACATTCAGAATACTTGTAAAAAAAACTTCACCGTTTGATAAGCAGAAACAAGATGTCTAAGTAAACAATTTGGAAAACGCATAAAATATTTGAAGAGCAAACAATTGACTTTATAACATTCAAATACATTTTCTATATTCCTTATGGTCAGTAGAAAATGTTAATAATGTGCATAATCTATGCATGTGTGAAGCATAGATTATAAAACACTTTCCAACGCATTCAGAATACTTGTAACTAAACTCCACCGTTTGATAAGGAGAAACAAGATTATTCATTATGGTCAGTAGAAAATGTTAATAATGTGCATAATTTATGCATGTGTGAAGCATTGATTATAAAACACTTTCTAAAACATTCAGAATACTTGTAACAAAACTTCACCGTTCGATAAGGAGAAACAAGATGTCTAAGTAAACAATTTGGAAAACGCATAAAATATTTCAAGAGCAGACAATTGGCTTTATAACATTTAAATACATTGTCTATATTCATTATGGTCAGTAGAAAATGCTAATGATGTGCATAATTTATGCATGTATGAAGAACAGATTATAAAACACTTTCCAACACATTCAGAATACTTGTAACAAAACTTCACCGTTCGATAAGGAGATACAAGATGTCTAAGTAAAAAATTTGGAAAACGCATAAAATATTTCAAGAGCAGACAATTGGCTTTATAACATTCGAATACATTGCCTATATTCAGCAGTAGAAAATGTCAACATTTATTTCATTGCTTAAAAAATGCTTGCAAACGTTTACAATTCTTCACTAACATGTTCCTACTTTTACTAACATTTTATTACCATGTCGAATGGTCCTTCTGAGTTTAGTTTAGCTGCAGTCAGAAGGACAAACGATGCATGTACTAAGAAGTTACTGCCAAAGCAAGTGAATCTGAAGAAAGAAAAAATCGAGCATGTGTCAAGCATAGATTATGAAACACTTTCCTACACATTCAGAATACTTGTAACAAAACTTCACTGTTTAATAAGGAGAAAGATGATATCTAAGTAAACAATTTGGAAAATGCATAAGACATTCGAAAACATAATTTCAGCAGTATTTAAGCTACCAGAACCACACATAGCACCAAGCTGAGAGGGCCGGAGTTCAAGAAGTAATGCACGAAAAAGAATAACCCGAACATTATTTAAATTCAATGGTCAAGCTCTGAAATAATTGTAATGATTTTTTTTTTTTTAGTAGTGTGGCGACTAGAGAACATTTTAATTTCTGTTGGTCATAACGGCCACATTTCCCTAAAAAACTCCACTATAAATGATCAACTAAGAGAGTTGCTCCTCAATAGCCCGAATTTTGTCTAACGCAAAAAAATAATATAATAGCAAATTGGCGTTCGCATCGTATTCAGCAATGCGGAAGGATTTTCCAGGTGAAGGTCCATATTACTTTAAAATACAAGGTAAAAAAATGCTTCTTGGTGTTGTTAGTGAGCAATCTAAAAACTTTTATTTAAATAAAAAGTATATTAAATTTTTCAATACGAAAAGAAAAATTGTTTTCACCCAATGAAGTCAACACACGAGATTCGTTTCGTTCTTCTATGAACGAAAAAAAGTTAAACCACGGAGGAAATCATTCACAAAGCAAGTCCCTCAGCGATGAATTTTGCAGACGACATCTGGTTTCGAAATGACCGTATAGACGTAGGCGAAGTCCAGCTAGTATTTTAATAATTATTGATACTTGATTTTTATTTGAAAACTTTCTATTGGCACACCTTCCTAGCTTTTGAAGTGCTACTCTACACTCTGAGCGTAGTTTAACCGCTGTCAGAAGGACATAAAAACGAAATATCATGCACCAGGCATGGATTATGAAATATTTTCCAACAATAAAACAGAATGTTATTAAAAAATTAATTTTTTTTTAATAAAATGAAATGAGATATCTAAATAAGTAACTTCAAACAAAACACATAACTCAGTAAAAATCCATTTTCAACAACTGCTGACTATATCCGGTAATGTACTGGAATTCTTTTGTGCAGCCGTGTAAATAATCTACAGAATTTATACGCACCAAGTAATATGCAACAAATTAGTTAAATTTAAAAACGCATACCACAATTTAAAACTCACTTACAGCAATTGTTGCTCATAAACAATATTGTAACTCAATTCTTTTATGTGTCCCTGTAAATGAACAATGAATGATATTCCCACAATATTCTACAGTAACCATGTTGTAGTGAATTTCAATGATTTCATTATGTTTGTAGTATCATAACATCATTAAAATACACCATAAACGATTTTCAACCATAAATCATAATGTAATGGAATTCTTTTGTGCGTCCTTGTAAAGGAACTATAAATGCTACTTATCCTATTCTCCTAAGAAAGCATGTATTGTACCTTAGTGATGCATAACAATCTCATTATGCTTGAAATATCTTAACGCCAATAAAATACACCTCAAACGATTTTTCCCCATTAACCATAATACAACGGAGTACTTTCGTGCATTCCTGTAAACGAACTATAAATGCTATACACTTCATTTTCAATACCGAACATTCTTTAGTAAGCCTCATTAACATACAAAAATTTCATGGTAATCAGAGTATATTTACGAGAGTAATTTATGGTAAAACCAGGGACCAGAGTGGCGCCCATCAGGCACGTCAACTGGCGCACCCAAGTCCTGAGAGACTTATAACGCGCACGACCAGAAGAGGCCTCCCGTTTACGCTGTGACAGGTAGGAGCACCGCCACCTGCGCATTACTCCTATTGAACCCAAGTGAATGACGACACAGGCCGTTGCGATTTGTGGTGATTCTCATCCTCTTGAGAAACCATCACGTTACACTTGGGGACGAGCCGGGGGTCCCACGACAGCTTCGGACAAAAGGCAGCCAGGTCGTTGGCCTTGAGTCGGGTTTTCCCGACCCGCACTTGCTCTACCAAAACTCGAGGGACGTGAAAACCTACAGAGGTATAGTCACAGTTCCCTCTTGTAATGGATAAGAGTAATATTGTAAGTAGCATGAACAGACAGACAGACAGACAAACCGTATTCATAAACGCTTTTCAACTATGTTGGGAAAATGTAAAAAAATGGGTGGCGCAAATCCTTTTTACCGAAAGTAGTCAATAAAAGCTAAGCAATGGAACCATTGGGACATTTTTCTTAAAAATAAATAATAGCCTAACATTGTCTAAGGTAGTTGTGAGTTCATATTCACAGTATATTACAGAGAACTGAACGATTTATGCATTTTTTTTCTATTTCTAGATTATATTTACGACCATACCGATATTAAAACCAAATATCGCAATTGTTACTCGAATGCTTTGCTTTTATTAATTTTAGCTTTTATCATTATTTCGAAAGCTAAAATTCATTCAAATGTCAAATCAGTGTACTTAAATAATTTTATCTTGTTTATTTCTAATATAAATTTTGTTTTATAGTTCCAGGCATTTTGCTCTCTTTTTATTATCTTCTATAAACGCAAGTAAAAAGCATTGGAATGGAGAAAATTTTCGACTCGTTACGCGTTTTGGTATGTCTTAAAAAAACGATTTGGTGTATTTTGGAAAAATGTCTGTCTGTCCGTACACTGTAAAAAATCTGCGTAATGTTCCTGACGTTTACTGTGTAACATTCCTGGGTTTTCTCGGATTATTTCTGCTGATCCGAGAATACCGAGAAATCTGGTGTAACATTTTCCACAATGTTGTGTAACTTTTCGGAATACTTGAGAAAGTGGAATTTACTGATCAACTGTGAAACGTTCCATATGTTTTGCGTGTAACATTCCTTAGTTTTGTCAGGTATATTTTGAACTTTTGTGTGTCTTTTCGGAATTATTGTAAAAGAGAAATTATCGGTGATCTGTGTACACTGTAAAAAAAATCCGTGAAAATACAAGAGATTTTCCGTAAAATTTTACAGAGAAGTTTCATTTTTTCAAAACTTCAGTACAATTTCCGTAAATGACATTAGTTCCGTTAAAGAGATTTCAAATCCGTAAATATTCAGAAAAATTTCCGTAAACTTAATGGATTATTTCCGTATTTCTTTCAAAACAGTACAATGTCCGTATTTCTTCAAAAAACAGTGCAATTTCCGTAAATGAGGTTTAAAAGTTGCGTACAAAAACCGCCTTCTTTGAAATGCGAATTAAGATTGTTGTATTTACTAGAGCTCTTCTAGGATACAGGCCTTGCCCGGCTCGACTCCTTGACCCATTCTAAACGAGGCCAAATGAATTTTTTGTGAAAAGAATAGTAGTGTTTATATTTTTTAATGAAATATTTAACAATTTATTTTGTTTTTATAACTTACAGAAAAATATTTTTTTTAATCTACATTTTTTTTTCTTGAAAGTGCTTTAAAATTATGAGTTTTTTTTACTAATTTTTTAAAAAATATTTAAACTTTTTTTAACGTGAGACAATATTGGGTTTTTTAAAGGTGTCATAACATAATATCTCTGTAAATTATCGCTATGCAAATTTGTATTAAACTAAACTGATTTGGCTTATAAATTTATGAATTACACTAAAATTTATTATTTTATAAATTATAATTTTACAAAGTTTATAATGTTTTCCTTAAATTTATAAAATTAGTTAATATTTTTTCTTTACTTTTATAAAAAGTTTATAATTTTATAAAGTTTTTAATTTATTTCGGTAGTTTATATTTTTATAAATTAATTTAAATTAAATTAATAAGTCCAGATTTAATCTTACCTATCCCAAGGTCATTAATTTCAAAATTTTCTCTAAAAATCTATTTTTTTGTTAATATTTTAAATATTTAGTTTAACAGAACCGTAAGCAAAAGCTCTCAGCATAGCTGAAATATAATAATTTAATTTATTATAAAATTGTTTATTTACATAAGTTTTTTAAAATAAAAGATTCAAAAAATTATTTTAATAGCATGTAACAACATGTCTGCTTAAGATAATTGTTGTTTTTATTGGAATTTGATAAATAGATAATCAGGCAAATAATTTAAAGAAAGTAATATGTTCGAAAAAAGAAAATATTGGTACTATTGCAAAAAGAAGCAATCATTACTCTTAATACAATGTTTTACGCGTATAATACATAAAAAATTAAAATTTATCTGTTATAAGGCATCAAATAATACAGCAAAATATTGAACATTATGAAAAGAAAATATCAAAAACATTGGAACTCTGAAAAAATTCATCTACCGATGAAACCTCAAGTTTTTGCATCATACAAAGCGACTAAAATAAGTAACAACAACTGAAAAAGTGGCGTGACCCGTCATAGCGCAGTGGTCTTGACTGTTAATTTGGTAAACGGAAGATTCCGCGTTCGATTCCGCTCGTGGCAAGGTTTGGTTATTTACTCACTCATGAAAAGAAAAAAAGCAGAAATGTGTCTCTCCCTTGGACATAAAAATTTCAAAAAAAAATCGGAAGATATCTGTTATAAAACGGAAATTTAAAAAAGATAAATTACAGAATATTTCATGGATTTTTTTTTTCGTTAAGATCCGTTTTCTTCAGGAATTTTTTTTTTCAGTGTAAAGTTCCATATGTTTTATGTGTAACTGACTTGTGTAACTTTCCTGGCATTTCTTTGATGAAATTCCTGGGAAAACCTGTGGCAGAATAGCTGCCACAGGTTTTCTCAGGAATTTTACAAAAAAATTTTTACAGTGTATGTATGTGATACAAATTTTTCGGGCGCTCTATCTCAAGAACTAATGTACGGAATTTATTTAAACTGCACATTTAGTTAAACTTTGACAACGATTGGCGCTGATTAGTTCTTGGTCTATATCGCCCAACAGATAGCGCTGCTATACTGTGTTTTCACGAGTTCTGTGACAGCTACATCCTTGCATTTATTTCATATAATTTCATCAAACTTTACATTCAATTAGTTCTTGACATAAGTTGGAGCTGATCTTGTATAATTACCCCCAACAGGTGGTGGTAATGGTGGTGGTTGTGGTGGTACTGTGCTGTATTTCTCGCGACTTCTGTAATAACTATACTCGGCATCTATGGAATGGAAATTCACAAACCTTCACATTCAGTTAGACCATCACATAATGTTGATGTTGATATAGGTTTTGATGTATATCGCCCATCAGGTGGTGCTATTGTGTTGCGTTTTTAACGATTTCCATGACAACTATATCTCGACATGTATGGGAAGGAATTTACTAAATTTAATATGTAAAATACCTGTGAAAAGCTAAAGTTATTCGATATTGGCTTTAATCATTAAACTGGAGGTGCTGTTGCAGTAACGTGCTTTTTGCGACGTTACATTATAGCTGTATCTCAGTTTCTGTTAAGTAGAAATGTACAAAATTATATGCTTGAGGTTAATAATTAATATATATATACTCCCATTCTTTTGTTCGGCCTAGTATATAATCTATACATTTGTATATATATAGTATGATACAATTTAGTTTAGTCAGAAAACACATAACACAGTTAAATTCACATTCAGCCGTTGTTTATACCAATAGACGAAAAAAAATATTTGAATTATTTTGTACAGCCCTGTATATTACCTTAAGATTTTCATATATGCCAACACATTCAGCTAAAATTTAATTCCGGCAAAAACATGTTGTAAACTACTGAAATCACACAGCAGCGGCCATGAATCCATTTCTTTGAGTGGCCCTGTATATGATTTCATTTATATTCAACAAATATCTCTTAGTAGACTAAATATATTTCACGTTCAAAAGGCATTTAAAAAAAAACTCATTTAAAAAAAACTTTTAAATAATTTACGCTGATACACCAGTAATGCTTAAGAATTCTTCCGTGTAGAATCTGTATATGATGTATAGCATTTATACATACCACATAGTATGAAAAATTTAGTTAAACGTATACTTAAAGGAAAGCTCCCTTCCAGCAATAATCGCTTATAGACAATACTTCGGATACAGTACTGTATGCGAAATATTTTGTGTGTCCCTGTAAATGAACGATAAAAACTATGCACATACAATAGGTATCTTGTAGTAAACCTCAGTAATGTATATATCAATTTCATTATCTTTGAAAGTGTACCGTAATTGAAAATGGCTGCAAACACTGTTTTTCGCCGTAGACCATGTAACTGAATACTTTTGTGTGACCCTGTAAATGAATGATAAATGCTTTACACTTCATATTCAACGGAAAGCATGCTTTAGTGCACCTCACAAATTGATATCAATTTCATTATGTATGTAATAGTGTAACATGATTAAAATACACCACAAACGATTTTCCTCCACAGAATATAATAACTATAATAACTATATATAAGAATATAATAAATATAGAACATAATATAACGGAATTTTTTTTAGTTTCCCTGTAAACTAATTATAAGTGCTACACCTACCATATTCAATAGTAAGCATCTTGTAGTGCATTTCAGTGATGTATATCAATTTGAAATAGTGTAACATCAATCAAGTATCAATATTTGAAATAGTGTAACATCATTAAAATATACTGCAAAGGAATCTCCCCATAGACCATAATATAACGGCATTCTTTTGAATGCTCCTGTAAAGAAAGTGTAAGTGCTACATACTTCATTTCAATACTGAACATATTTTTACATGTTCATACATTACATATATCAATAACATATATCAATTGCATGGTAATCCGAGTATATTTACGTGAGTTAGAGCACGGACAGACAAACCGAATTCATAAACATTTTTCAACTATTTTGGAAAGTGTTAAAAATAAAAAATGGCTTCTTAATCACAAAATCTGTAATATCGGTAGAGAATAATACAGCGTGTTTTTTTTTTTAGTATTTTCCAACATAGTTGAAAAGTGTTTATGGATTCGGTTTGTCTGTCCAAGCTCTAACTTTCGTAAATATGGTCGGATTGCTTTGTAATTGATAGATGTTATTGAGATTTAATATGGCACGTTCGGTATTCAAAATGAAGTATGTAGCATGTATGATTCGTTTACAGGGACACTCCAAAGTATTTTGTTACATTATGATCTATGAGAGAAAATCGCTTGCAATGTATTTTAATGATGTTACAGTATTTCAAATATATTGAAATTGATATATATCACAAGGTGCACTACAAGGTGCTTACTGTTGAATATAGTGCGCTTAGAGCATTTATCATTCCTATACAGGGGCACACAAAAGTGTTCAGTTACAGTACTATCGATGAGCGATAATTGCTGGAACTGCGTTTTTAAATATATATGTTTTTTTGTATATTACTTGATGTGTATAAATTATACAGATCGCTGTTGTACAGGGTGTACAAAAGTATTCGAAAATATTTCCGGTTTTTGTTGGAAAATGAGAACTTTCAACTGTGTTAAGCGTTTCCTAACTGAACTAAACTTTATCATGTATACAAATCTTTCCTCATATACAGAGATTCACAAAATAATTCGAATTATTTTCAGATTATGAATAGTAACTGCCGAAATTGAGTTTTCAAATGTGTTATGCTTTTCCAAATTGTTTACTTAGATATCATCTTTCACCTTATTAAAAAGGAAGTTTTGTTACAGTATACTAACTGTGTTGGAAAGTGTTTAATAATCTATGCTTGGCGCATGATTTTCCTTTCTGGTTTTACTGCATCCGGAGGTTTTCTGAATTAACTCATATCGCAATAATAAGAAATAATTTATTCACTGCGTTGGTTATAAACTTTTGAAATCATCTGTCGTGAAAAATCGTTCCGGGATCTTTAGCGCGTCTTCTACGTGAATGAATGGTCACATTACTCTTGTGGAGATTTTCCAACAAGCATAACAGTTCTTCTTTCTTAAGAAGAGAGGAGAAAAGTAAAAGAACATGCGCATTTCTTTTTCTTTTCTTTTCTTTTTTTGCAAAATGTAAATCATAGATATACAAGTAAAGAGATATTCACTAAAATGCACATGAGGAGATATCATTTACAGAGCAATAACTCTTTCAAGAAAATAAATAAATAAAAGAAAACTGCCCAGTTAAACTGACGGCATTGAGCTCACAGGCTATTCACACTAACTGTAAATTATATTCTTATTTCAAAGAATTTGAAATAAGCCCTCAAAAAATGAAGAAATCGACAATATATTAAGAGGGGGGAACCATCCCCCGTTTCTCCTTCTTATACTTAACCAAAGAACCCCCAAAACTAATCAGAGAAGCGCCTTATCACAATGAACATATATATAAAATTTGAAGAAAATCGGATAATTCTGCTTAAAAAACCCATTTATCTATATCAAGGGGGGTTAGTCCCCCCCGTTCCCCCCTTTATACTTTACCAGTGAACCCCCAAAACTAATCAGGGAAGTGCCTTACCACAATGAGCCTATATACAAAATTTGGAGTAAATTGGATAATTCTGCATGAAAAACAAATTTATCAAAATTAAGGGGGGGGGGGGTAGCCCCCGTTTCCCTCCTTTACACTTCACCAATGAACCCCCAAAACTAATCAGGGAAGCCCCTTACCACAATGAGCCCATATAGAAAGTTTGAAGAAAATCGGATAACTCTGCATGAAAAAAATCATTTATCTAAAATAAGGGGGAGGATTAACCCCCCCGTTACCCCCTTTATACTTAACCTATGAACCCCCAAAACTAATCAGGAAAGAACCTTATCACAATGAACCTATATACAAAATTTGAAGAAAATTGGACAATTCTGCATGAAAAAACCATTTATCTTAATTAAGGGGGGTTAGCCCCCCCGTTCCCCCCTTTATAGTTAAACAATCCATCCCCAAAACTAATCAGGGAAGCGCCTTATCACAAGGAACCTATAAACAAAATTGGAAGCAAAACGGTTATTTCTGTCAAGAGTTATCGCGTTACGTACGTACATACGTACATACATACATACATACATACAGAACGGGCGGGCACATAAGCTCTCAGGCTTTGATAGCCTGTGAGCTAAAAAGTATAAATTCTGACTTCTTATTCCTAGCGTTTTTTATAAAATTTCGATAACATCGCTTCATTTTTTTTTTTTTTTTTTTTTTTTTTTTTACAAGCGTGGTTTTGTAGAAATAAATTGTTCACATTTATATGATCATAGGCAACGAATATATCAATCACAAAATATTGAATTTAAAAGACGGAAATCATTTTATACAATACTATTTGCGTAGCAATTACTTGTTCTGCGTTTAAATTGCATAAGGTCCATTGGTTTCTGGGGAATATAAATATAGTTTCATTACACATTTCAAATTTCTAGTCTTAACATTTCCAAATTAATTGTCATATAGAACGGCATATGAAGAATTTCCGCCCAATTCACCATTTTAAAATTCGATTTTTTTAGAAACAATTCTATGGAAACATTTACATCTTAAAAACAAATTAGAAATTGTACGTCAAGCGTAAAAAAATGAGGTGCGTTCGTACTATAACTAGTTTTATAAATTATTCAGATCTTGGTGCAATAGCTGTTGCACTCTCATGCAAAAATGCATGAATACAAACTTTATTTTATGTGCAGATTTTCATATTATATAGATATTAATTTTATTTTATGAAATTAAGTTTCAATACACTTTTACAAACAATTAATTACAATTCTGTTACATTAAAATGATACTATGCGCAAATATCCAATTACAAGACAATGTAAAATAAACCATCGTTATTATTTCGCTAAAAAAATGAATTATGCCGCTTGTTATTATGATATGATTAATTTCCGTATAAAATAAGTACATTTTAAGTTGGCAACATTTTTTTTTTTTTTTTTTTTTTTTTTTTTTTTTTTTTACATTTACAGAAAATTTCAATGGCAAACTTAAGACTAGCTTTGAAAATTTCAGAACTTAGAAATCCATATTTAGACTCTTTTTCCATTTAATATCTATTTATCCGGAAACATCTATCCAAAAAACTGTCGGTATATTATAGGATTGCTATAATTAAACAATTTTAGTATACTAATTAGGTTTTTATATTCAGTCATACGGAAATAATAGGACTCCATCTTAAATAGGACGTAATCACTATGGCAACTTAGAATCGTTACCTATCATGGGATATCATTGAATTAATTTCGTATGATAGGATTTAATAGAATGTAGAAAACTTTTATCAATGTCTTTTTAAGTTTTGATCCAATTTTCATAAAATTTGAAATGTGTCGACAAAATTCTGCAACGATTATATATATTAAATTTCAAACAATTCGGTTGGGTAGTTATTTCGCTTTCAAATACGGACAGACGGTCGGATCATACGACGACTATAGATGCTACGTATTTATATAATTACGAAAGAACCTAATAACTATCATGCAACTTTTCAGGTTTTTAGTCCCAACAATGTCACAGAAATCGCAATTTTAGAATGTTTTTTGTTCCTGCGGCCTTTTACATTTCGAATGTTTTAGAAACTATTCTGAGCAATACACGTCTTAAAAGTAACAGTCATGTCATATTTCACGTTTTTAGCCCTAACAGTTCCAAATAAGTCGTAATTTAGAAAGTTTTCCGCTTATTTCACTTTTTAAATTTTCGAACTTTTTAGAAAGCGTTCATAGCGGATATTTACATCTTAAAAGTAATCACCACACCAAATTACAATACACCAAATTACAACAATATTACACAAATCGTGATTTTAAAACATTATTTGCTGCTGCACTCCCTTGGGGGTTGTTGTACCGACATAAAATATATCCTATGTCGGAGCACAGATAGTTACTATCCAGCATTTTATCACCATTTTCTTTTTTTAAAATCGGTTCTATGTTGTTCCAGAGCTGATTTGTTACCCCCTACAAACAAACAAACACACAAACGTTTCTTTTTTAGGGTTCCGTTCATCTGACGAAACACTATTCGTCTCACTCCTCTGTCTGTCACAGAGCTCGTTCTAGGAAATTGTATAAGTTAGAGACTTGAAATTTTGCATACTTATAGCCGAATACCTCAATCACACGACAAATCATAAAATTTTGAAAAAGTCTTATATATTTTTTAATTAGATAAATTAATTTGATGACAACCGACTATTTGTACGATTTAGATTTTAAAGTAGATAAGTATAGTTGAAAGCTAGAAATCTAAAGAAAACTGCATCTAACATTGGTAACAAGCATAAGAATATTATTCCAGAAAACAAAAATATTTTGGACGGGTTTATGCGAGAAGGGGTACACATAAATGAAAAATCTAAGAAAGGGGTACATGACAAAAAAAAAAGTTGAAAATCGCTCAGGGGCGTCGCAATGTCACGCGTGGTCCTGGCGGAGTCTAACGTCTCTGACTGTAATATGCGATTATAAAATTCATTTTAAAAAATTGTATATATCATAGAATAATTTATAATATAGAGTATGAAATATATGGGAAAATACAAACAAAATCGTTCACGTGCAATGTGTATAATTATTTTTAATTTCTAAAAATCTTTTATCCTTTAGAATAATTTTAAATATATTTATAATAATAATAAATAATAAATTTTAAATATTTATAATAATAATAAATAATAAATTTTAAATATTTATAATAATAATAAATAATAAATTTTAAATATTTATAATAATAATAAATAATAAATTTTAAATATTTAGAATAACATAATCATATAATAAAATCATTCTTTCAAATTCAAATAACAATTCAAAAGTTAATACTAACTTTTTTTTCGCGAAAAAAACATTTAAAGAAAAATTTAGAGCAAATAATATCATTATTTTACACAGGATAACTTTATTTCGAATTGAATACGGACGTTCGGGACCCCTAACAAAAATCCAACCGGTATGCCCGATGGTTGCGCCGGCTTTGGCTAACCGCTGGATTAAGGTAATAAAATAAATGTTTTCTTACCTGCATATCAGAAATTATAATCCACTTGTTACAGGCACATGAATTAACTCCAATCAATATCACTAAATATTGAGAATAAATGTCGGCAATCATTTTATATACCGTACATATCAAGAGAATGTTACAGGTCCGTGCGTCATAATTAAAGAATGTTATTAACTATTCTACCTGTGAGTAGGCTAAAGTCAACGAACGTAATTTGTTGTCTAGTTTGTCTGTAACCGTATCTGCAGGAATTGGAGCAGATGAAACCTCTAGTCATTTAAACTATGATTGAATTTCGTTTTACAAGGCCGTTAGTAAAATTTTTTGCAGTTTATGCGTTTTATACAATTCAAGATTCAGTATTTGTCTTCTATACTAGTATTATATAGAAGAAAAGTTTGTTTGTAGAAGGTTATTTGTGGAACTACTGAACTGATTTAAAAAATAATGATGGCAAAATAATGGTGACCATCTTTGCACCAACATAGGCTATATTTCATGTCGGTTACTGCCCAAAGGGATGCAGAACAAAAGTTCTAAAATTGCAATTTTGTTGACACTGCGTAGGCCAGAAACTTGAAATTTGGCGTGATGGTTACTTTAGGATCTAAATGCTCTCTAAAAAGTTTCTAAAAAATCAAAATTCAAAATGATGAAATAAACCAAAAAACTTACGATATATCTTTGGAATTGTTGTGACTAGAAACTTAAAAATTGACATGTCAGTTACTTTTAAGACGTAAATGCTCGCTCAGAAAAGTTTCTAGAATATTTTAAACTTAAACCGGAAAACATTCTACAATCACGATTATTTTGGAACTACCGAAACGATTGAAAAAATTCTGTTAGGATAACGATAATGACTGCATAAAAATAGGCTGTACTTAATCTCTGTACAAATGCACTCAAAAGGCATTTGCTGGATATAGAAACTTGAAATTTGCCATGGTGGTACTTTTAAGATGTAAATGCCCACTAAATACGGTTTCTAAAACATTCGAAAATTAAATGTGTCAGACGAGCGAAAAACGTTCTAATAACGTTTTAAATTGCGATTTATTTGGAATTGTTAAGGTTATAAATTTGAAATTTTACAAGGTTATATTACTTTTAAGATGTAAATGCTCACGCAGAACGATTTTTAAAAAAAAGATCGATATTTAAAACGGTGCAAGAACAAAAGAAATTAAAAAATTGCGATTTGGTGATGCTAAAGCTAGAAACTTGAAATTTGGCTTGGTAGTTATTTTAAAGATGTAAATGCTCGCTAAGAACAGATTCTTAAAATAATAATAATAATAATAATAATAATCGAACTTTAAAAGGGTGAAATGAGCTGAAAACATTTTAAATTAAGATTTATTTGAAATAGTTTGGGATAAAACTTGAAACTGGACAGGGCTATTACTTTTAAGACGTAAATGTTTGCACAAAAGAGTTTTTTAAAAATACGGAATTTAAAAGGATGCAAGAATAATAAACGTTCTAAAATTGCGATTGCTGGAATGGTGTTATGGATAGAAACTTGAAATTTGGCATGATGGTTACTTATATACTCGCAAAGAATGGTTTCTAAGAAATTCGAAATTTAAAAGAATGAATAAGGGAAACTTTCTCCTAAAAACATTCTAAATTTCGATCTAATTGAAATCGCTAGAGCTAGAAACTTGAAATTTGTCACGGCTGTTGCTTTTAAAACGTAAATGCTCCCCCAGAACAATTCTATTAAAAATCGAAATTTAAAAGGTGAAATGAACGCAAAATATTCTAAAATCACGATTACTTCGGAATCAGCGAACTGATTTCAAAAATTATTTCAGAATAATACTGTACTAGTTTCCTAGTCTACCGGCGTTGCCCGGGCCCGTGATAAAACCTTAAATGAACCCCAAATAAAGAATACTGATAATTAGTGATAAAAGTACGCGTAAGAAATCATTAAAAAAAGCTTTTGTTGTCCAAACCCTTTGAAATTTTTAATGGTTATAAATATAAAGGTTTTACAGCCCGTGTAAAAATTGTGTCAGAAATATTGTTATCTGGTTGTAAAATAAATATATTTCATTCCCGGGAAAACACCCTTTTACAAATTCAACAGAAGGGGAGAACTCCCCCTCCCATTTCCCTTTCCATTTTTGCCTTTAAAAAAGTGAAAGCGCAACCCTCCCTCCCCCTTGCAATCTCCAACTCCCTTTTGTTCATCCTTCTCTCAAACAAAGCAGGTGGAAGAATGGATGCTCCCTCCAGGAAGGGGAAATAAGAATAGAATTAAGAAGAATTCAGATGGAGTATTTCCTAATGGTAGGGTTGCGAGCAGTGTAATCCAATAGTCGAGCTATTATTTTCGCAGTGCTCTTGATTCTTCTTAATTTTATTTCCTTCTTTATTCACCGTTCAAAAAAAGTTGAGGCATGCGCAGTAAGGTCGAATTTGCACTGCAAAATTAAGACTTTTGCTTCTCGCTTTAATATATAAGATTTTTTCTGTAAATCTGTTATAGTGAAATTTGCTTGAGAAGTCGTCTACATAATAAAACTGTATCAAACTTTAAAACTTTCAATACTAACACCCAATTTTAACATCATATTTGGATTCTTCGGTAAATTTTATATTCGGATACCAAACAGGAAGTCATTTGACCAAGTAGTTTAGGAGAATAATACAGATTTAAAGTTTGGAACGCCAAAAGTTAAATTTAGTTTTAATTGTTGCTAACATATAGCAATGCGCGGATACTTGTTTTAAGACTAACTTAAAAACTACTTGGCGAAATGACCTGCAACTTTGGATTTGCATATTTGAAGTTTCTAGGAATCGATTTCCATTACAAAAATTTAAAGATTACAAATCATAGACGCCAACATTGTAAATATTACATCAGGAATAAACTAACATGAATTTCAGAAGTCGTACAATTTTGTAACAGCTATATATTTTTTACAAATATTTTCTGAATCACTCTATCAGCTAATTTCAAAGCTAGGCTTAAGTTTACCATTGGAATTTTCAGTAAATGTCAACAAAAGGTAACATGTTGCCAACTTAAAAATTACTTTTTTATCACAGAAATGAATCATATCATAATAACAGACGATATAATTCATTTCACTGAAATAATAACAGTAGGAACGCACCTCATTTGCCACGTTTGACTTACAATTTCCAACTTGTTAGTATTAAACTTATAAAAAAGGCATTGAAATTTTGTTATCCCGATAAAGCGAAAATTTCGTGATCAATATAATTGCGTGAAATTTCATGACCGATTGACTAATTATGCGATTTTAACATAACTCATAACATCTTATTTCAATAACACATGCCTTTATATTACAACTGCTACTTTCGAAAACTAAATCGAGGGTAGGGATAAAAGGATGGCGAGCGTGTGTGTATCGATGTCCTTTTTAGGGTTTCGTTCATCTCACGAAACCCTATTACTCCCGCTCCGTTGTCTGTCAGTCACAGAGCCATTCTCAGAAACTATGTAACTTACAGAGTTGAAACTTTCGTATATATAGCTGAATACCAGCTATGACGCTCAAAATATTAAAATCTGAAAAAATCGTATTATTTTAATAAATAGAAATAAAAAACCAAAATTCTAACAGCCTTTTCCTATTAAATTTGAACATTTTTCGTTATAGTAGTTGCTAAAAATTAAAAATCCACAATGAAATTCTTTCTACAATAATTAATTTTCTATTGAACGATTTCCCCGTGAAAAATGAAAATGAAATAAAAAGTTTCACCAATTGAAAAAAAGATTAATATGAAATAAAATTGATTGACGTCATAGTGGTAATAAAACGGAAATTTTCAAAGATTTCTCAATAATACAAGGAGTATGAGTATGCACACAAAGCAGATTAATATCACGTCATTAGACAATTAAAAAGAAAATCTGACGTCATATTGGAAGTTTAACGAATTTTTCAGATGTTTGAGAATAATATAAAGCGAGTATCAATATGAGTAATAGAAATAGTAAATATATGAGTTTGAGAAACATACTGAATCATGATAAAATCCGATTATGGAAATATTCGAATATTTTAACATTTTGAAGGTGTACAACATGTTTAATTTTGAAATTATTTTTTTAAAATATCGCATTTAGTCCGCATGACAGATATTATTATGACAGAATATAATAGCGAGCTGGTTTATATATTCGAAAAAACGAAAAAATAGAACGGTAAATTTTTACATTATAAAAAACATGACTTTTTTTTTGTTGTTGTTGCTACATGAAATTTATTTGGATTTATTAAAGAAAGGATAAAGTGTTTTTGAAAGGAATATTAAACGAAACCCTTTGAGCGATCTTCGATCACACTTACCCACTTGTTTATATTCCAGATACCACTGTTTAATATTTTTCTAAGACTCGATTTACAAAAATCGTCCAAATCTATAACCAAACACCATACAAAGATGTTGGACATACATCTATTCATTTTTTACAAAGTCCATTTAAGACACTGTCAAAAAACAGCAGTAATAAAATACGGAAATATTTTGAAAGAAGTTAAACCTTCCAAATAACGGTACATTTTACGGAAGTCTGATAGAAATTTATAGGCATCAAGATAAAAGAAAAACTTATAATTTGCTACAAAAAACCGGATTCAAAGTAATGGTAATGTTCATATCCAAGGCCTTAATATGAGCAAGTGAATATGATGTTATAGTTAATAAAATATGCACCCTTTTTCACCCAAAATAAAATAAACTTCATTACGATTGCGTATTTCCGCCTGCAAGATTAAACTCACTGGTACTAAAAGATCGTTTTTGCCAACTGTTTTTTTTTTATTTATTCAGATTAAAATGTTTATAAAATAGTTACTTCAGTGATAAATATTAAATACTAGCAGGCTACGCCCGCTTCGCTGGTCAATTTTTCCAAACGAACCTCGAATGATTAAAACATCTTTTAATTCAACATTCCACCGCCAGAGGGCTCATTCTGTTCTAAACAAACCTCTTTCCGAACGAACATCCCCTCTACTTATACAGCACCTTATAGCAGGCGTGCTGAGCACGCGCCGCAAAATTATTTATTCCACTTGCCACCGCCAGGAGTGCATTCTATTCTAAACTAACCTCCGGCATCAAATAGCAGACAAATTAATTAGTTCCACCTCTCAACGCCAGATCTATATACATTTAACATTAACGCAATATTTAAATTACAACCGAACCCCTCCCTAACCCCTGAAAATTTAACCAATGACCTTTAACATTAACAATTATCCGTAACAGAAACAAAATGGCGCGTTTTAGGTAGCTTTCAATACAAAAAAGTATAAAGCTACCTATTGCAGCCGTTCGGAGGAAAGCAGTTCCGGAAAATTTCGATATATTTTCACCGATCATGACCCCCAGACCCCAAAATCACCCTCCGTTCAAATGTTGATTTTTATATATATATATATATCTATATCTCCATATATATACAGTCAAACCCCAATTTAGTGCCATCTCGAAATACGCCAATTCCGTTTAACCGCCAATTGCGTCTATGAACAAATCTGCCAAATAGGAATTTCAATGTAATGTATCCGTTAAAGCGCCAACTCGATATACCGCCAAAAAAAAATGTCTAGAAATTACTGTATTTTCTTTGCATATCTTTCTTTTTTAAATTTTTTGTTAGAATTTCAAAGGACACTTCCTTTTCATGTGTCTAGATGTTTTCAAGCTCAATTCAAACTTTATTGAATAGCAAAGAATTTATATTGGTCTCAACACCTGCCAAAATGCACCTGCTACCCATTCTACTTGTCATTGGGAGAAGAAAAATAACGCGCATTGAGTGCCGAGCAAGTAAAACTTCTGATTCAGACTGGCGAGTCACGTGATCCGATCCGCTTCTGGAGCGGGGAGAAAACAAGGCATGGCACGCCATTGACTGAAAGGGTCTCTCCTCTCTCAGGTGAGAACAATGTAAAAAATAACTTCTCCCTGTACTTTATGTCGATTTCTTAGAAAGAAAACGGTGTGCAGTGCAAAATCTCTCATTCAAAATTTTGGTCGGACGTTGATTGAAACATCGAAGAATTCACCAGCTAAATCTGTAAAATATCATTCTGTCTCTTTATTTTAACTCATTATGGCGAAAAGAGCAGTTTTATCAATTTCAGAAAAGCGGGAAATTTGTGAATATAAAGAAAGAAATGTGAATGTATCGCAGCAACACATCTCCAATCATTTTTCTACACTCTGGAAAAAGCCTGTTAGCAGGCGCTGCATCGGAGACATTTTGATGAATACAGAAAAATGGATTAACACCAACGAACTGCAATCATCTGCAAAAAGACTGAAAACAGCGAAACATGAAGACTTAGAGGATGCCCTTTGCACATGGATACAACAAATGAGTGCTAAAAATGCCACTATCAACGGAGATGTCATCAGAGAGCAGGCAAAAGTTCTTGGCCAGCAAATGAATATTACAGATTTCGAATACAGTAGTGGCTGGTTGAACAGATTTAAAAAGCGACGAGGATTCTCTCAGTACATACGAAGTGGTGAAACTGCAGGTCTTGATGAAGATATTGTGTCAAATGGTCGCAAAAAACTGAGTGCGCTGATTTTAGAATATAAACAAGAGGACGTTTACAATATGGATGAAAGTGGCCTTTTTTACCGCTTGCAGCCAGATAAAACAATTTCGAGTGGGCCTGCTAAAGGATTAAAAAAAAAAAAAAAGATCGTGTGTCTCTTGTGTTCTGTACGAATAGTGATGGATCTGATAAAAGAACTATGACAGTGATTGGAAAATCAGCTAAGCCACGATGTTTTAAAAATTTTAATCCTGCTCTTTATGTAGATTATGAGAATAATAACAAAGCGTGGATGACTCCAGCATTATTTCAAAAATGGTTAGCGAATTTCAACATAGAAATGAAAAGAAGCAAACGCCATATTTTATTGATTTTGGATAATGCCCCTTGTCACAAAGCATATCCAATGAGTAATATCCGCATTGAATTTTTACCTCCTGACTGTACTGGATTTTTGCAACCTTTGGATGCTGGTATAATAAACTCATTCAAAGCTCATTATCGAAAGTATCACGTCCGCCATATCATTGAAAAAATCAGTAAAGATGATTTTTCTCCAATCCTTTTACATGATGCTATTCGCATGATAAAAAAAGCATGGGATGAAATTTCATCAGAAACTATTGTTAACTGCTGGAAACATACTGGATTGATTAAACCTGAAGGATCTACTAAAAAATAAAACAGTACAGTACTTCAGGAACTACAAGACGAAATACACAAATTAACAGAAATTGAGCATCCTCTATCGGCAATTGAGTACATTAATATAGACAAAAGTGTTTCAACATTTGAAGATTTGACAATCGAAGAAATTGTTGCCAATCAAAATGAAAATGAAAATTCATCTGACAGCGAAGCTGAAACGCCGCATGTTACATCTGATGAAGTTAAAAATTGCATTGGGAAAATAAGAATTTTCTTAGAAAAACATGCAACTGATAAAAAAATGATGAACAATCTTTTAGTTGTAGAAAAAGATATTGAAAAAAATCAATATTGAAAGGAAAACTCAAACTAGCATATTAAAATATTTTCCTGTAAAAGATAATTAAAGTAAAATAATTCAGTGTGATATTTAATGTATGTGTGTGTCTGTTATGTGCATAATTATCTACTTTATCTAAAATTGACTATATAAAGAGGTAAGTGCATGTTAATTTCATACATTAATTGGATAATTTTGAATCATGTAGCATTAATTATATTATGTATATTAATTATATTATATTAATTTATACTATTATAATATACTATATACCATTGGATAATTTAATAAAAAGGCATTACTGATATTTATTTTTATAATAATAATAATATTAGTATAATAGTATGAAAATTAATTTTTATTGTATTTTAATTCGATATACCGCCAAACTCGTTATAGCGCCAAAAATTTCTTGAACGGATAATGGCGGTATAACGAGGTTTGACTGTATATATATATCTGACCTATGTCATACGATAACGCTCGTATTTATGAATCAATTTTGATGAAACTAATTGTGTGTATTAAGCTCACCAATGTCTCGACCGAGTTCGTTGGCCAGCTTGGTCGGCCATTTTGTTCCAAGATGGCGGCCATTTTAAAATTTAAAACTAAAATAAATATACAAAAAAGTTAAAAATTCAAATTTATTTTTTAATTAATTGTTAGGCCTTGATACGAGGATTCCAGAGCATTTTTTGGTTTACCTCGATCTTTAAAAATGGCTGAGAAAGAGCAGTTTGAAATTCTAGGGTGGCTGACATTTTGAAACAAGACAGCACATTACCAAAATTTTCATTGTTGAAATAATTTTTCCAATCATACATATAAAACTATATATTCTTATCCGTTAGCGCCAAATTCTCGCCAAACTTGGCGACATTTGGCGAAATATTGCCAAATTTGACGACCAAAATAAGTCTTCATAAATGAAGCCAATTTGGCTATTGCTCAATAATTTGGCGAATTTCTTATTCAAATTCAGTGTTAACGAATCTTTTGTAAACGTTTTCTTTGCATTTTAACTTGCTGTTTTCGTGTAACAGTAGCTAAAATTTTAAAACGAAGATATAGGAAAGCTACCTTTTCCTCCCGGTACAGGCCGGAAGGACTTTTTTTTTTTGACTTTGCACTTTATTTTCTTTGCTTTTCAACGTCCGGGCCACTTTTTTGCAAAAATTAAGAAAAATTTACCTGCCAAATTTTACAAAAATTGAATTTTCGGATGCTTAAATTTTTTTTTCATATGTGTGGTGAGTTTCAAATCGATACCTCAAATACTTTTCTTAATATTCGCAAATTAGTGAAAACATACCACTTGTTACCATTGACAAAGAGAAATAACAGCTTTTCCGCCACCACGTACCTTAATGTTAAGATTTTCTCTGGAGTAATATTTTAAAGTATTTATAAAACTTTTTGTGACAACGACATTAAGAGAGCAAGCCCTTTTCTATTATTTTATAGCTTCAAAAGCATTGCGATCCCTATATAAGTACATCTCTTAATTTTTCAGCCAATTCGAGAATTTTTACCTGCAAGTTTGATTTGTAAGAAACTGATTTCATAATTGCAATCGTACTAACGGTAGGAATACTCAAAGAGTTATTTCGAGAAATTGTAGGTGCTCCTTCAAAAAAGCAGAAGCCTGCGCAGAAAAATGTCAACGAAGCTGCCAGTGATAATAGATCCAGTTTATTTTAATTAACTTCTTTAATTTTCCAGATGTGCTAAAAAGGTTTATTAAACCTTAAGCATTGCTGAATAAAAACCAGTTTCTGTAGTAGACGACAAATGTCAGAGAAAAAAATAATCAAAATTGACATTTTGTGCAAATAACTAGTAATAGCATTTTTACAAGACTAATTTGGCGACTGTCTAACAAACATGGAAAAACATTAACGAATGTTAAACTACAGAACTAATATTGTTACATTGTGTTCTTTATTTGATATACTAAATTCAGTGCAACCCAAGTTTATATTATGCTTTATCATGGCAACCCTTATATATATATATATATATATATAAAACATTATAAATTGACTTTTTTTTTTTTTCTCGAAGATAATGATTTTTTCATTGCTGACTCGTCCGTGATAATAACCTTAAACAAAACTCAAGTTTATGTGATTTTATATCTTCGGAAAATCTTTCAAATGAATATAGTTTCGGGGGCCCCACTGCCTTCGGCAGCGTACAGTGTTTCAAATAAACTTAGTTTCTGTTACCTCAATGCCCTCGGCAATGTATACCGCATATCTGGAGTGCTCCGCAACGCGCTGGAGACAATCGAAGAACAAGTTGAATGAGGAAAATCTCATTACAATCGGGCCCATAGAACCCGAGAAAAGAATGCGCCCCAGGCGGTAGAAGGGCCTCTCCCCCTTTAAATTTAACAAATTACCTTAAACATTAACGCGATATTTAATTTACGAATGAAATCCCCCCTCTAAACTTAACTTTAATTTAACATTAGTGCGATCTTTAATTTACAGCTGTAGTGAGTAGATTAATATTAAAAAAGACAGTAACTGTAGTCTAAGGAAATTTTTAGCACTTTATAAAGTAGCTGGAGGTCACTAGAACTATGATGCAAAAAATTGCAAGAGAATCGGATCATTTTTAAAGAAGCTGCACATAAGACCCCAAGAAAGAGATTAATATTCAAAATTGGTGGTAGCTGAGGTCCGAGAAATTTTTTTGTCGTTTATGTAGTAGCTGGAGGACGTAAAAAGTTGTTTAAAAAAAGGGGGGCTAATGAATCGGACAATTTTTAAGGGAGTTGTAGTAGGGGGCCTAAAAGGGGCCAACTGAGTTTTGAGCAGGGCTGTAAGATGAAAACATCTTAAAAGGTCCTAGTATTTAACGCTTTCCGTTTGGATTCGAGGCTACGATTTCCGAAATGTTTCCCCAAAGCACGTGACTCAACATCACGAAAATCTGTTCCGTTGCTACTCTATGACATTCAGACTTGAGTTACAAACGAATCGTTGCATAATTAAGAACTACGATTCTGGCAATGTTTCCCCAAAGCACGTGACTCTGACGTCAGTAGGAAGGGTATAATTTAATCATTAGAATAAAATTTTAAAGAAATGCTTAAAAAAGGGCCCCAATAAAAATATGAGGGTAGTGGCCCGGGGAGAGGAGTCCAAGACTCAACTTTAATGTTATGCATTGAGAGGGTGACACAATTAGAGGGGTGAAAAATGCATAGCGAACAGAAAGTTCGAGGACCCCCAAGGTCTTAACTGGAATGTAGAAATGGGGTAATAACTAAATGTTAAAAAAAGACCCCGAAATTGAAGAAGATCGGATTAAAAGGAGGCAATTTATTAACAATTTAGGGAACAAAACTTCAATGGGCACCATGGTCTTAACTGGAACATAGAAATGGGGGAATAACTAAATGGGAAAAGGGCCCAAAAAACTAAGATTGGATAAAAATGGGGCAAGTTATTAACAATTTAAGGCATAAAAACTTAGAGGGGGCCAGGTCTTAAAAAATTAAAAATCTGAACCTCAGGTGCATCAGGACTTGGACTACCAAAATTTTCAGACTTCTGCGTGCGATAGATTTCGCTAACCATCGCACACAAACAACTTTGTTTTATTAGTTAGATATTTGTTTTATTGTCAAAATGATTTCTTTGAAAAATGTATGTTTTGTTTAAAAAAATTAACAAAAAGCAAATTGAAATTGTGTAAAAAATAAATTTAATCGAGTTCGTTATTCAACTTCTATTGATTTCTGCATTATTGGATGTACAAGCATTATTATTTTTTTTTATCTAGTTTTTTGGGCTTATCTGCAGTAATAGGGTCCACATCTAATTGGCGTATTTTAGGTAACTGGGATTTGGTGCAGCCGAGTATTTCTGTGGAAACTCTAATAATCACAGAGGGGGGAAATCAGAAATCTGTTTTTGTAGCAGGATAAATGGCTGTTTTGTAGCAGGACAAACTGAAGTTTGTAGCGATATCTGGCAGTTTTGTAACAGGAGAAATTTATGTTGCTGCATTGAAATCTAATGGCGTTTTCTATTTTTCAATAAATACAAACAATATTTTAGAAAATGTCATCAAAGTTGGCACTTTTAAGTGAATTTCGGGACGCTACAGTTCCGGTGATTCTGAGTAAAAAAAAAACATTTTTTGAAAGGTTATAGGAGGGGGGGGGGGGGGGCTCCCCTGCCATGATGCAATTTTTGATGTTTTGTTAATTTTATTATGCTTTACTAGCTCAAAAATTGAAAAGTGGCATAGAACTTTAGAAACTTGATAACAATCATAAAAAATGATGATAAAAGTCCTCCTATAAGTACCAAAGTATGGCATATATATATATTTTAAATCCTACCTTAGCTTTGACACATTACTAAATAAAATAGAATCTGACACTCCAAACATTCATATGCATTGGCTACATTCAAGAAAAAGAAAAATCATTATCATCAATCTAACCAGATTTTACTGATTATTGAGCTATAACGTTTCATAAATTAATTAGAATTGAACAAACTGTAATGCATGATATTTTTGATTAAATTATCCAGTGGTATGTAGCTTTTATGGTGTAACTAAGAAATATTGGGTGTTATGAGCCATTTAACTTAAAAAAAAATATTTTTCCCAAAACGTTTCCACAATTTTGGCCACTACTGTATATACAGCTAGATGAGAGATTCATTGGTGATTTCAGCTGTTATGTAACATGTTTTATTATTCTAAAATCATCACATTTCTGGAGGATTCAGATTGGAGATTGAAAAATAATTTCTGAATTTTTTGAAGCATCCTATGTTTTAAGGTGAAAAAAATTGTAAAGATTCCTTTAAAGGACTCAAGTTCTTCCTAAACTGCTTACAGATCATATTTTCTATGTTAGCATTTTCATGGGAGACGCTGAACATGAAAAAATATTAAGAAAAAAATATCAGAATGCAGCCATAACATTTTGAAAATATTACTTTATAAATTAAATTTCAATTTTTCCATTTTGGAAAAATAAAAAAATATCCCTTTGGGAAAAAAACATTTTTTCCCCGAAGTTTCCGTTTTTTTTTCCGAGCATTCCCATCTCTACGTCTACTATAATTTGTTACTCATGCTATAGCCAGTATACACGATCAGTTATCATTATCTTTTTATGCGTGAAGGTTTTGCTAAGGCGCTTCATTGTAAAACTTGGTAATTTTTGAAATTCAATATTTGAAAAACGGCATAATCATTAGATTTGAAATTTATATCAAGAAAAATACATTTTTTTACCTTTATAACGCAGTTTGTCTAACAATTTTGTGACAAATACTTTTCCAGTTCTGAATTTTTTCAGTAACTTCAAATGTTTCATTTTCCGAGATTAACCTGTGGCAATGATGGATGACTGTGACTTTTCATAAACATGAATTTTACTGTGGCCTGAAAAAATAAGCCACCCTGTGTGTGGCTAATACTTGAGTTAATAAAGAAAATACTAATCTGTATTCTTTGATTACAAAATGGTTTAGACACCTAACTCAGATTTGTATGAAAATGAATACCGCTCTTTCACTAGAGGACTAACAATCACCAAATAGAAGCTGAATTAAATTCATAGTTTTAATGTGTTCAATCATACACATACGGACATTGTAAAAACATCAAGATTGGTCTCTGGTAGTCTGGAAACATACACGCAAGCTATAAGGAGCAAAAACAGATTCAGATATCCTCAAAATGCAGAGATTTAGCAAAATTTCCATAATTAGGTTTTTATCATGATTACTATACTTTCCTTGCATATGCATCTGGAAAGTAAAAGAAAAAAAAGGTACTTTTCTACTGTAAGGGCCTTGGCATTTTTTCTTTTTTTGCAGCTTGGCGCAATTCGACTTCAGAAAGCAAGATTTGTAGCCAAGTGATATAAACAGCTAAGAAAACAAACTTGATGAACTTTTATACTTGCTTATATATGTATTTATTAAAGATGTAAAATTTCCGGAAATTTTGAAGTGGCGGAAAAAAGTTTTTTTCTGGAAAAATTGATTTCTTACAAATGTTTCTCAAAAATTAGTTACATTTTCTTAAAAAATATAAAATAATAAACATTTTTTTAACTTCTTCATACTAATTTTTTTTTTTTTTCACTTTACATGAATATATTACAAAAAAGGAAAAAAAAAAAAAAGCTTTTAAAAGTTTAGCCTTTCAGTCTCAGAATTTTCAAAGTAGCTTTTCTTGCTTAATTTGACACCATTGTATATCATGTCTCTGTTGAAATGTATTTTCAGTTGCATTTCTTCAATTACCAGTAGAGAAAATATAAAAAAATAACAAAAAAAAAAAAATCTTATGGTTTCAATCACTGCAGTTTGAAAGAAAATTTGAATTGCAGTAAATATCACATCAACATAGTATTGCTTAAGTATATAAATGACGCCACTTTAAAGAAACAAATTATTGTAGTTGTGACATTATAAATATTATCATTTTTAAATTTTCCATTCTTTAAAAATTTCTAATAATTTACAATATTATATTTTTTTTTATTTCTTACAATTAGAATTTTGATTTCCCATGTATTTAGTTTTGGTATAGCTTTCCAGTCTATACCTAAACCAACTCTATATGTTCTGGTTTAGATTCTTATATCAAAATAATATATATACGGATTTTTTTAAATGAAAGTTATAAAGTTAGTGGATTTTTGAATACTTATAAAAATTGTTTTCACTTAAATTTTTCAAAGAAAATTTACATTTTCTTTGCAAAGTTTATTTGTATGCATTTATATTAAAAAAAAAAAAAAAACAGAGAAGTCTTAGAATCTATATTTTAAATAAAGGGAATAGAAGAGAAGAAAGCTTGAAAAGACTAAATTTCAATTGCATGTTATTAAAAAAGAATTTGTTTCTAATAGTTAAATATTTCTCAAGATTATCATTTGATTACATGAAAAATCGCAGCTATGCCAATAAACATAAATACATGTTTCAATTTTTATATTCAGTTATCAACCTATTGGTATTATTGAAATAATTTTGCACACAGATTTTAATTTTTAACAAGAGAAGTTGCATGTGTCTGCAATCTTGTTCACGCAATCTTGTTTTCGTAAACCTTTGCATAAAAATATTGCCTTTATATAAAAAAAAAATCTTACAAAATTGTCAGAAAAATTATAATCTATGTGAATGAGAAATATAATCATTGTGAATTAGAAATTATCGTTATATTTAGATTCCTATTTAGAAATTTTTAATAAGGTCCTTCATACATATATACAGCTAGATAATAGATTCATTGATGATTTCAGTTGTTATGTGACAGGTTTTGTTATTCTAAAATCATCACATTTCTAGAAGATTCAGAATGAAGATTGAAAATTTTTCCGAACTTTGTGAAGGGTCCTATATTTAAGGTGAAAAAATTGTGAAGTGTCCTTTAAAGGACTGAAGTTCTTCCTAAACTGCTTACAGATCACATTTTTCATGGTTAACATTTTCATACGAGATACTGAACATGAAAAAATATCAGAATGCAGCTAGAATAACATTTTGAATGCATTATTTTATAAATTAAATTTCAATTTGGAAAAATTGAAAAATACACCTTCGGAAAAAACCAGTTTTTTCCCAAGCATTGCCATCTAGTATTTACACATATAAACAATTTAGGTCCCTACACTGGAAAAATAACAGAAAAAAAAAAAAATTGCTGGAAATTCCTGGGATCAAGTTGCCTACTGAATCAATAAACATCCTTTTTTTCTATTCTAAATTTTAAACATTACATACTTAAATAATAATTTATTACTTATACAGGGCCACTAGGATTTTTCAAAATTTTAGGAATTTTTTTCCAAATTTTAGGAAAATTTTAGGGGCATTTGCGATATTTTTAACATTACAAGTATGTAATAACAGTATTTTCGTGCTAGTCAGGCACATGTGGTACACTGCCAAAGAATATTCCCATCATTCCAATGAATTCAGCCCTTGTTCCATGTGCTTGTGTTGTTTGTTGCGAATGAGGGCATTTAAATTTGCACAAAAACCGGCTTCATATTACAAACCGTTTTGACAGCTTATGCTTACTGCAATTATATTAATTAGAATTTTGAATTCCTGGATCATTGAGCCTAACCAGAATGAATGCTCTCTTTCTCTCTCTTTTGGATGTTCTCGGTGAACCTAGAGAACAAGAGGCAGGAAGCAGGGGTGATTATGAGAAAAAAAAATTCTGAAGCTAACAGAAAAACTTATGAAAGGTTTTTTTCACTTCTTTGTCGAAATTTGCATTTTTTTCATGTTTTTTTGACGAAACATGCATTTTTCTGCGATTCTTTCATGAAAATTGTCTTATTTGCACGATGTATTGTCAAAATTCCATGTTTTTCGTGATCTTTTGACGGAATTCCCGTTTTTCGATAACTTTTGTCAGAATTCGTGTTTTTTCACGACCTTTTGACGGAATTTGCTTTTTTTCGCGACCTTTTGACGGAATTTGCTTTTTTCCATGACCTTTTGATGGAATTCGCGTTTTTTCATGATCCTTTGATGAAATTCACGTTTTTCTGCAATCTTCTGACAAAATTTACGATTCTTAGATGAAATTCGCGTTTTTTCCACAATCTTTTGACAAAATTTGTATTTTTTGTGCGATTGTTTGACGAAATTCGCCTTATATGCATGATTGATTGACAAAATTTCGCGCTCCTTCAACGAAATTGATGTTTTTTTCCACAATCTTTTTATGAAATTCACGTTTTTTCCGCGATTCTTAGATGAAATTATCTTTTTTCCTTGATTTTTGGATGAAATTGAAGGGGTTTTTCAAGATTTTTTTTTTTTTAATCGAAATTCACGTTTATTCCACGATCTTTTTAAGAAATTCTAGTTTTTTTTTTCCGAGATGTTTTTAAAAAAATTACGATCCTTGGAAGAAATTAGTGTTTGTCGCGATCCTTAGAAGAAATTAGTGTTTGTCGCGATCCTTAGATGAATTTTGAGTTTTTTTTCAGGATTGTTTGTCGAAATTAGCTTTTTTCCCCCCACGATATCCTTGGATGAAATTTAAGTTTTTTCCTCTATTTTTTGTCGAAATTTGCTTTTTTCCGCAATCTTTTGACGAAATTTGCGTTGTTTTAGTGATCTTTTGATGAAATTTGCATTATTTTAGCGATTTTTTGACGAAATTTGCGTTATTTTAGCGATCTTTTGACAAAATAAGTGTCTTTTTTGGTGACCATTTGTCGAAATTCGTGATATTTTTCAGTGAAATTTTGTCGATCTCGAATTTTTAGGAACAATTTTAGGGGATAAAATAATTGTTAGGAAATTTAGGAATTTTAGGGGGAATGCTAGCCTTGCTTATATAATAAGTAGCTGGTGTAACAACCTGATGTGTTGTATTCACATTGCCTGACACATTTTGATTTTTTGGGATAAAAGAAATCTAATTCAATTCTACATTTAGAAAAGATTGATATTTTTATGGGTAATAAAACTACATTGGTCGAGAGGATTTTATATACAAATTTGTAGAGTTTGCCATTATTGCCAGGCTAATGTTTGTTTACCAGTCTAAGCGAATTTTTCTATGCAAGTATCACTAAGTTCTGTGGGTTGCTACAGTTTGGACAAAAACTTTTACTTTGAGCATATGCCATTAATATATATGTTCAGACTACGTGTTCTATCATAGTCCACTTATTCACATTTTAAATGCACTTGGAAAATATCAATTTGTATGGATCAATATTAAAATCTTTCAGCTTTTTGATAATAATTTAGTAAATGTCGAAGTCATATGAATATTCTTTGCATTACAATGTTTTTAAAGGGAATGTAAACTAAAAATCCATTAAATCTATTTATTCATGCAAAAGAGAAAAATAATAAAAAATTTGTGCACCATTTCGGACAGCAAAAGTTATCCCATTATTTATCTTTTCACAAAAAGTAAGTAAATTAGTTGCTATAATTTCTTTAAAAGTTACAATAATGTTTAGGAAGTAATCCAAATTTTCTGAAAGCTTATACAACATCCCTATCCAAGCGGATAACTGGTATTAATTTCATTGTGCTGCTTTCCATATTCTAGGAGTATTTATGAAATAACAGACAGTCACATTTTCATATAATAGATACTGTTTAGCTCTGGATAGAAAAGCTCTGAAACCGGTCTCCGCTCGGTCCAGTTGCCAAGGTAACTGGTCAGTCGACTTTATTTGAGGGAAGTTCGGTATTTTCTTTTCGTGCAAATTTCCCCCCATTCAGCTGGTCAGTCCGAGAATTATCGCAGTCTGCTCCTACTGACGAAATTCTCTCCCTACAAGTTTTGGAACCTTCGAAAGAAGCAACTCTACCCAGGGTTTTTCTTGTCTCGGTAATACAGTACTACATACTATTTTTAAATATTTCTCACCTAAGACCACGGGTCGGAAGTAGTGCACTACAAATAGCGAAACTACAGTTGTTTGTTCAAAATGTAGCGCGCTACACTACAATGTAGTGAAATCTTATAGCATGATACAAGAAATCAATAATTTGTAGCGAGAACCATGCTACTTGATTGAAAAAATATGCCATTCTGCAAATCATGTTGCGAAACTTGCTTCTTTTGTACAAAATTTATTCTGCTCAACAATTTGTGAATCTCAGCGGCAAATTTCTGCTGCATATGCGATGCGTTGCTATATACTAGTGTATAGCAACACATCACATGAAGTCATAAATTTTTCCTAAAGACACTTGCTGCTAAAATCAAGTATTAACCCCCAAAGAAATTAATTTTTTTCTAGCAACACTTGTCTGTTTACTTGTTATTAGGTCATCATGTTTTAATGCCGGGTTCTTATTATTTGAAATTGCTTTATTTACAGATTTATTTATTGTTTGCATTTAGAGTTGTTCATCTATAATATCTCAATTTTGCTACGAAATTTGTAATGTGTGTGTAAACTAACACTTTGAAGACAAACACAAAACATTTTTTTGAATGTTATCTTTCTTAATTTTTTATTGGTTATATCGCATTTATTTGTGTCCTGGTAGATGCGATATAATGAAAGGTCACTTTATTATTTAATCTGAGTCTTCAATTTCTAGTGCAGATTGAATCCTTTGACAAAATATGAAAGTACAGAAGTAGTGACTACTTTTGCAAAATAGTTTATAATCGCTACTTTTTAAAACAAGTAGTTGTATATTACTTTTAAATGCTAAAAGGTGTAAAATTAACAACTATAATATAAATTAAAATAACTTTTATTAGTTGTTTTACATGTTTCGACTCTTTCCGAGTCATTTTCAAAAACATTATTCTAAAGCTGCAAGGGCTTTGAGGTTATTATTTTCATGTACTTTTTAAAAATTACGCACGTTATCTATTATTTTTTACTTGATTGTTTATTTTCATATCTTTGACCATGGAGTAATTCTAGCCACAGTTTCGGTAAATTAAAAGATGCCGCATCGTTACATATTGTATTTTTGCGTGTGAGTATCTCTATGGTTTCTCTTATTATGGATGGATAGTATAGACTGGAGGGAAATATTATTTTACTTTCATTGAAATTTATTTGAATGGTTTCTTCTTGATATAATCTTGCCAGGGCTGTAGTTTTTCTATTGTATTTAATATCAACTATATGCTCTTTATTTCTGGAATTAAATTTCCTGCTGGTCATGCCTATGTAGTAATTTTTAGATAGTGTTTAATAGTATAAGTAATATACTATTACAAGGTGTTATAATTTATTATATTGTTACAAGTAGTTGTAGTTAAGGATCCTCTTCACTCACTTGAAAACACCCGCTCGCTAATCCAGCTGGTTTTTTAGACAGTTTTAAGTGAAATTAAACCAATTCTATGTAATTTAAAATTTTTAAACTGAATTATTTTTATATTTGGACTATATATACAAAAAACCCAGGTTAAACAGTCCCAATATACTGTCCAGTGTACAGCATATATGAAAACTGTTTTTAATTGAAATATCTAGTTTATATTTAGTATATAATTCGTTACAAGATGTTATTTTTCATAAAATGGACCCTAAGAAAAAAAACCTAGATCGACCCCTGGGTTGATATGCACATCATACGCTTCAAGGTCAAACAGGAATGTTACAGCAGGTTCCAGTGTTGCCAGTTGAGTTTTTTTTAATTCTGATTACTTGATTGCTGCCACTTTTTTTTTTTAATAGTAATATTTCCTTTATTTAATGACAAATTTAATAAAGCAACTATTACAATTTCAAAACAAATGACAGCAATCTGAATAATAGGAATCAACAGGCAATACTAGTACTTAAGCCATCCCAGAGTCTGTTCCTTTAAAATTTCAGGAGTCTGAGTCGGTCATTTTTCCTACCGACTCCGCAGCCCTGGTTACAGGTTGAATTCACATGGAATTTTCGGGTTCGTGTCCGGTACAACCCGAACCATGCAGGACTCTAAATCCGATTATCGCAAGTACAATAGGACACCTGTTCAGGGCTCCCACAGCTGAAAATCAGGTATTTTTTTCAAATTCAGGTATTTTTTCATTTGTATTTCAAGTGAATACAAATTGCAGATGCAAAAATGTTATAGGTGCCCCCAAATGGATCTTTGTCCAGGGCCACACATACTGTTAATCTGGACCTGAATACACCTGTTAGGGCTGTTTTCAAACCGAATCTTACTTTCTGACATATTCACTTAGTCATTTTTTGTCATAAAGGCCTATAACTTGCACTTATTCTCAGTTTCTCGGGCATCGAAGAGAGTTTCACTTTTCGTATAAAAGGTAAAGGATCCTTTGGAAAAGGTTGTCAAAGTTAGCATTTTGAATCTATTTTCACAACGTATATCAGATAAAAGTCATAATTAGAAAACAACAAGGGCATAGACAGACAGGGCTCAGGGGCTTGAACCCCCTTCCCTTTTTTTCTCCAAAATCCATGATTTTTATCTAATCACTGACAAATTTTGTTTATTTTCATAGCCATATGTTAAGATCATCAGTACTCAGCTCCCATCCCTAGAAAACAAAATTTTGACTACCCTAGTGGAAAGCAACAGATTATAATTGAAGATATTCCACACTCAGAGAAAAATGAAACACACTATTAGATTATTAACCGTTTAAATAGTCATGTCGACAAATTCCATGCATTTTTGCCAAAATAAAATGCATCAGAGAATTTCATGTTTTTAAACCTATATACCCCCTTCCCCTCCCCTCTTCGATTGAGGCTATATTTCCTTTTGTTGTGTGTTAAACTACCATAATATCTGATGGAAATTGAATTTCTATCTCTTTTTTATTGGTGCGGCTTATCTTCCAGAAATTACGGTAAGTAATATTTTGGCCTGTTACAGAAAATAACAGTTAAAAATGCAGACAAGAAGGATTAAAATATTAATTGAAAAAATTTCTCCCAAAAATAACACATTTTCTGGATGTGTTTCAAATCTAGGTCAAAGCTTAAGGTGATTCTACATCCCAATTACCCTCGCTAATGTTAAAATTCTATGGAATTCATATTTAAAATGTCTCCCCAGGAAATTAATATTTTCAACTTCCTTTTTCTTTGTACTCTTCTTAAAGGATGTCTTTTTTCTTAGTTGTCAAATTAATTCTAAACTAGTAAATCTACAGATCAGAGGCCTCAACGTCAGCTCTACAAATCATTGTTCATTAATTTCACTAATTTTTATATAATCTGCATAATATTTGATAGCCTAAAATTAGATTTTTTAAAGTTATTTATACATTTATAAGAATATAAGATTTATTGAAAGTTCCAAAATTTTTAGATGTATCACATTAAACACAATTTTATGTCGGATAAATGATAGTTATTTACTAGATAAGAATTTTCGGGTTCGTGTCCGGTACAACCCGAACCATGCAGGACTCTAAATCCGATTATCGCAAGTACAATAGGACACCTGTTCAGGGCTCCCACAGCTGAAAATAAGGTATTTTTTTCAAATTCAGGTATTTTTTCATTTGTATTTCAAGTGAATACAAATTGCAGATGCAAAAATGTTATAGGTGCCCCCAAATGGATCTTTGTCCAGGGCCACACATACTGTTAATCTGGACCTGAATACACCTGTTAGGGCTGTTTTCAAACCGAATCTTACTTTCTGACATATTCACTTAGTCATTTTTTGTCATAAAGGCCTATAACTTGCACTTATTCTCAGTTTCTCGGGCATCGAAGAGAGTTTCACTTTTCGTATAAAAGGTAAAGGATCCTTTGGAAAAGGTTGTCAAAGTTAGCATTTTGAATCTATTTTCACAACGTATATCAGATAAAAGTCATAATTAGAAAACAACAAGGGCATAGACAGACAGGGCTCAGGGGCTTGAACCCCCTTCCCTTTTTTTCTCCAAAATCCATGATTTTTATCTAATCACTGACAAATTTTGTTTATTTTCATAGCCATATGTTAAGATCATCAGTACTCAGCTCCCATCCCTAGAAAACAAAATTTTGACTACCCTAGTGGAAAGCAACAGATTATAATTGAAGATATTCCACACTCAGAGAAAAATGAAACACACTATTAGATTATTAACCGTTTAAATAGCCATGTCGACAAATTCCATGCATTTTTGCCAAAATAAAATGCATCAGAGAATTTCATGTTTTTAAACCTATATACCCCCTTCCCCTCCCCTCTTCGATTGAGGCTATATTTCCTTTTGTTGTGTGTTAAACTACCATAATATCTGATGGAAATTGAATTTCTATCTCTTTTTTATTGGTGCGGCTTATCTTCCAGAAATTACGGTAAGTAATATTTTGGCCTGTTACAGAAAATAACAGTTAAAAATGCAGACAAGAAGGATTAAAATATTAATTGAAAAAATTTCTCCCAAAAATAACACATTTTCTGGATGTGTTTCAAATCTAGGTCAAAGCTTAAGGTGATTCTACATCCCAATTACCCTCGCTAATGTTAAAATTCTATGGAATTCATATTTAAAATGTCTCCCCAGGAAATTAATATTTTCAACTTCCTTTTTCTTTGTACTCTTCTTAAAGGATGTCTTTTTTCTTAGTTGTCAAATTAATTCTAAACTAGTAAATCTACAGATCAGAGGCCTCAACGTCAGCTCTACAAATACTTATTACTGTTTTTTTTTTTTTTTTTTTTTTTTCAGAATAAGATTACATATCTTCAGGCGGGCTCTGCCCCCCTGAACCCCCCCGTTGTCACTTTAATTTTATATTATCAATTTACTGTAATTGTGCGCTTTCATTAATCGAGTATATGTCTGCGTGCAATTACTATTTTAATTTCATTAAATTAATCATCTCTTTGTACAGGAGGTTTTATCCTATCCTTAAAAGAATACTTATTTTTCAACCACTAAATATCATATGTTGCTGAAATTAAATAAAATTCCGTATATTAAATATGCTTATACAAAAGGAAATTTCTCTTATGAGACTTTTATTCAATTTACACATTCAACGTTTTTATATTTTTCGTTTGGAAAGCCGATTTGAACATCTTTCTTTAGTAGTTAAAATAAATTCTCATCTATTTCATTAGAAAAAGCATATTAAAAAATTATATCACCCGAAAATTAGCTATTTTGTTAATAACATTTCGCGTGAAAATAATTCACTTGAATTTTCCTTTGTTGATATTCTTTGAAATATGGTTGCTTAGAAACCATTTAATGAAAGAGAGAAAGAAAATGCATTGGAATTTTTTGTAAAAAATGATATACTAAAATTTTCATATCTTTCAAATTAATGCGTAAAATTTCCCAATAATTTATACAATTAATTTAGAAATTCTAATAAAAATATTGGGGAATTTTCAAAGCTATCAAATTAAATTAAGATATCATTTCGTAAATTTAATATCCATAATTTAGCATTCACAATTATCCCAATGCGCGATTTCCTTTTCGCGGTATGTTAAAATTAAAAAATCGTCTGACTTCCCATTGAAAAGCATTATGACTTAAAATAAAATGTTCTATATTTTTCGAACGAATGAACCAAATGTAACCAAAAACTATACAGCTAATTCCGGGTACCTCGCCAACATACCCACCAAAAAGCAACCTAATCGGACCCTTTTTGCAGCAGTTATCGCGGAACAGACAGACAGACAAACAAACAAAAAGACAGAAACCAAAAACTTTTCGGGTCTCAACAGTGAGCCTTCACTGACGTTCGGCAAATATATGTTCAATTTAATATTTTGTGTGTTAAAAGCTGGTGAGCTGTGAATAAGATTTTAACACTTCACATAAAATTAAGTACATATATTTTAGAAATATTTTGACAACTAAGAAAAAAAAAAAAAAAAGAGACATCCTTTAAGAAGAGTATAAGAAAAAGGAAGTTGAAAATATTAACTTCCTCAGGAGATATTTTAAATATATGAATGCATTCCATGCCCCCCTCCACACACAAGTTTAATATTAACAAGGAGATTTGAAGAGTTGACTGACCAACAGCCATAGGATCAAATCTCCTCGTGTTCATGGGTGAAAGGGAAAAATTTTCACAGGACTGAAAATTTTTTAACATACTTCCGTAACACTCTGACAAAATGTATGTCGATATAACGTAATATCTAATTCAAAACCAAAATTTCCGAGTATTGTGTACATAATATTATATAATGATAAATATAAATATATGTATAAAAACCTTAAAATAGCATTATATAAAGAATAATAAACATTAGTTATAAGAATGATTATAGTAATAATTGAAGCTTAAACTTTTTAAAATTTTCTTATTTCCTTAAAAGAAAACTATCATATTAGTTACAATAAAAACTTTAATCACAATGCATATATATTTTTTGTGGATAATGAAAAAAATTAGTATTAAATGAACAAATAAGTTTTTTACTTCAAATAAAAATTTAAAAACTTACCAGTAAAGTAGGATGAAACTTGTTATTTTATAGATGTTAGCAATTATACTAAGTGAAAAAATAGGGCCAACACAATCAGTTAAAATCGAAACAAATTAATCAAAGTTCAGACTATATTTTAAAGTCAAAGTCTTAGAAATGACAAAATAGATCCTGGCAATTCCAAAAAATGATTCATTTTGTAAAATATCTTGACATTAAAAAAAATAAATATTGAGATTTATAGTTTTGTCTGTGGTCTATATGATAAAAAGTTATCAAAATGATAAAAGTCTTTAAAAACATTCAAGATCATTTTCTGTAGCAATAATTTTATGCAGATATCAATATTTTTGAAAAAAATTGGTAATAGTAGTTGTTTTTAGAACTTTTTATGACTTATTTTCAAAAAACTTCTCAAAATTCAACAAAGTTATCAAAATGATAAAAATCTTCAAAAACATTCAAGATCATTTTCTGTAGCAATAATTTTTTTCAGATATCAATATTTTTGAAAAAAAAATTGGTAATAGTAGTTGTTTTTAGAACTTTTGATTACTTTTTTTCAAAAAATTTCTCAAAATTCAACAAAGTTATCAAAATGATAAAAGTCTTCAAAAACATTCAAGATCATTTTCAAAAGCAATAATTTTTTTCAGATATCAATATTTTTGAATAAAAATGATAATAGTAGTTGATGACTTCTTTTTCAAAAAATTTCTCAAAATTCAACAAAGTTATCAAAATGCTAAAAATCTTCAAAAACATTCAAGATCATTTTCAAAAGGAATAATTTTTTTCTGATATCAATATTTTTGAAAAAAATTGGTAATGGTAGTTGTTTTTAGAACTTTTGATGGCTTCTTTTCATCATCTGCTGATCGTTTTTTGGGAATTTTATATCCTAAAGAAACACACTGTAAAGGTTTATTAATAGTAGCAGCATCCTTTTCTTTTTCTTCAGAATTTGTGTTCATTTTGATTACTGAACTACTTGTTGATGGCTTGTTCAAATCTGTATTTTCAGAGCCTTTATTTTCTTCTTCATTTTTCTTTTTAAGATTAAGAATATTGCAACATGTATTTAGTTTTTTCTTTGCAAGATGTTCCTGATATGAGGTGTACGCTGACTGAATATTTTTCCTCATATTAGGACAAGGCTTTAAATCAATCGACTTCATTTTTCTTCTGCGTAAATTATATTTTATAGTTGAAATGGCTTCATAATTTTCAACTGTAAGTGAACTCCTATCTTCCGTTATAATGTCATCCATTATATTGAAACTTCCCTCAACTAGAGGACCAGAGAATGGTGTTAATAACGCTTTTACTAATTTTGAGAGTAACTTGTACTTTAGTTCACCATGCCATTTGAGATCAAAAATATGACACCACCAATTTAAGTCAATGTGGCAGTTCTTATTTGTATCCACAAAAACACCACTCAATTCTAGATCATCTATTTGTTGATCAATAGTGTACTGCCGTATTTCATCTAGTAATAAAGCTCTATCAGTAGTTTCAATTACTTGAGGTAAAGCTTGTGAAAGCTTATCAAAAGCTGCAAGAGTCGTGCTTTTCTTTCGCAGATTGGGATTTAGTGCTGAGAACCAAGCAAGAGTTGTGTTTTTTAAAGGTAAACTTGTTAACAAGTACTGCGGCGTGTCCTCATATGCATTTCTTAATTTGGGGAAAAATTCTATCATCCATGCAGAACTTCTTAGGTCTCCTAAAACGGCAAACTTTCCAAAATTTAAATATTCATCTTTATATTGTAGCTTAGGATCCCTGTAATTGAATTTTATCAAGTTTTTCATCGTAGCAGGAAGAAACTGGGGCTTAATGAAAAAAAGCTAGAAAATTTCTGCAAAATGAATACATTTCTTCATGAATAAGGTGTATCATCGGTTTTTCATATTGAAAAATCTTGACATACTGATTAAATTGTTTCAGAATACCCCTATAAAATTGTAAGAAAAAAAAATATTTCTTATAATTTCCAAACAATTCATCTAAAATTCTTGCCTTTCTCGCCTTATTAGATTTGTTTAACTTTTGCTTAGAAATAAAATTCTGCACTAAAATAATTCGTTTTTTTTGCTCTTCGGAAGTCTTTCTGCTTGAGTAAACTTCATTCAAGACTTCTTTTTCAGTTTCTTTTTCTTCAGAAGTTAAAAAACTAAAATAAAACACCCTTAAAGCATCATTTAATTTAAATAGCCTTTCACAAACCGATAAAATTTGTATAAATCTGTTATCTACTAGTCTTAAAACATGCAGTATATTTTCATAATTTAATAACGTTTGAATCTCTGAAAAAAGTTCCTTTGCTTTAGGAGAATCTTGGATATCAAAATATACATCACTTGCAATACTTTCCAAGTAATTTTCAAAAAAACTGAAAATTTTTTTTGCACTATTATGGATGATATGCACCGTGTCCCCATGTATATTTAATAAATTTGGGTTTGCATCTCTTATTAATGTTTCTACTCCTGATCTGCACCCTCTCATTGTATTACAATTGTCCAACAAACAGCTAACTACTTGGTTAAATTCAAGATTATTTTCCAATAAAACATTGCTAATTTGATTGAAAATATTTTTAGCCGTGCTTAAATTTTCCTTTCTTGATGCTAAATGGTCTGTAACAACCATTTTTTGATCGTCGTCATAAAAACGAACAAAAACATTAATGATTTTGTCCATGGCATTACTAGTTCCTTCATCGATGTTCAAGGAAAAAAAATTACCTTTAAGTTTACTTATCAAGTCCTCTCTGAAACTTTTTGAAGTCCCGTGAGTTGTTATGTAAGTTGCACTCGTGCGAGAAAAATGCAGTTTAGCCAAAGCCGGTTTATCTTTGGCCAAAAATTTGGTAAGATCTACAAGATCTCCTGCCAAAGAAAATGGCAGTGTATTTTCACATAAAAATGAAGTTACAACAGCCTTTTGATCGGCAACGCGATCAGACAATGATGCTTTGGTAGCAATGGGATTTGCACCAGGCAATGTTTGTGTGTGCGGCTGTGCACGCATAAGTTTTTGGTGATCAGTGTCCTTACTATGTTTTTGGAGCGTTTTCTTCCCGTTATTTCCATAACTTAATATACGGTTGCAAACAAAGCATATACAACTTCCTGGTTTCTTCACTTTTTTGCACCACGTGCGTATTTTGTTTCCTTGATGATCAGTCTCATCTAACCAAGCAAACCTCCATTTATTTCTGATACCGGTATCTTGAATAAGTAACGCATCTTTCTCTTCTATAGGTTCTAATTCCATCATCTATCACGTAAAAAATGTCGCCGCCGAAATGCAGCAGTAAAAACACAACATAAAACGACAACAATAAACGATTTTACATCTCACTTCACTTCTTTTCGTCAAGAACCTAGCAGTTGCCTCGCCGATCAGAGGAGAATAAAAAAACTACTCCTAAACTTCGGACCTTCCGAGAATGCGCCAGAAATTGCGCAGATCGCATTTCGCTGCCTCTCTTCATTTCATGCGGATTGAAAGCCGATTACTCAAGCGCATGCGTAAATAGAATACTCAAGGAGAAAATCTGACACGGAGACGCCTGCTGGTAGCTGGAAGCGAAGACAAAACAAAACTTGCTCTTCTCATTCAGTCAGCATTTGAAAGCATCGCAGGGGAATTGATTGCGGTTTTTTGACTGGTGATTAAGTACAAAAATAAAACATAGAGAAAACTGAAATCAAGAATTATTATTAGGCACGTTAAAAATAGATTTCTTTGTTGATATTTATTTCCGTCTCGTTCCGTCTGTATTAAAATCGCCAGGACGGATTTCCGTCTAGAGACGGAAAACTTTCACCCATGCTCGTGTTATACAGTTCACAATACCTTTAATAAGTGCTTTTGATAATTTACAGTTATACTTTAAAAAAAATACAAGCTGAAATAAAACAAATAAGAATCACAAAATCTATCCAAGAATCAAGAGAAATATGCAGGTACAAATTTTATTACAGTTTGTAAAGTACAAAGTCTTGGTACAACATACTGAAGCAACTTCAATATCTTCTATGATAAACATTGTACAGGAGAAACCATAAGATGTACCAGTTAAAAGCAAGACAACTGGATAAGTATGCAATTCTGCTCGTGTGTATATGATAAGGACTATGACAAATTTTAAGTATGATGAATTAACTACCGGAGAGGATGACATACAGAATGAAATTTCTTTAATACAATGTGAAACAGAAAAAGAAATTATTTACAAGAGTTTCCTTCAGATATATTCAGCGATTAAATACAATCAACAATTATAATGCAAATAACACAATCCATTTTGCAGGAAATTAAAATTTCCATGACTTTTTCTTAAGGCTTGTGATCACTAGGGTCTCAAATTCACCTCTTTACGGTGTGAAACACATTAGTAGTTTAATTTCTCAACAGAAAGTTAGTGCAGTAAAAATTGTCTAATGTGGACTCAGTGTAAGACAGATATTTGCCTAACTCGGAAAAAGTCATCGCGAATCCATAGACATAGAGTAAACTTTGTCTAGAGCAGAATACTGTTTGTCTATGATGGAAAAATTTCTCTGTCCTGATCATTTCTGTCTTAGACAGAGTTTACTGTATTTTTAACTTTTTAATTTATATGTATGCTTCTTAAAGAATGTCCCTAACTGGTTTGCTTGAAAAAATATTTCTAAATATATATATGCTTAATTTTACTTGAAGTGTAAAAATCTTACTCATAGTTTGTCAGATTCGCTAAGTGTTTAACACTTAAAATATAAAATTAAATATATATCTTGGAGATATTTTTTCAAACAAACCAACAAGAACATCTTTTAAGAAGAGAATACAGAAAAAAAAAAAAAAAAAAAAAAAAAGGTTGCAAATATTAATTTTCTGATGAGAAAAATTAAAAATAATGAAGGAGACATTGGAGAGGGGAATTTGAGATCTCATCAGACCAACTTTAAATAAATCAATATTACCAATACAAGGAAATACAACATGGGATATAAAACTGGTTACATTTCACATTTAAAAAAAATACCAAATCAGAAAACTACATTTAAAATCAAATCATTTTACTCAAATACATAGAAAATAATACTCACACTTGCATTGAAAACCACTTCTTCAACACAATTTTGCAAACTTAAAACTGTTCAAGGTTTAAAATTGTGCATCAAATGTCAAGTGTAATACGACTGAAATATTTTACACTACACTGGGAATAGATTAATTTTTTACGATAAAAATTTACAGTCAAACCATCTGGCAAAGTCAATGAAAATCTTCCCAAAACGAAAACTTAATTTATTGTTTATCTTGAAATTACGATTAAAATTAGATTTAAGTAAGTAAAGATTTTTTTTTTTTTTTTTTTTACACTATCATTTTTTAGCAATTACATTCAATAAAGTTACTGATCAAGAACTTAAAATTGACAACTTCAGATTGTGAAAAACATTCTTTTTTTACAATTAAAACAAGATGAATGTTTCAAAGAAATTTGGCAAATGAAATAATGATAAAGATGAAGAAATAGGGGACTGGTGAATAAACATCTCACTAAATACACGAATCTAAAATGACTGCAATCACGTGTGTGGCAGAGTCGAAAATCAGACATGTTTGTTCAGCGCATCCTGTACACAAAGGTATCATTTAATTCACATAATTCACCTCTAAAATCAATTTCTATACTGAAGTCAAGATCTCTCTGAAAAGAAAAGAAAAAAAAATAATTAATAAAAGTATAAAATGCATGATTATAATGACAAATATTAAATTTGTCTACAATGAAAGTGCTTCTCAAATTCCCTGCCCAAAAACACAAAACTAACACATTTTCTGACTTATTCTTAAAGGCATAATATTTTAGATTTATACAGAATGAATTTGCTCCTATAGTGGTGAGATTTGGTTGAACCACACTTACCTCCCTCACCCCCCCCCTCTTTAAATATTTATTTTGTCGTTGTTTTAAAGATGTTGGTTAGTGAGATCTCAAATTCCCGGATTCAAATCTGGATGTATCGTTTTCTATATTCAAGAAAACAGTTCCATATATTGAAATTCAGATTTCAATGAATTTAACAATGATTTCCGTTGTCTTATAGACACAAAGTATTTAAAAAAAAAAAAAAAAAAAAATACTGTGAATTTGCTTTTTTATCTCGATACTTGGGTTGTGACTTGGGCTCGGAAGTAGCGCGCTACAAGTAGTGAAACTACAGTAGCCACTACCTTTTCTAGTGGTTTGTAGTGTAGCGCGCTACATTAAAAAAAGTGTAGTGTAGTGAGATACAAAATATCAGTAGTTTGTAGCGATCATCGACACTACTTTAGGAGGGAGGAAAAAAAAGTGCCAATCTTCAAATCACGTGATCATAACTAGTTTCTTTTGTGCGAAATGTTATCTGCAACAATTTGCGTATGTCAGCGACAAATCTCTGATGGAGTGTCATAGATTTTTCAATAGACGACAGTCACAGTCATAAATTAACTGTCATTTTCACAGTTTGCATGTCAGAAACTTCGTGTATTGTATTTAAATCCATAGAAGTCTTCTCAATATAATGTATTTTTATATGACTATGATTGTTTTTACCGAAATATAGTCATCTGGCTATGTTAAGTCTTTATCTGACTAATTTCTTCTTCCTTTTGCCTCCCACCCCCAGCAAGCAAAGAAATGTAAAATCTTTATTTAAAAAAAAAAAAAAAAGAGAAAAAGAACGGATTTATCTAAACATAAATCATCTAAATTATCCCATACCTCTCAAATTCACGCTTCCCCCTAGTGGCATACAAAGGAGTTTAAAATATTTTTAAATCTTTATTTTTATACAAAAATAAAATCTTTCACTCCATTTATTGCTCTCTAATGACAATATATAAAAATTATTTCCTTGTCCTCAAACTTTACGCTTCTGTTTTTGCACCTCCTCCAGCATACAGTTTCAAATATTTAAAACTTTTTTTATTTTTTTTAAAAATGGTCCAATTAGTTTCTACCTAATAATAATAATATATAAGTGATAATCTAAATTGTCTCCTAACCTCCATAATTTACTCTTCTCCCCCCCCCCCCCTCCCTTCCCAGCATACAAATAAATCTAAAATCTTTAAATTTTTATATATATATATATATATATATATATATATATATATATATATATAAAATCTTCTGCCCTAAATAGTACGCTGTAGTGACGATAAATAATCAGTAATATAAATTATCCCCCTTCCCCTAAAATCTCCCCCACCTCTGAATTCATTCTTAGAATATACAAAATTTAATTTTTTTTTTTTTTTTTAAGTTCCGTATTCTTTGCTGTCTAGTAACATTAAATAAATAATCATCTAAAATATTCACCTTCGAACAAAATTTCTGCTTGCTTCCTGCCAGTTTAAAATCGTTAGAACTCTAATTAAAAATATGGAATCTTCATTCGCCTTCATATATTCTTAAAAGCACAGAAAAAGAACAAGTACACCATTTCATTATTAGAGAAAAGCGCACAAGGAAGGAATGATTTCTGCCTTATAAACTAGCAGCTGAAATGTAAAGCGTCAGCATGCCCCTGATCTATTATTTGCTGATAAAACCGCAAAGATACTCACTCATCAAAAAAATTAATTTTCTTGCTAGCAACCTTTTGTCTTCTTACTCATTATTAGATCTTGTTTTTTAATGTGGAGATTCTTCTTTTGAGATTGATGTAATAGACTGACAGACAAAAATAGTATAGAACTGCCCTGGTCAGCATATAATGAATATTTTGAAGTGATAGAACAACAAGAAAGTGGTAATTATTTTGTAACATGAAAACTTTGTCCAATTAGTAAGAAGTTATCAGTATCAAAATCATTTGCATACAACCTGAAGTTTCACAAAGAGGTGAGTTAGCATTTTCTTTATTAATAATAATTACTGGATCGCATATCGCACCGAATATCTAAATCATTATTCATTAAAATTCATAAATCATTAAAAAGAGTATTTTCGAATTAACATCCGTGGTTTGGAAAATACTCATATTGAACTGTTTATTATCGCAATTTTTTTTTTTTTTATTAATACGGTTTTTGATCGTTGTGAGATATTTGTCCAATGTATGTATACAAATTAATTTACTGCATATTTCCTTTTGAAGATTCCAATAGATAATACAAAGGTGGTTGGAAATAAAAATACAGTGGAACTTCCCTTTAACGAAGTTTTCTATTTAACGAAATTTTCAGCAGAACTTTGACCACCATTAGCATGTAAATTAATCTCCATATTATGAAAAATATATTCTATAAAACAAAGTTTATTCCACTTTTGTACATGTACAGAATACAAACTAAGAGGTTGCTGTTGCGATGGATATACGAATTTATTTCAGTGGATTGTTCGAAAATGAACACATTTAAATAATTTCCATTCTGCTTGGTGTTATATAAAACATTTTTTTTCCCAGAAAAACACTTGTTATTACTCTCCCACACCGTGGAGCTGACAGCGCTGACAGTTGGGAGAAGTCAAAATCCCCTTTTTGCATTCAATGATATAGAAGATGCAGTGACGCAATGGCACCAGATACATTGAAGCAAAAAATATCAGTTAGAGGCAGACAGTTACCATTCTGACCTTCCATTGCTGATAGACAACTGCTTTGTACATCCACAAGAACATTCTTCAAAATTCAAATAAAAGAACATCAAAGTTATTTTTGTTCCTACCAGTACAACTTCTAAACTTCAGTCATTAGTCTAAGCAATAATAAAAAAATCTTCAAGTGCATTATCAAAACAGACAGAGAAAAAAACCAATGTAGTGAAAACATTAGTTTGAGAACCTGCGTATCAGAGCTGATGAACGCTTGAGCCAAAGCATGGGAATGCGACGTGATTTCATCGACCGTACACAACTGTTTTGTAAACGACGGCTACATAATTGAAACTGAATCAAATGCTACTGAATGTAATACCTGTTTGTGATATCTGAAGGAAAATTTTCATGAATTTAAGTTTCTATTTAACGAATTTTCTTCATAATGAAGTTTTTAAGTGTAACGATGAGACTTCGTTAAATGGAAGTTTTACTGTATATTATTTTTAAAAATGCCTAAGAATGCTTAATTTTATTTTTATGGCTATATTTATTTTTACTTTAGCTGAACAGGTTTTTTTTATCACTAAAATAATTGATTTGTAGTGTTTTATAATGTTTAATGAAATATATGAATCTAAAGTCTAGTATGTTGAAATTCGGGTTTTCAAAGGGAAACAAACAAAAAGAGATAGAAAGGAAAACAAAAGCTAGGATTTAACTTATGCAAAACTATATGATCTTGTTCAATTTTTAAATTACTTTCAGGAACTCTTTTAAAAGTAAAGAAATAGGACTACTTAGCTCTATTTAGAATAAAATAAAAAAGATATATTCAAATTTACAGACCTGCCAACCTTTGAAAATGAGAAATAGTAGCACACCAAATTCAAACTTATCTGAAGGTTGGTTGGTTGGTGGCTGTTTTTTACGCTGTAAATTTTAAGCGAGCAAATACTAATCAATTAAACACATGTGTATATCCATAAGCACACAAAGTAGCACACTCTTTTGTTTTGCTAATTTTTTTGTTGCGGGTGGGATTGATTAAACAATCCCATGCTCTGTCCACTCCTATGCCAAATTTCTGAATTTCACAGTGAATTTTCTGAAAGATTCCAAGGTGGTTGGGGGGGGGGGGGGGGGTTCGAGATCTGTTGATAAAATTTGCGTTTTTTTTTCGATATTTTTTGACGAAATTTGCTGTTTTTCGCAATGTTTTTGACGGAATTTGCCATTTTTCGCAATGTTTTTGACGGAATTTGCCGTTTTTACGCAATTCTCTGATGAAAGTCACGTTTTTCCTGCAATCTGTTGACAAAATTTGTCGTTTTTTTCGATATCTTTTGACGAAATTTGCCATTTTTTGCAATGTTTTTCACGAAATTTGCAGTTTTTTTCGTGATCTTTTGACGAAATTTGCCGTTTTTGTCGTTATTTTCTGACGAAAGTCACGTTTTCCCCGCTATCTGTTGACAAAATTTGCTGTTTTTTCACGATCTTTTGACGAAATTTGCCGTTTTTCGCAATGTTTATGACGAAATTTGCCGTTTTTTCGCAATCTTTTGACGAAATTTGTCGTTTTTTCGCAATCTTTTGACGAAATTTGCCGTTTTTCGCAATGTTTATGACGAAATTTGCCGTTTTTCGCAATCTTTTGATGAAGTTTGTCGTTTTTACGCAATCTTTTGACGAAATTTGCCGTTTTTCGCAATGTTTTCGACGAAATTTGCCGTTTTTTCACGATTTTCTAACGAAAATCACGTTTTCCCGCTATCTGTTGACAAAAATTTGTCGTTTTTTCGCGATCTTTTGACGAAATTTGCCGTTTTTCGCAATGTTTTTGATGAAATTTGCCATTTTTTCGCGATTCTCTGACGAAAGTCCCGTCACGTTTATCCCGCGATCCTTTGACAAAATTGGCGACTTTTCCTCGAACGAAAGACGAGATTGATTTTTTTCGGCGATCATTTTCCGAAATACCGATACATTTAATGTCCGAATTTTCGGATTTATGACCGATATATATATATTTTTTTTCCGGAAATCATTGCCTTAATTTTTCGGAAAATTCGGACCAAAATCATCCCTGAACGACCTTTTGACGAAATTCGCATTTTTCAGCAATCAGTTGAATGAAATTCATGTTTTTTCGGCGATACTTTGACAAAATTTGCTTTTTCCTCCAATTTTTTACGAAATTCGCATTTCTTAGCTCGATCCTGTGACGAAATTAGTTATTTTTCGCGCGATCCTGTGACGAAATTCGTGATTTTTCGCATGATCCTGTGACAAAATTCGCTTTTTTTTTTTTTTTTTTTTTTTTGCAGAAAATCGTAGTTTTAGACAGATTTTTGTAGCATCGTAGTTTGTGGCTCAAAATCGTAGCAACTCAATTTTTTCGTAGCAGTTTGCAGCTCTGAATTTACCAAGGGCTATCCGCTCTTAAGGTTGTTCTGAAATCCAAACTGGCTACTTTATGATATTCTTTAATTCATTTTTGTTCGAAAACGCATGAAAATGCAGGTGTTCTTATTCAGAAACTTTGTAACCGAAAGACGTTTTCCATTATTCTTTATTTTATTTTTTGGTAAAGACAGAAGATCGTTTTCAACCGAATTTCCGACGCAACAGCAGGGGAAAGGGAAAAAACGTGACACAAATCGCTCATAACCCGAAACGTAATTTATTTATCAAAAAATGGGAAAACTCATTTCGATTCCAAATCGCTTCCATAGTCAGGCCTGCCAATTTTATGCTTTTGTGTTTAAAAAGGAGACAGATATGTATCAGAAAGTTTTGCGTTGTTGAGCTAGGAATTTGAGAACAACCTAAAGCGCTACTGTGCTGTATCACTCTCATAACTTCATGAGATTATTCCAATTTTTGTTCTCAAATTTCCTCTTTTTAACACTTTCCAACATAATTATAAAGTGTCTATGAATTCGATTCGTCTGTCTGTCTGTGCTCTAACTCTCGTAAATATACTCTGATTGCCATGGAAGTTTTATATGTTATTGAAGTTTACCATAGAATGTTCAGTATTGAAAATAAAGTGTGTAGCATTTATATCTCGCTTACAGGGACATTTAAAAGAATTCTGTTACATTATGGTCTATGGGGAAAAATTGTTTGTGGTGCATTTAATTAGCGATGATAACTAAAGTAGCGAAGTAGTGACTACTTTTGAAAAGTTGTTTGTAGTATTTACTTTTTAAAACAAGTAGTTGTAGTTGACTACATTTTTCACAAAGTAGTTGTCGTTAGCTACAAGCAAAAAGTAGTTTTTTCCGACCCCTGGTCATGACTAACACAAAAAGATTATCCCAAGCAAGCAATACAGTGTAATGTAAGTTATAAGATAAGAAAATAATATATACACACACACACACACACACACACATATATATATATATATATATATACATATATATAGTCGACTCCGTGAAATCCGCCGATGTATAATCTGCAAATCCCTATAATCTGCTATCCATTTTCAAATGTAAACAATGGAAATCATGCTTTCATAGTTAAGCTCATTAAAGAAATTACATATAGTGTTTTTTATAAATTATCAATTTTTAAATGCTTTAAATTATGATTTAACAAGTTTTATGTGATTTGCATGATGTATACTAAAATAATAACTTTAGGTAAGCAAATGGAACAACAAAATGCAAATATCAGAGGAGTAATTTAAATTTTTAAACTATACATTCATGTAACAGCTGACTAAAGACATATTTGAAGAAATCAGTAACTGATTTGGTCTTATTTGAAAGGCTCTTTTGCTAAAATCTTAAACAACTGGGATATAAATATAAATATGTAGATTTTTCTAACAAAGAAATTTTATCATAGTACCAGAAATAATGACGGCTCAAACAGAAATATATATATATATATATATATACACACCAGTGGTTCCAAACGGGGGGCGTACGCCCCACAAGGGGGCAATTTGGAATTTTTGGGAGGCAATTCCAGATTTATTGCTAAACAATTCCTTGTCATTTTATATTTGTCTTTTTTTTGGATAACTAATGTTGTTGGCTAAAAATAAATGTAATATCAGCAGATTTTTTAAATAAAGTAAACAAAAAAAGATTTTTATTCAATTTTCAAAGTTTTTTCGTAGAAAAGTTTTAAAAGAAACTTTATCCAGAATAATTACATAAAACACTTTTAATGAGATTACCCTTTTCTTTTATTAAAAAAGTTTTTAAATATTTTTCGGTTTTTGTTGAATTTTAGTTTTTTTTTCCCAAAAGTTTTTGGACTAGCTTTTATTGGAGAAGACCTGTATTTTTATTTTCCTTGCAATGTGTCAATGTCATACAAAGAAATTTTTACACTTGTCTACTTAAAATTGATAAATATCAGAATACAGAAACGCTTATTGTATATTGTGCATTCAGAGAAATATCTTATTGTCCAAAAATTCATAGTTTCTAATGAAATGTTTAAGTCAATTATAAAATGTACGAATATTTTCAAGTTTAATGCAAAATTGTGAGAGTTTTCAAGAAATATTGTGAAAATAAAAAAGGTGACCACAATACACTTTGTTTTCACACTGAGATAAATTGGCAAAGGACATAAAAACTCTTTTGGACATATATGAAGATGCATAACTTTGTTGCATTTATAGAAATATGTTCAAAACATATTCGAGAAAATATTTTACCTGTTTGATAGCATAACAAACTGTGAAATGACTTGTCATTTTTAATGTTCTTCCAGTCGTCCACCATATGAATAATAAAAATTCATTTTCTTAAATAAGAATTATATGTTACATAAGAACGGCGATGAGGAGGAGGGGGGGGGGGCATCAGGACTTTTGCGTTTTTTTGGTGGGGCGCGGCCAAAAAAAGATTGGGAAACACTGATATACACAGATTTGAACCAAAACTTAAATTCCCATTGAGTAAATGTTCAAAAAATTAAATAACAGCCAATGAAATTTAAATTTTATAATAATTCCAACATACTTAAAATTATTAAATTACTTTTGAGTTATATTATTTCTTTTTATATTGTTATTTTTACACAAGTATTAATAATTTATAGTTCAGTCTAAAAAGAAAACAAAGGAATCTATATAGGCAAAATTCTATAATCTGCAAAACTCTTGGTCCCAAACTGTGCACCTGCCAATTTCATGCATATACAAACAAAAATGAATTTAAAAATGAGTCAGAAAAATGGCTTGTTTGGATTTGAGACCAGCTTTAAAGCGAGTTTTGAATGCCGCAGTAACCCACTCTTGCATGGCGAAACTTGTTTCTGCGAAAGTGCAGTGGAAAAAGGGAGACGAGAGACTTGTGTTCTGCAGTGCCATGAAAGCAGGACGTTTGTCCTTGAACAATCAGTATCTTTTACCGGTACTATAGCGAGCGGGTCTTTTCACATGAGGGGCGAGGACCCTTAAGAGGCTACTTCAGTCAGACGAAAACACCCGCTCGCTAATGTTAATCTTATGGAGGAAATAATTTAAGATATCTCGTTCGCATTTCAATATTTTTAAATGATTTTTTTTTGCATTAGATAACTGAGGTCAATCTTTATGCACGCTCCTTTCTACTTTTTCGATTTTTGTTGTAGTTTTTTTGTATTGAGAATACTTTCACTTTCGAAAACAGTTCCGAAAGTGAAAGTATCTTAATAAAAAAAACTTGTAATCAAAATCGAAAAAGTACAAAGGAGCGTACATATAGATCGACCTCAGACATCCAATGCAAAAAAAAAAAAAAAAAATTTTTAAATATTGAAATGCGAACGAGATATCTTAAAATATTTCCTCCATAGGATTAACATTAGCGAGCAGGTGTTTTCGTCTGAATGAAGTAGCCTCTTGACATGTGCAATAGAAATATACCATGGAGTTTTATTTAGAAATAATGATAAAGAAAATATAGGAGGTTGCAGACACCTGAATAAGGGAAGATTATTATGAATTAGCATCTATGACATAAGGCTAAATAAAACTGCATAACTTTAAACAGTAAATTTTTTAGATACATTACCTTATTTTTCTCATTAGGACACATTCTGAAAATTCCATATACTTCTTCACCCTTCCTGACAGTCAGGTAGTCATCAAAATAGAAAACAGTTTGTTTCCAATGTGTGTATGGAGCCTCAGGAGCTGAAAATAAAAAGATAACAATATTTGTAATCTTTTAGCATAGAAAATAGATAATCTTTGAAACACAAATAACTATCCAATTTTAGATTATTAGTTTGAAACCAACTTTATAATCAACAAAAATATTACATCTTTGGATAATTTCAAGACATTGAATACTGCATTTGGCATTATCCTTTGTATGATACGAATTATATAGCCAAAAATATATCTTGGTTATTCTTACAGATTTCACTTTTATAAATCAAAATATAATAAAATTACCATATAAACACACCATTTCTGAGGAGGTAATGTCTTCCTTTAAGATATTTTACATCATTAAAACTTGATAGAAACCACATAAATAAAATACATACATTATTTAAGAATGAGAAATCATTATTTGATAAATTATTACTTTGCTCAATTTCATTACCATTAATTTTATATATAAACATGAAACATTAGCTTAGATACAGCAGCATAATGAATTAAAATATACTATGAAGATTCTCAGAGGAAAGACGGGAAAGGGGAGAAACAGCTTTTTATGGTGGTGATGTTTGTTACAGAAAATTAACAACAGCACAAGGCACTGAGGGTCTGGTGTTGTCATTCACCCCCCCCCCCCCCCCCCCACACCACACCAAGAGATCCTAACCATATTTATGTAGCATTACGCAGGTTTGAAGAAAATCACCTGCATACAGTGGCTTTCTTTATATATAGCTTTTCAGAATATACGTCATGTACAAAGAGTAAAAAAAAAGGATTTTCAAAAAGGCATTTTCCAACTTATGCGCAGAAAACGCTAGTCTTCTCTGCTCTCGCCATCTAACATGTCCTGTGATAAGAGGGGGAAGGGTAAAATAAAAAGTATGCAGTAGTGTCAAATCCAGCCTCTGTGGCATCTAAAATTAAATACAGGGCTTAAAAAGATTTTTTTTCCGGAGTGTGTGTGGGGGGGGGGGGGGGACTTTCAAATCAGATTTTTATGTTTAAAATTAAAACTGAATCTATCACACTCATTTTAAAGAATAACAACATGTAAGTGATTATAAGCAATTTATTTGAAGTAAATTAATAAAACTTAAAATCTTAAGAACAATTATCCAATTTTCCATTTTAAGAACAATTTTCCAATTTTCCATTTTTTTTCAATTTAAATGATTTTGCAATGACCAGAACAAGTGATAATCAGATGATGCGATATCAGGAGAATACGTATAGACATCCCATTTCAGGCTGTTCAGTTTGCACAGCGTCTGTTTCAAAACGTGTGGTCTGGCGTTGTCTTGATGAAAGACTACACCCTTGCGATTTGACAAACTCGGACGTTTCTGTTTGATTTCTTGATTCAGATTGGTTAATCGGCGACAGTATTTGCCTGAATCAATTGTTTGGCCAGTGGGAAGAAACTCAAAATAAATTATGCCCTTGCATCACCATGCTCACCTGCCTGTTTCCTGTAAGCTTAAAGTTATATTTTTGTGTTTTCCCAGCTCCTCATTTTCTTTAATAGCCACCACCACCATATACAAGCTTGCTTCTATTTTTAGTTTAGCTTATTTTCTAAGTATCTTATATAGTTAATCATTTTTAATGTTTAAATTCAATAGTCTAGTACTTACAGCAAGTGTGCATGCTTGTTTACCTTTTTCAGCATATGGTTGGGTGGTTGGTAGTGAAGTTAACTTTCTGTTACTTTTTAGTTAACCTTTTCTGATATGTTGCTTCCTTTGATGTCATTCTGACACAGTGATGTCATTTTGTTCTAGTGGGTGTGTCTTTCACTTATTGAAAGTTATATTTACTAACTTGGCAACAGTAAAATGCAGATTTTGTATTGTGTTTGAAGTATATATTTGGGAAGTTTGTAGTTTTACAAATCAGTTCAACATGCAAGTAGCTTTAGAAAATAGGCTTTATTTTGGTGGTGTTTTATTTAGTAGCAGGTGACTACTTGTTTTTAGTGTATAAAATATATGCAGTTAAGATATGCTGTTACTTAATATATGCAGTTTAAATTAAATATGTGTAATTGGACTTTAGAAGTTATTGAAAGTTTGACTCATTAAGAGCCTGTGATGATGTATCTTCTAAGAGATGTGTTTGCTACCTATAACCTACAGTTTTAATAAACTTTTTTTGTTTCTTCAGAAAATGTTGAATTATTTTAACCTCCATCATGCACATAGTTATTTTAATTAAATGGTAAGCAGTGTGGCTAAAGATATTGTGGGAGAGGTGTTATCTAACCCAACATTTCCATGTGCATTTGCGCTGAACATTGTTGTATGTAAAGGACCCATTTCTCATCACCCGTCGCTAATCGATCCAAACACGGCTCGTTTTTGAGCCGCCCAAGTAAAGAAACTGTTGTGAAAACGTTAATGTGGTAGCTTAACTTCCCCATATTTGTTTTTCCTTTTAGGTCTGGCGCCGATCGTACGTACCAGCTCCCACTTGGATGCCATGACTGCGCATGTGTTGAATAACTAGCTTAAATATCACTGCATGACTTGTCTGCTCTCTCTCTCTTCTTCTTTTTGCTTATGTGGCAGCTGCATATCGTAGGATGTTTTGTTTTAGTTATTTTTAAATGTCTGTGCAAGTATGCCAGACTGTTTGTTAATTCTTATAATGTTAAAGTATGTTTAATAAATGTTATTTATTAATTTAAGCCATCCTCTTATTCAGAGTCAGTTTACTTTTACTTTACCATTTGAACCCGGTGGATTAACCACCCAAATTCTTTAAGACCGGTTATGGGCCAAATGAAGTCTAAATTTAAAAAGAGTTTGTCCATTTTTGGTAATGTTTAAATATAATTTTTGACTCTGAGGTGTTGGCGTGAATTTATCATAATGAGGTCATCTTTAATGGCAAAGATGGGGGGCCTCTTCGAGAGCTACAGTATTGATGTTTTGACAAGCAACAGAAGACAGCTAATTTGTTTTTATCTCCACCCTTTCCTTGTGAATGAACTTCAAGGCTGCTCCTTCCTGGTTTCTGACTAAGATAAACAAACTTGTGTGGACTCTGGAACTGTAGTGTTTTCTTTCCCTTTCCCCATGACTGATACGGAGTTACATGGAGTGTTATGTGGAGTGTTATGTGGAGTTACGTTACCCGAATGTTGTTTACTTTGTGAACAGCTGTTAACTTGGAATGGAGTAAAGTTTGTGGTTTTTTAGTGAAGTTATTATGGATTGATAAAACTTTTGCTGTTTGTTTTATTGGTGAAGTGTTTTTGCTTGTTAGTCTTCAGTGTTAAATGAATGTTTTTCATCTCATTTAGGAAAGTTATTTTTTCTGAGTAACCTTGTTATCAAATAAATAATTTATTAATTTAAAGTTTTTTAATGTTAATAGTATACTGTGATATGTTATTTGTTATGAATTAATTGTTAGAATTTGTTTTTTTTTAGAATTTTAAAATCTTAAATAGATTTAAAAAAAAAAAAAGAAAGATTTGTTAAAGTTGTTAATTGAAAGTTTTTAATTAAAGATTTTTATATTGAAATGGTTTGAATATAGAATTGTATTTTAATAAAACAGTGAATAATTAATTTAATATGGATAATTAATAGTTAATGGTTGATTAAATTTGAGTAATTAATGGTTGATTAAATTTGAGTAATTAATGGTTGATTAAATTTGAGTAATTAATGGTTGATTAAATTTGAGTAATTAATGGTTGATTAAATTTGAGTAATTAATGGTTGATTAAATTTGAGTAATTAACGGTTGATTAAATTTGAGTAATTAATGAATTTTTTTTTGTACTTCATTTATTTTGTATATTTAATGTATGTATTGTTGTTAAATGGTTCTTTTTGAAGGGTTAGTAGGTTTTAATATTGTTGAATGGTTTATTAATATTGTATTGAGATATGCATATTTAACTATCCCCATTAGCTTATAGGATGGAGTTTGCTATCCAAAAACTTAACAGTAGCAATTATGCTACTTGGGCAGAGGAAATACAGGTGTATATGATGGATCGTGGAGTTTGGCAATTTGTAGAAAAACCAGACCTTGAAATACCTAAAGATTTAACTGGAAAGGAACTTCGTGACTTTGAATTGTGTAGGGATAGGGCATATACCTCAATTTATTTAAATATTGAGAAACCATATCGTAGTATAATAAGTGACACTAAAAATGCTGGGGATGCATGGAGGAAATTAAGGGAGCGTTACCAGCCAACGTCTCGCAGTAGGATTGTGAGTTTATTGGGCAAATTTTTCTCATTGAGGTTTGGCACAGGGGATGACATTAGTATTTATGCAGCTAACCTTAAAAAGGTAGTAAATGAATTGGCAGACGCAAAACATGTAATGGAAGAAATGTACCAGTCTTTTCAACTTATCCGGTTTTTGCCATCCAAATTTTCAGGGATTGTTCAGTCAATTTATAGATGGGATGACAAAACATTTACTTTTGACAATGTATTAAAAGAGTTGTTGGTTGAGGAGGATAGGTTAAGACAGTGTAACATTGACCTTGAACGTGTAGATGCATCTGCTTATAAAGTCAAAATTAATAAACAAGGAAATAGGAATAATAGCAATTTTAAATTTAATAAACAGAAAGACATTAAGTGTTTCCATTGTTCTAAATTAGGCCATTTTGCTTCTAATTGCCCAGAAAAGAAGCCAAATTCTGGTAAATTTCAGGTTAAGAAGTTTAAACCAAAGGGGAATTTTAACCGAGACAATTCAAGTTACATTGTAGAGGCTAACTACAGTCAAGGTAGTAATGGTCCTGATGATTTGTCTTGGGTTGTGGATTCTGCTGCTTCTTCTCATTTTTGCCGCAATAAAAATTTGTTTGTTGAGCTTAGGCCAGTAGTAGATACAACAGTATCAGTCGCTATCGGTGAAGAGTCTTGCTCAGTTGAGGGAATTGGCAAAGTGGAATTTTTGGTAAATATAAAAGGTACCCAGAAGAAAATAACATTGAACAATGTTCTTTATTCACCTAGATTGAGGAGAAATTTATTTGCAGGATGTGCCATAGATAAAAAAGGAGGGAAATTTGTTGGCAAGAATGGAAAGATTTTCGTGTATAATAATAAAGGAAAATTGGACTTCTTTGCAAAAAGAGAAAATGGTTTATATTTTCTTAGACCAAAATACCCCGGTGTTATCAGAGAGCATGTAAATTTAACTCAGTCTAAGGAATCAAATCTTGAGATTTGGCATAAGAAATATTGTCATATCAACACAAATTATATAGTTGATACCAGTAAAAATAATGTAGTTCGTGGGTTACCTAAACTGAAAAATCAGGAATTAAATTGTGAACCTTGTCGTTTGGCAAAGACACGAAGAGTAAGTTTTAAGCCATTGCCGGGAAACCGAACACGTGGGCCTCTTGAACTTGTTTTTACCGATGTGTGTGGCCCAATGCCAGTACCTTCAATTGGGGGATCACGGTACTTTGTCTCTTTCATAGACGATTTTTCTAAAAAGGCTGCCGTTTTCCCAATTAAACATAAAGATGAGGTCTTTGATACTTTTTTTCGATTTAAAAACAGAGCAGAAAGGTTTATTGGAAAGAAAATTAAGGCCATAAAGTCAGATAATGGAAAGGAATACTGCAATTACAAATTTAAACAGCTTACTGAAAAAGAGGGAATAGATCATCAGAAGACGAACCGGTACACGCCGGAACAAAACGGGGTTGCTGAGAGATTTAATAGCACTATAAATAATGGCATTCGAACAATGTTGAAGGATAGTGGTTTAGAAGAAAAATTTTGGGCTGAGGCAGCTGTCTGTTTCACATATGTTTGGAATAGAGTTGTCCATCAAGGCCAATTAAAGACACCATTTGAATTATACGGTGGGAGACGTCCTTCTGTGAGTCATTTAAAACCGTTCGGATGCACTGCATTTATAGGGATTCCCAGGCAACTACGAAAAAAATTTGATATGCGTGCAACTAAAGGTATCATGGTTGGCTATGCAGGACAGACAAAGGGATACAGAATTTATAATCCTGAAAGGGGTGTTGTCGAGGAAACTTTAAATGCGAATTTCAATGAGAGAGAAATGTACAGTGGTCGCATCCTGGGCACCATGGACTGTAATTCTGAGAATGGGAAAGTTTTGTCAGGAGTTGAAAATCGTTATATTGATAATGAAGAATCTGATTCTGAATCTAAATTTGATCAGATTATACCACAAAACTCTATAAAGTTACAAAGCACTCCCAAAAAGGAAGCTGAAGTAAGTTCCGAAACTGAAGAGTCAGGAGATGAACACCCAGACCGGGATGTGAATGAAACTGAAAAAACCCCTTGTGAAGCTATTAAATGGGTCCGAGAAGCCATTATGAGAAAAGATAAGTCCCGCAATGATATATATTATGGTGTGGAGGGTTCCAATACTAAACTTCGATCTTATAGAGATGTTGAGAATTACTGTAAAGCCAGAAATATTGATTATCGAAAGGAATTTTTTAGTTTTAGAAACAAAGATGATTATTCTGGTTTAGAACCACGTCCCAAAACTGAACACTATGAAGCTAACATAACGGAAGTAGAAATACCATCTTCTTATTTTGAAGCTATGCGTTCTCCTTTTAGAAAAGAATGGTCTAAGGCGATGGATGATGAAATAACAACCATGAAGGAAAGGCAAGTATGGGAACTTGTTCCCAAACCTAAAGAAGAGAAAGTTTTAGGTAACCGCTGGGTATATTCCATTAAACGTAATGAGAAAGGCGAGATTGCTCGTTATAGAGCTAGGCTTGTAGCACAAGGCTTTAAGCAGGAAAAAGGCATATCTTACGAGGAAGTATATAGCCCAGTAGTTGATTTTTCCCTTATTAGATTATTTTTTAGTATACTAGTCTGTTTTTTCGGTTGGATTCATCATCAAATTGACATAAACTGTGCATATTTATATGCGAATTTATCTGAAAGAGTCTTTATGAGTCAGCCTTTGGGCTATGTCAGTGAGAAGTCTGAGTATGTTTGCCGCCTGAAAAAGGCAATTTACGGCCTTAAACAAAGTGGTCGTGAATGGTATTTTGAGCTTCGTAATGCACTTGAAGGATTAAATTTTAAGAAATTAAAATGGGCAAATTGCATTTTTATATTTAAAAGAAAGGTTCTATTATTGTTGTATGTGGACGATATTATCATTTTTGGACAAACAGAAACATTGGTTTCTGAAGTCATAGATCTCTTAAAATCTAAGTTTGATCTTAAATTGTTAGGACGCACTAAGAAACTCCTAGGTGTAGAGTTTGAAGAGAGGGACTGTAAACTTTTCATTCATCAAAAGAGTTACATTGAAAAGGTTTACAATATGTTTAAAGAGTATAAACCTCCAATTACATCTCTCCCAATTTCTAAAGGAGTTGTGTATTCAAAGTTAGATTGTCCAAAAGATGATTTAGAACTAAATGAAATGCAAGGTATCCCATATCGCAGCCTTGTTGGATGTCTCGCTTTTATAGCTAACAGGACTAGACCTGACATTTGTTTTGCAATAAACCTTTTCTCACAATTTCAGGAAAATCCTGGGCCTACTCATTGGAACGGATTAGTTAAGCTACTTGGTTATTTGTATACAACCAGAGAAAGAAAGCTTGACTTATCTAAGATTGATAACCTTAGTGTCACATGTTATAGTGATGCAGATTATGCCACTAATCGTGATGATAGGAAGAGTATGGGGGGTTTTGTGTTGTTTATTGGTCAGTCACCTGTTTCTTGGAAGACTTTCAAACAAAAGTCTGTTGCCCTTTCCACAATGGAAGCTGAGTTTACTGCACTTACTGAGGCTGCAAAGGAAATCACTTGGGTTAGACATATACTTCTAGAGTGTTTTGAAATGGGGTTATTTGGGAATGAAATAACACAATATGAACTTTGTTGTGATAATAAATCTGCTATTGACTTTTGCAAGTCACCGATTGAAAATGCTAGATCAAAGCATATTGACGTCAAATTGCATTTTCTAAGAGATTTGGTGTCTGAAAAGCTATTTAATTTGTCTTATGTAAGAAGTACAGATAATCTTGCAGATATTTTCACAAAAGCTCTAGTTAAAATGTCTGTTAATGATTTCATTTCCAAACTATTTATATAAGTGTAATAAAAAATTTTTATGGCATATTTTTGAAAATTTTAAAGTATATAGTTTAAGATTATGATAATTGTAATATTTTAGGTATATCTCCTGGTGTTTCATTTTATATTTTGAGGATAATCTCTCTTACATGTAATCTCTTGATGCTTTTATGCCACTTATTAAAAAGATTTTTTTTTTAAATGAAATGTTTTATGTATCCTTAAATGGGATTGTTGTAAGCAGTCTTGGCTTTTGGATCAGGAGCGGATTTGACGGTTTATTTGTTGCAGTTTTTTTTAAATTTAAGAGTCCTTTTTTCAATTTCATAATGCTTCTTTCTTAAGGAAAATTTATTATTAAATATTAAGGAGGGCATGTCTTGTTAGACATTTGTGTTTTTTTTGGATCTCAGTGATCGCGAGAGGGGGGCCTTATGTTGTGAAAACGTTAATGTGGTAGCTTAACTTCCCCATATTTGTTTTTCCTTTTAGGTCTCGCGCCACTGAGATATTCTACTTTAAGTGCTTCTATCGCGATCGTACGTACGACGATACGCGATCTCTTAGTGTAAACAAAAACACATGTTTTTCTTGCTCCCACGTATGCATTACGTCATTGCCAGGTGCCGTTTCCTGATTGGATGCCATGACTGCGCATGTGTTGAATAACTAGCTTAAATATCACTGCATGACTTGTCTGCTCTCTCTCTCTTCTTCTTTTTGCTTATGTGGCAGCTGCATATCGTACGATGTTTTGTTTTAGTTATTTTTAAATGTCTGTGCAAGTATGCCAGACTGTTTGTTAATTCTTATAATGTTAAAGTATGTTTAATAAATGTTATTTATTAATTTAAGCCATCCTCTTATTCAGAGTCAGTTTACTTTTACTTTACCATTTGAACCCGGTGGATTAACCACCCAAATTCTTTAAGAGAAACGGCAGCAGAAATTCGCTCGATTTTATTCCTCTCTGTCAGCAAATGGGGCACCCATATATCGAGCTTCAAATCGAATGCCACGTTTTTTAAACGCCGAAAAGCTGTTGATCGGTCATCGTTAAGTGCTGTAGCAACTTCCTCTGTTGAAATTCGAAGAGTATTCTGAACTAAAGTATGCACAACATCGTCATCAATATGTGAAGATCGACCTGAGCGTGGCTCGTCTTCAAGGTTAAACTCTCCGCGGCGAAATTTCGCAAACCATTTTTCCACAGTTCGTTTAGCTGGTGCTTGATCTTGATAAACCTCTTGAATGTTTTTTATGGCTGCTGCAACATTTATTCCCTTCCGAAACTTGTAAAGCATAACATGCCGTAAATGCACCTTATCGACACTCATTTTGAAAGTAAACTTTCTCGAAGCAGTTTGTATTTACACAAATTATTTTGTTTGAAATGAAAGTTGCACACGTCACCTTTCCAACGATCTGTCTTACATAGATGGCAGTATTAATGACAACACTTTACGCCGCTTCTTACGCCATCTATTGCACCTCCTCACGAACTTTTGCACTTACCCAATATTATTATTAATATACTCAATTTTATTACATGTACTACAAAATATTCAATTAAATGTGTTTCAATTATCATCTGCAATAAATGGAAATAAAAAAAAATTATTCATTGCACTTCAGAAGTTTTATTTTTCCCTTTTGGGTTATTTATTCTCTAATTCTTATCGTAGATTGTTGGATCAAAATAAACCCCTTTCTCTCCAGACAGCTGCTTATTTTGAATACATAATAATACAAGCATGGGAGAATAGTTTATTTCAGCAATATCATATTTCAGAGCTCTTGAGTGGTTTTGCTAACATAATTAGTTTTGTATTTCTCATATAAGAATTTATGTTATAAAAACATATTTGAGCCAGCTTACATATATAAATAAGCTTTTTTTTTATATATTTTTTACAATAATAAATGTTTACAGTATATACTTGCCTACTATTTCTATCAAGATCATCATCTGTTAGTCACAATGATCAATTAGATGGTTCATTATAGATATTGCAAAGATATGCAATATTAAGGCTGCTCATCAGTAAACTTCCCGATTCCCCTCGCTAATGTTATTCCTATGGGCGTAGGATGCATTCGTATTTTTAAAATATCTCCTCGGGAAATTAATATTTTTAACTTGTTTCCTGTGTACTCTTCTTAAAGAATGTCTCTTTTTTTTCTTAGTTATCAAAATATTTCTAAACTATGTGCTTAATTTATATTTTTATGCGTTAAAATCTTAGCGAAACTGAATACGATTTTAAAAATACGAATGCATAGTAATTGGAATAACATTAGCGAGGGGAATCGGGAAGTTTACTGACGAGCAGCCTTAAGCAATAAATTTAGAACTTATATCCAAAACAAAAAATATTTTTAGACTTTAATTTGGCAAAAATAGGTTTAACAAATACAATATTTAAAATAATAAAATCATAATTATTTGACTGATTTTGACAGGGAAATAGGCAAAAAATTGTATTCCTGCTTCACAAGACATTTTGTTTGAAGACCCACAAGACCCTGTATGAAGATCAGGATCCTGGCAATAGCAATTTGATGAAAATTTTCAAGATTCCCCATTTGTCAGGAGAGATATTGTTTTCAGTGCCCACACAATTACGATTATGTCAAAGTTGCAGTCAATTTTGCCAAGCTCATGAAGCCGCACATGATATATAAAAATAAATACCATAGCATGAAATAATATAATATTTAAACTTTTTACGTTGCATCTCCATATAGTTTAAAAAGAACGCATTCCCATCAGTACTAGGTAAATCAAAGATTGTTTCCATAATTATGGAAATAAGTACAGGCGATTGAAGAAAACATTAATACAAAATGCAATTTTTAAAAAACAAGAAATATTTTTTGGAACATCGATGAAAAAGCAATGTAATGATAACAAACACATGTTTCTTTAGAACTGCAAATCTATTTGACGAGATTTTACAACAATTAATTTTATGATATATCTCTGCTACTTGGCGATTCGCTATAACAAAGAAGTATGTTGTTTTCTATCAATTAAATGCAATCTTCCATAAATGTGAGACTAAAAAAGTTTTTTAAATTGTTCACAGCTAAGTTTTTAAAGTCTATATATAAAATCTAAAAATCTGTATTCACTTACAGGGCTACATGCAGCCCACATAATGGGTACTGCTGGTCTAGAGAGATCACTGATCAAATGGGTGAAAAATTCAAATAGATTAGTCATTACCTGTAGAAAATCCAGTTCTCTTATGGCATTTTGTGAACTCCACATTGAAAAAGGTAACAAATGCTTGAATATAGTCATCTCTCTTTACCTGAAGATGAAATGGGCTGGAGAATTTCAAGTCAGATACTTTCACAGTGTACAAATCAACTTCCTGGAAGTGATCAAGAAACTCATTAATTTGTCTTGGCTAAGAATCAGATACAAGAAAATGTATATATATTTTTTAAACATTCCTGACAGCTTGGCCTACAGGCACAGGTAATTTTGAAAACTCAGATCATGGGGCACAAGTTTATTGGGAATTGCAGAAGAATAGCTTTTTGCCATGATGCGGCAATTAGGACAGCCCACTTCGAAAACTGCCTGTGCCTGTAGACTGAGCTGGCAGGATTTTTTTTTTTTTTTTTTTTTTGCTTAACAGCTGGTCTTATGAAAAACTTGTCAATATAAAAGTTGTAGATAATATTAAGATTGACAATGAATTTAAGTGGATTTCATATCTTGTGAATTGGAAGTTATGAATTTTTTTCTTCTTAAACCCTTATTGCCCCCCCCCCCCTTGAGGTCATTGTTAATGATATCAAAAATCTGTCATATATAAATTTTGGGCCCTTTTCCTAGAAGTAATAATAATTTTAAACGGATTTTATATGTATCATAATTTAAAAGTTATGTTTTTTCCCCTTTATTTTCACAAGCTCTCCCCCCCCCATTCTTCTCCCTGGTCCAATTTTGCCCATTAACGAACTTGACCAAGGTTTTATTTATCAGTTTGGAAGAGATTTGTGCAGAATTATGGAAGTTATCATGCCCATAAAAAAGTGATAGATATAAAGTTTTGAAAGTTTGGGGGTGGTTTTTGGTTCTAGGAGCCACAATCAGCATAGATCTGCAAAAATTTTTCAAAAATCCAAACATAGGGAGAATGTAATAGGTAGTATTTCTTACAAAATCTATCTAAAAGTAAAATAAAACTAACAGATACATATTACATCTGGCACAGTTGGTAGCTGTAACAACAGTCACGACAGAAATGTCAATCTTTTCCTTACTAATATGATCCACAAAATTTATTATTTCCAACATATTTTTGACAATTAAAAAAATAGTTCAGATTTTTAGTATCTGTATTGAAGAACAAAAAAAAAAAAAAAAAAAAAAAAAAAAAGAAAAAAAAAAAAAAAAAAAAAAAATTAACTTTAGCCTCTGATAAAAAAAATTGTGACAATCGACGATATTCACTATTTTTTCTTGCTACAGATTGATCAAAGTCTGTTTTGCTTTGCGAGCAACTGAGAAAATTCGTGGAATAACTTTTACGTCACCATTTCACAAAATTCGCGACAATCACGTTTTTTTTTTTTTTTTTTTTTTTTTTTTAAGCGACCGATTGAAGAATTAATATTTTGTGGGATTCGGGGGAAAAAAAACAAATAATTCGTAGAATTCCACTAATTTGTGGAAGAATCAGATGCCCACCTAGTGTGTCTGTAAGAACATCTCTAAATAATACCCGAGCCACAAATTTAATGAGTAGGGCCCAAAACTCTCTTCTTGACACATTTTTTTTCGCTCTGCCAGCTAATTGTGCCACACCATACCGATGACTTCATTTATGGCACACACTTTTTGTTTTTCTTTTATGATTTTGCAGACATGGCAGATTGATTTTTTTTTTTTTTTTTTAAGCGGAAATCCACCATCCAGCGGCCTGACATTGTCTTAGTAATTTCTTTTGTGTAATCAAATTATTCACTCTATATAAGCATAACATACTTAACATTCTCTAGATTAAAAAAAGAATGATTCTCTTATTTTCACATCATTTACAAATAAATGTATAAGAATAACTGAGATAAAGGAGGGTGAATGAATAACATCTGCTCAATAACTATTGTGAAAAACACATAGGAGAGGCAAAAAAAAGTATAAAAATATAAAACATAGCAAGAACATTTCAGTAGAAGTTGAAACAATGTTAAATTTGGATTAATACACAGCAAATAAAGTAATCAGTTAGGATAGAAAAAGAAGCACTTTTTTTTAATTTAAAGTACTAAATTCCAATAATGTCCATTGCATGGGCAATAAATAATGCTGATATTTAATATTTTGAGAATTTAATATGAATTGATAAGAGTAGTCAGGGGTCAGAAATTTTCAGAAAATCTTATTAGCCAGCAAGATACAACTTATACTTAAAAATGACAAATTTATAAAATTACAAAAATAATTCATTACTGCAATGTATTTTCTTTCTTTTTTTTTAATATAAAATTAAGAAATATATACAACAGAGAAAAGTTTTGTGCAGAAAAGAGCTTAGTGCCAGGTTACATGGTGACAATCAATTGGGGGAGTTGTTAAATATGGCAAAAAAAAAATATATATATATATGGTACTGTTTTCTAAAGCCTGTAGTTTTTAAGACTAAAAATTTACTTGCCCTGCCAGAAAATTCCCACGCCAGTGGCAAATAGAATGGTGTTATTTCCACCCCTGTGAGTGATAGGGATCTAATTAATAGTGATGTGGCCGAATAGCCAAATATTGGGTCAAATTTTAAGTCGAAATATAGGCTAAGTGCAAATAATAACCAGTGACATATCTCCTGAAATAGCCTTGGTGAAATAAATTTTGTTACAATGAGTTTGTAAAAAATCATTCCATGATTGAATGGATGTAAGTTTAAATTTATGTGAGTACAGTAATTTTAGAAAGGAGAATTACAAAAAAAGCAGTCATGATATTTCTTTGATTTGTTTCTTGTATATTGTTAAAGAAATAATTTATCTTCAGTTTTTATTGTTTCTATAATTATAATTAATAAATATAATTTTAAGAAAATAGACTGAATACAACACAAGATAGAAAAGTTTCACCCATGAGAATATGTTATTCATCAAATTGAGAGTTTGTATACAATGTACAATTGATAGGAAAATATGTATTTGAAGAAGCGAGATATCTTAGACACCCTGAAAATGAAACCGAGTAATAAAAAAAAAAAAATACAATAAATTAAGGAAATAATTTTTTTATCAAGCAGGAAAAAATAAACATTGCATTATTTATAGACATAAAAACCCAACATTAACTATTTCATACAAAATACTTATCGACGAGAATGTTTAATAGTAATAAATAAATACATAAAACAGACTTTCACAAAAATGAAATGTACCGGGACTACAAACAAGAATACCTTAATAAGAAATTCTGAACCAGATATCTTGAATTTTAGCATTAATTTTTTGGTAACTTAATAAAAGCATTTTATCAATGCTGAGAAAGGAAGACTTGCACCTTAGCATACCTGCCAACTTTTCAAAATTGCAAAGTGTAAAATAACGTGTGAAGTGCATTTCTTGCAATTTTGTCATGCTACACATATAACACATTATATAAAAAAGATATAAACAGCATTTAAGCATGTAACAGATGAATGTTGTTAAATAATATAACCGATATTTTGATATAAAACATATACAAATAGCTTCTTTGCTGTTCTTTTTAAGAAAGTTTAAGCAAAAACATTACCCAAAACACGACTTTCATTTATATACAATGAAAATTAACAGATTTTGTATGTTATATTTCGAATATGAACCCTTGATTCATGATTTAAACTATATGAAATATTCCTTTACATTCAGCAACTATCATTAATAAGCAAAGTGAAAATGCATTTCTTAATTTTAGGGAGTAAAATAGAGCTTAGAAGAAACTTTGCAAGAAAGTGTAAAAATAAACATCTTAAGTGTAAAAAATTGTCAAAAAGTGTAAATTTTACACCTAAAGTGTAAAAGTTGGCAAGTATGACCTTAGTTATTTCAAAGGAAAATGTGGTTAATTTTATTCATTTTCTGGAAGTTTGAATTAACAGAGATAAAACCCTTGAAATTTCCTATTGTTTTCTTTTCCTCTCATTTTTCTATTTAAATCAAGATACAGTAATCTCACTTATAATTTGCCTTTTTTATGAATCTCTCTCAGTTATATGTCGATTTTTGGTAATCCTGTTTAAACATTATAGCGATGTAATTTTTATTTTAAGTTTATACATAGTAACAGGAAATGTATGTCTCACTTAAAGAGTAGGAAAATTTAAGTTTCCCCTGACATTTTTTCCAATTCCACATATGTCCTCTTCAAAAAATTTCACTCAGCTTGTAAGGAGAAATCAATTGGTTGCTTTTGGCTTTTGTTTTCTGGTCAGTATTGAAGCTGCATTCCTGTGCTATACCCCCTTCGCACCTGCTACTTAAGAGGGGCTTTTTTTTTTTTTTTTTAAACTGAAGCAATAGAAATCTCTTCAATAAGCCTGCGCATATGAAACCTTTTTTTCATATTTCTATCTCTGCTTGTAACATCCAATGCTTTTTTACCCATTACGTACTGAAAATGAGTAATAAAAAAAAAAAAAAAAAAAAAATATTAAAGATTTCTTTTAAAATGGAGGTTATTAAAATGTCCAAAGAGATACCCGAAGCAACAAAGAAATCTTTAGCAGAACAATTCAAAATTCCTGTTACAACTTTAAAAGGCATTTTGAAAAAAAAAAAAAAAGATGCAATTAAGGGTTCTCTCTCCTCCAGGGTTGTAAAAAACCTGGGTTTTTTATAAAAAAAACCCAGCCCGGGCGGGTAGTTGGATGGGTACCCGGGCAGCTACCCACAACCCTTATAGTTGTAAAAAACCCAGCCCGGGCGGGTAGCTGGGTGGGTACCCGGGCAGCTACCCACTACAACCCTGCTCTCCTCTCATGTGAAAACACCCACTCGCTAATGTTAATCCTATGGGGTAGTTATTTTCTAATATATTGTTTGAATTGATAAAACAATTTTTTTGCATTGCATAGCTGAGATCAATCTCTAGGACTGCCGTTTTTGACTTTTTCAATTTTTTTTTGTTTTGTTTTTATGAAGATATTTTTACTTTTGAAACCAGTTTGAAATATAAATTTTTAAGTAAATGTTATCTGGGCAATAATTACATAACATTAATTTATACTTTTAGATTTAAATTTGCTCAAAGTATGTAACAAGAAGAATTGTAATAATCCCCCCCCCCTTTCCAACTCCTCAAAAAAAAATTAAAATATGTTTAGACATTTTAGCTAAAATGCTAAAAGAAAATTGTTAGCCAGGTTAAACCCTGATCCAGAGCAGTGTCAATTATATCATAAAATGACACATTCGCTCATGCCTCGGTATACTTTTCTTTTCAATCTTAATTTTCTTTTTTTTTAAAAAAAAACCTAAATAAGAAATATTTTATCACTCCCAAGGAAAACAAAGTAACTCATGACAAACTTACCTTTAAAAGACAAACATTTGTGACCACTTGTTTAGGATCAACCACATCAACTAAAGGCTCAGAGATAGCCACTTTGCGAATACAGCTCATATTGAAACCATACACACTATCCCACCCTAAATAATACAACATTTAATCAAGCATAAGTTATATAAAGTACAAGAATCTACAAAAAGGAATAGAATTACAAAGAGTTTTTCTTACAATTTATTTTTTCATCTTTATACTGCCTGTCTTCAATGGCACACAAAAATAAAGTGGCACGATCAGGAAACATCATACCATCAGGTTTCTAAAAAGAACGATATTTGTAGTAAAATACAACAAGAGCAGAGCACATTAAATATGTAATTATTTAAAAGAAGGCTGAAAAAGCTACTTTACATGCAACAAGTAATAACTATCCACATTTTTACTACAAAAATGGCTTTATGTGAGGCTGTTCTCAAATACAAATTGGCTATTTTCTGACACTTTTAACCCTAGAATGCTACCCATTCGTCTCCTGGACGAAGCCCATAACAAGTAACTTTGACCTGCCTCTCCCAAAAAAGGAAATGGGTTGTGCCACTCAGTACCTTAATTTGACCTTGGATACTACACTTAAGGATAATCCTTTTTCCCGAAATATGTGTGCACAAGTTGTTTTCAGACCAATATTAGTCTCGCAGATGAATGGTTAGCAGTAGCGTTTGCATTTGAGAATCAGACTTAGTTTTTGTTTCCTGCGCTGCCATGACATATCAAAACGTTTTATCGGAGAAAATGTTTGGGGGAGACCTGAGGCTATCTGGAAACTATTAAAAGAACAAAGTGATCAAGAAAATTCTATTTCTGGGAATAAATCAGAAAATGAAGATTTAATTGAAGTTTAGAGAAACAAAATCACAAATAGCAATAGAGATGAAAATTATGAATTATCCTTTGACAAAAAAGATGAATAAAGAACAATTCTTGAAAAACAAACCCAGGAGGATGGAAGTATGAAGTTAAATTACGAAGCTAAAATTGAAAACAGCAATGCATCAAATAAAAGTGAATGGGTTTTAAAAATTTCGAAAATGTTTGAGTCATATGACGTCTATAATTTATCCAGACAAAATTCAGCTCAGTGGTAAAGATATGTCAAAATGGTCATCTGTTCCTCAATTAAGTAAGTCAAGGTCAGTAGCTCGAAATATAATCATAGAATTTTTTAACTTCACAAAAGGAGCCGTAGACACATTGAATCAGATATGTAATAATATGTCACGTAGTAGAAAAACGTGCTGATGGCCTCTTTGTGTGTTTTATGGTATGATAAATATCAGTTTATTTAATGCACATGTTATATATGTGCATAACATGACTTAAAAATTCGAAAAAGCATTATCCAGAAAAAAAATTCACGATAAAGCTAAGTGAAGATCTTCTTGCTCAGTGGATGAAGAAGTTTCTCAACGTATCAAATTGCCCCAATCAACAAGGACAATTATAAGTGAACTTTTGAAATTGGATATGAACATTCAAAAACTCAAACAATCTGAATGTAAAAGAAAGGAAAAATTCTGCATTTTGCCCGTACAATTTGCACAGAATGATGCGCAACTTTTGTCTAACGTATTCTAGAGCAATGTTTGGTGAACATCACGTAACATGTGTGAAGATTTCTTTGAAAATAAATAAATTGTGATTTCTTGCTTACTTGTAGATCAAGAGTAATAAAGTCACTTGCCGGTAGTATATATTTATTCTAATTAGCTTTTAAAATTGAATTTAAGCACGCGTACCCACATTTCGTCTGGGAGACGAATGGTTATCATTCTCGTAAATTTTTCAAAGGGTAGCATTCTAGGGTTAAATTCATCTTTGTTCACAGATGTATCAAATCAAAAGATAATTTAGAAACTATGTAATCAAACTTTTTGAAAAATTGACAAGCCTGACTATTGAAGCAATTTGGAATTCAAATGAGTTTTCCCCTTTTTTGATAAATAAATGACTTATCAAGTTATAAGAAATTCATGTGACATGATGGCATGTTTTTCCCTTTTCTCGTGCAGTGGAATCTGAAATTCAGACTCAAAATGCTGACTTTGACAGTATTATCTGAAAGATATTTCTACCTTTACCAAAAAATAAAAAGTCTCAATTACAAAGTTTCTCAATAAGAACAGCTACCAACTTCAGGAGTTTCCGGACAAAAATGAATTAAAAAAATATGCCAAAGTAGCCATTTTGGATTTAAGAACAACCTTAACAAAGCTGACATTCATATAGTGGATGGAGAAGAATTGAGTAATGAAAATTTTAGAGCAACGTTTAACCAGATTGCTGAAATTAGTAATTTTTGTGCATGTTTGTAGACATCCTGCAAGATACGTAATAGAAGATATCTATCCTTTAAAGATCACAAAAAAACAAAAAGTATAAAACCATCACATGCCTGTAAAAAGGATATAAACATAATCATAGAAACTTACTAGCCATTTGTCCCTAGCAAAAAGGACAGTGTCAAGCATAGATTCATAAAATAAACAATAGCCCATCCATTCAGATATAATGATATCAACCTTTTCAGCAGGAATTTCAACATCCTCAACTTTACCCTTCACAATGGTTATAACTAGAAAAAGAAAAATGTTTACATTTAAAAAAAGTCGAAGTAATAATACTACTGTGTAATACAATACATTCAACATTACAAATAAACTAAAAAAGTCTGCAATAGTTAAGACTAACTTACGGTGTGTTGGCCAGTGAGATCTCAAACTCTCCTCACTAATTTAAACCTATGGGCGTGTGATCCATTCATATTTTTAAAATCTCTCTACCGGAAATCAGTATTTTTTAACTTCTTTTTAATGTGTACCATTCTTAAAAGATATCTCTTTTTTTCCTTAATTATCAAAATATTTCTAAAATATATATTTTAAGATTTTAACACACAGTTATAAATAGTGAAACTGAATAAGATTTTAACACTTAAGCTTTAACACTAAGCATATATATTAAAAATATTTTGGTAACAAAAAAAGGAGACATTATTTCAAGAAGAGTACACGGGAGGAGGGGAAATTAAAAAGTTATTTCCAGAGGAGATATTTAAAAAATTCGAATGAACCACATGCTCACAGGTTTAATATTAACAAGAAAAATTTCAGATTTCACTTACCAACAGCCTTAAACATGTTTTGCCAAAAATACTAGATGTACTGAGTACTCAAGTACTGTATCAATTTGTCACGTACTCTGGCAATGCAGAGTACTTGTATAAATTTGCTTTCTTCTTGCTTTAAAGTATTATTAAAAACAAATTCATACCCAAGTGATTTGAAAAAATTTGTTCAAATATAATGATACGAGCAGGGAAGACTGAGCTATGCTTAGAGCTCCTATAATAGAGGCTGACGGATCCTCACAGATTTGGTGCTCAAATTGAAGTTCAGTCTAAAAACCAAGCTAATCAGAACCGGTTTAGCCAATCAGAATCGAGTCTTAGGCAACCCCAACTCCGGCTACAGTAGATTGATTCGGAACTGAGCACAAATAATCCGAAACAAAATGGATATGCGTCAGCTCCTATTATAGGAGTCTTAGCTATGCTCAATCAAAACTAGCTTTGAGTACAGATATCATGACCCATGACCAAAATGACCCACTAATCAAATTTTCTGGAACATGTGACCAAGTCGAATAGTCTTCTCGTGCCTGAAACCCGTATGTTATAAAATTTAGTCAAAATAGTCTGAGCCGTTTTTTAGATAAAATTAAGCTTGACCCTCAGGGACCCAAAAATGACCCACTAATCTGATTTTCTCGAGCATGTGACCCAACCCAATGATTCTCGGCCCAAAAACCATAGGATACAAAATTTAGTTCAAATCGTCTGAGCCATTGTTAGATAAAAACAGCTTGGCCAATAATGACTCATGACCAAAATGAAAATGACCCACTAATTGAAATTTCTCTAACATATGACCTAGCCCAATAGTCATCTCGTTCCCTCAAACTGTAGGATACAAAATTTTATTTGTTCAAATCCTCTGAGCCATTTTTGAGATAAAAATAGCCTGATCCATAATGACCCACTAATCAAATTTTCTCTAACAAGTGGCTGAATATCGACTGTCGATCAAATTCCCACCATTTTGGATTTCTCTCGCAAAGTTAATGGTAACTGAATTTTCATTGTTTACATCTGAAACAGTATGCGGATTATAGAGTCACAGAGGGAGCTGACTGTACATAAAAAAGTTATACAAAAATATTAAAAGGCTTACTATCATCTAAATGATTTTCTTTGGTAATTTTTTCAGCATGTTCCACGATTCCAGAGCATTCAATCTAAAAAAATAATAGAGTACATGTATAGATATATTCTTTTAATCAGATACAAATACAAAGCATGAAACATTTTAGTTCAAGTAATTTACAAAAGTAAAAGAAAAAAAAAATTATAAAATATTGTACCATTTCTGAATTTAAAAACAATGACAATTTTAATGAACAAGAAGCTTAACAATAGAAATAATTTGACATATTTATATGCGAATTTCATAATTTTATTTTTTTATAAAAAAAATTTAAATAGGTAAAATCTGTGGGGGAGGGGGGGGGGGAACCTGTCTATGACTAAATTCTGTCTTAAATAAAAAAAAAAAAAAAAAAAAATGTCTTGATCCATTCAAAAAGAATATAATTTTACAATAGACAATGTACCTATTAAGAAGGGCAATTGTCTAAAACGGATTTTTTCTGCTCACATACGAGCCATTCCATGTCAAATCAACACACTTTTTGAAGAAATTTTACCACACCATCTATTGCCAGATTTTTGGATGATACAAGCCATTAGATTATGAAAACTGTCAGTCACAGTGTATTCATAAGATCCAAAGAAAGGCTATGGCTATTGCAAGTGTAAAAGAGTCTGTGACAGCAAATCACATACAGGTTTTGCACTTTGATTTTGCAGAAAATTGGTCTGCGATTTTGCCCAATGAAATTCAGAGCTACTAATGGTAAAATGCACAAATCTCATTTCCATATATTGTTTATTTTGGACAACAAAAAAAAAGTTTTGCTGTTGTGTCTGATGATATTAAACAGGATATTGCTCTTCAACTAATAAAATATGAAATACCAAGTATCTGACAATAGAAAATTTTTAAAGAAAGGGGATCTCAGATGGTGCTGCAGACTACTTCTAAAGCAAATACTAATTTCACAAGCCCAGTGGCAGAAAGTTCTGTAGCTGTCTGCAACAAGCTTTTAAAATTTTATAATCTGTCTGCAAATTTTGCGTGTAATTTTAATGAATGAATAATACACTAAACTAGGAATTTTTCATCATTTTATTTAAAATAGGGTAAGCTTGATGCATTTGTAATTTTTCTTATAACTTTTGATGTATATCGTTTCATCATCTCACTTCTTGAGGGATTTCTAAAATGGGAAGGATAAGTTTAGAGGGGGAGAGAAATTTCAGCTGCAGAATACAGCTACAGAAATTCCTTCTGGAGAAAAATGTCTTAATTAAAGTCCTGCATCAGCTGCAGATCAGGTTAACACTGTTTTCAGTTCAAGCTGAGTTTAGATTCCTGCTGGTTGGATTCGGGTTAACCCAATTTTTTAAAAGTTGGTTCTGTATATTGTTTTAGATTTAAAATTTTTTGTATTAAACATAGATGTTTTCTGAAGAGACGGCTAAGTGCAGAGCTGTAAAATTTGGCAGGAAGAGTCTGAAGTGTTGTTTTGTCTGAAATTATGCACCTCAAAGCCCACTTTTGGACTAGCTTTCTTAATTTTGTATGTTTTTTTTTCTTTTTACAGTGAATATTCTGCATTAGTAAAAGGAATCCGGAATTCCTCCATCTATTTTTGAATTTTTTATGCAATTTTTAGCATTTTTTCTTGTTTTGCGACTATTTTTAGACATTAGTCTGGGTTTCAACATTTTAGCAGTCTTTATGCAGTAAATTTTGACGATACTCACGATTATTTTTTCCAAAATCGTTTGATTATTTTTTTTTTTTTTTTTTTTTTTTTTTTTTAAACCGCAATCCTTTGTCGAAATTCACATGTTTTTACTGCAATCCTTTGCTGAAATTTGCGCTGTTTTTACCGCAATCATTTGACGAAAATCGTGTGTTACCACGATCCTTTGACGAAAATAGTGTGTTTTTACCACGATCTTTTGACGAAATTCTGTGTTTTTACCGCGATCCTTTGCTGAAATTCACAATTTACAAACAGTTATTTAAATTAATTTCATTAGTGCAGACAAAAATTGTCCGTAAGAGATTTTCTTTGTCTGCGACTACGTTGCCGTGTGTTTCTGCCATTGGGTTCACACGTTTTCTAAAGGTGAACCAAATGTAGAAACAAAATTGATTTACACAGCAACTGGACATGGGAAAAGTGCATGTGATGGTGTAGGTGGATTATGTAAACATTAGGCCACAAAATTTAACCTTCAGAAGGAACCAGCACTCTATTAGAGATGCAACTTCATTTATTGATATAGTCAGCAGTATATTACAAAATATAACACTATTACTACCTAAGACAGATATTGTTATAGCTTTTCAATCCTATAAAAAAAGAATGAACTAATGTAAAACCTGTAATTGATATACGATCACAGCATTATTGGTTGGTTCAGAAAAATGAAGCATATATGGCAAAAACAATCCAACACAATCTTCAGAAAGTTCAATTATTAATGCAATTAGAAAAACACACATTTTTATTAGTGATTTTTCCATAGGCCAGTTTGTAGGATGTATATATGATAACTGGTGGATTGGATACATCACAAGCATTTCTAAAGAGCTTGATGATACCACAATTTATGTACCCACATGGTGTAGCAATAGAATTTCAGTGGCCAGAGGAATGCGAGGTAAAAATTGATGAATGTCCATGTCCAGTCCCAATCAAAAATGTTCGTTGAAAGTGAAAAATCCCATTCCACGTGGGCTATCTGCACAATGTCATGCCTTTGATGAAATGAGCTGAATAAGATTGAGCAGCTAAACCATTGGCAGAAAATCATAGATTTGGGTGGTGATTACTACCTGCACTAAAGGTTTTTTTTTTTTTCTTAACTTTATAAGGAACTTTTTTAAGCGGAAAACTTTTGTTACAACTTGATATAACCAACAAATGATGCCACAAGCACAAATAGATTTAAATATTCGGTATGTAGAGATTACAGTGATTTGTAAAACTAATGTTCTTCTAAGGTATGTGAAAAATCTTGTGTATTGAGTAGTCTGTTTTTGAGAGTGAGATGTGTTTTGGCGAGTTTTGTTATAATGTGAATAAATATAACAATAGTGGGTACTTCTCTATTTATCTTGTCGACCACTTTTCATAACAAAAAACTATCACCAAACTGTAATGTCAAATGAACGGGAGAACGTTGCCACTGGAATATCAAAATAAATAAAGAAATAAAATATAAGAAATTCGGTCGTTTAAGGACAATTGTTATTTTAATTAATGAAATAACAAATAAATCAGTAAAAAATAATGAAAAATACAGGCAAATGTCGAATTAAAAACCACTTGATGACATAACAAACATGTATAATGCTTCTGACATCAAGTAAATGGGACTGCATTTTGGTGTTTAATCTTACAGTTTGGCGATAGTTTTTTTTATTATGAAAAGTGGTCGACGGGATAATAGATAAGTGCCCAATAGTGTATTGAACAAAGTTTTATTTTTTGTTCCTAATTATGAGTAAAAACACCCATACAACAGTACATTTAGACCCAAATCCGTACATTGTATGGCCAAACCAACTGCACAAGTTGGCAGCTCTGCTATGGTATGGTATGGTATTTATTTTTATATTTCTATAATATTTACATTCACACATCACGAGCTTAGCTAAAACCTTGGTGTAAACATTATCAGAGCTTCCCTGATGTTTAATGACGGGCAGGGTAATGCTGGAAGATAAGAAGCCCTTTTCAGATGTATAAGGAAGGGCACTTTTAATATTTTAAAGTTAGGACACTGAGTCGGTTTTTACTATGCAAGCAAAATTTAATACAAAAGGCAGTAAAGACTTTTTTTTTTCTTTTTTTTGATGAAGGGACAATAAGGGTACTATTTTTTAAACAAAAGAACAGACAGGGTGCAGCACCCTGCCGAAAGTCTAGGAGAAACACTGCACAACAAAAGATATATTAATTTACAATCATTTACAAATTAAAAATTAAAGTAATATTCTGATAAAAATTTAATTAAAAGAAATTACTGAAATATTAATGGAAAAATAAGAAATTGATGTTTCAAAAACAGTTTTTTAAATTACAAAAATTTTATAAATGTTTTTGTTTAAGGCTGTTCTCAAATCCAAAAGAGCTACTTTCTGTTACATTTTAGAATTCATTTTTGTTTGGAAATGAATGAAATTGGCAGGTGTGAAATAAGTTTTCTATTTTTTGGTAAAAGACAAAAGATCTTTCAGAAAATAATGTCAAAGTTGGTCTTTTGGATCAAATTACCGATGTGACAGTCATGTGACACGAATCACTTATAACTCAATAAGTAATTTATTTATCAAAAAATGGAAAACTCATTTTGAATCTAAATTCACTCCAAGTCAGGCTTGCCAATTTTATGGCTTTGCAATTAAAAATGAATCAGAAAGTTTCACGTTCTTAAGCAGGTCATTTTGAGAACCATCTTAAAACAGTAGAAAAGAAATTTAAAACTTTTCTAAAATACCTAATAACAGTTAAATATCCTATTACAATACAATCTCACCCCAATAACTTTAGCTGCTCCGGCCTTAGCTGCAAACATGCATAGTATTCCAGTTCCACAGCCGATATCTAGGACAGTTTTTCCTCGAAATAAATGCTTGTTGTGATACATAGCGTTTCTATAAGTTAAGGTTCTAACTTCATCTTTTAGCATTTCCTACAACAAGCAAAAAATATTTGTTATTGTCACATAAGAACATAATATATATCATCTGACACAAATGATCCACCCACATAAATCTTTATAATAATAATAAATGGATGGAGCTGTGTCAGAATCAGTATTCAACAAAATATATATATATATATATATATATATATATATATATATATTTTTTCAGAATTTTACTCTCTTTCAAAGTTTTTAAAAGTATAAGTTTTAGGAGTAATTTTCAAAACTTTTTTTTTAATTTTACCTAGAACATTGGGGAAAATGTCAGTTACAATAAAAACAAAATTTATGAACAATTTTTTTTTCTATTTTTACTATCTATATCACAATTTACATTACAATTAAGAATATCAAGAAATTCTTCCACAAGAAAGTCTCAAAATATTGAATTTTGTAAAATGATCACAGAAAAAAAAAAAAAAAAAAAAAAAAAAAAAACTCAGAAAAAAGAAATTGCTAGGGATTACCAAAGGTAATCTGTAATAAAATGAATGAACTAAGCAAAATATAATGAAGGTTGTAAATCAATCTAAATAGCTGTAATGTGCAGTGTGTACCAAAAGGATAAGAAACCAGGTAAAAAAATGGTTTGCAAGAGAGGTTGAAATACTCTTTACAGTACTTGTGAAAAGCAAAGATTGATTTTAATGGCGTTCCAATTTCAAATCCTTAGTTTTATAAAGGAACTATTCTAAGTTCAAATTTTTTTAACTTTTTCTCAAAATTTTCAAATTTTCCAGAATTTTCAACAAAGTACCCCCCCCCCCCCCCCTCCTCGGGACCGACTGATAAAATCCATAATTTTTTACGTGAGATCTTCACGAAATGGCATGCAACCATGCGTTTCAAAACAAGTCATTACATAATTAAGGCATACAATATTGGAAATGTTTCCCCAAAGATAAAGTCTTTAATATGTGAACCCTCTCCCCCTGCCCTTAACACATAAAAATAGAAACAATGTTATTGCTAAAATGGTTGCGAAAATAAATGAAGAAATATGATATAACATAAAATTGCAACCATGAAATGTAGTTTAGCACCTAGAAAAAAAATTGTAGGTGTCATTTGACACCTTACTTACAGTTCCAATTTCTAATCCTTCCTCTGCTGTATATAATATGATTTAATGAAGCAAATCATTGGACAGCATTGTAATGATTGTAGTAAATATAAGTAACTGTTTTAATGCCCACCCCCACCCCCCAAAAAAAAAAAATATATATATATATATATTTATTAAGAACTTGGATCATAAATTCTCCCTCCCTAAAACAGCGCTCGAAAATTCTAAAAATTTTAAGGTTCCCAGCTGGTCAGAAAAATTTATGGGTTCCCAGTTTTTTAATAAATTCAGAGCTTAATGAATGTTGATATTATATCACATAGACACAGTTTTGAATAATTAAGCATTATGCATATTGTATTTACTAATTTATTCAAACATATAAAAGAACAAATAATTAATATATGTATACAATATTTAATTCAGTTATATTGCGCAGAATTTGATAAATCATTATTAAAAATTACATTTTATAAGATATAAAAATAATGGTTATCTTATCTTAAGGCCACAGCGGCTTGCAAGCGCTTCCGTTTAGGTTCCCGCCGGGAACCTGAGTTGAAAAAAAATACATTCCCAGAAATGATTTCTGGGTTCACCCGGGATCACTATTTTTTTTAGCCCTGCCTAAAATTAAATCCCTGTTTCACCAAACTGCCATATTTTTTATTTACACATATATCTCTTCCCAAAATGTATCTTGAAACTCTTCGATATCTTCCCTAACTACTGTTTTAGGTAAAATAAGAAAAAAGTTAATTGTGATGTTAAAATGCTGCTATTATTAAAAACTCACATTAAATTAGTTTTCTAAATGGTGAAAATACCTAAGAACATTTGTGTGGACATGGACAGACAAGCACGAGATCGCAGAAAGATAAGAAAAAGAAGAAAGTGCATAATACAGAAAAATTACTTAACATAACACATGGAGAAGACAATTAAGGGTGTATTCAAATCCAAACTGCTTATTTTGAGACACATTTGTAAATTCATTTTTGCTCTAAAATGCATCCAATTGGCAGGTTCTCTTATTCAGAAACTTTATAATGTCCGTATTGTCTCGATTTTTTGACAAAGGCAGAGTATATTTCAAAAAATGCTGTCAAAGTGGACATTTTGAACCGAATTTTCCAAAGCGATAGCGCTGGAAACAAAAAAATTATCATACTGTGAAAATAATTGTCTGTAAATCAATTTTTAATTAATTGAACGAAAAATCAAAACATGGGGCCCTTATAAATGTCTTTATAAATCACGCCGCCAAGTTTCCTGTTGTTACTTTTTAAAATGAGTCTGAGAATGTGTCTCAAAATTTTGAGTTGTTGAACGTGGAGAAATATATTTTTTTTAATACCGCCTTAAGAAGACAATTTTATGTGCAACAAAATTAGCAACAATATTGAAAAGAAAGTTTGTTTTAAGTTCAGAATTTAAGGCAGTGTTTTACCCAGCAATTTTAGCTAGTTATCCTATTCAAATTTTAACACTTTCACTCATAACATCAGTTAATAATAATAAATATGGCTAGCTAATGTTTAACCTGCCACTCAACGGCAAAAAAAAATATCTGGTGAGAACATCAATGTTGTAGCAAATTTTTATGTTAAAGTCTTGACACATTTTTCTATATAAAATACATTAAATTTTTTTCGACAGTGAAACTGTAAATGCTATCAACAAAAGATCATAAGAACACATTTTTTACCAATATTTATTCTTCACATTAATAATTTTAAACTCAGACATTACTTAAAAACATGGTTAAAGTTCCATAAAAAAAGGTCCATCATCATTAAAAATGTTTAAAACTTAACTTTCTATAAAATTGTACACCTATTACTGATGCCAAATGTCACCATTTGGCAACATTTTCCCCCCAGTTGGAGCATCATCAGTTGTAATTTTCAGGAATCCCCTCCTTTACTATTTATATGATTGGGGATCCGAAAAAACAAGTCATACAAAAATCTTGGAAAATCTGACTGTTACTATAATTTTTTATGGTCATAGACATTGTTGGTTCACAGTTAAATTTTGGTTTGCTGCACATTCACACAGAAAAATCTGCTACTGGGAGATGCAAGTAACCCAACCAAGATCATAGACAGAGTTGTATAATATAGACGCACAGCATGCACGGAAAAATTTATGCAAAATTCACAACTTTCCAGGTTTTTTTTTATAATTTTTTTTATTTAATATTGAAAAATTAAACATATTCCCCAATTTTATGTACAATTTATTTACTGTTTATTGTTACTGTTATTTACTGCGAACAGTTCAAAGTTTAAAGATGCAAAACATTGTGACATCACAGACTAGAGGTTGCCGCCAATCGGTTTTCCATCGGCAGCTGCAAGGACTTTTTAAGTCCGGCGGCGGTAGTTAAATCGAATACATTCATAGTGTTAGAAAACATTTTAAATTGAATTTCTTTAAAATGATATAAAGCTAAATTTAAATATTTCAAAATGCATCAAATTTTAATGAATATCAATGACTGACTGTGGTGGCTACCAAAAATAAATCCATGGCTGGAAAGTTTTCAAATAGAAATAAAAATAGAAAAAAATCATAAATGACACAGAGGAAATGTATTATTTTTAGGTATGTGTTTTTTTTTTTTTCCTCAAATTAGATTTTACAGAAAATTGTTTATTGTTGAATGCTAACTCACAACTTCAATAACATATCTGCACACCATCAAACACAAACACGTGCAACTTGCTTGCTCCAAAGTGGTGCTTAGTATGGCCCGTATGTTCTTTCGATTGAACTTTAGGATTATTCTTCATTTCTTCTTTTTATTTAAAATTAATTTTTAATATATTGCGATGAGGAAAATTACAGTGTGCATTTACAATGTGTCCGCACAGTCAAGCGAGTTCTGTTGATAAAAGAAGCGCTATTCAAACATCAATAAATGCAGCTTTTGTCAAACTTTAAAATAAGCATGGAAATGGAAATATTGATCCCATTTCTGAAAATATTGGAAGTGGGAGTATTTCCTCTGAATCGACTGTTTCCTGAGTGAGGAAACTCTTAAAGTCAGATCATTCTTAGCCTGCTCTCTGAAAAAAATTCTGAAATGTTTGTTTCAATGTTGTATTATTTTTTTTTTAACCAAAATAATTATTTTTTAAAAAATATTAATTATTTTTTAATATAAATGGTAATTATTTTGAACTACTGTTTTTAATTCATATCGTCAAAATAATATAACACGTAATTTTATTAAACATTAAATTAATTTGCAGAAAGTTTTTGACCCAATATTTATGTACGCAGAAAGTTTTTGATTTTATACAAGTCTGATCATAGAGTATAGAAAATTGGCTCTTATGAATGAATAATTTTTAATCTGCAAAACAGAGATTATACACGACATATTTAGTACGGCACAGTGCTGAGTCAATTTTTGACAAAACGATGCCATTACCCTAGTGTGCTCTACTCTCATATTTTTATTAATTTTTAACAAAAACTAGAAAATATGTACTTTCTTGCTTTAACCATATGCATTTCTGATGTTTGCAATTTTAGCTTTCATATTTAGTTTTGAAAGTATCTAAATTTAGTTTTCCAAAGGTTTCTTCATAGATTGAAAATAATAACAACACTAAAAACTCTGAAAAGAACGTTGTATGCACATTAGTTTGAATTGTTTTATTTTCTGTAGCCATTTTTAATGTCCAGAAAAAAAGAGATTGACTTTTAGTGCTATTTTGAAAATTTTCTGATACGCAGTATAAAAAAATTGAAGGGTTCTCAAAAATCGTTAAGTAAGGAATGGTTCCAAAGGGAAAAACAAAAAAGAGAAGACTAAATTTGAAAAATACAGATTTAAACAGACAAATATAAAAAATAGCGAGAAAAGCAACCTACACTGAGCCATTTCATGCTAGAAAATAAAATTTTTAAAATCTAAAAATAGTAAAAGAAAACATTTCCTTTATTGCAAATCTAAAAACAAAACATTAAATTAAAAATATACAGAGAGAGAGAGAAAACTGATTTAGATAGATAATGTAATATGCAGAGGTAGTACTAGTCCTAGATGATATTTCAGGACATACTTTTTCGATATTTCAGCACACATTTGCTTGGCATACTAACAGAAAAAACCCTTAACTCCCTCTTCAATACACTTTATCATAAATAGTACACTACATACACATTTTTTTTTTAAGTATAGATACATTTAAAAGAAAAGTAATTTTAGCAGAACCCTTTGACCAAGCTGCTAAAAAATTGTAATTTTTGCATTACTGAAGGACAAAAATAGATTTTGTCTTCAATGATCAACAAAAATCACAAAATATTTTCTTTTTTATAACTGACGGTAAAAATTAATTTTTTATGACTGACAGATGAAAATAGCAAGCTTTTTTGTAATGAGTAATTGATAAAAAAAATTTGATTTTTGATATCGACGAAAATTAGTATTTTTAATTAATACTGGAAATATATCAGTTAATCTCATGCAAAAAAATAATATTAATGCAAACAGCTTACAATGTAAACACATTATAGAATGAGCAAAGCTATTTTTAACCGACTCAAAAAAGGAGGAGGTTATTAATTCGACGTGTATGTATTTTTTTTTTTTTTTTTTTTTATGTAACTCCGGAACGTGCGTCCTATTTATGTGATTTTTTTTTTTTATTCGAAAGAGAATACTCTCGAATTGGTCCCATTTAAATTTTATAAAAATTGGTTCAGTACTTTTTCAAAAATTCAACAAAAACGAAAAAAAAAAACTTTTTAATAAAAATAGTTAATTAACGATAAATTGAAGAAAACTGTGACTTTCATGATCAATTTGCATCAGTAAAAAGGTACACCTACCCCCTTCATTTGATGATATCAAATACCGATATAGCACAAAACTCGCAAAATTTCAGGAATTTTAGGACAGACTACCATATTTCAGGACATTTCAGGATGTATTTATTTTTTTCAGGAATATCAGGACAAGTACTACCCCTGAATATGTAGAAATCATAAAGGTTTTTAACTATACCTCATGAATTCCAAAGTGGGCATAGGAGTCAAAATAATAGTCTTTGGATGTCATTTCTTCAGGCCTGTATGTAGTCAGGCCATCCATTTCCTTTTGGCAACGAAAACAATACTTGGGTTTGCTGTCATCGGTCTCATTTTTTCCATTGACAATGTCACCATTAGGCATGGGAGAGGGACTAGTGTCTGTTGTTGAAACCTGAAAAAAGTTGCATAATGATAATCTAAAATGGGAGAATAATATACAAGTTTTCACAGAAAACAAGGATTATTTATCAGGGTGTCTATTCCAGTTCAGCAATGAATTTCCCTGACATTTCCATACAAATAATAAACAAGTGGGTAAGTGTGATCGAAGATCGCTCAAAAGGTTTCGTTTAATATTCCTTTCAAAACACTTAATCCTTTCTTTAATAAATGCAAAAAAATTTCATTTAGCAAGAAAAAGTCATGTTTTTCATAATGTAAAAATTTACCGGTCTATTTTTTCGAATATCTAAACCAGCCCGTTATTATATTCTGTCATAATAATATCTGTCATGCAAATTAAATGCGATATTTAAAAAAATAATTTCAAAATTAAACAAATTGTACACCTGTTAAAATATGCGAATATTTCCATAATCGGATTATCACGATTCAATACGCTTCTAAGACACATATATTTACTATTCTCTATTACTCATATTGATACTCGCTTTGTATTAATCTCAAACATCTGAAAAATTTGTTAAACTTCCAATAGGACGTCAGATTTTCTTTTTAATTCTCTAATGACGTGATATTAATATGCTTTGTGTATGTCATGCAACCAATATCCTTCCAACCCTTTTTTGTTTTTAAAAGTAAACGGAAGTGAAGAGAAGAGAGAAGGAATGGTGGTTCGTTCGGAGTAAGTAGGATGTGGGAAGGCATCCGAGTATATTTTGGTTGTTTAAGAAGTAATGTGGTTTAGGTGGAATTTTTATGAATATTAGTGAAAGTGTACATAATGTAAATAATCATCTTGTAAATATCAGCTCTCATTTAATAAACTGTGCATTTAAATTTTAAAAAGAAGAATCGTTGTGTCATTCGGCTGTCATGATATTACAGCACGCTCTCATAACGAGAACAAGAGTTATTTCTACGATTTAAAATAATAAAAGTTGTGCTTTGGATCGCAGTGTTTGGATTACAAAATAGAGGTGAGCTATTCTTTTTTTATCATTTGATTGTGTAGTAAGATACTGTTAACTTTATTCGAAAATGTTTAAAAACGTAACTAAAGCAGATTTACTTATTGTTCTGGAAGAAATAGGTGAAGAAGCTGATGCTAGTAAGAGAGTACCCGAATTAAAAGATTTGTTATTGAAATCTAAAGAATACTTAAAAGATAAAGATTTCGTAACTGAATTTTTATCGACTACAGTGTCAGAAAGAAAAAATGGCGAGGAAGTAAATAGATTGCGTTTACAACAACAAATGAGAAGCGAGAATTTAACCCATAACGAAGGGGAAAATAATACGTCATTATCATTAGATAAATTAATTAAAGCAGTTCAAGTTTTGGTAATCCCAGTGCCCAAGAAAAATGAAACATGGAATCTTTTTTTTGATTCTTTAGAAAGAGCGTTTAAGCACAAAAATGTTCCTAAGGAATATAAATCGGAAATTTTGCTAAAATTAGTAGGTGAAAAAGCAGGAAATGTTCTTGTTTATATTGATGATGAAGAATTAGCTGATTATGATAAAATTAAATCTTTAATTTTGAAAGAATATGAACCGTCCCCATTTACTTGTTTACAAAATTTTAGAAACGCTAAAAGATTACCTGGTGAAACCCATCAACAGTTCGGTTCGCGATTAAGATCCTGTTGGTTAAATTATTGTAGAATTCGAAACGTTAAAGATTTCGATTCACTTATTAATTTAATAATATCAGATAAAATTTTTGAAACTTTGGATAATGAGCTAGCTACTCACATTGCAGTCAAGCAAGGAGAAAGTTGGCTTTTGCCCGATCAGTTATCGAAAGACTGTGACATTTATTTTACTGCAAAAGGCAGGTCTTTCGAGGAAACAAAATTTGAGAAACGACCTATTTATCGTGAAGTGAATAATGATAATAATACTAAATATGTTCCCCCACAACTAAGGAAAAATCAAGCTACGTATGAGAACAGACACTTCTCAAAATCACGTGATTGTTATATTTGTAATTCCCCATTACACCTAGCAAAATTGTGCCCAAACAGAAGAAATAAGTATGATAAATCTTATACTCAAAATGATGATCAGGGTCAGAGAAAACCGAAAATGCAACAAGATACAAATAAATTGAATCCAAATAAAAATAGTAATGCAGTAGTCACTAATGTTAGTTCCAGGCATTTACACATGAATGATCAATTAAACGAAGTTACTCTTTTTCCTTTAAAAAAAAATCACTATTTATGTAGAAGGTAAAGAAATAGAAGCTATTAATGATTCCGGTACCCAAATTAGTATTTTAAATACGTCATTAATTCCCAATCTGAAAATCGAAGCTAAAGGTAGTATTTTGTTACAATCCGCTTTCAAAGAAAAAGTACAAGCAAATTTGGCTACTATACCCATCCATTATAAATTACCTAACAGCGGAATTTATGTTACCTTAAATACGCTTTTTGCTTTCACTGAAAACTTAAATGTGCCTTGTTTATTAACTCCAGACGTGTATAATGCTTTGATTGAACTTCAAAATGAAGAGTTGTGTAATAATAGTCAACTGCAGGAGTTCGAAGGTCACGAAGCTAAAAATAGCTCAGAACCCCCGCTCGCGGAAGAGAAATTAAATGTTTGTTTTATTTCTTCAGAGAATAAACAAAATGATCGAAATGATGAATTTTCAGAGTTTAATAAGTTTTGTAAAGAACAAAAAGATTGCGCAACTTTAAAGAATTCATTCAAGGACGCTAGATTAGGAAAAAATAATTTTTTGATACGGGATAATTTATTGTATCATAAAGAAACTATTTGCGGTGATAAAATATATCAGCTCGTGTTACCGGAAAGTTATAGAAATAAAGTGTTACAATTAGCTCATGATTCAATTTTTGGAAACCACTTAGGGATAAGAAAAACTAAAGAAAGAATTAAATTATCTTTTTATTGGCCGAATATTTCAAGAGATGTAGAAAATTATTGTAGAACATGTAAGAACTGTCAGTTAAAAAGCCCTGAGAAACAAACAGATAAAATTCCGATTACACCTGTTGTCCGCGCACCATATCCATTTCATACTGTAAATATTGATTGTATAGGTGAAATTATTCCGCCGTCAGGAAGGAAGCATAAATATTGTCTTACCTTAATTGATCAAAACTCTAAATGGCCGGAAGTAGTACCATTACGGAGTCTCTCTGCGAAAACAGCATGTGATGCTTTATTAGATATTTTTATGCGCACCGGAATTCCTGAAGTTATCTGTTCAGACCAGGCCACTAATTTTAAATCTGAATTGACTAAAGAATTTGAGAACCGGTTAGGGGCATGTCCTCGCTTTTCAACTCCATCATACCCCGCTTCAAATGGATTAATTGAAAAATTTAATCGTGTGTTTAAACAAATGCTACATCATGTAATTCGTACGGATCCTTTTAATTGGGATAAACATATTCCTTTTCTACTTTTTGCCTACCGTGAAGTGCCAAATTGCACAACTGGAGTATCACCGTTTAAGCTCATGTATGGTGGGGAAGCTAGAGGTCCCTTGGCAGTACTAAAGTCATCATGGTCAGGTGAAATCCCCTTACCATTGAATCTTAGTAATTCAGCAGTAGACTATTTACAAGAATTAAAAATAAATTTGGAAAGAGCCGCTGACATTGCTTCTTTAACTGCTGCAGAAAACCAAGAAAATTACACTCGCTATTTCAATCGTCGAAGTAGAATGAAAGAATTTGAAAAAGGTGATTTAGTATATTTACTTATCCCTGATTCTACCAATAAATTATATGCTAGATGGACAGGACCCGGAGAAATACTTGAAAGAATAAAACCACATTCGTATAAAGTGAAATTACCTGATGGGGGTGTCAGACATGTTCATGCGAATAAAATAAGGAAATTTAACGTAAGAGTACAGACTGTTGGAGTCATTTTTGAAGACGATGTAGAATTTGGTGAAATTCACCCAACACCAATTAAAGCTAATGCTTTGAATGAAAATAACATAGAAGTAGACCTTAGTCATCTGGAGGTTGATAAACAATTAGAGTTAAGTAAACTTCTACAAAAACATACACCATTATTCTCAGGTAAAATTCAAGTTGCCAACGTTGGAGCACACAAAATTCGTTTATTACCAGGTGCGGAAAGAAAGAAACCATATATTTATAAAATTCCGGAATCACTAAAAAATGAAGTGGACAAACAAATAGAAGAGTTAGAGCATCTAGGATAGGGGTGCACAACCTGTGGCCCGCGGGCCAAAAGTGGCCCGCGATCGGATTACTGGTGGCCCGTGGATCAATTTCGCCGATCGGACGCAAAAAATCGCGAATTTCAACCATCGGGTGTGTAAAAATCACAAATTTTGCCGATCGGGTGCGTATAAATCGTAAATTTCGCCGGTAGGGTGCGTATAAATCGCGAATTTCGCCGATCGTATGCGTAAAACTCGCGAATTTTGTCGATCGGGCGCGTAAAAATCATGAATTTTGTCGATCGGGCCCGTAAAAATCGCGAATTTTGCCGATCGGGTGCGTATAAATCGTTACTTTTGCCGATCGGGTGCGTGTAAATTGTAAATTTCGCCGATCGTCTGCGTAAAAATCACGAATTTCGCCGATCGGGCACGTAAAAATCGCGAATTTTGCCGATCGGGCGAGAAAAAATGACGAATTTTGCCGATCGGGCGTGTAAAAATCGCGAAATTTGCCGATCGCGTGCGTGTAAATTGTAAATTTCACTGATCGTTTGCGTAAAAATCGCGAATTTTGCCGATCGGGTGCATAAAAATCGCAAATTTTGCCGATCGGGAGCGTAAAAATAGTAAATTTTGCCGATCGGGCTCGTAAAAATCGTGAATTTTGCCGATAGGGTGCGTATAAATCGCGAATTTTGCCGATCGGGTGCGTATAAATCGCGAATTTTTCCGATCGGGATCGTAAAAATCGTGAATTTTGCCGATATGGTGCGTATAAATCGTAAATTTCGCCGATCGTATGCATAAAAATCGCGAATTTTGCCGATCGGGCGTGAAAAAATGACGAATTTTGCCGATCGGGCGTGTAAAAATCGCGAATTTTGCCGATCGTATGCATAAAAATCGCGAATTTTGCCGATCGGGCGTGAAAAAATGACGAATTTTGCCGATCGGGCGTGTAAAAATCACGAATTTTGCCGATCAGGTGCGTATAAATCGTAAATTTCGCCGAACGGGCGCGTAAAAATCGTGAATTTTGTCAATCACTAGGAAAAAAACTGAATATTGTCAATCACACGTGGAAAATAAATGCAAGATTTTTCTATCCTTGCCAACTGAAATGGGTTATACTGACTAAGGAGGTGGTTGAGTATAGGGAGCTAACTCTCCTTTTATAAAATTAGCAATTTTATGAACATTTAGGCCGATTCTCTCCCTCCTTCCCCAAAACAAAATTTTGTTCACCATACGGATGTTGGCTCGCGACAATCCAGTCATTTTTGTGACTGGCCCTCCTCTTATAAAGGTTGTGCACCCCTACTTGATATCCACATTTTATGACTGAATATGTTAAGAAGTACAATTTAATATATGTTTCTCCTCCTCTCCACCTTCATTCTTGAAAGCAGAATTTTTTTTCGGCACTGGCAATCTTTAAAGTTAAATTTACTCCCTCAAATAAAGTCAAGGAGTATTTTCACTCTTTGAAAATAATCTTAGCTATATCTCTTGTATAAATACAAACGTAAACTGTTGATATATCATTGCCAACAGAACTGAATACGTTGACTGGGAAGGAAAGAACCTAGGGGGCTAGCCCCCCCGTCACACCTCCTGTAAACAAAATTCTACTGATGGTGGCCCTCGACAACCCAGTCATTTTTGTAAGTGGCCCTTCGCTTAAAAAGGTTGTGCACCCCTAATCTAGGACTTATAGAAAAAAGTGAAGCTGAAATAGCTTATCCGGTCGTATGTGTCGCAAAGAAGGACGGTAGCATGCGCTTATGTATAGATTTTCGTCAATTGAACACAGTGACAAAATCTTTTGATTACCCTATGGAAAATGCAACTGAATTAATTAATCAAATAGGAAGTGCTAACATAATTACATGTTTAGATGTATTAAAAGGGTATTGGGAAATTCCTCTAGAAGAACAGAGTCGAGATCTTACTTCTTTTAAAACCCATCGTGCTCAATACCGATGGAAAGTCATGCCTTTTGGATTGCGCAATGCGGCTGCCACATTCCAGAAATCGATCAACAATGCTCTGGATGAACATCGTGAGTACAGTCGAGCATATCTGGATGATATTGCTATTTTTTCAAATGACTGGGAAAATCATCTGAAACATCTTGACGCTGTTTTATCCAAATTAACTGAACTGAAATTCACGGCGAATGTTAAAAAATGTGTTTTTGCAAAGGCACAGATCAAGTATCTAGGTCATGTCATAGGAGGAGGTAGACATGAGCCCGATCCGGAGAAGTTACGTGCCATTGAGACAATAGAATCGCCTAAAACCAAAACAGCCCTCAGAAGTGCATTGGGTTTATTTAATTATTATCGTGACTACATAAGAAATTATGCTGAAATCACCAAGCCTTTAACCGACTTGACAAAAAAGAAAATCCCAGAAATCATTCCGTGGTCTGAGGTTGAAGAAGAGGCTTTCCAAACTTTAAAACGTTTATTGTGTGAAGCTCCTAAGCTGTATACACCAGATCCTAAAAAGCCTTACACTATTCAGAGTGATGCCAGTTCTTATGGAGTTGGTGCTTGTCTATCGCAAAGAGATGAGAAAGAAAAGTTGTGTCCTATTAGTTTTGCTAGCCAAAAGCTCACTAAGGTGCAACAAAACTGGTCGACTATCGAGCGTGAAGCTTATGCGGTAGTGTGGGCATTAAAAAAATTTGAAGTTTATGTGTTTGGTGCTTAAATTGAACTAATAACTGATCACAATCCCTTAATATATCTTCAGAAATCTGCACCTCAGTCTGCAAAATTACAAAGATGGGCCTTATCTCTACAAAGATATAATATAAATATTTCTCATTGCCCAGGTGCAAAATTAAAAAATGCAGATAGTCTGTCACGACTAGTTACTGTATAAGGATTATTTAAGTGATACTTTATTTCGTGTTTAATTTTGGTATGCAGTATTATATCAAGTCGTCTTTCCATCTGTTTTGAATTGTTAGTGTTTTTTATATATTCATTATAATTATTATAACAAGGCTTCTATACATCTGTTTTGAATTGTTAGTGTTTTTTTTTATATGTTTATTATATATTCATTATAACTATTATAACAAGGCTTCTATACATCTGTTTTGAATTGTGTTTTTATATATATTTTATGCTGTATAGTTGTATGGTTGCTATTTGTCAGATTTTGCTTCGCTTTGCGTAGCACAATCTTATCGGGGGGTGTCATGCAACCAATATCCTTCCAACCCTTTTTTGTTTTTAAAAGTAAACGGAAGTGAAGAGAAGAGAGAAGGAATGGTGGTTCGTTCGGAGTAAGTAGGATGTGGGAAGGCATCCGAGTATATTTTGGTTGTTTAAGAAGTAATGTGGTTTAGGTGGAATTTTTATGAATATTAGTGAAAGTGTACATAATGTAAATAATCATCTTGTAAATATCAGCTCTCATTTAATAAACTGTGCATTTAAATTTTAAAAAGAAGAATCGTTGTGTCATTCGGCTGTCATGATATTACAGTGTACATACTCATACTCCTTGTATTACTGAGAAATCTTAGACATTTTCCGTTTTATTACCACTATGACGTCAATCAATTTTTATTTCATATTTACATTTTTTTCAATTGGTGAAACTTTTTATTTCATTTTCATTTTTCATGTGGAAATCGTCAGATAGAAAATTAATTATTGTGGAAAGAATTTATCGTGGATTTTTAATTTTTGGCATCTGCTATAACGAAAAATGTTTAAATTTAATAGGAAAAGGCTGTTAGTTTTGGTTTTTTATCTCTATTTATTAAAATAATACGAATATTTCAAATTTTAATATTTTGAGCTCATTATATCTGGTATTCGGCTATATACACAGTTTCAACTCTGTAAGTTATATAGTTTTTGAGAATGGCTTTGTGAGGGACAGACAACGGAACGGGAGTAATAGGGTTTCGTGAGATGAACGAAACCCTAAAAAAGAAATTCAGGTATCAAGGTTTTGTGATGTTACACACAAAAAAATCTTAAAAGGGTTGAATTTGAGAGTGGAATTTTCACAACGGATTCTGAGGCACAAATTACTGATTTGTCACATATTTTTTTGAAAAATTTACAAATTGTTGAATATTTTATAAGCTAATCATTTTTCAGATAACTCTTTTAGCATCAGCTTCTATCCATTTTGTCTAAACAGGATGAAATTCTTTATCACATCTCCATATTTCACAGTTAAATACAGATTGCTTTGACATATTTTAATACAAATATTCAATAAATTAAGCTAACAAATGTTCAATTTCTAAACAAAGATAAGTAAGCAGAGTGAAACACCTATCCAATCTTACAACATTCAGTAGAAAGTTTCAGTGAAGCTGGAACATCTCTCGAGTTACAAAGGAAGACTGAAAGGGGATACACAAAATGATTTGCACGAGAGGTTGAAATTTATTTTTTACAGTACTTATGAAGAGCAAAGGGAACAGCTTTGGCATTCGCCCACGGCCCGCCATCTTGTTTTTTAAATCAAAGCAAATTTAAAGAAAATAAGTTAAAACTGGTGTGAAACAATAAGAACTTTAGAAAAGAACTTCTTAAAACACCAGTCTTGCTGCTGCTTTCATAGTAGAAAGCACGTCTTTTGCACCTGACGAAGAAAGACTCAGATCTTTCGACAGGCCTAGCGCATTTAAAAGTTTTTGATGGTGTTTTAAGAAGTTCTTTTAGTTCTTATTGTTTCAAACCAGTTTTAACTTATTTTCTTTGATTGTGCTTCTTCTGGCATTTCAACAAAGCATATTTGTTTTGTTTCTCATTTCCAAAATAATTTTCATGCATATTTACTTATTATAAACACTTTATTTAATTTTATTGTCCAATTTATTTATATTTAATAATAAAAATTAAAATGTTTCTCTCTATATTAAAAAAAGTAACCACCGCTGCCGCCGCTGTCAATTAAGATTTTGTGCCTTGAAGTCTTTCTGGACTAATATCTAGAAAACTATTGCATGTAAAATTTTAAAAATTGGTAGTTTTATAAAGAAATGTTCGATAAACACGCTGAAGCAAACAGTTTTTAAATCGAAGAATTATTTTAAGAGATATTTAAAATCAAAGTTCGTCAAAACAGTTTTTTGAAAAAAGTTTTATAGGAACGAAAACTGTCCGCAGGAATTTAACCATAATTTGTAAGGATATAGTTGACAAGTTTGCGGAGTGCAGACTGCAATCACTTTTTTAATTTGAGTAATTTTTTCAGGTTATATTTCAATTTTTTATTCAAAATTCTCATTATTTTAACGAAGATTTATTTCATATTTCATAAATTCCATTATTTGAACCGTTGCCAATTTTTTATTCAAAATTTTCATTATTTTGACGAAGATTTATTTCATATTTCATAAATTCCATTATTTGAACCGTTGCCAATTTGTAAAATAGCGCACGTAATAAGATTCCCTTTCAATTAAGAAATGTATTTACACGAGACTATTAAAAACAGAAATAAAACTTTAAAATAATATTTAAATGATCACGTGTTAAAAGCAATAAATGTAGAAAATGACGTAATAAAAATATACTTGCGCGTGAATATTACAAAGAGAAATACGAGTAACTAGGGAAATTCACGTCACATTTAAAATGATAAAAAAAACAATATTTCCAAACAATTTCAATTAATTATTATATTTTCATGAGAGATCAATTTATTTCGACATATCTTTTACCCATTATTGCAAATTTTAAAACAGCGTAAATAATATTTCCTTTCCAATGTCAAAATTCTTCTATTTGTTTATTTGGTGTTACAGTTTAACGATAGGTTTTTTTTTTTTTTTTTTTTTTTTTAAATGAAAATTGATTGACGGGGTAATGGAGAAGTATCAAAAGACAAATAAGCGTTGAATTAAAAATTCCCCGATGAAAAAACTAACTCGTGTAACGCATCTGATGTCAACTGAAAGTGACGCGACGCCACGATTATGCACGTTTGGCGCTAAATCATATATTTTGGTGACAGTTACAGTTGTAATCTGTTTCAACAGCAGTTGATTCGACCTTAAAATCCCTCAGTCAAAGGAAAATGAATGGAAACCCTGTTACAGCAGATCGCCACTGGTTGTTTAATTATAATACAATCTTCCGTAATCGTTTTAGAGATGATCAAATCAGAGTGTTTTTAAATCATGCGGTGTCAGAACGGGGGTTGGCGAGCGCAGCTCGTAGGGGGCAGAGCCCCCTAGTTGATTTAAAAAACAAGATGGCTGACTGCAGTCGAATGTCAAATCTTAGCCGAACAAAGCAAAGTTTGATTTTAATGGCACTGCAATTTCAAATCTTTAGTTTTATAAGAAATATTTTCCTATCTCTTTAAAATTTCAAAATTGTCTAACTTTTTTTTAAAATTTTCAAGATTTTTCTAAATTATCCAGGTGGATAGACACCATGATTTATATATGAAATAAAACCTTTATCAGAGTTGGACAAATTTGTAATTGCAGTTATCTGCAAAGCATAATTAAAATTTAATTGTATGTAATTAATATAATTATAGTTACAATTACATGCCATAAAAAATTCCTGCAGCACTGTTCTGTACTGTAGTCAAAACTGTCCCCCATCCAATTGTTTGATGAAATTTCTGTAACTAAAGGTGAAAATAAGGAATTTCGCTTAGTAGCCACTGGCCGGTAGGTTGATTTTTTTTAGTAGCCAGTTACTGGCTAGTGAAAATAATTTCTTTAATAGCCAGCAAGTACAATTATGTCACTGAAAATGTAATTAAAAATATATATAATGACTTTTCAGTAAATAAGTAATTTATGTACTAAATAAAAACATTTTAATTTATGTAGTTTTGAATAAACTTAAGATATTAATTTCCAATCAATAATAAATTTTAAAATAAGTTAACAGAAAAGTTATAACAACATGCTTATGTATCTAACTTCATAAGTCACACACTAAGCTTAGGTACTTGTGTCTCTACATAAGTACTGTTTTTTTTAATTATTTGTCTAGAATTAAGATCTGGCAATAATAAAATAGGTATGTTTATGCACTAAATAATAACCTACATGATATACATTTCACATGCACAACCTGTGGCCAGCGTCTCCAAAAATTCAGGAATTGTGTGTATTTCGCCCATTAGTTTTGAAAAAATTCCAAATTTTGTCATTCGGGAGCGTAAAAATCATGAATTTCTTCGATCGAGTACATGAAAATAAGGAATTTCGTCGATCGGGCGCGTACAAAATATTGTTGGAAATCTGGACAAAATCTTGTCCCCCTTTCTCTGTCAAGTGGTTTGTTCGGGAGTAAAATCGTTCCGAACCGGTTTTTCTTTTTGCATTTCGGTCGTAAATGCACTCTCTTTTAACTGTAACTGTATGCATATTTTATTCTAGTTTGAGGTACGGAGTAAGTATATATCTAGGGTGAAACAACTCCATGGAAGATGTGGTGATGTGATGGAAGGACAGTTAACCGCCTTTCTGAATGTTTATTTGCTATAATGTGATACCAAAGTTCCCAGCAATGGCTGGAGGTCTATGTATATATCTTTATTTAAGTTTAACATTCAAGTTGAATGAATAAATATAATTCTGATTTCTACATAAACTGTTTCTTCAATGTGCTATATACTTAGTCACACCACAGACCTTAACCACTGTGCTTTACAACTCTGCTCAATCTTTATCATGGTTAAGGGGCCATGTTATGCTAAAGGTCAAATAGATGCAGTGTGGTGTGTTTTAGATGAAATATATATAGCTTAAAAAGTATAATGGCACAAGTTCCAGAGTTAACTTATTCTTTCCCGAAATTGTCGGATTATAACTACTCTTCTTGGAAGCTCGACGTCAAATGTGTACTGATAGATCGGAATTGCTGGGAGTTTATTACGAATCCCGATATTGCATGTAAAGAGGATGCATCTGATAGAGAGAAAAGTGATTTTGGATGGCGTAAACGCAGAGCTTATACCACGATTTATCAATCCATCGAAAGGAAATTCCAGATATTAATCGCTCAGACCGAAAGCGGAAAAGTTGCCTGGGATATCCTAAAGTTAAACTTCGAACCAACGTCACGGGCACGTTTAGCTGGATTAGTGGATGATTTTTTTGAAATGAAGTTAAACTCGCAAGAGTAAACCATCGGTTTATTTTGCAAGAGAATTGAAGAAAAAAGGTTTCAAATCAAAGATGCAGGTTTTGATATGCCAGAATTGTTAGTATGCTTCCAGTTAATCCGTCGTTTACCCGAAGAATATGATAATCTCGTTCAAATGTTATACAGGTTAGATGATACAGAATTTAAATTGGAAAATGTTTCTAAACAGTTAATTAGTGAATATGGAAGAATTTGTTTAAAGCGTAAGGACGAAAGTAAAGAGGTTATCAGTGTAGATGATGCTTATACAACAAAGTTTAAGAATCCTACCGATAGACCAACCATTCCAAAGAAGAATTTCGTAACCAGTAAAAAGCCATGGTTTTCAAGTAGTGGAAGCGACCTGGAACCCTCTCGATGCTCTAGTACTTCACCAGCTACTCGTATGGGGCCGAGTTTAATATGCAGTTACTGCAAACGACCTGGTCACACAGATACAAGGTGTTTCAAAAAGAGAAACTATAGAGGGAAGAAGCAAGTTTTCTACAGTGAAACTACAAGGCAATCTGAATCCGCCCTAATGTCTTCAAATGAGAAAATTGTTGAATTTCTTCTGGACTCAGCAGCTACTTCTCACTTTACGAATGACAGGAGTTTATTTGTAACCTACAAGGACCTCCCCCCCCAACAAGTGCTGATTGGAGACAAGGACTGTTCGTCGGAAGTATTGGGTATAGGTGATATTGACTTCACCATACAAGATGTAAAAGGTAATGTAGAAATAACTTTAAAAAATGTTTTATATGCTCCAAATATGAGAAGAAATTTAATTGGTGGGTCCAACATCGATATTGCAGGAAACCACATTCAATGGGGAAATAATAAAATGATTGTGTATGATAAATTTAATCGATATTGTTTTACTGTGACCTAGAGTAGATAAATTGTATATTGTTAAAGGTTATGCTTCAAAATGTGAAAATTTTGCCTTTTCGACTAGTTTAAATGCAGAAATTATACATCGTAGATTTTGTCATACAAATTTGCCTTTACTTGAAAAAATGAGTAAAAATAATTGTGTTAAAGGTATTGAAAATATTAACTGTAAAAACAAAAATAAGATGTGTGAATCTTGTGTAATTGCAAAATCTAATAGACATTCGTTTAAAAGGAATTATCAGTATAAACGCATTTCTAGTCAAATTCTTGATAGAGTGTATATGGATTTGTGGGGTCCTAGCCCAGTTAACTCGTTAGGAGGGGGGAAATACTTTTTGTCAATAATTGACGATTATTCTAGAAGGACTGAAGTGTATATACTTAAGGATAAAACGGAAGTTTTTGAATACTTTAAAAGGTTTTTAGCGAAAGCTGAGAGACAAACTGGTAAAAAATTAAAGAGTGTACGAACTGATAATGGGTTAGAATTTATTCATAAATTATTTGAGAAATTGTTAACTGATTTGGGTATACAAATAGAAAGATCCTCCATTTATACGCCAGAACAGGTGGGTGTTGCTGAAAATTTCAATAAAGAAGCAATGAATGCAGTTCGAGCAATGTTGCATAATAGCGGATTAAAACCATCATTCTGGGGGGAAGCTCTTTTAGCGTTTGTTCATACAAAAAATAGAACCGAACACAGTTTAACCCAAGGTCTTACACCCCAAGAATTATGGACAGGATTCAAACCTTCGGTAAAACATTTAAGAATTTTTGGTTCTTTAGCATTTGTTAATGTTCCTAAAGTTAAACGAAATAAACTACAACCTAAAGCTTTACCCGGTATTTTAGTTGGTTATGCCATGAAAACAAAAGGATATAGGATGTATATGCCAAAAGAAAGGCGAATTGTAGAAACTATTCATGTGCGTATAGATGAATCCAGAAAGGGGGTAGAAACATTATTTGGAGTAAATAAGTATAAGGATATTGTATTGAATTTTAATGAATCTCAAGTTGAATCAAATGGCTTAAGTAACGCAACTCTAGATCTTAATCATAAAATACCAGGAGTAAGTTTAAATGAAGACGAAGAGAAAAGGGGGAGTAAAATAATTTTAACTTCTATAAATATTTCAGAATGGAAAAGAATCGAAAAACCTAGAACTAAAAGTAACAGGATTGACGTGTATTATTATACCCCGATAACAAATAAGAGACTGAGATCATTAAATGATGTTAAAAAATATTGTCAAGAAAATAAAATCGCTTATGAACCGGATAAATTTGACTTTAAACCTAAAACTACTCATCCCAATCTAGAAACTTTAAATGAACCTTCAACTAGCGATTCGGATGATTCATATTTAAGTGAGATATTCCAACATGAAACTTACAATACTGAAATCCCTAAATCGTTTGAGGATGCACAAGTTAACCCAGAAAGAGGGAAATGGAACGCCGCGATGAGGGAAGAACTTGAAATCATGAGTAAAAGAAAGGTCTGGCGGTTGGTTGATCCACCCAAAAACGCCACAATAGTAGGAAGCAGATGGGTTTATAATATTAAAAACACAGAAAAAAATGGGGAAAAGTACAAAGCACGTCTCGTAGCTCAAGGTTTTAAACAGAAACCAGGTATCGATTTTAATGATATATTTTCACCAGTTGTAAATTTTTCAATTATAAAACTAATGTTTATTTTATTAGTTTCTATGTTAAATTGGTATCATATTCAATTAGATGTAAAATCAGCTTACTTATATGGGTCTTTAAAAGAAACTGTATTTATGAAACAACCACCAGGATTTGTCATGAAAGGTGCCGAAAATAAAGTTTGTTTGTTAAATAAATCTATTTATGGTTTACGGCAAAGTGGCCGAGAATGGAATTTTGAATTGGACAATATACTACATAATTTAGGATTTTGTAAGTTAAAATGGTGTAACTGTGTATATAAACTAAAAAGTAATGCAATTTTAGTTGTCTATGTAGATGATTTAGTTTTGTTTGCTGAAAATGAAAATATACTGCAATCTGTAACTAATATGTTAAAAAATAGCTTAGAAATTACTGAAATAGGTTTAACGAAATATTTGTTAGGTGTTAACTTTGAACTTATTGCTGATTCATTATTTATTCATCAAAAAACTTACATTGAAAGATTAGAATTAAAATATAAAGGTTTACCTAAAAGTTATGTTAAATTACCCTTTAAAATTGGCTGTATCTTACCAGATAAGGTTAACGAAAATGAAATTGTGGAAAATGAATTGATGAAAAAATATCCATACCGATCATTAATCGGTTGTTTGTCATTTTTATCAAATAGATCAAGACCTGATATTAGTTTTTCTGTAAATATAATGTCACAATTTTGTAATGGTTATACATATAAACATTGGTTGATATTGGCAGATTTAATGAATTACGTTTTTGCTACAAAAAGTTATAAAATAAACCTGTCTAATGTAAAATCCTCAAGTTTATATGCATATTCTGATGCTAACTGGGGATGTAACCTTACTAAAAGACATTCAAGTAGTGGTTATATAATTTACTTTAGTAACGTTCCGTTTGCTTGGAAATCATCAAAGCAGAAATGCATTGCACTTAGTTCTATGGAGTCAGAGTTTATCTCATTAACTGAAAGTGTAAAAGAACTAACGTGGTATGCAAATGTCTTAAATGAACTTAATTTATGTGATAAAATAAAACCAGTTCAGTACTGTGATAATGAATCTGCTATTTATTTTTCTAAAAATAGTCAAGAAAACTTTAAAACTAAGCATATTGACATAAAGTGTCAATTTATTCGTCAATTAATAAATGAAAATGTTTTTGAGTTAAAACATGTAAGTTCTAAAGTTAATAAGGCTGATTTTCTAACAAAACCTCTACTGTATATAAAATTTCAGAGAGCCATTTGTAACATTTTTGATTTTGACTATGAAAAGAAAGAGGAAGTTTTTACGACCGATGGGGCCGCATGTTGGAAATCTGGACAAAATCTTGTCCCCCTTTCTCTGTCAAGTGGTTTGTTCGGGAGTAAAATCGTTCCGAACCGGTTTTTCTTTTTGCATTTCGGTCGTAAATGCACTCTCTTTTAACTGTAACTGTATGCATATTTTATTCTAGTTTGAGGTACGGAGTAAGTATATATCTAGGGTGAAACAACTCCATGGAAGATGTGGTGATGTGATGGAAGGACAGTTAACCCCCTTTCTGAATGTTTATTTGCTATAATGTGATACCAAAGTTCCCAGCAATGGCTGGAGGTCTATGTATATATCTTTATTTAAGTTTAACATTCAAGTTGAATGAATAAATATAATTCTGATTTCTACATAAACTGTTTCTTCAATGTGCTATATACTTAGTCACACCACAGACCTTAACCACTGTGCTTTACAACTCTGCTCAATCTTTATCAAATATGAATTTTGTCGATCGGGCGAGTAAAAATCCTAAATTTCGTCAGTCGGGAGGGTAAAAATAAAAATCATGAATTTCGTCGAACGGCCTTTTAAAAATCTTGAATTTTGTTGAACACGCACGATTTTTGTCGAACAAGCATGTAAAATTCCTGAATTTTGTCAATCAGTGGCGTAAAAATTATGAATTGCATCGATCGGGCACATAAAAATCATGAACTTCGTCGAAGAGCCACGTAAAAATCGTGAATATCGTCGATTGGGTGCGTAAAAATCATGAATATCGTTGATTGGGCGCGGGAAAATAATGAATTTTGTCGATCAAGAGCGTAAAAATCATGAATTTCGTCGAACGTAAAAATCATAAATATTTGGGAACAAAGGAAATCTGAAAATTATGCGTTTGGCCGGTTCTTTCCATATTTTTAGTCGCCAATTTTTCAAGTTTAGTCGCCGAGTGCTTATTTTCACCTTTATCTGTAACTATAATCAATTACATATAATTAAATTGTAATTACATTGCAGATAATTGCAATTACAAATTTTCCCAACTCTACTGTCTAAATTAAGACACCACTCTAAAGTGGACCCTCTTTTATGGAACAATATTCCAATTCTTTGGCCATTGATAAACTATTGTTGTCTCCCTCAATACAACTGTCAATCAGTGACATTTTTTGCAGTCTCTATACATTTAAAAAGAAAAAAAAAATGTAGCCATAACAGAATTACCCAAGGAGTTAACAAAATTGCAGATAGTAAAATGACTAATAAAGGCATGATGAAAAGTGTCCTTTTGAATAAAAAATGTGTCCTTTTCTCGCCAGCAGAGCCCTGTCTTTTTTATAAACTTGGGGGAAAACTGGCTTTTACATTATTTATTTGCTGTTTAAAAAGGAACACTTGAGAAAATTAACTGATCATGACAACATTTCATAGGAATTAATGATGCATAAATGCACGTTCTCAAATATTCATGAGTACAGTAAGTTCATCCCAGTGAAGACTGGAAACTTTTCCGAGTATTAGGTATAACCAAATTAAGATGGATTAGAAGATTACTATTTTCTTGCATTATGACTAAAAATTTTATCTTTTACAATAAAAGATGGTGATTAAGTTTTTGCTTGTAAAATTGCTAACGCTTAATAGGGATCTGTTTAGGAAAAAATTGGGTCCATTAAAGGACTCTTCACAAAATTTTTCATTTAAAAAAAGGACCCTTCACAAAATTATTTTCCCTAAAACAAGACCCTTCACAAAATTATTTTCCCTAAAACAAGACCCTTCACAAAATTATTTTCCTTAAAACAGGACCCTTCACAAAATTCTTTGTCTTAAAAATAGGTTTTTCACAAAAATTTTCTGTCACAAAAACCAAGCATTTCACAAATTAATCATTTAAAAGTAAAATCTGACCTGTCACTTTTAAATATATAAAGAAAATATATGTATTTTATATCCATATATCTTCTTAAAAATGCATAAACAAGAACCTGAATATAATGACCATTTCAAATTCACAAAATTATGATTAGAGTTTTCACAAATATAACAAGAACGAAAAATCATGCGTCAAGCATAGATTATGTAACACTTTCCAACGCTTCCAAAATAATTTTACAAATCATACCGTTTAATAAGCTAAAAGATAAAAGCTAAGTAATCCGAATACTTTTATTCAGCCCTGTATAGGATCTACAGATTTGTATATATACTACATAGGATGTTAAATTTTAGTTCAGTTAGGAAACGCGTAGCATAGTTTAAAATTCTCCGTCTGGAGTTAAATAATATGGAAATGTGTTCGCGAACTTTTGTGCTTCCCTGTATAAGATATACAGAATTTATACACACCACATAATAGACAAAAAGAGAGTTAAAATTAAAATCGCGATCAGTAACTTAAAACGCACTTCCACGAATTATTGTTAACTTACAGTAGAGAATTCTTTTGTGTGTCCCTGTAAATGAACGATGACTGCTGAACACACACTATCTATTGTTTTAAAATGCAGATTTCACAAAAACATACCTATGCGAATGTGTTAATAGTAATGCGTCTTGTTTCTATGCAGTACTTATTTGATTCCATTTATGAAGAAAGCTTTCTGGCGAATGTATGTTTATTTGATTTTTATAAACCATAAGGTTGGCAGTTATGCTATTATATATTTGAAATTTTAACTTAAGGCGATTAAATAATAATAATAATATTTTTCCCTACTCAGAAACGGGAAACTTTCTGCTACATTCGATTGAAGCGATTTAGAACTGAAATGAGTTTTCGAATTTTCTTTTCTTTTCTTTTCTTTTTTTAATTGAATAATTAACTTATCGAGTTATAAGCGATTCGTGTTGCGTGACAATGCATTTTTCCCCTTGCCTGCGGCGGGAATTGGGTTGAAAATGCCGACTTTGACAGTATTTTCTGAAAGATCTTCTACCAGTAACAAAAAATGAAAAACGTCTTGAAAAAGAACACCTGCCAATTCCATGCGTTTCTGAACAAAAATGAATTTAGAAATATGTCATAAAGTACTCAGTTTGGTTTTGAGAACAGCTTCAATGTTAGGAAGTTTTTGTGTTCCCCAAATCTCTTAAATCATATCATCCTGAAAGAACAGCAAATGGCTTGACAGGCAGCTGTTTAAGAAAATTACATTTTTTTGTATGAAAACACCTTTTACTACTGAAATATATATTTTATTGATACTTCTGGCATTAAACTTATAATTTTTTGTAACATAATTAAGACGTTTCATCTAAAATTTTTCCATCCTTAGAATGTGGAGGAGTTTTCAACTACAAAATTAATTAGAATTGCATAGCTGTCATCCTTCTGTTTTTTTTTTTTTTTTTTTCAAGCTAAATATTATGTATAAAACATGATAATTTATTTAACATAATTACATATAACGTATCTTGTCTCTACGCAGTACTTTTTTTATTCCATTTAAGAAAACTTCTCTGTGCGCATATAACAGCGCAAAAACTAGTTCTGTAGTAAGCCTCTTGAAATACACCTTAGTGATATATATAAATTTCAATGCGTTTAAAATAGGGAAACATTATTTAAATAAACCGTAGACGATTTTTCTCCATAGACGTAATGTAACAGAATTCTTTTGACTGTCCCTGTAAAGTAACTATAAGTGCTATGCACACCCTATTCCATATTAAGCTTCTTCTAATGCACCTTAGTGATATATATAAATTTCAATGCGTTTAAAATAGTGAAACGTTATTTAAATAAACCGTCAATGATTTTTCCCCATAGACCGCAATGTAACGGAATTCTTTTGAGTGTCCCTGTAAAAAAACTATAAGTGCTACACACTTCCGTTGAAATAGGGAACATGCTATAGATAACGACTATAACATATAAAAATTGCAGAGCAATCCGAGCATATTTACGGGAGTTAGAGCACGGACAGACGGCAGACAAACCGAAGTCATAAACACTTTTCAACTAGGTTGGAAAGTGTTAAAAAGTTGTTCACAATTTCACAAAAAAAATTTTCCCTGCGAAAAAAGTCTGGACAGACCCCTGCTTAAGTATATAAAGTACAATTAACTATCAGTCAAAAACATGCAAATATTATCAGGTAATATTTTTTTCACAAACTAGACATTTCTAAACAAAATGGGAGGTAATAGGCTTCTTTTTCTTTCAGGAGTGATAATAGGCATCAAGCCAGAGTTTTTGTATAGGAAACCAGGATCGCAATCCACTTATTCATTCAAAAATACAGTGTATCTCGCTACAAGTGCAAGACAAACTTAGATTTTTGTTTAACTTTTAACAATATCTCACTACAAGTGCAAGACAAACTTAGATTTTTGTTTAACTTTTAACAATAATAAAGATATTGTAAAGATATTTTCAACAACAGGCTTACTTTGCTTTCTGTTAAATAGAGTTTCCCCCAGGTTTAAAAAAAGGCAAGGTGCTGCTAGTGAGAAAAGGGCACTTTTTAGTCTTAAGAGCACTTTTCAGATTCTTAAGGGCACTTTATTTAATTGTTAAAAATATTTTTTTGGTTTTGATATTTAAAAGTCAGGACAACATTGAGTCAATTTTTACTATGAAAGTAAATTTTTTTAATGCAAAAAGGAGAAAGGACACTGTTTAACTGAGAGGCAAGAAGGGTGCTACTTATTTTACTGAGGAGGCAAGAAGGGTGCTAACTCTTTTTATGAAGGGTACAATTTTGTAGAAATCACCCTTCTGAAACTATTTGGGGGAAACTCAGCTGTTAAATATGATGAGAAATGCTAAAAATTGCACCATTCATGTACAAACAACAACGAACTACATTATTCAGAATGCAGTTGACAGTACATATTACTGTGTCACTGACTGAAATTCAATACCTTCTAATGAAGTTATCACATTTCATACAAAGCAAAGTTAAGATCCTGAAAATCTCTCTAATATATCTTCATTAAATATATTGTTAAAGTTGTGAACAATAATTGGGCTCAGCTTATAGTGAAACAACTGGTACTTTTGGTGGAATAAATGGATTGCGAATGTGATGCTGTTTTCCTGTACAGAAAACCTTTGTCTCAACAACATTATCTCTCGTTTTTTTTCAAAGTTTTAGGAATACCCTGTATATTTCCACTGAAAATAATCGCTTACTTTAGACACATGGCTCTCTAGTATATTTGATGGCCTTTCTTTAGTATATATATCGAATATTTCATATTCATCCTAAAATTTAGACAAATATTCAGCATTCTACCAAATTACTATTCATGTATTTTCAAAATCGATTATAAACAAGTTTTGGATGCAACATACAACAATTTATAGTAATGTATAGAGCAAGCCAAGCATGCTTTTTTTTTTTTAAACATAGCTAAAACTATAAAATGTATTATATCAACTTTAACACAGAAAATTAACTTACTTCCATTGTTTCAGACATGTTTGTCTCAATGTTATCACTACCTAAAAAAAAAAAAAAAAAATAGAAAGATATTTAAAATTTTCTAGTTATACATATCAATTTTAGCAAACATAATATAAATAAGAAAAAAGTTATACACAGTGATAAAGTTATGTCTTTTTTTCTTATTTCTAACTTTAAAAAACAAAATCCATCTGTTTTAAAACAGTATCTTTAATCCTTAAAAAACAATGGTACTTTTCTTTGTTATAACAGATCCCATAATTCTGATTATGCCAAGTTTGCAATCATGATTTCTCAAAGATCATCGCAAACAGAGAATAAAGATCATTGTCAAATGCAACTAAATATTGCACTTGATGACTACAAAATTATCCCTGGTCATCAAATTTGATGCCTAGTTTTTTTTTAAACATTAATTTTTGTTTAACTTTAAAAGCTCCGGTTCATTTAAAAAAAATTTTTTTGGGTACTTTTGCGTTAGCAAGGCACCAGTGATATATATACATGCATATGTTACACACACACACGTGTGTATATTTATATATATCACTGGTGCTCGGCTAAAACATAAAAGTACTGTTATTTTTTTCTGTCGCATGTGGTACTGATCATCCACTTTTGAAAAGAACGAAGGAGATAGGGGCACGTGTCGCAAGTTCGATTCAGTCAGTTAAATTTAATAAAAAATCATACATGTAACTGTTTATCCACTAGTTTGTTATGAAAAGTAGTCAACAGGATAATAGAAGTACCGTTAAAACTAACAGTGCTATTTTCAGAAGAAAAAGTTAGGACACAGATGTCATATATGCACCACGTTGGCTTGATTGCAACAAAATGGCAATTTTATGCCTCACATGGTACCCCGGTAATTTTTTATTTTAATTCTCTAAAGTATTTTGATTATGTATATCAATAAATATTTATTTATTTTAATAAAAGAAGCTATTTCATTTATCATATTTTATTTTTATATTTGAATAAAAAATCACATGCTATTATTGCATGCTATTTGTAACTAATATTCAAAAACAAAGTTTTTGACAAATTGGCAGGGGAAAAAAAAAAAAGAAAAGAAAATTGCTCCAACAAGATGCGTATATATGACATCTGTGCCAAAGTTTGAAAGCATTGTAACTAAATGATGTAATGGCAAAACTAGGAAATTTCATTAGTGACCAGTAGCAGCAGTTTTATAAGTGACACTTTCTTTAAGCTAGAGGTCACTTTTTTATTTAAAAGTTCTAAACAGTAAACTTTTGCTAAAATTTCATTTAGTATTACTCTAAAATTAAACAGCCACAATAAATGTTAATAAAAACATATTCCAATAAGGATCATTCCATGGTAACTAGCGTTACATTTAAAATAATTGACTTCAGTAATTTTAGTATTATAACACTAAAAAATATTCATAATGTAAAGTTGATGTGATTTGTTAATTAAACCTATCCAAAGGAAAAAGTGCATGAGAATTACTTATATTTAGTGCTATTTCTTGAACTCTGGAAATTATATTTACTATGGTAACTTACATTACACTGAAAAAAAAACTTAAGTTACCATAATAAATTTAATTCTCACTGTTCAATAAATACCACTAAATTTGGGTAATTTTCATCCAAATTTCGGTTTTGATAGGTTTAATTAAAAAATCACATCAACTTTACATTTTGAATATTTTCTGGTTTTATATTAGTCAAACCTCGTTAACACTAACACGCTTAACGCGAATTACTTTTAGCACGAACTGGTTCTAATTTTCCCATCCATTTGTATGTAATGTATTTAAGTTCGAATAACATGAACTACTTTTAACACGCACAAAAAAAGTTTCCCCTTGAGTGTTCGCGTTAACGAGGTTCGACTGTACTAAAATTACTGAAGTCAATTATTCTAAATGTAACATAAGTTACCATGGAATGACCCACCAGCAAAAGTAGAATAGTTGACAAAATGCAAAAAAAAAATTTACTCTTTCTTTGTAGGAAAAGTGGTCATAAAGGTGGCTGCTGACAGACAATTTTTTAATAGCCACTGTTTTTCATTTAGTGGCCTTGTGGCAGATGGCTAGTGCTATTTTACCCTTTATTGTTTACAGGGATAGTACTAGCCCAAGGAGATATTTCAGGACATACTTTTTACAATATTTCAGGACACATTTGCTTGACGTACTAACCGAAAAAACCCTTAATTCCCTCTTCAATACATTTTATCATAGTAAATAGTACACTATATACACAATTTTTTTTTGTAAAAGTATGTACATTTAAAAGAAAAGTAATTTTACCAGAACTCTTTGACCAAGCTGCTAAAAAATTGCAATTTTTCCATTGTCGAAAGACTAATTGCAAAAGATTTTCTTTTTTATAACTGACTGGTAAAAATTGCGATTTTTTGTGACTGACAGATGAAAATAGCAAACTTTTTTAAGGACTAATAGATAAAAATTACAATTTTTTTTTTTTTTTTTTTTGTTGCAAATTGACAAAAATCACTAATTTTAATGATAGATTGCAGAAAATTGCAACTTTCATGATTGTTTTGCATCAGTAAAAAGGTACACCTACCCCTAATTTGATGATTTCAAATGCTGATATAGCAAACTCAAATTTCGGAATATTAGGACAGTACCATATTTTAGGACTTTTTTTTTTCAGGAATATCAGAAATTTTAGGACAAGTACGACCCCTGTGTTTACTCATACATGTAAAAAACGAAAATGTCAAATAAAAGGCACTATATTTTGGATACAGTTATGTAAAAAATTTTACAAATTTATAGCAAACTGGAGATGCTGAAAATTATTTTAAATTAAAGGTGAAAATAAAAAATTTCGCTTAGTAGCCACTGGCCGGTAGAGGTTGATATTTTTTAGTAGCTGGTTACTGGCTAGTGAGAATAATTTTTTTAGTAGCCAGTAAGTACATTTATGTCAGTGAATATATATTTTTTTAAATATAATGACTTTTCAGTAAACAAGTAATTTATGTACTAAATAAAAATATTTTAATTTATATTGTTTTGAGATACTAATTTCCAGTCTATTATAAATTTTAAAATAAGTTAACAGCAAAGTTATACACAACATATGGTTATGTAGCTAACTACATAAGTACCTTTTAAAATATATATATATGTATTTGTTTAGAATTAAGGTCTGACAATAATAAAATAGGTATGTTTATGCACTAAATAATAACCCACAACATGATATGCATTACGCATGCAGAACCTGTGGCCGGCGGGCCAAAATCTCCAGAAATTTAGGAATTGTGTGCATTTTGCCAATCAGTTTCGAAAAAAATTGCAAATTTTGTCATTCAGGAGCCTAAAAATCACTAATTTCATCGATTGTGAGCATAAAAATAATGAATTTTGTCGATTGGGAACGTAAAAATCATGAATTTTGTCGATTGGGACCGTAAAAATCATGAATTTTGTCGATCGGCAGCGTAAAAATCATGAATATCGTCGAACGGATGCGCAGAAATCATGAATTTCGTTGAAAGAACGCGAAAAATCGTGAATTGTAGGGGAAAAAATAATCGGAAAATCTTGTATTTGGCCGGTTCTTTCCATATTTTTAATCGCCAGTTTTTCAAGTTTAATCGACGAGTGTCGACTGGCGAGTGCTTATTTTCACCTTTATTTTAAATATGCATTTTAAACGCAATCTTATGAATATTTTATGCCTATATGATTTAATTATAAAAAGTATAGGGCAAAACTGGGAAATTTCACTGATGGCCAGAGGCCAGTAGTAGCAGTTTTATAAGTGGCTACTTTCTTTAAACTAATAGCCACTTTTTTATTTAAATGTTCTAAACCGCAAACTTTTGTTAAAATTTCAGGTACTTTTCGGTTAGCCGGGCGCCAGTGATATATGTACATATATAAATACATATGTATATACATATATATGTATATATATACATACATATATGTATATATATGTGTATGTATCTATATGTATACGTAGATATGTATATATGTGTGTGTGTGCGTATATATATCACTGGCGCCCGGCTAACCGAAAAGTACCAAATTTCAATTAGTATTAATCTAAAATTAAATAGCCCAAATAAATCTGTTAATATACAGATATTTCAACCAGCAAAAGTAGAATCCTTGATGAAATATAAAAAAATTTTACTCTTTCCTTGTAAGAAAGTGGCCATAAGGTGACCACTGACAGACATTTTTTTAATAGCCACTTTTTTTCATTTAGTGGCCATGTGCCTAGTGCAAATGGAACAGATGTACCATTCGCCCTCAGTCTGTCATCTTGTTTTTTTAAATCAAAACACATTTGTTTTGTTTCTCATTTCTAAAATAATTTTCATCCATATTTGCTTATTATAAATCAGGGCTTGAATTTTAGGGTGGGATTGCGGGATTTGCGCCGAAAATTTTGAAATCCCGCCCAAAAAAGATCGGGAGCGGGAGCCTCCCGCCCAAAAATTTTCAGCATTTTCGGAGAAATTTGTGTTATTTAATTTACCTGCAACCGAACGATAAATTTAGTGATTTTTTTTTCCCGCAACCGATTGACGAACTTTGCGTTTCTTCCGCGACTGATCGACGAACTTTGCGGTTTTTTCCCGTGACAGATCAGCGAACTTTGTGTTTTTTCCGCGACTGATCGACAAAGTTTGCATTTTTTAAGTGACTAATTGACGAACTTTGCATTTTTTCAACCACATATCGACGAACTTTGCGTTTCTTTTTCACGACTGATCGACGAACTTAAGGTTTTTTAAGCAACTGATCAACGAACTTTGTGTTTTTTCTGTGACAGATCAACGAACATTGCATTTTTAAGCGACTGATCGACGAACCTTGCGTTTTTTGGGGGCAGATCGACAAACTTTGCGTTTATTCCGCAATCGATCAACGAAATTTGCTTTTTTTCCGCGACTGATCGATGAACTTTGCATTTTTTGGGGACAGATCGACGAACTTTGCATTTTTTAAGCGACTGATCGACGAACTTTGAATTTTTTTCGCGACAGATCAACAAACTTTGTGGTTTTTTCCGCGACAGATCGACAAACTTTGTGGTTTTTTCCGGGACAGATCGACAAACTTTGTGGTTTTTTCCGCGACAGATCCACAAACTTTGCATTTTTTCAACCACAGATCGAGGAACTTTGCGTTTTTTTTTTCACGACTGATCAACGAACTTGAGGTTTTTTAAGCGACTGATCGACGAACTTTTCGTTTTTTAAGAGACTGATCGACGAACTTTTCGTTTTTAAGCGACTGATCGACGAACTTTTCGTTTTTAAGCGACTGATCGACGAACTTTTCGTTTTTAAGCGACTGATCGACGAACTTTTCGTTTTTAAGCGACTGATCGACGAACTTTTCGTTTTTAAGCGACTGATCGACGAACTCTGCGTTTTTTCCATGACTGATCGACGAACTTTGAGTTTTTTTCCGCGATCGATCGACGAACTTTGCGTCTTTTCCACGATCGATCAGGGAATCTCAATCAAATAAAATCTAAATTCAGAAATTTATTTAACAATCTAATTGTTAAGGGTCTCTAACACATTTAATGGAACTTGAAAAATACACTGCATATATAAAACAACTTTCTTCCCTTTTTTATAATAAAAATAAACATTTTACATAATCATTCTCAGTTGACTTAATTTTTTCAATGGTATTTTGTCATGTCTGCAGTAATGTAATTATTTAAATAGCACGTAAAATAATAGTGGGGTTTAAAGATTTTTTTTTCTCCCTCCCAAACATTACAACTCCCCTCCATTTAAAAATGTTGGTAGGGAGACTCCCCTCCTTGGAAAAATTGAATTTCAAGCCCTGATAAATGCATTTTTTAATTTAAAATTTGTTTATATTTAATAATAAAAGTTTAAGGAAAAAAAAAAAAAAAAAAAAAAACAGGATGGCAGGACTGAGGGTGAATGGTACAACTAAGCCGAATATATATAATCGCAGCAATTACATTTTGTGTAACAATAACCACTTGATTTGATAAACATCGAGGACTTTTTTAAACTAATTTGTTTTAACCGTCCTGGTCAAAATTAATTTTGAATGAGAGAAAAAGTTAAAATTAATTTTATAAAATGATAAATACTATAACGTATTTTAGTTCAACATTGGGAAGGGTTTGTCAAAATAACATTTAACAATATTTAATACAACATTTGGAAGTATGTTACTTAGTATTATACTTTCCTACATTACTTTAATAATAATAATAATAATAATAATAATAAAAAGTGCTGTTAAATTATAAAGATACGCAATTACCATAAATAAGTATTGAAATATTTTTAATACATATCTTTTTATATATAAAAAGTGAAGTAAACTAAATCACATTAACCCGGGAGAACTCGCGCATGAGATTTTTTTCTCTCACCATCATACTTTTTTTTTTTTTTTTGTCCCAGCTGTTGCAATAAGACTCTTATTTAAACCCTTTTTTTTTTCATTTTAAATTAAATTTTAGAAACTATTTTTATCATTTTACATCTTTTTGTGAAAAGTATTAAGACTAACAATAAAGTATTAAGTTCTGGTGTGACAAGAAATCTAGAGAGTTCTCGCGGGTTAAGGAAAATAAGCATTTTAAAAATTTTATTTAGAACTCAAAAAATGATTAAAAGTATTGTTGCTTTCAGCTAAGATGATTTCATAGTTTATTTTGGATGAGATTAAACATGGAAAATAATCTTTCTAGTGATGAAGAGTTGGCAGTTGGCACAACCATTCATTTAAGTGCATTATAAAATTTAGAAATTCAACATCAATATTTTCCTTACTGTCCACCAAATATCGTAATGTATATTTATGTATGAACTACTACTACATAAGATAAACTTTCCATCTCTATTTAATAATTAAAATATTATATGATTAATATGACATTAATATTAACAAATATATAGTTCAAGCATTTTTGTTAAGCTAAAGTTATTTAATAGAGTTTCGACCCCCTTTGAGTGGCTAAAACCAATTTTGATCAGTTTTAGAGGGTAAAAAACCAATTTTGACCACTGTCCTGGTTAAAATAAGTTTTGACCGGTCAAAAATAAAAACCTGTTTAGAAACGATCGTTAAAATGGAAAAATCACAAAAATGGATTGCTGTTATATGGAGCATCTAGTTTAATTTGCATATCAAATGTTATCCCGGGCAAATACACCTAACTCTACCATAGGGCCAGAGTAATGGACTATTATATTTTAGCATCTTATGAAAACCTTCCTAAAAGCATACTGAAAATGTACTGCAGTAGATTTGTATCCTTTTAAAACAAATTTGTAGAAATAAACTTTACTACCACAAATTTAAATTTACTAAGCAAAATTTTGTTGTTTTTAAGATGCTACTCTTTATCGAACCAGTGGAAGTACGTGCATCTGCAATAACGCAATGCGTAATATACTAAAGGTACGAAATACAATAATGTAATTAACTTCAAGTAAACTTTTTTTTTCATATAAACAAATATGATGAAAAGGGAACAAAGCTTAGAGAAAAGAATACGTTACAAATGGCAAACACTACAACAACACAAACAATGGGTACAGACTAACTTACCGGTAGTTCACAGTCAAAATGAAGTTATTGATGTTTTTAAGATGCTGCTTTTTAATTTTGATAAAATAACCTTTTATTAACACATAGTATAAATAATTAACACGTGCTTACAATTTTCCTCAAGAAACCGCGGTGACCGTGAATTTACTTAAAAAAAAGGAAAGCAGAAAGCGGCATTACTGTTGTTGCCATACTTCATAAAATGACATAACAAAAACGGAGTGGAACATGGATGAAAAATTTCCTTTATAATAAAACTGCATATAGAGGACGCTGTTGCTGTCGGAAAAATATCCTTTTAACAGACGCTTTCAGTCGTGATGTCAATCATGACGTTTTGCTTGGTTACTGACTCCAAACAAACGGTTGCTATGTGGTATTTTCTATTTTGTTTATATATTATAGATATATTTTATAGCTATATCTCACAGTTAAGTGTTTTAATACTTTATATGCAGTGGTAACATTTTCTACGATTTATATTTAGTAAGAAATCAAACATAGCAACCGTTTGTTTGGAGTCAGTAACCAAGCAAAACGTCATGACTGACGTCACGCTGAAAGAGTCTCTTATGTATACGGTGTCTCTACATAAGAGGGACAAGGAAAGGGCAAATTTACAAAATACTTCCATCAACCAATCTACAACTACATTTTTGTTGCGATCATCGCAGGAATCCTCATAGCAATCTAAGCTAATCATATCATAGAACCGTTTAACGTAGATCAATCAAATCGCTCATTTTCATGTGTATAGTAGGCGTCATAAAGAACAAACTGGTTTTTCTTGCTATCCAACAGTAATTTAACCAACAGTGACGCATGTTTACAAACAAACACTTCCGTCAACCAATCTACCACTACATTTTTGTCGAAGAATCATTGCAGGAATCATAACGACGTAGGCCAATTATATCATAGGGTTTAACGTAGACCAATCAAATCACCCCATCTCATGTGTACAGTAATTCGTGTGTTGACTCATGTGTACAGCTGCGACCAACGAAATACATGGCCAGTTCATAACTTTTAAAACGTCACACGGCATGGATCGAGGCTAACGAAAAAGAAAGGCTACCGCGGTGCTTTGCAATATCTTTTTTTACAGACCGCCGGAGTCACGTGATGCTTGAATGCACCAATGCAGGTGTTCGAAAAGAGCATCACGTTACTGTAGCGGTCTGTAAAAAAAGATAAGTGAAATGCACCGCGGTAGCCTGTCTTTTTCGTTAGCCTCGGCATGGATCATCTTTACACGGCGATTGGCACAAGACGATGGGCGCAACCAGGGCTACACCACAGATTAAATATAGCCATACAGATTTGACAGCGGAGCGAAAATCCGAACCGGCGAGATATAAGCGCCACTATTGAGAACAGTCAAGAACTAACACACACGCGCGCCATCTATAAACTGTCAGATTGTCACGGTCACATGTACCTGTTGGCAGTTTTGTTTATTTAATATCGACACGACAGCTATTTTTGTGTTTCATTTTACAGTATTTCATTTCCATAAAAGTTCTTTTCAGAGCTATTTTTCTTGAATACAATTAATTTATATTTCCAAGTGCTCTTTTCAGGGCTGTTTTCTTTGCAATTAATTATTGCAAAATGTAAAAAAAATATGGTATTTTCTCAAGCACAATCATGTGCGTTTACGTTGTTTAAAATGTGGTACTAAATGGAATTTTTAAATATGCTATATTTATTACTTTTTAAATAAAAAATATTTAAAATAGTATTAAATAACGCTGTTTAAAATGTTTCACTAGATGGAATTTATAAATAAAAATTATTTAAAATAGTAATAAAATAACGTTGTTTAATACTGATTTGTTTAAAATTTAATACTAAATAGTATTTCTAAATATGCTATATTTATTTATTTTTTAAATAACCACATATACATCGTTAAGAAATATAAAAGTGGTTTTACATACTTTTCATAAGTATTACGATAACATAAACAAATTTTACAAGTATGGAGTCATTTAAATATTTGAAAGTTTCTCAGTTTAAATTATTAAGAAAAAGGTGTAAATCTGTAAGAAACTTGTGTAAATGTGCATATTTGTATGATAAAATAAAATATGTTTGATGTTTTAAACAATAACAAGCTGCGGCGATGCATTTATAAAAAAAAAGATAGATACTATACAAATAAGATAAGTAATACCTACCTGTGGCAACACGCTCGGAACGTTTGCGACTGTTGTTACTAGGGGCTCTGAAGTTGCGATTCGGTTACCATTGAGCTTATGGAAGTGTCCTATCTGTATGTAATATTTAATCTGTGGGCTACACTAGATACCGGGCTCGCTCATACATTATCATGACGTCACAAATGGTGGTTGGTGGACCAGCGATTGGTACAAAGCGACGTGCCCATAGTTTTCTGCCAATCTCTGCATGTCTTTCGTTTCGTCGTTTCGCTTTGTACCAATCGCTGGTGGCGGCCAGCCACCATTTGTGACGTCATGATAATAAATGAGCCAGCCCGGTCTGTAGTGTAGCCCTGGCGCAACGCTTTGTACCAATCGCCGTGCAAAGATGATCGACCCCGTGTAGACCGGGAGGCGGCAGCACAGACAACCCCCTCATCAAGTTCACGGCTAAAATTCCAGGATTAGCTAAATCTTGATTCGCATATTAAAGCGCAATCGGTCTGCCAAGTCATATTTTGGTGGAAAACACGCAAAAACTCGATTTTAGCAGTTGACTCGTAGGTTTACCATTGTATTTTCCTGCACCCGAAAGTATGATAACATGGAGAACTGGGTGCAGGAAAACACAATGGTAAACCTATGAGCCAACCGCTAAAATTGGGTTTTCGGGTGTTTTCCACCAAGATATGACTTGGCAGACCGATTGCGTTTTAATATGTGAATCGAGCTTTAACTAATTCTGGAATTTCAGCCGTGAACTCGATGAGGTGATTGTGCTGCCGCCTCCCGGTCTAGTGTGAAGTTTTAAAATCATGAATCGGCCGTGTATTTCGTTTGTCGCGGTACAGTCATTTCATCTGTAGGAGTCAAAACGAACGGACATGTTTTACTTACTATCCAACAGTAATTTAATCAACAGTGACATCAGCTGTCCTATCTTATACGTTCTAGCAATCTCATTGAAATTAGTAAGTTGGATAGGCGCAAGCGAGGATTGAACCAGGGACCTTTTGAACAGTAGGCGAGCGGCATACCGTTGAGCAGAAGGCCAAGCCTGTTACTCTAAGCTAGTAACTAGCTATATGCTACACACTCCATTCTCAGAGAGGAAGACGCCTTGTTGACGTCAGACTAGCGATGTTAATTGCTGAGCGATGCTGTCGTGTGGTAGTGCACATGTGTGATGCGCGGCATGACAGGCTTTTAGCTGTGAGCATTTCACGGGCTTTGGATGCTGGGGATGATTTATTTGGTTCTGCCATCTGTTGGTCTTGAGAGGAGATGATTGTAATTGTTGAAGGCTGCGTACGTCCTGATCACCAATGTCTAGGTCTGGTGAGTGCTGGCGAAGACTGTACCAGGGACCTGCTGAACATTAGGCGAGCGACATAGCGTCAAGCAAAGGCCAAACCAGTTGTGTTGTTATGGGTTCTGTTAATGTAGCGAACCGTCGAAGGCTCCAATAAAGACACAGTAAGTTTACTTGCATTAATATATTTCACACATAACAATTCTATTTAGGTTACACAAACACGACATCACAAAGCACAACATAAACAGCCAGCGTTCCATCAATCTGATTTACAGTTAATGTACTTGTACCTTTACGGTTACAGATAATGTCCTAATACCACATCTCCCTTTCTTCAAAGATCCTTTCTCTGCGGATGGTGAACAACTCGTCCAGTTCCGGTGGTATACTTATCCTGGCGCTTACATGGAAACATCATAGAATTACGCTTACCGTCGTTACAGGATGAATGAAGATTTTGACGGCTTGGTTTGGGGGTACTAGAAACTCTCTGTGGTGCTGAAGACTCCTTACTAGAAACCTCTGGTTGAAGGTCATCCACATCATCAGCCTCCGGCTGGAAATTAGATGATGGGATAAGATGCATTATGTTTAGTGGATGTATCTTTTTTCCAGATTTGACAATTTACGAACGTGGATTATCTAATATCTGCTGAACCGTACAAGTAGCTCGCTTGTCCGTGATCCACACTCCATCTCCAACATCCAGATTACTTCCTTTGAATTTCAGCCCTGTTTTCAATCATAGGCTCCAGTTGAGATCTTGCATTTGGCAGGGTTGTCTTAATACGCCGATTCATGAGAAGTTCTACAGGACTGATGTCATTCTCTAATGATAATGCTCTACATAATATTAAAGAAAGGTAAGGATCTTCAGCTTTTTTGAGTCGCAACTTGATGTTTTTTACTGCAGATTCAATAAAACCATTACTTTGGGAATACCTAGGGCTTGAAGTGATATGAAAAAATTCATAAAGCTTTCAGAATTTTGAAAATTCGTATGAGTTCATTGGTTCAAATTGGAGACCATTGTCAGATCTTACCACATTATGAATCCCATGTCTGGCAAAGATTGCTTTGCAGTGAAGAATTACTTCTTCAGAAGTTAATCTTTCCAGTTTTGAGATTTCTGGATATCGTGAAATGTAATCGACCACGATTAAGTACTAAAATCCATGAAACTTAAAAAGATCCACTTTCCGATGATCTTTCAGGAAATTTGGTAGGGATAAGAGGTTGATGACGATTAGTGGTCTCCATGATACAATTCTCCATGATCTCATGTGCAATTTTTTATCATTTCTTCCATTTCTTTATTTATTCCAGCCCAATAGATCTTGCCACAGATCTTCGGAGTGTTCTCGAAGTGTCGTGCTCTCGCACGACACTTCGTAATTCCCATATGTCCTCATAAATTTGATGCAGAACTTGTTTTCGCTGCTTGGCAGGAATGATGATTCAGCAGCCCTTCATTATGAGTCCATCGTGGATTGATATTTCATATCGATGATTCCAATAGATCAGTTTCAACCGCGTGATCACCAGCCCACCAAGTGTTATCCAACCAATCATAATCGTGGATTTGTAGCCTGTATTGCAAGCCAACCAATCACAATCCACCATCTTTGGCAGACAAACAAAAAACAAATCTAGTTGCTAAGGTGGCTGCTATGGTGTGACGTCAGTTGAAACTGATGTATAGGGTAGAAAACTTGGTTCTAATTTTCTCCTTGATGGCCAGCCATTAAGGATTAACTTTTCTAGCTCTTTGCATGTTGCGTCAGGCTTTTGGGATCGTCGAAACTCTTCTAACGTTTTACATGAAGCTGGTAATGAGGAAATTATCATACGAATATAAGTATCAATTTCTTTCTCCAATTCTTCAACATTTTCTTTAATTTCTTGAAGTTTTCTTGACAAGGCATCAGCTGCATAAAGTTTCTTTCCTGGTATGTGGAATATGGAATAAGAATATCTCATCATCCTCATCTTCAACCTTTGCAACGTGGAGATAGGTCTTCAAGGTTCTTCTTTGAGAAGATTGGAATTAGAGGTTTACGGTCAGTTTCTAATCTAAAGTGAGTTCCAATTAGATCATCTCGAAATTTCTCACAAGCTAGAGCAAGTGCCTCTTTTTTCTATTTGAGTGCACCTCTTTTCGGTGAGATTAGATTATCCACGAGATTAAATTATCCACGTTCGTATATAGTCAAATCTGGAAAAAAGATACATCGACGAAACAGAATGCATTTTATCCCATCAGCTAATTTCCAGCAGGAGGCTGATGATGTGGATGACCTTCAACCAGAGGTTTCCAGTAAGGAGTTTTCAACACCCCAGAGAGTTTCTAGTCCACCCAACTAAGCCGTAAGTGTTCTGGATGCATATGCAAAGACATAAATGTATCCGTTCTCTTGCTCTTGTCTCAAAGTGGCTCCTATTCCATAATAGACCGGGAGGCGGCAGCACAGACAATCACCTCATCGAGTTCACGGCTGAAATTCCAGAATTAGTTAAAACTCGATTCACATATTAAAACGCAATCGGTCTGCCAAGTCATATCTTGGTGGAAAACACCCGAAAACCCAATTTTAGCGGTTGGCTCGTAGGTTTACCATTGTGTTTTCCTGCTCCCAGTTCTCCATGTTATCATACTTTCGGGTGCAGGACAATACAATGGTAAACCTACGAGTCAACTGCTAAAATCGGGTTTTTGCGTGTCTTCCACCAAGATATGACTTGGCAGACCGATTGCGCTTTAATATGCGAATCAAGATTTAGCTAATCCTAGAATTTTAGCCGTGAACTCGATGAGGGGGTTGTCTGTGCTGCCGCCTCCCGGTCTATAAGAAGAAGCGTTTGTTGTGACAATTGAAGTTTTTTGTGTATTATATATCTTTAAAACTGGTTGAGATGTTAGGACATTTCCAAGTTCGAAACGCTTATTTTTGAGATTCGTCCCAGACAAAATCATTCTTTTGACTCAATATAGATGTTAACGGTAAAAATATTTCTGCATGGTTTGGAACAAATCTAGCTAGAAAGTTTGCCATACCTAGCATCTGCTTTAACTCAGTTTTGTTCTTTGATGATGGATGTTCTTTCACCGCTCTAATTTTATCTTCATCAGGGTTGATGCCCATGTCATCAATAATATGTCCCAAGAATTTGATTCTATTGACAGAAAATTTACATTTCTTGTTATTTACAGTTATACCTGCTTCTCTAAGTTTTTTCAGAATGATTCTCAGTCTTTGGTCATGCTCAGTCTGATTTCATCCCCTACACTAAGATGTCGCCCATCTGACATATAGCACTCGGGATATTTTCTAGCAACTGTGACATTCTACGTTGGAAGTTTTCTGGAGCAGATCAGATTCCAAAAGGTAGTCTTAAAAATCTATAACTTCCAAAAGGTGTGATGAAACTCGTGAGATATGACGACGATTCATCAAGTGGAATTTGCCGAAACTCCAAATTAGCATCTAACTTTGAAGAAGGTTCAATGGATATTTCACTGAAGATAATGGATGAAATTCTCTTTCCACATACTTGTTCAACTGGACTAGGTCAACACATAAGCGAACAGTTCCATCACTTTTAGGAACGATAACCACTGGTGGCCATTCTGTCGTTCTGGTTACAGGAACAATAACTTTTTGGGAAATCATCTTTTTGATTTCTATTTCAATTTTCTTCAGAAGTGGAATGGGTATGATTCGTGGAGCTGAAATAGAAAACAGGACAGAGTTCGGTTTAAGCTTAATAGTATATAACACCCTTCCCAATAAGTAGCTCTGCAGTCCTTCAGTTACATGGATATCTTCAATAATTTTCTTTTCTCCGTATTGTATTTCTTCAATAAGTTGTCCTGTTGGTTTTAGTATTTTTCCATCCGGGCCGCAAAGCTGTTTGTTTGGTTTTATCAGCAATTACCGTCCACGACCGGAAAAGTACTCCAATTCTTTTCAGCAGTCCTGTACATAATTTATATATTTGTATATACTCTATAGTATGCTGAAATTTAGTTTAGTAATAAAACACATAACACAGTTGGAAATTTATCTTCAGCAGTTTCTACCAATAGACGGAAATATACTTGAATTATTTTGTACAGCCCTGTATATTACCTTAAGCTTATATACACGCCACATATTTTAATTTAGGCAAATACACCCTGAAATCACACGCCCAGAAATTATCATACATATGCAGCCATGTATTCAGTTGTTTGCGTGGCCTTGTAAATGATTTTATTTACATTCTACAAACCTTTCTTGGTATACTGAATATATTTCACGTTCAAAATGCATAACTCGATTAATAACCCATTTTAATCAATTTACGCTGATGTACCGTAATGCTTACGAATTTTTTTGTGTAACCCTGCATATGATCTGTAGCATTTATATATACCTCATAGCATTCAAAAATTTAGTTAAACGCATACTTTACTAAAATCACACTTCCAATTATGGCTTATAAACAATACTTCGGACACAGTACTGTACCCGATATATTTTGTGTGTCCCTGTAATATGTAAATGAACGATAAATACTTTGCACATAACAAGTATCTTGTAGTAAACTTCAATAATGTATATCAATTTCATTATATTCGAAAGGGCGTAACATAATTAAAATACGCTGCAAACAGTTTTTCCCCAATAGACCATTATGTAAAAGAATACTTTTGTGTGGCACTGTAAATGAAAGAAAAGAGCTTTACACTCCATATTCTACAGAAAGCATGTCTTAGTGCATTTCAGAAATTGATATTAATTTAATTTATGTTTGTAATAGTGTAACATGATTAAAATGCGCCGCAAACGATTTTCAACATTAAACCACAAGTCATGGAATTCTTTTCAATTTCCCTGTAAACTAATTATAAGTGCTAGACGTACCATGTTCAATAGGAAAAATCTTGAAACGTATTTCAGTCGTGTATATCAATTTCAATACATTTGAAATAGTGACACATACATCACTAAAATGCACTGCAAAGGATTTTTCCTCGTAGACCATAATGTAACTGCATTCTTTTGAGTGCCCCTGTTGTAAAAAAAAGTTATAAGTGCTATACACATCATTTTCAATACCGAACATGCTACAATAAACCTCAATAACATATATCAATTGCATGACTATCCGGATATATTTACGCGAGTTAGAGAACGGGCAGACAGACAGACAGACAAACCGAATTCATAAACACTTTCAACTATGTTGCAAAGTGTTAAAAATAATTTATTTTCAATTTGAATAGATGGTGAAAATAAAATCTTGACTACAATAAATTTTTCGAAAAATAGAAACATATTTCCACATATTCAAACTTTATGAATCAAGTTATTCTGCAGAACAAAAATCGTCTGTCAACATATTGTCATTTAGAAATCAAGATTTGTTTCAGTTCAGCTATCGATTAAACCAAGGAGGCAAATTTAAACTCCTTGCATTTAGGAGTACAAATTATTGCTCTCTATTCACAAGAATTGAATGTAAGGAAAAAGCATATACTATTTCCAATTAGTTATTTTGAAGGATGGCTGTTAAAACATTTCACAAAGTTGTTAAAAGTAAAATGGTTTATCAGGTAAAATTGACATTTGCTTTTACCAAATTCGTCGATTTCCACGATTTTATTTGACCCCCCCTTTCTCCATTGGTTGCAGTTTCATTTTTGAGATTATTTGGCACAAAACTTTTTTAGGACTGAGTTATGTCAAGACCCCTATAACAAAGAAATACCGTATTGTCTCCTATGAAATGTGATGGAGAGTTAGTTAATTATTTACGTTTTTAATTATCGGGAGAGAAACATTTTGCTTAATTAATGCATTTATTCTTCTTTCAATGTTATGGGAACGAAGTCACGGGTGGCTAGTGGTTAAATGAAGATTTATATACACGTCTATGTAACTACCTCCTCATCAAACTATGTAAGGATATTATCGATATTATATGTAAGGAGGCATTAATTTCATCATCGAGCAAATAAATTACTTTTAATGAATTTTTTTTTTTTGAAACACGTGAAAAAGTATATAAATTTGATATATGCATATGGCTTTATAAACAATATTTTGTAAAGCTTTATAGGCGGAATTGTGTTTAGCGATCTTTAAAAAAGTGGTCGTAAGTATATATATATATATATTATTTTTTCTTGTTCGAATGTTATAATTTAAGTTACACTCATTTATAAAAGGTCAGCACTTTTAACCGCCAAATAATGTTCCCATTACCATCATTCGTATTGCATTCATTTCATTTAAAATATAAATATTTCTCTCATTTCATTTAAAATACATAACTTTAATTTAAAACACATACATTTAAAGTACATACATTACACACATTTAAAACACATGCCTTTCACTCATTTTATTTAAAATACAGAAAAATAAATAAAGAAAAAAATAATAAGAAATAATGCTGTAAACCAAGACATTTTATTTCAATATCAAAGCGCTGTTTCTAATTTACACAAGCGTAATGGACTATTGCTACTGGGGAGAAAAAAATGCTATTGGCGAGATTTGCGTCCGGTTAACATAAAAGTACCAACAGATCCTGGTACAGCTGTTGCAGACGCACCAGGGTATCTTTTTGGCGCCAAAATGACGATTTTATGCTTGGGCAACCCGGCGATTTTGGCGAGATTTTGCTTCGTATAACAACTCGGCAGAGCAAATTCTCTGGGTTTAAAATTAAATTAAATATTGTGTGTTTTATAATAAATTACATATTATGTGTTTTATAATAAATTAATCATTGTGTGTGTTTTATAATAAAATAATTTGTGTTTTATAATAAAATAAACTGTTTCAATGTAAAATCAAATTAACATGCTGTTTTAGCAATCTAGACCTAGCGGGTACCCAAAAACGGGGTTTTTCACGCCAAAATGGCGCAAAGCAAAAATCGCGTAAACCCCGATGTGTCTGCGACAGTTGTCCCCAGGTCCTTTCGTATTAGCCATTACTATTATTTATACTAGCCGCCACTGGCGACCAGTTTGGTCTCCCTTAAATGTATGTTAAACATTGCAACACGTTACATTTATTCATAATTTAATTTCCCCTTAATCCTTCGCCAAATCGGAAGATTCTGGCAAATCATGAACTTTTGCGACCATAGTAGCATTTCGCATATTTTTTGGGCACAGGTGTCACATACGCACGTTGGGGCGATTTTTCCCCCCGCCAATTTGGCGAAAAATATTTTATGCAAATTGTTGTTCATTTACTTTTATTTTTCTTTTAGTTCTATAAATTATTTTTGATATGTATATCAATATTTATTTACATCAAACTATCATTTATTTATTTTTATTTCCTTTTTTAATTATGAGTATTTTTGTTAGCCGGGAGCAGATGATAAATCGCCAAATATTGTTCCCATCACCATCATTCATACTACATTAATTTAATTTTAAATTATAAACCTGTCACTCATTTCATTTAAAATACTTAACTTTAATCTAAAATGCTTATATTACATAAATTTAAAATACTTCACACTTTTCATTTAAATAGAAAATAAATAAATAAATAGGAAATAATATCATAAATCAAAACATTTGATTTCAAAATCAAAGTATCGTTTCTAATTTGTACACGCGATAATAAAAGCTGTATTAGCGATTTTAAAAATGCTAAAAATTTGATTCATTAAATATTATTACATGAGTTCAATTTACGTCAAGAAAAGGTCCGGAAGGAAGTTGAGTTGTATAGCCCATAATTATGGTAAACTTTGATTGTCTCACTGGTGCGAATTATTTTTTTGATGCGAGGCAGCGGTCCAAAAATTCATTCGCGGAGAACTTGCTTTGCAAATGATTACCTCCATGATTTAATATTTTAAATGTTCACGACCTATCAATTTTTTTTGTTTACTTTCATGAATAGAGAATTTGAACTGTGAACATAATTTCGACTGAAGTTTTTGCAGAATATATACATAATTGAACGTAAGTCATCTCTCAAATATTAATTTAGTTTGAACGATCTTTCTTAAAATGTAACTTTTATGCAGTTTTATTCGAAAAAATAATTTTGAATAAAAATGGCCGCCTGGCATATGAAAAAGTGAAACGGCCATCCCGGAACTGTTGATGACAGTCACATGACTTACGCTTTTATTTTAAGATAACAAAAGGGCAGGTGACGTCACTGTTGGTTCAATTACGGTTGGTTAGCAAGGAAAACCTGTTTGTTCTTTATGACTCCTACTGTACACGTGAAATGGGGAAATTTGATTGGTCTACGATAAACTGGTCTATAATATGATTGGCCTACGTCGCCATGACAATTTCTGCAATGTTTCTGCCATTTTTATTCAAAATTATTTTTTCGAATAAAACTGCATAAAAGTTACATTTTAAGAAAGATCGTTCAAACTAAATTAATATTTGAGAGATGACTTACGTTCAATTATGTATATATTCTGCAAAAACTTCAGTCGAAATTATGTTCACAGTTCAAATTATTATTCTATAATGGATACTTTTGTTCAATTCAATGGAAACTTCTTGTTTCGGGCGGAAAACGTTTAGCATTTGTCCTTCGGATGACATCACACATACAATGAAAAGGATAATACATACATGAGTGCATATGTATTGATACATGCATATAATGTACAGGTGCCCAGCCTGTGTTCTGCGAGCAGTCAACTTACCAGTATTAGTACATGTTTGTTTTAAGTGGCTTGGCGTTTTTTACTTTCTTCTATCTATAATAGAAGAAAGTATTGTAATCGATTTTTTTTTCAATTTCCAGTTATCGACGGATTTACACGTTTTAGGGGTCAGAGATTCCAAAAAACATGTTTTTTACAAAATGTCCGTCTGTCCGTCTGCCTGTCCTCATTGTACTATCGAAAAGCATATGAAGTTATGCTTCAAATAAAGTATTTTATTTATTTATTTTCTATTTGCATGTGAAATGCACTTTGTTGGCCCGGGTTATACACTGCAGAAGTCATCTGGGGCCACCAAGCGACCGTCTAGACAGGTGAAGAACGGCTAGTAACTAATAATCGTGGAACAATATGCAAAATACAGAAACCTTCCCTGAAAAATTATCTAACTTACAGAGCAAGTCCTATAAAAATCTATCCAATTGAACTCAAGTTATAAGCAGCCGCAACGAAATTTCCATTTGCATTTTGTATATATAGTGGATAGAAGTAGATAGAAGGTAGATAACGTGATTTCTGTTTTATTTTTGAATATTTGGCATATAAAAGCAAGTGATTCAATACAATATATTTCACGCAGATGGTTGTTTGCTGTATTACAAACAAAAAGGTCCTTCCGGCCTGTACCGGGAGGAAAAGGTAGCTTCCTATCCCTTGTTTTTTAATAATTTAGCTAATTTTACTGAGGCACGCGAAGCTAAAATGAGTGAAACCCCATTATAAAAGATTACCAATTTTCGTTACTTTTGAATGGACTTTATAAATGCCACATCATTTGCGGGTAAAGAAAAGAAAAACACCAATAGGCGTGAAGAGCATTTAAACACAGCTTCCTCTCCGTCCAATAAACAGTACAGTCTTTTTCGGAGGGCATATACCCTCAGAGGCGTGGCTGTTGCCACTCGTGCGTAAGGTCCATTTGAATGGAAATTTAAAATAATAATAATAATTAGCTATCGCCAAGTTGGATTCATTTATGGCTGCCTATTTTTGTCGCCAAATTTAGCGACATTTCCTCAAGTATCGCCAAGTTTCACGAGAATTTGACGCTGGCGGATATGACTATGTACTTTTAGGCGTATAAAAATTGGGAAAAGGATTACAGCAATGAAAGGAAATTTCCGAGAAACTACACTCAATAAAACTATTAAATTAAACCCGTTTAAGAAGAATCCCTTACTTTTAATCTGTTGTCTTACTTCAACATGTCATCCACCCTAGAATTTCAAATTGCTATAAATAAGATATTTTTTAAAATAGAGACAAAACAAAACATGCTCCGGGTTGGGTTGGGTTGATTATTGACGGCCAATTATCAACACTAGGGATATAGGCCCGGGGCGAGTGCCCTTCGTGGGGGTCTTTCTAAGGGTACCTAATCCGTATTTACGCATGGATAAATCCACGGCTCGAAGAAAACCACGAAAACTCCGAACGATTAGGCCGACAGGCGCGATTGGGATCGAACCCAGCACCTCCCGTCTACCAGCTTCGAGAGCACAACCTCTCAGCCACTGGTGGGGCTAAACATGCTCCGGAATCCTTGTATCAAAGTTGAATATTTAAGAAAAAATATCGATTTTTTTAATTTTCTTTGAATTTGAAATCTTTAAGTGGCCGACATTTTGAAACAAGATGGCGGACAAAGCTGACCAACAAACTCAGTTGAGACCTTGATAAATCCTGTACACAACCTAATCGGTTCATAAATACAAGAGCTACCGCACGACAAAAATCAGACATATCGTGTCCGCCATAAGTTCGTTAAAACTTTAAAAAATCATTAAAAAGAAACAAATGAAGCTAAAAAATTTCGGTTTGCAAGAATAGGACTAGAGGGAGATCGGATTTTTTTTAATAACAGAAAAAGTTGTAGTTACAAACTTTACCGATGGATGGCGCTTTCATGCATAATATGAAGCAGATGTATGCAAACTAGGCTTATGGTAAAATACTCATTTCTGCGAAGCGTCTGACAATTTTCAGTGTCCCAGCACATGAAACAGGCTCTTTTATCGTCTTAAGCCCTTTTGCCGTATGGAATTTTCGCAATGCGCCAGTTGCTGATTCCCTGTTCTTGTAAAAGAGTTTAACCAAAAGCGCTTGATTTGGTAGCGATAGCATACAGCTGGCATCGAATGAAGAATCTGTCTGTATTGAAGTGTTTTATTGACATCCTAATTTGGAAAAATCTGCTTCATATTATGCATGCAGCACCATCTATCGGAAAATTTTAAACCAGGTTTTTTTTTTTGTTTGAAAAAAAAAAATCCGATCTCCCTCTATTCCAATTCCTGCAAACCACAATTTTTTAACATAGTTTATTTTTAATGAATTTTTAAAGTTTTAACGAACTTATGGTGCACCCGGTATATATAAATCAACATTTCAGCTGACAACGGTGGTTTTGGTGTCTGGGTGTCATGATCGGTGGAAATATACAGAAAATTTTCGGAATTGCTTTCTTCCGGATGGCTGCAATAGGTAGCTTCTAACTTTTTGTAATGGATGCTCCCGAACACGTAAGCCCAACTTCGCGCCAATGAATATGAATCATAGCACAGGAGTAAACGAAGGGAAAATCAGCCTGATATCTGTGTCTGACTTCTGATGCCTTCAAAGATTGTATCGATTCTTCCATCAGAGACGATTCATGATAAGATTGGATTGAATCGGATATGTTAAGAAATTGGTTTGACTGGCGGCATCCAGAAACAATTCACACAATCGAAACATTCAAACAATCGGATCGGATCGGATACGAATAGCAATTGGTTGATTGGCGGCATCAAGAAACAATTCACACAATCGAAACATTCAAACAATCGGATTGGAGCGGATATGAATAGCAATTGGTGTACTGGCGGCACCAAGAAGCAATTGACACAATCAAAAACAATCGGCATATACAAACAATCAAGAGAATACATTAAAACATATCGTCATCACCCAACACTGCGGGAGATTTCCGTCAAAACCTAATTAGCACCGATTTATATTATTGTCTAACTAAATATCAAGTTTCAAGGAATTCCATGCAGGGTCTTGAGATAGAGCGTCCAAAAAAATTGTTGTAAAATGTAAACAGACAGACTTGGTTAAAAAATACTCCAATCGTTTTCGGGAAATATCCCAAAACGTGTAAATCTATCAAAAACCTAAAGTGGAAGGTTTTCATAAAGAATGGTGTAATATAATGATGGGGTTCATATTGAATCCGGGTATTTTCCCTCAAATTATTTTTTCGAATAAAACTGCATAAAAGTTATATTTTTTGAAAAATCGTTAAAATATTAATTTTGGGGAAATGAGCTAGGTGTTTATATTTGGAGTTATCGGCATTCAAAATTTCTGTCTTAACGTAAACAAACCGCTTGAAGAAATTTGAATTGATTGGGATTTTTATCATTCTGAAAACCACGGTTAACAATGCGCAATTCGTTCGCGTGCAGAGAATAAAATCAGAAAAGACCTTTGACTTCATTTGATTAGGAACCAATGAAGACCGGTTTTACTTTTAGAAGCGAAGTGTTTGACAACTCAACTCGATATTTTGCGTATTGATTTCTGAAATGGAAAAATAAAATTATTTTACGAAATCACTGTTACTAGCTTGCTGGAAATTATCACAGCGGCAAAAATGATTTTGCTCTTAACACAATCTTGCTAGCTAAGACAGAATTTGATTAGACACGCGGTCTTAGTGGAAATGAATCGCTTTGTTATGAATGCATTCAATGTTAAAACAGTAATTCAATGTTAAAATATATTTTGTTTGCAACACGATTATCGGGTTATTGGATAGACTCTATTTAGATAAGTCATTTTTTAATGTCTACAAGTTCTGTATATATATATTTTTTCTTTTGTTTGAAGTATTTCGTGAATTTACTTCGAATTAATTCAAATTTGTTTAAAGCATAGCTCGCGTGTTATGAAAATGCATTGTTTGTGCTTCTTCAATTTAACTTAGTTTCTCATCACTTGACGAAATAAGATTACGCCTTTAATATTTAATAATGATATAATGAATGCCAAGTTTGCATTTTGACCAGCATTTAGAAAGTAACTCAAAGGAAATAAAGTGAGTTTATAATTTTTCTGAAGACCCCTAGAATGACCATCTATGCGGGAGAAGCCGAAGGTGTCATTTGACATTGGTAGAAATAGTGTTAAATGCTGAGTGAACTTTAATCCATTTATATACGTTAGTTTGAGAGTTCTAAAAGTTTGAGACAGCGCAGTGCCATCTATCGGTGATACTTGGAACTAAAACAAGCAAGTGTAATAAATAAATTCTTGAATTTGCACATTATACCCCGTTCAGACTATGTAATTTAAGTTAACTTACAACGAAGGTCTCCTTAAAGCCCATACACAGAATATTTTGAAAAAAAGCGCTAATGGAGCTACTCAGGTACGTAATAGAGGATCAATCAAATTTAGTTGCGGAATCCCAGTAGAAAATCTGTAAAAAAATAAAATAACCTCTAGTATTTATCGCCAAAAGACGCGATTTGGCTAGCAACACTTTTCCCTCGCCAAATGCAAGTGATTTTAACGGATTCGAAAATTGCTTTTTTAAGTGAGTGTTTAAATGCGTATACTTTATGAATTAAAATTTAAACGATTAAATAGTGTATTATTTTTTCTATAAGCTTATGTAATATACATAAACAAGTTGCGCATTGCTGAAGTTATATACATTTTTACACGGTTTCGCCCGCTGGATAAGTTTTAAATGTATTTTAGCAGTTACTGCCCGTTTAAGAACGCTCTTCATGATACATTTCGATATTGAATTAGTCGTTGTTTCCACGGCAACAGTACTTTTTTGTTGTTGTATTCGACACTAATAATATCGAAGTCAAATTGACAGTGCTCAGAATCGGACATTAATTTTTAGTTTGAAGCATTTTTAATGCATTTAAATTTTGTTCTAAACCGTAGAATACGATTGTTATTTTTCTTTATATACCCTAATATAATATTATAAATCTGATTGTGTGCAAATGTTAGGCTGAAGCTAGCGTCAAAATGAAGCATTTAATTATCCTGTATCTTTGAATATAAGTTGATTATAATGTTCATATGAACATAGGCTGGTTTTTGTTTATTTTATTTCAATATTTCTAATAATATCGAAGTCAAATTGACAGTGCTCAGAATCGGACATTAATTTTTAGTTTGAAGCATTTTTAATGCATTTAAATTTTGTTCTAAACCGTAGAATACGATTGTTATTTTTCTTTATATATCCTAATATAATATTATAAATCTGATTGTGTGCAAATGTTAGGCTGAAGCTAGCGTCAAAATGAAGCATTTAATTATCCTGTATCTTTGAATATAAGTTGATTATAATGTTCATATGAACATAGGCTGGTTTTTGTTTATTTTATTTCAATATTTTTCTTAATAATTCAAAATTTCATTATTTTCATAGAGAATAAATGGACATTTTCCCGTATATTTTAAAATGGTTGGTTGGTTTGCTTGGTTTGGCCCAAAGGGCCCGGTTTTGCAGTTATTTTTTTAAATGGTTAAATTTATTTTACCGTTGCTAATACTTTATCGTTGCCAATATGGAATAAAACCCCTGAGTAATAATTTTTAATCAACAATTTATTTTCACGTGAAAAATATCCATGCGAAAAATGAAAAGGAAATGAATTATTTAAGAATTAAACAGAATATGAAATGATGTCATATTAGAAATAAAACGTGCGTTTTCAAATATTTGATAATAATACAAAGTGCATAAATACGAGTAAGTATGGAAAAGAAGCGAATATGATGCCATATATAGAAAAATAAAACAGATTTGTTTTGATGTTAAAATAAAATGATCTTGGGTTATCAAATTATTTGTGATTAATTTCTCTTATTTTTTCTTTTTCTTTTTCACATGAAAGGAATTATTTTAAATGTACGTAATATATGTATTTTAAATGTATGTGTTGTAAATTAAAGTTCTGTGTTTTAAATGAACTGAGTGAAAGATTTATATTTTTAATTAATTCAATACAAATGATGGGATAGGTTGGCGATTTATCGTCTGCACACGGCTAACATAAAGTTACCATATTTTTAATTTAAATTTTAAAAAGTAAAAAAAATAAAAAACAATTTTGGATGGCAAATGTCAATCATATGCATCGCAAAATTATCCGTATCGAAAATCAGAAAATATTAATAAAAATAACTATAATTTTTAAAAGAAAGTTGCTTTTCTCATAAAAGCTAAAGATTTAATATGATTATGTCGAAGTAACAGCATTTTTCCTCTATCATTTTCCCACAATCGAAACACATTTGTAAATCGTCGTTTCGAACCGGAATTTAATATTACATTTCTTTTAGTTTTAAAATAGGAAAAACTTTGTTGTCGTTTTTAAATATAGCTTTTGTTAAAGTTGTTTCATAATAGATTTTTGTAAAGTCTTGTAGGATAAGAAAAACTGCATAGATTTTAAAGCAATGTTTAAGTAAAATTACAATATTTTTTAAGCTTAAAAAACAACAATGTTATCGAAAAGAAAATCGATTTTACCAAAAAATTCGCGTAATGCAAAAGCAAAGAAGAAATCAAAAAGTAATGAATCTTTTCTTCCAGCCGAATTGTGTAATCTTGAACAAGCCGATCGTGCCAATTCATAACATTATAAACGTGAAAGCGCGTTCTATGTAGTAGAATTTTTTTTTACATATAGGTAGAAAATTTCCGAGAATAGGAAGGTTGGGGGTCTAAAATTAGGTCCATAGTCAATTTGCCTTTTTTTTATCAAGTGAAATTTGGCGTAAAATTAAATACATTGTTGTAACCAGATTTGTTTTTTGCGTGGTAAACACTTAATGGTATTTTAGATGATCATTTCCCCGATCACCTTTGATGTCAACTATGACTGTAAAACATATTAAAAAATATTAGCCGATAATTTTCTAATTTTCTTATTGCTTCATGATGTAAATAGACATCCTGTTTCATACTTTAAACCTGAATCGGTCATGCCATTGTCGTTCAATTTTTATTCCTAATCCTAACTCTAATCGTATCCTATCCTAATCCTGATAATAACTTTAAAGAATATTCTTTGACACGAATATGTAAATTAAATCAATATCCATAAATGGAATGAATGGAAAATAGAATAAATAGAAATGGCAAAATAAAATAACAAGAAAGTACATTTATTCGACACCTAACCCTTATAGAAAGCGTAAAAAATTTCAAGCGCATGAAATAAATTAAAATAATCTTATATATAACAAAAATATGTAAATTTAGATCATCAGATTTGTATCGTCGGTATTTATTTGCTTATAGTGTTCTTGACGCGATAGAGAAAATATCGAGGTTAAATTAGGCAGAATTTAAAGTACTTTCCAGCAACATTTATTTACATTTTAGAATCTCATCAGATTGTTATATCTTTGTGAAATAGCTATCAATGTATAAAATCCACAAGCAGTTTGTTCACTATTTACACCACTTAGCGTGAAGCACTTAATTTAATATATACATAAACAAGATAATGTAGTAAGAAATATATAACATATGTCTATGCAAATAAACAATATAATAATGCCCATTTAGCAATGCACACATGTACAAATTGTACACCAAATACCATCTAAAATGCACTGTTGTATAGAAGAATTCTGCGAGTTTTTTTTTTTTCGTTTTACGAAGAGGAATTCCTCGATTTTCACGATTTTACTTTGTGCTCCTTTTTCCATTAGTTGCAGTTTCATTTTCGCGATTGTATATATTATTTGGCATAAAATTTCACTTTTTTAAGTCAAGGCCCCTATAGCAAAGAAATACCGTATGGTCTCCAATAAAATGTGATAAAGCTTTGGTTAATTATATATGTTGTTAATTATCAAGTGAAATGTTTTGCTAAATTAATGCATTTATTCTTTTTTTTTAATGTTACGTGAACGAAGTCACGGGTAACAGCTAGTACTACATATATGTATATGACAAAAACTGTAGTTATAGAAGTGTATTCATTTAGGTTGAACTTATTTAAACTGGTCCAGTATGAAGAGTAGAAAAAGTTTTCCCTAAAAAAGAATTTATCATAAAAGCGTTTTTTTTTTTCAACCATTTTTATTTCATTATTTCATTCTGTCGCCAACCAGAGATAAACCGCCAAAAACACGAAATTTTCATAATTTTTTTACGGACGTTATAGTGAGGTTTCGCAGTAATTTCTTTTACAAACGTATATATCATCATGAGAGGAATATTCTGTGATTTTTTTAAAAAAAATTTCTGAGTATGCGCTTATGGAGAAACTTCCTTGTTAGATATAAAACTGAGCTGCGCCACCAAGCGCCCGTCTGGCACGTCAACCGTCGCACCTAAGTCCTGGATACTTTTAACGCGTATGACCAGGAGTGTCCTCCTGTACGCGCTGCGATCAGCGGGAGCACCGCCACTTGCGCATCACTCCCATTGAACGCAAGAGTTTAACGATAGAGGTCGTTGCGATGTGCGGTGGAGCCCAAGCTACGAGGACACCACCACAAAACACCTGGCGAGTCGCTGGAGTCTCCGACGGCTTCGTAGTCGGAACCGTAAAGAGAGAACTGGGCCCTAGGCTACATGCCGAACTTCCCCTTAATGTACCGTGGTTTCCGATCACCGAGTCCTAGGGAGGGACGAAACGACTTGTAGAGCAGGAGAGGCCTCTCGCCAGCACAGGACCTCAAGGAAAAGAGTCCCTGACGCAAAGACACGCCGTGGCTAAGGTTGCCCCCCCCCCCCTCCAGAAGCTGTGCTTCCGACTAGCCCTGTAGCTAAATTCAGGTGGTGGCCGATCGACTCAACTGGGCACAGAGCTGGGCAGTATCGAAAATACATGTATTTGAAATACATTTTCAAAATACATTTGTATTTTGTATTTTGTCTTTAATCAGATAAAACTAAAGTATTTTAGTAATGTATTTTGAAATGATTTTTCCATGTATTTTGTATTTTCAAAATACTCAAAATACATTTCTCGATTTTTCAAACAGTTCGTATAAGACTGGTTTAAACCACTTGTGTTTAAACCGCAAATTACTGATTCGCAACAGGAAAATACATGCTTGTCTGTTTTGTCTAGTCTTTGAATTCGTTTCTAGAAGTTAATATAAACATTTTTTTTTTTTTCCAATCTGGTATGATAAGGATTTTTATCTTTGACCGAAACATTTTTGCTGAATGGGTATAACAAATGCTTTTATAATTCTTAATGTTGCTTTGGGAATTATAAAATTTAGTCCTGTGATACACAAGTATAGGATAGTCCAGAGTTTTCCTGGTATTGCATTTTTAAACTATGTTAGCAGTGTAAGACTGGATCGGGTTTGGGCATTACTTTTTGAAGCAGACTCGGTCCGGGCAGGGTCAGATTTATTTTTTATGAACAGAGGCATTCTTCCTAGAGGTCAGGACGGGAAGAAATTTTCAGGTCCGATCTCGACCCAGATAGAATAAAATGATTGGTCTGGCCTGGTCCGTATAAAAAGCAGTAAAATTTGACCCGGTTTACCAATTTTTGCAAAAAATGCATATATTTTTAAATCGTCATTATTCTTAGTTAAAAATTTAAATTTATACTTTTTGAAGAATAGTACGTATATTTCTAGGCAATAAAATTAAAGTACACGGAAACCTGTGAAAATAAACCTGTCTATAATGGAATCCTACCTTAAAAGGAAAAATGCGTTGATTGATGCAAAATGAATGTAATAATACGTGTGAAAAGAATATAATGCATTTACAGCAAGGTGATGTACCACATAAGATGAGAACTTGTCTATAATGATTTTTTTTCGCTCCTACACGATTCCGTTCTAGCAGATTTTTCTGTATAGTAATTTTCAGATTTGTAAATCTCTAAGCCATGGAAAATGGATTAATGATATTAATGATAACTCAAACATTTGCGTACGAATAGAAATTCATAAAAAAAGATAAACATAGTTTATATGGGCGTAAGAAATACTACCTATTACATTCTCCCCTATGTTTAAATTTCAGGGAAATTTTTGCGGATCTACACCAGTGGCGCAGCCAGAATTCGGTTCTAGGGGGGGTTTTGAGTTTATAATAAAGATTTTCGTCGGTTATATGAATCATCGGTTAATGGAATCAGTCTTTTAAATGAATGAAATCATAATGCTTTTCTCCGCAATTACGTTGGTTATGATTCATTTAAACAGCATTTACAATATTAGAGTTACAAACTATAAAATGCACCAATGAAATAACACAAAACTAGGTTAGATTTATAAAGTGTTTAAAAATGATGAGGGGTAAACTTAAAGATGGAAGAGCACAGTACAGCAAATAATTTTTACGTAGAAAATAACAGAGTTGGAATCCATTTGTTCAATCAACAAGAACGAAATATCAGGCGGAGGGTGGGGGGGGGGGGGGGTATGAAGACGGTTATAAAATTTATAAAATTCAACTATGTCCATCATAATAACAAGAACGAAAATTCATGCGTCAAGCATAGATTATGTAACACTTTCCAACGCTTCGAAAATAATTTTACAAATCATTACCATTTAATAAGCTGAAACATAACATCTAAGTAAACAATTTGAAAAACGCATAACATATTTAAAAACGTAATTTCAGGAATTTCCAACATATATTTCCAACATATACAATATTCGGAAAATTATCCGAATACTTTTATTCAGCCCTGTATTTGATCTATAGATTTGTATATGTTACTATACATAGGATGTTAAATTTTAGTTTAGTTAGGAAACGCGTAACACAGTTTAAAATTCTCCATCTGGAGTTTCTGTCAATAAACGGAAATGTGTTCGCGAACTTTTGTGCTGCCCTATATATGATCTACAGAATTTATACACACCAAGTAATAGACAAAAAGTGAGTGATTATTCATCTTAGTGATATATATAAATTCCAATGTGTTTAAAATAGTGAAACATTATTTAATTAAACCGCAAACGATTTTTCTCCATAGACGTAATGTAACGGAATTCTTTTGACTGTCCCTGTAAAGTAACTATAAGTGCTATGCACATCCTATTCCATATTAAGCTTCTTGTAATGCACCTTAGTGATATATATCAATTACAATGTGTTTGAAATTGTGTAACATCATTAAAATAAACCGCAAATGATTTTTCCCCATACACCGTAATGTAACGGAATTCTTTTGAGTGTCCCTGTAAAAAAACTATAAGTGCTACACACTTCAGTTGAAATAGCGAACATGCTATAGATAAGGACAATAACATATAACAATTACAGGGCAATCCGAGCATATTTACGGGAGTTAGAGCACGGCCAGACGGCCATACGACCAGACAATCCGAAGTCATAAACTTTTCAACTAGGTTGGAAAGTGTTAAAAATACACAAGGTTTCATTGCAAAGAATCACGAATTCTTATTCCTAACTTTAATAATAATGAAGCAATTTTAACAAAATTTTCAATAGACTTACTTTTACCTTGCTTTTTGCCAAATGTAACAAGTCATTTAGAACTTTTAGAGCTAGAGTCTTGAAATTTTATATGGATGTTACTTAAAAGACGTAAATTCTCCCCAGAATTTATTTTTTCATTACGAAATTTAAAAGAATGCAAGAGTAAGAATCATTCTAAAATTGCGATTTATGTGACACAATTGGTATGAAAACATGGAATTTGGCATGATGATTACTTTTATGTAGTAATTGCTTATAACATTTTTAAAAACATTTAAAAATTTAAGAGGACGAAATGAGCTGAAAACTTTCTAAAAGCGTTCTAAATTATGATTTAGTTGAAACTGTTAGTGTTAGAAACTTGAAATTTAGTATAGAGATTACTTTTAAGATAGAAATGCTTATTGGCATAAAGAATTTATTATAAATGGGAAATTTAAAAGTGTGAAACAGCTGAAAGCATTCTAAATTACGATTTATTTAGAACCTCACGTCATATCGGGCCTTTCGAAGACGATCTTTTTTCTATTCTAAAAGTAACTAAACGTCTGTATTTCGACTAAATCCATTAAAAGCATCTTGGAAGATCAAAATTACAGCGCCTACAAAAATTTGGAAACGCTCTGATGAATAAAAGTATTTAAAAAAATCTCAGAATTTTTCGATGACAATGCAAAAAGAAATTTGGGTATTTTGGCGTGGGTTTGCTCAGCGTCGGCTCATGTTTTCAGTATTAAATGTGACTAAGTCTGTGACTTAGTCTTTTTTGACGTAACTCTGTGTTTCTGTGACTCTGTTCTCTTCGACTTTAGTCAAAGACAGACTTTTTTCACGGAATTTTAAAGAGGGGTGGGATACAGTTATATTGACAATCGAATAAAATTTCAGAGAGCTCGGACAATAACTTTTTTGTGTTGTTATTTTAAAGGACACGTCGCCAAAAAAAAAAAAAAAAAAAAAAAGACGCGAGAAGAAAGCATTTCTTTTACAGCTAGATGTCAATATTTTTCCACGGTCTCTAAAACCATTATATTTATAACCATGGCTTTACAAATTTGATAAAATCTGGTAGCCAGTAAAAAATTCTAGTTACCAGTAAAAAAATATAAACGGCTCCCCTCCGAAGTCACTAATTTTCAAAAGCACAAAAGTTTTTTATCAATTAATTGAGAAAAATAATAAGCCTATTGTCGGATTATTAGTTACATAGTTTAGAATAGTTACATCATTTAAAAAGATGGTATAAACAAAGTTTTCTAATGAAATTTATCAAAATTATTTATCTATGAAAAAAAATGTAAAGGCTGCATTAACCGGTATGTTCTCGGAAATGCTGATTGCCGAAGGTTTCAAATGTCTGGATAAGTGAGTGCTGCAAAATCTATATCTGATGAGGGGGGCATGGATGAAACAGTGAAGCAGGAAAACAATTTCTGCCTGTTTTCGTGTCGAAGTCAGTCAAATAATTATTTTTTATTAATTTAAAATTTGCATTTGTTAAACTTATTTTTACCTAATTAAAAATGCCGAAAATGAGAAAAAATGCCATTTATGGTCATTTCTTAGGTCAATTTTTGTACAAAAAATTATAATAATAATAAAAAAAAATCAGGTTAAATAACTTGGTGGCTAAATAGAAAAACTAGGTCGCCAGTGGCAACTTGGCGACTGCATTTGTCAAGACCTGTTTATAACTGATGAAAAATTTATAGAATTCAGACAACTGGGGTTATTTTTTTTTTAAACTATGAAACGAGAGACCCTTACGAGGAAAAGAAACAAACAAAACACCCAACCAAACAAGAAGGTGCCTTTAAAAAATGCTTTTCTGTCTAATAATCAATATTTTTTTGTGAAAATTTCATTTAAAAATATAAAATTGATATAAGATAGATAATCATACAAATTTGAGGTAATTATCATGAGCCCAGGCACCGCCGGACGGGTCAGCTAGTATAATTTTAATGACATGCAGATAGCATTCGTTAAAATACAATAAGTGTAAATCAATGCATAACTAATTTATTGCTGATCAATTTAAATTAATGCATGGTTAGCGTAAAATTGTGTGTAATTATAGATAGTATTTTTCTAAAAAAATGCATTTAGCGCACATTTAACGCCTTTTTTTTTTCAAAATCCATACTCACAGGCAGGGCTTAAATTCTAGGAAAAAAGAGTACCGGGGCTCTAATTTTCAGCAGTAACAACAACCATCAACCCAAACCCCCTTTCATTAGAAGGAGGTATGCACTATGCTTGTTATCCCACCCGCATATTTATATTTCATACATTATTTGTAAAATTTAAAGCAATTTTGTCTTTTGTAAAAAAAATAATAATACATTTTGACTTTTAATAATGAAATTTAATAAATGAGTAGAGCAGAAAATAAGCAAAACAAAAAAAAAGTGCCCAGAAATAGAGAAAAAAAAAATAATGACAGAAAAAAATTTGTTAGGGAGAAACACATTCTATTTTTTTTTTTTTTTTTTTTTTTTTTTTTTTTTTTTTAACGCAAACCACGAAACCACATTACCATATCAGCATCTTTATAACAACAGAAAACTAACTGTCCGAACTTAACATCTGCAGGAATTTTAGCATGCAGATGTATTGAGAAATAGACATTGCATTTTATCTTTCTTTATTTATTCTGTGATCCAAAACGTATGCATTAGGAAGCACGCAGATGCCAAACTGAAAATGATTTCATTTCTCGTATTAAAACCGCAAGCACATACGAAAGAAATTTAGACATGTACATTAATTGAAAAAGAATCACTTCAAGCTGCGATAAAAGATTCTGCCAAGGCGTAAAGGCCAAAAAACTTAATTTTAACTTTAGCAGTGTTGATTCATATAAGCGGCAATTATAGTCATTTTTTTAGCTCTGGGGGGGGGGGGGGTTAACCCCCAAACCCCCCCTTGGCTGCGCCACTGATCTACACCGATCATGATTTCCAGAACCCAAAACAACCACTCCAGGTTCAAAACTTTATCTATCTATCTATCTATTTATATTACTTTTTTATGGACACGATAACTTCAATAATTCTGCCTCTTTTCCAAACGGATACATAAAATCAAGGGGCATAAAATATCAATGGGAACACGGGGGGGGGGGGGGCGGCTTTTGGGAAAACAGAAAAAAACATAACTTCTTAATTATGATACTTATCGAATCCGTTTAAAGTTATTATTACTTCTAGGAAAAGGGCCGAAAACTTATGTATGACAGATTTTTGATATAATTAAAAAAGGCCTCAAAGGAGGGGGGGATAGGGGTTTCAGAAAAAAAATTCCTAACTTCGTCAATTCACAAGATATATTATCCGCTTAAATTTATTATAAACCCTTTTAATATTATTTACAACTTTTATATTGCAAGTTTTTTGTAGAACCAACCCTTACAGCCAAAAAAAAAAAAGTTTCTTGCCGACGCCGCTTAGCGACACAGAAAGATTTTAAAGTGGGCGGTCTCAACTTAATTCTTCTGCAATTCCCAATAAACAGGCGCCCCACGGTCTGCGTCTAAGAAATCTACCTGTGCCTGTAGGCCGAGCCGTCAGGGATTTTTTTTTTTTTTTTTTGGGGGGGGGGGGGTGTTACGGACCTAGTCATACAACAGATAAAAATTTATAACATGACATTGGAATTAGGACATTTGTGTGTAAGATAGTGCACAATAATTGAAATTAAAATTAATGTATTGTGTATTTTGAATGTATTTTGAAAATACATGTAATTTGTATTTTGGAATTTGAAAATTTGGAAAGTATTTTGTATTTTGTATTTTAGGCTCTAAAACCAATATATTTTGTATTTTGTATCGAAAAGGGTTTTTCGATGTATTTTGCCCAGCTCTGACTGGGCACCACTATCGGACTCTGAAGGCCATGGAAAACTTCTTCAAAAACGCCAGAGAGGAGGTCTAGATCGAGTTTAGTAGATTGAAAGTTATTATTAGATTCCTGCTGATCCAACCGTCGAACGCGGCAAGCTCTGATTACGCAAAGACACGCTGGATTGGTTTTCGATCCGAGGTTCGAGTTTTGGCTTGATCGCCGCCGCATAAGTCGGCGATCCGCCAGTCCGATTCCTCGTAGTCGAACAGTCCAGGAAAAGAAGCCAACCCCTCCCAAGAGTTGATACGGTCGCACGGTAACCTGAGTGGCTCCGAGGACTCGTACTACTCTTGTACGAACGGACATTCCCCTTTCTGTCCGACTTTGAGGTCGACACACAACCACTCCAACTGCAGAAGATGACGTGGTGATTGCGGACCCCTCCCATGCCGGTAACTACGCTCTGCCGTTTGCCAGTACCGAGGGTTGCTTCACGCCGCCTCACGCACTGACCAAGCGTCACAATAGAGCCACCGCGCACCGTACTCTTCAGAGTTCGATCTCACCTCCGTCAATTCCTCGAATAAAGTTTGGGAGACGGCCTGGCCACCGTTAGCTAGCCATTGCCCAGCGTCACCTACCTCGATGTAGGACGAGGGGGCCTGCTCGAGCAACTGAGATTGGCCTACGTGACGTCCTTCCACCACCTAAGGAGGAGGATTCAAGCAATGGCCAAGTCCTCACGCCGCAAAGAACCTGCGCTTATGACGGAGAGACCAGACTCGGTGGCCCACAACTACAGTGCCTAGAAGTAAATAGTGCTGTTATCGGCGTCAAAATTATATCTCTGAAATAGAGGACGCTGATAGATGGCGCTAGTGTTCTCGCCGCGGCTATGGTAACTTTCGTTTGTACATAAACATCGTTTTAAATCTAATTTTTTCGTTAATAAATTAGTACTTTACAATGCTCTAGATAAAAAATAAACAAGAAAAAAAAAATTTAATAATGAAAATGCAGTTGGGGAGAAATGTAACTGCTTTCATAACAACTAATTGTAAAGAAATCAAACAGTTACAAAATTTATCATAGGACGTTTTTCTTCCAACAATATTTAGTTATTTCTAAAACAATATATTGGATAAATACATCATACTACGATATATTGTTGTAAAAACATGTCCTTTTTTATACAGTTAAATTATTTTACCCCTATTCTGACAACTTTTTAATGGGTATTTATTATTACATAACTTGTTTACATCCACTTAACAAACTAAGAGTAAATTGAGCTGTTAAAAATTTCTGTTGTTTCAGAGCTTAGTTTTGGGTAAAATAATTAAAGGTATACCAGCAAAACATCAAATGAGAAATCTATGATTCTTTCAAATCTAGAAAAAAAAATTATTCTCCTGAAAGTATTACAAGAATGCATTTTCTTTAAATTGGGGTATATGTGCTAATCATCCTTTAAAAAAATTATTTTAATTAATAGTTTTTATTATATTTTAGTTTTTTTTAAAAAATATTATATTAATCTATCAACAATATTTAACCATTCTCATATTCACATTTCTCAATGTGATTCAAAATTTTAATAAAAGAAATAAATCAAACATTTTTAATTCCAGTAATAGACACCTTACAAAAAGTAAGAAAATGATTTTGTGAATGTATTAAAAACATAATTCAATGAAAGCATACTAATGAAATAAAATAGTCATGTTAAAATAAATTTAAAAGTTAGGATATCAATAATTAATAAAATATTTATGATAATAATTCATTCTTTAAACTATTTATTGTCATTATCACAAAATCAATATTTTAATTAATTTAGATAGAAAAGTTAAAATACTAAATTTAAAATAATTGTATAACACAGCTATGTAAATTCAAGCTCAAAATATTTTAATCTATAATAAATTTAATTAATAATGATTAGTTGTTAAAAATTTCTGTTGTTTCAGAACGTAGTTTTGGGTAAAATAATTTAAGGTATACTAACAAAACATCAAATGAGAAATCTATGATTCTTTCAAATCTAGAAAAAAAATTTATTCTCCTGAAAATATTACAAGAATGCATTTTCTTTAAATTTTGGGTAGATGTGCTAATCATCCGTTAAAAAAATTCTTTTAATTAATAGTTTTTATTATATTTTAGTTTTTTTTTTTAAATATTATATTAATCTATCAACAATATTTAACCATTCTCATACTCACATTTCCCAATGTGAATCAAAATTTTAATAAAAGAAATAAATCAAACAATTTTAATTTCAGTAATAGATACAAAAAGTAAGAAATTAATTTTGTGAATGTATTAAAACCATAATTCAATGAAAGCATACTAATGAAACAAAATAGTCATGTTAAAATAAATTTAAAAGTTAGGATATCAATAATTAATAAATCGTTATTTCTCCTCTCAATAAATCGCTCATCAAAATGCGATTCACACACAACTGAATATTGGTTCAAGTCTTTATCGGCTCGAGGAATGACTTTTAACCATTTTTCAAATTGGTTTTTGTTTTTAGGGGTGGAAAATAGAGTTATTTTAGTTTTGTTACTTTTATATCCACTTGAACATCCAGAAACGAAGCATGTTCGATCAGCTTTTCTTTTCGTAGTATTTGCGGAATTATCCATTTTAATTTATCATTAAAGAAGCATAGTATATGTTATAATATATGTTTACTTTAAAATATTAGAGAAATAGAAAAATTCGTATAGTTTGTTTGAAAATATAGAGGTAATTATATCAAAACTCATATTAGGATCAAGCCTTTTAAATGAAACTTCAAATGCAAATAACCACGGTGGGAACTCGACGCCCTCTGGGGGGGGGGGGGGATTTGGTTTTCCTCCTTTCTGAGACATTTTTTCCCTTATGGTTGTATTGGCGATAAGCACACTAGTTACTTCTAGGCACTGTACCACAACTACAGGTCTTTGTGGCGTCACCAGCTTTTTCGGACACCCCTTTAATACCGTCGCACCACGTTCCTTGTTACTTTAAACCCATACACGAAAATTATCTTATACCCTGTTCACATCGGACATTTAAGATATCTTAGACCACCGTTTTTGAGGTGGTACCCTCCCGGAATTGAATACCTGTCCACACTGCAAAACTCATCTAAGATAACTCACTGAAAATCACCATGACCGAGATCTGAACAAACACAGAATGTGCGCATGCGCATATGTTAAAGGCAATCTCAACAGCCAATCGGCCTCCAGAGCCAATCAGAGTGAGTGGTACTGGCTGTATGTAGCAATAGAAAGTTCGAACTCACTAAGTGAGTTTCTGGAACTACCTCAGTGAGTTCGGCTATCTAAGATATCTTAACTATCCGATCTGAACGTAGTATTATTTGTTTATTATTCCTGCAAAACGAATATTTCATTATTTTATTCCAATCACACAACATCTAGTTCTTTCATACATCCATAACTGGATTGCAAAAAGGATTTCAAAAGAATACATCTGTCAGTTTAAATAAACGAGTCTGATTATTTGAATAGCAAGTAAATGGTTAAAAAATCACATTAATAGGAAAGAGTTATCGAAGATGACCGACAATTCCGTTACTGGCAACATATTTATCTGTTTTTCGTTGCGGAAAAAATTTGAAGTTAAGAATTTTATTTTTTTCCTTCCTGATGCGTGGATAGAAATATAACGCTCGTCAGTGGGTTTTGTAAATCAGGGCCCGCTTAAGACTTAGAAGTAGGGGAAGAACGACTGTGAAGGAGAAATTATTTAAGAGAGAGAGCAATTGATGAGAATATTAATGTGTGAGCAATAACCCAATGCAAAAAATGCATGACGTTCTTTTGGTCAATTATTCTTTGAGAAGAGAATCAAAAATATAAAATAAATTAAACAGTCTTACTTGAGTGAAGAAATAGATGCAGACTATAAATGATGAATACCATAAGTTGAATCCAATAATGTTTATTACATTTTCTTGAAGGAGGAAGGATGAGATGAAAGCTGCACATCAAGTCTTTAAAAAAAGTACTGGCTCAAATTTCGTAAATTTCGAAGAATCTTTAAATATTCCTTCTGGCCGCGTCCATGAAGAATTATAGAATTAATTCAGAAGTCAATTTACCAGTTGATTTAAAACTTTTAAAATATTAAACTTAAAATTTACAACAGCATTTTATAGAATAATTGAAAACTGAAAACGCGAAATTGATCTCCAAAGAATCAGCGCTACGCGATTCTAGGATACGAGCGAGCGCCGGCACAGGCCAGCGGGCCTCCAGACCATACGACGTTTATCATAAATTTACAGCATCATTTTTATTAAAATTCTGTTAGAAAAATGCGCAACATTAGTATAAATACCCATAAAAGGGGTGCACAAATGTGGTAGCAAGATTAATTTAAACTAATTTGATGATTAAGAATTACGTGAAAATTAAAAGAGCAAATCAGAAACAAATTAACATTTAATAATTAAAAGAACGATTCTAATTTGTATTTGAAAGACACGCCCCTTTCGAATGCAGCGCCAAGACAAAAACAGCTCCCGAAAACACATCGAACAAGAGCGGCGGTGACGCATGCGCACAACGCAGGAGCGGGATGAGAGCCGCTGAATGACGATGACGTCACAGCTCAGCGCCGACAGAAAGCGAACTCATAGCATGAAGGAGGAATGAAGCAACGCCGTGAAAACACTGCTGAAAAAGCAACGTGGTGCGCGACTGCCGATAAATAGCTTTTAAGGAATGGCAAATTAGACTGGAAAGGCTATAAAAATAGAAATACGTTGAGCTGAAATAAAAATAATTAAAAAAGATAAAACTGTGATATATCTTTATCACAACGACGTCACTCAGGGGGCCCCCTTTTACTCTAACAATTATGCTTCAACAATTTGAAATTTTAACATCAAAATTTCAAGTAAACAACACTTTTAATATTAAACTAAAACTAACTACCTATATACATAAAAAAAAAAAAATTATTATATACATAATTATACATAACAAATTAATTTTGTAAATGAATTTACAAATATGCAACAGGGGCGAATATCTGAACTTTAAAGTATATTTTATGCTTTGAAAATTGCAGAATTTGCCAAGTGCTAAGAACAGTGCGGATACAACAAATATTTGACGTAAATTTATGCTTAGCTGCAACACAATTTTGCTTCTATTTTATAAACAGAAATTTGATATCACCTGAATGCTAATTACTTTCCCCTTTCTTTAAATAACCTATTCTCCATATTTTATATAATTTCTCCACACTTTATGAATATAAACAAAATATAATTATACAAATTAAATTTTCTGTTATTTTTAGAATGTTACAGTCTTAAACATTTGAAATTAAAATGTAAAACATAAGAAAAATGTAAATAAGTTGCATTTAATTACTGTTTTTATACCATTTATTATATCAACAGAGAAAAAAAATACAGTATATATGTATCAGTATTAGTCCGAGGGAAAATTTAGTAGCTATAATTAAGAAAAAAATACATTTCTTACCCCTGACTGAATATTTCCCCCCTAAAAATGAGTTTTGAAAAGTAAATTTGGGGGCCCCTTTGAATTTCAGTGGGTAAGCTCAGGCTTCACGGGCCTATTCGGTAAACAGGCCCTGTATGAAAATATCGACTTGTAGGTTTTTTTTCTTCTTCTTGAAGCAAGACCTCAGACATTTACTTGTAAAATAGACAACATAGCTTAAAATTTTATCTAAACTGAATTATTTACGTGGAAATTATGCTCTCGCATACTGTGTTTTCTTTAATGGTGTTTGTTCTCAGATTTAAACTAGCTACATTCTGGCATATTTCTGATATATATATATATATATATATATATATATATATATATTTTTTTTTTGTAAGCGCAAAAACTTTACAAGTGTTCTTATTAAAAAAATATGAATTCGAATAGTGTTTTGCATTTTTCGATAAAGACAAAAGCTATTTCAGAAAATTATGTCAACTTGGGGTTTTGAACCGAATTTCTGGGTACGACAGCCTAAGACAGTGCAGGCTCTTCTCAGTAAATTGTTATTTAATTAACAGGGACTTTTAAATAACATATTAACGCGGTAACATTTTCTAACACAATAACAATGTTACTTATCCTGTTATGTTAAATAACGCCCATCCCTAGGAAGGGCACACCACAAACTACAAAGATATGATTCGGATTATATATTTTTATAAATTCAACGAGAACTTAATACAATGTACCGTAATTTCGCGCGTATACGCCGCACCTCAGACAATTCGATTTCCTACCAGAATTTATTTTAAATAAAATGTGACTTATTTCTGCTTAGCACTTATTTGACTTTTTATTTTCAATAAAATTTCCGGTGTGAAAAAGACTTAACTAGGGTGCGGCGCATACGCGCGAAATTACGGTAGGTGCTCTCTCGGTATTTCAATTCCAGGAATAAATTAAAGTATACGTAGTTTGAACAGTGGTCTCTTTGAGTTTTACTGGTATGGGCAGAATAATTTCGTCGTGTTTCAACACAATAAATCAAAAATATACAAACGAAACACAGAATTTTCCATACTAAAATATTTGCCATTTACGAACGAAAAATGCCTGTCAATTAATAAAGCAAATATTGCAGTTAAAAATTTGTGGGATATAAAAGATTTTAATAACGTAGCAAGCTAACTAAATTTGCCGAAGCGGCGTTCGGGCAAAATTGTTAAATGGTTAAATCACAAACTATTATAAAATATAATAAATGAGTTGTTCTTTCACTTTTCTCTACAACAAAATCTGTTTTTCACCCATACTTGCTGATGCGTCATAGTTCACTCTTATATTATCGTAGCTAGACAACATTAATTTTCGAAAAAAAAAAACTATTTTATTTGACACTTTAATAAAAGCATTGTTGTGGTAAACAATATTTTTCTGAAAAAGAAATGGTAATTGCGCAAAATTTAAAATACTAACTTGGCTAAAGAAGTTACAAATGATATAAACCGAAAAGATATAAAAAAAGAGAAAGGAAAACTTTTATGTAGGTAAACTTTTATTCAGTTGCTAAGGGATCAAAATGATCAATCGATATTGAATTTTTTTTTTAAATTAATTATTTTCTTATTAGATAACACTTTTTAATTTTGTAATTAGCGTATTATTTATTAAACTAAATAAAAAAAATAAAATTTTGATCTGGACACAATTAAAAAATATATAGAGAAATGCGTATGAAAATTCCAGATGCCAAGAGAGCGAAAAATGTTGTGCCATTTTACAGATAAAGAAATTTTGAAATTGAAATTTTATTCATTTTCTTTCAACAAACTATGAAGAAATTTAAAATTAAACATTTTTAAATTATTTTTTTTTTCAGCATTATACTAATATAGAAGGTGCACTAATAAATGAACAATTATTTCATAAACTACAATCATTTGCAAAAAAAGATATATTATAAATTTTGCTATTTAAATTATCTTTTAATCTCTATAATAAAACCGTAAGTCATGTGACTGTCATCAACAGTTCCGGGATGTCCGCATCGATTTTTCATTTGCCAGGCGGCCATTTTTATTCAAAATTATTTTTCGAATAAAACTGCATACAAGTTACATTTTTAGAAAGATCGTTCAAAATAAATTAATATTTGAGAGATGACCTACGTTCAATTATGTATATATTCTGCAATAACTTCAGTTGAAATTAGCTTTGCAGTTCAAATTCTCTATCCATGAAAGTAAAAAAAAAAAAAAAAAGAGATTCATTTGTTGTGAAGGTTTAAAATATTAAACCATGGAGATAATCGTTCGTAAAATAAGTTTCCGTGAATGATTTTTTGGAGCGCTGCCTGGTGTCAAAAAAAATAATTCGCACCAGGACCTGTGAGACAATTAGAGTTTACCATAATTCCGTTTAATGAAGTGCTTATACAACTCCCTTCCTTCCGAATCTTTTCTTGACGTAAGTTGAATGTAAACAAATACAACTCATGTAATAATATTTAACGAATAAAATTTTGAAATGATCAGTTAATTTGATGTTTATGTATTATACGTGGCAGGAAGCGATATCACCGAAAATGATTGTTAATCGCCAATCATATTTACCATTGTTAATGACTAATCGCGTTCAAGACAATAATTTAATATACATTTATGAAATACATAATATTATTAAGTACTTTTATGTTATTTGGGCGCAAATCTTGCCAATAGCATTTTTAAAATCGCCAATACCAGCTTTTATTTTTCGTGTGTGCAAATTAGAAACGATACTCTTTGATTTTGAAAACAAAAGTTTTGATTTATGATATTATTTCTCATTTTTCTATTTTCCATTTTAAACTAAAAGTGTGAACGGCATGGCATGTATTTTAAATTCTAACAGCTGTTGCAGATGCACCGTGGTTGAAACGATTTTTGTTTTGCGCCATTTTGGCGAGAAAACCCCACTTTCAGGTACCTGTTAGACATTGCTAAAACAGCATGATTCTTTTTTATTATTATTATGAAATAGTTTATTTTATATTAAAAAACACAAAATTTTATTATAAAACACACACAAAGGTTAATTTATTCAGCCAATAATTATATCGCCAAAATGATATCCAGTGCGTCTGCGACAACTGTACCCAAAAGGACCCATCATTAAAAATGGTAAATAATATAAAATCAAAGTAAAATAATACAAAAAATAATTTAGTGTACATTTATAAAACACATAAAATCATATTGATGGCGTTTAGCTTAGATATTTACGATGGTAGTTTTATTGACGGTATTTTATATCCGCCGTAATGAATATGATATATATATATTCTAATCACACACTATATACCTATGAATATAATATACATATCTATATCTACTATATCAATAAAAAAGTCTTCAATTGTCTTTTATATTTCTACTACATAATATTAACTATAGAGTTACAATATACAGAAGAAGAACGGGTTGCTGTAATTAGAATTATAGGCGCCAATGTTTGTGTGGCGTATTTACCTGTTACTGATGTTAATAGTTAGTAGACATTAAGCAGAAATGCCGAAGTTAGGGAATTTCGCAAGTATGAAAACTCCTGAACTATATCAAGAAAGGAGAGCAGAGAAAAACAAAGCCAAACAAAGATCGGCATATAGAAGGAGGTTCATGAATTTTAATCAGATTATACGCCACGGGTCAAAAGTGCTGACGGCAAATATGGTTTAAAGGGAATATGATTATCAAAACTCACTTCCAAAAGTTCAATGTTTCACCAAACCATACTCGAAAATTACGTGTAATAATATGCAGCCCGATTATGGCACATTATTCAAGATGTTTTAGATGAGAATAATGTTACATTTTCTAATCTTCCGTAATCGAGTCTACAGCCAAAATTAGCGAGAAAAAAAATATTATCAACAATATGGTTCAGTATAAATGTGGATATCATTAAAGACTTTCACAAAATGGATTTCATTGCATCAAATCGTATAACTAAAATACGCTAATTGGCAATGGACCCAATTAAGGAAAATTACTTAATATGTTTAAGAATCTCTGCATTAGCGAACATATTGCAACTGATAAGCAAACGGGCATGAAGCATAAATGCTTAAATGGGATAATTAGCTTTTGTCAAGAAAAATGAAATACATAACAACAAAAAAATATATGCGAAATGCTACCGTGATTGCAACAGTTCTTGACTTGTCTCTTAGAATCTTCTGATTTGGAGAAGAATTAAGGGTACTTTTTGGTTAGCCGGGCGCCAGTGATATATGTACATATATAAATACATATGTGTATATATATATATATATATATATATATATATATATATATATATATATATATATATATATATGTATACATATATATGTATGTATATATATGTATATGCAGATAAATGTGTATATACATATGTGTGTGTATATATACACACGTACGTTAATATGGCGCCCGGCTAACCGAAAAGTACCGTATTAAGTAAAAAAATTAAATTAGGTATGAAAGTAACGTGTTACAATGCTTAACATACATTTAAGGGAGACCAATCTGGTCGCCAGTGGCGGCTAGTTAATGTTATATTTATTCAAAAGCAAATCTTTGTGCACAAGATTGATATTTTTGTATTCCAATTTCTATCAGTCATAATTAATAATAAAAAAAATTTCACCCAGTTTCTTCTAAATTTTTAACATTGCTACATACTACAATTAATTTGGATTGACTGATTGTAGATTGATTCAATTTCATTAAAAAATGAAGTCAGTAGTTTAGCTTCATTAAAGACGGCCATTTCAGAGAAAAGAGAAAAAAATCGATTACTGAGCAGTTGTTCCAAAACGTCTATTTCCAAAAAACCGCGCGGAGATCAATCGTATAGGAGAAACCAACCAATCACAATGCCGGAAAAGTCCCCATGATTCCCTACCCAAATAAAAGTAGTTAATAAGGAAAGGGCACCTGACGTCACTGTTGGTTAAACTACTGTTGGTTTGGGAGAAAAACATGTTCGTTCTTTACGGCTCCTACAGTACACATGAGATGGAGGGATTTGATTGGTCTATGTTAAACCGGTCTATGATATGATTGGCCTACGTCGCTATGACGTTTCCTGTAATGATAGCTGCGATAAAAATGCAGTGGTAGATTGGTTGATGGAACTGTTTGTTTGTAAACATGCCCTTTCCTTATATGCCATCTGGAATATCATGAATAATAAACTACAGTGGAACTCCAGATATACGTTACCTGAGTTGTACGTTTCCCTCAGTTATACGTTTCAACTCAGCTGTCCCAACCACTTGCCATTAAAAATTAGATGAGTTATACGTTTTGATTTACACATTTCCCTCAGTTATACGTTACGTTTTTGCGTCCCCGGACGAATTTATTTTTCATTTATTTATTTTGAAACCGGAAACACTGACGGAGTCTGATTTGAAAGATCCCACTTAAACTTCAGAGCTGATGTGAAAGCTTTTGACGTAGTAAATCGGTTCGTCAGTAGTAAAAGCAATAAACATAAGACGGCTGCATTATTAACAGAAATGCAAAATTTGCTGTTCAGTGTCGGCTCTGCCGAAAAGAAACAACAGAAGATAAGTGATTATTTCAACAAGATTCAATAAACTACTGAAATGTCTTTTGATAAATGATTTATATGCCAAGGCGATTCCAACGATTTCTTTTAAGTACTCTAAGTGTATTAAACATAATTTTAATAAAGTTTTTAAGATAAAATAATTTCATGTGTACTTCTCTTGTGTACTTTTTTCTTCTCATTTCCATTTCCAAAGATTTATGTCATGGGTGCAGTACTACTTAGGAAACTTCTGTTTTCAATATAAAATGTAGCAAACACCTCAGCGGATCAAATTTTTCACGATATATTTTAAAAATTGTTCTGGTAAACCATTAATTGAGTTGTACGTTTTACTGAGTTATACGTTTCGTTTGTCCGGTCCCGGGCAAAACGTATAACTGGAGTTCCACTGTATTCATTTTTCTGCATTGATATATAAAGGAAATAGGTACTTTGCTACGTATTCCATTGACAATAGTGTTATTTCTAAATTTCATTAACGTTCATCTTTTAGATGTTCATTATCTTTTTTTTAAATGTCAGAATACCGGGCAATATTTTATGGCTGTAACTCTAAACTCTTTTTTGTTTCTATGTGCAATCTGTCTAAATTATAGGTCGGAATTCTTTTGCTTCTTTTTATGTTTAAACCCCGCCCATTACCATTTTTATATGATTTCATTGGTAATGTAGGCATCCATGTAAAAATTTAGAAATATAAAGTTTTCCGAAGTTCTGTCTGCAGTTCATGTTAAATAGCAGTGAAAAAAAGTGTTACGTTTAACCACTTTGAAATATTTCAAATAATAAATTCACGTCACACGCATTGTAATATATGGGATTTTCATTAAGTTGTGAGACTTCGTACTGGGTACTTCACGCACCACATTAGATACTACCAGTGGCGTAGCCAGGATTTCCTTTCGGGAGGGGTCCAGAATTTTTCTTCAGCTTATATGTATAGTAAGACCTGCCAAGATAATATCGCAAAGAGTGGTAAAAAATTCCGTGTTAGACAGTTTTTCGTCTTGTCAGGTGTATGGCATTCTTTTCTATTTGACGAATGAATATATCCGTTTAAGTCAGCATTCCGTTATAGGCAGGTTTCGTTTCCACAGGATTAGCTGTATATATAAAAATATAACTTATGTATGTAATATGTATAGTAAAAACTGTCTATAGCAGATGCCTGTCTTAAATAAAAGCCTTACATGGTCCTGATATGGATAACCATACAATTAAATTTGCTGAAAACCTGCCTGAAACGGGTTTTTCACCGTTCTTCTGTGATTCCGATTTCGTCTTGTCAGGTTTTACCCTGCTTATAAATACAGTAAAGCCTGTGAAAGTGGATACTTCCTATAACGGAATCCTATTTCAAACGGAAAATTTTAGGGATCCCGACGAAACGAACAATGCGCCTTATTGAAGTATAGTGTGACAGGATTGACTGTGTGTGTGATATGCAATAGAAGTATTCCGAGTAACTTTAAGAATTTAGATATTTCCTTATCAATTTCTTAATTTAAAAAAATAGCATGTGTAAAATGAAGTAAGATCAATCTCTATAATTGTAGCTAATAATACAATGATGTTACATTAATATTTACTAAAGAAAAAGATTTTACAAACACTATGATATAAAAATTGAGCACACACTGAAGAGAATGCATTTAAATCAAGTTTCATATGACATAAACATTTGATTATTTCAAAGTTATGATCAGATGGTTAAGTTTATAACAGTATTTGATTGAAACTGTTTTTTCAATTTTCATGTTTAATTTCTTGTCATTGAAATAAGAACTTATGATGCAATAGTTATACCGAATAATGAGTTGAAGTAATTGCCAATGCCGTCAGCTGTTGATTCACCATGGGAGTTTCTGAAATAAAGTTTTAATTTTTAAGAAAAAAATCTTGTAATTTCGGCTACAGAAACTAGTAATGTAACAAACACACGCAACAAATATAGCTGATGTTGGGAAAAATAATTTTGTTACAATTGTCTATAACAGCCATAATTCTTTTTAGCACTTTCCAACCTAGTTGAAAAGTGCTTATGACTTCGGTTTGTCTGGCCGTATGGCCGTCTGCCGTCTGCCGTCTGGCCGTCTGCCGTCTGTCCGTCTGTCCGTGCTCTAACTCCCGTAAATATGCTCGGATTGCTCTGCAATTTTTATATGTTATTGTCGTTATCTATAGCATGTTCCCTATTTCAACGGAAGTGTGTAGCACTTATAGTTTTATTACAGGGACACTCAAAAGAATTCCGTTACATTGCGGTCTATGGGGAAAAATCATTTGCGGTTTATTTAAATAATGTTTCACTATTTTAAACGCATTGAAATTTATATATATCACTAAGGTGCATTGGAAGAAGCTTAATATGGAATAAGGTGTACATAGCACTTATAGTTACTTTACAGGGACAGTCAAAAGAATTCCGTTACATGACGTCTATGGAGATAAATCGTCTGCGGTTTATTTAAATAATGTTTCACTATTTTAAACGCATTGAAATTTATATATATATATCTAAGGTGCATTACAAGAGGCTTACTACAGAATAGTGTGTGTATAGCAGTCATCGTTCATTTACAGGGACACACAAAAGAATTCTCTACTGTCTGTTAGCACTAATTCCTGGAAGTGCGTTTTAAGTTACTAAACGCGATTTTAATTTTAACTCGCTTTTTGTCTATTACGTGGTGTGTATAAATTCTGTAGATCCTATACAGGGCAGAACAAAAGTTCGCGAACACATTTCCGTTTATTGACAGAAACTCCAGAAAGATAATTTTAAACTGTGCTACGCGTTTCCTAACTAAACTAAAATTTAGCATCCTAGCATATACAAATCTATAGATCCTATACAGGGCTGAATAAAACTATTCGGATATTTTTCCGAATATTGTATCTGTTGGAAATTCCTGAAATTATGTTTTTAAATATGTTATGCGTTTTCCAAATTGTTTACTTAGATGTTATCTTTTAGCTTATTAAACGGTATGTTTTGTAAAATTATTTTGGAAGCGTTGGAAAGTGCTACATAATCTATGCTTGACGCATGATTTTTCGTTCGTGTTTAAAGTTTCACCGCTTTTGATACTAAAGTAAATATTCGACCTCAATAGTTGTTTCCGATAATTGGTCGACATAAAAGATGTTAAATTTTTGTAAAAAAAAAATAATTATGATAGATTAGAACATCTTGGGAAGTATTAGATTGAGTAAAAAATAATGGTGGTTTCTGCTATTTTACTTTTCAACCAATTTCTTTTAAGTGGTTGGAAACAGTTTTAGAACGTACTTCAAGTTCAGCAGCAATCTTTCAGACTTTGGTACGTGGATTAGCTTCAACCTTTGCTTTCAATTTCTCATTGTGAATAACCGAATGCCACCTACGACCTTCATATTCAAAACTCTCATTGCCATCATGAAATTTCTGAAAACAATGTTAAACTGTGAGTTCACAAGTTGTACTTCGGTCAAATGTAACGTTGAATTCAGACATTTTTCTCCAGGAGGGATTTCTTCGGAGGGTACCATTTTTCTCGGGAATAGGTACACTGTGGGGTTCAGGGAAGGGGAAAGATTGCACTCCTAAGCATAAAATCTCAAATCTTCTAAGAGGTCATTTCGATGCTCCGGGGTGGATGCCCCACCTCCGCTCTCCTGAATTCAACGCTGTAGCGTGATTGATATACAAGCCGTTTCCACCGATTTTCGTACCATTTTGAATTAGTAAAAAAATCGTACGAAATTTCCCAAAGTTGTATAACTGCCTTAAATATCCCTGTACAATAGCGGGAAACAAAATTATCTCTATAATAAAACCGTAAGCCATGTGACTGTCATCAACAGTTCCGGGATGTCCGTTTCACTTTTTGATATGCCAGGCGGACATTTTTATAGGGCAGTTGCAATTGGCGTCACCTTGGAGGTAAACAGTACAAATAGGCAGTTCTAATTGGCGGGATTACCCTTACCTCCAAGTGAATACAATGGTTGATCAGCTGATTGCAACTGCCCTATTCAAAATTATTTTTCGAATAAAACTGCATAAAAGTCACATTTTTAGAAAGATGGTTCAAAATAAATTAATATTTGAGAGATGACTTACGGTCAATTATGTATATATTCTGCAATAACTTCAGTTGAAATTAGCTTCGCAGTTCAAATTCTCTATCCATGAAAGCAAAAAAAAAAAAAAAAAAAAAAAAAAAAAAAAAAAAAAAAAAAAAAAAAAGATTCATTCGTCGTGAAGGTTTAAAATATTAAACCATTAAAACAAATGATTTTTTGGAGCGCCGCCTGGTGTCAAAAAATAATTCGCACCAGGACCTGTGAGACAATTAAAGTTTACCCTAATTCCGTTTGATGAAGTGCTTATACAATTCAACTCCCTTCCGAATCTTTTCTTGACGTAAGTTGAATGTAAACAAATACAACTCATGTAATAATATTTAATGAATCAAATTTTGAAATGATCAGTTAATTTGGTATTTATGTACTATACGTGGCAGGAAGAGATATCATAGAAAATTATTCTTAATCGTCAATCATATTTACTATTGTTAATGACCAATCGCGTTCAAAACAGTAATTTAATATATATATAATTATAAAATACATAACATCATTAAGTACTTTTATGTTATTTCGGCGCAAATCTCGCCAACAGCATTTTTAAAATCGCAAATACTTATTTTATTTTTCGCGTGTGCAAATTAGAAACGATGCTTTGATTTTGAAATCAAATGTTTTGATTTATGATAATATTTCTTATTTATCTATTTTCTATTTTAAATGAAAAGTGTGAACGGCATGTATTTTAAATTGGAACAGCGGTCGCAGACGCACAGGGAAACGCGATTTTGGCGAGAAAACCACATTTTCAGGTACCTGTTAGAGATTGCTAAAACAGCATGTTACTTTTATTTTATTATAAAATAGTTTATTTTACATAAAAAAACACACATAATGATTACTTTATTATAAAACACACAATATTTAATTTGTTACAAAACATACGGAATCTGCTCTACCGGGTTGCCATACGAAGCAAAATCTAGCCCAAACCGCCGGGTTTTCCACGTATAAAATCGCCATTTTGGCGCCAAAATGATACCCCAGGGCGTCTGCGACAGATGTTACCCAAAAGTACCCATCATTGAAAATGGTAAATAATGTAGAATCAAAGTAAAATAATACAAAAAATAATTTAGTATGCATTTATTAAACACATAAAATCATATTCATGGCTTTTAGCTTAGATATTTACATGGTAGTTTTATTGGCGGTATGTTATAACGAAATGCTACCATGATCGTAAAAGTTCTTGATTTGTCTATTTAGAATCTTCCGATTGGGTGAAGGATTAAGGAAAAAATTAAATTATAAATAAAAGTAACGTGTTACAATGCTTAACATACATTTAAGGGAGACCAAACTGGTCGCCAGTGGCGGCTAGTAATACTAAATAAGTAGGTAAAAACCTGCCTTTCAAAATAATATACAACAACGTAATATTCCATTAAAAGTTTATTAAAAATAGCTCAGGTTGAAAAGTTTCATAACAAGAATCACCATTATTTTGTATAAACCCAGATGAACATCAAAATATTTCAATATCCCTCTCTTCTTTTCTTTAGCGATTAACGAGATTAGAAATAAAAGTAACAAAAGGAGGAAGAAAATTGATCTTTCGAAATATTCTTCAAGTTTGACATTGAATCAGATGTATTTGAAGGTCAACTTGACAAGGAATATGTGTGACTAAAGAAAATTGTGTCAGAGTTTTCTTTAGCATAGGACTGTGCTCTCTTGAATAGGTCAGAAAACTTTTGAACACCAGTCTTCTCTTCCTTGCTTATTGATTAATGTAAAGTTTCATAACGCTGAAAAATGACATCATCAGCATGCTTTACAGCAGAAGACAAATCACATTCAGATGCAGGTATTTTGAAAGTGGCAATGTATAATAGCATTGAATAAGAATTCACAAATATATTTAGCAGAAGAATAATGTGACTTTTTTTTAAATTCCAGCCAGCAGATTTAAAGTAAATCATAATATTGCTCGATATAACATTATAAAATGAACAAAGATAAGGGTCGCCAAACTCTGATCAATGTGCTTTTATTGAATTCGTGTAAACTAGTCTTTACCCATAAGTGTTGGCAACAGTTGGGCCAATCGAAATCTCTGTTGAAGAAGTTTTGCGTTTAATCTAGTTACATTAAAATCTATGAAAACGGAATCGGCAGGGATCGTTAAAAAATTCCGTTGTAGAGAGATTTCCGTCATATCAGGTATACTTGTACAGTTATCCTTCTGTCATCGAGACTATGAAATGTTTTCGTTTACGAGAGAATTCCGTTTTCACAGAAAACTTGCCAAGAAGGATTCACAACCAGAAAAAGTTCCATTTTAGATATGTTTCAAATCTTAACAGGTATAAATATGTAGCGTTGTTTTCGTTGAACTTTGAACTTTTGCTGTTTAAGATAGCTCTCATCTTCAAAGATTTTATTGTAATACATCTATGCTTTTCAGAAGTATACTATAGAGTGGATTCGTTTTAACAGTTTTAGAGGATACCTCACAAAATGGACGTGTCTATTACAAAAACCTGTCTTAAACGAAAAAATTTCATAACCCCTGCGAAAGACATACCTTTAAATAATACTTTTTAAGTCAAACAGCTGTCTAAAGCGGAATTTTTCATTGCTTCTTTGCGATTCCGTCTTATCAGTTTTCAATATTGTTGTATCTATGACTCAGTAAACCAGTTCTTCATTCGGGGTTCGGGGGGGGGGGGGGGTCCGGACCCCCTGGACCCCTCCCCCCTTGGCTACGCCACTGGATACTACACATTTACTCAGCTCGAAAACTTAAAATATCATACAGAACACATTTTAAGCAATTGTTTAAAGAAAAAAAATGTATATATCAATACTTTTATTTGTTCTTGTATACCTCATACCATATATACGAGTATAATTCTACTCTGAAAAATTACGATTGTAGACTAAATCCAAAAGCAAAGAAATGGGCGTACTATCTTCAATCTTCAAATACGGAAATGCGTAGCTCCGCCTTTAAAAATTTCTTCTTTTTTCATTCTTGTTATGCATTTTTACGCATATATTTTTCTATATGTATGTAGTTAGCAATTGCATAATTTTGTGATACATTAGGTAGGCGCATACCAGTGGCAAATTTTGCTACCCAATCTAGGCATACTCAATCCCTTCATTTTTCTTTTTTTCCGAATAGTTTTTGCCACCTTTATTAATTAAAACTTTGTAGTTAATTTTTTCTAGAAAACTTGTTAGGAAAAATTTCGAGGAATTAGAGCTAGCCGATTTTTAAAAGGAGAATCCACACTTGTCACACACGTTCTATGTTTTCAAAAACTTTGAAAATAAATGATTCGGAGTAAGTCAAAACATCTAAAACAACCTAATAAAAGTTATTTAAATTTGTATCATGTTGTTAATTTACGCCTTTTAGCATTTAAAAGAAATATACTTCATTCCTTTATGACGTGTGTGATCATCAAATTAACTGAAGCTCTCGTATTTTTATTATCCATGATTTCAAAGCTTGAGTTATAAAAAGTTTGGATCGCGAGATCAAGATTTGAATATCTTCAAAAGTCCAGTCTTATAATTTTTATCATCGAGGAAGCGTCGAAGTGTGAAATAGTCAATTAAGGCACTGTTAGGCCTAATTGGACTTTTCGAAAATAAGCCTATTGTACATTTTGGGCGAGAAGAGTATTACATGTCCAGAAATTACTAACGTATTGTAGAATTGTATTTCTAGGACTGTATTAAAGTTTATATTTTGTTATTCAACGTCTAGTTCAAATAATTCCAGTAAATTAACTGTTTACATATCACATTAGTACATGTATATACAGTGATCTCTCACTAATACGCGATGTTCAGTAATTACTTTTTCATACCACTGTTTTTAAAACAGTAAAATTCGATTTATAAATTCTGCGATTTAACGTATAAGTGAGAGATTACTGTATATATATTATCGTTTTTTGTCATATTTGTCACTGAAAGAAAACGATGACAAAGATCTGTCTTTTTTTAGCTCTGAGAAAAGTGACTGTTAACGTATTTCAAACAATATGTATATTTAAAATTTTTTAATATTAATAAGTTGTTATTAAGCTTTCTTTCTTGTTAGCTACAGAACATCTAAGAAGAAAGAAAGCAACATTGGTTCACATAAAACATGACGATGGAAAATTACTTGACTGTGTTATAAAACATTGAGCAAATTTAATTTGTTTCTTTAAGCCAAATAAGTACTTAAAAAAATAATACATGCAATATAATTTAAGAAATGATAACATTTAGCTTTAAGGATTAGATTATTATTTGAAATTGCGGCAGTTCTTAATCGTAGGTTACGTCTTAACCCTTTATATCCTGAATTAATTTTCCAGCTACTTTATAAGATGCTCAGAATCCTCGATTATTCCCACCAGTTATTTTTTTTTTGTAAAGTTTTCCTTATCTAATCCTAGCATTTTTGCGATTCAATTAGGTGAAAATTTTTTATTTGAAAAACCGGTTGTAACAGATTAAAAATTCTGTAAAAGACGCTCGTCACGAAGGGGTTAAAGTGGTACTTATAAGTACCGTCACGATAAAAATGGTTACTATACTAAATCCATACATATACAGAAGGATTCTTTCTGAGAGAGATGGAACGGGACAGAGATTTAATTTTTAAGATTTCTTTTACAGAATTCAACGAGGAGATCTTAATACCACATAGGTGTTGACTCGTTATTTTAATGCCTTCCACTTTTAAATTACGACAAAATTTGAACTTGAACTTGTGATAGGTTCAATGGGCTTCCAAGTTGCGAAGCAACTGCACACCCTGGCTTTGAGTAGGTGTATATCAAATCCTGAGAGAGCCATATGAAATGTCTAGCCCTAGTCCATTTGACTACATAAAATAGGATAGTGTTAAGTATATCTATAAAATAATGAAAATTTACTAGTTAAAGTATAAAAGTAAAAATAGTTCATAGTTAAAAAAAACAAAAATATGCCAGACGAGGTAAAGTAAAGATGTTAGGAGAAGCTTAGGAGAAAAGTCAATATAAAATTATCAGTAAAAAATTAAATAATATATATATATATATATATATATATATATATATATATATATATATATATATTACAAAATTTAAATTTTTTCCGCAATTATTCTATAAAATTTGTCCATTCAATAATATTCGGTATATAACCCAGCTTATTAAAATAATTCTCATTCTTAAAATAGCCTTTTACTATCCATATGTAAAGCCAATTATTCCTAATCCACTTAATAATATTTATTCGAATGTAGTTATTCTAAAAATGGCGATAGCTTTTTTAATTTATTCTTTAAATAGAACATCTTTATTTTAATCCATTATTAAAATTCATTAGTATTATTCCCGTGTGGTCAAATTGCTATAACTTCTTTATTTAAATGCTAAAATATCGTATCTCTTAAAATATTCCGCTCAAAAAACCTTATTTCATAAAGTTATCCTATTATTAAATATCAAATGTCTATTAAAATATTTCCGAAAAACTTTAATTCTTTCTTTTTTTTTTCCCTTTTATAAAGATTCATTTTCTTTTCTTCTTATTATTTTTATTACGTATTAAATTCGAAGTTTAGCTACAGCCTCAAAAACAGATAAGCTCGTTTGTTGATATGACAGGCATCTGGTACGAGATTATGGAATATTCTGGACGGGCGTAGAAAGTTTTTGCATTTTACAACAAAATAAATCCACCGGAAATATTGATAAAGTTCCAAAAGAGACCTTTTGATTCGATAGAAGTGGGTCACGTGACGTATTCTGTATTATTACGCAAGCTAGTTTAAAAACACGATCATCCTGATTCGGAGAGGATTTTTTCGACGCTGGTGTTTGCTAAAAGAATCGGGACGGATTCTAGAAAATAATGGAACGTTGTATTTTTTTTCGTTTAGCGTTGGCTAATGAGCATTTTCCCCGAAGAGATGTCTTAAAACTGGAAATAAAAGGTTCTTCGACAAAAATATGGACTGACATTTCTTGTTGTTGATGATACCACCCGGCCGCCTGATGCGAACTAAAAGGGAAACCACTAACATAGCTAACCCTATTTATCACGAGCACGACTGCCTTCTTCCCGGATTTGAACTTGGAAACACGACATTAATATAATAAGTCGAACAGGATGCTGGTGATCAAAAGAAAGTTTGTGTAGTTAAACGTGAAATTTGCCGATTAGAAGAATATGTTACGAGGACGTCTACGCCATTACAGCACGTTTACGTCTGGTGTTTTGTTATTTTGTAGTTTTATAATAAATTAAAAATGGTCAAGCCTAAAAGAGAAAAGAAGAGGAAAAGTTGGCCTAAGTGAAGTTGTTGCTAGAGAATATACTATTCATCTTCATAAGCGTCTTCATGGTGTTGGTTTTAAAGGATTGCGAAAAAGCAGAACTTTTGTGTTATCAAGAAAATTAAAGATTTTTAGATGTGTGAGACTTTCCTGTGAAATATGCTCAAGAGTAACTGTAAGTTGGTATTTTTATTTATTGGTATCTTTATATGTTGATATTTATTAGTTTATGTTATATTTAAAATGTTTTATTTATTTAATAGTCTACCTTGAAATTTAAAGGTTTTATATACTATGTTATACTGATTAAAATTTTGTTTTTAAAATTTATTTCTGTTGCAAATATTTAAGTGTTGTTAAGGTTAATTAATTTATTTGATGATTTCGTGTGATACGTCATTGTAATATTATAGACAGCGGTATAATTTATATTTTCATGTTTTAAGAACAGATATTCTTAAAAAAAAAAAAAAAAAAAAAAAAAAAATCTATTATTTTTAAAATGTTACTGAGATCGTAAATTACATATTTATTTACTATTTTATCTATTTCGTTATTTGTATGGTATATAGTGTTATAAGTTTAAAATTTAATGTTTTTAAGATCCGGATATTTAAAAGAAGATCGAGTTAACTCTTTTGTTAGATTAAATATTATGGCAGAACCAAAATTTATAGCATTTGATCCAGATTTAGGAGTTGAGATACAGGCGTGGTTAAAATACTTTGATGATGCTTGTGAAAAAGGAAAGAAGGATGATGATTGGAAGTTTAAAAATATTTCTCAAAATTTAAAGGGAGAAGCTCTTAAGATTTACATTAATGATTGCCTTAATTGCACTAAATACGAACAGATAGCTGATATCTTAACTGAGAATTTTATTAGGGTAAATATCCCGAAATTTTCTGAATTTTCTGCTTTGAAATTGGATAGTTTAAATAACTTAGAAACTTATTTTAGAAAGAAAATTGAAATTGGTAGGAAATTGCATTTATGTGAAACTATATTACTACAAGGATTAACCGATGGTTTAAAACCAGAATATCAAAATTATCTAATTGTTAACCCTCCTGAGAGTACAACAGAATGGTATAGAATTGTTAAGCAATTTGTGGAAGTTTCCACCCCTGCTGTTACAAGTCCATCATTACCAAGTAAACCTAATGCAACTAATTTTGACATTCCTAGATATAGTGTGCAGCCTAATAGACCAAATTTTCAACAAATTAATACTCCTAGGCATTGGATTCAGTCAAATCGGCCCAATAATCAATTTAATTCTCCTCGAAACTGGGTTCCTCGACCAAACTATAATTTTCAAAGACCTAGAAATTTTCAAAACAGAGTACAAAACAATTATTTTCAGAACCAGTACCCATCTAGGCCATGTAGAATTTGTGTAAACAAGGGTGTAATGAATGCTTTTCACTGGGAAAAAGAGTGTATTTTTAATAACAACTCAACACCCTCTGATACTCTTCCAATTGGTACTCCTAATATTTGACAATTAATTGTGTATGGATATACGAATAATTATAATTTACCATGTGTCGTCGATACCGGTTCAACTATCGCAATTTTACCATTAAAGTTTGTTAAAAAATTGAATGCTAAAATTGAAATTGTTCCTCCAGTTACTATTGGTCAGGCAAAGGGATTTTTACAAATTAATCAAAAGTGTAGTATTCTTCTTAAAGTGGGTAAAATCCAAAAATATGTTAACTTTTTAGTATGTGATACAGATTTAGATTACTGCATCTTGGGGTTAAAAGAATGTTCAAAATTTAATTTAAATATAAATTGTAAGAATTGTACAGTAAAACAGGGAAGGAAGATTATAAATAGGAGTATATCCATACATGATGAGAGATCACTTCATTTTAATACTGTAACTGTAAAAAAACTACAACAAGGTAAGGATAACTTGATAACTTCTGATTGTGACAATTTGAATTTATTTAATGATGGTAACTTGATAACAACTTATAATGAAGATACTATTTCATGTAAAGATGAGTTATTAACAAATGGTGATAGTAATGAGAGTTTAAATGGATATAATGATGACAAAGTATCACCATATACTAATGAAAATTTTGTGAATACTCAGGACTTTTTTGCAGCTAATTACAATGATTGTAACGTGCAGCCTGATTACAGAAGTTCAATGACTCCTCAAAATTTTCGCGATATTAATGATTATGATTCAGATTTAATTGGGGAAATAAATTTAATTGAAAATGGGGATTTAAGGGAAATAGTTCAAAATTATAGGGATATTTTTGCAAAACATAAATATGATGTGGGTAAGATAACTATTGAACCACAACGCGTTTTACTAAAATCTGACCTACCTATATCTTTGAGGCCCTACAGAACTTCCCCCTTAGAGGAAAAAGAAATAAAAAATCAAATTCAATCTTTGTTAGCGGCTGGTCTCATAAAAGAAAGCAATAGTCCTTATTCTGCCCCACCTTGGCTATGAAAAGAGAGGAAGGTAAAAAGACCCGACTATGTATAGATTATAGGAAATTAAATGCAATAGTTAAAAACGATGCAGAACCTTTACCTCGTATCGATGAAATTTTAGATAAATTGAGTAGTGCCCAGTATTTTTCCACTTTGGACTTAGCCTCTGGCTACTGGCACATACCAATACATCCATCCGATACAGAAAAATTAGCTTTTGCCACCAATTTTGGCCTCTTCGAATGGCTGGTGCTCCCCTTTGGTATAAAGACAGGGCCCCCGATATTTAATAGAACCATTAGAAGAATCCTCAATAAGTATAAAATTGATTTTGCTTGCCATTATTTCGACGATATCATAATTTTCTCCTCCTCTCTAGAAGAACATTTAAATCACTTAGCAAAAATCTTTGAAATCTGTAAACTAGAAAACCTTAAACTTAAACTTTCTAAATGTAAACTAAATCAAAATAAAATTAATTTCTTAGGCTGTGAGATCACCAATGGGACTTTAACTCCAGCTAATACCAATATTGAGACAATTAAAAAATTGAAACCTCCCTCTAATGTTAAAGAACTACAACGATTTTTAGGTTCCATTAATGTTTATCACAAATTCATAGATAAATATGCTGAAATTAGATACCCCCTCAATAAATTACTTAGGAAAAACACAATATGGGAATGGAACTCAGAATGTCAAAACTCTTTTGAGAAATTAAAAAATACTCTAATTGCAAAACCAATTTTAAAAATTTATGACCCAAAATTACCCCTCCACATGTTTGTAGATGCCTCTCAGGTAGCAGTAGGTGCAGTTCTAAAACAACCAGGGAAAGATAATTTTTTGCATCCTATTGCTTACCATTCTAGAATTTTGAAGAGTTATGAACAAAATTACTTTATAACTGAATTGGAATGCCTTGCTATCATAGATACTCTTGATAAGTTTTATCACTATTTTCATGGTACTAAATTCACAATCCATACCGACCATGCATCTCTGGTATGGTTAAAGAATGTTAAAAATCTAAGAGGTAGACTTTTTCGATGGTCTTTAAAACTTAGCATGTTCGATTATGAGATCAAGTATCAAAAAGGTTCTACAAATGTCGAAGCGGACATGTTGTCACGAAATCCTGTTGCTTATCTTAATCAACATGTAAGTTTATTATTGGACAAAAAAGAAATTATAGCGATGCAAGATAAAGATAATGTTTGTGACAGAAAATACAAAAAAGAGAATGGGATTATAATTATTCAGAGAAAAGGATTAAAAAAAATAGTAGTATCAATGTCACTCAGGAGAAAATTATTACATATTGCTCATGATAATTTTGGACACTTAGGAATACAAAAAATGCTTAACTTAATATCTCCAAACTATTATTGGCCCAACATGACAATAGATATTACACAATTTGTTAAACATTGTGATACATGCCAGAGAAATAAAAAACCAAAACAAAAAAGATTTGGCTTGTTACAAGCTATGCCAGCCACAGATCAACCTTTTGAATGTCTTTCTATTGATACTGTGGGTGGATTTAATTATTACAATTCAACAAAAAAATTCTTACACATAATAATAGATCATGCAACTAGGTTTGTTTGGGCTTTTCCATCCAAAAGTGTTACTACCGAAACATATACTAACTGTTTAAAACAAATTTTCAATATTCAAGCACCTAAAACAATACTTAGCGATAGACATAAATCTTTTAGGTCTCCAAGATTAAAAAAAATCCTCAGAAAATATCATGTTCAACAACGTTTTACATCATCACATCACCCCCAAACCAATGGGAAGGTAGAACGAGTGAACCAAACTATAGTTACTAGACTTAAATGTAAAGTTAATTCCATTTCTTCTAAAATACCTTGGACTAGATTATTAGACCAAGTCATCCAAGAATACAATAACACACCACATTCCATAACCAAATTCCCACCTGCCTATTTATTTTATGGTCAATTACCTTATGAATCTCCTTTAAAACAAAATTATTACCCTCCTGTTAATAAAGCACTCAAAATTGCAAAAGCGCGAACTTGTGAATTCCACCTTAAAAGTAAAAGACTCTATGATAGAAAATTTGTTGAATCTCCACTAGAAATACAAGATTATGTAATTTGTGAAGAATTTAAATATCCTAACACTAGAAAATTAGAACCTACTTTCTCTGGACCATACAAAATAATAAATAAACTTTCTGATGTGACCTATGAAATAGACAAATTTAATTATGAGACTAAATTAAATTCAGTTATTGTACATGCGTCTAAATTACGACCCTATTTTTCACCAGATAACTTCAGACTATTTCATGAGCAACCCAAACAACAATCAAAATCACCACAGACATCACAATCACCATCACAAAATCAAACTAAAGTAAAAACAATAGAGTAAATTCTAATTATTTAAATATCTCTTATTACAATAATTTTCAACATTATCAGGTATGTTCTTGGTGCGCAACGAGAATATTACTTGTTTTTGAGAGTTTTTGAGGTTGAGGTGACACCTTATGCAGGCATAAGATGTGTATTTTGATTTTAGGAATTGTCAAATTGATGTTGAAAAATGAAATTAAATGTTTTAATTCTATATCAAAATAAACTATTTTTACTTTATTTACTTTTTCTTAAACCAATTGTTTCAAAAATTTAATATTATGTTATTTACTTCAATAGATAATCAAATAGTAACCTTTTATAAGTATTTCTATAATTATATAAATGATTGGATAGTGATGATGTGATTTTACAGTGATTGTTTTGGTGTGACAATAGAAAATTAAGTATCTAAACTAATTGCCTTTGTATTCCAGTTCTCAGCCAAAATTAACATCTTTTATTGTTATGTATTGTCTTTATTTATTCTAAGTTTGCCAAAAAAACAACTCTCTGCATTTAGGATATGAATACTTATAACTTAACAGTATAATTTTGTAAAAGGGTATCAGAGGAAAAAATTATTGTAAGGAACTAATGGTTGAGAGTTCAATTTCTAAATATTTAGATTTAAATTTATTTGGATTTTGAAATTATTATATATTTTTTTTTGTATACTTTCGACTGGCAAAAATACTTTCTTATATAATTAAAAAAATAAGAAATTTATTTATTTGCTATGTAATTATTTTATTCCTCAACCAATATTTTCTTAAATTATACAAATGTTATTATAATATTATTATTTCTACTATTGAATTATATTATGAATTACTACATATGTTGAGAAGTATTAGTTATATTGAAAGTTATTATTGTTATGTTTATGAATAGAATTTTATTATAGCATTTATTTATATTATTGAAGAGTTATATTATTTATTAGTGAAAAAATGTTTGACAAATATTAGTTAAAGATGGTGGGATCCCAACAGAAATATAACAAATCCCACAGGAATATAACAAAGATAACATATCCCAAGTACAATAAACGACAAAGAGATAATTTGACTTGTTTATTATGTGAGAAAATTAATGTGATACTTAAGAGAAGATGTTGTGACAAGTGCTAGCATTATAAAGTCATTATAAAGTATTGGTAAGAATGACTACAGTTTTAAAATTTTGATGGAGTAATGTCTTTATTTTCAGCCTTTACATAAAAACTGTATTTTTAAGAAAGGGACTGCAGTAACCATTTTAAAAAAAACAAACAAAATGAGGACTTATCACGATCCAAGAAAGAGACTGAAATAAAACAGTTGGATCTAATGAACTCAAATTTGAATTAAGTCGAATTTTTTTTTTTTAAACTTTGTTTTAACAATTTGCTAGTGACTACTTATTCTAAAGCTTGTGAACTTGGTAAAAGCAAAATTCTGTTACTATTATTATCCTGTTTTTCTTGTTTATTAATATTTATTATTTATTGTTATTGTATTTTTCTTGTGCACTTACAAATGGTAAGTGAGATTGTAACCATTTCTTGTATTATTTTACAGGGGAAATGCTCGTAGCTTTATTTTTATTTATCTATTAATTTTAATTGATTACTATTATTTTATTTTTGTTTTTGTTTTTGTCTTCCAGTTCTTCAGAAATTCCCCATCTCCTTGCTGGCAGTCTCTAAATTTATACTAGTCAAAATTCAAATTTCTAAAGTATTAAATTTATATTGTCTGAATTTATAGTTACTTAACTATTAACTTCATCCAAAATCTTTAGGGAGGGGGGATAATATTACAAAATTTAAATTTTTTCCGCAATTATTCTATAAAATTTGTCCATTCAATAATATTCGGTATATAACCCAGCTTATTAAAATAATTCTCATTCTTAAAATAGCCTTTTACTATCCATATGTAAAGCCAATTATTCCTAATCCACTTAATAATATTTATTCGAATGTAGTTATTCTAAAAATGGCGATAGCTTTTTTAATTTATTCTTTAAATAGAACATCTTTATTTTAATCCATTATTAAAATTCATTAGTATTATTCCCGTGTGGTCAAATTGCTATAACTTCTTTATTTAAATGCTAAAATATCGTATCTCTTAAAATATTCCGCTCAAAAAACCTTATTTCATAAAGTTATCCTATTATTAAATATCAAATGTCTATTAAAATATTTCCGAAAAACTTTAATTCTTTCTTTTTTTTTCCCCTTTTATAAAGATTCATTTTCTTTTCTTCTTATTATTTTTATTACGTATTAAATTCGAAGTTTAGCTACAGCCTCAAAAACAGATAAGCTCGTTTGTTGATATGACAGGCATCTGGTACGAGATTATGGAATATTCTGGACGGGCGTAGAAAGTTTTTGCATTTTACAACAAAATAAATCCACCGGAAATATTGATAAAGTTCCAAAAGAGACCTTTTGATTCGATAGAAGTGGGTCACGTGACGTATTCTGTATTATTACGCAAGCTAGTTTAAAAACACGATCATCCTGATTCGGAGAGGATTTTTTCGACGCTGGTGTTTGCTAAAAGAATCGGGACGGATTCTAGAAAATAATGGAACGTTGTATTTTTTTTCGTTTAGCGTTGGCTAATGAGCATTTTCCCCGAAGAGATGTCTTAAAACTGGAAATAAAAGGTTCTTCGACAAAAATATGGACTGACATTTCTTGTTGTTGATGATACCACCCGGCCGCCTGATGCGAACTAAAAGGGAAACCACTAACATAGCTAACCCTATTTATCACGAGCACGACTGCCTTCTTCCCGGATTTGAACTTGGAAACACGACATATATATATATATTTTAATTAAAGAGAAAAATTTTGAGGTAAGAATTATAGCTCGGAAGAACTATTCATCAAGAATAGTGGAGTACCTTGGTTTTTTCCGGTTGGATGGACTGTTGGATGGACATCGTAGTCAGGTAGCTCATAAATGAGTTCATTTGGAATGTGATTAATGTCATTGCAGAATTTTTTCGCAAGGTGTTTAATGCGATGTTTGAGTGAAGTCGTTTTCAGATCCTTGAGGATTGTGGAGTTTTTGAGGTATCTAGACCCGTTCCTGAGTAACGGAGCTGTTTGTAATGGGTACTAGAGAGGCTGTTCATACTGGTTTTGCAAGTGAAGCCCCAGATTGGACATGCATATGTGATAACAGAGAGAATGCAAGCATTATATATTAAGATTTTGTTGTGTATGGAGAGTGAGTGACTGCGAAGAAGGGGGGCGAGGGTTTTGGAAATTCCGGCGACTTTACCGCGGATATTAAGAATATGCTTTTTAAAGGTAATGCGTTTGTCAATGGTAACTCCCAGGTACTTGGCATCGTCAGACCAGGGAATGGTAGTGTTATTGATGGTTAATCTATTAGGAGTGGAGAAGGTTCTAGAGAAGTAAACAGCAGTAGTTTTAGATTCGTTTATCTTAATGCGCCATTGATCACACCATTCCATGAAGATGTTGAGGTGGTGTTGTAGATTTTTGTAAAGATTGTATGGGTGATGTGCAGTGCCATAGAGAACAGTGTCGTCCGCATAGAGTGCGAGTGATGTGAAGAGTGTGCGTGGAATGTCATTAAAGTATATTATGAATAAAATAGGGCCAATGACTGAACCCTGAATAATACCACAGAGTATTATGTGTAGTAGAGAAAGTGAGTTGTTTACACGGACATAGAAGTCACGATCACCAAGGTAAGAGTGTATTAAATGTATAAGTCCAGACGGGAACTTAAGCCGAATTAATTTGTAAATGAGGCCCGCGTGCCAGACTTTGTCAAAGGCCTTGGCGACATCAAGAAATATGGCAGCAGTAGGCTTCTTCTCGTTGAAGTTTTCAGTTAAGAATTCCACAAATCGAAGAAGTTGGTGTTGGGTGGAGTGCTTGGCTCTGAAGCCGAATTGTTCAGGCATAAGAATGTTGTTGTTGTGAAGGAAGTCATTGAGCTGTGATCTAATGACGCGTTCGATGACTTTACTTAGACAGGAGAGAAGACTGATGGGACGGAAATTAGTTGGGTCATTAAGATTGCAGGATGGTTTAGGAATAGGAGAAATGATAGAGGTTTTCCAAGGTTTAGGAAAATAACAGTGTTTGAGGATAGAATTAGTGAGCTTCGTAATGTAGAGAATACAGTTGATAGGAAGTTGTTTAAGAGTATAGTTGGAAATTTTATCGTACCCAGGAGATTTTTTATTATTAAGTTTTTGAATAATATTGTTGATCATGATGGGTTGAATTTCGGGGAGAGGGATAGGAGGGGTTGAGAGGAAGTCATTAACAGTATCATTGACATTGTTAAATTGTGCTTGACTTGCGAGGAAGGGATTCGGAGAGAATTGTCTTTCATATGAGCTAGCGAGGCATTCTGCCTTGTCCTCGTCAGTATACGCAGTTTGATTATTGGCAGTAAGGGGAGGAATAGGGGTATAATTATTATTGAGTTTCTTTTTGATTTGCCAAAGAGAGTTATCCTCGCAAGTAAGACTTTCGAGAAATTTAGACCAGTTTTTTTGCTTATCTTTCTGAATAAGGGTTTTAATTTTATTGTTGAGCCTGTTGACAGCTGTTTTAAGGGTGGGATCTCTGGTATTTTGGTAGAGTCGACGGAGTGTGTTGCGTTGTTTACAGATATTATGTATGTAAGTGGGTAAGATGTAAGAGTTATTATTTTTGAATTTGGTGTAAGTGGCATCTTTTTGAGCTTTGTAAATGATGTTGTTGAGTTTATCAACTGCGTTATCAATGTCAGTAGTGTTGTTGATTGCGGGGTAGGTAAGGTCGGTGTTGTTGAGGTAATTTTGGAATTTATTCCAGTCAATAGCTACTGAAGGAGGAGGAGAGATAGGGTTGATAAGATCAATTTTGAAGAAGACAGGAAGGTGGTCAGAGCTTAGGTCATTAATAACAGAAGTGTTGATAGGGAAGGTAAGATTTTTGGTGATGGCGAAGTCAATAATAGAGGGGTGCTGGTTGCGAGCAACAGGAATGTGTGTTGGTGTAGTAGGTGCGTGGAGACTGAGATTGAAATGGCTAACCAAGTTGTGAAGAGATCTACCTCTGGTGGTGGTGGAATGACAGTTCCACTGCCTGCTATGTGCATTGAAGTCACCAGCGATAAATGCGTGTTGGTGTTGTGTAATGATGTGTGTCAGGTCATTTATGGGGTATCGTCGCCCGTGTCGTGCGTAAAAAGATGTGAAGTTGATTTTGGCATGGGGCAAGTTGACGACAATACTGGTGTAGTCAATGCCTGGGAGTGGAATATTTTGAGTTGCGTGATGTGGGATATAATTTTTGATGTAGATGGCTGTGCCGCCCCAGTGAGAGTTGGCACGTGGTGTATGATGGAGTTTGTAACCTGGGATGGTGATACTGCAGGAAGGGTTAAGTGTTTCTTGGATTAAGAGTATATCGATTTGTGGATTAATGGAAATAAAGGAGCGGAGTTCATTAATCCTGGGTTGCAATGATTGGCAATTCCAGGAGAAAATAAGAAGAGAAGAGAAATTTTTGTTATTGTAATTATTCATCATTGGTAATGTTGAGCTCCGTAGAAAAGGCGTCTAATTCTTCTATTATGATATACATTTTGTCGAATAGGTTGTTGCAATTTTTTGATTTGATGGTGATGTTTTTTAAATGTTTTAGGAGTTTGGTAATTTGGAGAAGTTCCTTCATGTCTTTGAAGGTGTCAAACATATCTTTGAATGTGTTTGTATAATTATTTTGTATAACAGGTGGTGTTTTATTTTGTTTGGTGTAACTGGAAGTGTCCTCAACTGGGGCTTCCTGGATATCGTTATTAACGTCAGTAGTGGTCTCACTGTTGTTGATATCGTTTGGTTTATCATGAATGGTGTAATTGTAGGTTTTGAAAATGTCTGTGATGTCAGCAATTATATTTGGTTTTTGGTGTTGCGGTTTTGTTTTGGTGTTGAGTGTTGTTGGGGTATTTTTTTTCTTAATGTTGTTTGGATTTTTTGGGCAACCTCTGTATGAGGCCGGATGGGCACCGTTACAATTGGAACATTTTGGAATTATTTTACCTGTCTTGGGGCAGTTATCAGTGAGGTGCTCTTCTGAGCATTTAAGACATTTTGGTGTTAGGCTGCACGTCTCGGAGGCGTGTCCGAACCGTTGGCTTGGCAGCGGTAACATTGTTTTGGGTTATTGTTGTTTCTGAAGTATTCAATACGAACACTTATATCACAAAGTTCCTCAATTTTATAGATCTTCTCAAAGTTAGTGCAAGGGAGGACGTTGACCATGTAAATTGGCATACCGATACCTCTGCCAGTTTTGCGACTCTTAAGCATGGCGGCTCGGGTGGCCTTAAATCCATGGTTACCAAGGTCTTCGATAATAAGTTGGGGGGGATTCCCCTAATACAGATTTTTTTTGGTCGAAGTTCTTTTGAGTTAAGGGTGTTGAAATTCATATGTTTGTCAGAGTAGAAGCTCAATATAGAGTGAGCTCTTGATGGGAGCATGTACGGTGCTTGCGCGTGTTGCTTGCTGCCTTATTACTTGGCGATTTGCGGAAGTCTTCGCCAAAGAGCTGAAGAGCGAAAAGCTCTAATCGAACTTTTCTCTCTGCTGATTGTAAGGGTGAGCGCAATAACGTCAAAATAGGTTGAGAAAAAAGAAAAAAAAAAAAAGAGAATAAATTTGTATTATCACATTTGCTTCATGAATACGTTTAAATCAACATTAATTATATTACTTAATATAATATTATATTTTCACCTACATAATTTGAAACAAGAGCAGTAACATAATTTGCAAGTGTAAATGTTAATGTACATTAACAGTTATAACATGTTACTCATTCAAAGCAATACAATAATTGTATACAAAATTAATTAATATAGCTTTTAATATAATGTTTTTATTTCATTAAAACTTTACAGACAGTAATTATTAAATACCGTGTATAATTATTTGTAACTGAATATAGCTTTTAATATAATGTTTTTATTTCATTAAAACTTTATAGAAGACAGTAATTATTAAATACCGTATATAATTATTTATAACTGAATATTTCTTAAGTGAATTTTTTTTACTACCTTTATAGAATATATAATGTTTTAATGAACTCTACTTTGTTTTTTCATAACTCAAAGTAATAATAATAATAATAAACTAAGCTCATAAATATATATTTATAAATTTATGAGCTTAAGTAGTTTATTATTATTATTATTATTATTATTATTATTATTATTATTATTATTATTTTGAGTTATGAAAAAACAAAGTAGAGTTCATTTTTTATACAATGTAGTATATTTAGTGTAACGAAATTACACTATCCGCGTTTACCTCAATAAGGACAAAAATTAAATTTTTTCACAGAAAAGATGAATTTTTTGCTTGATTAATGAACAATAATTCACAGATCAACATAAAGTTATCGGACAATCATGATTGATGCAACATTTTTATCCTTAGATTATAAGGAAGAATACGGCACTATTGTATACAGCCCAATATCTGGTAATTTTTGCAGTGTGAAGTGGAGATGTTCCCAAATCGTAACCTATAGTCTAAAATTTAAATATCCACATTTCTTTTCAACAATACTGTTTAGCATACATTCTATTTATATATATATATAAGTGACAATTAGCTTTTATTATTTAAATGTGAATAATGTAACAAACCTTAAATATTAATAAGTACTTAAAGTAGTAATGCAATATTTTATTTCATTAGACTACTACTTTCAGTAGATTAGTTGTGTTCATTGATTTTAACTTAATATTTTGATATTAAATTAATTTTAAATTACACAAAAGTTACTCTCGTATTCTGTAATATTGTGATATTAGAATTTTTTTCGACCCTATCTCCTTCCATTTCTGTTTGTTTGCTTGCTTATTTTATTTATGTTTATTATTTTTAACTTAATACACAAAAATTAAATTAGTTTTAAAGCAAATAAAATATACTCATTTTTTTGACGATAAAATAAAAAAAAAATTGAATGAAGGTGAATATCTTATATGATAAAGTAATATTCAAAATGATTTTGTTCGTACAAATATTATTTTATTCCTGAATATTTTTTTATGAGCAAAATTTTTCATGATTCTGCCAAAAGTCATTTTCCGCATTTCATTTTGGAAAAATAAGTATTACATATACATAGAGTAAGACTTTATTAAATACTGTAGGAGCTATTACATAAAGTAAGTCCACCTTTTCATGCCAAGCGTATAATTGGCTTTAAACATCCATTTTGTCAATTTTTTCTGAAGATGCATTGCAACCTCAATAAAGTTCACTGGATAAATAATTTGCAAAATTTTTAAAACTGCAATATTTTGTTTCAGGAATAGTTGTTACTTTTACCCTGATGAAAGAAAGAAATAAAAATTATACTTTGTCTGCATTTCTGAAATCTAAAAAACAGGGCACTCATAAAAAATATCCCTGTATATCTGATAAAAAATATACATATATAAACTGAAATACTACACAGTCAATGGTACTTTTATGTTAGCCGGGCGCAGTGATATATATATAAATATATGTATATATACACATATACATATATATAAATTTGTGTCTATATCTATGTATATATGTGTGTATATATGTATGTATATAGATATCACTGGCACCCGGCTAACATAAAAGTACCCAATTAATAACACTACACAAACAGACATATAATAGAATAGACATAAAACTTGTTGCAACTTTTAATTTTTTTTTTTTTTTGGTTTGCTTGTTAATTAACATTTTTGTAATGAAATAAAACATGCCAGGTTTTTTAAAAAGTGCATTTGCTCTAAATCATAATTTGTACTGAGCAACCATCCCTAATATGTCAAACACAAATTACAAATATAAAATTCTTCTCCACAAGCTCTATTCTTACAATAAACTTGCATTATTGTAATCTATCTTTTCAACAGCTCTCTTTTAAATATGTTTTATTGTAGTGCATAAAATTTGTTTCTCTTTTTTTTTTTTTTTTTCTCCCTTAAAACTTTAATTAAGATAGTATTAAAAAATATTTCAAAACAAAAATGCTCAGTGATAAATTCAGGAGGCGGCCCTGATGCGCGCGTGCGCGTGGGGGGGGGGGGCAACCTCCCCGGGAGATTTTTAATTTGATGCTTATAAATGATGTTGAAGTGCAAATTCTCCACACGCACCACCACCACAGTTAGAACTTTAACCTCCCTCCTATGGAGAAGAATGCCTGAATTAAACACTGAAAATATTAAAGAATTATTAAAATTTCTAAATTAGCTAACGTACTTAGTTTTTACTTATTCTCGTATTAAATGAAAGAAAAAAGGGTCCTTATAAAAATTGTAATGAGTTACATTAAATTTTCAAAATCAAAATTGCTAAAAAAGTTATAATTTATTTAACACTAATTTTTTATGCATCAGTATTCTCTTATCAATCACCTACAAAAATGTCTATATGTTATAAAAATCAAGCATTGAAATTATTTCTTAAAAATAAAACTGCTGAAAAATTACGTTTCCTAAACTATTTAACAGAAGAGAATTTAACAGACCCCCCCCTCCGCAAATAAGATTACTTGATCTAAACATTAACATTCTCATAAATAAACTTATTCTTGCTCAGTATATTTTTATGTTATTAAAGATAAAATATAAATACAACTTTAAACATAAACACTTTTTTTCTACACGAAACACTTATTTTCCTCTCATTGGCAGAGTGGGAGTCAATGCTTCCTTTTTCTTTCTCTTTTCGTGTTCAGTGGGAGCCAATTCTACCATATGCTTATTTTCTATACAAATATTAAATTCAGTTAGCCAAACAAGCGATAAACTGCCTAATACAGTAACCCTATTCATGCGCTGCAGCTTCTCAGAAGGAGCCCTTTCTATATTGAGAAGCTAGTGGTATCTTTGGATATCTCTAAATTGGCTGACAGATTTGGGTAGAACTTTTAGAAGTTCCCCGGAGAGGCTGACTTGAGGAGGATTATCAGATCTCTGACAAAATTTGCTTCAAACAAACCTTTATTAAAATAAAGATACTGTTTAATTTTAGCAGTATGAGGTGAATACTTTTGTCGTGTTGTCTTTGTGTTATTAGGGGAAACACATTCAGACTCCACCCCACATGGTAAGTTTTGATGTATTCAAAGTGCAGTTATTTATCTACTTTTTTCAAAGAACTGAACAAACAAAACTCTTCAATTTATTAAGGAAAATCTGTTTCAAAAGTATTATAAACGAAAAATCTAACGAAATTTCAAATGTTAAAACATTTCTGACTGTTTGAACAAACGTGTTAATAAGAGGTAAGACATTATTCTTGGCACCTCTCATCTATATATATCTATCCTATAGCCTCAAAAAGCATTATAACAATAATAATAAAAAAAAGAAATCGGTATAAAAGTTTTCAATTCGCCTTACTTGTCTACTTACTTGTATCTATACTATTTTCGGTAATTTTTACCACCGGCAATCATAATTATTATTTTAATTTTATTGAAAAATTACATCGTTTAGTTGATTTTTTATTATACAATCTACTAACTCACTTTCCCGGCGTTACTAGGGGCCGTGAAAATAACGTTAAATCTACCTAAAATAAATGTTGAATAATTTCAAATATTTCAACGAAAATCTTTCCAAACGATCCTAATGCTGGGGGCATTACTGACTACGCCAGCGTACACCCACAAATTTCTATGATTTTATATTTTTTAATAAAAATCTATTCAAATAGACCTAAATTTGGGGGAAACACACTGCCTTCGGCAGCGTACACCAAGTGTACTACGTCCGATCCGATCTGTTGTGATTTTATATTTGTAAACGGAATACACCAGCACAGACCTGGCTGGTGATATTAACCTTAAATATTTTTTTAATATCTTTTGAATGAATTTATATGTTTAAATTAAAATCTTTCCAAACGAACCTAAGAACTTGTAAGGAGTGTTTTCTTCTCACTTTTCGTTTCTCATCTTGTCATTAAATATTAAAAACAAAATAGTTCTTATCGTCCGAAATTTTAAATTTTCAAAAGTTATAAATATTGTGTTTCCGAAGCCTGTTATAATTTTTGTGTTAAAATATTTAAATTTAACTGTAAAAAAATATATATATTCTGCTTATTATTATTATTATTTTTTTCAGATCGAAATCGTATGGGAATTTTTTTAAATTTCCAATTTGATTATTTTACTCTTAAATCTCATTTCTAAACCAAAATTTTATTCGAACAACAGCTAAACTGTTAGTTTCAGGTATTAAAATTTTAGTATATAGCACAAAATAAGTTTACGTTATAAGTGTTTGTATAAGAGTGTGATATGGGAGAATTTTTTTTTTCAAACTTATTATTTCCCCCTAAATTTCATGATCACGAAACTGCAGAGCGATTATATAAAATTAAGTGTATTTTTCCACCTAATGTTAATCCTAGGGGTCCAAGCAAGGCCATTTTGATATATCAGGACAGGACAGCTTTTTCGCCGCTAAGGGAATGGAGGGAAGGTGGAACTCTATATCCACTATGCTACACTATGAAGTTTACATGTAAAATATTAACACACACATACATATATATATATTTCATTTACTGTCGTTGATTTCATAAATAAAAATAATTTTGTTTTTCAATACTTATTTTATTATTATTATTATTATTATTTTTGCAATTCTTATTTAAAAAAGATACAGACAAATATAAATTTACTTGACTTCACCAACACATATGGCAAATCACCTTACATAAACTAGTTTCACAATAAGTAAATGCGAATTTCAAAAAGAAAATATCAAAATGTTTTTGTATAATTTTATTTTATTAAAAAAAAAAAATCATTTTAAAAATTCAGATTTAAATATTCTTTTTTCAATAAAATGAAACCTAATGATAATATTCTTTCATTTATATATATATTTTTTATTTACATATACTATATTTAATGGTCGTCAAAGAGTATCGGGAATAATAGTTTATGGAGTTTAATCAATTACATAAATTTATTTCTTGAGGTTTTGTTTGCTTGTTTGTTTCTCACACAAAGAAGAAATAATTCGTATAGCGAATTTTGTTTTATTAAAATAACATACTAATAAGGATAAAAAGCAGTTGTATTCGTTATACGAATTATTTATTCTCTGAATTCTGAATATTGTACAAATTGAATTTAAAATATTCTTTAGCATAGTTAAAGATCCCATCATTTTTGTTGATAAAGTTACATTAAAGATTGAACAGTTAACGAATATCAAATGAAGTATCTGGAATTATCAGATGAAGCTACCAACTATGTTTCCAATTTCCAAATTGTCCCAGTTATTTGAATGAAAATATTTTTGCGAGGCATGCAACAATTAAAAGAGAAAAATAGCTGGACAAACTAAATGAAGATTTTCTGGATATTTTTCTCGTGATGGAAAAAAAAAGTAAATTCTATTTCAGACATTGAAGAAGAATTGAAAAGAGAAAATAATAGGATTGATATCTTCCTTAAGAATAATTATGTGAAACTAATATTACCTAACTAAATATTAACTACTATTACCTTGAATTGTTGGAGAGAATTAGAAAATATTTTAACTAGTGTTAAAAATTATTAAATTTTTGAATCCCATGGAAATAAAATAGATAATTATTCTAAGACTTGGAAACTGTTTATATATGAAAATTCTAATAGTGACATATTAAATCAACTGTGTATTACTTATATAATTCTAAATTACTTTGTTTGCCATCTTAAGAATATCTACAAATTTAAAAGTTTCTCCAGGTGTTGCAACAATTAGAAATAAATCATTAAAAGAAAAACGTGTTAATTTGAAACAAAATTAAAATATAGTCAACTTTTTATAAAGTATTACCTATAAAGCCCATAAACTCATGGGAATAATAAGCAAATAAGATAATTTTCGTGTATGGGTTTAAAACGGAATAATGATTCGCGCTCGCTTTGAAAGGTTTTGCTCGCACTGAGTATGACAGGGTGTGGAAAGGGGAGGGACTGAAGTGCTGGATTTTTTTTTAAAGAGAATTTAAGGCGTCCGCGTTATTCTTTCTAAACTTTGCAGGCTAGCAGTTTTTTTTTTACAATAGTGATTTTCTGCATCTGTTAAGGCAGTGATTCCCAACCTTTTTTTAACCGCGCCCCACCAAAACATCTCTAAAATGATGATGCCCCCCCCCTCCCCCTATAACATATAATTCTCATAAAATATTAAAAGAATTTACTCCTGACAGAGTAAAAAGCATTTAATATTGATCCTGAAACGTTCCGAAGGTAATGGATGAATCAAATATTTTTTATACTCATCTGATACTCCTCGTAGTTTACTGGCACACGGTCGCCATGTATGCGTGATATATAGAGTGCTCAGAATCCTTGATTAGAAAAATCAATAATTTTGAATAAAACATTTTTGTCTTATTTAATCACAGAATTTCTGCGATTAAATTACTAATCAATTTCTAATCAGAATGAAGCATGATAAAAGATTCGGTAAAGGAAGGCCGTCAAGTAATTGTTAAATATACACTTGAATAGTTTCATGTGTAAAATTGATTTTCATGTGACATATTGCAGTGAGACTCATTCAATAAATAATTGAAAAAGTTGTTTAAAATTCTAAAATACTTATAAATCAGAAAAATTATAGAGAACTTTTAAATATATAAAAGTATCTAAATATCATTAAATATTTTTTCTATAATTATTCTGGTGTAATTGTATTTAAAACTTTTGAATGGATACTTTTTAAAAGTTGAATAAAAAACTATTTCTTTTAATTTTGTTTTTGAAATTGGAATGTATAACCTTTATTTTATTTTCAGTCTACAACATTACTATTAGAAAAACGATTCAGAAGGTATGGGTTCGCAGAAATTCTGAATTGTCCCCTTGAAAAGTTAAATTGCCCTCCTGAAAAGTCAAATTGCCCCCCGTTGGGAAACACTGTGCTAAGGGGATCGTAGAATTTTATTTTGTTTTAATAAATAGAAGATACATATGTTTTTTAAATCTATATTTATTTACTATTTTATAGAGCTAAAATGATAATATTTTAAATAATATTTTCTCTTTCTTCTATATTCAATTTTTTTAACGAATTATCATTTGAATGTGTCTATGTGGTCATTAATTTTGTAATTTCGTATACAGTGGGTTGCGAACATATAATCGGAAAAATGCTGTACTTTAAAATGTTTGTATAAATATGTATGCAATATTATTTTTAAAATATTTTTTAAATTGTGCGTAATGTAGCTTATTTTTAAACTGAGCCGATTACAGGCAAAGATAGCTGTCCTCTGGCCCGGGATCTGAATATTTTGGCCCATGTGAACAAGTATATTTACATGACACTCCTGAACATACGATCAATGAACAGCTGATAGTAAATTAAAATTACATAAAATCAAGCTTTTTTTGGGAGGTAGGAGAGGGATTGTTAATTTGTATCTGACAAGTTAAACAGAAACAAAAATGAATTAAAGCTAATAGGTAACATATTTAATCGATGAAATTACTCGAGCAGTCATATTATGGCAGTTATGAATGAGGGAAAGACTCGACAAATCATGTTTTTAAAAATGTGTTTTATTTTTATAGCTGGTGTCCCTTCTTATTGTTTACCATTTTTTAAATAGTTTTAGAGTTATTGTTATAATTGCTAAAATGTCACCATACGAAAATCTGTTTACGTCAAAATAGCTACTTTTTAAATGGTTTCGATATTAAAGATTTTATACGATGTCTGGGTTCTATAAGTTTTATTCAAAGTTTTATTCAAAAAGTTTATCTTCTAACAAGTTAATAAATAAAAATTCATTCTTCTATGACGAAAACTTTCCGAGTTATGATATTTGGAATTTTATGAATTTTCGGCCTTTTATGTTACTAAAGAAGGAAAACGTGTTTTTAGTGCCAGAAAACGCTGAAAATTCATGAAATTAAAAGTATCTTATCTAGGTAAAATTTGTCACTCAAAAATTAAATTTTATCTTGTAAACAAATTTTAATGATGCGGATTCATCTCAACGAGAAAGGACAACTATACTTATTTCCCAAAATTATTTCAAACATTCTGTTTAAAGAGCTTTTAATTAAAACGACGTTTGCAGCATGCATAGCGATTGATTATGCATTACAAAAATAACATGATATTGGAACCTGTTGAACTCTGTAACCTGTTAACCAAAAAGTAATTGTATTTCCCATCTCTACTTGTTAGATATACCCAACTCATTTGATCGCAGCGCCGGGCGAGACAAAGCCCTGGTGCGTTAAAAGCCCTTCAGAGGCTTGGGTGCGATGGTCGTTTACGCGCGTCGGCGACCCCCGTGGACGCCTGACGGCGCAGGATAGTTTTATACCCAACTCATTTGTTGATATTCGGAAGGTGCGGTACAGTAATGGGGTAGTGTGAGTGTTTCACATTAGGCCTAGGACCCGGTTCCCTTTTGGGATCCCGGCAACGAAGCCGTGGCTCCTCAGAGGAATAATCTACTAGAGACCACATCTCTTTGTTATATTGTTGAAAATCCGGTTTCAGGATCAGCTCGGATTGGCGCTTTAAAAAATGTCTGTTTTGGCGGTGATCGCTTTCTTGGCAACTTCGATTTCATTCTCGCAATAAAAATAAACGTAAACAAACCAAAACGAAACTGTTGCTCCTTCTAGGATTTAATGTCAAAGAGGAAGGATAGAAATAAGTTATGAGAGTCCTACCCATGGTGAAAAGAGGATTGTTTAATCTTCTGGATGGATTTTCTTTTTCTGTTTTTGCTGCTGTATTTTATTTTAATGTTATAAAATGGCTTTGTCCTTGTAATAAATGTTACTTAAATTATATTTTTTTTATTAGTGATATAAGATATTAAGTACGATAACACAAATTATTTCGAGATTTCTGCTTGGAAAGCTTCAATCTGACACAATCATTTCACGAATTGTAACAAATTAATGTCAGATTTTTTTTTTTTTAATTCTAAAAATGCATTAAATTTAGCAAGCATTATTAAAATAACAGAAAATCGAACAGTATTACAGTATCTTTTTTTTCTTACAAAAGTGAAGAATTTGTGGAAAGTTAGCAGTGGCATGTTATAAAATATTATTTGATTTGATAATGTATTTTATAGGTTTTGAAAACTTGAAATCACATACTGTCTTTATGTAACAATACATTCTATAGAACATATTTTTGCTGCAATCCAGAATTTTTGTTTTGCTTTTGATGTTCCAATTTAAAGGCATATTTTTGGCAATCTTTCATATATACATATATATTTAATTGAAAGTATAAATGTATTACAATATTTTTAATCAAAAGGAAAACATCGATAGATAACATTATACGCATGTATAGAAAAAAATATATACAAATGCACAGTATTTTTTATTTTTTTTTTGTATGAAAAATAAAAATTCCAGGATATTTTATATCTACTAAGTTAGAACTTGTGTAATTTTTTCTCTGTTAAAATAACTATTATTTTGCATAAGTTTCTGAGAAGAAATAATTTGTAACTTTTGGATGCTATAAAAAATTAAGTTTAACTCTCAAGTGTTTTTTTTTCTTTACAATTATTGAAAATAATAATAACCGGCAACTATTGAAGATGTTGACTTCTAAACAATACTTGCTGTCATAATTAGATGCTATAAAACCTTCTCAAATACAAAATGGCTACCTTATGATTTTAGGTAGATTTCGTAAGAAATACTACCTATTACATTCTCCCCTATGTTGGACTTTCTGAAAAGTTTTTGCAGATCTACGCCGATCATCACTTCCAGAACCCGAAACCACCCCCAATTCAAAACTTTTATCTATCTATCTATCTATCTAGATCACTTTTTTATGGACACGATAACTTCAATAATTCTGCACAAATCTTTTCCAAACTGATACACAAAATTAAAGTGCATAATATCTTGGTCAAGTTCGATAATGGGCAAAATCGAACCAAAGAGAGGGGGGGGGGGTGAAAACAGAAAAATCCGCATAGCTTCTTAATTATGATACGTATCGAATCCGTTTAAAGTTATTAATACTTCTAGAAAAAGGGCCGAAAATTTATGTATGACAGATTTTTGATATGATTAAAAATGACCTCAAGGGGGGGGGGGGATAGGGTTTAAGAAGAAAAGAATTCAAAACTTCGTCAATTCACAAGATATCAAATCTGCTTAAATTTATTATAAATCCTCTTAATAGTATCTACAACTTTTACTTTGACAAGTTTTTTTTTATAAGACCAACTCTTATAGCCCGAAAGAAAAAAAAATCCTGTCTACAGACACAGGTAGATTTTGAAGTGGGTGGTCTAAATTGCCGAATCATGGCAAAAAGGTCATTTCTTATGCAATTCCCAATAAACAGGTGCCCCACTATCTGAATTTTCCAAATCTACCTGTGCCTGTAGGCCGAGCCGTCAGGAAATTGTTTCATTAATTTGTGATCGGAAATGTATGAAATTGGCAGGTGTTCTTATTTAGTTTGCTATCAAAAGAGGCTTTCAATAAAAGCAGAAGATATTTCAGAAAAGTCCGTCAGCATTTTGAACCGAATTTCCGATGCCGCAGCACTTGAAAGAAGAAAAATGTTGTCACATGACAGGAATCACTTATTGTACTGTCCTCTTAAAAAAATAAATTTTGAAATTTTCTTTATATAAAGTATAATAAAGAATTTTAAAAATTAAACATAGCTAAATTTTTACAGCTTGTTCGATGATTTTAATATATTGAGTATTTTACATTTTATCACTTTATTACAAAATGGCAGACAATTAAGCTCTTGCTTAATCACAAATTCTTATTTGAAAAAAAAAAAAAAAAAAAAACACTTTTCTAAAAAGTAACCCATGTTATCAAAAAAAAAAAAAAAAAAAAAAAAAAAAAAACCTGATGTAATCAGCTGAAAATGATGCATTTTATTACCTATTAATGGTCTAACCTAAAAACAATTAAAAAATTATGTAGATATTCTAATATTTTATTATAATAAGAAAATCTGTAAAAATGAAGCTCATGCTTTTGCCAGATACAATGTCAATGGGTTTAAAAAAATGTATAAATAATCAATATTTAGGTAATAAACTCAATTTCACATGAGAAATCTTACAAAAAGAATAATCCCCCCCCCCCCTCTCCCAAGAAAACATTCCAAATTATTTCGAAAATTAACAAACTATATTGTTATATATAATATATATATATATATATATATATATATAAACGAACTGATTTAATAAGTTCTTAAAAGAACTGTTTTGAATTTAAAATATTAGTCAATCTCTAGAAAAACAACAACAGCACAGACAGGCACAGACACAATATAAAGTTTCGGCGGGAAATTCGGGGAAATACCACGTAGATTTCGGCGGGAGAAAAACCAGTTTGGCGGAATAAATCTACCACCACCACCACTGATGTCTGTCAACGAAAAGGTTACCAATGTGGGGTCTAGTATATTGAAGGTCTATGCGTGGCTCACTCTCGCTATCCGCCCAAGTGTGAACCTAGTGGCCCTTTTATAAGGTGCCACTAATGTCGCTTCGACCTATATGTCATCAACTCACTTGGGAAAGAGAGTTTGAAGTGCAGGTAGGCGTACGCCCCCGCTTCGCTCTCCGGCTGAAGAGCACCACCTAGAGGGTCTCCGGGTAAACTGGATCCCTCCTGGTCGGGTCTCGTATGGGCTCTCCTAGAGCCTGGAATCGGCGGATGATGCGCGACTGGCTTCGGCAGCCGTGACCTCTGTCTTATACCCAACTCATTTAGTGAGTTCCAAAACTGATTTACTGAGTGGAAACAATGTATGGCTAGATGCATCCGTTACCATTCACTCTGATAAGTTGTTGAGGTTCGATTTAACTGATTGACTGCTGAGGTTCTATTTAACTGATTGACTGCTGAGGTTCTATTTAACTGATTGACTGCTGAGGTCCGTTTTAACTTCTACATATGCAAACACTTCCGATTTATTCAAATTTCGGACATAATGAGGACTAAATGAATTAACTTGGAGGAGTTTTGCTAGGTGAACAAGCATTTCTAATTCTGACCGTACCACCTCTAAAATTCGAGCTAAATTAACATAAATATCGGGGAGGGGGTGTCTGAACGTTGATTACTCTCCTAAAAGAATAACTTTCATAGCAGTCACCATTTATTTGTCTCTGATTTTTTTAAAAACGTTCAATCCCTTTTAGAACATTTTGTATGTAGAAGAAAGTTAAAATAAGTCTGATTTTTTTTCTCCCATAGGAGTCTGAAGGTCTCAAGGATATGATTCCAGATGTGACATATCGGAGGTGTTTGTTGGCTGTTAATATTTTGTTATGGGTACGTCAAAAATTAAACATTCTGGTAGTTATTGACTATCCCACTCACCAATTTCTTGTCGGAAAACGTCTTAAGGCTCATGATAGTTGCACCTCAAATTCCCCTCTCCAATGTTAAACCTATAGGTGCGGAAAGCATTCATAATTTTAAAATTTATCGTCGGAAAATTAATATTTTTGACGTGACAACGTCTTACAGATAAGTCCCTCATGTTCAGAAAAAGTGAGCGTCACGAAATTTTGTTCTCGGTTCCGTCACAAAAAATAACGTGCATGTGACGTCACAAAGCCCCAGCACACCGCCCCCTGAATACTAGGCCTGCGCGATGATACAAAAATGGCGGCTGTCGTAGGCGTTTTTTTCAGCATTTGTACGGTCTCTCGAATTTGAACACCAACAATTTCTAAAAGTATTCTTCGCCTTATTTTTCTAAAATGGTGTTTTCTTTCTGGTGTGTAAATTCAGGGGACTGTACAAACGCTTAAAAAATTCCGCCTACGACAGTAGCCATTTTTGTGTCAGCACTCAGGTCTTGTATTCAGGGGACGATGACCAGCATCTAAGAAATGAAGTACTTCTCAACTCGATGTAGGTAGAAAATAATTCTCACAGAGTAAGTAATTCATAATGTATTATTTCCTACACATAATATGATGTATTATAATTGCGCGAAAATTACGAGAAATTTTTTGGATGCCAAAACATGTTATTAGAAACCATCCCATTTTCTTCAATTTGTGAACTGTAGCTTTTTAGCATTCTAAAACAAGCAGGATTTATAGCAACAACACCTACAAATGCAACAAATAACACCGTGCCTTAAATTATCATATATTTAAGAACATTACATTTAAGTAATTATGAAGCAAATTCACAATGAAAATTACTATGAGTACTTAGTTGCACCAGAAGAACCTTTATATAGATTCATCTTTAGTTCCTGACCGAATATTTAAACGTAGGATCAGATTAAAATAAATTAAGGCAATCAATGGAGATGTTGATTATCGAAGTATCTCTGGATGGATTTTAAAATCATCTATTTATTAAGGGTCCTCTTCACGCACTTGAAAACACCCGCTCGCTAATGTTAATTCAATCGGGCTTTGTTTTTCTAATATCTCGCTTGCATTTGAATATTTTTAAACGATTTTTTTTTGCACTGGATAGCAGAGATCAATCCCTATTTCCGCCGTTGATTACTTTTTCGATTTTCTTTGCGTATTTTTTTTTTTACGAAGATACTTTCACTTTCGGAACTGGTTTTGAAAGTGAAAGTATCTTCCTACTGTATATATATATATGGGAACATACGGGCATACTTTATATATATATGGGAACAAATTGCTCAATTTCTTTGACTTGAAGTCATAATTATGTAGGAACATAATTATGACTTCAAGCCAAAGAAGTTGAACAATTTGTTCCCATATATACAGTAGCAGAAACTAACAAACACAACAACAACAACAAAAAAAGATCTCTAAAATTTCCAGATTTTTTTAGAAAAATAAATTTAAGTAATCATGAAGCAAATTTGCAGTGTAAAATGCCATCAGTAATTGTAACAGAAGGGCATTAAAACTAATTGACCTTTACTTAAAAGACAGTCGATTTAAATATAGGAATAGATTGAAATAAATTAAGAGAATTAATGGAGAAGTTGACTGTTGAAGTATCTGGGTTAATTTCGAAATCATGTATCAATTAAGCAGGCACTTTGTGAACGGGGATTGTCTTTAAAACGTAACAATACGGGATAAATGAGAAAACTTTTTATAAAATTGTCGTAATGGGCTATCAGTATTTTGCAGCTAATTTGTAAGATATAACAATTATTATTTTGTTTCTAAACGTTCATAAATTATCGAATTAAACTACTGTAACTTTGAGAATTGTTTTTTAAAGAAAATGTTCAAAAGGTAAAAGACTTATGTTATCGATTATTATGAAAAATATTTTAGATTTGAATAACTATAACTATTATGCATAAACAAGTTCGTCGTAGAATTATATAACAAAAATCACATTATTATCAGACTACAAAAAAAGGAGTAGGTTTTCATTTAGACGCGTATGGAATTGGTTTAATTTATGTTCTCCGTTTATTCCGAAACTACGCAACCGATTCATGTGACTTTTTTTTTAAAATTTTTTTTTCTTTTCTTTTCTTTTTTTTTTTTTTTTTTGTTGGAAGAGGATACTGTCGATTGGGTCCCGTTTAAATTTCATCATAATTGGTACAGTGCTCTTTTAGAAATTCAACAAAAATAAAATAAAATAAAATAATCATTTTAAAGATATTTCATTTTTAACGATTTTCACCAAGTGACGTAGCTATATCTATTTGGCGAAAAAGTCGCTACCCGTCGATTTTGCTCTCTCTTTATACGGTTTTATGTCTAGGATTGTTATAGGAAAAACCAAAAGGAAATGTTTTAATCGTTAAAAGCTTTTCTGACGTAAACAATGAATTAAAAAGAAAAAAAATTGTAAACCATTTAAATTCATCCAAGATTTCTGCGGTATACTCGCTTCCTTTGAAGAACTATATTTTTACGGTGGAGGGTTTTTGTAAACTAATACAGGGTCGGCCAAAAGTCCCTGGCGCATTTTTTAATTTAATATAAAATCAAGTAATTATCGTACGATGAGTGCGGTTGACAAAACTGCTGATGTAATAAATAATTTCTAACTGTCCATGTAATTGAATCAGATTAGGAAAAAGCCATTCACGCAATTGCTGCTAAAGTACCGAGGAAATATAATAGCTAACATAACATAGGCTATAAAGAATATACCTTTTTTCATGATAAAGTGCTCTATACAGGGTGTTTTTGAACTCATGGGCCAAACTGTAAGAGGTGATAGAACACACCTAGACGAGCTCAAAACGCCATACAATGCATGCAGTGGCGTAGCCAGGGTGGGGTACAGATGCTCTGGATACCACTAATTTTGTAAAGTTTTCTTTGTCTTATCTAATCGAAAAACTTTCTGCGATAATCAAGGCCAAGAAAACTTTACAAAATTCCTGGTATCCACAGAATTTGAACCCCCACCCTGGCTACGCCACTGAATACATGGTCGTAACTCAAGCAGTGAAGCGCCACAGGGTGCTTTTTGATTGTAAAGATAACCCTGTTTATGCACAATTATGGCTTTCACAGAATTCACAACAGCAGCATCATGCATAGAATGCAAATACACCATTTCTTGATTAGTAAAACCAGCCATCCTTTTTGCAATAAACTGTAGAAATGACGAAGTGTGTGAAAAACCAGTGCTTTGTGTGTTTAATAACAGCGCCTTCTAGCGGTTCACCGCTTGCGATACGCCCATGCATTGTATGACGAAAATAGCTTGTTTAGATGTGTTCTATCACTCCTTAAAGTTTTGCCCATAAGGAAAGTGCAGCTGACGTCACTGTTGGTTGAATTACTGTTGGTTAGCCAGAAAAATCGGTTCGTTCTTTAAGACTCCTACTGTACACATGAGATGGGGAGATTTGGTTGGTCTGCGTAAGAACTGGTCTATGATATGATTGGTCTACGCCGCCATGACGATTCCTGCAATGATAGCTACGGCAAAAATGAAGTGGTAGATTGGTTGATGGAACTGTTTGTTTGTAAACGTGCCCTTTCCTTATGATTCACTCTCAACGTCCCTGAAGGAAATTTTATCTAATTTTAGACACAGCCATACCCCCCTCACTCTCTTGAGCTACTTACTTTGTAATTTCTTTATTTCTTCTTCTGTTTTTCATTCATATTAATATCCTAGTTAGTAACACTATTCCACATAAATAAAATCCGCATTCATTTATTAGATATTGTGTAGAAAACATGGTTCTCTTCACAATCAGAAAGCACCTTGTAACGCTTCACTGATCGAGTTACGATCATGCATTGTGTAGTGCTTTGAACTTGTTAAGGGGTGTTCTATAACCCTTTACAGTTTAGCCCATGAGTTCAGGGACACCCTGTATTTTTTACCTTATTTAATGAATGAGCTCGTCTAAAGTCATGTGGCTTACATGTTAATTAGCAGCCACAGATATCGAGAGTAGGTATTAGAAACAATGTTACTTTTTAAACAATGTGTTAAAATGTGTGTTAAAAACTATAGATAATATATTTCCGAATTCTTTTTGTATGAACATTTCAAATTAAACTTGTACCATTATATTATACAATTATACTTATACCATTAATATTTGATGCATTTCCTCATTCTAGATAAGTGGCTTGTCGATTATCATAGTGGGAATCTACGTTTACTACGACTTGGCAGATCCTAACATCCTTGTTGGCCCTATGGTTTTTAAAGTGTCGAATATCCTACTATTTGTATCTGGTGGAATCATTTTCCTATTCTCTGTTTTGGCATATTTTGGTCAAATTTTCAAAATGAGACTAACACTTTGTGTGGTAAGTTTATATTTTCCCACTTATTTTCTTCTGTATTTAATTTGCAATTGAGTTGTTAGCTAATACATAACTTCTATTTCAGTTATATTTCAGGCAGTGGCGGTTCCTCTATTGGCGCACATGAGCTCGTGAACTCCAAAAAAAAAACGAAGAAATAAATTAACAGATTAAATAAATTAATATTAAACACATTTCTAGATTTTTAGCAATTTTCGGAATGAGCTTAAATATCCCCACCCTCATCTCTTTTAAATACGTCCATGGCAAAACATTACTCTAATAACGTAAACTTCAAAAAATATGAAAAGAGAGCGCGTGGTCGTTCCAGCTTCGCACGTGCGATCGAAGAAATTCTCTTCGAACCCAGCTTATGCAGACAAAAGCGGCAAGGGTAGTGTGAGGAAAAGGCATCACTCCTGTCTTTTCATGCCCCACCAGTGGCTGAGAGGTTATGCTCTCAAAGCTAGTTGATGGGAGATGCTGGGTTCAAACCCCTGTCGCGCTCGTCGACCAAACCGTTCGGAGTTTTCCGTGGTTTTCTTCGAACCTTGCCGTTAATACAGGTTAGGATTCCTTAGAAAGATCCCCATGAAGGCACTCCCCCCAGGGCCTATATCCCTCGTGTTGATAATCGGCCGCTATATAATCAACCAACCAAACAACCGACCTATTTTTCCATTCGTACAACTTTCAGTGTGCGAGATCTAGCACATTTTGCTATCTCTTTCTTGATTCTTATGTATCTAAAATCTCCCTTGGTTTCTTATGTTCAGTTAGTTCATTTTTTTGTTTGTTTATATATTTGATTGTATAATCTTCCTTATAAAAAGCAAAATGTTACATTTCTTTTTCTATCGGTAAGTGCTTGTTATTTCTTTTAGTTGCATTTTTCTTTTAACTTTTGAAAGCTCTAATGTACAGGGTGATCTTTTTTAAAGTGACAGTGTTTGGAGCGCCCTGTAGCGCGATCTAATAGCCGAAATGGCACCAAACTTGGTATTTAAACTAATCAAGACATGGAAAAAAGGATTCCGTGAAAAAAATAGTTCCAAAAATCGCCGCTAGGGTATTTTGTGGTGCTGCTGTAGCTTACAATAACGAGAATTAGCATAAAACACGGGTATCAAAGAAAAATGCAAATGTTGTGCGATGACAGCGCTAGTAATAGGGGCTATAAAAGCAGTAGACAGCTCCGACAAATAATCTCAGCTGAAGTAAACGAGCTCCAGTGGACATGCCTCTCACGTTACCGGAGCGTGCGTTACTGGTGAAGCTGTATTATGTGAATCAAATGCATCTGCAGCTCTTCGGGAATTTCGGACCAGAAAAAAATTATGAAAGGGGCCTTTATCGGTGAATGGTCTTAAGGAAATGATTAAGAAGTTCGAGGAAACGAGGTCATTGACCATTCGCGCTGGGAGCGGACGTAAACAAGTATCAGAAGATGTAATAACTGATGTGGCAACTGCAATTGTCGAAGGATCGCAGGGAACCATTGCTGGTACTAGCAGCGCCCGGGTTGTAGCTCGACAATTGGACATGAGTTATTCCACGGTATGGAGAGTTTTGCGGCGCGTTATTGGATTTTACCCCTACAAAATCAGCTTCTTGCACGAACTGAAACCAAGTGATTATGATAAGCGAGTGACATTCGCTCTATCGTTTCTTGCCAGGGTAGAAATTGATGATGCTTTCACATGGCACATTCTGTGGGGAGATGAGTGCCATTTTTATATCAATGTGTCCGTAAACACAAAAAATAGCCGAATTTGGGCTTCTGAGCACCCCCACACCGTGCATGAAATCCCATTAAATTCACCAAAAGTCACTGTTTGGTGTGGTTTCACAGCCGAATTCATAATTGGGCCATTCTTTTTTGAGACCAACACTCCGACAGGACCCAAAACGTGCACCAAAACTGCAGAAAGGTACCACGAAATGCTGCAAACGCTTGTTATTCCACAACTTCAGAAAAGCAACCGTCTCCAACAGACAATCTTTATGCAGGATGGTGCTTCGCCACACATTGGTAATAAGGTAAAGCAGCTGTTACGCCAAACCTTCACTGATGATAGAGTCATAAGTCGGAGTTTTCCAGTTGCATGGCCGCCTCGTTCCCCTGACCTCACGCCATGCGATTTTTGGCTCTGGGGTTATTTCAAATCTCAAGTTTTATGTTGGTGGAGAACCAAATTTGTCTATTCTAAAGGACAACATAACAAAGACAGTGCGGAATATTCCTCGTGATATGTTACGTACGGCTGTGGAGAACGTTATGCACAGAATGCACGGTGTTATTTCTGAGAACGGTGCTCACATTGAAGGTGATCTAATTCATCACCGGGTAAGTTAATGCAGTAAATAAACATTAATAATTTAACTGTACGATTGTATGTGTTAGTATTTTTCTTTTATCACATTTTATACATTGCAAAGCGCCAGAAAATGCCCTAGCGGCGATTTTTGGAACTAATTTTTTTTTCACGGAATCCTCTTTCCCATGTCTTGAAAAGTCTAAATACCAAGTTTGGTGCCATTTCGGCTATTAGATCGCGCTACAGGGCGCTCCAAACACTGTCACTTTAAAAAAGATCACCCTGTATTTTAAATTGTACATCAATTGTCACTTGTCGATTTTATTTTCGCAATTTATGTATTGTAAACCCCCATTTAAATAAAAAATGAGTCGCCACTGATTTCAGGATTTGTTCGCAAAAAAAACCCCACAAAAGAACTAGAAAACAGTATCAATTAATTTCTTGATTTTATTGATTTGTGATAACATTTTGACGCAGCTTATTAACACACTGAGGAAGCGTAGTTTTTATCAGTTATTCTTTTGAACAGGAAGAATAACTGATAAAAGTTATTTTATTAAGTTACTATAAAACTTGTAACTTGTTTTATAGTAAAACAAGTTACACGCGTAATGCATATTGCGCATGCGTGGTAGCGTATTACTGCTTATTTTACTGTTTATTACTGTTAATTTTACGGTATAATACTGGAAGCTGGGGTGCCAGTATTATACTGTAAAATCGACAAATTTTTTTGCAGTGTATATTTGTTTTAATTTTAGGTATTATATTTTCAGAGATATCATCGAAAGTACTGGAAAAATATGCCCCCCCCCACCTACTTCCGAATCTACTAAAACTAAATTATGAAAAGAGTAGGGGTAGTAGGAGTTGATTAATTAATAAATAATCTCTCTCTATATATATCTTGTTCAAATTTTCAATCGTTAATAAAATATTTTCTATTCATCCACTCAAGTTCAAATAAATTTTTTTAAACTTGCAGTGGATGACACTTGATGTTAATACAGTTTTTTCAAATATTAATTCATTAATTAATTTTAGTTTTAAATGGGAGAAAAAATTCCTCCCATTGTTTTTGTTGTTGGTTTGGCCCAAAAGTCCCGGTTTTGCAGCTTTTTATTTCTATACAGCTGACATGATCCATATAACTGTGAAATTAAGAGACTACTCTTAATTTTGAACCAATTCCAGATGAGAAACCTGCATCTGGATTGGCACCCCCCAGTGGAACTTGGGACATTAGAGCCACGAACAGATTTAACGTGCACCAGCTCCCATTAACGTACACGGTCCCACAGCAGAGGCAGACGAGAGAGGTTGCACCCTCCCAAGCACGGACGTCGGTCGATGTTGCTTGGCTTTCGGTGATCTTACGAGAACCGAGCTTTACCGTCCGCGCCACTGCGAGACCTCCCATTGTTTTCATAAATGAAATGAAAGATTTATCTCAAATGAGTGATGCCACAGAAATAAAATACCGCAACGATGATTATAAAAAAATGTTCAATAAAGATAACGTGGGACATTCATGCTGCACGGGTTTATTTTATATATTTATGATTAAAAAGTAGGAATTGACTTTAAAAAAAAATTATATTACTTGTTTTTCATTCTATTGGCTGCACGCTGTGTAGTATCTGATGATTCGCATTCTTTGTATTCATTAATTTCCAGTGTAATTTCAGCTCTGCTGAAAATTTAATTAGATATATGAATATTGCATGTTAAACTCTGGAAATGGAAAGAAAGCAGCGGCCTGTGAGACCGCTAACAGCAGTTAAGGGTTAAGTTAAATAAAAGAGTGTAATATAGATTTACAGTTAAGGTTATTATTATTAACCATTGGGAAAATGGTTGTTGTTTTCGGTCGAGAATAGACCTTTTGACGTCGTCACTTTATTGACGTCGTCACTTTATTGACGTGGTCATTTTATTGACGTCGTCATTTAATTTTTTTAAAGCTTTTTTTAAGTGTTTTTAACGAAATTTTGTAACTTTAGAAGAATTTTTCTTTGAATAGGCAATATAAATGCATAAAATCGTTACAAAAATGTTAAAGTTACAAAAAGGATAGATGCAAATTATCAGATATGAAAAATAAAGTAGAAATTTGGTACTCTCGTGTTATAGCGGCCCCCAAGGATGAAATATTTTTGTTTCTGTTTTCATTAATATATTGTAAATTTGGTACTTTCGTGTTACAGCAGCTCCCAAGGATGAAACGACAAGCGACCAAGATTTATCGCCAAATTATAAAGCATGTATGACATTATAATAATATATGATATATATATAACATTTCTTAACGTATGTGGCCAAGTTATAGTCATGTATGATGCATATATGATGTATATATATGACATGTTTATATGATGTGTATACGACATATACGACGTAAATAATATGTGTATAATGACGTATATGGCACATATAGGAGTGTTTGGAATATATATATGCGTATATAAGACGTAAATAATATGTGTATAATGACGTATATGGCACATATGAGTGTTCGGAATATATATATGCGTGTATCAGACGTAAATAATATGTGTATAATGACGTATATGGCACATATAGGAGGGTTTGGAATATATATATATGCGTATATAGGCTGCATATGATCTTGCCGAAATTATAACTGCAACCGTGGCATGATCATAATTGTGGGGGCCGCTATAACACGAAACTACGGTAATTTTTTTTTTTAAGCTTTCGGAACATTTTTCCTATGGCTATTGTAATTTGTTAAATTATAATTTATTATTATTATTATTATTGTTTTTAAAATATTTCATGATATCGTCTTGTACGTTTCAATGAGAATGTTTCATGTCACCATTTTCTACTCTCTGTGTAACAATAAACGAAATCCTTATGTAACATAAAATTGTAAAAGTGTAGAAATTATAATGTAATTTATACATATTTGTCATTTCATTGTATTTTGAAAAGGCAGAATTCATTTTCGTTTCTTTATTTCCAGTTCACTTATGTTGTCATGCTTGTCTTCGCTTTACAGTGCGTCATAGCTGCGTTGTGTTTGACATGGAAAAGAGAGGTAAATGAAGTACAGTAAAATTTTGAAAATTAAGATGATATTTGGCGCAGTACACTGTAAAAAATGATCAATGTTTCTCATTTTATGAAAATATACTATACCACGAACGAAAATATAATATAATCTTCTGAGTTATCCGAAATTTTGAAAAGCGTGTTCCATTGTCTTTTGAATCCCCAGAAACCAATACATTTCCAAAATTTAAAGAATTATTTATAAAAACAAAATTTCTCTAGCTGCCCGTATTTTTCAGAAACGTTTCCGAATGGTTTTAATAGTGTATTAAACAATTTCATCAGCCTGGAATACCTATTTATCGAATGTCATCCATTCTCAAGTAAACGTTTTCAGCTGCATAAGTTAATTTATACATAAAACAGTAAAGAAATAATCTTAATTTTAATGTTAATGTTAACGCTGTTAATTTTGCATGTTTGTCTGTTAAACATATTTTTTGAACATGAAAATGTTTACCTAAGTATGGATAACATCGGAAAAAACTATATTCCGGGCTTAGAAAACTGATTAATACACTTTAACCCTTACAGGACCATAAGATGTCCAAGACTAAATATGCCAATACAACACAATATTTTAGCTATTGTGGGTGTAAAGTAAGAGAATATCACCAGAAAAACATAGCAAGGTGTATAGGTTTGCTATAATTTCATGGGAAATATTTTTGGATCATAAAAGTAAATAAACGAAGAGTTAAGTTTATTATATCGGTATTTTATTTATTGCTTTGTAATACAAAAAACATAATAAAAATTATCAGAAAAGTAAAATAAATAGTTAGTTATGGTATTCTAATTTTCTCAAGTCCAAAACACTTTCAAGATATTAGTTCAGCCCGCGAATGTTTTGGTTTTCGTGCAATAAGGTTTGACAGTTATTTTTTTTTATTCCTTCAGAAACACATTTGCCGCCTTGTACATACGTTTTACTTACCCATCATACGTAGTATAGGGTAAGTCTTGTAATCGTTTTGAAAATCGAAAAAATTTTTTTTGACGGATTTACACGTTTTTATTTTGACATTCAGTAAAAAAAAAAATATCGATTCAATAATAATTGAACAATCGATAACGATTTTTGTAGAAGGGAAAAATATTTCCCTTGAGCGTGAAAGGGTTAAAAGAAACTCGTAAACGTTTCCGAAAATTACGGGCAGCTAGAAAAATTTTGCTTTTCTGAATGATTCTTTAAATCTCGAAATGACATTGATGTCTGAGGTTTCTAAAGATAAAGAAACACTGTTCAGAATCATGATTAGCAAGGATGAGTTTATATTATAAATTTATTTGTCATTATATTATATTTTCGTAGATTCAGAAACATCCGTCATTTTTTACAGTGTACAACATAGGATGATAAAACACGTTTTAAGCACCAGAACACTTCTAACTATTGTAGACTACACTGTAAAAAATGACCAATGTTTCTTATTTTATGAAAATATACTATAACCACGAACGAAAATATAATATAATCTTCTGAGTTATCCGAAATTCCGAATAGCGTGTTCCGTTGTCTTTTGAATCCCCAGAAACTAATACATTTCCAAAATGTAAAGAATTATTTACAAAAACAAAGTATTTTTCGCTGTCCGCAGTTTTCAGAAACGTTTCCGAAGGGTTTTTATAGTGTATTAATTAGTGTCCTCAGCCTGGAATACCTGTTTTCCGAATGCTATCGATTCTCAAGTAAACATTTTCATGCTCCAAAAAATATGTTTAACAGACAAACATGCAAAATTAACAGCTTTAACAATAACATTAAAATTATTTCTTTACTCTTTCATGAATAAATTAACTTATGCGGCTGAAAACGTTTACTTGAGAATGGATGACATTCGAGAAACAGGTATTTCAGGCTGAAGACACTAATTAATACACTACAAAAACCCTTCGGAAACGTTTCCGAAAAATACGGGCAGCGAAAAATACTTTGTTTTTATAAATAATTCTCTAAATTTTGGAAATGTATTGGTTTCTGGGGATTCAAAAGACAACGGAACACGCTATTCGGAATTTCGGATAACTCAGAAGATTATATTATATTTTCGTTCGTGGTTATAGTATATTTTCATAAAATAAGAAACATTGGTCATTTTTTACAGTGTAGTGTAAATGCCCGTCCTAGGACGATGGGTAGAAATCATGATTTTCACTTAAAATTTTAAATAATTGATAAAATTATTTCTATACTATTCATCGACAATAGGGAAAACTGATCTGACACGGGGCGTGACCTGATCATGATCTGATTAGTGAATGGACCTCTGAGGTTTCAATAACACATTTTTAAATATATTTTTATGTAAAAATGGAGAAATCATTTTATTTTACTATAATAATATATTATCTGTAGATCGGAGAGACTTTTAATATTTTCAACTGATGATTTCTTTATATATGGTTTCTTCGTTCCCTTTCCATAATCGTGATGTCTGTTCCTTCTCTACAATCGGGGATCCTGTCTCTCTGATAGTGACATATCCAATCGGTCCTTTAAAAATAATAAAATACAATCTATTATATAATACACAAGTGAACAATTATGATTTCAAGCTTTATTTTTTACCGTTACTTTTAATGATTTTAATTTTTCTAAATTCCTTTACATTTCTGAATGCCTTCTTAAAAAATTAATTCATCTAACCTATAATTTATTTTTTAAGTTATCGTTAACATCTAATCAAGGTATACAATCAAAATGAAGTAATCAATAAAAGCTCCCATTCTAATTCATAATCTTAATAATTAAGAAAGGAAAAATCTGAAAATTACGTCATGTTAAAACCTTCTCACCGCCGCGACCTGATATATCCGTTCACTATGCTGTAAGTTTCACAGCAATACAAGGTTTGTTTAAATTAATATAATTCTACAAACATAATGCATTTTTAAAACATCAAGTAATGATTGATACTCTCAAGGATTATACTTATATACGTAATTAAGTTTTTTATCTCAAGTTTAAAAATTCAGATTTTTTAAGCATTTAAAAAAATTATAGAGGAAACAACATTACAAATTTGCCCTTTTGCTCGGCGGTCAGGGGTCACAACCATATAAATTTTTCCGTTTAGTTTTTGCAACATAAAAATAAATTTCAAGATAAACATAACGTCATTTTCACCGGTGCAAACTTTTCTCTCGTACTTTATGTGCGTACTTTTATGCTTCACCAACATATAATCCAATAAAATGTTTTCTATTTAATTGTAATGAAAAAAAAACGGCATCAATAAGTATAAAGATAATATAAACCTAACGGATAATATTCTCGTAACGTCACAATAAATATGAATTTTTATTTGCTTATAAAAATAAAGTACATGAGCATAAATATTTTTACGGAAATTTGTCTTGCAAATAAAAGACGTGCAAAAAGCCACGTGTCTAAGTATTTTTCATTATTACTCTTTTTTCTGCAACAAAGGAAGTTTTTATTTTTTTTTTTTATCAATGAATCTTAAAAATGAATGACTCATTACACAGCACTGTTTGTTTACAAGTAAGATTTTGGTACATCATTGGAACTTGTACGTTTTTGGTGAAATGGTGGGTCCTGACCGGAATCGTCACCTCACTTGTGTTTTATATAAATAAACTAGTTCCGGTAGCATTCATCGTACCGTCACGATATAATAGAAAGTTTAAAATAACTAAACATATTACGTCTGATTCATAATTTTAAAATTAGAAAGACATTTAATGAAACTAAAACAACAAATTAAAATCACATAATAAAATATGTTACATTAGACGTTTCAAGCTCTTTACAATCTCCTCATTAGTACAAATATCAATCGAAAACCAAAGCTGTTGTTTACAAATGTTAACGTTCAAGAATATGCCATTTTAAAAATATCAAGACACCAGGGCGTATATGTCACAGTGGGACCACAAATTCTGATGGAATTGTGCATGCTTCATTACAGAAATCTCCCCTAAATGAAGCATGCAGAATATGCGGCCACCATGCCACCAGAATAAGTGGTCCTACTGTGACATATACTTCCTGATTATTTATTATTTTAAATGGCGTATTATTGAACGTGAACATGTGTAAACAACAGCTTTGGTTTTATATTGACCTTTGTACTGATGAGGAGATTGTAAAAGCTTGAAACGTCTACTGCAATTATTACTTACCCATCATACGTAGTATAGGGTAAGTCTTGTAATCGTTTTAAAAATCGAAATTTTTTTTTTTGACGGATTTACACGTTTCAGACACTGTAGATTCCGAAAAACATACTTTTAGAAGAAAAAAAAATTGCCGTCCGTCTGTCAGTGTGTGTGTCTGTAAACGCTCTATCTCCCGAACAAATTGAGATAGAGACTTGAAATTTAGTATGTAATAATGAGAAGAAGCTTATTGAATTTCAGTAACCTCGATTATCCGGAACTATTTTTTTCGGACTCTCGAAATATTCGTTGTGATGAAAGGTATGTAAAAATTTTCGAAAATGTTTATTTTAAGGAGTAAATATAAAATACAGCAAAAAAATATAAATTTTACATAAAAAAATGAAGTCGACCGGGTAGTTAGTGGCCGAGATATTTGTAATCCTATTTTCCACACTCATCGATTTTTCATGACACTGTATTTCATTCAAATTTCAATTCAAAGATATATTTTAATTGGAAATGAGACGCTTAATCCGACGCAGTAAACTCTTAGTTAATAAGATTGTATTTTTTTGAGTTATAACGATGTTTCTTTTATGCAATTCAGTAAAGGAGCATTTAAAGTTTATGACGTCCTCAAGCCACGATTTTACTCGAATCACACTGCAATTTATAAATGGTTTACACATGTTTTATTTTCATATTTTATATTATGCATATCCATGATGGGTAAGTATTACAGTGGCCCCCAACGGCTAGTTTTATTGTGTGATATTAATGTGCTTTTAGTTGTATTAAAAATCTGATTTTGATGTCCTTTTTAATTTTAGAATGGAAAGTCTTTTCAGAGTACCGGGAAATTAAAAACTCCATACGTCTAGTACTAATGTTGATATGGGAAAGAATATACCTTGTAATTGAATTGTCAGAAAACCTAAAATGGGAAAATAAGTTAAGCGCCTCCCCTCAAGAAAAAAATCATCCATCCAAAACAAAAAAGGCCTCCTACATGCATCATAGAAGTATTGAAATTTCAAACAGTTTTAAAATTAAAATTACAAAATATTTACAAAATAAATATGTAAAACATCAAACAACAGTCAGATATATAACAGTAAAAACACAGTATATATTAGGGTCTTTAAACACAGATGTTTTTACCGTTTCCCTCGTATAGCGTCCATATTCTAAACGTCCCCCCTTTTTTTGTAAACTGTATTCTTCGAAACTTGTCGGAAAACTTAGTAACATCTGTATTTTCGACCCCCGCCTCCATCGCTTGTTAAGGTCAATGACTTGACAATATTAACAGTACATCTTAAACAGAAAATTTTTTTTTTTTTAAATTTAAATATAAATTTTAACTTTTGCAAAAATTATTTATGAATTAGCTGGAGCTCTTGAATGACACTAGTCTTTGGAAGAATAGTACTAACAAGGAAACCCAGTTTGAAAGTTAAATTGTCCATTTTTTTCTAAAACTGAACAATAATTAGAGGTTTTTCTATGAAAGGATCTATCTATATTGTCATTTTTGAAAAGTTCAGGAAAAATAATCTTAGAAAATCCATGGGCGGTGTTAACATTTGAATAACTTTATTGTTATTTTTTCTTATACAGGTTCATTACACAACAAAAGCTCAGCTAATGAAGTTCATGCGAGACGTTCAGAAACAAAATGACACTTCACAAGAAAAAATTGAAGCTATGGAGAGAATTCAGATACGAGTAAGTGTGATTTTGGGATGAACATTAATTATATGAACGATTGTGAATCATGTTTTCATTTCTCAAATAAACAGGATTTTTATCTAAGTTCATCATAAATTTAGGTGTATTTTTATTCGGTTGAGGAATAATTCATGGCGTTTTTTTTTTCAAATTCTGAACCTTGTCCACTGATTGGAGGTGGTTCACTACAGTTTTTTTTAGGTAGCTTTTATTACATAAAGTAAAAAACTACCTATTGCAGACGTCCGAAATAACGCAATTCCATGATGGCCAACTTAATGAGGAACTGCATATGGCTACAGAAAATTGTGTCAAAGTTTTTTTTAACCAAGAATTCTTCTTTCTTGAACAGATCAGCAAGCTTCTAAACAACTGTCTTTATTTCCTTCCTTACTGATTGCTGAAAAGTTCTTATAATTCACTGAACGCCTGAATACTAAGCCTACGAGCTGCGCTGACACGAAAATGGCGGCTGTCGTAGGCAGATTTTTTTCAGCGTTTGTACGGCCCTTGAATTTGAACACCAATAATTTCTTAAAATATTCTTCGCCTTGTTTTTCTGGGATTAACAAAATAAGAAAAATTTTTAGACTGGTGTCTAAATTAATCCATTTTAGGCCAAGCATAGAAATTTTATAAAATGTATTATTTGCATTGAAATTTACTTAAATTACATTCATTAACACACCAAAAAAGTTTCGTGCATGAAAAATAATATTCTGTTTAATTTGACGTTACCATTATTAATTTATCATTAATAATTTACCATTAAATTTAAAATAAAAAATTTAAAGTTTTCTTATGGCATTTGTTTTATTTTATTTTATTTACAGAACTTGCAACTTTACTCCATTATAAAAACATATGATTAATCTCAATTGGAATAATTATACATTTTCAAAAAGTCGAATTTGTCAATAATCGTTTCAAGTAAAAAACCAGCGTATTTTGAAAATTTCTCAACAGAAAGTGATTACTTCAATTCAATTACTAATATTTCATAGATGTCTTCAGAACCCTTAAAAATAGCAGAAAAATAAAATTAGTGAAAAATATACGTCATAGTGTTAATAAAAATATATTTATTGAAATGATACGTTTACGCACCTTTGGCCGAAAATGAGTTAAGGGACAGTAGAAACGCTGAAAAGAAAAATCCGCCTACGTCAGCCGCGATTTTTGTGTCAGCGCAATTCGTAGACCTAGTATTCAGGGGGCGGGGGTAAATTGAAAAATAACACTATCAGCTTGTTTTAAGGCAAAATACAAATCACATTTTTTGCAAGTATTTTGAAAGTGACAATGTAATGACGATTAAGAATTCACAAACAGTCAATACATGAAAAAAGTTACTTCTTAAAGCAATTGATAATATTGTTCGAGATAAAATTATACAGTGAAGAAAGATGGAGATTCATCAAACTCTGACGAATGTGTGCTATTACATTCGTGTGAACTCATCTTTTGCCGCAAGTGTTGGTCCCACCGTAGTCTCATATTTTTAAAGAAGTTTTATCAAGTTATAGTAAAATCTTTCAAAATGAAATCGGTAGGGGCCGGAAATAAACTCTGTTGTAAACAGATTTTTATCTTAGTATGTATGGTTAGATTTCCGTCATTAGGACCAAGAAATGTTTCCGTTTACGAGAGAATTTCATGTTTTTTTTATACCGCCTACCAGGCCCCTAGCGGCCGGACTTTTGTCCAACTTAACGGGTTGATGCCTGGCAACGGGGCGAAGATTCGCCTGATCTCCGTATGGCGAAGATTTATTTGACAAGCCTCCAGGCCGTCTTGGGTACAGATCGTCTTGTTGCCTACGTTGCCTTTCCTTACTTGGCCGGCTGCTAACTGATGTTTAGATGAGTCGATTCGGCACTGCACAGTGTAGCGAAGTCATGCTAAGTGGATGTGAGATGCTGGAGTATTTACTGTAGTTGGAGTTATTGATTGTGCTTTTTCCTATCATTCAAAGCGAGGCTTGCTGTCATTATCGATGGTTGATATTCTTTAGTGTTTTATCGCTGTCATTTGGAGATTGCCGTTTCTTAGTGGTTTGAATCTTTCGTAGGATGGTGTCACTTGCGTTGGTAATTGTTGACTCTTTCATTGGTTGATATCCTTTCATGAGTATAGCAGTTGGCTCTGTTGCAGTGACATTCTGGGGTGGAGCCATAGTTGGCCATCAGTTTATCTTATCCGATTTCTATCAACAGAATGCAGGCTGGTGAATTTTCACTTTTATTTACTTTGTAACCTTTCTGCCATTGGCACACTAGATTGCTTGTTGCGCTATAGAGGTGGTACCAGTTGTATCGTCTTTATTATAAGATGCCTATTGTCACTTGCTTGGATCTCTATTTATCACTTCATGGTTGTTTGGGTGAATTAGCATCTAGGTTATTAGTCCTTCATAATTGAATAGCTGTTATCACTATAGTTGGTTTTGTTTCGTGAAGGGGGTCGTTTGACACCAGCACTTTTCCGTGTTTACACAAAACCTGCAAGAAGAAATTGCAGAAGACTGGAAAAAAGTTCCTTTTTCGAGAGGTTTTCGTCTTAGCAGGTATAAAGATAAGATGTTCTTTTATCAAAACTTCATTTTTTCCCGCTTGAGACAGGATTCCTTTAGAGACGATTTCTGTTGTTTTAGGTTTTGTTATAATATATTTATGCTTTTCAAAGGTGTACTAGAAAGTGGATAAGTTTTAATAGTTTAAGAGAAAAACTGTAAAAAAAGAACCTGTCTCTAAAGAAAACCTGTTTCAAACGTAAATATATCATGACCCCGGTGATAGGAAGACCTAGAAATTATACCTGATAAGACAAAAACCTGTATAAAACGGCATTTTCCATAAGGTAAATTGTGATTTGATCGCAGCAGTTTTTACTGTTTTTCATCAATGATTCTGTAAAACATTTCCTCTTTCAGGGGATCCAGAAGCCCCAGACAATCATCCCTTTGGCTACGCTAATGATTGATACAGTTTTATTCTAGCACATATATTTCAAATGAACCCAAGTACTCATTAATGATAAATGTGTTTCGAGAATGGTGTACAATAACAAGACTTTATTAGCAAATATCGTTGATCATCATCTATATATATAAAACGTTACGGTACGTAGAGGCAGAAAAGCGATTATTTCTCCTTTGCCGATGGCAACGAGTTTGTTTGCGAATATTAAGAAAATTATTTGAGGTATTAACTTAACCCATTCCCTGCTAATGGTGAGTTTTCGCAACATTCAAAATAAAAGGGAAGGAAAAAAAACAACAACCTGTAAACCTGTACCGAATATTATCTTTCAGAATTTTTGGTGGCAAACGAATTTTAGTAAAAACATTGAAGACTCTGTCCATATAGTTTTGGCAGTTAATGGGTACACACATATGTAGAAAAAGTTTCTGCATCCGAAAAATGCAATTTTTGTAAAAATCAGACGGTAATTTTTCTTATTTTTTGTTAAAAACTATCTACTTTCTAAAAAGAAAAGAAAAGAAAGTGCGAAGTCAAACCATAAAACGCGCCATTTTGTTATTAATTAAAACATTAGCCCCATTCCAAGTAAAAATTAGATAGAAGAGGTTCAAAATAAACTTCCTTTTATATTGATAACGCCCCCTAGTGAGAAAGTGATTAATCAAATAAAAATAAAAATGTTTTTTTATGTATCTCTGTATGGCACCATTAAAATAAAAAAGAAAGTAGTAATAATTTAACATGATTTTCGTTTGCGCTTATTGCAATCCCTGGGGAAAAAAAAAGCCACCTACATTTAAATAAAATTGAACTTTAAGTTTGCTTGTATGAGGACATTTATGGTGATTACTTTGAACTTAAACTCATTTCATAATGCAAACATAATTTTAAATTATGAGTATGGAAATAACTGCAAATTAGCAATTCATTACTGATACTAAACTATCATTTAAGATGTTACATAAAACAATGAAGCGCAAAATATTTTCAATTAATCTGCCGGCCTGTCTATCCATACACAATTTAAATTTCTTAAAATGCTCTTAAATTTGAGAATTTTAAATTTGTTACTACGGTCGATAACAGTCTATTGTCACCAATGGTTGAATTCTGAGCAATTGTACAACACGCGTGTCTGCTGAAATTTTGGGTGTTTTTTCACTAAGGGTGCAGTGGATGTAAAAATGTATAGATATGAAGTGGATATAAAAATATATCTTTTCTTAAGTATATAATATAAATTTATTTTCTAAATAAATCTTTTCGTTCTTTATATTTATTTATAAGTTAACATTTGAGGAAATTTATCATCAGCTAAACAGCATTATCTGAGAAAAAAAAAAAACCCCTTTCTTCAAAGATATAATAATATATTCTTTGATAAGACTCTTAATTTTCGACAAAATTTTTAAATTTAATAGAAAACTACATTTTTAGGCAAGGTTTTGGGAAATTAATTGAGTCTCCTTTTGTCAGAAGAACCAACGATTGTTAGTTAATTAAAATTTTATTATATGCGAGCGAAGAAACTTCCTTCGTTTATTCAAATTGCAAATGAAATATTTTCTTTAGAAGCGACTTCGAACAAATTTGAGCCGAGGAGCCTGTGGCCAGATGCCACACATCCCCAGAACATAGCAATGTAGAAATAAAATGGCAGTGATTTCAATAAAAACTGGAAGCACCGGGGGGGAGCCTAAGCATGAATAACAATCACTAACAACTAAAAATATTAGGAGCTCATAGAAAATAAACACATAATAAGCATAGGAAGGTTAAGGATATCATTACAACAACAATAAATATTTTTGTATTTTATAAAAATTTTTAAATGTTTTTGTGAGATTTTTATAATAGCTTGATTCTGATTTAATTTACTATGCCAGCAAAGGATGCGGCTTAAAAAACATCAATAAGTGGCACCAGCAGCAGTTGCAAGTTGCTGCCGTGTGCTCGTAGTTCCTCAATAGAGAGGGGCAGTGAGATGGCGCTGATTGTATATATATGCTAGGGATCCTACATTAGAGATGTGATCTCTAATGTAGGATCCCTAATATATGCGAGGGTGCCTCTACTCGGGGCCTCCGAGATGTCGCTGTGTGTCCTACACCGGGCCTGCTACAGGTGACGTCACAACCTGCTGATGTCAAAACAGTGATCCATAATAACTTAAAAATTTTCATGTACTTTGTTCGTTTGTACGGATTGTTTACGACAGTATTTTGATTTTATTTATTGTTTTATATAGTAATTAATAATATTTTTCCGTGTACTTAGATTATAATGCTATCAATAATTATTGATTATAATTATTAAAGAAAGTGTAGATTATATCTATATTGTAAGAAGTGTAGATTATATCTATAAAATAAAGAGAAGAAAATGTTGTGCTCCTAGTTTCTAATCTAAGTCTTCAAATTCGCTACTGATAATGAAAAGAAGAAATTTTAGCTACGAAAATTACCTTGTGATAATTATTTTTACATTTCAACAGAAATGGTCTGCAGTATGCATTAAATGTTTCGATATACTTTTCGTAATTCGTGAAGCTAGAATTAATATGATGGTATTGAACTTGTGCAGAGAAAAGACCCTAACAACCAAATGTCTAGCCTACTGTAATGGAAATATTCTAGCATATTTGATTGAATTTGTACTTCCAAATCGAAAAGAGTCAAATGATCTTTAGAAAAAAAAATAAATAAATAAAAGAAGCAGACGATAAACAGTTTAAAAAATGATTTTGAAAGAAATACTGTAATAAATTGACTAATATCTGGATACATTTAGTTAGAAGTGAGTGATGTGCTTTGTTTATAAAATTAAAAGTAACTGATTTACACAACTTAGTAATTCTACGTAGTTCAATTTAACATTTTACCTAACTTAAGTGTACAAATATATTATGAAAATAAATCTTTTGATAAGTTAATTTGAATGGTTATTAGGTCCTAGACCCAAGTACAATAAATAGACAATTTTTAAAATATTACAAATCAGTTACAAAGTCAAGATAGAAAATTGGGTACTTTTCGGTTAGCCGGGCGCCAGTGATATATATACATATATACACACACATATATATACACATATATCTACACACACATGACACATCTATATATATACACATATCTACACACACATATATGTATGAATTAATTTATATATTTATATATGTACATGTATCACTGGCGCCCGACTAACTGAAAAGTACCAAAAAAGGCTTATGGCGAGAGAAGGAAAGTTGCAACATATTTTCCGGCAACCTATTCGTAGTTTCATATAAATAAGTATTTTTTTTTCAATATTTATATAATTTATTTAATATAAAGAAGCCATTTATCTCTTTTTATATGCAGGTAGAACAGAATTGTATATATAAATAATTTTATACATATATAAATAAACATAAAAGTACATTAGGTTTGTTTTCATAATTGTGTATATAATTTTAAAACATATCTAACTTTTTGAAGCCCGGATTACGCCAAAGCGTTAAAAAAAAGTGCCAAGGTCTCTATAGTTAAAAAATGTCGATTTCTGTATTTAAATTGACATTTATTGTGTTTTGATGGTTAAATTATGGTATGTAGTTGTAAAAGGGAGGAATGGGATTGATTTTGTAAAGTTTTTGGTAGATTTATTATATTTTTTGTACGTATATTTATTGTAAAATAATGTGTTTAGGAAAAGGTAAGTCAATGGGTTCAATCTGATTTATTAATCTTAGCATTTTTTTAATTTAAAACTTTTAATTTCCTTTAATAAAACAAGTATATTAATTCCCTTTTATTTCACGATTATGAAATTTAATATTATTTATGTAATCACAAATTATAAGAATAGAGCGAAAATGCTCTTTTTATTACATCTTTCTGCTGCGATACATTGACCAAAAGTGGATCACTATTGCGATGTCACTAATACTCGTAGCAGACCCGGTGTAGGACACACAGCCACATCTCGGAGGCCCCGCTCTACTCTGGATCTTAAGAAAAAAACGAATAGCATTTACTTAAACTAATCACTCTAATTTATTAGTGGTGGGAGTTTAAAAAAATATTTTCTTTTGTTATATTGAATCCGAATACAGTGACATACCTAGGGCTTTTGTTTAGGTAGATTTCGGAATTTCAGAAATATTTTTTCATATCTACGTCGATCTTTACTCCTAGAACCCAAAACCACCCCCAGTTCAAAACTTTATCTATCTGTCTAACTATCTATATATATACCGGGTGTCCCAAAAATGACCGACGATTTAAAAAATCAATTAAAGAAAAACGGAAGGCGGTAGAAATGTACGGTTTGCTGCATTCTGCTCAGGTAACCAGGGAATTTATTTTTCCCAATTTTCAAAATTATTTACAAAGTTCATCAACAGATGGCGCTGCTGACTAGGTAAATTTATAAAACAATGTTTTCAAAATAACAACCGTTTGCAGCAACAACCTGGCTCAGTCTGAGGACAAAATTTGCAGATTTTACGCCATGCGATTTTTTTCTTTCTGGGTACTTGAAAGACCAGGTGTATCATCACAATCCACAAACTGTAAATGAACTGTAAATATATCTTTGCGGCTTCTCAGAACATTCCAACCGAAATGTTTTCACAGAGCTCAGTGGTTTTCACGAGTATCTGCGAATATTGTCCTCAGACTGCGCCACGTTGTTGCTGCTAACGGTGGTTATTTTAAAAACATTGTTTTAGAATTTTTCACTGTGAGAACAAACAACTCTTGATCTGGTAAAGATAGCATACTGCTGGCATCGAATGAAGAATCTATATGTGGATCGAGGTGTTTTATCAACAGCTTGATTTGCATAAATCTGCTTCTTATTATGCATTCTAGCGCCATCTATCGATAATGTTTTAAACCACAAGTTTTTGTTATTAACAAAAAATCCGATCTCCCTCTATTCCCATTCGTGTAAACCGTAATTTTTTTAGCGTTATTTGTCCATTTTTTATGAGTTTTTAAAGTTTGAACGAATTTATGGCGCACTCAGAATATTCAGATTACGCTTCTGCAACAGTCAAATTTATGTTTTGATGTAAAATTTTCACATGATGGGATTTTTTACGCTCGTAGCCCTCAAACGAGAAACTGCATGACTAAAATTGATTTTTTTATGTTTTCTCATGTGGCGACCCCATTCTAAGTAAAAATTAGACAGAATAGGTTCAAAATCAACTTCCTTTTATATTGATAACGCCCCCTGGTAAGAAAGCGATTGATCAAATAAAAATAAAAATGTTTTTTATGTATCTCTGTATGGCACCATTAAGATAAAAAAGAAAGTAGTAATAATTTAACACGATTTTCGTTTGCGCTTATTGCGATCCCTGGGGTTAAAAGGCTACCTACATTTAAATAAAATTGAATTTTAAGTTTCTTTGAATGAGGACATTTATGGTGATTACTTTGAATTTAAACTCATTTCATAATGTAAACAAAAGTTTCAATTATGAATATGGAAATAATTACAAATTAGCAATTCATTACTGATACTAAACTATCATTTAATTTGTTACATAAAACAATGAAGCGCAAATATTTGCAATCAATCTGCCGGCATCTCTATCCATACACAATTTAAATTTCTTAAAATGCTTTTAAGTTTCAGAATTTTAAATTTGTTACTAGCATCGATAGCAATGTATTGTCACCAATGGTTCAATTATGAACAAGTGTGCAACGCGCGTGTCTGCTGAAATTCTGGGTGTTTGCTCACTAAGGCTGCAGGGGACAGAGTCCCAGGTAAATATATAAAAATATATAGTGTATATAAATATGGATGATTTGAAATTGTATAATGTCATTGAAAATCTATTTCCAAAAATTTACTATCGTAGACCATTAGCAAACAAAAGCCAGTATTTAGGGCGGAGTTTCTTCAAGCTTCACATTGAGGATCTGAATAGCCCCGCCCCAGGTTTCGTTTTTTTTTTTTTAAATTATTTTTATTCATATATTTGTAAATATTTAGGTGGGTTCCAAAATGCAATTTTAATGTAAATATTTTAAATGCGAGCATGTCAAATATTTGACTAAATCTAGGGATTGCTGTTAGTAGGTATGTTTTTAAATTTTTTTACGATCCATCATCATTTGTCACTGAAAGTAAACTATGAAAATATACTAATTATGAGTCTTTACAATATATTTTGATTTCATGAAATTCGATACCCCGTTTTTGAGAAAAGAAGTTCTTTATAAAATTAATCTTTTTTCTAAATACTATAACTTTTCTTTCTTTATACTTATTTATAAGTTAACATTTAGGGAAGTTTATCATTAGCTAAACAGCATTATCTGAGAAAAAAAGAAACCTTACTTTAAAGACATAATAATATATTCTTTGATAAGATTCTTAATTTTCTACAAAGATTTTAAAATAAAGACATAATAATATATTCTTTGATAAGATTCTTAATTTTCTACAAAGATTTTAAACTGAAATAAAAATTACACTTTTAGTCAAGGTTTTGGGAAATTATTTGAGTCTTCTTTTCTCAGAAGGCACAGTACAGTGATCGTTATTTAATTTTAATTTCAATACATACGAACGAAAAGACTTCATTCGTTCATTCAAATACAAGAATGTATAATACACTTGGTATACAGAGGAAAACGTATATCATTTATTTTAAGCAAACACTTTAATGTATTAGTGGTGTGAGTTTAAAAAATATTTTGTTTTGTTATGTTGAATCCGAATACAGTACTTTTGTGCCTAGGGCTTTTGTTTTTAGGTAGATATCGTATTAAATACTACCTACCTACATTTACCCTATGTTGGAATTTCCGAAATATTTTTTCACAAATAAAATTGAATTTTAAGTTTGTTTGTATGAGGACATTTATGGTGATTACTTTAAATTTAAACTCATTTTATAATGGCTAATTCCATGAGTGGATGTAGTGTCAGTCACAGAGATGTAAATGGCTGTGGTATTTGGCTACCAGTATTATAGTAAAGGAAATTTTGACTTATTCAATTCCGTATATCTACAATTAAATACGGTGAAGAATTAAAAAATATATATATCGGTGGCCAAGAACGGTAAACTTTTGCGGCTATGTGACTTACACTACATTCACGCATGGAATTAGCCTAATGTAAACAAAAGTTTCAATTATGAATATGGAAATAATTACAAATTAGCAATTCTTTACTGATACTAAACTATCATTTAATTTGTTACATAGAACAATGAAACGCAAAATATTTTCAATTAATCTGCTGGCCTGTTATGCATACACAATTTAAATTTCTTTAAATGCTCTGAAATTTCAGAATTTTAAATTTGTTACTGGGGTCGATAACAGTGAATTGTCACCAATGGTTGAATTCTGAACAATTGTGCAATGCGCGTGTCTGCTGAAATGTTGGGTGTTTTTTCACTAAAGCTGCACTGGGTAGAGCCTCTAGTAAATAGATACGAGTGTACATAAATATGGATGATTTGAAATTGTTTAATGTCATGAAAAATCTATTTCCAAAAATTTACTATCGTAGACCATTAGCAAACAAAAGACAGTATTTAGGGCGGAGTTTCTTCAAGCTTCATATTGAGGAACTAAGTATCCGCCCCCCCCCCACTTTTTTTTTTTTTTTTTTTTTTTTTTTTTTTTTTTTTGTATTTTAAATGTAATTTTATTCATATATTTGGAAACATTTAGGTGGGTTCCAAAAATGCCATTTTAATGTAAATATTTTAAATGCGAGCATGTCGAATATTTGACTAAATCCAGTGATTGCTCATAGTAGGTATGATTTTAAATTTGTTTAATATCCATCATCATTTATCACTGAAATAAAAGTATGAAAATAAACTAATTATGTGTGCTTAGGGACTCTACAATATATTTTGATTAAATGAAATTCGATACCCCGTTTTTGAGAAAAGAAGTTATTTTTAAAAGAAAAATATATATATATATATATTTTCTTAAATATATAATATTAATTTCTTTTCTAAATAAATATTTTCGTTCTCTATAGTTATTTATTAGTTAACATTTGGGGAAGTTTATCATTAGCTAAACAGTATTATCTGAGAAAAAAATAAACCTTACTTTAAAGGCATAATAATATATTCTTTGATAAGATTCTTAATTTTCTACAAAAATTTTAAAATTAAATGAAAATTACATTTTTAGCCAAGGTTTTGGGAAATTGTTTGAGTCTTCTTTTCTCGGAAGGTCCAGTGATCGTTAGTTAATTTTAATTTCATTACATACGAATGACGAGATCGAACGATCGATCGTTTATTCAAATTAGAGATTTCATGTTTCGCTTGGAACATCGAGGCCGAACAGTGGATGTCGGTTAAGGGGCTACTTCACTCAGATGAAAGATCGAAATAGCCGAAAAAAGAAAAACCGTTGCCATCTGTAAGGCGTATCCTGTGACTAAGATTGACACTTTTAAAGTCCAATGATATTTACTAAGCTTGCGATTGACAAACAGAAAGGTCATCCCACAACATAAAACAAGACACTTTTTACCTCAGGCGGATACTGTTTGTCGATCACAAGAATAGCTCTCGCCGAGAAGTCTGCGCCTGTATGTTGCCGTGGAAACAAGACTCGCTCCATTTTCGACAGGGGAAACCAGAAGATAGGCATTCACATTAGTTTACTAAACGCTTTTATTATTATTGTTTTTTTTTTTTTTTTTTTTGTAATTATTTTAATCGATTCATCGAGTGAAAGAAAACTGTTTCATATATTATTTATATGATAATATTTAGATTTTACAAATGAAAATAAAATATGAATCAATATGAATTAATCATGAAATTTATTACTGTAAAAATGAAATTAAATTAACTTAAATAATTGTTTAAAAATTGATAGTTTCATAACCATTAATAATTATCAATGACTTTAAATTATTAATACAATGACCGAACTTCAGTGATTTTTATAGATTTCAGTATGTATTTTCAAACAATTTGCAAGGACGGAAAATTTTTTTTATCATTAAAAATAGAAAAAATAATACCTTCTAAACTTTTAGAATTTATTCAAGCATGTGAAAATTCTCTAAATCACTCTCAGCAGTCTCGGTTTCTTCTGAATCACTCTCAGCAGTCTCGGTTTCTTCTGAATCAGAGTCGTCGGTATTAATGTTAAATGACAGTTCGTCTAATAGATCCTCTAACAGTCCATCTTTTTCCCAGTAATTATTTTCAACGTTTTCCACGTGTTTGCAATGTGCTGCCCATTCTGCCGAAGTAACCTCAGTGATAGCTGTTTGAAGTAAAGATTTTAGATTGTCCAAACTTAAATCACCAGTAACATTTCGTTCTTTTACTTTTCTTTTTACAGAGGACCACACAAATTCTATTGCGTTTAGATCACAATGATAAGGGGGGAGTCGTAGAACTTCATGTCCATCTTTTTCTATTAAATTATCAATTTTATAGACGATTTTCTTTGGACGATTGCTGTCTATAAGAGAGAATAGTTCCGCTTTCCGCATTTGTTCGTCGCAGTATATTTTGTTGTTTTTCAGCCAGTCAATCATAACTTTTTTTGTAGAATACTTTGTAGGAGTGAGGTTTTCAACAGTTGTATGATACGGAGCATTATCCATACATACGACACTGTTTGGTTGCAAATTAGGAAGAAGTTTTTCCAACACCCATTTTTTGAAGTTTTCATAGTTCATTTGCCCGTGATAGTCACCGCTTTTTGTCGATGCTTTATATACTAGTTGAGCATCCGTAAGAAAACCTGTTGATGATCCAGCATGAACAACTATAAGTCTATTTTTCGCATTAACATTTGCTGTAACTCCCAAAACTGTGTCGTCTTGCCAACATTTCTTAAATGTCAAGTTGCTATCGACCCAAGTTTCATCAATATAGACAATCGGTCGTCCAGTGTTCCTATGACGTCTCATTTCTCTCAAATATTTGTGTCTCCAAAAAACAATATCTGGCCTTTCCATGAGAACTTTTCTTTTATTCACGCACTTTTTCCATCGAAAATTCATTGAATGTAAGACTTTGCACAATGTGTCTCTTTTCTACGAAAATCCAATTTTTTCTTTCAACACGGGTAATAATTTTCTGAGAGATGGTACTTTTCTTTCTCTTATATAAAAATCTTGAATCGTTTGACGTATAACGCACTTGTCAAAGTCATCTATTTCGCAGTTCCGCTCACTAGGTCTTTTACGATGTTTACCAGGTGATATTAAATCTGTCGATGAGCCCAATGCAGAAACTTCATTTCTTATTTTTTTTATTGTAGCTTCAGAAACTCCACTTGCTCGGGAAGCTCGTTTCACAGCTTGTGGGAGTGGAATTAAAACATCTTTAGATGAAGCTTCACTGGAACAAAATTCCGCAACATTATATATGATTTTACGTGCTTGCGATTTCAAGACTTCACCTTTTCTAAACTGAAAGGGCATCTTTCCAGTTTAACAAATTAGCAAAATTATTTAATCAAATGGGAACAAATAATTTTAAAAAAGCAAAAGCAAAATTAAATCAAAAATAAGATAATGCAACTGCTGTAGATCCGAGAAGACGAATGACGTGATCTAACCTTTTATTCCGCCAATTCCTCACACGCGTATTCCCCATTCGAAATGGACCGGTCTTGTTACTATAGCGACCGCCACCAACCAGACTTTATAGCGGGAGCTATTCTTGTGGTCGACAAACAGTAGTAAGGGAGAGTGATACCCCACCGCGAGAAAAGTGATTAGCAAACAGGAGATAGGTTTCCAATCACACTTTCTCAGATAGCTCCGCTGGGCTCAAGTCTAAACTTTATTTTCTAACACATTCTTAAAATCAATTATATATCTTTTTAAATGCACGAAATTATTTACAGATATTCAGATGCTATTTTTTTCCCCTATGAGGGCAAAACATTATTTGGAAAACGATGGCAAAGATGGCGTTTTGTATTGATTTTATACACAACAGGAAAAAGTTGTATTCGAGTAGCCATTCTTTTATAATTCAAATTATATTAAAATAAAAATGTAAAAAAACGATATTCAATTCCAAAGTGATTGAGTGATAATATCAGCAAAGATTCACGCTATTGAGCGAGTCTCTGTTCTTTATTTTTAACACTTTCCTACATAGTTGAAAAGTGTTTATGAATTCGGTTTGTCTATCTGTCTGCCCGTGCTCTAACTCACGTAAATATACTCAGATTGTCCCGCAATTGATATATGTTATTGATGTTCACTATGGCATGTTCGGCATTGAAAATGAAGTGTGTCGCGCTTATAGTTACTTTAAAGGTACACTCAAAAGAGTTCTGTTGTATTACGGTCTATAGAGGAAAATTCTTTGCGTATTATTTAAATGATGTTATACTATTTTAAATATATTGAAATTGATGTATATCACTGAGAGTTGCATTACATGGGACTTTCTTACTATAGATTGCTGTGTGCATATCATTCATTGTTCATTTACAGGGACACACAAAAGAATTCTGTTAAAGTTCTTTCTGTTAATAATAATTGCTGGAAGTGCGTTTTCAGTTGCGGTGCGCTATTTTAAATTTAACAAATTTTTTGTCTATTACTTGGTGTGTTTAAATTCTACAGATCATACACAAGACAGCACAAAATATCTCGATCACATTTTCGTTTACTGACGGAAATTTCAGAAGGGGGATTTTAAACTGCGCTATGTGTTTACAAACTAAACAAAATTTTATTATTCTATCATATATATTCTAATACGAGGAAATCTTGTGTGTGGTTTTATATATATATATATATATGCAAACTTTATTTTAAAAATGGCTCTAACGATTTTGACGAAATTTTGTATCTTACCGTTTTGGGGCACCAGAAAACCATTGGGCTAGGTCACATGTTCGAGAATTTTCGATTAGTAGGTCACCATGGGTTAGGGTCAAGCTAATTGTATCAAAATAACGGCTCAGACCATTTTGACTGAATTTTTTATATCCTGAGAGTTTCGCGCACGAGAAGACAATTGGCTTGGTCACATGTTCCCGAAAATTTGATTAGTGGATCATTTTGGTCATGGTTCATGATATTTAAACTCAAAACTAATTTTTATCGAGCATAGCTCGGTCTTCCCTGCTCGTGTATTACATATACAAATCTATTTATCATATACAGGAATGCACGAAAGAATTCGAATATTTTTTTAATGTTGTTGGTAATTCCTGAAATTGGGTTTTTAAATATGTTATGCTTATTCCAATTTATTTACGTAGACATCATCTTTCATCTTATTAAACGGTAAAGATTTGTTAAAGTATATTGGAAGTGTTGGAAAGTTTTATATAACCTATATCTTGATGTCTTGATGCATGAGTTTTCGTATTTCTTTCTTTCTTTTTTTTTTTTTTTTTAACAGCTTTAAATAATGTAATGAAACAGTAAAATTAGAAATTTTATTTCCTCTTTTAAACATTCACTTCATATGAAAAGTAATAGTTCAAACATTCTTTTTCAAATATTAATAATAATATATTTTTCATACATTCTTTTCGTATAGTTTCATTCACTGTAATTCGGAAATTACTAAGTTTTTAGTGCAGATGTGTTTGCCACATTTTTAAGAACATTTATTATGTATGTGGATGTGTGAGCGAGCATTTGTGATGTTTGTTTGAAATGCGTAATTTTTCACTAACTTTAATGCTCGATCCATGCAAAAATCAGTAAAATGTGTCCCGACGCAACAACCAAAGGCGGATCCAGCCCTGCAATTAGACGGGGAGACATAGCTCCTTTTTTTTTGGAGAGGGGGGGGGGGGATCACATCTTTTAATAAGCAACTTTTATATTAAAGGCTAGCAGTTGCCATATCCAAAATGGCTACTTTTCTGAAACTTTTAGAAAGTCATTTTTCTTAGTAAAAATATAAAATTTACACATTTTATTGAGATACCAAGAAATTCAAGAATTTCCCATTTTTTTTTATAAAGGCAAAGAATCATCCCTAAAATGAGCATTTTAAGACAATTTTTAAGACTTGGCAGTTACAGAAATGCCGTCATGAGGAAGCAATTGGCTGATGTGGCCTGAAATTCAGATTAAAGCACCTATTTTACCGATATTTCCCCGAAAGTTTCTTTGTCTTTATCGAAAAATGGTAAACGCCATTCAATTATTGTTCTGAATACGTGCACTTGTAATTGTCTTGCATCTGGTATTAAAAATGATTTCATGGATCTTTCAGAAATTGCCTAATTTGGATTTGAGTAGAGCTTCAGACAGTCGGAAAGATTCTCTTAGTTGAGCAAGGGGAAAATTTAAAAGAATTTAATATACATATTTAAAAATATTCTTTAGAAGTTTTCTTTGTTCAAAGGGGCGGTCATGAACCCATGACCACTTCCTTGGATCAGCCGTTGGTACAGAATCTTTGTAAAAAGTACAGATAATTTATTCGTAGAATAATGATGATTTGAAACTATTTTTAATACTTTATGTCCCAAAATATGAATTCATGAAAATTTCATCTTCTAAAGTATATTTCGTGAATTTTTGAAACCACGTTAGAGGATTTACATAATCATTTAATCAATTTTAGAAGGATTTTGCCATTTAAAATTAATAAACCAAAGCTGAATGTGTAGGAATTACGTGCAATATTTATATCTCCATTCAAATTTTTTAATAAAAAAATATATTTTTTAATTTATAGAACTAGGAAATGTACAAATATTAGAATAGAAATACAAAAAATTTTCAGAACTGAAACTTGTACTGTTGGGGCATAAAGTGTTAAAGAATAGTATAATTATTTTTACAGTCTTTGTTTATAGTCCCTTTATTTATAGTCTTTGAAGCATGATAAACATTTTGATATTGTTGATAGATCTACAGCTACTAAAAGTGTAGCACTGCGAAATAAAAATACAATACATATATGATGGTTAAAGTTTTTTTTCTACTTATTTTCTTCATTTTTGAACCTTTATTCTCCACCACGTTTTAATTTCGCTTTTAAATATCATATAACTTCAATTTGTTTTCAAAGATGTGAAGGGTTTTGGAATAGAAACATAATTTATGTTGATTTTTAGATTATTTCAATCAAATAAAAATCATATCAAAAGTGATATGTTAATTAACAAATTTCCTCAAAAATATTCACTAATATAATCATTTTAAAAACTTTTCTTCGACACGAAAACTTAAATCAATTTTCGTGAACTCAATAAATGTAAAATAGAATAAATAGAAATACTAATATACAATAACAAAGAAAAAAAATTGTTCAACAGTGAATTTTATTGAAAAAGTGTGAAATTTCAACCTCATCAAAAAAATTTAAATAATCATATATACATAAACAAAAACACGCAAATTGTGATTATCAAAACTATTTTATTGATTATTCATATACTACACTAACGATTACACGACATAAAAGAGAATAAATACCCTGTTTATTAATGATTTCAATGATATATACGTAATATAAAAAATGTACGAGTGATATAAAGATACTACAAATTTTATTAGCACAATTTGCGCGCACAAAAGCATACTTACTACTCTTTTCAAAATCAAATTAGACTATTTAAAATATTATTAGTAAATTCTAAGAATTGACGCTTTCTTCATATAAAAGAAATAAAACATCTTTAGACTTGCAAACAGTACTTAAAATATTATACACTGAAAGAATTTTTGTAATTTAAAAGATTATCAAAATGTAAATATTTTTATATTAAAAATTAATTTCCTTTACAATTCTGAGATTTTCAAAACCAAAACAATAAATAAAAAGAATTATTCAGTAACTCTGTTTACATTCAAATGCATTACTTAGATTACAAAATCAAATGATATATATATATATACTAGCATGCTACGCCCGCTGCGCTGGGCCATTTTTCTAAATGCAACTTAAATCCTACGAAATGGCCTCTTATTTTAAAGGAATATGGATCTTCACCTACGGATGCTACCCTAGTCAAAATTTTCAAACGAATTATATCAATGGATTTGAGCATGTATTTTAAAGCAATAGGGACGTTCACCTGGTTTTTCCTTCAATATTGCTGTAAACGATGCGAACGACATTGCGTTAAATTATATCATACATTGGACAAAATTTGGGCTAATAAGAAGCAACTCATTTAGTTGATCATTTGTAGTAGAGTTTGGTAGGGGAATGAGTTCATTATAACCATAAGACCAATATGGACAACAGGAACTAAAATGTTCTCTAGTCAACATACTACTGAAAAGAGAGCATTACAATGATTGCATAGATTGACCATTGGACTTAAATAATGTTCGGGTGATTCATTTTCGTCTGTAAGTTCTTGAACTCCGTTCCTCTTTCTTGTCTCTATGTAAGGTTCTGGTAACGTAAGTACAATCTCACTCTATGTTACGTTATATTTCGTAATATACGTTCTCTTCAGGCAAGTCTACTACGGTTTTTCATCTTTCGATTCCAGCAGAGTAAATACAGTCAAAAACGTAATAAATTGTTTGCACATAAAGAACAGTGTTTAACTTCCCTATTTAGAAAAACTGCTGAAACATAAAAAAGTGCTTTTTTAAAGCTGAATAGTTTGAATAAAATTAAAATGACGCCATTTTCACTATCTTTCCATTTTTTAGACCAGTTGCATTCGTGTAACCATTAACCTGAAAAATCCCCCGATGATTAAATCCGGTAGAAGAATAAACCTCTAGTTTGCATCCAATAAAATCTTCCTAATCTTCCATAATCTTGTCGATATCCAAGTTTGATGTCAAACATTAGAAGTGTTTGAAACGATATGGTTACTAATGTACCAGAGTTACTTACAAAATGAAGTTATTGACACGCCAAACTATGTTCCATTAAATAATGTCAAATTACTGTTAATTCAATTATAGATCCTTCATTAGCAAAATTCCATACCTTATACAAAACTGATAATGATAAAGTTAGTTATGCAAAATGTTCAGTAATAATCTTTTTGGTGAATACTTAAACCGAATATTTTCTTTGCATTTCACTAAAGAGCATAATAACACGCAGAAATAAATTCATTTGCCACTATGTTTATCTGCTAGGGATGTGTGTAAGTCGAAAATGCTTTTCAAGGATCGAAAAATTATCTAATCAGAATTTTAGCTACTCGTTTTTCTTATCCAGGCTGAAATGATAAATCGACAAATATTATTTATTCCATTCGCCACCATTGACATTACAAAGTTTTCCCGTTCATTGATTGGAAGCATTGTTTTTTGGTAAAACTTTGCTTCATAATGAAAAAAAACCCCATAAATTTAGCAATCACTAATTTCAAAAGTCGTCTAATCTTCTGTAATCTGAATCGTCGTCCAGAGTAACTTTGAAACATAAACGAAACTTCCAACAATATAGTAAAAATACCAACTGGCAGGTGACCGGAATACGGACGATTAGTCCAATATCTTTTAAAAAACAATGACGAATCAAAAAGAGCATCGAAAATTTATTCCAGCACGCAATTTTTATTACAAAATGTTGCCTTTTGTGATAGTAATAACACATAATTGCACACATCTCCTTAAGAATATTCTTTAGTTCCTAACTTTTGACGTAGTGAATATTTCTATAAGTGAAATTGACGATATATTAAAAAAAAAAAAAATAATAAAAGAATAGACAATATTCGTTGATCTGAATTCGATGCTATAAAAATCATATGTTTGGTGAAAACAAACCGGCATGTTTCCGCAGTAAATTTTTAAATGTCTAAAATTTAACTATTTTACAATATATGTTTGGGTGGCAGACATTCACTAAAATTTAAATATTTGATCGCATATTTATAACAACTGCTATTTATATAATTTACATTTGAATATAAAAATTTACTCCAAAAAGGATCTTCTATACCCGAAAAAATACTATTATTGCTAATAAAGCTCAAGCCTATGTCACGCTTAGGCATTTTTGGCTTAAAATCACATTGTTTGGCGCCAAAGGTAAAATCAAAATCGTAAATAAACAAATAACATGTAACTCATAAATGCAGTCATTTTTACAATTACATGGGCTTGTTCCTCCTGTAAGTCACATGATAGGGGAGTTATATATATAAAGAAAAATTAACAGAAAGACAAAAAAAAAAAAAAAAAGAAAAAAAAATTGCCACTCATATAATATCTAATCAAATGATCAGATTTTGTTAACCTGACGCAAACGATAAATCGCCAAATATTGAATATTTTTAAGCATTACAAACATTCCTTTGGGTTTAAACTAAATATTTGCGCTTTATAATATTATCCCTCATTAAAACAATTTTTTTTCTTTTTCTTTTTTTGCAGGGGGGGGGGGGGGATTTTAAATAAAAATAATTAGAGAATTTTTCTTTTAGTTTTCTATGTGTTTGAATTATTTTCTGATATAGCCGTTTCAATTCTTTCGCCAACGATGACGATCGATTAAAAATTAGCAATGGTAACCTTTTCAATCAAAATAACAGAACTTTCCATCATAATTCTATAACTAATGTACGTAGAACGTTGTGTTATATACAAAAACCTTCCCTGAAAAAATATCTATCGAACAGTGCAAGTTCCATCAAAATCCATTCAGCGGAACTTGAGTTATAAAGGAACGGAACGAAATTTCCGTTTGTGTTTTATATATATAGTAGATATATATATATATAATAAAACTTTTGTAAATAATAACCATTAAACCACATAAATAATCGACAGTACATAAATCGATAATTACAATATAATGCATAAATATATTATATATATATATATACAGTAGAACTTCCCTTTAACGAAGTCCCTATTTAACAAAGTTTTCTACTTAACGAAATTTTTTGCAGAACTTTGACTTTGAACACCATTAGCATGTACATTAATCTCCATATTACGAAAAATATATTCTATATAACGAAGTTTATTCCACTTTTGTACGTGTGCAGAATACAAACTAAGAAGTTGCTGTTGAGATGGATATGCGAATTTATTTCAGCGGATTGTATGAAAATGAACTCATTTAAATAATTTCCATTCTGCTTGGTGTTGCGTAGAACAGTTTTTTTACAGACTAAGAAAAACACTTGTTATCCTTACTCTCCCACACTGAGACTCCAGCGCTAACAGTTGAGGGAAGTCAAAATACCTTTTTTGCATTCAATGATATAGAAGATGTAGTGACGCAATGGCGTCAGATACATTGAAGCAAAAAATATCAATTAGAGTCCGACAGTTACCATTCTGACCTTCCATTGCTCATAGACAACTGCTTTGTACACCCACAAGAACGTGCTTCAAAATTCAAATCAAAGAACAGCAAAATTATTTTTGTTCCTACCAATACAACTTCTAAACTTCAGCCATTAATCTAAGGAATAATGAAAAATCTTGAACTACATTATCAAAAAAGACAGAAAAAGTCAATGTAGTAAAAACATTAGTTTGAGAACCTGTGTATCAGAGCTGATGAAAGCTTGAGGTATAGCTTCGGAATGTGACGTGATTTCAACGACCGTACACAACTGTTTTGTAAAAGACGGCTACATTATTGAAACTGAATCAAATGCTTCTGAATGCAATACCTGTTTGTCATATCTGAAGGAAAATTTTCATGAATTTAAGTTGATTTCTATTTAACGAATTTTCTTCATAACGAAGTTTTTAAGTGTAACGATGAGACTTCGTTAAATGGAAGTTTCACTGTATATATATATAGTGGATGTCTTATTATTTTCACATCTCATGGTTTTTCCGATATGTTATAAGGAGCTTAATATTGTCATTTTTATGCTTGACAATATTCGACGAATTAACATATGTTTTCAATGAAATATTCTTATGAAACTCCTCTGATGAATCCATAAGATATTCATAGTTTTTCATTTTACACTTTCATTTTATTGTTTTTAATTTTTTCAATATATTTTCCTTTGATTTTCACGTAATGTGATTTCATTTTAATCACACACACACACACACATATATATACACATCAGGGTTTTACAAATTTGATCAAATTTGGTACCCAGCAACAAAATCTAGTAAAAAAAAAAAAAAAAAAAAAAAAAAAAAAAATATATATATATATATATATATATATATATATATATATTCCCCCACCCAAACCCCCCTCATCATTTATTTTCAAAAAGAAAAACTAGTCGTTGGGGGCCACCGTAATACTTACCCATCATGGATATGCATAATGTAAAATATTAAAATAAAACATGCGTAAACTATTTATAAAATGCATTGCAATTCAAATAAAATCGTGGCTTGATGACGTCACAAACTTTAAAGGCTCGATTACTGAATTGCTTGAAAGAGGTTTTTCCGTATAACTCCAAAACTAATAATCCTATTAACTAGCGGTTTATTGCATCTGATTAAGCGTCAAATTTCCAATTAAAATATATCTTTAAAGTGAAATTTGGATGAAATACAGGGTCATGAAAAATCGAAGAGTGTGGAAAATAGGATTCCAAATATCTCGGCAACTCATTATCCGATCGACTTCATGCTTTATGCAAAATTTGTTTCTTATTGTCTTTTATATTCATTTCTTAAAATAAACAATTTCAAAAATTTTTATATACCTTTTATCAGAACGAATATTTCGAGAGTCCGAAAAAAATAGTTCCGGTTAATCGAGGTTATTGAAATGAAATAGGCTTCTTCCCATTATTACATACTAAGTACATACCAAATGGCAAGTCTCTATCTCAATTTTGTCGGGAGATAGAGCGTTTACAGACGCACAGACACACAGACACACAGACGGACGGCAAATTTTTTTTCTAAAAATATGTTTTTCGGAATCTCCAGTGTCTGAAACGTGTAAATCCGTCAAAAAAAAACGATTTTCAAAACGATTACAAGACTTACCCTATACTACGTATGATGGGTAAGTAAAACAACAACAAAATAATAATAATAATAATAATAATAATAATAACTAGTAAATCTACAGATCAGAGGCCTCAACGTCAGCTCCACAAATCATTGTTCATTGATCTCACTAATTTTTAACATTATCTGCATAATATTTGATATCCTAAAATTCAATTTTTTAAAGTTATTTATACATTTGTAAGAACGTAAAATTTATCGAAAGTTCCGGAAATTTTAAAAGTATCGCATTAAACACAATGTTATGCAATGATAGGATAAACTATTTATTACTGTATTTTTTCAGAATAACAATACATTACTTCAGGGGGGCGGAACCCCCCTGAACCCTCCGTTGTCGCTTTAATTATATATTCTAAATTTCCGCAGTAATTGTGCTATTTCATTTCTTCAGTATATGTCTGAATGTATTTACTATTTTAATTTCATTAGAATAACCATAACTTTGTACACGAGATTTTATCCTATCCTTCAAAGACTACTTATATTTCAACCGCTAAATATCATATGTTGCTGAAATTGAATAAAATTTCGTGTATAAAATATACTTATACAAATGTAAATTCCTCTTATGTGACCTATATTCCATTTACACATTCAACGTTTTTATTATTTTCATTTGGAAACCAATTTGCTAATGTTTCTTTAGTAGTTAAAATAAATTCTCATCTATTTCGTTAAAAAAACCATTTAAAAAAATTAAATCACCCGAAAATTAGCTCGTTTGTTAATAAAATTTCGGGTCAAAATAATGCGATTCACTTGAATTTTCCTTTGTTGATATTCTTTGAAATATAGTTGCTTAGCAACCATTTGAAAGAGAGAGAAAAAAAATGCATTGGACATTTTTGTAAAAAATAAGAAATTAAAATGTTTTATATCTTTCAAAGTAATGCATAAAATTTCCCAAAAATTTATGCAATTAATTTCAAAATTCTAATAAATATATTGGCAAATTTTCAAAGCGATTAGATAAATCTAAGATCTCCATTTCGTAAATTTAGCATTCTAATTTAGCATTTACAATTATCCCAATGCGACATTTTATTTTCGGTGAATGTTATTAAAAAAATCTGACTTCCCATTGAAAAGAATTATGACCTTAAAAGAAATGTATATTTTTCGAACAAATGAACCAAATGAAACTAAAAACTAAACTCTTCTTTCCCGGCGTGTCGCGTCCGGAAATCGGTTCAAAACGCCGAATTGGATAGTATTTTCTGAAAGATCTTTTGCCTTTACCAAAAAAATGGAAAACGCTATTCGATTGCATAGTTTCTGAGTAAGAACAACTGCCAATTTCATGTGTTTCCGAAGAAAAATGAATTCTGAAATGTTCCAGAAAGTAAGTCTTCTGGATTTGAAAACAGCTTTAAACAAAATATACGTCTGACAAAAAATTGTTTACTGACACCCTTATTTATGAAGCTATATGAAGATATACAATAGTTGTCTTTTAGTTTACAGCATAAATAATTGATATTTTCGAAAGAAACGTTAAAACTAATTCAGTAAGAATTATGTAAAATAATAGAAAAAAGGTATTATAGAAAATTTAAATACGAATGTATTTATTCGCTGGATATGTCTATCTATTCATTTTTAATGACACTTGCCACTGTATGTTTGTTTTTTCCCGAGAAAGTGTGAATAAATGATAGTTTTAGTATTTTTCTTTAGCAAATAAGCGCTTTTTCATTTTGCTATTGTAGGCAGTTAAAAAAATTATCGGGTATTAAACTTCAGAGGTGAAACGTGAAAAAAATCTTTATCGATCCCAAATCAATAATGTTTTTTAAAAATCTTTATGATGCCTAGTAAAACAAATCTCATCAAAAAGTCACCTGTAAAAAATGCAGCCAAGTCTCGTAACTCATTAACCGTAAAAAGTACTGAGATCGTGTAAAGCCAAGTTTAACTCTCTTATTAAATCTGAAATTTTCATTCACAAATCACTCCTAGTCTCTACATCTTTAGTTAATTATTATTTTGTGACTTGGCAATTACGTAGCACGAGAATGTGATGTATATAGTTAGTCTTAATCAAATAATACTATAACATATTAAAGTGTAATAACTTCCCTGTGCGTATATAATTTGCCTTAATTAAATTATCCCATCCCATACCATAACATAGTAAGGTGTAATAAATTCCCTGTGCTGCGTAATTGCCAAGTCACAAAATAATATTTAACTAAAGATGTAGAGACTAGGAGTGATTTGCGAATTAAAATTTCAGAGTTAATAAGATAGTTAAACTTGGCTTTATACGATCTCAGTACTTTTTACGGTTAATGAGTTACGAGACTTGGCTGCATTTTTTACAGGTGACTTTTTGATGAGATTTCACTTCTTTTTGTAAGTAATCCTCCTTTTCTTGATTTTCTCCTTTTCTTGAGATCATCCACTGATTTTCGCTAAGCCCACACTCTGTCCCTATTATTTACAGGTATCAAAAATTTGAAGCTTTAGTTTCGTTTGCAAAGTACTGTAGATAAAAAGAGATTTCAGGTTCCTAGGCAAGCACTAAGTTATGGGAGGGGGGGGGGTGTCAAAAGTACTCTCAATTGCTTCCAGGATAGGTGCTATCCATCTGAGATATTACTCGCAACCCTAGATTCTTGATATTTAACATAAAAGAACTTTTTAGTGTGAAAAGAAAGCCAAAATTAAAATTTCCGGAAATTTCCAATAAATCAAATTATATTCCTTTATTCGATGTTTTTTTCGTTTTTTTAGTCTTTTTTTTTTATTATTTACAGATTTTTTAATTTTTCCTTACTTTGTGTACTAAACCCTGCCTTTCTGCCAAATGTCAAGCTTCTAGGACTACAAAATCGAATTATTTTCGAATTTTCGACTTTTTATAAATTTATTGATTTTTCGATTTTAATTCTAAGTTACCTGATTGTCATGCCAATATAGTAATTATTTGATCCGTCTTCTTAGGATCATTTAGGTTCAATTTAGAGATACATCAAGTGAATCTTAGAGTTACCATGATTTTATTTAGAAAGGACTATCAAGCCATAACCAGCCAGTAATGTCGGGAGGGTAGGGGGAGCTGTGAAAATTTTTGTGGGGATGACAACATTTAACAATCCATATTTCATATGTGAAGTACATAGAGTACAACCTGTGAAAGAAAACAAACCTGTCTATAAAGAAATCGCCTATATCGTAGCCAGTCTATAGCGGAACTTCTCTATAACGAAATTCGTAAACGAAAGAAAAGAAAACCATAATCCGGGGGAAATAACATAAAACAATTAGGGGCGTTGTACTAGCTAATAGGACAATTATCTTAAAACTAATGTTTCTAGCAGTACAAAATCAAATTGTTTTCGAATTTTCGATTTCTTAAAGATATTTCGATTTTTCGATTTTATTTTCGAATTTAACGAATATTTTAATTGTTCCTTTTATTGAATAGTAAATACTACTTTTACACCAAGTTTTAAAAGTTTCTAAGACTACAAGATAAAATTATTTTCAATTTTTGATATTTTCGAATTTTTTTTATAATTTTCTGGATTTTTTAATTTTTTCTTATTTTGTATCCTTTATTACAAATTTCAAGTTTCTAGCGCTACAAAATCGAATTATTTTGAAATTTCCGATCTTTTTCGAGTTTTTTTTATTCTATTTTCGAATTTATTGTGTTTTAATTTTTTCCTTTTTCTGTATCCTAAACAATAAGTTTACGCCGAATTTTAAGTTCTAAAGCTACAAAATCGAATTTTTTTCAATTTTTCGGATTTTCGATTTTTTTTTTCGAATTTTACAGATTTTTTATTTATTTCTTTTTTTGTATCCTAAATACTACCTTTATTCCAAATTTTAAGTTAATAGCTTTACAAAATCGAATTATTTTCAAATTTTCGTTTTTTTTTTCGATTTTTTTTAACACTTTCCAACCTAGTTGAAAAGTGTTTATGACTTCGGTTTGTCTGGCCGTCTGGCCGTCTGCCGTCTGGCCGTCTGGCCGTCTGCCGTCTGGCCGTCTGGCCGTCTGCCGTCTGCCGTCTGCCGTCTGTCCGTGCTCTAACTCCCGTAAATATGCTCGGATTGCCCTGCAAATTTTATATGTTATAATCGTTATCTATAGCATGTTCCCTATTTCAACGGAAGTGTGTAGCACTTATAGTTTTTTTACAGGGACACTCAAAAGAATTCCGTTACATTGCGGTCTATGGGGAAAAATCATTTGCGGTTTATTTAAATAATGTTTCAATACTTTAAACGCATTGAAATTTATATATATCACTAAGGTGCATTAGAAGAAGCTTAATATGGAATAGGGTGTGCATAGCACTTATACTTACTTTACAGGGACAGTCAAAAGAATTCCGTTACATTACGTCTATGGAGAAAAATCGTCTGCGGTTTATTTAAATAATGTTTCACTATTTTATTAACACTTTCCAACCTAGTTGAAAAGTGTTTATGACTTCAGTTTGTCTGGCCGTCTGGCCGTCTGCCGTCTGGCCGTCTGGCCGTCTGCCGTCTGCCGTCTGCCGTCTGTCCGTGCTCTAACTCCCGTAAATATGCTCGGATTGCCCTGCAAATTTTATATGTTATAATCGTTATCTATAGCATGTTCCCTATTTCAACGGAAGTGTGTAGCACTTATAGTTTTTTTACAGGGACACTCAAAAGAATTCCGTTACATTGCGGTCTATGGGGAAAAATCATTTGCGGTTTATTTAAATAATGTTTCAATACTTTAAACGCATTGAAATTTATATATATCACTAAGGTGCATTAGAAGAAGCTTAATATGGAATAGGGTCTGCATAGCACTTATACTTACTTTACAGGGACAGTCAAAAGAATTCCGTTACATTACGTCTATGGAGAAAAATCGTCTGCGGTTTATTTAAATAATGTTTCACTATTTTAAACGCATTGAAATTTATATAAGGTTCATTACAAGAGACTTACTACAGAATATTGTGTGTATAGCAGTTATCGTTCATTTACAGGGACACACAAAAGAATTCTCTACTGTATGTTAACAATAATTCCTGGAAGTGCGTTTTAAGTTACTGAATGCGATTTTAATTTTAAATCGCTTTTTGTATATTACGTGGTGTGTATAAATTCTGTAGATCCTATACAGGGAAGTACAAAAGTTCGGGAACACATTTCCGTATTATTTAACTCCAGACGGAGAATTTTAAACTGTGCTACGTGTTTCCTAACTGAACTAAAATTTAGCATCCTATGTAGTATATATACAAATCTATAGATCCTATACAGGGCTGAATAAAGTATTCGGATTACTTAGATGTTATCTTTTAGCTTATAAAAGAGTATGATTCGTAAAATTATTTTGGAAGCGTTGGAAAGTGTTACATAATCTATGCTTGACGCATGATTTTTCGTTCTTGTTTCAATTTTTGTTGTGTTTTTAATTTTTTTCTTTTTCTGAATCCTAAACACTACCTTTACACAAAATTTTCAGTTTCTAAGACTACGAGATCATATTATTTTCATTTTCTCTCTCTTTTTTTTTTGAAATTTTCGATTTTTTTTTAACTATCCATATTTTTTAATGTTTCCTTATTTAGTATCTTAAATATTACCTTTATTCCAAATTTCAAGTTTCTAGCGCTATGAAATCGAATTATTTTCAAAATTTCCTTATTTTTCGATTTCTTTCGATTTCTTGATTTTATTTTCGAATTTTATTGAGTTTTTATTTTAACTTATTCTGAATCCTAAACACTATCTTTACTGCGAATTTTAAATTTCTAAGGCCAAAAGATCAAATTATTTTAATTTTTTTCAATTTTTTTCCAATTTTTCGAATTTTTGATTTTTTTTTTCGAATTTTCTGGATTTTTTAATTTTTTCTTATTTTGCATCCTAAATACTACCTTTATTCCGAATTCCAAGTTTCTAGCGCAACAAAATTTGATTATTTGAAATTTTTCCATTTTTTTCGATTTTTCGATTTTATTTTTAATTTTTTTTTTTTTTTTGTGTTTTGATGTTTTCTTTTTCTGAATTCTAAACACTACTTCACACATAATTTTAAGTTTTTAAGACTACAAGATCGTGTTATTTTCAATTTTCAATTTTGTTCGATTTTTTTGAATTTTCGAATGTTTTTTTTTTGAATTTTCCGGATTTTATAATTTTTCCTTTCTTTGTATCCGAAACACTAGCTTTATTCCAAATTTTATGTTTCTGTGGCTGCGGGATCTACCCAATCTTTTTGATGACGCAAGAGTGAGTGAGTGACAAAAAATCGAAACTTTGAGTTCATATATCGTCTGCACTAATTTATGGGTATTTTTTGAATTATGCATATTTTTTAATTTTTCCTTATTCTCTCTTAAATATTACCTTTATTCCAAATTTCAAGTTTCTAGCGCTATGAAATCGAATTATTTTCAAATTTTCCTTATTTTTTGATTTTTCCGACTTTTGGATTTTATTTTCGACTTTTATTGTGTTTTTTATTTTAACTTATTCTGAATCCTAAACAGTATGTTTACTGCGAATTTTAAGTTTCTAAGGCTAAAAAATCAAATTATTTTAATTTTTTTAATTTTTTACGAATTTTTCGAATTTTTGAATTTTTTTTTCGAATTTTCTCGATTTTTTAATTTTTTCTTATTTTGCATCCTAAATACTACCTTTATTCCGAATTCCAAGTTTCTAGCGCAACAAAATCGGATTATTTGAAATTTTCCGATTTTTCGATTTTTTCAATTTTGCTTCCGATTTTTTTGGTGTTTTTGATGTTTTCTTTTTCTGGATACTAAACACTACCTTCACACCAAATCTTAAGTTTCTAAGACTACAAGATCGTATTATTTTCAATTTTCAATTTTGATGGAATTTGTTGAATTTTCGAATGGTTTTTTTTTCGAATTTTCCGGATTTTATAATTTTTCCTTTCTTTGTATCCTAAACACTACTTTTTTTCCAAATGTCAAGTTTCTAGGGCTACGGGATCAACCTAATCTTTTTGATGACGCGTGAACGAGTGAGTGAGTGAGTGACAAAAAATCGAATGTTTGAGTTCATATATCGTCTGAACTAGAAAAGACAGAAAGTTGTAATTTTAAATTTTGGTTTTGTGTGCCAAATACTCTAGAAAAACAAAGTTTCAAATTTTTGGGATACTCCAGCGCGGAGATATGGGGGGGGGGGGGGTCAAAAGTGCCCTGAGTTGCTTCCAGAAAAGTATGCTTACGGCTGTCCTCTCTGGACTTGGCGGAGGCACTGCCGTGCCTCCAGTCTTGCCAAGGCTGTGGTTTTCCTATTAGACTTAATGTTAGCTATATGCTCCATTTTTCTGCAACTAAATTTCCTCATGCCAATATAGTAATTCATTGATCCGTTTTCTTAGGATCGTTTATGTTCAATTTAGAGATAAATCAAGAGAATCTTAGAATCACCATGATTTTATTTAGAAAGGACTATCAAGCCATAACCAACCAGTAATGTCGGGAGGGAGGGAGAGATGTGAAAATTTTTGTGCGACCAACATCTTTTAACAACAAATATTTCACATATAAATTAAATAGAGTAAAGCCTGTGAAAGAAAATGAACCTGTCTATAAAAAAAAAAAGGTCTATAACGTAGCCAGTCTATAGCGGAACTTTTCTATTACAAAATTCGTAAACAAAAGAAAAGAAAAGCATAATCCGGGGAAAATAACACAAAACAATAACGGAAGGTGTACTAGCTAATAGGACAATTATCTTAAAATCTATCTAAAACAAACTATCCTCATCCTGTGGGATTTGTTTTTCTATGTTTTACTTTATTTAATGCAAAACATAGATTGCATCCGACAACTCATAAAAAAGTCCTCCGGCCTGTACCGGCAGGAAAAGGTAGCTTTCCTATATCTTCGTTTTAAAATTTTAGCTAATGTTACTCGAAAACAGCAAGTTAAAATGCAAAGAAACCGTTTACAAAAGATTCGTTTACACTGAATTTGAATAAGAAATTCGCCAAATTATTGAGCTATAGCCAAGTTGGCTTCATTTATGAAGACTATTTTTTGTCGCCAAATTTGGCGAGATTTCGCCAATTGTCGCCATGTTTGGCGAGAATTTGGCGCTAATGGATATGAATATATAATTTTATGCGTATGATTGGGAAAATGATTACAACAATGAAAGAAAATAATTTGCGAGAAATCGCGTTCACTAAAACTTATAAATTTATATTAAAATCATTAAAATTACAGACATTACAATACACTTTCATAAAACATTAAAAACATATTAAAATTGGACGTTTCGGATTTACATGGAAAATCCCTCTTCAACAACAACATTTCACTTAGCGTAAATCATAGTTCAAAAATATCAACAAATAGAAAATGCAACGTATCAAAATTTCGAAGTCAAAGTTACAGTTATAATAACACGGAGTATTCATTCGGGATTGCACCTGCTTGACCATTATTGACCATAAATTTATCGTTGGCTTTTTGTAATGTGCTGTTTTGTTTCAAAATGTCAGCCACCCTAGAATTTCAAACTGCTCTATCTCAGCCAATTTTTAAGATAGAGGTAAAACAAAAAATGCTCTGGAATCCTTGTATCAAGTCCTAACACCTAATTAAAAAATAAACTTGATTTTTTAACTTTTTTGTATATTTATTTTAGTTTTAAAATTTTCCGTGGCCGCCATCTTGAAACAAGATGGCGGACCAAGCTGGCCAACGAACTCGGTCGAGGCATTGGTGAGCTTAATACACACAATTAGTTTCATCCAAATTAATTTATAAATACGAGCGTTATCGTATCAAATTATTTTCATTTTTTCAATTTTTTTCGAATTTTTTTATTTTTTTTTCGAATTTTCTGGATTTTTTTAATTTTCCTTTTTCTGTATCCTAAATACTACCTTTATTCCTAATTTGAATTTTCTAGCGCAACAAAATCGGATTGTCTTCAAATTTTCGGTTTTTTTCAATTTCTTCGATTTTTTCAATTTTTCTTTCGATTTTTTTGGTGTTTTTGATGTTTTCTTTTTCTGGATGTTAAACACTACCTTCGCACCAAATCTTAAGTTTCCAAGACTACAAGATCGTATTATTTTCAATTTTCAATTTTGATGGAATTTGCTGAATTTTCGAATGTTTTTTTTTCGAATTTTCTGGATTTTATAATTTTTCCTTTCTTTGTATCCTAAACACTACCTTTTTCCCAAATGTCAAGTTTCTGGGGCTACGGGATCTACCCAATCTTTTTGATGACGCGTGAACGAGTGAGTAAGAAGTGACAAAAAATCGAATGTTTGAGTTCATATATCGCCTGAACTAGAAAAGACAGAAAGTTGTAATTTTAAATTTTGGTCCTGCGAGCCAAATACTCTCTATAATTGAAGTTTAAAATTTTTGGGATACTCCAGCGCGGAGATATGGGGGGGTCAAAAGTGCCCTGAGTTGCTTCCAGAAAAGTATGCTTACGGCTGTCCTCTCTCGACTTGGCGGAGGCACTGCCGTGCCTCCAAATAATCAGCATCTATTTACATCATTCAAAAGGCTATTTTTAAAACTTTCTTCTCTGCTTTCAAAATGAAATTTGCAGCTTCCTTCAAGTTGCATATAACTAGCCAAAAGCTAAGTTTCACACATTAGGTGGTCTTTCTTATCGCTCCATGAGGATTTTCCCCGTTTGAATACCCGCTGAGTTCTCCGAAACATAGGGTGGCAACTTAGATGGGGCGGGCATTTTACTAGTTTCGACTGTTTTAAAAATGACAATACTATTTTTTTAGAATTGTAGCATCGATTAAAAAAATTTTTTAAGCAAAATAAAAAGCATTTTTGGAAAGCTAAATAATCAGGCTACGATTGTTTCGATACCAAATTTTAAAATGTCAAACAGATTTTTCGCGATAAGACACTAAACATGAATCTTTAATAATCCTAAAATAACGCACTTATATCACATTAAAATTAAAAAAATTAAATAAAATTTGAAAGGAGCGTGCATAATTTAAATGTACAGGTTTTGAAAGTTACAAAAATTACTAAATTCGAGCAAAATGCGAAAAGATGACACTTCTAATTTTCTCCCATTGAAATAACATTAGCTGCTCTATCTGGGAGAATCAGTGAAGTAGCCCCTTAAGGGGCTTCCGAGTTGATATCAACTTTACGCCCAGTCTATTTGTGAGTAAAGTGTCTTGTAAATATTGAGCCGTTGCACAGTGGGAGATTTGACGAATCTGGGCGGCCAAAGTTATTTTATTGTTTTAAACTAATTTAAATGTATTAGTTAGTAAATAAATTAACTTTTCGTAATAAAAATTACTTTTTAACATAAAAATCAATGATGTTTTGGAACTTCATACTGGTTTTTATTCTACAAAATTAGTATTATAAAATAAATGATAATTATGATAAAGAAATCTGTTATGATTTAAAATTTTACTCTTAATTTATTCAGTATTTTAATATTTAACTTTAATTTATTCATCCATTTAATTAAACTCATTAAATTCATTTAAATTAATTAAGCTAAGTTTCATTTTTGCATTTTAAATCAAACATTCTTTTTAAATTGTTTACTTTTGGTGAGAGTATAATTTAATTTCAGAATCTTTCCATTACATATGTTTTAGGATATTCATTTCAAATTTAATTTACAATTTATTCACTTTGCAATATTAATTAAACTTCATTTCAAATTATCTAAAATAAAAATATTTCTGACTTACTTTTTTCAAATTATCTAAAATAAAAATATTTCTGACTTACTTTTTCTAACTTTTAAATAATATCCATTTTTCTTAAATAACAGACAGTATAAAATTAATAATTATTCTAAAATATAGCGTATTTCCTTTTTAATAATAATTATTAAACAATGGTTAATCGCTAATTTTATTCTTTTCAGAAAGTTCAAATTCACTGATTTTGATCAATGCAAAATCTTTCAGAATCGCGAAACTTTTCCAAATATCATTTCAAAATTTCTAAGTCCAATAATCATTTTTCAAAATTCCTTAAATTAAATATTTTTACTTTCAAAACATATCTGGTGGAAAGAACTTTTTAATTTAATTCGATTGCTAAAATTTCATTTATTTTCATCCATAAGTTTGGCAGTTATCGATTTTTAATTACTTTCGTTTATTTTGTTTTGAAGTTCGTCGAGATTCGCTAGGAGACGCCATTGATAAATTTTCAGATGCTTCGGGTAAACAAGCAGGCGTTATTTCTATTTCCCGCGCATTTGTATCTGGGTCAGTGACTCACGATAGGCAATGTCATTGTCAGGCCGATTCAAGATGACAGATGGAAGCTCATGGAACATTTGCAATGACGTGTCGTCAACAGTGAATATTTAACTTTGACCGCGTGGGTGAGCTTTTACAGAAATTCCGTTAGGTGGTGTTACGCGCGCGACAGTTGGAACCGTTGGGAAATTCTGTTTTCTGATTGGCGGAGATTTCAAATCTCAGAGAGAGATCGTACTTTGAGAATTTGAGGGAGAATCACTTCGCCAGACTCTCTTGACTTACGAACAACGACTTTTTAAGCTGTCGGGCCTCTGGCCTGGCGGCAGTTGAGTTTTATCCAGCACTTGAAGAAGTTCTCCAGTTAGAGGGTGAAATATTGTTTTGACAGCAGCTATCATCAGTATGCAGGCTTTCAAGAGATAAATATACTTTGAAGTTTTAGATGCAACTCCGTAGTTTTTCCACATTTTTCAACATCTTAGACTGTTTATCATCGCTGATCTATAGAGAAACATTTCCGATGTTTTAAATTGCAAGTGTCAGCCAATTTATAGAATATCCATTATATTTTAACATCTAGACCTGTGGTGAGTTCTTCGCGCCAGCCGATTTGTAGAATAGCCATTATATTTTGTCATCTAGAACAGAGATGAAATCTTCCATCTTACGATACTCCGTATTTATTTCATTGGACAACTTCTATTTACAATTTTCGAAGTTCGCTGATATTCAATCCGATGTCTTATTGCAAGCATCAGCTCTGATTAATTCTCAATAGTCCGAAGCAAGCATCTTCGAGGAGATGTGTTATTTCATCAGTTTTCCAGTCCAGTTAACGAACTTTTTCGTTTATCAAGTTCCACCTTTCAACAGTAGCTACTTACTTCAAATCTAAAAAATTGTGTTCCCATGAAAAGACTCTTTTAGCACCTAGAAATAGACTCTACCACATTATTAAAGATAATTTCGACCAACATAAACGTTTTTTTACACAGTATTATCTAAATTTAGATTTAATATCTATAATCTTATTCAAATTAATGAACTTTTTATATGGACTGAACATCAAGCAATTTTAAGTTGATTTTTATACTTTAACTATTGTGATTTAAAAGAACTTTGTGAAATGAGTTAGTATATTTTTCTTGTTTGAAGTTCATAGAGTGCACTATTTGAATTCATAATAAACTTCTGTGTGGCATCTATTTGGTGAGTTATTTATTTTTCCTTTTTACATTTCAACAGATACAGTATTACGATGGATCAACTTCTGAGAGAATGTTTATAATTCTTAAATCTTACAATTAAGCTTTTAATTTAAAACTCTACTATTCCAACATTAAATTTTAACTTTTTTTAATTTAACTTATTTTTACAACGCAATGTTACTACCACTTGAGATTACGCCTTATAGAGAGATTTCGGGATAGTTAAGTTGTACTCTTTTCTAAATTGAATTTTCAGGTTTGGATTCAATCGGAATATTTTTCGAGAGAATCGTCACTTCTTTAAATTTTCCCGGTATAAGTTCTCCGATCCCTAAATCTCGCTATAAAATCGAATAAAATAAAAATATAATTGAATAAATTATAAACATTAATTATTAACAATATGGACAATTAGTAAATCACCAATAAGTTAGAATTTCTTAATCAGATGATAATTCTGAGTCGTCATGCGTTTCTTCATAATCAGAATCCTTTTCATCATGCGCTTCAGAAGATACCTTGGGCAGTAACGTTTCTAGGGTTTCTTTAAGGATTAATTTTGATTTTATTATTATCGTAGGTCTCATTCCAGATAACACTGGATCTGTACTCAAAAGCAATCTGTTGCGAACATCAGCGAAAATGTTTGTTCCGCGTCACTGTTAAATGAAGTAAATCTTGAATATTGATTTCCGTGCAAGTTTCTGTAATTTTGAAAGATTCTTTGTCTGGATGGCAGTCAATTTTTGCCCGCTGTACAAGACCGTAAGAGACCGTCCAAAGAGAACATTTTAGTTTTCTCTTCTATCTGTTGAGTTCTCAAATATGCTTTTTTATATTTTGTTGCTCTCATTGGTGAATGGGTTAATTCTTTAAGTACATGGGCAGCATCTCTCTTTCCAGAGGTTTCTAAATTTACCTGAGCGGCATGTGTAAGTACATCCACATTTGTCGAGCTCCTTAAGCTTTCAGACTTTCATCGCTTTGACCTATCACTTGATTTGTTCAAAGCTTTTGCTGGCCTCCCTGGGCGATTTACTTTCCTTGGAATTTCTATTGTACCTTCAAGCCATTACTTATTATTTTTCACAAATACATCTTAGCTTATAATGGGCTACAATCCATTTGCTTTTCAACTCACATTTAAAATGGAGGAATTTGTGCTTGAGTGTTTCAATTTCATTGTCATCAAGTATCCCTGTTAAGAAGATAATTTTCCAGAAAGTTTAAATCTATCATGCATATATTTGGTAAACTTGGTAGCTGCATAATGTTAAACAATTCTCTTCGAATCATTACTTTGACGTTCGAAGCTTCTAGAGAAAAAAAAATACAAAATATAAACAAAAAATAATGCATAATTGATGTATGCAATTTAGATAGATAAAATCATTCTATCCCTTATTTTTAAAAAAAATCACGCAAGTTTTGGCTAAATTTTAATAAAAACATAAGTAAAATTGACACGACTTATTTTTAGACAAATAAATGTTAATAACGAGCCATAAATTACTTCAGTTTTTGGAAAAGTGCTTAAAAGAAAATAAATTGGAATTAATACATTGCTTTAAAACATTAATTTTAAATTTTGAAACTTTTATTTTAATCAAAATGGCTGAAAAATAATAGCATGGGATTGCTTTGTAATTACCCATAACAATGTTTTTTTTTTTGATAATTCATATCGAAAATATGAATTTAAACTCAATACATACTAATTTCAAATGCTTACTTCGAAATTTGGAAGAGCAATATTTATAGTGCCTTCATTTTAAAAACCGGACGATTCCGGAGCTACTTGAAACAAAAACACAAAGGCAAAGGTCTATTTTTATTGTTACAAAAAGAAACTTTGCCGGGAAATTTCGGGAAATATAACAAAACCCTTCGTGAAGTTGGAAACATGCAAACAAAATAATGGAAAAATATGCATTATTTTATATTACTCTTGCAACTACTAAAACTATTTTTTTCTCAATTGAAATATTAAAAAGATATGAATACATACCTGCCTCGTCACTATCCATAACAATTAGATTTTAAATATTTCCAGAAATAAAGTTATTCACATTCGAAAATGGAAACTCAAAATGAACAACGATCTACATTCGATGTACTTAACGCAACGCCCCAGTTTCAACTGTTAGCAGGAGGACATTTTGGCCGTGGGGCCACTGGCATTATCGTTCAACTTCGTTGCAACATTTGAGGGGCAACTCAATTCCTGCAGGATTAGTATAATGATCTTTAATACTTTAGAAATCATCAAAGTTCTGGATTCGAAAGTTGCACATTAATTAATAATTATAATAAAAAAGTGGAACTCTTTTTTAATAGGTTTTATAAAACTATCTCCGATTGGCGCATTTTTACACTCAAGAGCCAATAAAAACTGGCCTTTCAAACGTTTGGTCGGTGGCAGAATGTAAACAAACTATAAGAAAAATAAAAGATTTATAGATCCTCATTATACCAGCTGCATGCTTGGATAATGTAATGGTCATATTGTCCAGAAAATATCAAGTAAGTAACCACTCTAATAAAAGCAAAATAAATGTGCTTTCAATTTCTTTCCTTCGAACTAAAACTTTGGAATTGTTTTGGCGCCATCTGCCGGTAGAAAATAACAACGATAAAGCTGGTTTAAAATAAAATAAAATTTATTTTCCCAAAAGCAAAATACTTAAAGAGGTTTGAAATATTAAGCGAATTATAGATACAAATTTCTATCATGAACATCCTTATTTCGATGATAAAACTTTTGTGTCCTAATCCTTAGCTATATATATATATATATATAAACTGTTTGAGATTATCTGCTACTAAACATTAAAATAGAATACACATTTTCAGTATATATTAAAAAAAATAAAACAATGTATGTCTGTACAAAAACTTGATAAAATAATTGCTTGACAATAGTCTTTTAAAATTATATTTAAGCTAGAATTCAATTTCTAATAAATATTTTGCAATTGAAAGAAATATCCTTTCATTTCATATAACATCTATTTAATCATGCTTTTGTTGTACACTGCATATAAGATTTTTTTTTTTAACCCTTTAATGGTCATGAACGCGTATACGCGGTCAAAGTTTTTTACTTCTAAATGGTCATGGGCGCTTATAGACGGTCAGGATTTTTTACCTCTAAATGGTCATGGGCGCGTATGAACGGTTCAGATTTTCTACTTCTAAGTGGTCATGACCGTCTATGTGCGTTTTTCTCACCCCCCAGACTGGGCGGTAAAGAAGGCGTTTGTCAGCACACTCCCCCTTCCCACATATACAATGGATGTATAGGTAGACTATTTGTCAACTAGATTATTTGTATTTTAGTTGAATGCCTTACAGATTTGGTTAGAAAATGTCTCAGAGAATTTCGTTTTCTGTACAGGCTAAGAATGACATTGTATTTCAAAAAGGAAGCAACTTCATAGAATATCATTTTTTAGTTATTATTTTATTTTAAAACTCTCGTCCATACGATTCTAATCCATTACATTAATTATTATTATTTAAAATGTTTTGCCATGTTAAATTTATTTAAATTCTTTTTAATGAATACATATGTTTTTATTTTTCTAACAGTATTTCAATTTATTTTGTTTAAATATATTACTAAATAACTAAAATCGATTTTTCTTTCTTTTTTTTTACTTACAGCACTTTTACTTTGTAATAGTAACAAATATAATACCCAAATAATATTAATAATACCAAATTGATATTACACTTCAAAAATTATTTACTAATTTACTGTTGTTGCTATACCAATTATAGCATAACTTTATAAATAAAACAGTGAAACCTGTCTATAACAATACTGAAGGGACCAGAAAAAGTATCAATATAGACAGTTTACATTTATAGGCAAGCTCAAGAATGTTAATTGATTCAGAGTACATAGTAGAATAATTATTATATATTGATGGAATATTAGTTTAACTTTCTTAGAATTATATATGCAGATGGAAATTTTTTTTAACTTTCTAGAATTATACAATGAAATTTAGTTTATTTCTTATAAATAATCAGAATTTTGCATTATTAAATAAATATATAAAGAGTGTACAATATAAATAAATCTGATAAAAATCATATTTTTATTACATTTTGTCAGATTTGTAAAATTACACGAATAAGTGATTAAAAAAGAATAGGAATTTACAATTTTTACTCTTAAAAAGAGAAAGAAATTGCAGATTATTTATTAGAATATGACACCAAAGAAAAATAATTTGTGTAAAAAATGTGTATTTGGATGTCTAAATGTAGACGATAAGAGCGGAAATATTACTTCACAGACATTACCTCCCAGACATTATTTAACATTCACATTTGGTTTGATATTTTTAAATATAATAGCACCATTTTCGTAATGGAAGAAGAAATCAAGTTTTTGATCAATTAATTCAAAGGCATGTACAGGTGTCATCATAATTTTCCTTTAGTTTTTATAAAGACGCCCTGTTAGAACTAAAAGGAAAATGATGATTAGTACTTTCACTGAATTAGTACTTTCACTTTATTATTACTTTCACTGAACACCAATAAAATTGATTGATTAAATTTTAATACTCCTCAATATTTGTAAGAGCCTTAAATATATCTTGAAGAATTGATTTGATGTAAGAAAATTATGCACAAATTTTTCATTTTTAGAGACATTCAGTTGATCACTATGTTCAAAATTGCCATTATAATTGTTGGGATTAAATTAAAGATTGCAAGCAGTTGCAGATGGTTTTATTAGTCCAATTGCTCGCATTTTTTTAACATTTCAGCAAAAGTTACAGGCCCGTAGCTGGGGGGGGGGGGATTCTGGAAATTTTTTTGCCCGTCCGAGTATGATCGACTCGATCCCTCATCAAAACATTTTAAAATGTCCGTACTTTTCTTTATCTCCTTTTTTTTAACTTCTTTTTTCAGACAAGACCGAAATTATAGACACCCATCCCAAAGACCCTTGTATAAAACTTTTTTTTTCTCAATCCAAAAGATATGGAGATTGCGATTGCGGCGTAAGACATTTCTGGCTTTGTTGCTCTCTAGAAATCCACTTTACCGCCTCCTCAATGACTCAAATTAACGGCTTTAGAAAACAATAGTTTAAACATTATCCTGTAAACTATTTGACTCAAACGGATTAGCTGTTGCTTGTGAAAATGGTTTTCTTTGTACAACTGTCACTGTTACAGATGAAATTTACTGTAATCTGGCGCGGTCGTTTCACTATCTCATGGCTTGACAGACAGGTTCCCCAAAACAAGCAAATATTATGTTTTACAACTATGTATTTTTGTCATTGTTAACGTGGCAAGGTTGCTATAATTCTGGGCTTTTAGGGGCTTTTCAACAAATGTGGAAAATATCCTTTGACGTCTTTTTTTACACCGTTTTAAACGATAAAAGTTTGTGAAATCAGTATCACTTAGAATTGCAATATCTGGAAGGGATTTTTTAGAATAAAGATGATTTCTAGTGAAACGAAAATAAAATTAGAAATTTAATAAAAATGTTAAAAGAGCATTAACATTTTTCAGTGGAAGGCTAGTATAGGAGTAAAGTGTATTAGGAAAACTAATGAACATTATATAGTCATGAATACTAATTGTTTCAGTTTTAGTTAATGTTTCCTAAATTTATTAATTTGAATATACGTACAAAAATTTACAAACAATATTCAATTAATGTTGTTTGTAGAAAAAAACATTTTTACCCGCTCAACTATGCGAAACTTTATAATAGATTCACGGACTTGTTTTTACATATACAAACATTAAATTCTCTGGCATGATTATTGAAAGGATTTAGAATCGAACACCATTCTTCATTTTTTGATAAGTGGATTTGACTTTCATGCATTTAAGAATAAAAATGTATTTGTGGTTGTGTTAGAAAATAGAGTTTCGCCTTGAGAATATTGTTAATAGTCACTTCACTGTTGTTGCGTGATTCCCAAATAAATATGATTTTTTTTCTTTCTTTTTTCTTTTCCTTTTCTTTCGTTTTTGTATTTTTAAAAAGACAAAATGTTTTCTGATTTTGAACATAGAACTTTCATTTTAATAATTTATACAGAATATTCTTTTTTAGTTAATCATTTTTTTTATTTTCACGATGGGTTTTATTTATGTTACATTATGTTATGATATGGCTTTTTTTAATTAAATTTATTTATTATTTATTAAATTATTTCTCTAAAATAATTCTCTGTATCTTTTTTAAACTTGTCTAAAATCTTTTTTAATACTTGAATGCTTTATTAATATAAACGAACATAAAATAGGTAAATTAAAACTATTTATTAAAAAAAAAAAAAAACACAAATTATTTTGGTCATTTAAAATATTTCATTAACCTATGAAATCTTTTCGTGTTTTAAAACAAGGCTTGAAATTTTACTTATAATACTTTAACAAGAAATATTAATGTCGTGCCGTTCTTAGATTGTGAAACACTTTCCAACATTATGAAAATATTGTCGCGAAATTTTCATATTTTCTTACTCTTACAAAAAATTTATAAATAAACTCTAATGTAAATCTTTTTTTTTTTTTTTTTTTTGTTGATAATATTGAGCAGTCATTGCCCACAGATCACCACTCGTATGACAAAATTCACAAAAACGCGTATATTAATAAGCATGATGCAAAAAAAGTTTAGACACAAAGCTTAGTCTTCAACAAAGCAAGCCATTTTCTTAGAAAAAACTTATATAAAGAATTAAATGCAAGGTGTCGATTAAGTCTCTAAAATCGAAAGCAATGGCTGACCACTTCATTCACTCATTCAATGTTGAACAATCTTATTTAAATCTTTGTTTTCGTGAAAAATCTTATGACTTCATCACGCATAATCTAGACCATAATTCAGTTAAAGAAGTTTATAAAATTTTAATTTCTGGATTTTTACTCATAAGTGTTTGACACGAAATTTCACACACAATGTCACCAAGCTGGCAGCAAAGCTGCAAAGTTTTCTGCTAAGATCGACATCTATACCGGTCTATACATTCTACCCAGTATTCAGAAATGACTGTAAAATTACATCACAAAAACAGCGTATATACACGTAAAATATATTTTGACTGTTTATCGAGTTATAAGCAATTCGTGTCACCTGACGACACGATTTTTCCCCTTTCTTGCTCTGCTGCCTCGGATTTCGGATAAAAACGCTGACTTTGGGAGTATGTTCTGAAAGATCTTCTGCCTTTACATGGGTTCTTCACATGGGTTTTCATTTATATATATATATATCAGGGGTCGATCCAGGAACAATTTGCACACACAATTTGCTTCACAAAAATCTATTTAATAAAATGGGCCCCTTCACAAAAATCAATTTGATAAAATGGTGCACCCTTCACAAAAATCAATTTGATGAAATGGGCCCCTTCACAAAAATCACTTTGATGAAATGGACCCCTTCACAAAAATGACTTTGATAAAATGGGTCCCTTCACAAAAACCAATTTGATAAAGTAGGCCTGTTCCCTTCACAAAATTCTATTCCATAAAAACTGACTATTATTTGTTTGTTATTTTGTGATGTTTTAAAATGTGTAATTTGTAAACAAACAAGTTCACCAGAGAGGAAAACTTCGGCAAAAGGATTTTAAAAAGTTTTTTTTTTTTTTTTTTTTTTTTAATAAATGCTTGGTTCCAGTTTGATTAACTGGATTTAAACTTTCGTTACAAAATGTTATTTTTCACAAAAATATAATAAATTTCACAAAAATAACCTTTATTTTTTACAAAATGGGCCCCCCAAGAAAAAAACCTTGCATCAACCCCTGTATATATATATATAAAAATCAACATTTGAACGGAGGGTGGTTTAGGGGTATGGGGGTCATGTTCGGTGAAAATATACCAAATTTTTTTGGAATTGCTTTCCTCCGAACGGCTGCAATAGGTAGCTTTTTGTATTGAAAGCTACCTAAAACACGATCCCTGAAGAGACTTATTATCCCGAAGCTACAAAATTAATAAATAAATTGTTCAAAAAAGAAAAAAAAGAGAAAAGAAAAGAAAGAAATGGAAGTAAATAACAATACAAAAATAACAACCATTTGTTTTACAATTATCTTATTTAGAAAGTCTGCAATCTAAGGCATCTTAGATACGTAAAGACTTATTCCTTGTAGGTTTGATTTAATTAAAAAAAATTATATATCTGAATTTAACTGAATCTGATACCACATATTAGAAGATTTTATTTCGCTAGCTTATATTTACAGTGATGATATAGTAAATAATCAAGTTTTATTCGAGGAATGAGATGTAGTGTTTCATTAAATATCCCTACTGGGATAAAATATTAAAATACATTAGATTGTAACTCATTAATATAATGCAAGTTATTTACGAAATAGTTTAGAATTTATTATTTGATAGTTTTTAAAATCAAATGGAAATATAACATTTTCTATTTCTTTTACTTTTCTTTCCTTTATGTTTCTTTCCTTCTATGTGAATAGAATGTCACCTATCTGTTTAGACAGTGCAAGGAATTTTTCGAAAGGGGATTATAATGGGGTGGGCAAATCAATCACGCTGAGAACCTGCATTTGACAAGTCTGACCAGATGCGCCCACAATGAACTTCAATAGGCCATTCATTACCGAAGGTGTTTTACAGGGGGGGAAAGCAATTTCACCATGTTACTGCTAAACTTTTTACTATGTGAAACTCTTGACCATTTATAAAGATTTTGAGCACGTCCTCGTCAACCCTTTCCAAGTAAAAAATATGAAAACAGCCTGACCGTGAATGGGTTAAACTAATACCTGTTTAGCAAATTGACAGAAGATATTTAATTTGCAGATGAAGTAATTTACTGTAATCTGTTTAAGTTAAAAAATTTATGATTTTGAACAACTTATAAAATATTGGTCAATAATAAAAAAGTGTGTTGAAAGTTTTTTTAAATGTATGTCAAGTAAAATAAAATTTATATTTTTCATAAGGAAACGAAAAATTTAGAATATATTTACAGGATTGTTTTTATTTATGCATAATTTCACAGCATTATTTATGGCCTTAAAATATTGGTCAATAATAAAAAAGTGTGTTGAAAGTTTTTTTAAATGTATGTCAAGTAAAATAAAATTTATATTTTTCATAAGGAAACGAAAAATTTAGAATATATTTACAGGATTGTTTTTATTTATGCATAATTTCACAGCATTCTTTATGGCCTTTTTTTTTTTTTTTAATTGTGGTCACTAGATTTTTGAGAATTAGGAATCAATGGTTCCTTATTTCAGATTTTGTTAATCTGCACCTGTATTTAAAACTATAATAAAGTTAGGAGTCATTAGAATAGGGCTTACTTGGGTAATGTCTTTATGGCAATTTGGTTCAATAAAATTATTCAACAAATATTAAATATTTGTAAAAAAAAAAAAAAAAGAATATGTTTTTATATAAGAATTTATTTTTTCTACACTATTATGAAGTATAATACGTAATAGACCAGATGTTCGGTTAGCAAAACTGGAAATCTGGCTGTTTTCATTAATATTAGTAATTAAAAAAGTCACAATAAATAAAAGTGAGATGGAAATCTAGAGTTAAATGTTAATAAAATTATCCTTGGTATAATTTTAAAGTTGCAAATATGCTATAGCATGTGATCACAAAATAATTTTAACAAAATAATTCATTTTGGAGAATAGTAAGTTTGTTTTTAAACAGAAAAAGGAAAATTTCGCTAGTTTTTTACTCTATCCACGGCAAATTCATAAACGTACGCTTCCGATTGGCTAAAACGTGAGAGAAGGGGGGAGATTGGGCCAATCGGTTGTTAGATGTCATGAGAAAATAGTGCGATATATTTTTTGCGATTTCTAATTAATGTGCAACTTTTGCATCCAGAACTTTGACAGTTTCAGTGTTTAAGAACTTTTTATAACATAAAAGTTAAAAATTAAGTTGCCCCCCGAAAGTTGCAACGGAAGTCTATTTCTAAGCCATCCTTTCCGGGATCGCGTGAGATACAATGGGTGTCACGTGATTCTCCAATGATTCAGGATTCAGCTTCAATATGTATCCAACCATTCGAACCTGCGTTGTATTTTATGAAATTTACTTCTAGTCTGCCAGATTTGACAAATCTCTTACAGTGCGGTGGAAAACATGCATCGAAGAAAACGCATATTATTTACTTCAAGCAAACACTTTAATGTATTAGTGGTGTGAGTTTTAAAAATATTTTCTTTTGTTATGTTGAATCCGAGTACAGTGACGTACCTAGGGCTTTTGTTTTTAGGTAGATATCGTATTAAATACTACCTACCTACATTTACCCTATGTTGGAATTTCTGAAATATTTTTGCAGATCTAAGCCGATCTTTACTCCTAAAACCGAAAAGAATTCAAAACTTTATCTATCTATCCATCTATATATTAAAGCGGGTAGATTTAAAAAAATAATAAATTGAAACGCTTGTGAGGGGAAAAGTTGGGTATGGTGACAAGAAACTCAGACATCAATTTTTATCAAGATCGGAGTATGGTAAGTCTTGCCTCCAGGTCACTAAACTTTTCGCTATTCCTTTGAAGGGAAATATATGATTCTCAGTGCTTTATGTCTAATTTTCTAGTTTTCTGCTAATGATTGTGAAATGTATGCACTTTTGGGATTTGCCTAAAGTCAGTTAATTAACGTTAGATGTTGGAATTTCAGAAATATTTTTGCAGATCTACGCCGATCATAACTCCTAGAAATCAAAACCATTCCCAGTTCAAAACTAAGTAACGTCAGTTATAGATTAACTGACGTTTACAAGTGGGGGGACCCTATTTTCTCTTATTTCAAAAATTCTCAGCTTTCACGGTAAGTCTTTGCAATTAAAATTTGACCGTTTTGGGATTTTTTACCAATTTTCTTTGATATTTTCTTAACTTTCTTTCAATTTTTTGGAAAGACTCGAAAATGAAGATAAAAATTAAGGAAGAACATGAGAAATGGGGATTTTAGATGAACGTTAGTAAGACCAAATACCTATGTATAGGAGGAAATGAAACAAAACTAAATTTAAATAACAAGATAAAAATAGGAAGCTGCGCGTATTATTGATACTTTGGTGTAGACATTAATGGAGAAGGCACAGACTCACAGGAAATTAAACACAGAATTTGTCAAGAAGAAAGGCTGTAAAACTGTTAAATTATATTTGGTGGAGTGAGGAGATCTCCAGGAAAAGAAAATATAATATATACAATTCTATTATGCAGAGCATACTGTTATATGGAGCAGTGGAATGGAGAATTATAGAGACAGAAAGAAAGAAATTAGCAGCTGTGTAAATGGCTGCCCTAAGAAGATCATGCAGGATATCAAGAATAGGAAAAATAAAAAATGAAAGAATCAAAGAAATGATGAAAATAAAGGGATCCATGTTAGACGATCTTCAAAAGAAGCAGTTAATCTGGTATGGTCATGTTAAAAGAATTAATGGCGAGAGACTACCCAAAATCGCATCTAATTATAGAACAAACCAAAAGAGGAAACAAGGAAGACCACGAAAGACCTGGATGGATGGTATAAAACAACCCACGAGGGATAAGTGTCTGGAGGAGGAATGGACACTTGACCGGAAGAAATGGAGTGGTCTCTTGTAGATTTTTCGCATGGCCGCACTGGACGTCATAAACCGAGTTTATATACATGTATATAAATTTAACACAAGAAATTCTTCAATTTCTATTAATTGATACAATCTACATTATTGCCTCTGTGCTGAGATTCGTGTTAGAACTTGTTCAATGCACTCTTGGACTCCAGTGTAGCAGGAACCATGCCATCACGGACAAGACAACCACAAACAGCAGAAGATGCTTCTATGATAAGTTTCACTCCCCTCTCTACTGCCTGACTGTGGCAAGGAAGATTCATAAGACTCCAAAGGGAAATAGGTCCACTATTTACAGCTCCACTATTTACCATATACTGAAGATCCTTAGCTAATGTATATCTTGTGAGTGGAGGTTCTGTTAACCTACAACTTTGCCAATTGATAAGTTCTGAATAGTCAAGTGCGTTGAAATTGAACCGGTCATTTCAAAAACCACATAAGACAAGTTTTTTTCCCAAATAATTTTTCGGCGCAAATGCTTCCTTAAAGATAGAGCCATGATATGGGTGAAAACCACATGCGTCAGTGTATTTCTTTCTCTCCAAACAATACCTTCTAATTTTCGTTTATCACTTAAACGACATAAAGTCAGTGACTTAAGTGGTGTTTGCATACAATACCATATTACATGCGGGTACCATATTACATTACCATATTACCATTTGCATGTAATATCATATTAAAACATAAAAATGTTCCTATATAAGTGCTATCTTCATTAATTTTGATTACAAATATATTTAATATGACTTTTTTGTTCAAATTAAATACGGCATATCCTTGTTTCTTGTTAAAACAACATAAGTCAGGAATAGTTTTTCTGTTCTTCTTCTTTTTATTATTGATAAATTATAAAAATTAATCAATATTTACAAATTTTGAAGTCCAAATTCTATAATTAGTCCAAAAAAACCCATAAAATTTCGTTTACTTGTGAATAATACAGTTTTTTTTTTAATTTCTGAAAAGTTCTAATTCTGTGACTTATGTGGTTTTGAAATGACCGATTCAATTCATGGTTGGGATGACAAAAGATCTGGTTACATCCTTGCCTTTATTATTCCCACAAGTACTAATTGGCTTATATGTTCTTGATCATCCCCTAACATAGCAAGAAGTAAATTTTCTGGATGAGCAAAATAACGATTTCTCTGAATTACAGGATCAACGATGTACTTCAGATCTTGACGGAGGTATCTGGAGAGATGAACAGTTTGCCAGAGATGTTTCGATGCATATTTATTTGATGGTTTCGATGTAATTTTGAAATCACATTGGGACGTAGACCCTGCAGATAAACTCCAACCAGTGTTTCAAATGAGCAGAGGGGTATTTTGCTCCAATACACAAGCGTGATACTTTACTTGCTGCTGTTATCCATCTCGGATGAGATAGCTTTCCTGGAAATTGATGAATCAAGTTTTGTTGACAAACACCAGATGAAACAGCTTCGGATATCTGATGAAAGTACTTTTGATCTATGCTGAGGTCTGATTTGTTCAGTTCAGTTAAAATCACCTCTACCTTCTCCAAATTCACAACAGGATTTTCGTGACATTTCTGAAACTGCTTTCGAATAATTCCGGAGAAGGTACTTGGTCCTGCGATACTTCCGTCCAGGTGATGCATAAAGTGAGGCTGTGGTAATTCATTTTTATGTAACTGGCATATCATCCACTGTATAGAAGGTACCCATGTGTTGCTCAAGTGGTGTAATGACACCACTTTTCGATCCATTATTAACTGATGTGCCGTCGCAGCCTACAGCAAGGCGAATCTCACATTTTAATTACATTGTGATTAAGTAATTTAGTAATATTTAACGCTATCATTTTTTAAGTAATGGAAGTACTTAAAAATTCGCTACAAAAAGTCAAAGATACTGAAATATAGAATTATATATAAAAAAAATGTTTAAACAATGAAATGATGTCAGCTGTTTAAAAGAAACAGTCAAAAACTCTTGAAAAAAAAATCCCAAAAACTGTCAAATTTTAATTTCAAAGACCCAACCATGAAGTCTCAGAAATTTTAAAATAAGAGAAAATGGGGTCCACTTGTAAAGGATACCATTAAGAAAAAACCACAAGTGCATACATTTCAAAATCGCTCACAGCAATCGATAAAAGTAGACACAAAGCACTGAAAATCGCATCTTTCCCTTCAAAAGAATAACAAAAAGTTCAATTACATGGAATCAGACCTTACCATATTCCGATTTTGATAAAAATTGGTACGTGAGTTTATTGTCGTCATACTCAATTTTTCACCACCACAAGCGTATGATCCCCTCGAATAATTAAGACTGTTGCAGACCTGTTTTCCATGAATGCGATGACGTTGCCGATAGGAATTTGGGGATTTCTGTTCCACTTTTCAAAAAGTGGAATACCTTAAAGTAACGGTGAGATCTTGGAAACGCAACTAAGAGGGAGATATAAAGGGGAAAAAATAGGGAAAAATACTTAAGATAAAATTTCGGGATTGACTTTTGAAATCATTTATAGGAATAAAGAGTGAATGGGGAAAAATTTGCGTTCTGATACATAAACCAAAGTCCCGAACAGTCAACGTCAACAGACGTATTGCTTTCTCTGCAATGCATCGTCCGCGTGTGACCCAGACATGCTCTATCGGATTTAACTGAGGACAACATACTGACTACTAAATACGCTGCATTATTATTTCTTTGACAAACATATTCTCCACAAGTCGAGCTGTTTTATGCATTAGCATGCATTAAAAGAAAGGAATACGCAATGGCTTCAGCGTAAGGTAAGGCATGAGATCGGAATATTTCGTCTGCATATCTTTGGGCTGTGAAAGTACCATTCCCAGTAATTTACAAATCCGTGCATATTTTCTCTGAAAATCATGTTAGCTAAAATACGCCAATGTGAACACGTTTGCGCAACATTCCCCGAATAGGTTACTATATAAACAATCTGTTAATGACAATTGAGAAACTGACTTTTTTATAAAATCTCTAGATTAGTGAAGCTGAAAAAAAAATCAATATATATACTATATATATATATATGTATCAATGTATATATATATATCAATATGGCATTGCCCTGTGTTACGGGCCTTGGTAATATAGAGCTAAGCCAAGAGAAAGAGCACTTTCACAAGTACTTTCGGGCAATCTATTCACAGTTTAATACACATAAGCATTTCCCCAATATTTACACAATTTATTTACAACTGCGTAGCAGCCCGTTGTGTTGCATTCAAATTGCTCAAGATCTTAATGTTGTTTTTTGGAAAAAAGCAATCTGGTTTTATTAAATATTTCACGTTTCTAGCCCTAACATTTCCAAATAAATCGTAATTTAGAACGTTTTTAGAACGTTTACCACTTATTTCACCATTTTAAAGTTAGATTTTTTTAGAAACCGTTCTTAAAGAACATTTATACGTTAAAATTAACATCAAACAAAATTACAAGTTTTTAGCACCAGCAGCATCACATAATAGAAATTTTAGAACGTTTTTCGCTCCTGAACCGTTTTACATTTCGAATTTTTAGCAAAATGTTCTATTGCGGGTATTTACGTCTTAAAAGTAACAGTCATGTCAAATTTCAACTTTCTAGCCTCAACAGCTCCAAATAAATCGTGATTTAGCAATTTTCTAGAACATTTTCTGCCTATTTCTCACTTTTAAATTTCGAACTTTTTAGAAACCGTTCATAACAAGCATTTACTTCTTAAAAGTAACCACCACATCAAATTTTAAATTTCTAGCCCCAACAGTATCGGAGAAATCGCAATTTTAAAAAAGTTCTTTGCTCCTGCACCCCATCAAAGATTGTTGTACCGATATAAAATATAGCCTATGTTGGAGCAGATATGGTCAATGGGAAATTATGCGACTTCCCTCAAGCGTATTAGTCTGAGTGATATTGCTGGAAACCAAGAGTTAATAACTTTTGACAAGTAATGTAAATGATATTCTATCTTTAATTAATTAATTATTTACAGGTACAAATTCAAATGATGAAAATGAGCAACTGGGACTACTGGGGCACCGGCAGATATAAATAGATTTCGATAAAAAAAATATGTAAAATACAGAATTATGTAATACACCCAATACACAACTTTCTCACACGGCGCCAACTGGAATTTGAAAACAAAATTAAAAAACAAAAAATTATAAATTTTCATAAAAGCTTTTAATTTTTAACTATTTTTGGGACGCTTGGGGCACTTAAATATATTAATGTATTTTGATAAAAAAACATGCAAACAAATATATAAAAGACAACTTTCACACCCCGCGCAAAAAGTAATTTAAAACAAATAATAATAATAATAAAAATATATATATAAGTTTTCATAAAATTTCAATTTTTCACTATTTTTGGGGCGCTTGGGGCACCGCAAGATATGAATGGATTTCAATTTAAAAAGAAACGTGTAAACTAATATACGTAAAAGGCAACTTTTGTACCCCGCGCCAAAAGTAATTACGAAAAAAAAATTTTTTCGTATACTTTTCGATCCACCCTAATATATATATTAAAGGTAATACAGAAAATAACACACTAAAACTTCGTATATCGGAATTTTAACTCTTTGAAATGATGTCAAGAACATGAAGAGATGCTCCGCACCAATTAGATTACCTATAAATGTCAAATAATTCGTTTTTTGACAACGTAATATTTTATAATGTGTGGTATCCTCGAAAAATTAAAACTATTGCACACCTGTTTTCCATGGAGGCGATGAGGTTGTCGATAGGAATTTGGGGAATTCTGTTCCTTTTTTAAAAAAAAGTGGAATAACTTAAAGTCCTGGACAGTCAAGTTCAACAGAGGCATTGCTTTCGCTGCAATGCGTCGTCCGAGTGTCACTCAAACTGGCTCGATCGGATTTAACTGAGGAGAACATACTGACTACTAAATGTGATAACTGAGAGAATGCAAGTATTATAGATTAAGAGTTTGTTGTGTATGGAGAGGAGAGTGAGTGGCTGCAAAGAAGGGGGGCGAGGGTTTTGGCAATCCCGGCGACTTTACCGCGGATATTAAGAATATGCTTTTTAAAGGTAATGCGTTTATCATTGGTAACTACCAGGTACTTAGCATCGTCAGACCAGGGAATGGTAGTGTTATTGATGGTTAATCTATTAGGAGTGGAGAAGGTTCTAGAGAAGTAAACAGCAGTAGTTTTAGATTCTTTTATTTTAATGTACCATTGATCACACCATTTCATGAAGATGTTGAGGCGTTGTTGTAGATTTTTGTAAAGATTGTATGGCTGATGTGCAGTGCCACAGAGAACAGTGTCGTCCGCATAGAGTGCTTTTCCATGGAGGCGATGAGGTTGTCGATAGGAATTTGGGGGAATTCTGTTCCTTTTTTTAAAAAAAGTGGAATAACTTAACGGTGAAGAATAGTGATGTGAAGAGTGTGCGTGGAATGTCATTATAGTATATTATGAATAAAATAGGACCAATGACTGAACCCTGAAGAATACCGCAGAGTATTATGTGTAGAAGAGAAAGTGAGTTGTTGACACGGACGTTGTTAAACGAAACATGGCCTTTCGCGAGCAGAGAATCTAATCAGAAAATATATTTGATGTCATTTGCCAATGAAACGATGAAATATGGTTTCAGCGTGAAATGTTTATTCGTTTTTAGAGGGCATAATGTTTTTCTTTTAGTCAAATCTGACAAGTAATTGTAGCTCTTGAGCAATTTTTTTTCGAGTCTGATCAGCGATAAATATGCATTCTAAAAAAAAATCAAATTCCTGGGGGGGGGGGGAGAGGGGAATTGCCCTCCTAGCCTCCCCCTAATGGTGCCCCTGCAGCGCATTCTAATAGCCGTTCACGGTGACACCGTAAGTCTGCAAATATTATCTGAAATTATGAAAAACGTAATGTCTTTACTCTGAATACTTCAAACTAAAGAATAAACGTTTTTTTTTTTTTTGAAAAAATTGATTATGAACAAAATGTTCCCAAAAAGAGCATTTACTCTCTAGATTATATTGAAAATGAGTCAATACATGAAAAGGATTGGTTGAGATTTTTTCGAATTATCGTGATTCTAGACTTTAAAAATATAATTTTGAGATAATCACAACTTTCTACCAATATTACGTGGTCGGAAATAAAATAACTGAATTTAAATAAATTTGATTATATACTTTTTTTAATGTATATACATTTATATACCGGTTGCGCCATAAATTTGTATAAGCTTTAAAAATTCATTAAAAAGGAAGAAATGATTCTAAGAAATCACAGTTTGCACGAAAAGGTTTAGACGGAGATCGGATTTTTTTAATAACAAAAAAAGTTGTGGTAAAAAAAATTACCGATAGATGGCGCTAGCATGCATAATATGAAGCAGGTGTATGTAAATTAGGCTTATAATAAAATACACTTTTCTTTGACATGTTTAACAATCTTCAGTATCCCAGAACATGGAACGGGTCTTTTTCTCATCTTGAGTCCTTTTTGGTCGTGCGCTAGTTACTGATTTCTCGATCTTGTGAAAGAACTTAACAAACAACGTTTGATCTGGTAACGATAGCATACTGCTGGCATTGAATGAAGAATCTGCATGTGCATCGAGGTGTTTTATTAACAGCAAGATTTGCATAAATCTGCTTCTTATTATGCCTGCCAGCGCCATCTATCGATAATTTTTTAAAACACATTTTTTTTTATTATTAAAGAAAATCTGATCGCCCTCTATTCCCATTCGTGTAAACCGCAACTTTTTTTAGCATAATATATCCCTTTTTTATGAGTTTTAAAGTTTTAAATTACATGACTAAAATTGATTTATGTTTTCTCATGCGGCAACCCCATTCCAAGTAAAAATGAGATATAATAGCTTCAAAATCAACTTTCTTTTATTTTGATAACGTCCCTTATTGAGAAAGCGATTAATCAAATAAACATAAAAACGTTTTTCATGCATGTCTGTATGGCACCATTAAGATTAATAAGAAAGTAGCAATAATTTAACACGATTTTCGTTTGCACCTATTGCGAATCTCGAGGGAGAAAAAGGCCACTTACATTTAAATAAAATCGAATTTTAAGTTTATTTTGTAGGAGGACATTCATGGTGATTACTTTGAATTTAAACTCATTTCATAATGCAAACATAATTTTAAATTGTGAATATGGAAATAACTACAAATTAGCAATTCATTACTGATACTAAGCTAACATTTAAGTTGTTACCTAAAACAATGAAACGCAAAATATTTGTAATTAATCTACCGGCCTCACTATCCATACACAATTTAGATTTCTTAAAATGCTCTTAAATTTCAGAATTTTAAATTTGTTGTTGGGGTCGATAACAGTGTATTGTCTCCAATGGTTGAATTATTTTGAAGTGTGTAACGCGCGTATCCGCTGAAATTCTGGTGCTTGCTCACTAATGCTGAAGGGACAGAGCCCCCTAGGAAATATATACGAGTGTATATAAATATGGATGATTTGAAATTGTAGAATGTTATGGAAAATCTATTTCCAAAAATTTACTATCGTAGACCATTAGCAAACAAAAGCCAGTATTTAGGGTGGAGTTTCTTCAAGCTTCACATTGAAGGTCTGAGCAGCCCCGCCCCATTTTTCGTTTTTTTTTTTAATGTATTTTTATTCATATATTTGTAAATGTTTAGGTGGGTTCCAAAAATGCAATTTTAATGTAAATATTTAAAATGCGATCATGTTGAATATTCGAATAAATCTAGTGATTGCTCTTAGTAGGTATGTTTTTAAATTTTTTTAAGATCCAACATCATTTGTCACTGAAAGAAAGCTATGAAAATATACGAATTATGAGTCTTTAGTGACTCTACCACATATTTTGATGTTATGAAATTCGATAACCCGTTTTTGAGAAAAGAAATTCTTTAAAAAAAAAATATATATATATATATATATATTTTCTTAAGTATATAATATATCTTTTCTTTCTTTATATTTATTTAAAAGTTAACATTTGAGGAAATTCATCATTAGCTAAACAGAATTATCTGTGGAAAAAAAAAAAAAATCTTACTTCAAAAATATAATAATATATTCTTTGATAAAACTCTTAATTTTCTACCAAAATTTTAAAATTAATAGAAAACTAGATCTTTAGCCAAGGTTTCGGAAATTAATTGAGCCTCCTTTTCTCAGAAGAGCCAACGATTGTTAGTTAATTAAAATTTTATTATATTCAGAGGAAAACGCATATCATTTACTTAAAGTAATTACTACAATTTATTAGTGGTGTAAGTTGAAAAATATTTTCTTTTATTTTGTTGAATTCGAATTTCGAATACAGTGACGTACCGAGTGCTTTAGTTGATAATTCTATTTTAACTACTCTTTTAGGTAGATTTCTTAAGAAATACTATCTATTACATTTTACCCTATGTTGGAATTTCAGAAATATTTTTACAGATCTACGCCGATCATAACTCTTAAAACCCAACCCCCCCCACCCCTGTTCAAAACTTTATCTATCTATTTATATATATATTAGGCCGAGTCGATTTTTTTTAAAAAATTGAAACGTCTGTGGTGGGGCAAGTTGGTATGGTGACAAGAAACTCACTCACCAATTTTTTTTTATCAAGATCGGAGTACGGTAAGGCTTGTCTCCAGGTCATTGAACTTTTCGCTATTCCTTTGAAGGGAAATATATGATTTTCAGTGCTTTATGTCTAATTTTCTAGTTTTCTGCAAGTGATTTTGAAATGCATGCACTTTTGGGATTTTCTTTATGATATCGTTTACAAGTGGACCCCATTTTCTCTTATTTCAAAAATTTTCAGACTTCACCGTAGGTCTTTGAAATTAAAATTTGACCGTTTTGATATTTTTTCCCAATTGTCTTTTATCATTTATTAGCTTTCCTTCAAATTGTTGGAAAGACTCTTTTTTGTACAAATGTATTTCCACCTTAATACAGTTAAATAATTAAAATAAGTATGTTATAATTCTAATATCATTTAATAAATATTCAAAAAAAAAAAAAAAATGTTTCTTTTGACAGATATACTAAAAACTAGTCGGATGTGCCAATCCCAAAACTTTCTTCTATCTCAGTCATGTTAATACTTCAAAATTCGCTATCACATCGCCAATAAAATCAATATTTTTCGCCATTCTGTTGTACGTCAGCTGCTTGCGAATCGTCCGGTTACCGGGATGCGATCAACTGATGTATACAAAACTACGAAAAGTCCTTCTGGCCTGAACAGACAGGAACAGATAGCCTCCCTATTCCTTGGTTTTACGATTTTAGCTAATTTTACTGGAAAGCAAGAAGGTAAAATGCGTGGAACCTAATTAAAGAAGATTCAATCCCAGTTCTCGTCAACATTGAATTTGAATGAGAATAATGCCAAATTACTCCTCTACAGCCAAGTTGGCTTCATTTATGGCAACTTATTTTAGTTGCCAAATTTGCGATATTTCGCCAACTGTTTTGATGCATGACATTGCCAGACATATTGCAGCTCGACTCATCGAGAATATATTTCGAACGGAAGGAATAATACAGCGTATGTAGTGGCCAACATACTCTCCTCACTTAAATCTGATCGAGCATGTTTGGGGCACACTCGGACGACGCATTGCACCCGAATTGCAGCCCAATCGAAAAACCAAGCTAATCAGAACCGGTTCAGCCAATCAGAACCGAGTCTTAGGCAACCCCAACTCCGGCTGCGGTAGATTGATGCTGAGCTGCGTACCAATAAGGAGAAACAAAATGGATATGCGTCAGCTCCTATTATGGGAGTCTAATAGCAAGAACAATACCTCTGCTGACTGTTCGGGATTTTGAGATACCGCTTTTTGAAGAGTGGAAAATAATTCCAGAAACTCTTATGGGTTGGTTGGTTTATTTATGACGGCCGATTATCTACACGAGAGATATAGGCCCTCGATAGATATGGGGGGGGGGTCTTCCTAAGGGATTCTAACCCGTATTTACCGCAAGGCCAGGGGCGCCATTTCGGGGGGGGCAACCGCCCCCCCCAAGGAATTTCAAATTTCAGAAAATTTATCAGTTATCACAGGTTAGACAAAAAAAAAATAAATGTCTGGCCCGGCCCGTGCAAAAAAAGTGACTGGCCCGGCCCGGCATAAAAGCTAAACGTTCAGCCCGAGTCCGGCCCGGCCCATGTAAAACAAGTGATTGGCCCGACCCAGCCCGGTATAAAATCTGAAAATTCGGCCCGAGCCCGGCCCATGAAAACAGATTATTGGCCCGGCCCGACCCGTAAAATAGGTGTTTTAATCTGAATTTCAGGCCCCAGCAGCCAATTGCTTCCTCATGACGGCATATCTGTAACTGCCAAGTCTTAAAAATTGGCATTATGCAATATTTTTGTATTTAAGAATGAAAATGACTTTCTAAAAGTTTGGAAAAGTATCAATTTTGGATATGGCAACAGCCTTTAATATAAAAGTTGCTTATTAAGAGATGTGACACCCCTCCCCCCCCAAATAAGGAGCCATGTCTCCCCGTCTAAATGGAGGACTGGATCCGTCCTTGATTGTTGCGTGGGGGCACATTTTACTGACTTTTGTATGGATCGAGTCCGGCCAATAATGATTTTCATACGACTTAGATTGTAAGAGAAAATTTCGGCTTTTGCAGACCTCTAAGAAGAATGAAGTTTAGGCTCGGTTCGGCTCAGAAAAACGAATTCCAACCCAAAAAAAAAACGAGTCTGCAGATAAAAGTAAAAACCGGAAAGAGTAAACACAAGACCCGACCGGGTCCGAACATGCAGAATAAAGAAACGCTCAAGCCCGTTTCAGCCCGGAAGTAATTTAGGCCAGGCCTGGCTCGAGTTTTCAAAATAAAGTAAAGCCCGGGCCCGGCCCGAGCCACCTAAAAGAAAATCGGCCTGAGCCCGGGCCCGTGCAGACCTCTAGTCTGATGTGCCAATCCCAAAACTTTCTTCTATCTCATACGGGTATCACATACACCAAAAACAAATCAGCACCACTTTATATTAAGGTTTAACTGAATCTGAAGTTGTATTAACTTATGTGTGTTAGTTCTGGAGATATAGCTATCATGAAAATCGTGCAAAATGTAGCATAGCAGTGCCACCTGTTAGGCTATTTATACCAAATCATAATCAACGTTTATGTTTGCCAAGGTCTTACCGAATCTGAAGTTTGGTGAAATTCTGTGCCTTAGTTCTTGAGATATAGCTATCGTAAAAATCATGAAAAATGTAGTATAGCAGCGACATCTGTTGGGCGATTTACACCAAAAACAAATCACCACCCATTTATATCAATGCCTAACTTAATATAAAGTTTTATCAAATTCCGTGCATTAGTTCTTGAGATACAGCGTCCACAAATTTTTTGTCACATACAGACCACTGAGACACACAGACAGACATTTTCTAAAAATATTCCAATTGTGTTCAGGATCTTCTAAAACGTATAAATCCGTCGGAAACCGGGAGTGGTAAATATTCATAAATCCAGTATCTTTTTAGAAGAAAGTAATAACCATTTAATAAACCCTTTAAACATTGAAATGTTTTCTAAAGCCTTGCTATTGTAACATTCTATATGTGAGACATTTATCATTAATGAGTATTTTGGCTAGTTTTAGAAATGTATGTGAGAAAAAACTCTATGAATTGCTTCTGAGCTGTGTACAGCATGCTTGTCACCCCCAAGGCTATAATTTCAGTGATAAATTCTCTCTTTAGCCAAAAATTTAAGGATGGGGGAGGTGTATTAAATTTCCTAATTAAATGATTTGTTAATTTTGTTTTATTAGTGTCACATTATATCTACTCCAATCGTTATAATGTGCTTTATTAAATGATATTATAAATACCGTATGTTCTTAAAAATCTCCAAAGCCTGTCACTAGAGTCCTGTCCAGATCCTGACTTCAACCTGGCAGACTTTAAGTCGAATCCGAAATATTCATACCTCAACCAGAAGTGAAAGAAAATGAATGTATATTTTATTACATTTATGAAAAAGTAATCTACAAGTTTACCGCTTATGTACAAAAAATAACACATATATACACCCATTAATATTCACATATACTATAGTTTTTTCATTTGAAAATTATTCAGAACCTCCTTTTGTATAATCGGTTCATCTTGAACCCGAGTCAAAGTATAACCCGAAGCGTATAAAGTTTACTCGACTCGCAAATAAAATAAAAAAAATCAACCAAACCCAAAACGAAATGCATTTCTGGTAGCCGATGCAGGACTAAATTTTCCAGTAAACCCGGAAAAGTCCAAAAAATTTCATTGACCGCAACCCCACCCGAAATGAAAGAAAATTCATCCATATTTCAATATGTTTTGGAAAAGTAGACTACAATTATACCTCTAATAACAATTTTATCTTTTATGTAGAATTTTTTTTTCATCTGAAAATATTTAGGATTTCTTTGAAAACTCGGGCAACACGAACCCAACTCAAAATAGCGAAAACCCAACTTGAACCCGAAACAATTAACCCTTTGATAACGGGCCAGGATTGACTACTAACTTTCAATTGTTACAACTTTCAAATGCAAATTTGCATTCAATCGTTCTACAATTTCCAAAAAAATTCTTTGTGACAGATTTCTCTTGAAAATATCCTAATATAAGTGTATGATAGATGTCAAAAAGTCTTACTAATAGAATAAAAAATAGTCCACTGGGACATAGATGTCCCAACCGTAGTCAAATGTTCCAAGTCAACTTGACCCGCAACCCCGATCGATCCGTACTGCAGATTGGGTCGTGTTGCCCCACTCAATGCAGGAGCAAGGGACCTGAGACCAAGGGTTTTGCAGATTTCTGAATTGTATGGAATTTAGATCATAGTCTGAAGAGGAAGGCAGAAAATAACTGCAAACAAAAAACTTTGTCCCCCCCCCCCTTCGCAAGAAACTCATGAAATGGCGCCCCTGCAGTAAAACCTGCAAAGAAGGAGTTGAAAAGGACTGTAAAAAAGCTCCATTTTAGACAGGTCTCCATCTTAGCAAGTATAATTATATTGCCTTTTTTTCGTCGAAGCTTGATTTTTTTTGCCCGTTTGAGAAAGAATTATGTTATAGACAGGTTTCGCTTAGACACGCTTCACTGTAATACACCTATGCTCTTCAGAAGTGCTTTATAGAAAGGAAGTTTTAACAGTCTTAAAGAAAAAAACAGTACCTGTCTATAACTGAAAACTTTCATAATATTTTAAAATTCTACTTTCTAAGACGAAAACCTGTCTAAAACGGAATTTTTCAGCGTTCACTTGAGATTCCGTATTAGAAGTATTGCTGTCTCTGTATATATGATTCAGTAAACGTTTCTCGTTCGGAGAGGTTGAGGGGGGGGGGTCAGCACCCCGAACTCCACCCTTGGCTATGCCACTACCTTAAAAGAAACTTTGCCCCCCCCCCCCCCCCAAGAAAGTTCTGAAATGGCACCCCTGCGCAAGGCTCGAAGAAAACCACGGAAAACTCCGAACGGTTAGTTCGACGAGAGCGACAGGGGTTTGAACCCAGCACCTCCCGTCTACCAGCTTTGACAGCAGAACCTCTCGACCACTGACGGGGATAAACTCTTATCGGCAACCTCATCGCATCCATGGGAAATACATGCGCAACATAGGCTCCGACTTCACAGGGGCGAAGGGGGCAAACCAGACAAACTTCCACCATTAATTTCAAAATGTTTTTCTTTGTCTTAATTGATCACATTGGATAAATTAGACAAAGAAACTTTTTAAAATTACCGGTAGATGTTTGGCAATTCGGCGTGTAACAGTCTTAACTTTTTGCGAGAACCACGCACCATATAAAGATCTTTCATTCTTTTCTAACAATACATTTTTCGTCATTTACAGATACTCAAATTAGTGCATTGGAGAGTCTCTTTATGTACTTGACACAATTTTAAAGATTAAAATTACGATATATGATCTTTTGGTGTCTTTCTATATTACCTTTGTGAATGTGTACTTCAAATTTTATACTCATGAATGGCTGTCTTCGTGGTATTTTCTATTTGTTTGTTTGCTTCCCTAAATTTTTTGGACAGTGTGTATGAATTTATCTGTGGTATTTTGTAATTCTACCATTTAATTTGCTCATTTGAATTGGCATCCTTAATTAATTAATTAACCCCTTCGCGATGAGCGTCCTTTAAAGAATTTTTAATCTTTTACCACCGATTTCTGAAAACAGAAATTTTCGACAAATTGAATCGTAGAAATGCTGTCATTAAACAAGGCGAAGCTTACAATAAAAGAAAACTGCCCAGTTAAACTGACGGCATTGAGCTCACAGGCTATTCACACTAACTGTAAATTATATTCTTATTTCAAAGAATTTGAAATAAGCCCTCGAAAAATGAAGAAATCGACAATATATTAAGAGGGGGGAACCATCCCCGTTTCTCCTTCTTATAATTAACCAATGAACCCATAAAACTAATCAGAGGAGCGCCTTACCACAATGAACCTATATACAAAATTTGAAAAAATCGGATAATTCTGCATGAAAAATCCATTTATCTAAATTAAGGGGGGTTAGCCCCCCGTACCCCCTTTATACTTAACCAAAGAACCCCCAAAACTAATCAGAGAAGTGCCTTATCACAATGAACATATATATAAAATTTGAAGAAAATCGGATAATTCTGCTTAAAAAACCCATTTATCTATATCAAGGGGGGTTAGTCTCCCCCGTTCCCCTCTTTATACTTTACCAGTGAACCCCCAAAACTAATCAGGGAAGTGCCTTACCACAATGAGCCTATATACAAAATTTGGAGTAAATTGGATAATTCTGCATGAAAAACCCATTTATCAAAATTAAGGGGGGGGGGTAGCCCCCGTTTCCCTCCTTTACACTTCACCAATGAACCCCCAAAACTAATCAGGGAAGCCCTTACCACAATGATCCCATATAGAAAGTTTGAAGAAAATCGGATAACTCTGCATGAAAAAAATCATTTATCTAAAATAAGGGGGGAGGATTAACCCCCCGTTACCCCCTTTATACTTAACCTATGAACCTCCAAATCTAATCAGGAAAGAACCTTATCACAATGAACCTATATACAAAATTTGAAGAAAATCGGATAACTCTGCATGAAAAAAATAATTTATCTAAAATAAGGGGGGAGGATTAACCCCCCCGTTACCCCCTTTATACTTAACCTATGAACCCCCAAAACTAATCAGGAAAGAACCTTATCACAATGAACCTATATACAAAATTTGAAGAAAATTGGATAATTCTGCATGAAAAAAACATTTATCCAAATTAAGGGGGGTTAGCCCCCGTTCACCCCCCCCCCCTTTGTAGTTAACCAATCAATCCCCAAAACTAATCAGGGAAGAGCCTTATCACAAGGAACCTATAAACAAAAGTGGAAGAAAATCGGATAACTCTGCATGAAAAATTCATTTATCTAAATTAAGGGGGAGGATTCCCCCTCCCCCGTTAACCCCTTTATACTTAACCTATGAACCCCCAAAACTAATCAGGAAAGAACCTTATCACAATGAACCTATATACAAAATTTGAAGAAAATTGGACAATTCTGCATGAAAAAACCATTTATCTTAATTAAGGGGGGTTAGCCCCCCCCGTTCCCCCCTTTATAGTTAAACAATCAATCCCCAAAACTAATCAGGGAAGCGCCTTATCACAAGGAACCTATAAACAAAATTGGAAGCAAAACGGCTATTTCTGTCAAGAGTTATCGCGTTACGTACGTACATACGTACATACATACATACATACATACATACATACATACAGAACGGGCGGGCACATAAGCTCTCAGGCTTTGATAGCCTGTGAGCTAATAAAAAGTTACTGGTGGGAATATTCGAGGATTCTGAGCATCTCTTGCGTCACGTATACGTGTCGCTCGTCCCCAAGGGGTTAAAGACAGCGTCTCATTTTCATTACTTGTCAGAAGTTATTGTTAAATCTATATTCTCAGCAATATTGTCCTTTGAGGGCAGTCCTAGTTTGAATGATAAATGAAAATTTTCATGGAGAGCACTTTGAAACGGTACAAATAACAGTTTTTAAGACGGTAGGTTTTAAGCAAACCTAAATATCCCCGTTTGTCAAAAGTTAATTTATGATTGATTCGTCTAATGTTTAAAAAACATTTTTTAAAAATATATGATAGTATTATAATTAATAAATTATATTTACACTGTCTCAGGTTTTAAAAACTTTTAATACTCCAAACAATTTCCTAAGATTTTTGTGAATTTGATTTAAATTTTTTAGTAATCTACCCTATATCTATAAAATAATAATGAAACGAATTTGTGAAACGATTTTATGAAACGAATTTATGAAACGATTTTATGAAACGACTGATTAAACGACTAATTATGTTTCAGGGCTATTTTTAAAATAGTATTAAACGCTTGATTGTGAAATTAATACCAATTGTCCATAAAAATCCGCGGATGTCAAAACTGGTAATAGAATTTTGAAATTGGAATTAGTTTTCGAGATATTAATTTTTTTCTAATTTTAATGACATTTCTGTAATAATGGCAACTAATTATTCAGTTTTTTTGTGGCAAAAAAAAAGAAAAAAAATCGAAAAGGATCCCGATAGGGATTAATGATTTCTTTTTATTCGTCTTTCAAATTGAAATTGAATTTATCTTTTATTTCAATCGATGGTGAAGACAAGATTGTGATTAAATTATGTTTTACAGGAAAATTTGAAAAAAAGAACACATTTCTATCGTCAGGATTCAATCGTCTGTCAGCATTTAATTTAATTTATAAACTGAAAATATTTTGAATAGATTCGTCCAAATGACGTCATTTATGAAAAACGCAAAAGAAAGGGGGGGGGGGAGGAATTAATAGTAATTATTATTTATTGATATCATTTTGTAATTTTTTTGTAAAATTTAATTAAACGAATTTATAAAATCACTATTTCGGATATTTGAAACGATTATATAAAATAATAATCTCCCAACTGAACGCAAGGAGAATAAAATATCCTGCTTGGTTTTCTTTCCAATTTTAATGAGAATATGACATCAATTATGGTAAAATGACATTTACTTTTTTCTCTTTTTTATTGGCAGCAAGGAAAAAAATGCTCCCTATATATTAGAGAAATGCTATTAAAGTTTAAAACAAATGACCATTTCAGTAGCATTACTTTTTTAATAATGAATTATATGTTTACACATAAATAACAAAAAGAAGAAAAAACTACAAATAATTAAATTACTATACTCGAAACACACTTAAGGTGTAAATTACGTTATATATTAAAATGATTTTCGTTACTTTTCCAATTTAGGGGCCTTCGCGAGATACAGAAAGTGACCTTGGCGATGAATTGAAATTCGGCAACATGTTTTCTAACAATCTATTCGCTTTTTGATATACACAAGCAAATATTAAGATATTTATACAATTTATTTAATATAAAGAAGCCATTTATCTATTTTTATGTACAAAAAGAGGTAAATTGAAAGACAATTATAAATAAATTGTATATATACATATACATACATGTATAAACAAGCATAAAAGTTCTGTGCATTTCCAGTATATGGGGCCTTGACGAAACAGAGAAAATAGCCTTGGCGGAAAAGGAAATTTGGCATCATACTTTCTGTCAACCTATTCACTTTGTCATTTCGTATACAGAAACATTTTTTCAATATTAAAACAATATGTTTAGCGTAAAATGTCATTTATCCTATTTTATATATAATCAGAAGTAATTTGTATATAAAAAACAATAATAATATACGTATAATTAAAATACGCATATAAACAAAAAAATCGTCGAATTTGTTTGTGTTTATGTCATTTGGCACCAAATCTCACTTTCTGATGTCCGAATTGCGTCAAGCTTTTTAAAAAAACGTCAAGACCCCAATAAGAGAAAAGCACCAAAAGTTCATTGGGTTTGTTTTCATAACTTTTGGCAACAAATCTATGTATATTAACGAATCAATCCCTTTTTGAAGCTGGAATTACGCCAAACCTAAAAGCAAAGAATCCAATACTGGAAAAGTACCCGATTTTCTTATGGACAATATTCAAGTGACATAACAAGGTGTAAAATTATCGCGGATAGCAAATTTGCTTAAATATCTCATCAATTGATGCCGAATAAATGCAGGCATGCATGCACAAAGTATTTAATTAATATTGTATGATAAATAATTGAAAATTCGTATATACATATTAATTAAAATAAATATTTTACATATTTAAAATAACATGAAAATATGCATGATGGTGCACTAAAATAAAGAGAAAATTAAAAGCTGTTACTGAAAATGTCTATAACATAGTACTTTTCAATACCGTGGTTCTTAATGTTATTCACAAGCAGATGGAATTTTTCTCATCCTTAAACGCAAAGTAAGAATGGAATACAGGTCGTTGTTATAAAAGTCCGAGAGGTAGCCACAATTTAAACCTAACCATTTTATACAAGCTGGTTTTCAAGGTGTAATTGATTTTACTTATCAATCCCGAAAACAGTCGTCAGTTGTCGCAACAGCTGTGCATGAGGCCATGATAATAAAAAAATGCCCCATTAAAACGTTAAAAGCATGGCAACCCAATTACAGATTTACTAATATTTTTAAAACAAAGCACGCTGTCATGTTTTTAGAGGCCTCGAAGTGTGAGCGGGGATTGACGAGCGTAGCTCGCGGGGGGTAGGTCCCCTAGTATTTTAAATAAAATGATTATATCTTTTTGAATCCGGTTTTCAAAACGAATCGATTTTACAAATAAATAAATAAATGAATAAATAAAAATCAAATCCAGTCAACATGGTCAGTGTCATTGAACAAGGTAAAAACTTCCGCGCACACATACATACACATAAAAAGAAGATAAAAAAAGATTTTAGATGGATTTACTGAATCCTACCCGCCTTAAGGATGTACAATTTCGGATCTATTTTGGGTCTCGCGGACCCAAAAAGTTGAAGGCAAACATTTCACAATTTAAGCGTTAATTCGGGCTTTCCAGACCCGAGAAAACGCAAGAAAAGGCGAAAAATTTTCCATTTCGGAATTAATTCGGTTTTCTTGGCTTCAAAAAAAAAAAAAAAAAAAAAAAAAAAAAAAAGCGACAATTTTACATTTTTCCCATTATTAATTTTACGATTTCAGTTCCTGCAGACCAAAAAATCCAATTATCGCAAGAAAAGAAGAAGGAAAAAAACAATGGAAATTTTACTATTTCGGATCCACCGGCATCAGAAAAAAAAAGACATACATGTTACAGATTTTGGAGTTTTCCGAAGGAAGGAAGTAAAATACAGATAACAATTTTACTATTTTGCAATTAATTTGGGTTACTCGGAATCGAAAGAAAAAGGCTAAATACATTTTTCGAATTGTTAATTTTACAATTTTGGCTTTATTTTCGGATATTGCAGACCCGAAATATCCAAATATCGAAATCGAAAGGAGAAAGACAACGGGAATTTCATTATTTCATCGTGATTTCGGGTACCGCGGAGTTAGGAAAACTATAACAATTTCACATTATTTTGGGTTCCACGCACTCGAAAAAAGAGGAGAACATTTTACTATTTCTAATTTACTCCTGGGCCTACTAACAGGGGAAAAAAAAAAAGAGATACAATACATTAAAGATCCTGCCTGTTTTTTTTTTTTTTTTTTTTTTTTTTCCTTATGGGTACTGCGGTGCAAAGCATCATAATATGTCTCGGTTAGGTGGTCCAGCCTAACGCGGTACCTTAGTTTTTTGTTCCCAAGGAAGCTTGGTACTTATTTTACAATATTTTCTTACAATTAACAAATATTAAAAAATTCCGGGAGGCACCGACATTTTTTACTTAACGTTTTTGAACAAGCTGATTTTTAAATGTGTCATAGATGTTACTTAATCATTCACGAAAAAAGACGTCAGCTGTCGCAATAGCGGTGGATGCGGCCTTGGGAACTGAAAATGCACCCTAGTCAAAGGGAAATCTAAAGATCACCACTATTCGTGGTAATATCTTTCAATCTTCTGTATAGAATAATCTTTTTGAAACAAAGCAAATTAGCGTATTTTAAGAGCCTGCTGGGTGTGAGCGGGCGTTGGTGAGTGTAGCTCGTAAGGGGTAGAGCCGCCTAGTAATGGTAATAATAATAATAATAATAATAATAATAATAATAATAATAATAATAATAATAATAATAATCTAAGCTTCTTTTATTTACAAAATTTTGTAACTATTGAGAAATCATTGCATTTTTTATTTCTGTCTTTTGCTAAATGATCAATTTATATTTTAGTTACTGCGAAAACTATAAAGAAAGGTATTGAAACCACTCCCTTATTTCTCGAGAAAAATATTTAGGAACTTCGGGTATTATGGAATAGTAGGGTAATATGGAATGGTGAAGTGCTGTTGCCAAGTGGCAACATCATAAACTACTTAAGAACGTTTTCAGAATGCCTTCTAGAATGCGCAGTTCGTCGGTCGGTGTCAGAGCACGTTGTGTGAATAAATATTTGTTTTCCGTCTTTGGAAAGTTTCAGGTGATAATTTTTCAATATGTTTTATTCGTTATTAGAAATAATATTTTTGCATTGAAACTAAATATACACCGAAATACTAACAATTTATGTTGTAATACTCGTTTTTAAGCTCGTGATTCACTCCTATAAATATAAAGTAATTTTTTCTTAAACCGGCGGTGTCGGGTTATTATCCTTTTCCTTGTACTCATTCTTCTATCTTGTAGTTCATACTACATCTTAACTTTTCCCAACGGCGGAATTTTATATAAGACACTCTACTCACAAATAGACTGGGCGTAATGTTGTCTGCAACTCGGAAGCCCCTTAACCGACATCAACTGTTCGGCAACTGTTTATAGCAGGGCATGAAATTTCAGTTGAAAAGTTACTAGCCAGACTAAAATTTTTGCTCGCCACTATTTTACATTCATTCAGACAGTAACCTCGGCCACCACACCTGCCCAGAAAATGAACTATTTATGACAAACTGAATTAAAATTAACCATTGTTAGAAGGAGCTGTCTGTTAAATCCAGAATATTTTGCATTCATGAAATATATGAACAATTTTTAAAATGTTAAAAATTTCGGAGAAAGTGAATAATTCTTATCTTGTTTCAAGCGTGTCAGAGCTTAGGTGGCGAAACCTGATTCACTTCGCGCAGGAGTTAAGAGCGATCAGATTCGGGCTCGGAAGCGAAAAAAGCAGCCTTGGCGCTTGCGCGGTGCGAAAGCCGGGGAACGAATGCAGACGGGGGAAGTTCCTTCCTCCGTAGGAAAGAAATGGAAGTGGGTGAAACTGCATTTTTTCTTCTTTTGGAAGATAAATGCCGTCGCTTGATTTTAAAACACTTTCGAGAGTCGCTAGATTGAGCACGATGTTCTGAGCGTATACAGTTTGATTTGAAGCACAGTATTTCAAAAGACGAAACTTACTCGCCAACCTTAAATATTTTCTTGCCAATGGCGAGCTGGCGAGCGGAAATTTCGCGCCCTGGTTTATAGAATACCAATATCTCACCATACTCCATGATTAGGGTGGCGCAAAGACACATCCTTATTGTGATTTGTGCAGTTCTGAAGTATGAAGTATATTGGCTGACTATATACCCAAACACTATATTTTGATCATGCTCTCTTGATACCATTACATCTACATTTTGCCAAATTCTGTTCGTTTTCTTCATTTTTAGCTCATAGGCTATCAAAGCCTGAGAGCTAATGTGCCCTCCCGTTCTGTATGTATGTACGTAACGCGATAACTCTTGATAGAAATATCCGATTTGCTTCAAATTTTGTATATAGGTTCATTGTGATAAGACGCTTCCCTGATTAGTTTTGGGGTTTCATTGGTTAAGTATAAATGGGTAAACTGGGGGTCAATTCCCCCCTTAATTTAGATAAATGGGTTTTTCATGCAGAATCATCCTATTTGCTTCAAATTTTGTATATAAGTTCATTGTGATAAGGCGCTTCCCTGATTAGTTTGGAGGTTCATTGGTTAACTATAAAGGGGGAACGGGGGGCTGATCCCCCCTTAAGTTAGATAAATTGGTTTTTCATGCAGAATTATCTGATTTGCTTCAAATTTTGTATATATGTTCATTGTGATAAGGCGCTTCCCTGGTTAGTTTTGGGGGTTCACTGGTTAAGTATAAAGGGAGGAACAGGAGGGTTAATTCTCCCTTAATTTATTATCGATTTTTTTTTATTTTTTGCGGGCATTATTCTTTGAAATAAGAGTATAATATACAATTATTGTGAATAGCCTGTGAGCTCAATGCCATCAGTTTAACTGGGCACTTTTCTTTTTATTAACTCCCTAATCCATATTTCCCGACTATCTCATAATACCCTCCAAAAACGTTTTCCATTATTAGGTGCGTTCGTAATTATATAAATACGTAGCACCTATTGTCGTTGTCTGGTCCGTCCGTCTGTCCGCAAAAACTACCCAACCGAATGGTTTGAAATTTAAGATATATTACCTTTGCAGAATTTTGTCGAGACTTTTAAAATTTTATGAATTCGAATCAAAACTTTAGAGGATATTAATAAAAATATTTATTAAGAAATTTGATTTTTTTTTTAAAAAATCGGTGCTTTTTTGTTATAGGAGCTTCCGAGGTTTAATCGTCAAGCGACCGAGATACTTATTTTATGACAGAAATGAATCTGCAGACGATATAATTCATTTCACAGAATTAAAAATCATCAAGATATGAATATTTATATAACTAGCTATAGTACGAACGCATCTCATTTGTCACGTTTGACGTACAATTTCCAACTTGTTTATTATTTGTTTGCGTGTGATGGAATTTCATAAAATGATTTTTGTCTACAAATAACTAATCACAGATAGTTGAAGTGTGTGATTGTATTCGGCTTTCGGGTTTTAAACAATATCGAGCTGTGATATCGCCTCGAACGTAAATGGTATTCAATAATACTCGAAGTTCCACTATATCAGTATCAGCTGTTTCACGAGCGACTTCATGATTATTGTCGCTGTCTTAGAGTAGCTGTTTTTACAGTTTAGTATTTTAAAATCTGTGGGTTTTTTATTCATGTCTATTATGCTAATAAATCAGGCTAATTTTTATAATAATACGACACATGTGACAATTTTATTGATAAATGCAATTGTATTCTAGTTTAATTGCTGTGGAGCTTATAACTACACTGATTGGATAGACAAAGATGGGGTAGCAGATAACAGAACACGCCCAATCCCGTCTTCTTGCTGTAAGGTTTATGATAAGAAGTGCAATCTTGAAAACAGCAAAAATATCAACAAAAATGTAAGCATATAGATTATTGAATTCGTATTTCTTAAGGTTTTCGAATGTTACCTACGTGTAACTTATTGTCATAAGCTAACCATGCTTTAAAATTTATTTGTGGTACTAGTAAATTTTTCAGTTTTCATTTAAATCTAGTTTAGAGTTCCATATGCTGTGGTGGTTGGCGCGATTGGCAAAGAAAAAAAAAAGGGCGCCAAAAGCGTGTAACGTCACTTAATAGATAAAGTCAGTTCCAGTTGTTCAAATCAACCCCAAAGGCTGAAGATCGCAACAACCACATCAAACATTTATCGGCAAAAACAACTCGCCAAAAAAACAGAAAAAAAAGAAAAAAAAACAGCACAGAATACGGAACTTTTCCTACAATCTAATATATAAAAATGAAAATTTGTCTGTCTGTATTTCTATACAAATCCACAGTCTAGAAGCGAGAATCGTGAAATTATACGCACAAGCGTATTAAAACACATCCGAGGCAACTAAAGTAATCCGAAATCGAAATAAATTATAGTTAATTTTTAATTAATAACAAACCAGCAACCTAATAGCCATTTCCTATCGAAATTAAACATTTTTCGTTATAGCAGTTGTTAACAGTTAAAAATATGCAATAAAATTCTTTCAACAACAATTTTTTTCTATTGAAAGATTCCAAGTGAAAAAATAAAATATTTTCACTCTGTTTTTGGTTTTCACTCTGTTGGAAAAAATCTCAACTGTGATACTCCAACCATTGAATATAATTTACACAGTTGAATATGCTTTCCCCTGTTCATTATGACCTAATTGCATGGTATACAGGAGTTTCCGTGCTGTTTCAAGATTTATCATGTAAATGCTATAGTTATAGCTCGGATGAATGAAATTAGAGCTGCAGTTCGCAGCCTTGTCCAACAAATAAGAGTGAGATATGCCAGCCCAAGATATCGTCGGGATAGCTCAGTAGGGAGAGCGTTGGTACGGCAAACCAAAGTACCCAGGTTCGAGTCCTGGTCCCGGCATATTTTCACTCTGTTGGAAAAAATCTCAACTGTGATACTCCAACCATTGAGTATAATTTACACAGTTGAATATGCTTTCCCCTATTCATTATGACCTAATTGCATGGTATACAGGAGTTTCCGTGCTGTTTCAAGATTTATCATGTAAATGCTATAGTTATAGCTCGATGAATGAAATTAGAGCTGCAGTTCGCAGCCTTGTCCAACAAATAAGAGTGAGATATGCCAGCCCAAGATATCGTTGGGATAGCTCAGTAGGGAGAGCGTTGGTACGGCAAACCAAAGTACCCAGGTTCGAGTCCTGGTACCGGCATATTTTCACTCTGTTGGAAAAAATCTCAACTGTGATACTCCAACCATTGAATATAACAGAGATTTTCAGAGTTCTCGATAATACAAGGAGCATAAATATGAGTAAGTATAGAAAAAAGGGGAATATGACGTCAGCAGGTGAATAGATAATGTCATAAGAGTTTGAGGAACGTATTTAATCAGGATAAACCAGATTATGGAAATAGTGGCATATTTTAACAGTTTGAGGTTCTCTGAATTCGGTTTTGCTGTTTTTAAATCTAATCCACATATATACGTGTGTGTTATTATTATGTTATATTGGAATTTACACAAATGTTCAGGTCCCCGGAGCTCATTCTTATTGAAAGACAGAAATAATGATTTAAAAAAAAAAAAAAAAAAAAAAAAACTCATAGAATTTTTGTATTTGTTATTTTTTTAATCATAAAAAACTTATTTAAATAACAAAATACTCGGAAACAACTTTTCAGCAAAAGGTTTTAATCTTGGTCTCAATCCGGAATACAGATTATTTACTAAATATGTTGGTAATCTCGTCTGGATTAAATGAAAGATGAGTGAAAATTACGCAAATAAAAACTCAAAATTTGACTTATGTATAATATTTCGCATGCTTCTTTTATTATGTTTTTATACTGCATGTTTAATTTTGGAACTTGATTTCATTAAACAAACATTCTTACAATCACGGTCAAGATCGGGTACTTGAGCTAATTTGTTTTAAAACTGAATTACGGAAAACTTAGTGCATAATCGTATATCTAACCATATCAGGTAATCATTTTTAGGGTTTCGTTCATCTCACTAAACTTTATTAATCCCGCTACAGCCGGTTCTGAGAAAGTATATAACTTACAGACATATAATTTTGTTAGCTGAATACCGACTATAAAGATCAAAATCATAAAATTTGAAAAAATCGTATTATTTTAATATAGAGAGATAAAAAAACAAAAATCTGACAGCCTTTTCCTATTAAATGCAAACATTTTTCGTTATAGGAGTTGCCAACAATTAAAAATCCACACTAAAATTATTTCTATAATAATTAATTTTCTATTGAAAGATTTCCACGTAAAAAATGAAAATGAAATAAAAAGTTTCACCAATTGAAAAAAAAAAAAAGATTAATATGACGTCCTATTGGTAATAAAACGGAAATTTTCAAACATTTTTCAATAATACAAGGAGTATGAGTATGTGTAAATACAGAAAGCAGCTTAATATGACGTCATTAGAGAATTAAGATGAAAATTAATTTGACGTCCAATTGGAAGTTTAATGGACTTTTTCAAATGCTGAGAATAATACAAAGAGAGTATCAATATGAGCAATAGAGAAAGCAAGTAGATATGACGTCAGCAAGTGATTATAACGTCATATGAGTTTGAGGAACGTATTGAATCATGATAAAAACCCGATTATGGAAATATTGGCATATTTTAACATTTTGAAAGTCTCTATACAACATGTTTAATTTTGAAATTAACTTTTTTAAAATATCGCATTTAGTCCACATGACAGATATTATTATGACAGAGTATAATAGCAGGCTTCGCCCGCTATCGGATCTGTTCAAATTTTCCAAAAAACAAGAAAAATAGACCAGTAAATTTTTACTTTATAAAAACATGACTTTTTTTTTCTTAAATGAAATTTATTTGGATTTATTAAAGAAAAGATAAAGTGTTTTGAAAGGAATATTAAACGAAACCATTTGTGCGATTTTCGACCACACTTACCCACTTGTTTTTTATACCGAAGTTAAGTAAGCAGTATTATTTGCTACAATTTTCTTCTCGTTTTCTTATTTCAGAAGAGAGGACAATTTCTTTGTTCAATTAGTGAATTACATCAATAGTAAGTTTTCCCCTATCCTTTGGGAAATATGTTTAACGATATTAATACTGAAATAACTTATACTCAGTTCTATAATAAAGATATGCTGAACGATACATTAATTTTTTTCCAGCAATATCCCATTCCTAAACAAACAAACGCTGTTTATAAAAGTTGCTTGGGAATGAATGCTTTTAAGAGATTAAAGATGTTGGTTAAATGAAAAATGATACATTACACTGTCCAACATGTGTTTTATTGCTCTAGATCAGTGGTTCCCAACCTTTTTTGGCCGTCCCCCCTCCTCCTAAAAAATATAATTCTTATAAAAATTTAAATGAATGAACTGATAGAGTAAAAAACATTTAACATTGATCCTGAAACATACCGAAGGTAATGGATGAATCAAATAATTTTTATTATCATCTGATACTACTCGTAGTTTAAAGTATCGTTGGCACATAAAGGGTCACTTTTAATCTCCTCGCAACGGTCGCCACGTATGCGTGATGTATAAAGTGCTCAGAATCCTTGATTAGACCAATCAATAATTTTGAATAAAACATTTTTGTCTTATTTAATCACAGAATTTCTGAGATTAAATTATACAACAATTTCTAATCAGAATAAAACGTGATAAAAGATTCTGTAAAGGAAGGTCGTCAGGTAATTGTTGTTAAATATACACTTGAATAGTTTCATGTGTAAAATGGATTTCCATGTGATATATTGCAGTGGGACTCATTCAATAAATAGTCGAAAAAGTTGTTTAAAATTCTATAATACTTATAAAACAGAAAAATTATAAAGAACTTTTAAATATATAAAAGTATCTAAATATCTTAAATTATTTTTGCTATAATTATTCTGGTACCCTTGTATTTAAAACTTTTGAATGGAGACTTTTTAAAAAGTGAATAAAAAACTTGTTTTTTTCATTTTGTTTTTTTTTAATTTGAATGTGTTACTTTTATTTTCAGTCTACAGCATTACTATTACAAAAACAATTCAGAGGGTATGAGTTCAGAAAAATCTGGAATTGCCCCCCTGAAAAGTCAAATTGCCCCCCTGTGGGGCGTACGCCCCCCGTTGGGAACCACTGCTCTAGATATAAGTGTTTTTATTAAGTATAATTTTTTTAGACTGATTATGAAACTACAATCGATATTGCGATATTGGTTCTGGATTTTGAGATATTTATTTTTTATTTTATTACCGAACAAAACTAAATGTTCTGTACTAGTGTCAACGAAATTAAAAGCTCATACACATACACACACACACAAAACATTATAAGATTTGCCTTGAACTATGTGATATAGTAGTATTGTGTATATCATAGGTAGTGTAGAACTTAGCTAGGGTACGGCACCTAGAATACATAGTGTGGAAGACGGCTACAAAATAGTACTAAAAAATTGAATCCGATAAATGTAGAACGATGCTGAAAAGATAACGGGTCGATCGCAGCAACATATTCTAACTTCTAGCTCTTTTCAACGCAAACATTGTATAAGAATCGAACTGAGAAAACGTTTCAGCTGGTGGTAAATATTTTAAATAATTGAATTATACCCTATTTCCTTTGACTTGGATAGTGATTTTCATAAGCTTTAAAAATATGAATGATATTGATCATGGCCAAAAAACGTGATACGCATTCTTTTGTGCCTGGTTGCAGTGCTCAATACAAGACAGCAAACTTGAAACTATCCCTATTTAGCATACCAAAGGATAAATCTCTGCTAGAAGAGTGGAAAAGATTAATTCCCTGATATGATAAAAAACTAACTTCAAATTCAGTTACATCTGAAATATACACATACAAGAAGATTATATTAACAGAAATTATGTTCATGTTGTCAATAGTGAAACGTTTACGTTTGCTACAGGTAAATCTATTTTTAAAGCGGATGTCGCTGCAATCGTCCTATTATTGTACAGCATCGTTACACGTTTATCAGCTACAATTTTTTAGCACTTTTTAAAGCATTACCAGTTTCGCTTTTTTTAAATTCCGAAATTTCGCATTCATACCAGAAATTCCCTATAATGTTCTTTTAGTTACTTAATGGCAGATATTTCGTGACTTCTAAAAGTAAAAATTCTTGTTTCAAAATTTCCGGTTTGAATTCGAAAATTTTGAATTAAAAAACGGTAAAACCGTTTTCCACACTATGTATTCTAGGCGCTGTAGCTAGGGTAAAATGGGAAGTTTTTAGCTAGCGTCCAATACCAAAAAGTAAGAAGCTACCTATTGCAGCCGTCCGGAGGAAAGCAGTTCCGAAAAAATTTTGGTATATTTTCACGGATCATGACCCCCAGACCGCAAAACTACCCTCTGTGCAAATGTTGGTTTATATATATAAATCTGATTTTTGCCATGCGATAACACTCGTATTTATGAACCGATTTGGGTGTAACTGTGTGTATAGGCCTTATCAGCGTCTCGACCCAGTTCATTGGCCAGCTTAATAAGCCACCGTGTTCCAAATTTCGATTCACTTTATAGAGTCTACCATACACTACATATATATCCTAAAAATTTCATGAATAAATATAGAAAAGTGTTTTAACTATCTTGCGAGCAATTTTCTTAAATCTCATTTTGAGAAAAATGTCTTCAAAGTTTTCTCTTTAAAAATGTTCCATATTTAACAACTAGTAAGAGTGCCATTCATTTTGTTTTAAAGTCTTCAGATATAATTACTCTTTTTATTAATTACTTTATTTTTTCAAAAATTGAATTTACAGTCGTCATCTGGTCCATCTGTCCGTCCGCGTATAATAGCGCAAAAACTACCCGACCGAAAGGTTCGGAATGTAATATATATAATCGTTGCAGAACTTTATCGAGACATTTCTGAGTGAAAACGAAGACTCATACACAGCGCAATATTACTTTTCCCCATATATAGCTACGATGGATATTAAAACCTTTCGTCAAGCATAACTCAAAAAATATTTGACGGATGTCGTTCCAATTTTCACAGAAGGTACCTATAAAGGTGACAACGAAACCTATTTATTACCAAGCATAAATTTCAAACCGTTTAGTAATTATATTAAAAAATAGATAAAAAAGCACAATTAAAGTACATACGTCACGAAAATTTAGTGCGTACGTCATTTTCACCGGCGGGAGATTTTCGTAGACAATCGGAATTGAAAAGTTCATGAACTTCATGGAGCAAAACAATACGCATGCACTAATATTCAGCACAATAAAATATATTTCAATTTAATAAAAATGGAAAATTAATCTGGATTTTTTTCTGTTTGAAAGAAAACCCCCGCAATAACTTGGTATTAGAGATTTGGCGCAAATCTCAGCAATAGCAGCCTTTTTATTTCGCGTGAGTAAATTAGAAACAATTCTTTGATGTTTAAATAAAAGGTTTCGATTTATGGCATTATTTCTTTTTTATTATAGCATTTTAAATGGAATTATTGAATGCATGTATTTTAAATTAAATGCGTGAAATGCTTATATTTAAATGAAATGAATGCAATATGAAAATGTTACGGGAACACTATTTGGCGATTTATCAACTGCGCCAGAATAACATAAAAGTACCACTATATCAAACGGTATGTAGTATGTGAAATCTACAAAAACCACTTTTCAAAAGTAAAAAAAGGCCAAGCGTAAAAAAAAAAAAAAAAAAAAAAAAAAAAAAAAAGTTGTGGCTAAAAAATGGTGTGATATCAAATTTCCAAGCTATTATATTGCTTATTTAACATTTTTCTATTAAATAAGTTATCATATATATAAGTCGAGTGCCTACGTATATGTTAATAGAAATCGTTTTCTCCTGTACTAAATACATCCTAATGAGTTTCTGAAAATTCAATTTTTTTCAAATTATGCATGATGGGCTTGGCGGCCATCTTTGCATATTATTCACAAAATTCTAACCACCCAAATCCGTAGTTAAAATCCGAAGTTCAAAATTGTTATTTAAGCAAATATTTAAGAGTTTCATTTATAGACTTGTATGCTCTGAAAATTGTGTCTTAAGATAATGATGACTTATCTTAAAGATTCATCTTATGATTTATTTTTTAGAGTAATTATTAATTTCAAACTAGTAAAAATCAATTTATCAAAATATCAGTCTTATCTAATTTATCTGTCCGTAGTTAGAATCTGAAGTTCGAAATTTTTATAAACATATTACATTGCAAACATATTACGCTTTTACTTTAGAAATTCGGGTGCTTAGAAATATGGAAAGATGGCCGCCAAGCCCATCATGCATAATTTGAAAAAAATTGAATTTTCAGAAACTCATTAGGATGTATTTAGTACAGGAGAAAACGATTTCTATTAACATATACGTAGGCACTCGACTTATATATATGATAACTTATTTAATAGAAAAATGTTAAATAAGCAATATAATAGCTTGGAAATTTGATATCACACCATTTTTTAGCCACAACTTTTTTTTTTTTTTTTTTTTTTTTTTTTACGCTTGGCCTTTTTTTACTTTTGAAAAGTGGTTTTTGTAGATATCATTTCTTTTTTTTTAAATATATTGAACATAATTTAAATAATCTAAACATGAGAAATAATTTAAAAATACATTTTACTTTCAGTCATTGTTTAAAGGGTTAACTAGAAATACCAGTAGATTTTTCAATTAAATTAATTACACTCTTAAAAACAACATACTAAATGTGGCTTGTTATAATACTTGTTATCCTCCGTTAAAAAATATCACTGACTAATCCATTAAATGAATAAAAATGGAATATGTACATAGCGTGTCAGCGCTGCATTTGAAATCAAACGTGATATCACGCTCTTTTATTATTAGCACTAGCTGGCTTCGCCCGCTAGCGGGCCCCTAATTTACACCGGGGCCTCAATCCTTTTAAAACCTTGAATAAGATAAACCACGAACCTCCGACCTGGTTCCACGCTGCCTTCGGCTCCGGATAATCCCTTAATTTGCACATCGAATTGTATAAACATGTAAACAAACGAACTTCCGACACGGGTCCGACACTTCCGACACGGACAGCAGTCGTGCTGCGCACACTCAAATTCTATCTTCCACCACCAGGTAGCGCAATCTGTTCTATACGAACCTCGGGCACTCAAATCGTTAAGGCTATAGATGTCGAGTCGAATGAGCTATACCCCGTCGTGATCCAGCCCATAGAACCAGAGATAAGAAAGTGCCCCTGGTGGTGAAAAAACGTACTAAAATCGGAAAGCTCTATAGATATATCTCCATACCCCGTCGTGATCCGACCCATAGAAACAGAGATAGGAAAGCGCCTACTGGTGGTGAAAGCTAATCGCGTTTGGGGGGCAAAGTGGGGGGATGAACACCGGAGATGCATAATCAGATTAGGCGGTCACAGACTTTTCCAACGATGTATCACATGAGGGATATGTGCGAAATTCAGAAAATACCCACCCCCCCACACCTGCATAATTCGATTAAGCGTTCACAGACCTTTCCAACGATATATCACATGAGAGGTGTCGGCAAAATTTAGAAAAGTGTCCCCTTTGGGGGGGCTGAAAGCGGGAGGATGGACCCCGAAGATACATAATATGAATAAGCGGCCACAGGCCTTTCGAACAATATATCACATGAGTCGGGGGGGGGGCGCAAAATGTGGGGGTTTCACCTGTGGTACATAACATGAATAAGTGGTCACAGACCTTTGTAACGATATGTGACATGACGGAAATCGTTAAAATTTAGAAAAGTGTCCCCCCCCCCTTGTGTTGGCAAAACGCGCTCCGCCCCTCCCTATAATTTTTGACGCAGCTTTATTTTTAAAATTTATGTTATGTGTTATAAAATATCGTAAATTTTCAAACAGATAGCCTTATTATACTTCCTAATTTTGTTCACGCTCCTCCCCATCCTCTCCCCGAACTGTGACGCGCCATTCTTTTTTATAATTTTTTTATCATGTGTTATAAACCATCTTAAAGTTTAAAACAGATCGCATTGGAATTTAATATATTTTCTGAAATTACTATTATATGTAGAATAATATAGAAATAAACCCTCCTTTAGATTGTAATTGAGATATATGAACAATTTTTAGAATTTATGAAAGCTGATTTTTATTTATTTATTTATTTATCTATTTATTTATTTTTTGTTTATTTATTTATTTTTTTTTGCATTGCCCTGTGCATGTTTGGAATTTCTTAGCAATTTCTTAGATTTACATTATTTTATTCAATTAAACATTGTACTGTTACAATAAATTTAAATGGAAACATCACTTCTAAAACAAAAATAATTTAACAACTGGATTTCATTAATTTATAGAAAAATGACGTGAAAGGTATTCCTGCGAACGAAATGCCTGTCCTTTACCGTTTTTTTTTTTTTTTTTTTTTTTTTTTAGAAATAAATGAATCACCTTTAATTCATTTCAAAAGTTTTGTTTACGTTTGGAAAGAAATTTTAAATGTCGATAACTCTTAATGTATACATTTTAGAAGGTACATCTTCCCTCAAAAACTAATTTATTTTTAAAGATCTTTCAAAAACGTATATTATATATTTTTTAAAGCATAAACACTACCTCTGATTACTTTATTTTACGATATTTTAAGAACACGCATTTTATCAGACAATTAAATGCACTAAACAAACACGAGTGAAAAATTGACCTGGGCCAGGACTCGAACCTGGGAACTTACGCATACCGTGCCGCCGCTCTGCGACTGAGCCACCCAGATCGATACGCTTGACGGGAATTTTTCATACTTATTCATGTTGGAAACAGTCATCTGCCACAGTTTGCAGTCATATTTAAATGTATGATAAAATGTGTGTTCTTATAATTATGAAGTGTTATTTAAAAAAAAAAATATCTTCAGAAGAAAATGGCTGACTTGCAGATGAAATTTGATGTTGTTATAACTTGTAACTGATTTGTGCTATTATAATACAGACTATCCGCCACTGGCGACCAGTTTGGTCTCCCTTAAATGTATGTTAAGCATTGTAACACGTTACTTTTATTCATAATTTAATTTTTTTCCTTAATCCTTCGCCAAACCGGATGATTCTAATAGACAAATCAAGAACTTTTGTGATCATGGTAGCATTTTGCATATTTTTTGTTGTTATGTATTTCATCTTCCATGATAAAAACCGCTTAACCCACTTAAGCATTTGTCCTTCATGTCCGTTTGCTTATCAGTTGCAATATGTTCGCTAAGGCGGAGATTCTTAAACATATTAAGTAATTTTTCGTAATTGGGTCCATTGCCAATTGGCGTATTTTAGTTAATACGATTTGATGCAATGAAGTCTATTTTGTGAAAGTCTTTAATGATATCCACATTTACACTGAACCATATTGTTGCTAATATTTGTTTATGTTTTTCGTTAACTTTGGCTGTAGACTCGATTGCGAAAGATTATAAAATCTATCATTATTCTCATCTAAAACGTCTTGAGTAATGTGCCATAATCGGGCTACATATTATTACACGTAATTTTCGAGTATAGTTTGGTGGAAAATTGAACTTTTGAAGGCCAGTTTTGATAATCGCATTCCCTTTAAACCATATTTTCTGTCAGGACTTTTTTCCCATGACGTACAATCTGATTAAAATTCGCGAACTTCCTTTTAGATGCCTAGTACGACTTTGTTTTTCTCTGCTCCCCTTTCTTGATATAGATCGGGAGTTTTTATAATAGCGTAATTCTCTTAATTCGGCATGTCTGCTTAATGTCTACTGACTATATAATTCGTAACAGGTAAAATACGCCGCGCCAACATTGGCACCTATAATTCTAATTACAGCAACCCGTTTTTTCTCTCTATATTGTAACTCTAAAGTTAATATTACGTAGTAGAAATATAAAAGACTATTGAAGACGGTTCTATTGATATAGTAGATATAGATATGTATAGTATATTCATGGGTATGACAGAGGTCGCGCCTGCCGACGGCAGGCGTGCATCATCCGCCGATTCCAGGCTCGGGAGAGCCCATACGAGTCACGACCATGGAGGATCCGGTTTACCCGGGGACCCCCTAGGTGGTGCTCTTCGGCCGGAGAGCGAAGCGGGGGCGTACGCCTACCTGCACTTCAAGCTCTCTTTCCCAAGTGAGTTTGATGACATTTAGGTCGAAGCGACATTAGTGGAACCTTCCCTCTAAGGCCCACTAACTTTTCACTTGGGCGGATAGCGAGAGTGAACCCCAGCCTCGTTGCCGAAATCCCATAAGGGAAAACGGGTCCTCAGCCTAATGGTGAACACTCTCACTTCCCATTAATTTACCGTATATTCATGGGTATATAATATGTGATTAGAATATATATATCTCATACTCATTCCGTTGGATATAACATACCCCAAATAAAATTTCGATCGTAAATGTCTAATCTAAAAACCATCAATATGATTTTATGTGTTTAGTAAATGTATACAAAAATAATTTTCTGCATTATTTTACTTTAATTCTATATTATTAACCATTTTTAATGATGGGTCCTTTTGGGTACAGTTGTCGCAGACGCATCGGGGTATCATTTTGGTGCCAAAATGGCGATTTTATGCCTGGCCAACCTGGCGTTTTAGGCTAGATTTTGCTTCGTATGGCAATCTGGTAGAGCAGATTCCGCATGCTTTATAATAAATTGAATATTGTGTGTTTTAAAACAAATTAATGATTGTGTGTGTTTTTAAATAAAATTGTGTGTTTTTTTTAAATATAAAATGACTTATTTCATAATAAAATAAAAGTAACATGCTGTTTTAGCAATCTCTAACAGGTGTCTGAAAATGGGATTTTCTCGCCAAGATGGCGCAAAACAAAAATCGCGCCAACACCGGAGCGTCTGTGACAGCTTTTCCAATTTAAAATGCATGCCGTTCACATTTTTCATTCAAAATAGAAAATAGATAAATAAAAAATAGGTACTTTTCCGTTATACAAACACAATGCCAAAATGTATGCTAATGCATAATGTATGTAAATGTATGTAAATGTATGCTTGGCGACAATGGTGTCCGTATAAAGGAAAAGTACCAAAAAATAATATCATAAATCAAAACATTTGATTTCAGAATCAAAGTATCGTTTCTAATTTGAACACGTGAAGAATAAAAGCTGGTATTGGCGATTTTAAAAATGATATTGGCGAGATTTGCACCCAAATAACATAAAAGTACTTAATGATGTTATGTATTTTATAAATGTATATTAAATTACTATTTGGAACGCGATTGGTCATTAACAATGGTAAATATGATTGGCAATTAACAATCATTTTAGGTGATCTCTCTTCCTGCCACGTATAATACATAAATATCAAATTAACTGACAATTCGTTTCGAAATTTGATTCATTAAATATTATTACATGACTTGTATTTGTTTACATTCAACTTTGTCAAGAAAAGATTACGAAGGAAGTTGAGTTGTAAAGCACTTCATCAAGCAGAATTATGGTAAACTTTGATGGTCTTACAGGTCCTGGTGCAAATTACTTTTTTGACACCAGGCAGCGCTCCAAAAAATCATTCATGGAAAACTTATTTTACGAACGATTATCTCCATGGTTTAATGGTTTAATATTTTAAAACTTCACGACGAATGAATCTTTTTTTTTTTGTTTACTTTCATGGATAGAGAATTTGAACTGCGAAGATAATTTGAACTGAAGTTATTGCAGAATATATACCTAATTGAACGTAAGTCATCTCTCAAATATTAATTTATTTTGAACGATCTTTCTAAAAATGTCACATTTATGAAGTTTTATTCGAAAAAATAATTTTGAATAAAAATGGCCGCCTGGCATATGAAAAAGCGATACGGGCATCCCGGAACTGTTGATGACAGTCACATGACTTACGGTTTTATTATAGAGATGGTACATGGTCGTTGGCATGTTTTATCTCTGTTTTGGCATAATTTTTTAATCGCCAAGTTAATTAACAGTTTTTTGCTAATTAAGGATAGAAAATAATATTTTTTTACACTGAATTTTATAAAAGCACATAGATTACGTAATTACTTGTCCAAAAATGCAATCCTTTTTTTATTCTGCCGAATATTAAGGTCTGTAGGTTGTTTGAAAAAAAAAGTTTGACGAAGAAAAAAGTGATCATTTTAAGTATCTCGACGTTTTAAAAAAAAATCTATATCTCTGTTTATAAATCGCTTATGAAGATGAGTTTGGTCTTAAATTGAAGAAATTCTTCATTAGATTCTTCTAGTTTTCGTTTTTTTTTTCTGCGACGCTTGGTTTATTTGATATCTGATATTTTAATCTGGCATGTTTTGTCGATTTAACATTGCGAAGTTGATTCCTGTAAATAAGCAGTAGCGGTCTAATTCAGTTCTTGGCGTTGTTTGTGTGGCGTTTTTTTTTTTAAGCTTGGCTTGGCAGAGCGACCGCCCTGCTTGATGAAACAATTATATTATAACGACCCATCGTACAAGAAAAATAGATAATATTCTGCATTCAGAGGGAAAAGTCCCATTTCCTGTGCCGGAAGATTTGGCGAGTTCTTTTTTGGTGATAAGTGTGTCAATGTGGTTTTTGCGATCTTCATGATTTGGGTTACTTTTTCTAAATCTTATTTTCTTGCAGATGTAGTATTATGCAGGGCTAGAGAATAAAAGGGCTGGTTCATCGGGCTCCGACGATGAAACAGGAAGTCAGCAGTGATGACATAGTTAATAACACGCTGGCTGAGAGGAACCATCGCAGATAAACGGGATTCAATCGTATATTGAGTTTGTTTTGTGCAAAAATATTGAAATGACGTTTAAATAAAATCTTTATATTTATCGCTATTTCGGACATTAGGTTGTTATGTTGCTATTGACTTTCATGTTTAATATTACTGTTGATTTAAAGGAAAAATATATTTAAATAAAGAATTATTCTGCTTTTAAATACGTAATAACGCTTTTATATTTTATACATTTTAAAATTACAAATATATTCAAATGCTTGCATTTCATACATTTTACCTCTCTATTATCTTATTGCATAGCTCAATAAAAAGGGGCATTTTTGAATTTATACAACATTAGCAAGAAATTTTAGATAAGAAGAATATGCAAATATTTTATAACGAAAATTCCAAATTTCTTGTTATTTTACAAAATATTTTTAAATTCACTTTTTACTTACGTAAAAAAATTATAAATGAAAATAAAATGTAAAATAAATATTAATAATTTAAGGCTGTTAAGGAGCTGACACATTTCTGAATTCATTTTTGTTCAGAACTGTATGAAATTGGCAGGTGTTGTTATTCAGAAACCTTGTAATCGAATGGCGATTTCCATTTCTTTTTTTTTTTTTTTTTTGGGGGGGGGGGTAAAATCAGAAGGTCTTTCAGAAAATACTGTCAAAGTGAGCGTTTTGAACCGAATTCCCGGCGAGAAAGGTGAAAACGTGTCGTTACGAGACAAGAATCGCTCACAACTCGATAAGTAATTTATTTATCAAAAAATGGAAAACGTTATTCGATTCCAAATTGCTTCAATAGTTATGTCTGCCAATTTTATACTTTAAAAAATGAGTCAGAACTTTAATAAATAATAACATGTTAAAAAAATAATTTTTATCTCGAAATTGCATTAATCTAATTATTTTTCCCATTTATTTGATTGTTCTTGGGCTTTTCTTATGCTGACAAGCAGTGCGGTTCTGTTCAGATGCCTTATTTTTATAAATGTTCTAATTCTTGAAAATAGAATAATGGCTTGTAATTAAATATGGAAAAAGCGTGTTTCAAGCTTTGTGGTCATATTTTTAAGGATATTTACGACTTTACGAAAATTATCTCCGTGAAGTCCATCTCTCTTAACAGTTCTCATCCAAGATGAAGATGGAACAGTTAAACCTCCTGCCGAGAGTAATGAATTCCAATTCCCATATTCTGGAATTTCAGTAAGATTTTAAAGTTCCAAGTGTTGCATCAATATATTTTAGTTTCATTCTATATGCTATATGAATCCTGCAATAAAAGCCAGAGCCTTCTCTTCATTTTTGGAGAGAGTTATTTTAGAATTTGATTTCCATTTGAAAAAACATATTATTTTCAGGCATATCATTAAAATTTAGAAAATCATCTTCTGTCCCACTTTCGTCGATCAATATTGCAGGTTGCAATATTATCATTACCTTGATTATTCTCTTCGGAAACCATTTTTATCGGGCTTAAACATTTTAGTCTAATCATGAGCATTTTGCAAAATATTTTATTTTTCTAAGTCTCTCAGATCGAGGCGTGACATCATCTTACATTCTGAATGGAAGGCATAATCTTGCTTGGAACAGAAGACTCTTAATTTTTTCTTTTAAGGTAATCGCAATAATTGAATATTCGAATAATGATAAATTTAGATTAGTATAGAAAATTAAAATAGAAAAATTACAAGCAAAATAAAATAAATAACCTATGTGCTTTCCCGAGAACAGACAAAGAAATACTCAAATAAAGATGTAGAATTGTATGGGCTCGTGAGGCTCGAGCCCCACCAATAATTTCTAAAATGGACTTTTTTTTTCCCTTTTTAATAAAAATAAAAATAAAAAAATAAGTTTTTTTTTTTTATAGAATTTTTTAATGTTCCATTTTTTCCTATTTTTCTTTTGTTACAGGGATAAACGACAGTAGGAAAACTTTTTCACTTTATGTTCTATTCCTTTTTTTTAAGAATAAAATGCTCAACGTTCGAACTTTTTATATAACAAATGAAAATAGCAAAAAGAAAAAAAAAATCCATTAAAAAAAAAAAAAAAATCGTTATTCAAATTCAAATTTTGCTGTGATTTTATTATAAACGATTCTAGAATATCTGCTAGTTTCGTTTTATAAAGGGTCTGTACATTCGAATTTTTATATTGTCTTAATGTTTTACTTAACTTGTGATTATTTATCAGTATACGATTATGTTTAATTTCTTTAAAAGAGAGTTAAAAAAGCAACATTAAATTCGTAATCGATCTTTTTTATAATCACATACACATATATGTGTAAAAAAGAGTTGAGCCCCGCCAATTATTTAAAAAAAATGTACGCCTATGTACTCAATGACCAATACTTCTCTTTAGGGCAGCGTGAGGGTGTGAAATCCATGACGTCACAGAGCTTCCGGTAGGGAGGGCAGTCAGTCACAAGGCGGCATTAGAGCTCCTATAATAGAGGCTGACGCATCCTCGCAGATTTGGTGTTCAAATTGAAGTACAGTCGAAAAACCAAGCTAATCAGAACCGGTTCAGCCAATCAGAACCGAGTCTTAGGCACCCCTAACGCTGGTTGCGGTAGATTGATGCTGAACTGAGCACCAATAATCCGAAACAAAATGGATATGCGTCAGCTGCTTCTGCGTCAATTCGTCGCGCACAATTCATCGCGGAACAATTCATCGCGCACAATTCGTTGCAACGTCAATTCGTCGCAGCGTCAATTCGTCGCGGCGACAATTCGTCGCGGCGTCAATTCATCGCGGCGACAATTCGTCGCGAGCTCAATTCGTCGTGGCGTCAATTTGTCGCGGGCTCAATTCGTCGCAGCGTCAATTCATCGCAGCGTCAATTCGTCGTGGGCTCAATTCGTCGCAGCGAAAACGTCTTTGAAGGCTATTATGATAAAAATAAAGATAATTCAGTAAAATTACTTAATGATAATTTGTTTTTTAGATTTAGAGAATTGTAACTAACATTTTACAGGCAATTTTGGAGGAATCTTTTTTCATATGTGATTTTTGTGAATTTCCCTGATCATGAAGGTTTAATGAATTAGAACAACTCATTTCTTATTTAAGTTAGAGATCGAATAAGTATTGCTTTAGACTACCGAAAAAATGGCGGAAGATTTAGGATAAAATCACCCAGAGCATGAAAAAATGAATACAAATGCTAGAAAAATGTTACATATGCGTACACAGGGTACAAAAGAGGACCCCCCCTCCTCCTTATATTTGAAAGAATTAGGAAGTAAAAAAAGTATTTAGAGATGTAAACATAAAAACTATTTGTGATTATGATTGAACTGATCGCTTCATGAATGCAATTTCATTATATGATGTTTTGGCTTTAAAAGTTTTATTATTCATTTCATCTATACTAATAAAAGAAAGTTGTTTGTTTTTCTGAGTTCTGTGTGTGTGTGCGAAATGACAAGCAAAATCTACCGCACGTAGAAGTTTGAAAATTTGGGTGCGGATATTCCAATGCAGTCCCTGAAGACCTGGGGCTCAGATTTTTCATATTTTAAGACCCGGGGCCCTTTTAAGGTTTTTGCATCTAAATTGTTAATAATTTGCCCCGGTTTTATCCAATCTCCCTTGTTTTAGTGGCCATTTCTCCATTAAGCTTCCCCCCCATTTCCACATTGCAGTTAGGGCCCTGGCCCCCTGTAGCCCGATGCGTTGTTCACTTGAACCTTTTGTGTGCCATACATTTTTCACCCTCTCTAATTGTGTCACTCTCTCAATGCGTGACTTTTAAGTTGAGTCTTGGACTCCTCTCAGCGGGCCACCCCCCTCGTATTTCTATTGAAGCCCTAGGGCCCTTTTTTAGCATTTCTTTCAAATTTTATTCTAACGATTAATTTATAACCTATGCTTAATTTTGTCTAATTGAAGATGTAAAGCGCTACGTACTAGGATGTTTTAAGATGTTTTCCTCTTAAGGTCTTACTCAAAACTATCAGTTGGCCCCTTTTGGGACCTCTCACTTAAAAATCAACCGATCCACTAAGTTTTTGTTTACTGATAACTTTTTAGGACTTCCAGCTACAAAAAAACAACAAAATTTTCTCGGTCAAGTCCCGACCCTCCTGGGCACTTAAAAATTTTTGTGCCCTAAATTGTTAATAATTAGCCCCATTTTTACCCGATCTCCTTCGTTTTTGGGGCTTTATCTCCATTAAGCTTTACACCATTGCTACGTTCCAGTTAAGGCCCTGGCCCCCTGGGACTCAGTGTAGGGAAGACAAAGAGGGGGGAGATGAAATAGGGGAGATGAAAGAAAATTTGCCGAAATCATGTTAACTAAAACTCATAAATTAAACTGTTTATGGATGAATTCTGCTGTCTTGTTTGAAAATGTCAGCCACCCTAAAATTTCAAACCGCTATACATCAGCCATTTTTTAAGATAGAGGCAAATTAAAAAATTCTCTAGAATCCTTGGATCAAAACATAACATTTAACGGAAAAAGTTTTTAGGATTTTTAATTTTATTTTTACAACTTTTCGAAATTGTAATCTTTAAATGGCTATACAATGAGGACAGACAGACGGACGGACGGACAGACAGACAATTTGTAAAAACTTTTTTTCGGAATCTCTGACCCCTAAAACGTGTAAATCCGTCGAAAACTGGAAGTTGAAAAAAAGTTCGATTACAATATTTTCTTCTATAGCAGAAAGTAAAAAATCATAAATTGGAAACATTTACTGAATACAACAAGCAGCATTAGGGGATGAAAATAATTAAAATATAATATAATTATGGTTTACTTTCTAACTTGGTGACCCAGCCGGTGTTTTCCGTGCCCGTGATAATAACCATAAACAGAACTCAAGCTTCTATGACTCTTTTAAAAGAAGCTGCATAGAGGGGCCCAAGAAGGGGATTAATATTCAAAATTAGTGGTAGCTGAGGTCCGAGATATTTTTTTGTCGTTCAAGTAGTAGTTGGAAGTTCTAAGTAGTTGTCAGACAAAAAAGCTAGTGAATCGGCCGATTTTTAAGGGAAGCTAACAAAGGGGGCTAACTAATAATTTTGAGCAGGGCCCTAAGAGGAAAACATTTTAAAAGATCCTGGTACTTGGCGCTTTAAAACTTCAATTAGTCGGAATTAAACATAGGGTATAAATTAACCATTAGAACAAAATTTAAAGAAATGCTTAACCTTCCTACCCTGAATGGGTCGAATCGACCCACTTTTATAATTTATTTAGTTCGAATGGAACCAGACTTTTTTTCATAAAGTAAGTTAAATAAATGCTACAGAGAACAACGTTAAATAAAGATGTTAAATCATTTTCAAAAACAAATTCTGGTGAGAAATGTTTTTATCAACGTTCAGTAAAATTTCAACAGGGTACGAAGGTTAAAAAAGGGCCCTAAAGGCCCAATAAAAATATAAGCGTGGTGACCCGGGGAGAGTAATCCAAGGCTAAACTTTAAAGTCGCTTAGTAAGAGGGTGACAGAATTGTGCGGGTGAAAAATGCATAGCACACAAAAAGTTCAAAGGGCCTTGAGTCGGGCCCTAGGGTCCTAACTGGAATGTAGAAATGTAGGAATAACTAAACGGAGCAAAGGCACCAAAAACGAAAAAAAAAATCGGATTTAAAGGAGCAAGTTATTAAAAATTTAGGGAACAAAAACTTCAACGATGCCCTTATATAGAGTCCCACGGGGGCCCGGGTCTTAACTGGAACATAGAAATGGGAGAAAAGCCTAATGGAGAGAAGGCACCAAAAACGAAGGAGATCTGAGAAAAATGGGGCAAATTATTAATAACTTAGGGCACAAACATTTTAAGGTGCCCAGGGGGCCCGGGACTTGTCCGAGAATTTTTTTTGTCGTTCATATAGTAGAAGGAAGTCCAAAAAAGTTACATTAAAAAAAAAAAAAAAAACTAGTGGATCGGTCGATTTTTAAGGGAGCTATATTAGAGGTCCCAAAAATGGCCAAATGATAGTTTTGAGTACGGCCTTAACCCTTTAGCGGGCGGTGGTCACAAAAAGGACACCTAATTTTAATTCCAAAACTGACAAACGCCACCAAGATTATTTAATTAAAATTTTCCTTTTATAAAGTAAGGGAAAATCAGCAAGTTATCTTCTCTAAGGAAATCGTTTGTAAAATCTGGTGTCAGTCCATTATTTCATTATTTTACAAACAGATTTATTCCGCGCCGGAAAGGGTTAAGAGGAAAACATCTTAAAAGATCCTAGTACGTAGCGCTTTAGATCTTCAATTAGTCGAAATTAAGCATAGGGTATAAATTAATCATTAGAATAAAATTTGAAAGAAATGCTAAAAAAGGGTCCTAGAGCCACAGTAAAAATATGAAGGTGTTGTCCCGGGGAAAGGAGTCGAAGACTCAACTTAAAAGTTACGCATTGAGAGGGTGAAAAATGCATGGCACACAAAAGTTTCAAGTCAACATCGCATCGGGCCCAGGGGGCCAGGGTCTTAACTGAAATGTACAAATGGGAAGGGAAATTTAAAGAAGAAAGGCCCACAAAAAGAAGGGAGATCAGATGAAAATGGGGCAAGTTATTAACAATTTAGATGCAAAAACCTTAAAAGGGCCCTAGGGGCCCCGGTTCTTAAAATATTAAAAATCTGAGCGTCAGGTCTGTAGGACCTGCCTTCGACTATCCACACCCAAATTTTCAGACTTCTACGTGCGGTAGATTTCGCTTGTCATCGCGCACACGTACACAGAACTCAGACCAGATAAACACTTTCCTTTTATTAGTATAGATGAAATAAATGAAAAAACTTATAAAACCAAAATACTACTTTAAGAAATTGCATTCATGCAGCAATCAGTTCAATCACAATCACAAAATGTATTTTATGTTTACGTCTCTCAATACTTTTTTTACTTCCTAAATCTTTCAAATATAAGGGAGGGGGGAGGGTTGTACCATGTGTACACATATGTCAACTAATAATTTTTAAAAAAAAATTTCTAGCATTTGTATTCGTCATTTTTTCTTCATCTGGGTGATTTTATCCTAAATCCTTCGCCATTTTTTCGGTTATCTAAAGCAATATTTATTCTATCTCTAATTTAAATAAGAAATGACTTGCTCTTATTCATTAAACTTTCCTGTTCACAACAAGGAAATTCCCAAAAAAATCACTTATAAAAAAAATTCCTCCGAAATTGCATTTAAAATGTTAGTTATAATTCTGTATATCTAAAAAAGAAATTATCATTAAATATTTTTACTAAATTATCCTTATTTTTATCATAACAGCCTTCAAAGACATTTTCGCTGCGACGAATTGACGTCGCGACGAATTGACGCCGCGACGAATTGACGCCGCCACGAATTGACGCTGTGACGAATTGTCGCCGCGATGAATTGACGCTGCGACGAATTGACGTCGCGACGAATTGACGCTGCGACGAATTGACGCTGCGATGAATTGTCGCCGCGACGAATTGACGCTGCGACGAATTGTGCGCGATGAATTGTTCCGCGATGAATTGTGCGAGATGAATTGACGCGACACCGCGTCAGCTCCTATTATAGGAGTCTTAGGCGGCATAGGTCCTCTCAAAGGGATGACCTAGCCTTTATATTCTCTAGCCCTGGTATTATGTAAGTATATTTTTTGCAGATATTTTTCTATTTTGTAAACACACACACACACACACACACACATATATATATATATATATATATATATATTAAATTGTAATGGCATTTGGGAAAGAGATTTTTACCTTTTTATCTGTGCCTTCGGAAATGTTAAACAAGTGGTTAAGTGTGATCGAAGATCACACAAAGGGTTTTGTTTAATATTCCTTTCAAAACACTTTATCCTTTCTTTAATAAATCCAAATAAATTTCATTTGGCAACAAAAAAAAGTTATGTTTTTCATAAAGATATTGTGCGTTACAAGTGCAATTTAAAATTTGGCAAAAAGTTCGTTTTTATGATTTTCTGTATATTTCATCTTTTATGGTTGAAAGATAATTTCTATCTGAAAAAAATCAAGCCATGTTTCTGTTTTTTTATCAAGTCCATATTTTCAATCGCAGGCCTTCCACTCGGTTTGTTTTTTAAATATCACTTCTATCTTAAAGGAAAAAACCCTCTGTTTAGATTCTTCTGACAAATTTCATAAAAATCTACCCGGAAAATAATGTTTATAGCAAAAGTTGTAAAAACACAGCATGAAAAATTTTCTTCAGAAATATTGTTATTCAAAAAACGGACCAATGGGAGTCTTGCAATTGGGAACAATGGCTCGTTACAGGTTAAGTATTTTTCATTGTTAAGGTTAAAATATCATTGTTGTATTTATTTACAGGGATGTATCAAGCCTCTGACTGACAAGTACCGTGAAGATTATTTGCTGATGGGATCTTCGTGCATCGTTGTGTCAGTCTTTCAGTATACTCTGTTTCATGTATATAATTACCTCATGGTTAAAATTGAATAAACAGAATATTTCAGCACTTTCTTGCTTTAACTCTTTTAATGCATGGTGTATCATATCTGCAACAAATCAATAAATCACACGATCATAAATTTTCTAACCGAGTGAAAAATTGTCCAGGCCAGGAGTCGAACCTCGAATTTCTGGCTTAATATGCGATTTCTCTAGCAACTGAACTACAGCGCCTAGAATACATACTGTGGAAAACGGCTACAAAATAGTACTAAAAATTTGAATCCAATAAATATAGAACGATGTCGAAAAGATAACGGGTCGATCGCAGTGACATCTTCTAGCAGTGGCGTAGACAGGGTGGAGGTCCAGATGGTCTGGATACCAATTAAAATATGTATTCAATTTGGATTCAATTAAAATATGGATTTACACGTGACTATTAAAAATAGAAATAAAACTTTAACATAATAGTTAAATGATGGCGTGTTAAAAGCAGTAAATGGGGGAAAATTATGTCGCAAAAAATACCTGCACGTAAATATTAAAAAAAGAGTTAAAACTTTAAAATAATAATTAAATTTTTAAGTGTTAAAAGCTCAGTAAATGTAAAAAATTACGCCATATTTTAAATGCTCAAAATAATAATATTTCCGGACAGTTTCAATTAAAAAATATATTTGCACGAGGGATTCATTTATTTGGATAAAATCCTTTACCTAATATTGCGAAATGATATTGTTTACTTAGCCATTTTATACAAGTTGATTTTCAAACGTTCTTATTTAATCAATCACGAAAACAGTTATTAGCTGTTACGACAGCTGCTGATTCGGCTTTAAAATTACCCAGTCAAAGGGAAATGAATGGAAACTCGATTGCAGGAGTTCGCCACTGGTCGTTTAATTATAATTCGATCTTTCGTCATCGTTTTGGAAAAGATCAAATTAACGTGTTTTTAGAATTTGCAGTGTCAGAACAGGGTCAGCGAGCTTAGCTCTTAGGAGGCAGAACCCCCTAGTTAAATAAAAAATATACTTCCTTAAAAGGATTCTCATGTTTCTCTTCCCTAACATGCAAATCTGATCGTTTTATGAATAAATGCAGGAAATTTGCAGAAATGACTATTTATATGTCGAAGAATTGAACAACGTTTTTCTATTTTCTATAAAAGATAGACATCTCAAAACAATCTTTCGGGATTCCCGTGTCCCTGAAAATCAGTTTAAATTAAAAATTTGACGCACTTACCAGAAAGATCCCATGCTTGTGTAGGAAAAGAGGAAACACTGCTCGATTGATTTCTGTCAGGATAACAATACATGCCAATTATATCTACTTGCGAATGAAAGTGACTTCGGGAATGTGAAAAGCAGAGTTTTTTATGGAAAATAGGTATAAGAATCACTAACGTTAATTTTATAGGAAGAGCAATTATGACTCGTACACAAAGAAAACTAAAAATATACAAATCTTAAGCTAATGCTAGTTGACTAAAAAAGAAGAAAATATTTATTTCGTGTTAGATCTCTAAAAAAATTAAAATAAAATAAACCTCCCAATTAAAAAATATCCTACTGTCACAAACGAAAATCAAACAACAAATTATTCGCCTCGCTTCCTATTTGCGCCTTATCAACAGGTCGTTGCCATCAATACCAGTCATAAATCTGCAAATACAGTAAGACCTCCGAATAACGGACACTTCGGGAACGCTAAATTTGTCCGTTATTTGGAGGTGTCCGCTATTCAGATGTAAAACTATGCAACAATATTTGTGTTGGGGGTTGAAAAAGTGTCCGCTAAATGGAGGTGTCCGCTATTGGGGAGTGTCCGTTATGGAGGTTTTACTGTATCATAAATTTTCTTTTAAAATAGCATTAATATTAGAAAAGAAAAACACTATATCTGTTTTCGCTTCATTCTGATCAAAATAGCATTAAAATGGCTTGAAATGGAATAAGTAATATTTAAGGGAAAAAAATAAAGTTATTTTTATTTTTCCTATACGAAAATGAATAAAATTGTTAGTTTCAGAAAGAATGAGCCCGAGCCCAAAAAATTTTTTATAACTCAAAACATTAGATGCACGTGTTCTATACATTCCACAATTTATGAGAAATCAGTGAATGGTACAAAAATACAACATTTACCTTCGATAAACTTGTTCATTTTATAGAATTTTACATAATTTTGAGGTTTTGTCAAATTGATTAGTTGGATATATATATATATATATATATATATATATATATATATATATATACAAATCCAATACACAAATCCAATATAATCCAGCAAAAACATGATTTTGGCCTGAACTAGCACCACCCCCCTCACCAGAAACAAGACAACACAAGAAAACACAGTAGAAAATATATGTAAAAATAAACAGTAACAGAAACAAGCTGCGGCCTCATCAGCAGTGGGTAAATTCAAAGGCAGCCAAGCATCCGAACAAAAAGATTAACAATTAGTGGCAGTGGGTTTCGGCCAGAGCGCTGCGTAGCAAAAATTCAAAATGTACAGAAACATATTTGAATACTACTTAACAGACGCTCCCCCCACCGTACCCTACGTCACAATATTAAGCGAATGCTATACCAATATCACAATACCGAAACACCATAGTTGATTCGAAAATACACACAACCAATTCAGCCACGTTGCCACAATTAAAAAGTAAAACACAATAAACAAACCAAATCCGTCATTCAGTACACAATCCAGATTCGTTCCAAGTCGGAAGCCAACAAACACAGCCATCATCATAAAACCGTCCTTTTCAGGCTTTAGGAATTACGAGTCATTTACTGTTGAATGTAAGCAATCTATCAATAATGGAGGCAGTCTGCAAAATCTGAATATCTTTTGATAAATTTTAGAGGGATATTGTTTTTATAATATAAATGACTAATAAAATAAAATAGTTCCTTATTAAACAGGTTTTTATTTGAACAAATTCTGTAAAAACGCTAAATTTGACCAATTATAATATTTATATATATACGTTTGTGAATATTTGAAGACCAATGAATTAATAGATTCACATTAAACGGAAAAGTGGTACGCTTATCAAAAACTGAAATTTGTAATCCATTTTTAATCAAAATTTTTAGATCAAGATAATTAGCGAACTTTTTATCATCATTAGTTTTCTTTAATACTAAAGAGTCAGGGTAAATTACTTGAGAAATCACCCCAAATTCTTCATCGAAATTTAAAACAATTAAATCATCTATGTATCTGTATGCAATAAATCGAACATCAGCTGTATTGATATTATATTGAAACTCATAATAAAATGAAAATAAATTAGCGGCCGTAGATGAATAACTCGCACCCATCCCGATACCATTGATTTGCGAGTATATTTTGGAACCTGTATAAACATAATTGTTATAAAGACAGAAATGACATAATTGAACAAAGTTGAAAGAAATTTTTGTTTTTTGTCCAGTCGATAAGGCTGCTGGTAATTTTGCAATTATTTGAAAAAAATATTATGCTGAAATGCTCAATGCAGAGCTGAATAATAGTTTAACCTACAAATTGTATAACTCTTCAGTACAAACACTTATTAAAAAGCATCTGGCATTTTCTAAACAAACTAAGATTCCTTTTCCTTGCAATAAAAACTTATCATTTCCATTTTTATTTATTTCCCCCAAATTTCATAAAATACCGGTTAAATACAGGTTTATATGCAGTAGTGTCAATAGTATTGGTAATAACTTCAATAAGAAATTCAAAGAGCTGCTAAAAAAGTTTTAAACATGTTAAAATACAAATACAAAGATACTAACTGCTTTTGGATAATTTCGAATAGTTACGAAATTGTGAAGAAAATAAAAAGTGATAATATACATTCCATCCAAACTTATGATTTGGAAAATTTATTTACAAATATCCCTATTAACCCTTTCCGGCGAGGAGTAAGTTTGTTTTTAAAATGATGAAATTATCGACTGACACCAGAGTTTACAAAAGAATTTAATAGAAAATAAAAACGTGTTTATTTTCCCGTAGTTTATAAAAGTAAAAATTTAATTAAATATTATTGGTGCCGTTTGTCAGTTTTGAAATTAAAATTAGGTGTCCTTTTTTGTGACCACCGCCAACTAAAGGGTTAATAGCTTAAAGTAAGCACTTTTAAAGACAGCTGAATTGGTTTTAGATGTCATGGATTTCAACTCTACTTTATTTTTCAAATTATGTCATTTCTGTCTTTATAACAATTATGTTTATACAGGCTTTACATCCTCGAAGTTCAAGGACAATTTGTCAAGAATTTCAGTGGATATTCGACAAACCGTGTAAAAAGCGAAAGCGTCCGGTCACTGCCCCTCAATTTTTGGACAGCAGTGTATATGAAAATTAAGGCGCGGAAAGATGGTCGACCAGACAGACGAACTGAACTCATTAACATTTTTAAAATACTTTGCAAAACGTTAAAAATAATGTTACGTATTAATTATGATATTGTTTGAAAATGTTTCATAATATTTGCGTGACACATAATTTTCCTTTCTTGTTTATCAACTTTTTATAGAAACAATGCTTGTCAATCGATTTCTAAACTGATACGTTTTTACCCTTTACTGTGAAACGTTTGTTTAGTGCATTTCTTGTATGAGAAGCTAATATCCGAAATTTCTTTTCTTGAGAAATCGATTTTCCAATATTTATTATAAAATGCTCCATTTGTTAAAATGGATAATAGTCTGTTTGGAAAGTTTATCAACGGATATAAACATGTTTTTTATTTAGATATTTTCAAAAAAGATAAAATGATCTACCACAGGTTTGATGCAACAAATCACTGCCTTTCTGAAATATGAAATGACTTTGTAAAATAAATGTTTTTTTTAGAGTTTTCTCAATACAAATTTGTTTGAGGCAGATTTTTTTAAGGTAGCTTCAATTACCAAAAATTAAGAAACTACCTATTGCAGCCTTCCTGAAATTTTTGGTATATTTACACAGATTATGAAATCCAGACTACTATTGGATTCAGTATCAAGTATCAATAACATTTTATGTTTTATACAACAAAATTTTAAATACAAAATCTTTTTTAATCGAAAAATTTCAACGCAAATGTAAGGTTATCTGCTTTGAGGTAGCTTTCAATACAAAAAAGTATAAAGCTACCTATTGCAGCCGTTCGGAGGAAAGCAGTTCCGGAAAATTTCGATATATTTTCACCGATCATGACCCCCAGACCCCAAAACCACCCTCCGTTCAAATGTTGATTTATATATATAGATATATATATATCTCCATATATATATATATATATATATATATATATATATATATATATATGACCTATGTCATACGATAACGCTCGTATTTATAAATCAATTTTGATGAAACTAATTGTGTGTATTAAGCTCACCAATGTCTCAACCGAGTTCGTTGGCCAGCTTGGTCCGCCATTTTGTTTCAAGATGGCGGCCATTTAAAAATTTAAAACTAAAATAAATATACAAAAAAGTTAAAAATTCAAATTTATTTTTTAATTAAGTGTTAGGCCTTGATACGAGGATTCCAGAGCATTTTTTGTTTTACCTCTATCTTAAAAAATGGCTGAGATAGAGCAGTTTGAAATTCTAGGGTGGCTGACATTTTGAAACAAAACAGCACATTAACGCGATTACTCGCAAATTATTTTCTTTCATTGTTGTAATAATTTTCCCAATCATACGCATAAAACTATATATTCATATCCGTTAGCGCCAAATTCTCGCCAAACTTGGCGACATTTGGCGACCTATCGCCAAATTTGGCGATTAAGTCAATAAGTCTTCATAAATGAAGCCAATTTGGCTATTGCTCAATAATTTGGCGAATTTCTTATTCAACTTCAGTATTAACGAATCTTTTGTAATCGTTTCTTTGCATTTTAACTTGCTGTTTTCGAGTAACATTAGCTAAAATTTTAAAACGAAGATATAGGAAAGCTACCTTTTCCTCCCGGTACAGGCCGGAAGGACTTTTTACTTTCTTCTCTTTACAAGAAGAAAGTATTGGACTCATGAAAATTTTCGACTTCCGGTTTTCGACGGATTTATACGTTTTAGAAGGTCCTGAACACGATTTAACTGTTTTTAGAAAATGTCTGTCTGTGACTCTGTCTGTCTGTCCGTCTGTCTGTATGTGACAACAATTTTGTGAGCGCTCTATCTCAAGAACTAATGCACGAAATTTAATAAAACTTTATATTCAATTAGCCCCTAATATAAATTAGTTCTGATTAGTTTTTGGTGAAAATGGCCCGACAGGTGGCGCTGCTATGCTGCATTTTTTGCGATTTCCGCAATAGGTCTATCTCAAGAACTAATGCAGTTATTTTCATCAAACTTCATATTCAGTTAGACCTTGGCATAAATAGACGCGAATTACATTTTGGTGTAGATATCCCAACAGGTGGCGCTGCTATACCACTTTTTTCATTATTTTTGCTATAGCTATATCTCAAGAACTAATGCACGGAATTTCATCAAACTTCAGCTTCTGTCAGACCTTGACATAAATTGATGCTGATTACGTTTTGGTGTAAATAACCCAACAACCAAAATCACGATAACTGTGTCTCAAGAACTAATGCACGAAATTTCATCAAACTTCAGATTCAGTTAGACGTTGTCATAAGTTACTGTTGATTAGGTTTTGGTTTAAACCTCCCAACAAGTGGCGCTGCTATCCGGAATTTTGCAGGATTTACACGATTTTAGCAATAGTCCTATGTCAAGAACTAATGCACTGAATTTAATAAAAGTTTAGATTCAGTTAGACCTTGATATAAATTGGTTGCTGATTTTTTTTAGTGTATGCGAAACCTGTGTGAGATAGAAGAAAGTTTTGGGATTGGCACATCCGTCTAGTTCATACCTGTTGTGCAGTTTAAACTGAACTAAACCAAAATCTGAAAATATTCTTTCTAACGAAGCTGCATATAACTGCTTATCTAAATTAGATAGTTTATCTTTCAATTATTGTTCTAAGTAACTGTTATCCCAAATAATCATTGGTTCTACATTTAAAAACTTCGCTTCAAACGCAAGGAAATTTGGAAAACATTATTATTATTTTCTTTTTTAGATTAAAAAAAAACAGTCACTGCCAAAAGTTCTTTGTCTACAGAATGACACAGTCAATAACAGTTAAAAGATTCATTTACACTTGTTTTGACTGAAAATAGCAAGAATATCACGCACAATATTTTGAAAATAAATATCAGATATATGAAAATATCGAAAATATCAAACATCGTGATATTTTGAAAATAAATATGGGATATATATCATGATATATAATACTATCGCCGAACCCTGATGATTGTATTTCAGTTACGTCTTATTTATGACGAAATTGTAGTTTCTTTATTTGTAGCTTTATTTATTACACAATTGAAAAAAAAAACTACATACGCTTTAAATAAATAAATAAATAATAATAATAATAAACTTCAATTTTAATTTCAAACTTTTATTGATTTTTATTTAACAGTTCTTCTTTACTTAAACTCATTAATGCTAAAATATCATCTGTTTAACTATCATAAATATCAGCCCTCGTAAAAAAATGCTACTTTATATGTCAAATGTGAAAGTGTTGACACACTTGAAATGTACCCTTAAAATTGTTTGCTTGCTGAGGATTCCTTGATCCAATATTGGATTAATATTTATACAGAATGAAGCAGTGAATTGTGAAGCATTTGTACATATTAATAATGCAGTTTTGCTTTAATGAACAAATCCTACGAAATATTTGCCTAGTCGAAGTGCTTTTATTGATTGTTAATAATGATAAAAAAGGAATGAATGATCCTATATATATATATATGTGTGTGTGTGTGTGTGTGCGTGTGTGTAAGGTTTAAAACATTTTATTTAAAAAAAAGGTATGTGTGTGTGTGTGTGGGGGGGGGGGTTCTAATCATTTACACATTTCTTTATCAGACTTTATCTTATAATATGGCAACTTATTCTTGGCTGTATTTGTATCGCTCTTAAATACATTTACCATTATTTATTTAATATTATTTTTAGATCTACATATTTATCTCTACTATTCTTTGTTTAACTAATTATTTATTACTAATTTAACTATTTAATAATATTGCTGAAATTTTCTTTTATTATTATTATTGTTTTTCTTTATCCTTCTTTATCCCTTTTTTACTTCTACATAGATTTTTAATAATGCAATTTCATTTGTCAATTTATAAGCAAGTGACTCTCCTATTAGATTACATTTAGCAGGGGTCGCAGCGTCCTATATTCTTTTAAATAATTCCCACCACTATTTTCAAAATATAATATTCACAATATCTTTCTATTGCACATTTTAAAGAAATCTACCATGAAATTTATAGTTTGAAAATAGTGGTATCAAATATATAAAAAAAATATAGGACGCTGCGACCCCTGCATTTAGGCAATGTAGTTAATCATTCCATTTCTAGATGGCAGCACATATTCTTTTATCCCTATTATTTCTTACTCTCTCTCTCTTCAACATGGCATATGCTAATTTGTTTGTCCATCATGGCACATGAAGTCGATTTGAACTGGTTGCATCTTTGACATTACTTTTTGCATACCAACGCCATCTATCGGTTATTTTTTGAACCACAACTGTTTTTATTATTTAGAAAAAAATCCGATCTCCCTCTAATCCTATTCGTGCAAACCGCAAACTTTTTATCATCATTTGTTCTTTTTTAATGAATTTTTAAAGTTTTAACGAATATATGGAGCACCCAGTATATATGTATATATTCATTTAACATGACTATGACTGGAACACTACATTGGGTTCTCCCAAAAAGATAACCTGAATTTTAGAATTCCATAATTCATTAATTATGTTAAACATAAAGATGATATTACTGGCATGCTTATCAGAGAACTCATTGCTATACATTGCATTTTGAAAAATTTTGTATATGGTAATTTAATAGTTCAAATTTAAGCAGTTGATGCTACTGTATTTTCTGAACCTGTAAAATTACTCAAACTAACTTAACAATACAAATATTTCTTCCTTTCGTCTTTTAACAACTAAATTAAATACCTTAAAATTAAATTATCAACTTTTAATAAAGTTTAAAAAATATTAAAGTGTTGTATTGTCATCGGAAAAACAACCTGTGTGTACATCATTTTTATAATTCTAACCGATCAAGAATTGAGTTATAAATAATCTCATCTTTACTTACATGAACCAAAGTTAAGTTAAAAAAAAAGAGTGCAAAAATAATTATAAAAGAACAAATGATATATTACTTTTAAATGCTAAAGGTGTAAAATTAACAACTATAATATAAATTAAAATAACTTTTATTAGTTGTTTTACATGTTTCGACTCTTCTGAGTCATTTTCAAAAACAAAATGAGAATATTCTAAAGCTGCACGGGCTTTGAAGTTATTATTTACATGTACTTTTTAAAAAATTACGCACGTTATCTATTATTTTTTACTTGATTGTTTATTTTCATATCTTTGAGCATGGAGTAATTCTAGCCACAGTTTCGGTAAATTAAAAGATGTCGCATCGTTACATATTGTATTTTTGCGCGTGAGTATCTCTATGGTTTCTCTTATTATGGATGGATAGTGTAGACTGGAGGGAAATATTATTTTACTTTCATTGAAATTTATTTGGATGGTTTCTTCTTGATATAATCTTGCTAGGGCTGTAGTTTTTCTATTGTATTTAATATCAGCTATATGCTCTTTTTTTCTGCAATTAAATTTCCTGCTGGTCATGCCTATGTAGTAATTCTTGGATCCGTCTTCTTTAATAAAAGGTATTTCATATACTCCTGAATAATTCTCAAAATTAATTGGGTCAATTTTACTGCAAATGATATTCTTTAATTTCTTAGGTGGTTTGGCTATTAAGCAGATATTGAAACGTTTAAGGCTGTGTTTTAATTTTTCGAAAAAGCTTGGATAATATTGCAGAGTATAAAGTTTGTATTTTTGTGAATCAAATTTCTTTTCTGAATACTTATTAGTGGTGATATCTATGATTAATTTATTAATATGGTGTACTGTAAAACCATTATTATAGGCAATTTTACGAATATTATCTAATTCATTATTCAATTTATTTTCAGTACATATTATAAAGGCTCGTTTTATGAGAAATCTGTAGGCTGAAATTTTGTATGTAAAGGGAGAACATGCGTTATTTGGTATGGTAGATTGGTTAGCCATGTTTTTCCGGAAAACAGCTCTGTCGATAGATTTATTTGTTCTTGTTAACATAACATCAAGGAATGGAAGACTTTTATTATGTTCAATTTCAATAGTGAATTTAATGTTATTGTCGATTGAGTTTAGTTGATTTATAAATATTTTAAGTTCATCAAGACTATGCTGCCAAATTATAAAAATATCATCAACATATCTGATATACTTTATACTCTGCAATATTATCCAAGCTTTTTCGAAAAATTAAAACACAGCCTTAAACATTTCAATATCTGCTTAATAGCCAAACCACCTAAGAAATTAAAGAATATCATTTGCAGTAAAATTGACCCAATTAATTTTGAGAATTATTCAGGAGTATATGAAATACCTTTTATTAAAGAAGACGGATCCAAGAATTACTACATAGGCATGACCAGCAGGAAATTTAATTGCAGAAAAAAAGAGCATATAGCTGATATTAAATACAATAGAAAAACTACAGCCCTAGCAAGATTATATCAAGAAGAAACCATCCAAATAAATTTCAATGAAAGTAAAATAATATTTCCCTCCAGTCTACACTATCCATCCATAATAAGAGAAACCATAGAGATACTCACGCACAAAAATACAATATGTAACGATGCGACATCTTTTAATTTACCGAAACTGTGGCTAGAATTACTCCATGCTCAAAGATATGAAAATAAACAATCAAGTAAAAAATAATAGATAACGTGCGTAATTTTTTAAAAAGTACATGTAAATAATAACTTCAAAGCCCGTGCAGCTTTAGAATATTCTCATTTTGTTTTTGAAAATGACTCAGAAGAGTCGAAACATGTAAAACAACTAATAAAAGTTATTTTAATTTATATTATAGTTGTTAATTTTACACCTTTAGCATTTAAAAGTAATATACTATTACAAGGTGTTATATTTTATTATATTGTTAGAACAAATGATGACAAAAATTGCACTTTCCACGAATGGAATCAGGAAGGAAGAGATTTTTTAAATAATAAAAAAGGTGTTGAAGTGTCAAAAACCATCGATAGAGGGGGCTGGCATACAATGTATGAATTAGGTTTATGCAAATCAGCCGACAATAAAACACCTGTAAGTAAATGAATTCTTCCTTAGATGCCAACAGCATGCTGTCATTACTAGATAAAGCGTTGTTGATTATGCATTTTTACATGAATGATGAGTCAGCAGACGAAAAACTGAGAAAATTTCGGACGACAAAATAAAAAAAAAAAAAAAAGATAGAAAAAAGGGATTATTTCTTATCCTAAAGGGATTATTGATTCCGAAGCTTGTCAGACACAGTTGTGGTATTTATTCCTGTTTATTGTACTTTATTACAAGCTTCATTTTCACATATCGACTTTATATTTCAGTTACGCGCCTTCTACCGGTGACTTCTGGTACTACAATCTTTTTTTGTTATTAACCTGAGAATGGAAGAATGAGTCATTTTGACACCTTGTTGGGCTAAAATGGACTGGATACATCAAGATGTGGTGGAACGCCTTTCTCTCCTACGTATGCTCTGCTCGGAGGGTCATATCGGACTGCTGCTGGAAGAGTCGGGTCATGTTCAAGGTCAAAATGACACTTAATACTTTCAATGAAGGGGTTAAGAGTGATTCTTCCGTTCCATGGTTAAAAAAAAATCCTATCCCTTCCTCCTCCCATTTATGCAAACCGAAATTTTTAATCTTATTTGTTCTTTTATAGTATTTTATTTTTAAAGTTGTAAAAAATTTTTGACGCACCAGTTACAATTTTGTTTTACAACTTTGGAATTCATTATAACGCATCCAGAAAACCCTTGATTTTGAGCATTTAAGAAAATGCGACTTACATGCAGTGTTGGGTGTAATCGATTACTTTTGTAATCAGATTAATAATCCCGATTAAAGTAATCATGATTACTTTCAATCATGATTACTTAATAATACTTTTAATCATTACTACTTGTAATCATCATTATTCATGATTTCTATTGTGATTTTATTTCTGTGATTTTATTTGTAATTATTGATTTCTATTCATCAAACAAATGTCTGTCGAAACAAAATTTGTTTAAATAGCATGTGAAGTTTGTTGAAAGCTATTGAAATAAAATCAATTCAACCTCATTTTTAGCTAATTTCCTAATAATTATAATATATAATTATTAGGATATAATATAATAATTATAAATTATTAATATAATAATTTTAAATTATTAATATAATAATTATAAACATAACTTTTACAAAAGTTATGTTTATAATCCCCTTTTTCTAACTCGAAATACACTTCAATCACTATCAGCTATTCCGCACATCCCTCTTGAAAAATGATGTTGAATATTTTCTTGTCTTTTTTTTTATTTTTTTAAACATATAACCCCATCTTAATGATTGTACATTTTATATTAAATATTTGCGAAACATACTTTTCTCTATACCAATAAATATTTAAATATAGTTCGTACAAATATTTAAAAGGAAGCTCACGTGAATTTTGTTTTCAATATGCGCGTTTTTAATAAATTCAATTGTGTTTATAATTTTCCCATTATTTTGTTCATATCTCAAGATGTTAAAGGAAGGGGACGGGACTATTTTTCGTACTTTGCAGTAATAATTTATAATGTAATCAAGTAATCAATATTGCGATTACAGATTATTAGTCTATAATCACTTAAAATAATTTATCTTCTGATTATTTTTTTTTAGTCTGTAATATTGATTAGCGATTACAAAATGTAATCGTAATCTGTAATTGTTAATCGGATTACATTTTGCCCAACACTGCTTACAACACTGTTTGTAAACGCCTCAAATTGTTGCTAGGTATTCCCTATTTGTGATTTTCTTTCCTGGCGTGAAAAACAGTTCTTCGCCACTGCTCTAACCTCGATGAATTATTAGCACCCGTTTGCTTATGTATTGATTAGTCAATGAAGTTTGAAAAATATATCTACAATACATTTATTTCAATATGTACAAATATATATACAACTTAGATTGTTAATGAAGATAGTTTATGATTCAATGATGAAATAAAACTAAACAGTAGATAAATTATAGTTCCATTGAGTTTCTCGCAATTTTCAAACGTTTCTGTCATTTGCTATCTGATTTTTATGAGCAAGAATAAGGTTCTCAAAGTAATGTATAAGGAGGAATCCAGCAAATTTCAGTACTCCACCTACAAATGCTAAGCCTCCCGTTAAGCAAAATAAAACGTCCATGTGGCTTGAGATTCTTTGCATACAACCCTGTATGGAGAAAGAAAATGAGCCATTAATCATTTGCCTCGATTTAACGTTCCCAAAGTTTTAAAATTTTCTTCAATTTACAAGAAATTAAATATACAGATATCCTAATAGCACAGTCCGTTGATGTGAGATCATCATGACATTAATAAAATTCTCAGAGATGGTATCAATCATAATGGTGTCCATCAAGTCGTGATTCAGTGTGAAGTCACTGTCATCGATTTTTTTCAGTCATTTGCATCTAGTCACAAAATGTAATATATTGACTTCACAGTGACAGATTTTTCATGTCACATGACGACAGTGTGGGCATTCAGGGTTGCATTTAGGTCACAGTGGCGTCACTTTCTAGTGACATTTAAGTAGTGGTGCTACTAGGGTATGTATTAAGTCATCGCAGCCAACAAAAGAGACAGGCCGCGATACTATCAGCCATTTCTGTTGCCAGGTGTTCAATATAGGCTGGCTTACACCAACATTATTCGAACTGCTTTTCAACCCAGCTGGATCACGTGACATTCTAGCATCATAGCGGGTCTCATTCGTTTCCTACGTACTGAAGCTATATAATTCTCCAATTTAAATTTTCTTTTTATTTGAATGTTTTATGTTGATCATCACAAAACGTAAAACCGAGGCAATTAATAATTTAATTTTATTATTTTTCTTCACAAAATTTTTGGGTTTAATTGATTAAAAAGAATGCGAACGTCAACTTTTGCGCATGCCAGAATGATTCAGTCGAATATCAAAATATAACTCATTATGCCTATCATTACAAACACAATACAAAACAAGGATGGCTGTTTTGTTTGTGTACTTCATAACTCTTCTAACAAGGGAACCACTTTTGGTGAAGCTCGCACCTGGCATTGAGACTTCGTGCATTTTATAGCCCTTTAACCCAAAGTTAGAGAACCGATAAAATGTGCCTTCAAAAATGGTATTTAATGATTTTACAGCAGTATAACTTTTTGAAAATGCAATTTTTAAGATCACTTAAGATAAAAGTTTTTTTGAAAAAAAAAGCACTTCAAAATACAAATTAGTTGATAATAAGAATAAAATACTGAAAAAAATTTAAAAAATCAAATCCTTTAAGAATTTACGAATTTCATTAAAAAAAATTGCAACATTTTAATTGCATTTTTGGCGGCGCGAAATAGGCTTTTCTGTAGAATTTTTCCGGCACTCCTGGTCGAATGTCATATTTGTCTGCTGCGTGTGAGTGAGTAATGGTTTGGAATAGTAGCGCTCTATTTGGCGACTTAAATTGCTTTTGGCGTGAAATTAACAATTAGAAATTCATTACTTTAAAATTAAATGTATACAAAAATATATAATAAGATTTTTGAATACAACTTTTATCGGTTCTCCAACTTTGGCCTATAGGGCTATAAAATGTACCAGTATATGGTCTCAATGTTAGGGCGAATATCACCAAAAGTAGTTCATTTGTAAGTAGTTCTAATAGTCACCCTCCAAAAATGTATAATCGATAGTCCATTTCACGCCAGATAGTGTGAATGCATTGTGCATGACTCCTTGTGACTGCTCATCATGAGGACATGCCTTCTTTGCCTACAACAGTGAATGTGTACGTGCAGATTACGCTGACATCAATGTCTATACAGACATGCTTCTATCTGGCGCGAAATGGACTACCTCGTGGATGTTTTCTGTGCGTCTAAATGGAGGCATTTATAACAGTTATAAAGTACGTAAACAAAACGTTTAGCTTTCATCTGTATTGCGTTTAAAGCGTCTTTCCAATCCTTGTTTACAATGACATTATTGTCATTTGTAATTGGATCATTCTTTTCGGTACTTATGTATCTACAAAAACCACTTTTCAAAAGTAAAAAAAGGCCAAGCGAAAAAAAGTTGTGGCTTAAAAATGGTGTGATATCAAATTTCCAAGCTATTATATTGCTTATTTAACATTTTTCTATTAAATAAGTTATCATATATATAAGTCGAGTGCCTACGTATATGTTAATAGAAATCGTTTTCTCCTGTACTAAATACATCCTAATGAGTTTCTGAAAATTCAATTTTTTTCAAATTATGCATGATGGGCTTGGCGGCCATCTTTGCATATTATTCACAAAATTCTAACCACCCAAATCCGTAGTTAAAATCCGAAGTTCAAAATTGTTATTTAAGCAAATATTTAAGAGTTTCATTTATAGACTTGTATGCTCTGAAAATTGTGTCTTAAGATAATGATGACTTATCTTAAAGATTCATCTTATGATTTATTTTTTAGAGTAATTATTAATTTCAAACTAGTAAAAATCAATTTATCAAAATATCAGTCTTATCTAATTTATCTGTCCGTAGTTAGAATCTGAAGTTCGAAATTTTTATAAACATATTACATTGCAAACATATTACGCTTTTACTTTAGAAATTCGGGTGCTTAGAAATATGGAAAGATGGCCGGCAAGCCCATCATGCATAATTTGAAAAAAATTGAATTTTCAGAAACTCATTAGGATGTATTTAGTACAGGAGAAAACGATTTCTATTAACATATACGTAGGCACTCGACTTATATATATGATAACTTATTTAATAGAAAAATGTTAAATAAGCAATATAATAGCTTGGAAATTTGATATCACACCATTTTTTAGCCACAACTTTTTTTTTTTTTTTTTTTTTTTTTTTTTTACGCTTGGCCTTTTTTTACTTTTGAAAAGTGGTTTTTGTAGATATCATTTCTTTTTTTTTTAAATATATTGAACATAATTTAAATAATCTAAACATGAGAAATAATTTAAAAATACATTTTACTTTCAATCATTGTTTAAAGGGTTAACTAGAAATACCAGTAGATTTTTCAATTAAATTAATTACACTCTTAAAAACAACATACTAAATGTGGCTTGTTATAATACTTGTTATCCTCCGTTAAAAAATATCACTGACTAATCCATTAAATGAATAAAAATGGAATATGTACATAGCGTGTCAGCGCTGCATTTGAAATCAAACGTGATATCACGCTCTTTTATTATAAGCACTAGCTGGCTTCGCCCGCTAGCGGGCCCCTAATTTACACCGGGGCCTCAATCCTTTTAAAACCTTGAATAAGATAAACCACGAACCTCCGACCTGGTTCCACGCTGCCTTCGGCTCCGGATAATCCCTTAATTTGCACATCGAATTGTATAAACATGTAAACAAACGAACTTCCGACACGGGTCCGACACTTCCGACACGGACAGCAGTCGTGCTGCGCACACTCAAATTCTATCTTCCACCACCAGGTAGCGCAATCTGTTCTATACGAACCTCGGGCACTCAAATCGTTAAGGCTATAGATGTCGAGTCGAATGAGCTATACCCCGTCGTGATCCAGCCCATAGAACCAGAGATAAGAAAGTGCCCCTGGTGGTGAAAAAACGTACTAAAATCGGAAAGCTCTATAGATATATCTCCATACCCCGTCGTGATCCGACCCATAGAAACAGAGATAGGAAAGCGCCTACTGGTGGTGAAAGCTAATCGCGTTTGGGGGGCAAAGTGGGGGGATGAACACCGGAGATGCATAATCAGATTAGGCGGTCACAGACTTTTCCAACGATGTATCACATGAGGGATATGTGCGAAATTCAGAAAATACCCCCCCCCCCCCACACCTGCATAATTCGATTAAGCGTTCACAGACCTTTCCAACGATATATCACATGAGACGTGTCGGCAGAACTTAGAAAAGTGTCCCCTTTGGGGGGGGGGGGATGAAAGCGGGAGGATGGACCCCGAAGATACATAATATGAATAAGCGGCCACAGGCCTTTCGAACAATATATCACATGAGTCGGGGGGGGCGCAAAATGTGGGGGTTTCACCTGTGGTACATAACATGAATAAGTGGTCACAGACCTTTGTAACGATATGTGACATGACGGAAATCGTTAAAATTTAGAAAAGTGTCCCCCCCCCCCTTGTGTTGGCAAAACGCGCTCCGCCCCTCCCTATAATTTTTGACGCAGCTTTATTTTTAAAATTTATGTTATGTGTTATAAAATATCGTAAATTTTCAAACAGATAGCCTTATTATACTTCCTAATTTTGTTCACGCTCCTCCCCATCCTCTCCCCGAACTGTGACGCGCCATTCTTTTTTATAATTTTTTTATCATGTGTTATAAACCATCTTAAAGTTTAAAACAGATCGCATTGGAATTTAATATATTTTCTGAAATTACTATTATATGTAGAATAATATAGAAATAAACCCTCCTTTAGATTGTAATTGAGATATATGAACAATTTTTAGAATTTATGAAAGCTGATTTTTATTTATTTATTTATTTATCTATTTATTTATTTTTTGTTTATTATTTTTTTTTTGCATTGCCCTGTGCATGTTTGGAATTTCTTAGCAATTTCTTAGATTTACATTATTTTATTCAATTAAACATTGTACTGTTACAATAAATTTAAATGGAAACTTCACTTCTAAAACAAAAATAATTTAACAACTGGATTTCATTAATTTATAGAAAAATAACGTGAAAGGTATTCCTGCGAACGAAATGCCTGTCCTTTACCGTTTTTTTTTTTTTTTTTTTAAGAAATAAATGAATCACCTTTAATTCATTTCAAAAGTTTTGTTTACGTTTGGAAAGAAATTTTAAATGTCGATAACTCTTAATGTATACATTTTAGAAGGTACATCTTCCCTCAAAAACTAATTTATTTTTAAAGATCTTTCAAAAACGTATATTATATATTTTTTAAAGCATAAACACTACCTCTGATTACTTTATTTTACAATATTTTAAGAACACGCATTTTATCAGACAATTAAATGCACTAAACAAACACGAGTGAAAAATTGACCTGGGCCAGGACTCGAACCTGGGACCTTACGCATACCGTGCCGCCGCTCTGCGACTGAGCCACCCAGATCGATACGCTTGACGGGAATTTTTCATACTTATTCATGTTGGAAACAGTCATCTGCCACAGTTTGCAGTCATATTTAAATGTATGATAAAATGTGTGTTCTTATAATTATGAAGTTTTATTTAAAAAAAAAAAATATCTTCAGAAGAAAATGGCTGACTTGCAGATGAAATTTGATGTTGTTATAACTTGTAACTGATTTGTGCTATTATAATACAGACTATCCGCCACTGGCGACCAGTTTGGTCTCCCTTAAATGTATGTTAAGCATTGTAACACGTTACTTTTATTCATAATTTAATTTTTTTCCTTAATCCTTCGCCAAACCGGATGATTCTAATAGACAAATCAAGAACTTTTGTGATCATGGTAGCATTTTGCATATTTTTTGTTGTTATGTATTTCATCTTCCATGATAAAAACCGCTTAACCCACTTAAGCATTTGTCCTTCATGTCCGTTTGTTTATCAGTTGCAATATGTTCGCTAAGGCGGAGATTCTTAAACATATTAAGTAATTTTTCGTAATTGGGTCCATTGCCAATTGGCGTATTTTAGTTAATACGATTTGATGCAATGAAGTCTATTTTGTGAAAGTCTTTAATGATATCCACATTTACACTGAACCATATTGTTGCTAATATTTGTTTATGTTTTTCGTTAACTTTGGCTGTAGACTCGATTGCGAAAGATTATAAAATCTATCATTATTCTCATCTAAAACGTCTTGAGTAATGTGCCATAATCGGGCTACATATTATTACACGTAATTTTCGAGTATAGTTTGGTGGAAAATTGAACTTTTGAAGGCCAGTTTTGATAATCGCATTCCCTTTAAACCATATTTTCTGTCAGGACTTTTTTCCCATGACGTACAATCTGATTAAAATTCGCGAACTTCCTTTTAGATGCCTAGTACGACTTTGTTTTTCTCTGCTCCCCTTTCTTGATATAGATCGGGAGTTTTTATAATAGCGTAATTCTCTTAATTCGGCATGTCTGCTTAATGTCTACTGACTATATAATTCGTAACAGGTAAAATACGCCGCGCCAACATTGGCACCTATAATTCTAATTACAGCAACCCGTTTTTTCTCTCTATATTGTAACTCTAAAGTTAATATTACGTAGTAGAAATATAAAAGACTATTGAAGACGGTTCTATTGATATAGTAGATATAGATATGTATAGTATATTCATGGGTATGACAGAGGTCGCGCCTGCCGACGGCAGGCGTGCATCATCCGCCGATTCCAGGCTCGGGAGAGCCCATACGAGTCACGACCATGGAGGATCCGGTTTACCCGGGGACCCCCTAGGTGGTGCTCTTCGGCCGGAGAGCGAAGCGGGGGCGTACGCCTACCTGCACTTCAAGCTCTCTTTCCCAAGTGAGTTTGATGACATTTAGGTCGAAGCGACATTAGTGGAACCTTCCCTCTAAGGCCCACTAACTTTTCACTTGGGCGGATAGCGAGAGTGAACCCCAGCCTCGTTGCCGAAATCCCATAAGGGAAAACGGGTCCTCAGCCTAATGGTGAACACTCTCACTTCCCATTAATTTACCGTATATTCATGGGTATATAATATGTGATTAGAATATATATATCTCATACTCATTCCGTTGGATATAACATACCCCAAATAAAATTTCCATCGTAAATGTCTAATCTAAAAACCATCAATATGATTTTATGTGTTTAGTAAGTGTATACAAAAATAATTTTCTGCATTATTTTACTTTAATTCTATATTATTAACCATTTTTAATGATGGGTCCTTTTGGGTACAGTTGTCGCAGACGCATCGGGGTATCATTTTGGTGCCAAAATGGCGATTTTATGCCTGGCCAACCTGGCGTTTTAGGCTAGATTTTGCTTCGTATGGCAATCTGGTAGAGCAGATTCCGCATGCTTTATAATAAATTGAATATTGTGTGTTTTAAAACAAATTAATGATTGTGTGTGTTTTTAAATAAAATTGTGTGTTTTTTTTAAATATAAAATGACTTATTTCATAATAAAATAAAAGTAACATGCTGTTTTAGCAATCTCTAACAGGTGTCTGAAAATGGGATTTTCTCGCCAAGATGGCGCAAAACAAAAATCGCGCCAACACCGGAGCGTCTGTGACAGCTTTTCCAATTTAAAATGCATGCCGTTCACATTTTTCATTCAAAATAGAAAATAGATAAATAAAAAATAGGTACTTTTCCGTTATACGGACACAATGCCAAAATGTATGCTAATGCATAATGTATGTAAATGTATGTAAATGTATGCTTGGCGACAATGGTGTCCGTATAAAGGAAAAGTACCAAAAAATAATATCATTAATCAAAACATTTGATTTCAGAATCAAAGTATCGTTTCTAATTTGAACACGTGAAGAATAAAAGCTGGTATTGGCGATTTTAAAAATGATATTGGCGAGATTTGCACCCAAATAACATAAAAGTACTTAATGATGTTATGTATTTTATAAATGTATATTAAATTACTATTTGGAACGCGATTGGTCATTAACAATGGTAAATATGATTGGCAATTAACAATCATTTTAGGTGATCTCTCTTCCTGCCACGTATAATACATAAATATCAAATTAACTGACAATTCGTTTCGAAATTTGATTCATTAAATATTATTACATGACTTGTATTTGTTTACATTCAACTTTGTCAAGAAAAGATTACGAAGGAAGTTGAGTTGTAAAGCACTTCATCAAGCAGAATTATGGTAAACTTTGATGGTCTTACAGGTCCTGGTGCAAATTACTTTTTTGACACCAGGCAGCGCTCCAAAAAATCATTCATGGAAAACTTATTTTACGAACGATTATCTCCATGGTTTAATGGTTTAATATTTTAAAACTTCACGACGAATGAATCTTTTTTTTTTTTTTGTTTACTTTCATGGATAGAGAATTTGAACTGCGAAGATAATTTGAACTGAAGTTATTGCAGAATATATACCTAATTGAACGTAAGTCATCTCTCAAATATTAATTTATTTTGAACGATCTTTCTAAAAATGTCACATTTATGAAGTTTTATTCGAAAAAATAATTTTGAATAAAAATGGCCGCCTGGCATATGAAAAAGCGATACGGGCATCCCGGAACTGTTGATGACAGTCACATGACTTACGGTTTTATTATAGAGATGGTACATGGTCGTTGGCATGTTTTATCTCTGTTTTGGCATAATTTTTTAATCGCCAAGTTAATTAACAGTTTTTTGCTAATTAAGGATAGAAAATAATATTTTTTTACACTGAATTTTATAAAAGCACATAGATTACTTAATTACTTGTCCAAAAATGCAATCCTTTTTTTATTCTGCCGAATATTAAGGTCTGTAGGTTGTTTGAAAAAAAAAGTTTGACGAAGAAAAAAGTGATCATTTTAAGTATCTCGACGTTTTAAAAAAAATCTATATCTCTGTTTATAAATCGCTTATGAAGATGAGTTTGGTCTTAAATTGAAGAAATTCTTCATTAGATTCTTCTAGTTTTCGTTTTTTTTTTCTGCGACGCTTGGTTTATTTGATATCTGATATTTTAATCTGGCATGTTTTGTCGATTTAACATTGCGAAGTTGATTCCTGTAAATAAGCAGTAGCGGTCTAATTCAGTTCTTGGCGTTGTTTGTGTGGCGTTTTTTTTTTAAGCTTGGCTTGGCAGAGCGACCGCCCTGCTTGATTATCCGTGCCAGGTCAGATTCACTGCGCCAACAATGGCACCGAAAATATTAATTTCTGTAACGCTTATTTACTGTTTTTTTTTTTTTTTTTTTGCTTTCTTCATTGCAACGGCATAGTTAATATTATACAGTAGCCATATTAAATTCAGTACCATAATAATTATAGGTATAACGGTATATGATATAACATAGATATAGATATAATATATTATATTAATTGATATCGTGTGTTTATATTAACCCCTTCGCGACGAGCGTCCTTTACTGAATTTTTAATCTTTTATTACCGGTTTTTCAAAACAGAAATTTTCGCCTAATTGAATCGCTGAAATGCTAAGATTTAATAAGGCAAATCTTACAATAAAAAATAACTGGTGGAAAAAATCGAGGATTCTGAGCATCTTATGCGTCACGTATACGTGTCGCTCGTCCCCAAGGGGTTAAAGAATATTTATATTTAAATTAAAATAACATTTTAAAATCATACATTTAATAAAATTAAAATTGAAGAATAACATCACATAATAAAATCAATTACAGTAGACGTTTCAAGCTTTATACAAGCTTCTTTACAGTAGTGATGAGCATAATGATTATTTTGATTATTCGAATGAATCATTCGGGCATGCGAAGAAGCATATCTGTCAAACTTCAATTTTTTTTATTCAATTACTACCAGAAATTTTGAAAAAAAAAAGAAGTTTCTGATTATAATTAGATTAGACGCCAGATAAAAATGAAAAATGTATTTCGTAAACGAGTTTGACAGATATGCTTCTGCGTATGCCCGAATGATTCATTCGAATAATCAAAATAATCGTTATGCCCATTACTACTTTACAGTACAAATGGCAATCGAAAACCAAAGCTGATGTTTACACATGTTCTCTTTCAATAATATGCCTTTTAAAAATATTAAGATACCACGGATTATATTCACTCGGGTGGACATAACAATCCACCGCAATTAAAACTACCATCGTTAATATTGTTTATTGTTAAAAGCCGTCAATTTGATGTCATGTCTTTAATAAATGCATACTAAATTACTGTTTTGTATAATTTTACGTTGCGTTTATTTTATTTATAATTTTTAATTGTGTTATGCATTTATTAAATGTACATTAAATTGCCGTTTTGAGCACAATTGGTGATTGATAACGATAAACACAATTGGTGATTGATAACCATTTTTGACAATCTATCTTCCTGTCACGGATAATACGTAAATACCTTCCTTTTAAAACATACTGCATAATAAATCAGTTTTTTTAACTGTTAATAAACGTTATCTAATACATAAATGTTTAAAACAAGATTTAAACTAATAACAATATGGCCGCGAGATTATATTGAATAAATAAAATGCGATATCCAGTTCGCCTGAGAATTGCACAAAACTCCTGATTAGTCAATATTTATATTAAATTGCATCTTGAGCAGTTAGTAGAGAAATTTACCATGTATTTAGACATGGAAACGTAAATGTACTTATCACGACTGAACATTATCTCCTTTAGATCTCAGCATAAATGTCAGCGTTATTAATGCACATCAGTAAATGTTTCGGCACATTCTCTACGGCTTTACTTAAAGAATCGTAAGTAACTGCATTCAAAACATCAGTAACGCCTTATTAACAGACCTACCGATATGGAAAACTGCTTTATCAAGCCATGAAATATTATCATACAGATTAGAATCAAACGGATCTTCCTTCTATCAAAGTCTTTCCCGAAGACTACTCCCACCGTATACAGTTTTAAGATATTATTTTATGGACGGATGAGGCAATATTCCTTGTTGGTTATTTTGTTAATAAGCGTAACTGATGAAATAAATGCAATCCTGGTGCTTGTGCACAATACGGGTGCTTATGTAGAATTCTAAGGGAGATCATTTTCAATGGCAATAGGTATCCTCAAGTTTCCACAGTCAAATAATGGTAAATTTGCATATTTACTGATTAGGATGCAATTTAAAATAGGTAGTAATATCTTGCAGATAGGATAAAAGATGTGTGATTTCCATGTCGCTTACAAAATTCTGTAGAATGAAGGAAACGTTATCTGCAATAAGTTGATTAATAAGCTTTCTTCATCAATGATTAATTATTTATTGGCGAAATAAATATGTGTTTACCATCTCATGTATTAAATTTGGAGAAATCACGTCCTTGTAAGGTGGGTTTCCTGTGTAGCATTCCAACGAGACGTTTTTCCCCGCGCAGCAACTTTCTGGTATCACAACATTGGAATTCAGAGCTCTCTGCGACTCCCACCAAGGCGAAGATATCCAGTCTTTATAAGAATATACTCCACAGCATTTCAACTGAAATTAAAACTATCAATACTCGCAAAAATAAAAGGTATATTAATTAACGACAAAAAACAGACTGTCACTTAATTTGCATAACATTAGTATTTACGTGGCATGTTTTTCAAGTATGTACCGTTTTTATATTAAAACAACACAAGGGCATTTTTTTAACAATTTAATTTTTACATGAAGGCCTGGATCTTAATTAGTGCTCGCGAATATACGTTTATATACGTTTAAGCGTATACGTAGTTAAGCCTTTTTCCCATATTATACCTATCCAAAATCTTTACCGGTTACAATACGTTTTAAACGTATTAAACGTATATTCGCGAGCACTAATCTTAATTTACTTTTCAACATATTTTCCGCCGGCATTAGTGCACTTATCGCATCGTTTGACCAGCTTTTGTGTCCCATCCTCAAAAGAAATCTGCCGCCTGCTGTGCTAACCACGGCATCATCGCCGTTTTGAAGTCATCAGCTTTTTGGTTCAATATATACTAGTAATCACTTTGCGCTAGGCCAGGGTTAAACCCAGGATCTCATTGCGTCATATGGTTGAAATAATGCATATCCCTCCATATAGCCCCGATCTAGCGCCAAGTGACTACCATTTGTTGTTGCACTTAAAGAAGCACCTCGACGATCAACGCTACAACGACGATGCAACATCACTGTAGTGTTGATCGTCGAGGCGATTCTGTAAGTGCAGGAATAAATGGTAGTCACTTGGCGCTAGGATAGCCGTTGTAGCGTTGATCGTCGAGGTGAGTTAAGTGCAGGAACAAATGGTAGTCACTTGGCCCTAGGTCAAGGCTATATAAAGGAGGATGAAGTTATTCCTAACCATATCACGTGATGAGATCCTGGGTTTAACCCTGGTCTAGCGCCAAGTGACTACTCGTATATATTGAACCAAAAGCTTGTCGATATAATGTGTCGCTTTTTAATGTCTGTTTTATTGGTATTTATTTAACGTACTTAAAGACAAAGTAGAATTTTGAAATTCAAATTTATTATCTTTGTATTTATTTACTTATTTTTTTAACGCAGGGTTGCAGACGGCCAAAAAAAAAAAGACGGACTAATCTCCATACATTTTAATCACAAAATGAAAAAAAGCTTAGAGGGCCGCCTTTATAGAAAAAGTGGAACAAACTCTGAAATTTTCAATACGATCACATTTAAACGTTTCAAAAGATTGTACCTTAGGACAGGGCCTGATTACCGACGGGGCACACTTCCACCAGTAAAATTTAATAGAAAAGTTCGTCTTATTAAAACGCCCTATTCATGCAAATTACTGCCATGAATAAGGAAAAAAATTGTATTCCTTTTGTACTGGTGGAAGTGTGCCCCGTTGGTAATCAGGCCCTGCCTTAGGATAACAAGCGGGAAGGCATCATTCCATATTCCAAAAGTAATGCACAGTTTTGATGCAGTATGCATGTATCAAAACTGCACATTAAGTGTAATAAAGAAACTAGCATGAGGCTGAATTTTCATTAAAAATACATATGTTAATATGATTACTAATTTATTAATAAACTAAAGTAGTTTATGAATTATTCAGATTTGAAGTTTTAAACTCTCCTAATGTTAAATTCATTTTTAATATTTGTAAAACAAATTGCAATGCGTGTAGTTTTAAAGCTTAATTCAAAAACTACTCGATGGACTGAACTATCAGTTTGGATATATATATTTGAAGGTTCTAGAAATTGATTTCTGTAATTTTTTTTATAGGTGACAATACATATTTGTTTAATATTAATTAAACAAAATATACAATATAAAATAAATATGTATTGTGACATGTAAAAAATTTAACAGATTTCTAAAAACTTCAAACTGCGAATCTGAAAAAATAGCCCATTCCAAGCTCATTTTTGAGCTATCACGCAATGTAGTTTGTTTTACAATTATCAAAAACTAGTCGTTGGAGGCCACCGTAATGCTTACCCACCATGGATATGCATAATATAAAATATGAAAATAAAACATGTGTAAACTATCCATAAAATGCATTGCAATTCGAATAAAATCCTGGCTGGATGACGTCATAAACTTTAAATGCTCTATCACGGAATTGCGTAAGACAAAAACACTTATAACTTTACAAATGATAAGCCTATTAACTAACAGTTTACTGCGTCGGATTAAGCGTCTCTTTACTAATTAAAATGTATCTTTGAATTGAAATTTCAATGAAATACAGGGTCATGAAAAATCGATGAGCGTGGAAAATATAAATACAATATCTCGGCAACTCATTATCCGATCGACTTCATTCTTTATGCAAAATTTATGTTTTTTTATTGTCTTTTATATTCATTCCTTCAAATAAGAAATCCGAAAATTTTTATATGCCTTTTATCAGAACGAATATTTTAAGAGTCCGATAAAAATAGTTCCGGAAAATCGAGGTTACTGAAATTCAATAGACATTATTCTCATTATTACATACTAAGTACATACCAAATTTCAAGTCTCTATCTCAATTTGTTCGGGAGATAGAGCTTTTACAGACACACACAGAGACTGATGGACGGCAAAATTTTTTTCCTAAAAATATGTTTTTCCAAATCTCCAGTGTCTGAAAAGTGTAAATCCGTCAATTTTTGTTTTGAATTCTAAAACGATTACAAGATTTACCTTATACTACGTATGATCGGTAAATAATAAATTTAAGAGTTTAAAACTTTAAATATGTATAATTCCTAAAGTACTTCACCGAATGACTTCCCTTTTGTTATCTTAGAGTACGATATTCTGAAACATTTAAGTATGATGTCAAAATTAGTTGCCCGTATTGAAAATTTCAGAATTTGGTGCAATTTTTCTACAAAGACGGTCCCCTAAGCCTTTTTTAACACATGTTGAAAGAAGACATAATTACCAATCAAATGGCTATTTTTGTTTTTATCTATGATAATTTGGTGATTAAACTATATGGAGTGTTCTCCTTTTTCGTTTTCTGTACATAAATTATACAATAAAATTAAATAAAACCATTAATTTGGCATCAATATTGATAGAATTTAATTCTATCAATTTTATTTTGTCTGTTGTAGGGAGTTAAATCGCAATTTCTACACCTGTTTTTTTAGGGTTTCGTTCATCTCACGAAACCCTATTACTCCCGCTTCGTTGTCTGTCCGTCACATAGCCGATTCTCAGAAACTATATAACTTACAAGCATGAAATTTTGTGTACTTGCAGCTGAATATCTACTATGAAGCTCAAAATCATAAAATTTGAAAAAATCGTATTATTTTAATATAGAGAGATAAAAAACCGAAAATCTAACAGCCTTTTCCTATTAAATTTAAACATTTTTCGTTATAACAGTTGCCAACAATTAAAAATCCACAATAAAATTCTTCGTACAGTAATTAATTTTCTATTGAAAGATTTTCACGTGAAAAGTAAAAATGAAATAAAAAGTTTCACCAATTGAAAAAAAAGATTAATATGACGTCATATTGGTAATAAAACGGAAATGTTCAGACATTTCTCAATAATACAAGGAGTATGAGTATGTGTAAATACAGACAGCAGCTTCATATGACGTCATTACAGAATTAAAAAGAAAATTAATCTGATGTCATATTGGAAGTTTAACGGATTTTTCAAATGTTTGAGAATAATATAAATAGAGTATCAATATGAGTAATAGAGAATAGTATATATACGAATTTGAGGAACGTATTGGATCATGATAAAAACCCAATTATGGAAATATTGGCATATTTTAACATTTTGAAGGTCTCTATACAACATGTTTAGTTATGAAATTGATTTTTTTTTTAATATCGCATTTAGCCTCATGACAAATATTGGGCTTAAAAAAAAATACTTTTTATTTATTTATTTTTTTAAATGAAATTTGGATTTATTAAAGAAAGGATAAAATGTTTTGAAAGGAATATTAAACGAAACCCTTTGTGCGATCTTCGATCACACTTACCCACATGTTTTAAATTTATTTTTACTTTCTTAAAATTTACAGAATGTAATATGAAATACTGGCATATTTTAACATATTGAAGGTCTCGATACAACATGTTTAGTTATGAAATTGATTTCTTTTAAATATCACATTTAGTCTTATGACAAACATTGGGCTTAAAAAAATGACTTAAAAAAAAAAAAAAAATGAAATGCGGATTCATTAAAGAAAGAATAAAATGTTTTGAAAGGAATATTAAACGAAACCCTTTGTGCGATCTTCGATCACACTTACCCACATGTTTTAAATTTATTTTTACTTTCTTAAAATTTACAGAATGTAATATGAAATACTGGCATATTTTAACATATTGAAGGTCTCGATACAACATGTTTAGTTATGAAATTGATTTCTTTTAAATATCACATTTAGTCTCATGACAAACATTGGGCTTAAAAAAATGACTTAAAAAAAAAAAAAAAAATGAAATGCGGATTCATTAAAGAAAGAATAAAATGTTTTGAAAGGAATATTAAACGAAACCCTTTGTGCGATCTTCGATCACACTTACCCACATGTTTTAAATTTATTTTTACTTTCTTAAAATTTACAGAATGTAATATGAAATACTGGCATATTTTAACATATTGAAGGTCTCGATACAACATGTTTAGTTATGAAATTGATTTCTTTTAAATATCACATTTAGTCTCATGACAAACATTGGGCTTAAAAAAATGACTTAAAAAAAAAAAAAATGAAATGCGGATTCATTAAAGAAAGAATAAAATGTTTTGAAAGGAATATTAAACGAAACCCTTTGTGCGATCTTCGATCACACTTACCCACATGTTTTAAATTTATTTTTACTTTCTTAAAATTTACAGAATGTAATATGAAATACTGGCATATTCTAACATATTGAAGGTCTCTATAGAACATGTTTAGTTATGAAATTGATTTCTTTTAAATATCACATTTAGTCTCATGACAAACATTGGGCTTAAAAAAAATGACTTTTTTTTTCTTTCTTTCTTTCTTTTTTTTTTTTTTTTTTTTTGAAAATGAAATGCGGATTCATTAAAGAAAGGATAAAATGTTTTGAAAGGAATATTATACGGAACACTTTGTGCGATCTTCGATAACACTTACCCACATGTTTTTAATTTATTTTTATTTTCTTAAAATTTACAGAATGCAATATGAAAACATAAACATGCCAAAAATCGAAAAGAGTGCAGGCAGAATAAATATGGGGATGATGAATTAGCATACATTTCAATGGATTTAATCATGAAAAGTGCTGAATCCAGTCGCGATCATTTTCATTGTTAACCGACTTTAAGAAAATGAGGTTTTCAAATTTGCAACATAAACACATTTATATTAAAAAAGAAGGAACTTGCAAAGCAAATTAAAAAAATAAATTTATTTCTATATTGTTAAGCCCGAGAAGGGACAGATATTAAAATTATTTTATTTAGTCAATGCTACAATAATGTTGTATTTTTATATCAAATCTTGCTCAATCTATTTAATCTTAAAAAAGTAAATTTAAAGTTGAAACATGATATTAAAGCAACTTTAAAACATTTTATTTAGTTGAAATGAAATCTAAATAAATCTTCAACTTTTTAAATTATTTGAACTTCTCATGTTTCTTGTCTGTTAGAACTTGCTACAATACAAATTTTGCATAATGCATGTAAAACTGAAAAAAAAAATTGAAGATTTATTTAGATTTCATTTCAACTAAATGAAATGTTTTAAAGTTGCTTTAATATCATGTTTGAAATTCAAATTTACTTTTTTAAGATTAAATAGACTGAACAAGATTTAATATAAAAATGCAATATTATTGTAGCATTGACTAAATAAAATAATTTTAATATCTGTCCCTTCTCGGGCTTAACAATATAGAAATAAATTAATTTTTTTAATTTGCTTTGCAAGTTCCCTTTTTTTAATATCTCAAGTTTTTTAATAACAAATTAATATGAAGCAGATAAGATTCACACGAGGCAAGTATGTAAAAGACTGCACAGATCAAAATCAGTATTGGTAATGTGAAATATACAGTTCAAACATTGATTATTCTTGAAACAACTAAGACAATAAAAGTAATTTTTTACAAATATATATATAACGGACTTCAACGGATTGTTTCTCATTTTCATAATGATAATAATAAACAAATCATGTTCATTTTTGCAAATAATTTTATTCCATTGTGCAAAATACGTTTGCAATCACTTTGGAAAGAGACACTAGTAAGTGGTGTGTGAAAGCTATCGATAAAATCTTATGTTGTTTTATCACATAATAAGAAGTATAAAATAATAACGAGTATATATGAGCAGAATGGTCTTAAATATAATTGTAAACAGGGAACGTGTCAAGAATTTTTGTTATATAATACAAATAATAAGAAAACTAGCTGGCTTCGCCAACTAGCGGGCCCTTAACTTACATCGGTGCCTCGAATCTTGTAAAACCTCGAACCGAACGAACCTCCGACCCGGGTCCCCGCTGCCTTCGGCACAGGATGATCCCTTAATTTGCACATCAAATAGTATAAACCTCTAACTGAACGAACCTCCGGCTCGGGTCCCCGCTGCCTGAGGCACCCTATAGCAGTAGGGTGGGTCGAAACAACCGAAATTTATATAATCGAAACATAATAGTGCGGGAAAGTTGCCATTGGTAATAATAAATAAATTTGCAAAATATTACACCAAATGGTTAATATCTTTTACCGCCACAAGGGAGACAAAATTTCAAAAAATCGCAAAAAAATGTTTTTGTCAAAAAAATAATAATAATTATCCAACCATACCAATACAATTTCAAATAGAATGCAAAAGTTACATCAAGATGCTAGTAATATTCCAATAAAATTTCATTATGCTGAAATCATTTCTATTACCGCCGCAGGGGCGGCCAAAATTTTGAAAAAAAAAAAAAAAAAAGGCAAAATTTTCCATTTTCCGTTTTTTAGAATTTTTTAAATTAAATTTTTATTATATGTCTACTAATAAAAAAATTTACATTATATCTAGTAATAACTAATAAATATCTAGAGGGGGCCGCCCCTCCTAAATTTGGGAAAAAGGGGCTTTTTGAAGAAATATTTGCGATTTTTCGGTAAATTTTGGTGATTTTTTTGGTAAGGGGGGGGGGGGGCTCTTACATAAATTCCCCCTCATTTTTCACTTTTGCCCCCCCCCCTCACAACAAAAAATCCCTAGAAAGTTCCGGAAAATCCCCAAAATCCCTTCAAAAAGCCCCTTTCTCTCAAATTGAGGGAGGGCGTGCCCCTCTCACCCCTCGTTGGCAATGCCCATGATCAAAATTACTAGACATTTATAAGTTATTACTAGCTATAATGTAAATTTATTTAATTGTACACATATAATAAAAATTAAAAAAAATAGAAAAAACGAAAAATAGAAATTTTTGCCGTTTTTTACAAAATTTTGACCGCTTCTGCAGCGGTAATAGAAATGATTTCGCCATAATGAAACTTTACTGGAACATTACAAACATCTTGATGTAGCTGTTGCATTCTATTAGAAATTGTATTGGTATAGTTAAATAATTTAAATTTTTTTTGAGATTTTTTTTTTGCGATTATTTTAAACTTTGCCCCCCTTTCGGCGGTAAAAGATATTAACCATTTGGTGTAATATTTTGTGAATTTATTCCTTATTACCGATGGCAACTTTCCCGCACTATTACCTTTCGATTATATAAATTTCGGTTTTTTCGACCCACCCTAAGCAGTCGTGCTGCATAATATAATTAAGCGTTCACAGACCTTTCCAACGACATATCACATGAAGGGTGTGTTCAAAATTGAGAAAAGTACCCCCCTTGGGGAGGCAAAGGATGGGATGGACACCGGAGATACATAATATGATTAAGTGGTCTCAGACCTTTCCAACGATTTATCACATGAGGGGTATCGGCAAAATTAAAAAAAGTGCCTCCTTTGGGGGGAAGTGTGGGGATGGACACGGGAGATGCATAATATGATTAAGCGGTCTCAGACCTTTCCAACGATATATCACATGAGGGATGTGTGCAAAATTTAGAAAAGTACCCCCCTTGGGGAGGCAAAGTGGGAGGATGGACACGAGATATGCATATGATTAAGCGGTCACAGACCTTTCCAACGATATATCACATGAGGGCTGTGTGCAAAATTTAGAAAAGTACCCCCCTTGGGGAGGGGCAAAGAGGGGGATGGACATCGGAGATGCATAATATGATTAAGCGGTCTCAGACCTTTCCAACGATATATCGCATGAGGGGTATCGGCAAAATTTAGAAAAGTACCCCCCTTGGGGGGCAAATTGGGGGGATGGACACCGGAGATGCATAATATGATTAAGCGGTTATAGACCTCTCCAACGATATATTACATGAGGGGTTTCGCCAAAATTTAGAAAAGTGCCCCCCCCCCCCCCCCCCCCCCTTGGACACGGGTGGTCCCCCCTTGGATCCGTAAAAAAGCGGACGGATGGACACCGGAGGTGCATAGTATGAATAAGCGGTCACATGCCTTTCGAACGATATGTCACATGAGTGGTGTCGGCAAAATTTAGATAATCCCCCACCCCGTGTCGGCAGAACGCGCTCCCCACACCCCTCCCCATAATTTTTGACGCGGCTTCATTTAAAAAAATTATGTTATGTGTTATAAAATATCGTAAGGTTTAAAACAGATCGCTTTATTGTATTTCCAAATTGTGTTCGCGCCCTTCCCCCTCCCCTCCCGAAAGGGCAAAACGCACCCCCCTCCTCCTCTTCCACATAATTTTTTACTCGGCCTAATTCTAAAAATCACAATATCTCGTCCGCACTGTAATAGAAAGCTTTAATTTACCCATAATGTAATTTAAACAGATTGGATGAATAGTCGAAAATAATCTATCTTCCTGGTCGAAGCGCTAGTCGAAACCTGACAGTTCTCTAAAGAAAGTAACACCACCAGAATTTAGAGTTTTTTGATTGGAGAATTTATTTTTTTACAGAATTAGGTGTTTTGAAGAAAATTAGTGGAAGTGCGTACAAAAAGTGGGAAAAACTCTAGTAAAATAACTCGTTCAACGGGATTTGTTGTGTTAGAATAGCATGGGAAAGTCGCTCTGGAAATAAACAAGCTTTGCTCTGCCGTGCAAGGCTTAATTTACGATATACACCTTTTATAGGAAATAGAAAACGTTGTTCGATTCTTCGGCATAGAAAAGTAATTTTTGCAAATTTCATGCATTTATTCATAAAATGTACTTCGTTAATATGACCATCAGATTTGCTTGTTGGTAGAGAAAAATAGGAACATCGATCCTTTTAAAGAAGTATATTTTTATTTCATACCAAACTTCTCTTTTGATAAAATTGAATGTAAATTTCCATAAAATTAATTATGTGCACGGGATTAACAGTTATTTTCGTGTACGAAGATTTTTAAAAATGAGATATTACTTTTAAAACAATTTTTAAATATTATGCAATTTTTTCGGTATCGGGATCGGATGGGCTCGTGCTCTAAAGATGCAAAATGTTTCGGGCTCGGATTTAAAATCGTGGGGCTCGGGTAGGCCCGGGCTCCGAAAAGAGATCTCTAATACACACACAAGATTTGCTCGTATTATAATATATGATTTGGTTACGCTATTTCCACCAGTGACGCTATACATGCAAGAATAAATTTTATGGTATCAGTATTACCTAGTTCTAACTTAAAGCATGGTTAGGCATATGAAAAAACATAAGAAAAATGGATTTTAAAGTTTTAGTTAGGCAATGTTCCACCATGGGCGCTACCAGTGTAAACAATCATGCGAAAATGTTTTTTAAACATAAATTTAATCATGGCATTATTCAAATAATTTATACAAACCCGTAAAAAATAAAGTTTAAAAAAATTAGTTATCCTATTTCTCGCCAGGAAACTCTATAAACACAAAAGAAAATTGTGTTGAATCTGTGCCAACTACTTTTAATTTCAATATAGCTATTATACATTAAACATTAAAACAATCAATTTTATTTAAATTTGGTTACCTTATTTCCTCCCAGGGGGCGCTATAAACGAAAAAGTAAATTGTGTTGAACCAGTACAATCTATTTCATAATAACCATCTACGCCATTAATATATAATAAGACGTCAACTTTCTCCCTAGCGAAATCTCCTATAAACTATTTGACAGAAAATTTTCTCTTGTATGTAACTAATATTCATACTTATTAATCCCTATCGGTGAAAATTATTTCAATTGTTTGTTATAAATATGACGTCATATATACAATTGCTTCCTGTATTTATTCATATTGATGCTCCTTGTATTATGAACACATGTATACTGAACTAAGAAAATGCTTTTTTTGTTACAAATGTGGCGACATACTCACCTACTTTTTGCTTGAATTATAACCAAATATTTGAAAATGTCCGTTTATTTAGAGTATGACGTCGTGTTGTTCCATTTTTTTAAACTTAAAAAATCTAATTCATTTTCATTTTGAACGTGCGAATCTTTCAATTGAAAATTTATTGCTGTGGTCAAATTATTATTGTGGTTTTCGAATTGTTGGCAACGATAAAGAAACATAGTTAAATTTTATAGGAAAAACGTCCATTGATTCCCAATAAAAATTATGAAATTTTGAATTATTAAGAAAAATATTTGAATAACGTAAATAAAACATAGCCTATGTTAATTCCTGGATTATAATCCACCTATATTCAATGACATTTAATCATCCGTTTTGATCCTGACGTCAGCCCAACAATTTCACTATTTAAAATTTAAAATTTTATTAGAATTAGCACACAGTTAAAATTTTGTGGCAGCGCGTACAAAAAGTGGAAAAAACTCTAGTAAATTAACTCGTTCAATGGGATTTGCTGTGTTAAATTAACATTAAGATGTCACACTGGAAATAAATAAGTATTGCGCTGCCGCGCAATACTTAAATTATGGAAATGATATTTCGATTTTGATTTAAATTTGTTTTCCAGGTAAAAGAAATCTAATCACGTGATTTGTTTCCTATATAAAATTTGTTAAAATAGGAAAAGAAAATATTTTCTGCATATCTGCTCGACCGTAAAGTCCAGCCAATCGCCGTGAAAATAAAATATCTATAAAATAAATCCAGAAAATATCAATATTCCATAGCAGCAAAACAATACGAGGCCGGAATGGGCTGTATCCTTGTCTATACAAGCAATATTGGAATAAAACATTGTTTCAACATTGAGTTGTTTATTTTTCCAATATTGCACCAATACTGGAAAGAAATATTTCGACATTATAGACAATATTATTAATATAAAGCCGATATTTCTGCGGCGTTTCGTTGCCTGAAATTTTTTAACGTAAGCTAATATTTTCATAAAAGCCAATTTCGAAAAGCCAAATATTTCCATAATAGTAAAACATTATTTAACCAATATTGGAATTTCTTTTGCAAGTAAAGAATCCAAAATTTACAAAGAAAAAAAAATAAGAATCCAATAATGCGAAAATTAGAGACAAAAGTGCAATGCACAAAACACCTCCGCGCAGTGATAAATTCAGGGGTGGCCCGGGAAGGAAGGGGTATCCTTCCTATAGCATCGAGTTGTTCATCCCTGAATATTTGATTTTGTATTTGGTAATGGTTAAAAATTGTAATTCCCCCTCCTCTTAGAACTCCATATTGTCTCCCTCCTAGCTGCAAAGTTTCTTCTCGGAGAAAGAAATGTTTGTCCTCAACAGTGCCACTCTGGACTCGAAATTTACAGGAGGCAAAGCTTTTAAGTCTGTGAAGAATTTTGTTACAACAGACACATTTTGCTAAATAAAATAAACAGCCAGTGGATTCGTGCGAGGATTTCACAGTACAATCTTTAAAATTTGTTGCTGCTACTTTTTAGATGCGTTCGTAATTATATAAATATGTAGCACCTACAGTCGTCGTCTGATCCGTCCGTCCGTCCGTCTGTCCGCATATAACAGCGCAAGAAATTTGAATGAAAAAAAAAATCGGCGTTTTCTTGTTATAGGAGCTTCCGGGGTTTAACCGTCAAGCGACCGAGATATTTATTTTATGACAGAAATTAATCTGCAGACGATATATTTCATTTCACAGAATTGAAAATCATCAAGATCTGAATATTTATATAACTAGCTATTAGTACGAACGCACCTCATTAGTCACGTTTGCCGTACAATTTCCAAATTGTTTCATTAATTTTTAATTAACGGAACGATAAAAATCACAATCGATTCAATATTTTTCAAGCGGTTTGGTTACGATAGGAATGAAATGTTGAATGTCAATAACTCCAAATATAAACATTTTAAAAAGTAGCTCATTTCTCAAAAAAAAAAAAAAAAAAAAAAAAAAAAAAAATCAAATAAATAAATAAATAAATAAAATATAAAATAAAATAAATATAAATAAATAACGATATTTCTAAAAGTATAACTTTTATGCAGTTTTATGCGAAAAAATAATTTGAGGAAAAACAGCCGGCTGGCATATGAAACGTGAAGAGGTCAACCTGGTAACTGTTTAGGACAGTGACGTGATGTGTGCTATTATATATTTTTATACATAATAAAACTTTTTTAATTAAAATAATCACAAATTCTTTTTAATACCCTGAATGCTTGATTTATGACTGTCTTAGTTTAAAAATTACAAATAAAACCAGTGGACCCATGCGACGCTTTCGCAGTGCAATCTTTGAAATTTTTTGCTGATACTTTTTTCATTAATTTTTAATTACAGCAGTTTTTAAGTGGGTTCGTAATTATATAAAAACGTAGCAGCCACAGTGGTCGTCTGGCCCGTCCGTCTGTCCGTCTGTCCGCATATCACACCGTAAAAACTAACTACCCAACCGAATGATTTGGAATTTAATATATATAATCGTTTCAGAATTTTGTCGAGTCATTTCAATTTTTATGAAAATCGAATGAAAACCTAAAAAGTGATTAATGAAAGTTTTCTTTATTCTGTTAAATCCCAGTATACGTAATTTATATAAAAAAGTGCAAGTCATGTGACTGAGGAAAACAAAAATACGGGCTAACCACATCTTTTTTCATATGCCAAGCAGCCATTTTTATTCAAAATTATTTTTTCGAATAAAATTGCATAAAAGTTACATTTTTAGAAAGATCGTTCAAAAAAATTGTTTGTTTGAGAGATGAGTTACATTAAAAAATGCATAAATTCTGAGATAACTTCAGTGGAAATTAGGTTTTAACCCCTAATTTCCACTGGTTAAAACCTTCCACTGGTTAAAACCGAATATCTCAATCCATTAGAGTACATAAACACAGGATATTCGTTCATTATGAGTCATAAAAATATTAAATCATATTGGGAACCATTCGCAAAGCAACATCTCCATGGTGAACGTGGCATGTAAACGTGGCATACGTAATAAGAAAAAAAAAAAGGCATGTTCATTTCGCTCCTAGCAGGCGACATAATTCATTTCACTGAAATTATGAGGATGATTTTTTTTACATTGTGAAACTAGTTTAAAACGAACCTATGCCTTTAACGTACAATTTCCAACTTGTTTTTATCAAGCAACGTGTTTTAACGAAATTAGAGTGTATGTCAAAAAACTTATCGTATGATACCCCATTCATCGTTGTGCGTTTTGTATGGGCATAGAAAAGTTGGAAATTGAAATCGGAAATAAAATATATATCAGAGGACCCGTGCAAGAGCTTAGACATTCAGTCTAATATTATTTATGGTAATATCTAATATTTTTTAGATGCAGGTTTATACTTGTAAAGAAAAGATAAGGATAAAAATATCTGCAACCAACATTAGTCAAGCCGGAATATAATTTATTCCATCAAAGTTACACTAAAACATGATTTAAGATAACCAGAAGCCGGTTCAAAAACTTATAGAATGATACCTCATTCATCGGCGCTTTGTAAATGCATAGATAAAGAGATGTTGACGACAAAAGTAATATATATATGTTTTTTAATTTAAGTAAAATTTCAAACAAACCAAGACTTTTAACAAAAATTCAGTTTGCAGAGTCAGATGTGGGCAAAAAATCCTATCCAAGAATAAATCTTTATTCTGTTGTAATCTTTGTTCCTTGTCTTTATTCTTCTAATCTTTATTCTGTTATATTCACGATTTATTCTGTTGAGCTGTTTCAGATAACAGGCCAGATGGCATGATCAATAAGGTGTTTGGACAAATGTGTTCGCCAGATTTGTCCAGGATAGCTCAATTGGCAAAGCATTAGCAGCTTAAGCCAACAGGTCCCTGGTTCGAATCCTGGCATGTGCACTTTTTCACTCATTTTGGAATATTACAAATCATAAGAGTAGAATAACCGACACCTAAAACTATTCTAATAAATGAATAGCTTACAAATAATAGTCTGTAATTTAATCATTTAACTAACGTTTGATTTTGTTACCAAGATATAACAGAAGACAAATAAAACATATAAAATCTACATAATGGTATAAATCAAGCCAATTTTGATTGATTTTATATATAATAGAAAATCGATAAAACATATAAAAATCATCAAAATTGGTTCGAAAAATAGCAAGCATTATTGCGTGTCAGTTGATTTTTCTATCAATTTTTTTAAAATTACAGACGTTTTATAAAATTTCAACAACTTTGATTCTGTACGGTGTTCAAATATTAACGATTTTAGATGAAAAAAGAAGAGAAATTAATTATTTATGAAAAAAGAACTGTTTGCATACATTTACTTGTAAAGCTAAGAATTGGTTTGTTTTTTCATCAGCTTTTGGATCTTTGATTTGTTTCAGATCACTACTGACATCTTCATTCATAAGAAGTGTGGTCTGTAAATTAAATATAAAATAATATTTAATACTTTTAAGTTATAGAAAACATATGTAAATATATATGTACATTTGCACCAAAGCCTTGTCCATCCCTATTGACTTCTGAACGGCAACAGCTTCTGACACGAATGCAGTGTTTAGCATAGTAAAGTGGCTTTTAGTTACATCAGCCATACTCAACCTTATTTCCACGCGGGCCATAAACATATTTCGTAAAGTGGGCCGCAACACGCTATAGTTATATAATAATCTAAAAAAGGGTAGTTAAAATCGTATTATCACAGAAATTATTAAAACAAAGTAGTATAACAAAATTAATATAATCCGCATTAGCTGTACAATAAGTATAAAATGTAATAATGCAGAATTTCCAAATTCTATAGATTAAATAAAATGAAGTAAAATAAAGTCAGATTTTTTAAAATAAATCCTATTTTTGCTCAATGCGAAATACTTTTTTAAATGTGAAAAATATAGTAAAAATTTAATTAATTTCAAATAATGTTTGATTAACGGTGAAGATAAAAAAAATATATGTAGAGATCTCTGTAATGCGAATAGATGTAAGAAGACATTTTGACTAAATAAATGACATACTTTTAAATTGTAAATAACTGGTCAGATTTTGTTTTCCAATATATAAAACAAAAATAGAGATCTTAAAAACCTTTTATGCATTTCACAAATTTTTATAAATATGGATTAATGATGATTGTGTGTCTCGGGCCGTACACGAATGGTCGCCGGGTCATATACGGCCCATGGGCCGTCGCATGGGTGAGTATGGCTGGGATACATGATGAGACCGCTTACAGCGCCACCTAACGCTACAACAGCAAACTGCGGGGATAGCGTTCTTATATCCAAAACGGTACGAGATACAAGTAAAGTTGCAAAAAACCTGCAGGTTTCCAGAAACGGAAATAAACCCGGGAAACTTGGAGAATAAACCTGCAACTTTGGGAATTTTGAGGGAATAAACACAACCTGTCATTATTCAATAGAATTGGATCATATCAAATAAAGTATCTGTCTAATAGCTAACGCATACACCAGTTTTAATGAATGTTTCACTTTTACTATTCATTACTACCATTTCTACTCTTCAAAATATTTTTGGAAAAGGGATAGCTTGGCACGTTTATAGTTATTCCATCATTTCTTCCTTCGCAATTTATCTGTTTTTTAACGTTTTCTAGAAGAACAATTGATTTTAAACTTTATGTTATGTATGTTTTATTTATACTGCAAATTGAGAGATTTTAAAATAATATTAATGGATTAAAAAGGTCTTTTTTAAAAAGTAATTAGTGACATTAAATTATATAATTATTGTTATGTTTAATTGATATACTTCATTTTATTAGTAATGATCTTGAATTATCTTCTATTAATGCAAATGGGAATTTCTTTCCGGTTGCTTATAACTTGAGTTCTGCTGAATGGATTTTGATGGGACTTGCATTATTTTGTTAGTTAGATAATTTTTCAGGGAACGTTTTAGTATATAACATAACATATTCTACATTGCTTAGTTATAGAATAATGAGAAAGTTCTATAATCAGATGAACACGATTGTGAATGATTATCCTTATTAAAAAGATTCTGCTGAATGGATTTCTATGCAACTTATATTGTTAGTTAGATAATTTTTCAGGGATGGTTTTAATATATAACATATCTTTCTACGTTGTTTAGTTAGATAATTAAGGGGGGAATTCTATAATCATGTGAATCCGACAATCAAATATTAGCCTTTGTAAAAAGTTCTACTGGAGAAATTTCGACGAGACTTGCATTGTTAGTGAGATATTTTTTTAGACACGGATTTAGCATATTGCATCTCATTATAAGTTACTTAGTTATATAATTATGGGGGAAAGTTTTATAACCAGGTGAACACGATTATGAAACATTAGCCTTTTTTTAAAAATCTGTTGGACGTATTTAGATAAGACTTGCATTGTTAGTTAGATACTTTTTCAGGGATAATTTTAGTAATTTAGTTAATTTAGTAGGGGTAATTTTAGTAAGGATTTTTAACAGTAAAATAAGCAGTAATATGCTACCGCGCATGCGCGGCAGCGTATTACTGCTTATTTTACTGTTTATTACTGTTAATTTTACGGTATAATACTGGCAGCTGGGATGCCAGTATTATACCGTAAAATCAACACTTTTTTTTAGCAGTGTATATATTTTACACTCACCGTCTAAAATTAAGTACGCAACGGAAATGTTACTTCCCGGAAGCCAGTCTGAATTGGAGACGCTGCAATTCACTGCGGGGTTAGATGGAAGTATGCAGATATGTAATGTAACAGTCAACTGCGGTTTCGTGTTGAGAAATATGCAAAAAAGACATTCGTATAAGAAGCCAGCATTGTGAAGGGTTTCAGGAGTTGCATGTAAGTGCTGATAAAAAGTATTTAGAACTTTCGTACGTTTTGTTTTCAAAACAGACGTGTTTCTATGGCTTCCAGAAGTCGAATGGAAGATTCTGAGCGTTGGCGTGCCCGCGGACGCATTGAAGCGGGACAATCAATCACATATGTTGCTCTTTTCTTCGGCGTCCATCATTCCTTAATTTCAAGAATATGGGAAAAAATTCCTAACTAGCCAAATAGTTGTCCGAATTCTGTTTCTGACCTGTGTCCGGTCGTTCAATGGTTACGACCACCGCGGATGATCGATATATTGCTGTTGTAGCCAAGTGGAATTGAAGAGTGTCCACGCGTGTGTAATCTACATCTGAATATATATATATATATATATATATATGACACAAATTTAATTTTGTCGCTGTTTGCCTCATCAATTCTATAATTCTGTTTATTTCCCATTATTCTAAATTATTTTCTCGTTCTATTATTTAAATTGTCAAAATCCCGCATAGCTAAAAACTCTTTATTCTAAAGTTATTCTCTTGAAAAAATGGCGCTAGTATGCCGTTCTGTTAAAATTACTCGCTTTTTATTCCATTAAAATAAAACATCCTAAATTTTAATGCTTTTAAAATATCACTTTCCTAGCTAAATATTTTAATGCTCTCGAAAAACAACCTGTACCTTTTTTATTTTTTATTCCCCTATTTTTTCTGAAAAAAAAAATATTCTTTTCTCAAATATAAAAGTTAATCTTGGTTTCAATGTAAAATTTTATCCTGGCGTTCTTCCAAGACCCAGTAAAACCTATGCATTTTCTTTTTATTTCTACATTTGTTCGAAAAAATCAGGTTATAATTCCAGATCAACCTAGAATGTTTTTTCCCGCGCTATTTTAGTCGGAAGTTTAATATCTTTCATATCAAAGCGCCCAGGAAATAGAGTCCCGTAACGCTATTGGTCGAAAGCCTGTTTCGCGGCTCTGTATTCATGAGCTTTAGCAAATTCTTATATGCTTCGTTTTCCCGCCTTGAGAGGAGCAAGGCCTCCTTATCATAGTATCAGGCCTCACAATCAGCAAGTTTCCTTTGACCGCATGGTTGTCCTGCTACTAGCGCTATCAATCGTCAGTAATAGGAGTATTTACGACACGAAATAACACGAAATTTTTTCACAGCTCCATTTGTTCTATCCATTTGCTTATGAACTAGTATCGGTAGTATCCACCAGGCGGCGATACTTTCCGGAGAAAGTCAATGAATAAGTTGGCAATTACCGCGGACATTTTCTCCCATAGACTTTCTCCGGATTGCCAAGTCTGATCTATGGTAAGGGAGTATTGGAGAGGAGATTGTTCCTGGATCTCGATGTATACGTAACCCCGGCGCGTACTTCGCGACATGGGAATAAAATCTCCTTGGCTGCCCATAGTCCATACGACGCTGCCTATTAACATCTTGTGTCTTCCTCAAGCTTAATTTAATTCACTAAAGCTCTCCGTGGTACTAAAAGTCATTATATATGGAATTATCATGTGAACTAGTAAAAGCATAGCCTCAGAGTTTTTTCGGTTTTTAATGAAATGTGGATTGGAATCGACTGCCTATTTATTTCCTTCAGTAAGCACACCATGAATTGGGATGATCGGCGCTACGACTGCAAATTCCTAGGTGGAAACCTCTAGCCTTGTTAGTTTTGATTTACAAAAAATAAAGTGATTCAGTGAAATCGTCACACACACATATATATACATACTTATATAATATAGATATATAGTTATATAATATTTAAATGTAAAATATATTTAAATACCATCTTTACATTAAAGATTCGGAGATATTTATTATACGTTATACATGTATGTATATACGTACTTATAAGTATCTAATATTTTTTTTACCTTTCCAGTATAGGAAAGTGTTACAGCTCCGCATCCCATTTCCACGATGGCTGATAAGAAAGTGAGACAGGAAAACTGAAATAAAATCACGAACATACTTGATTTCTTTTAAAAAATACCATTACATTTCACACAAATTATTAAAAATAATTATCTCATGTTATTGGGACAGAATACAAAATTTTTCATTTTTGGAAACGGTTACTACATATGATATAGATTTTTATGTGGACAGCATTTGCACTGTAATATAAAAGACAAATGTGTTTTAATCTAAAATATAATTTAAACACAAACGAAAATATGTAATAATCTGTATCGAGTTACCAAGATTCGAAAAGTGTTCTTTATATTTATAAACCACAGAAATCCAGATATTTTCAAGATTTAAAGAATCATTTATAAAACAAAGTTTCTTTTGCTTTCACTGATTTTCGAAAACGTTTTCGAGTAGTTTTTTTGGTGGGATTAATCACTTCAGTTGAACCTTTTCATCATGTGTGAACTTCATCTTGCTTCCAAGATGTTTTTTTTTAGTGGACTAAACAGATGAAAATCGCTTGGAGCTAAGTCGAAACTGTATGGTGGATGTTGAAGAAGTTGCAAGATGATGTTGACAGATGATGAAAGGGTTCAACTTGAAGTCCTAATGTGGCTGAGACAGCAACCCAAAGAATTGTTTGCAGCTGGTGTTGGGGCACTGATAAAACGGTGATACAGGTGCATAAATATTGGTGGAGAATATGTTGAGAAATAAAAATAGTTTTGAAGTGAATATCATTCTAAGTTTTAACTATCTTTTGTGACTTACTTAATGACCTTCCCTCGTTTATATGAAAAAAAGAGTTTGCAATGTATTTGAATACTATTAGGCTATTTCAAATATTTTGAAGTTAATATATATCACTGAGGTGCACTACAAGATGCTTACAGTAGAAAATGGTATGCATAGCATTCACTTTCAGGGACACACAAAATAGTTCATTTGCAGTAGTGTCTATTAACAATAACTTGCTGGAAGTGCGTTTTAAGTTGTGGTATGCGTTTTTAAATTAAAATAATTTTTTGCCTGTTATTTGGTGTGTAAAAATTATATAGATGATATACAGAACTGCACAAAAGAATTCGGATAATTTTTCGACTATAAATGGTAATAGCTGAAAATGGGTTTTCAAATGTGTTATGAGTTTTCCAAATTGTTTACTTAGACACTGGGCGGGGCTACTTGAGCTTAAGCCAAAAGGTAGGTCTCACCGCCCAGTTTCACCTTGACCTTGTTTACTTAGACATCATCTTTCACCCTTTTTAATCACTGAAGTTTTGTTAAAGCATTCTGAAAGTGTTGGAAAGTGATTCATAATCTATGCTTGACGCATGATTTTGCGTTCTTGTTTTATTTAATCATGGATTTTTTTTAAAAACAATAAAATTATTTCATGACTTGTTTGAAGAAGTTTACATATGACCATGGTAATAATACTTCTTGAATTTCCTTAACTCTTCAACTCAATTAATATATTAATTTAGAAAGTTAATATAAATTAAGTTTTTCGGCGAAACTTAACAAAATTACAATTTTAAACTAGTCGGATGTGCTAATTCCAAAACTTTCTTCTACTTCATACATTTTAATACTTCAAAATCCACTATCACAGCGCCAAAAATAAATGACAATCTATGCCCATCATGAGGATTCTCAATGTATAGGTTTGTTGAATTGTGTGCATTTAAAAAGAAGATAGAAGCATCGCATTTTTCAAACAAATCATTGAATTTTGGCACCCACCTTCTTTGATGTCTGCAACCAATATTCCCAATCCAAAGAACATAAAAGAGACACCTGTTGGGCATTATACATCCAAGCCTAATAAGGATTTATTTATGTGAAAGTGGAACAGAATATGAAGATTGAATAAATTACGTGCATTAGTTTTTGAGATATAGCTATCACGAAAATCATGAAAAAATGCAACATAGCAGCGCCACCTGTCATACGATTCACACAAAAACCTTAATCAACAACAACTTATATCAATATCTAATAGAATATGAAGATTTATGAAATTTCGTGCATTAGTTCTTGAGCTGAAATCGTGTAAATCCTGATAAACGCAGCATAGCAGCGCCATCTGTTGATCGATTTTCACCAAAAACTTATCAGCACCAATCTATATCAAGATCTAACTGAATCTAAAGTTTTATTAAATTCCGTGCATCAGTTCTTGAGATAAAGTGCCCACAAAATTTTTGTCACATAGAGACAAACACACACACAGAGACAGACACACAGACAGACATTTTCTTAAAACAATCAAAACCATCTAAAACGTATAAATCCGTCGAAAATTGGAAGTTGAAATCTTTTACGAATCCAATACTTTCTTCTTGTAAAGATAGAAGAAAGTAAAAATTAATGAACATTACAAAGTATGACTGAATAAAGTATGCAGCATCATAAGAAAAACAATTGTTTTTTGCTAAAATAATATTTTTTTTTATAAAGAAAACTATTTCGAAAGAAATTACTTAGGCAAAGCACTGATCAATATCTTGAAAGGGTCATTTTTAAGGCATTTTAACTTATATATGAGTTTTAGATGCACTTTCTTATCATGTTTCTTCAAAATCTACATTTTTAAAAATTTTCTTTCTTAACTACTAGCCTACGTTCATACGTATGCCTTATTTTTTAACACTTTCCAACATAGTTGAACTGCGCTTATGAATTCAGTTTGTCTGCCGTTTGTCCGTGCTCTAACTCATGTAAATATACCCGGATTGCCATGCAATTTATATATATTATTGAGGATTACTATGGTTTGATCGGAATAGAAAATGAAGTGTGGGGCGTTTTGTAGTTAATTTACAGGGACACTCAAAAGAATTACGTTATACAGGGTGTCCCAAAAATCTCCGTACAATTTCAAAAATTTATTACAAAAAAAAAAAAATAATAGGCCTAAAGCAAAAATAATTACAACAGTGCATAGAGTAACTTAAAAAGTTTTTTTCTACTGCCTTAGTAAACTTCAACATGAGATCCTTTCGTAGCACGAAGAATATCAAGACGATATTCCAATTCAATCCACGAACGTTTTTCATGCTAACATCAACAGTAGCTACTGCTGTTTGGATCTTTTGTTTCAATTCCATGAGACTATTAACTTTTGTTCAGATTACATCAAACAGTTGTAACTACTGTTGATGTTAGATGATGTTAGATGTTAGATGTTAGATGATGTTACTGTTGATGTATGATGCTGAAACGCACGTGGATGGAATTGGAATATCGATTTGATATTCTTCGTGCAACGAAAGGATCTCATGTACAAGTATACTAAGGTAGTAGAAAAAAACTTTTTAAGTTACTCTATGTATTGTGGTAATTATTTTTGCCGTAGGCCTATTATTTTTTTGTAATAAATTTTTGAAGTTGTACGGAGACTTTTGGGACACCCTGCATTACCAGGGCCCGATTAACCTCTGAATCTAATGAAAGCACGATATCATTTTGGGGTCCCCTTTCATTTGGCAAAAGTTTTCTTCATTCATGAAAACTCACCAATGATACTAATATTATTTCCGGAGTTAGCTTAGCTGAGGTGACATATATATCCATTAAACAGATTTTTATTTTCCCTGTATATACTTCAGATATATTTAGTACATTTAGCTGTAAACACAGTTTCCCAGGTGGTTTCTAACAGGCACATCAGGATGCTATATTATTAACATCCTATTGATGACAGTCATATTTCTCTGTTAAATAAGTTTCGTGAAGTAGTGGAGGGGTTTCCTATAGATTAAGCAAACTTTCTTTTCCAAAAAAAATTTCAAATACAATGTAAACAAGTTGGAAACTGTACGTCAAACGTGACAAATGAGGTGCGTTCGTACTATAGCTATTTATATGAATATTCAGATCTTGATGATTTTTAATTCTGTGAAATGAATTATATCGTCTGTAGATTAATTTATGTAATAGAATAAGTATCTCGGTCGCTTGACGTTTAAACCTCGGAAGCTCCTATAACAAAAAAGCACCGATTTTTTAAAAAAAATTAAAATTTCTTAATAAATGTTTTTATTAATATTTTCTAAAGTTTCGATTCGATTTTCATAAAATTTGAAATGTCTCGACAGAATTCTGCAAAGATAATATATCTTACATTTCAAACCATTCGTTTGGGTAGTTTTTGCGTTGTTATATGCGGACGAACGGACAGACAGACGGACGGACCAGACCACGACAATAGGTGCTACGTATTTATATAATTACGAACGCACCTAAAAAGGGAAAATGGGAGTTAGAGGCCCTCTTTACAGTCATTTTGGGGCCCCTTTTTAAATTTTAGAGGGGAAGCATGTGCTTCACGTGCCTTTTGGATAATCAGGCCCTGTATATTACGGTCTAGGTGGAAATCGTTTGCTGTGTACTTTAACAATATTACACTATTTCAAACATATTGAAATTGCTATATATATCACTGAGTTGCACTACAAGAGTCTTACTATAGAATAAGGTGTACACAGCGTTCATAATTCATTTACAGGAACACACAAAGGATTTCGGTTACAGTATTGTCTATCAATAATAATTGAATAATTATTGCTGGAAGTGCGTTTTCAGTTGTGGTACCCGTTTTTAATTTTAACTCAGTTTTTGCCTATTACTTGGTGAATATAAATTTTATAGATTCTATACAAGGCTGCACAAAAGATCTCGAGTTTGGCGGAATTTGCTGTAGGGGAATTTTCAACTGTGCTATGCGTTTTTTACATGAAGTAAATTTTAGAATACTGTGTAATATACATACAAATCTACAGATTCTATACAGAGCTGCGCAAAATAATTCGAATAGTTTTCCGACTATAGTTGACAATTGCTGGCAGTGGGTTTTCAAATGTGTTATTCGTTTTCCAAACTGTTTACTTAGACATGATCTTGAATCTTATTAAATGGTGAAGTTTTGTCACGGTATTCTGAATGTGTTGGAAAATGTTTCATAATCTATGCTTGACGCATGATTTTTCGTTCTTGTTTAACCTCAAAGTATCACCTACTTATACCTTTCTCTTGTTTATGGTCATTAAGTAAACCATAAAAGTGAATCATCATTACATTATCCAGTATAATGATTTCAGTCGCCAGTTAAAATATTTTGGTTCATAAATAGAGTTTCAATTCCACAACATTAATTGAATTTTCCTTAGAGAGAATTTGTTTTACTACTAATTTTCTGAATTTTAATAGGACTGACTGAAGTCTGAGGAGTTTATTGGCCATTAAAGTGTTGAATTCCGTAATCTTCAAAACATTTTAGTGTTTTGTAATTTCGGAGGTAATCTATTTAAATTAAACAGCATATTTAAAAATTTTACCAATGGTCCTTGGAAAGATTAAGTCACATTAAGATTATGTTTACATTTGTTACCTATTCACTAACTTTCATTCTGCATTATATATTACCAGCAAAACCCGCGGCTTTGCTCGCGTAATTGTTGAAATATACCCAGTGGTATTCGTGGGTCTATTTTTATTAGAGAAAATTATACTGCTATACGGATAATTTTAAAATTACTAATTAAACTACATTTTGAGTAAACTTCATTCTTATACTGCATTAGGCAAACATGAGACTTAAATGAATGAGAAGAGCTAAAATTAATTCCTAAAAAATGGTAATTTAGAATGTATTTTGAAGGTTTTCAGCTCATTTCATTTTTCATTTGAAATTTAGAAATTTTTAGAAACTGTTGTAAGCGAGTACTTACATTTTAAAAGTCAGCACAATGCCAAATTCCAAACTTCTAGTTAAGAAAACTGCTATAACAACTATAAAACAAAAATCGCAATTTTCGAACTTTTTTGTTCCTCACACATTAAAATGTCTAATTTTTTAAAAACTGTTCTGTGGATCAATTTATGTCTCTTACGTAACAGCCATGTAAAATTTCATGTTTCTATCCCTAACAATTTCAGATAAATCATAGTTTAGAATGTTTTTAGAACATTTCCCGCTCATTTTACCCTTTTAAATTTCGAAATTTTTAGAAAACGTTCTTAGCGAGCACTGAAATCTTAAAAATAATCACCATGGCAAACTTCAAATTTCTAAATCAGCAGCATCACCAAAATCGCAATTTTAGAACGTTTTTTGCTTCTGCAACATTTTAAATTTTGAATTTTGTAAAAAACTGTTCTGTGCGAACATTTACGTCTAAAAAATAATAGACATGTCAAATTTTAAGTTTCTACCCGGAATAATTCTGAATAAACCATAATTTAGAACGTTTTTCCGCTCATTTTGCACCTTTAAAATTATAATTTTTAATAAACTGTTTATACCAAGCGTCTGCATCTTAAAAGTTACCACTATACTAAATTTCAAGTTTCTAACTCGAATCAATCCAATTAAATCATATTTTAGAACGTTTTCCGCTCATTTCCCCCTTGTAAATTTCGAATTTTTTAGAAACCGTTAGTGAGCATTTGCATTTTAAAAGAAGCCACCATGCCAAATACCATACTCCTATACCAACTGTACCACATAAATTGCAATTTTAGAACTTTTTTTTCTCCTGCACCCTTCTAAAATTTCTCATTTTTAGAAAACTGTTCTAGGCGAGCATTTACGTCTCCAGAGTAACAGCCCTGCCAAATTTCAATTTTCTAGCCTTAACAGTTCCAAATAAATCGTAATTTAGAACGCTTTTAGAATGCTTTTCGCGCTTTCTTACTTTTAAATTTCAATATTATTAAAAACCGTTCTGAGCGACCATTTTTGCAATTTCAATAAAGTCGTAATTTAGAACGTTTTTAGAACACTTTCTGATCATTTCAACTTTTTAAATTTCGAATTACTTTACAAATCACTGTTAGCGAGCATTTGTAACTTAAAATTAACCGCTATGTCAAGTTTCAAATTTCTAGTTCTTTCAGTATCACAAAAAGTGTAATTTAGAATGTTTTTTCTCCTTCACCCTTTTAAATTTCGTTTAAAAAGAAACTGTTCTGCTTGTGCATCTGCGTCTTAACCCTCTGACTGCTCAATTTTTTTTCAAAATCCTTTCGACCAATATGTAATCGAAATTTATTTCCTATATTATTACATATTTCAAATCATCCTGTATATGAAAAAATTAATAAATTTATCATTTTCGTCTTCAACCTTTGACTGTGGAATTTTTAATATAAAATTGCTTCAAAAATTGTAAATTACATAATTTTTTCTACAAATTTCTTGCCCGTGGAAATCGCGGTATAATCAGTCAGAGGGTTAAAAGTAGCAGCCATGTCAAATTTCAAGTTTCTGTCCTTAACAATTCCATAAAAATCGTAACTTAGAAATTTTTTTTGAAAGCTTTTCGTTCATTTCCCCCTTTTAAATTTCGAATTTTTTAGAAACTGTTCTTAGAGAGCATTTACATCTCATAAGTAACTGCCTTGCCAAATTTCAATTTTCTAACGCCTTTAGTATCACAAAAAATAGTAATTTTAGTAAGTTTTTTGCTCTTGCAACCCTCCTGGGATTTTAACACCTACATCAAATATAGCCTGTGTTAGCGAAGGGATTCTCGACCATCAATTTGTCACCATCACTTTAGCGAAATCGGTTCGGTAGTTCCAGAGATTCTATAGAAAATGTAATTTAGGATGTTTTTAGAATACTTTTCGCTAATTTCACCCTTTTAAATTTCGAATTTTTTAGAAACTGCTCTTAGAGAGCATTTATAAGTAACTACCATGCCAAATTTCAATTTTCCAGCTCCTTCATTATCACAAAAATTTCGGTTTTAGAACGTTTTTCATTACCGCACCACCCTGGGGGTAGTGGCACCGACATAAAACGTAACCTATGTTGGAGAACGGATTGTCACCATCACGTTTGAAATCGGTTCGGTAGTTCCAGGTAATTTAGAATGTTTTTAGAGCGCTTTTGCTCATTTCACCCTTTTAAATTTCGAATTTTTTAGAAACTGTTCTTGGAGAGAATTTACACTTTATAAGTAACTACCATGCAAAATTTCAAATTTCTAGCCCCTTCAGTATCACAAAAATTGTAATTTTAGAACGCTTTTTGCTCGTGGAAACCTCCTGGTGTTTTAGCACCGACATCAAATATAGTCTATGTTAGAGAAGGGATTGTTACCATCAATTTGCCCCCATCATGTTTGAAATCGGTGCGGTAGTTCCAGAGATTCCATATAAAATGTAATTTAGAATGTTTTTAAAACGCTGTCCGTCTGTACCTGTTATAACTCGCGTAAATATACTCGGATTGTCATGTAATTGATCTATGTTATTGAGGCATGTTCGGTATTGAAAATGAAGTGTGTAACATTTATAGTTTGTTTACAGGGGTACTCAAAAGAGTGCCATAACATTGTGGTCTACGGGGAAAAATCGTTTACAGCGTATTTCAATGATATTAAACTATTTCAAACAAATTGAAATTGATGTAGTACATCACGGAAGTGCACTACAAGATGCTTTTATTATACAATAGTATTGCGAAGCATTTATCGTTCGTTTACAATGAAAGACACAAAAAAATTCGGTTACAGTACTGTCTATGAGCAATATAATTGCTGGATGTGCGTTTTTAAATAAAACAATTTTTTTGCATATTACTTGGTGTGTATAAGTTATATAGATCAAATACAGGGCTGCACAAAGCAATACGAGTACATTTCCGCTTATTGAGGGAAATTGCTGAAGAGAAATTTTCAATTGCATTATGCGTTTCCCTGAGCTAAACTTTGAAATACTGAGCAGTATATACACTATATTTCCAATGATGATTGGTCACTTGCGATTTTAGACGTTTTGTTAAATATCTGGAAAGATACATGAGGAATTATCCTGAAACTTCAGGAGTGTAAACAACATGATAAACGTCATATATTTCCGTGAAGATTTTTTTCCCGAAACCCCATAAGGGGCCGTCAACAAATTGAAGAAAAATGAATATATTTTGGATAACCCTGTAAAAACTAATATTGCAAAAAGCATTCAAACTGTAGATTATGATTAAGTGGCTTATTGTAATAATTTGGGTTCATTTTTATGAAGATAGCATGTATACTCGAAGAGAAATTCATGTTTTTATAAAAACAGTCCCAAATTTTACCAAGTTTTTTGCTTATAATTTGCAGAGTTTTTAATATAAAAACAAGTTATTTTCAGAAAATATGACAAACACAAGTGTACACAATACCTTGCAATCAGAATTAAAAAATAATAAAAATTGTATGAAAAATGAGCAGGTTTACTAAATATTGTTTCACTGCGCATGCGCGAATTCAATCAAAATATACTGTGCATAATATATTAGCTAAACGTATAGACCAACTTTTACGAAAGTCTCAAAAACATAGCTTAAAAATTCTGATAGTAATCGTCGATAGAATAAGCTCGAATTTCGCTGTTCCCAAAAGGAAGCAAAAAGATGAGGGGTTGTATCCAAATATACTAGCTTATGAAAGTTAACATAATAAAAATGAAGTGTATCTCATTCTATATTTGATACAACCCCTCATCTTTTTGCTTCCTTTTGGGAACAGCGAATTTCGAGCTTTTTCTATCGACGATTACTATCAGAATTTTCAAGCTATCTTTTTGAGACTTTCATAAAAGTTGGTCTATATATTTAGCTAATATATCATGCACAGTATATTTTGATTGAATTCGCGCATGCGCAGTGAAACAATATTTAGTAAACCTGCTTATTTTTCATACAATTTTTATTATTTTTTAATTCTGATTGCAGGGAGTTGTGTACAATTTTGTTTGTCATATTTTCTGAAAATAACTTGTTTTTATATTAAAAACTCTGCAAATTATAAGCAAAAAACTTGATAAAATTTGGGACTGTTTTTATAAAAACCTGAATTTCTCTTCGAGTAACATGCTATCTTCATAAAAATGAACCCAAATTATTACAATAATCCACTTAATCATAATCTACAGTTTGAATGCTTTTGCAATATTAGTTTTTACAGGGTTATCCAAAATATATTCGTTTTTCTTCAATTTGTTGACGGCCCCTTATGGGGTTTCGGGAAAAAATCTTCGCGAAAATATGTGACGTCAAACATGTTGTTTACACTCCGGAAGTTTCAGGATAATTCCTCATGTATCTTTCCAGATATTTAACAAAACGACTAAAATCGCAAGTGACCAATCATCATTGGAAATATAGTGTATATAGAATTCTACAGAATTCATACAGTATGCAGGTCTGTAGAAAAAAATTCGGATAGTTTTTAGACTATACAGATCATCTTTCACCTTATTAAATGATGAAGTTTTGTTAGAATATTTGGAATGTGTTGGAAAGTGTTTTATAATGTATGGTTGACGCATGAGTTTTCTTTTCTTTCTTTCTTTTTTTTCTTTTTCTTTATATATACATACATACATACATATATATATATATATATATATAACGTGAAATATTTAAAATTATGTCCCACGCCATATTGTAATTATACTGGGTAAAAGAATGCTCCTATTGTTTGCAACTGCAATCTAATATCGAAGCATTACGATATTGGATATGAGCAAAAAATGTTATATAATTAATGGAAATAATCGATTGAAAAGATACAAAATATCTTCAAAAAACTAATCCAGAAAGTAAATATTTAAAGAATATTTAAAGGTAACATTTGGCAGCAATTTGCCGATGTATGTTAAAATATAATGTTTATATAATTAAAAAAAAGTAGTTTTAGCTGCAGTATCACCCAGTCTTCAAAATACGTTTCGCAGCATTGACATAATTCTCGAATACATTTCGCGTGGTTTCAAAATATAGCAATAGATATTCGTATTTAAGGTAAATGAGGCAAGACAAATTGAACGAAAAAGAAATATAAGAGTTTGTATTGAAATGTTCAAAGTTTGTATAGTTATAAATATTCAGGGTGAGCACAAAGGATTTCTTCGATTATTAATATATATTGCTAGAAAACTATTATTATTAGACATAAGGATTTTTGGATGCATTGTAACATGGCCATATCCCCTTATAAGGGGAAGGGGAAAGAGGAATCGAGTTTGGTCATGACAGTACATACAGCATCTTTTAAACTAGTCTTCAGTTATTAAAAGTCAGCAACTGATGTGGCAAATACTCTGTCCTTGATATAGCCCCAAAAGAAAAAATCAAGAGGAGTAATGTCAATCAGGAGAGCATGGAGGCCATAGTACTATCAAGTGGGCACACGTTGAAATTTCCTGATGTATGTGGTCTTACTAAAAATTTTATAACAGTATTTACAATTAATCCAAACAACCATAGGTCTAATTATAATAGTTTTCGCAAAGTAAATATTTATAAGCAGGCCAAGACTTTGAGTATACGATCTGTATGTACCTTGTATATACGTTCTCTCACGAAAATGTAACTGTAACGGGAGCATAGGAAAACATAAACAAGGAATTCTAGTGAAAACAACTTTTTTTTTACCAATTTTTAGAACTAGAGTAATCAAATACATCATTTCGAACACTTTATTTTTTAGCTAACTCTACATACGTATATAGGCACAATATCACAGGCAGTAGAATGCTTCTGTGTATTGCAACCATAATCAAATACATCTGACGCATTACAATTTTAAATGTACACTGCAAAAAAAAAAAAAAAAAAAAAAAAGTTTATTTTACGGTATAATACTAGCATTCAGCTTCCAGTATTATACCGTAAAATTGACAGTAATAAGCAGTAAAATAAGCAGTAATACGCGTATTCGCGGTAGCGTATTACTAGCGTGTGTATTAGTAGTGTAAATTTTTGAAATGTTAACAATTTTAAGAAACACCCGGTCCTCTCTCTCTCGAAAAATAAATAAATAAATAAATGAATAAATAAATAAAAAATATACTGAAACGGGATCGTAGGAAAACATAAACAAGGAACTCTAGTGAAAACACCTTTTTTCTACGACTTTTAGAACAAGAGTTATAACTATCATTCGGATCCTTTATTTTTTTGGCCTAATGTACATATATCGACACAATATCATGGATTCTATGGATTGCAGCCATGATCAAATACATCTGACATATTACAATGTTAGATGCAGGGGAAAATACGCTTTATAAAATAAGGAAATAACCACTGAAAAGAAACAAATTAACTTAAAAAACTCCAATCAAGAAAGTAAATATTTAAAGAGCATTTAAAGGCTACATCATTTGACAGTTAAGTTGTCAATGTATGAAAAAATGAACAGAGTCAATTATCGATTTTTTCCCCGATAATGGAGTTACGGAGGATTTACGTGCAGTTCTACTAATGAGTTTTCTTCTTGCATATGATGATGCAAACTATTTTATTTTTAATAATCTCGGGTTCAAAGTTTTTTGTGTGAGGCGGAAATAGATCTTTATCTTATTAAGAAAATAATTGTCTATCTATATTCTTCTTGAGTTTTTTTTTCGAAATAAATGTATTTACTTACTTTTACTGATAAGTATCCTTTTGAGAAACTGCTTGTATGGAATTAAGGTAATAAATGAATATATACTGTATAAGAATATGCAGTAATAATTGAAAAAAAAAAAAAAGCTTTATAAAAAGCTTTTTAATGATTTCTTTCTTTTCTCTTTACAAGAAGAAAGTATCGGATCGTGAAAAAATTCGAATTCCGGACTTCGACAAATTTATACGTTTTTGAAGGTCTTGAACACGATTTGACTGCTTTTAGAAAATGTCTGCCTGTGAGTCTGTCTGTTTGTCTGTATGTATGTGACAAAAATTTTGTGGAAGGCTCTATCTCAAGAATTAATGTACGGAATTTAACATTCCGTTAGACCTCGATATAAATTGGTGCTGATTAGTTTTTGGTGTAAATAGCCCAACAGGTGGCGCTCCTACGCTGCATTTTTCACGATTTCCGCGATAACTATATCTCAAAAACTAATGACCGGAATTTCACCACACTTCATGTTCTGTTACACTTTCACATAAATAGTTGCTTATGAGATTTTGGTGTAAATCGGCCAACAGGTGGCGCTGCTACGCTGCATTTTTCACGATTTCCGCGATAACTAACAAGTGCTGCTTCTATGTTGTGTTTATCACGATTTCCGCTATAATTTGAGAATTTTACCAAATTTTATATTCTGTTAGATTTTGACAGAAATAGATCCTTATTATAGGTTTGGGTGTATACCGCCCAACAGGTGTCGCGGCTATGCTCTGTTTTTCATTATTTCCGCGATAGCTACATCTGAAGAACGAATAGATTGTCATTTAATTTTACTTGCAGACAATTTGATTTCTATAGAAGAACGTTTTGTGATGGCCGCAACATGTACTAGTTTTTGTTATATTATTTGCTCGCATATTTTTGCATTCCTTAATTTTGAAATTTATTTTGTATAAAAAGAAGAAATCCCATGATTTTTCAATTAAGAATCATAGCAAGGAATTGGGAGTATGTTTTTAAATTTTGATGCATAGGACCTGTTTATTAACAAGAACGAATAAGTGGGAAATTGTATGTTGAACGTGACAAATGAGGTGCGTCTGTAACTAGTTTTACAATATAAAAAAAAAGCATCGTTATTATTTCAGTGAAATTAATTATATCGTTTGTAACGAGCGAAATGAGCATGGATTTTCTCTTATTACGTATGCCATGCATACAGATGCGAATTTTTTTTCGACACGAGGCAGCTCTGCATAACTCACCATGGAGATCTTGCTTTGCGAATAATTACCTCCATGGTTTAATATTTTTATGACTCACGATGAAAGAATCTCTTGTTTTTATTTACTTTAATGGATTGAGATATTGGCTGTCAAACCTAATTTCAACTGAAGTTATCTCAGAATCTATACATTTTTTAATGTAACTCATCTCTCAAGAAAACAATTTTTTTGAACAATCTCTCTAAAAATGTAACTTTTATGCAATTTTATTCGAAAAAATAATTTTGAATAAAACTGGCCGCCTGGCATATGAAAAAAAAAAAAAAAATGGGCAGCCCGTATTTGTTTTCCCCAGTCACATGACTTGCGTTTTTATTATATAGACTACGTATGATAGGATTTAATAGAATGAAAAAAAAAAAACTTTTATTAATATTTTTTAAAGTTTTGATACGATTTTCATGATATTTGAAATGACTCGACAAAATTCTGCAGCGATTACATATATTAAGTTTCAAACCATTCAGTTGGGTAGTTTTTGCGCTGTTATATGCGAACAGACGAATAGACAGACGGACGGACCAGTCAACGACTGTAGGTGCTACATATTTATATAATTACGGACGCACCTAAAAAGCAGGCATCAAGCATCGATTATGAAACATTTTCCAACATATTCAAAATATTGTCACAAAACTTCACCGTTTAATAAGGTGAAAGATGATATTTAAGTATACAATTTGGAAAATACGTAACACATTTGAAAACCTATTTTCAGAAATTACCCTGTATAGTTGGAAGAATATTAGATTTTTTTGTGTCTGTATATGATCTATAGATTTGTACCTATACATAATTCTTCTAGTATGCTAAATAGTTCTGTTAGGAAACGCATAACACAATTGAATATTTCCCTTCAGCAATTTCAGTCATCAAGCAGAAACGTGCTCGAATTCTTTAGTGCAGCCCTGTATACGATCTATCGAATTTATACACATTAAGTAATATGTAAAAAAATAGCTAAATTTAAAAATGCATACTACTGTTTAAAACGCACTTCCAGCAATTTTTGCTTATAAACAGTACTGTAACCAAAGTCTTTTGTGAGTCCCTGTAAATGAACGACAAAATCCATGTACACCATGCTTGATAATAAGACTCTCGTAGTGCACCTCAATGGTGTATATTAATTTCAATATGTTTGAAATAGTGTAATATTATTAAAATACACTGCAAACGATTTTTCCCCATGGACCATACTGTAATGCATTTTTTTAATGCCTCTGTAAATGAACTATAAATGCTACACACTTCAATTTTCAATACTGAACATAACATGCTATGGTAAACCTCACTAACATATATCGATTACATGGTAATCCTACTGCATTTACGCGAGTTAGAACGCGGACAGAGGGACAAACCGAATTCATAAACACTTTTCAATGCATTGGAAAGTGTTAACAAGAAAGAAGAAATCATGCATCACACATACATCCTGAAACACTCTGTAACAATATCTAAATGTAGTTTCAAACTTTCTCTGAAAGAAAAGGGCTTACTTTCGCTGATCATTGTACAGTCCTGGATAAGGTATTTTTCCACAAAAAAACATGTTTTTACAAAATGTCTGTCTAATTGTGTGTCCGTGTCCATGTGTCCTGTTTCTATTGGGTTGTTCGGGAAGTTCTTTCTGTTTGGGAAAATTCATTCGTACCGGAAAATTCTATCGTTTAATTATTATACATTAATTCCGATATCTAATGTCTAATAATTAAAGGGTAGAATTTTCCGGTACGAATTAATTTTTCCAAACAGAAAGAACGTTCCGAACGACCTAATATCATCGAAAAGTGTATGAAGTTTTGCATAAAATTGTACTAAATTTCATATATACGGTTTTGGCTATCGCTAACAGGTCCCTGTTGAATTTGGGGATATTCTTCCAGAAGGAGACACTGTGATAGCGATTTTTGTGCCATTTTCCTTATTTTATGCTCGGAAAGTGTACGAAGTTAGGCATAGAATTGAACCAAACTTCATACATGTATTTTTCACTATGGACGTCAGGTCCCAATTAAAATGGAGATATTCCCTCGGAAGGGGGTAGAGAATTTTGTGCGATTTTTTGAGACTTTTGGTAGTTTAAATGAGCAAGTTGTGGATATATTTCGACGAAATGTTATATTCAGATGTAATATCATAGGTCGAGGTTTGGATATAATTTTGGAGAAATTCGGCAGGAAGGGGTGGCGCTGTGATACCAAATTTTGAAGTATTAACATGTATGAGATGGAAGAAAGTTTGGGGATTGGCCCATCCGACTAGTTTCTGAATCTGAATACAAATTTTGAAACATGGGTCATCTACATACTAAAAATTGTACGAACTTTGAAATTTTAAATAGTAACACCCATTTTTGACACCATATTCAGATTCCTTTGGTGAAGGCAGCTCGAAAAAAAAAACATAGATTATGTACTTTTTTAAAAATCTCCATACACTTATAAAAGAAAATGTGTTAGAGATATTCCATAAAATAAATACCTGGAACACACAATTAGTCACCATAATTAACAGAAATTATGCAGAATTTGAAATATGCTGAACAGTGTATGCAGCTTTAAGGTGCTTCAATGTAGACATCTACTTTACACCCAGTCTATGGGTGAAAGTCTTGCTAATAGATGGAACCATTGGGAAAAAGTTTAACTGTATAGCTATGAAACTATATAAAATAATTTAATGATTTTAAGGAAATAAAGTTAATGAAAAATGGTAGAGCAAAAATATTTAAAAGTTAAAATAAGTTATTAAGAGTATTAAATTTTTATAAAGTTAAATTTAAAGAATATAAAAAAGTTAAAAGTTAAGTTTGAAGAGTAATGCGGAATTAAAAAGAAATAAAATAAGGTAAAGCACTAGTTCAATGCTGGGCAGAGGTAGTCTAAGTAAAAGAAAGTGGCGAAAGCCGCAGGATAAACAAAGACCCTGTTCACAGCAGTTGTTTTTGTTGTTGTTGCAAAGTAATAGTCATTTTGTAATTTTTAAAAACATATATAATGAAAAATAGAAAATGTTGACAAATTGTGAGGAACTCCAGTTCAATCATCTTCTACGATCATGGAGTATTTCGGGTGCTTTTTATGCTGGGGTTCGAAGACGTCATAGCCGGGTAGTTCACCGCCCCCTGAATTAGTAATATATCGTATATAACTTTTTTTTTACAAAAAAATAGCTCTAAATTAACAATTACAAAAAATGTAACGTCACAACAAGGGATGTGAGGCAGACGATGAAAAAAAGCTGCCTCACTGATTTACGCATTCGTCTTCCTTCGCACCCTTTCAATCATGTGATGCACTATTCGTGAGTTTGCATTCGTGCATTTACTGCACCTCCGTCAATAAAAGCGTATAACGTGACTCAAAGGGTCCAAAGGGAGACGAATAGGTAAAACAGATTCAGCAGTTCTTTTCGTCTGCCTCTAGGTGGTGGGCATCGAGGTACCTCGATATGAGAGTTTCGACATACGGGATATAAATTTTGATAGATTGAGACGATTCTGTACAAAAACGAATTGCCAAGCATCTTGGCGAGCTTGCCATTATTGCCAAGCTAATCATTCTTAACCTATCTCACTCGTATAATCGAACTCGTCCAGGCGAGTTTCGCCAAGTATGGAATTTAAGTTTGCCAAAGTTTGGACAAAACCGTCTGTCTAAGGACAGTCTAAGCATGCTTCTGTGCATACATCACTACTCTCATATAAAAGCACTCGAGTGGGACAACTTATGGCACAGACGAGGGAGAAGACAAACTCCCCTAAAATTTATGTGTGTAATTAATGGACCATATTCTTGTTGATGTGAAAAGTCACGTGTTTTAGTAAAATTTTTCGCTGGAACCAAGACAACACTAGATACTTGCTCATTCATTTTCATGACGTCACAAATAATGGCTGGCCGCGACCAGCGATTGGTACAAAGCAACGCGCCCATTGTTTTGTGCCAATCGCTGTATGCCTTTCGTCACGGCTAGAGCTACTATAATAGAGGCTGTTACATCCTCGCAGATTTGGTGCTCAAATTGAAGTTCAGTCGTAAAACCAAGCTAATCAGAACCGAGTCTTAGGCAACCCCAACTCCGGCTGCGGTAGATTGATGCTGAACTGAGCACCAATAATCCGAAACAAAATGGATATGCGTCAGCTCCTACTATAGGAGTCGTAGTCGCGGCTAGCCACCATTTGTGACGTCATGGCAATGAATGAGCAAGCCCGGTATCTAGTGTAACCCTGCTGGAACCCAAAGGGAGAATATGGTACATATCCTTAACCCTTTCCGGCACAGTGGTCCCACTCCGGGCACACCTAATTTTAATTCCAAACTTGCATTCGGCACCAAGAACATTTTATAAAATTTTGCTTCTACAATGAAAGCTTAAAATACGAAGTTCTTATTTTCTAAAAAAGTCGTTTGTAAATTCCGGTGTCAGTCAGTAATTTCGCATTTTACGAACAGAATTTGTCTCTGCCGGAAAGGGTTAATTATGCAATGACTTGTTTCACAACAAGGATGCATGCCATAGGACAATATTTTTGTGCTGTCAGAGTCGCGTGCTTTGGGGAAAAATTTCCGAAATACAGCCTCGAATCCAAGGGGTGAATATGGTCCATAGATGACCCTTTAGAAATCGTTGAATAAATGATTTAAACATACTTACTATGAAAACAGTGGTGTGTCTTTCGTGCAGAGCTCCCCACCACCCACCGACTCCAATGTTAATTCCAATAACACCAAATGATCGCAGGGTGTAAGTGATTTGTGGGCGTGGCCTTGGATTTACTTTAACGTATTGCTGTTGTCGAAGCGTGTGCAACCATTCAGCACTGATATAAGAAAAAAAAGATGTAATCTGAAACGCAGAGAAATGAAGAGTTTAGTGGAAGAACATGTTATATTACATTTAAAAAAATAGTTTTAAAAAAAAAACCTTTTTTACAAGTATTCAATATTTATCTTGAAAAGTACGCCTTATTTCATGACTGCAATTCATGCAATAGTTCTAAATAAGTATAAAAGTAAAAATAGTTTTAAAAAAACACTCCTTTATAAGCATTCAATGTTCATCTTGAAAATCACGCCTAATTGTTCTGACTGCAATTCATGTTTTCCCCCCAAACATTTCCGTTACAATACATTAATTTGGCGTGGACACAGAACTCGATTATGAAAAATTCAATGCTTGTTTACGCGTGGTAGTAAGTGTAAGAAAGTGCATTTATTAAAAATACACATCTGTTTCTTTTTTAAGATACGGTAACGGGAAAAGTAAAGCATTATTTAAACTATCTTTTTACGATTTCTAAATTTATTTTTCAACGTATAATCTCAAATTATTTAATATTAAACTGTCTACACTATTATACTAGTATATAAAGAAAGAACGCTTGGATGACTGAATGACTGACTGACTGACTGACTGACTGACTGACTGACTGACTCATCAACACCTAGGTGAAACGACTAAAGTCAGGATCACGATATTTGGACAGTAGATTATTATTACGACTTAGGCAAGCAATAAGAAAGGATTTTTGAAAAATGACCCCCGAGGGGGATTAAAGGGATGGTCGAACGTTTGCAGCAGTTTTAGGTAGGAGCGCGAAATTCAGGAAAACAAATCTACTAAACAAATGATTAAATACGTATTTCAGCGATTTTAAAAATTCACCCCTTAAGGCAGTGGTTCCCAAACTTTTGGGTTCGCGGAGCTCTTTTTGAGAAGAATTTCTAAGGCGGAGCCCCTTAACACCACGGTACTCTATGGTTTCAAAATTAATGTTTTTTTCTCTATAGAGCAGAGAAAGATCTGCTGGATAAGAGTCCGAACCAGTAGATTCCAACATGGGGCCAAGGTTCTCAGTTTGGCCCTTTTCTTGATACATAAATTCTGAATTTATACTAGAAATTTTGAAATTCAAATTTTCTATTACTTAACCCTTTTTACAGTTTCATTTCATATTAGTATTATTGGGCACAATAAATTACTAAAAACCACTAGGACGAAACTACTATAAAGGACTAAAAACCACTTTTAGGTAGCTTTCAATACAAAAAGCTACCTATTGCAGCCGTTCGGAGGAAAGCAATTCCAGATAATTTTGGTATATTTTCACCGATCATGACCTCCAGACCCCAAAACCACCCTACGTTCAAATGTTTATTTATATATATATCTGACATTTGTCATGCTGTAACTCTCTTATTTATGAACCGATTTGGATGTGACTAAGTATGTGTATAGGACGACCGAGTTCGTTGGTCAGCTTCATCCGCCATCTTGTTTCAAAATGGCAACCAGTTAAAAAAATTTAAATTTTTAAAAAATGAAAAAGATGAACAAAAAATTTATAAATGAGAAAAATTCTTTCAGTTAAGTGCTAGATTGTGACTGATTTCAAAGCATTTTTTTATTTGGTTTTATCTTAAAAAATGGCTGAGATATGGTAGTTTGAAATTCTAGGGTGGCTGACATTTTGAAAAAAAACTGATTTTTGTTATGCTGTAACTCTCGTATTTATGAACCGATATGAATATGACTGATCATGTGTACAGAACATACCAAAATCTCGACCGAGTTTGTTGGCCAGCATCATGCGCCATCCTGTTTCAAAATGGCAACCAGTTAAAAAATTTAATTTTTTTAAAAATTCAAAAAGATGTATAATAAAAGTATAAATTAAAAAACGTTGTTTCCGTTAACTGTTAGATCATCATACAAGGATTCCGGAACATTTTTTCTTTTGTCTTTATTATAAATTAAAAAACGTTGTTTCCGTTAACTGTTAGATCATCATACAAGGATTCCGGAACATTTTTTCTTTTGTCTTTATCGTAAAAAATTCTAGGGTGGCTGACATTTTGAAACAATCTGATATTTGTTATGCTGTAACTCTCATATTTATAAACTGATATGAATGTGACTGTTCATGCGTACAGAACATACCAAGGCCTTGACCAAGTTCGTTGGTCAGCTTCATGCGCCATCTTGTTTCAAAATGGCGGCAAGTTAAATTTTTTAACTTTTTTAAAATTAAAAAAAGTATAAAAGAATTGCAAATTAAAAAAGTTGTTTCCGATAAGCGTTATATCGTGATACAAGGATTGCGGAACATTTTTGTTTTGTCTTTATCCTAAAAAATGGCAGAGATATGGCAGGCTGAAATTCTAGGGTGGCTGACATTTTGAAACAATCTGATATTTGTTATGCTGTAACTCTCATGCTGAAATTCGCATTCAAATTCAATAGTAACGAAAACCGGGATTGAATCTTCTATAATCGGGTTCCAAGCAATTTAGCTTAGGGTGTTTGAGGAAAATGAGTTGAATTTTTAAAAACATGGACTGTGAAAGCTACCTTTTTTTCTCGGTACAGGCCGGAAGGACTTTTTTGTATTAAAACATCTGCCTTGTATAATCGAGATATGTCTGCCAAATACAGCAAAAATTAAAGTTAAAAACTTGTGGTTTCTGAAAGCATTTAGCAACGAAGAAAACAAACTCTTCTTACCCAAGCGACGTTCGAGCTAATAAAAAATAAAATAAAATACTGTTAAGGGGTTAATGACATCCATTTTTTAAATAAATCGGGGATTTCCAGTATGAACTCGAAATTAAAGATTAAAATGGTAACCCTGTCTGGGTCATGCATTGCATTGGGGCCTACGTGAAACTATAATTATTTATGGTGAAAACCACACACACACACATAGAAAAGGGTAAGTTGTACAGTTTTCGTTTACAAAGAGACATTTCTGTATAATCCCAATAGGCTACTCGCGAAAAGAAAGAAAATGCGTAGGCCCAGTCGTCCATGAGTAATTATATAACACATTTTCACTAGTCCCGCCCAAACGTAATAGAATCTTGCGATTACGGATTCTTTTATCGTTCTTTTTTACGTTTACGTTTCTAGTACTTCTAAATATGCAACGAGAACGAATCGCCTTTGAGCTTCTTCTTTTGAACTACTTTTTAAAAATACATTTAGTAGTTGATCTTCGTTTTAGTGTTTAAATGGGCGGGACAAAATCTATAACATCTATTTTTAGGTGTTAGGTGCAGCATCGTTCACATTTTTTGGATGTTTTATTTGAAGTATTTAGCTATTAATTATAGTTTTGAAAGAATCTTTCTTTCACCATTGTTTTTGCTTCAAAATAGATATACGGTTAAAAACTACACATGTTAAAAGATCTTCAACTACTAGTAGGATAACTTTACTAACAAAATGATATATGGGTGGGGTTAAATTTATATCACGGCGGATACTCATTGACGAAAAGTCAAAGCAAGGGGGGGGGGGGGAGCTGAACTAAATTTTAGATTTTTAGTGTGATGAGAAGTGTAAAGAACCAATACATTTTTTAAAATTGCTACAGCCTTATATCTGATAGGAAAATGTGTCATCATAACATAAGAATCTGAGCCAATGCCGAGACCAATTAAAACATAATTTTAAAGAGTGGTTGTTAAGTGATACAAGATGTAAAAAAAATGAGTTTTCAGCAACATACATTGGTTTAAAAATTATGTACAATTATGTAAAACAGCATAAAAATTTTAAATAACTAAGAATTAATAAAAATAAAATAAACAGATTAAAGGAATTAAAGTTACAAAAAGAAAAAGGAAAAGTATAAATACAACGTATACAAATATTAAATGAACCTAATGAGGGGTTTATTAAATGATACAGGATGTTACAAAAAAGAGGCGTTTTAATCGACAAACATTGTTTTACTATGAAAAACAGTATAAAAAATTTAAATATACAAATAACATAAACAAATTAAAGAAATTAAAGTTATAAAAAATGAATTATATATACACAATATACGCAAATGTAAAATGAATTTAATGAGGGGCTTTAAATGATACAATATGTTATAAAAAAGATGTTTTAAGCAACAAACATTGTTTTACTATGAAAAACAGTATAGGAAATTTAAATAACTAAAAATTATTACAAGAAAAATATACAGATTAAAGAAAGAAAAATTATAAAAAGAAAAAGAAATATATATGCACAATATACACAAATGTAAAATGAATCTAATGAGGGGCTTTAAATGATACAAGATCTTATAAAAAAGACGTTTTAAGAGGCAAACATTGTTTTAAAAATTAAATACAATTATGAAAAATAGGATCAAAGATTTAAAAAAATAAAATTTAATAAAAATAAAATAAACAGTTTAGGGAAATTAAAATTCCAAAAATAAAAGTAATACAATATACAATATATACAAATATTAAATGCGGATAGAATTTTTTTTTATTCGCACAAAGTGTAAAGAACAATAACGTATAAAAGTTTAGTGTGAAAAATGATGTTGAATTGTTTTGCACTGGTTACTAAGCAAAAAAGAATTAAGTATAAACATATGAATAAGTGGAGCTCCAAAGAACAAAACTGTTCTCCCTTTTGTTCAGCAAGCAGAGATAACAGAATTGGAGCACCTTTGCTATTTCAATTCACATTGTGCATTCGATTCAGAATACTATTTCTTGTAGCTTATTTCGAATCGAATTTTTAAAACACATTAAATGCAGAAACATAAAATAAAGTAGTTCAAACCAAAAATATTATAAAGAAAATGGATACATGCATAATGAAAATTTTTATGCGATGTAAAATAATGTATCATAGTATTTTTCAACTCAGTGATATTTAATTTTGACACACACACACACGTGCCTACATACTTTCGGAAAATTTTTCCTTGCAATATGCTAATTTCTTTCATGTTTTGTTTATTTTCCTGGAACGCCGCGGAGCCCCTGAAAAGTAAAGGCGGAGCTCCAAGGGCTCCGCGGAGCACACTTTGGGAGCCTCTGCCTTAAGGGAATTAAATGGGGGGTCGAACGTTTTAGGTCATTTCTCGATATCTCAGCAGCAGATTTAGGTAGGAGCATGAAATTCAAGATAAAAGATCTACTAAAAATTTTTTAAACATGTATTTCAGTGATTTTACAAATTCACCCAATAAGGGGGTTAAATCGGGGGAGCGGGGGGGGGGTCGAAAGTTTCAGGTCATTTTGCATATCTCAGCAGCGGTTTTAGGTAGGCGCATGAAATTCAGGATAACATAATGGTTAAACACGTATTTCAGCGATTTTAGAAATTCACGAATAAGGGAGTTCAACCGGGGCCTCCGAGATCACGTTGGGTGTTTTCTCAACCGGGCCTGTTACAAGTGACGTCACAAGAGTGATCCATACTACTTAAAATTTTCCATGTACTTTGTTCGTTTGTACGGATTGTTTACGATAGTATTTTGATATTATTTATTATTTTATTTAGTAATTAATAATATTTTTCAGTGTATTTAGATTATAACGCTATCAATAATTATAGATTATAACTATTAAAGAAAGTGTAGATTATATCTATAAAATAATTAGAAGAAAATGTTGCGCTCCTAGTTTCAAATCTAAGTCTGCAAATTCCCAACTTACAATGAAAAGAAGAAATTTTAGCTACGAAAATTACGTTGTGATAATTTTACTCATATTTCAACAGCAGTGGTCTACATTAAACGTATCGAAATACGTTTTATAATTCGTGACGATAAAATTAATATGATGGTACTGAACTTGTTGTGCGGAGAAAAAAATTAACACTAACAACGAATGTGTATTCTACTGTAATGAAAATATTCCGGCATATTTGAATTAATGTGTACTTCCAAAACGAAAAGAGATAAATGATCTTTGGAAAAAAAAATAAGCAGATAATAAACAGTTTAAAAAGTGGTGCAACGATGACAACAGACCTTTCGAAGATTTTTAAATATACGGTAATAAATTGAATAAAATCTGGATGCACTTAGTTAGAAGTGAGTGTGCTTTGTTTATAAAATTAAAAGTAACTGATTTCCCCAAATTACTAGTTCCATTTAAAATTTTAGCTAACTTAACCCTTTCAGGGGCAAGCAATTGTGTTCCTGTAACGTCGAATTCACACCGGTATTTACGAAAGAATTTAGTTCAAAATAAGGTAAAGCAATTTTTAAACTATTTCTCGTCAAAGTTAAAAAAGTAAAATTTCATTAAAAGTTTCTGGTTTGAATTGGATTAAAATTAGGTGGGCTCCTCAAAGGGTTAAGAGTACAAATATATTATGAAAATAAATCTGTTGATAAATTCCTTTGAGTGGTTCTTATGTTCTGGACACAAGTTCAATAAAAGAGACAATTTTTGAAAATATTGTAAATAAGTAATCAAGTTAAGATAAAACAGAAAGCAAATACAGGCGATTTAGAGAAAATGGTTTATGGCGAAAGAAAGAAGTTTGGCAACATATTTTCTGGCAACCTACTTGCTGTTTTATATAAATAAGCATTTTTTTTATACAATATTTATACAATTTATTTAATATAAAGAAGCCATTTATCTATTTTCATATACAGATAGAACGGAATTGTATATATAAATAAACATAAAAGTTCATTAGGTTTGTTTTCATAACTGTGTATGTAATTTGGAAACATATCTAACTTTCTGAAGTCCGAATTGCGCCAAGCTTTAAAAAAAAGCGCCAAGTTCTCTATAGTTGAAAAATATTGATTTCTCTATTTAATTTGACATTTATTGTGTTTTGGTGGTTAAATTATGGTATGTAGAGATAAAATTGATTGGTGGGATTTATTTTGTAAAGTTTTTGCTAGATTTATTATATTTTTTGTACGTATATTTATCGTAAAATAATGTTTTTAGGAAAAGGTAAGTCAATGTGTTCAATCTGATCTATTAATCTTAGCAATTTTTTTAATTTAAAACTTTTAATTTCCTTTTATAGAACAAGTTTATTAACTCCCTTTTATTTCACGATTATGAAATTTAGTACTATTATTTATATAATGACAAATTTTAAGTCAGGAAATTCAAAACATCTCTCTTTATTAAATCTTTCTACTGGGATACAATGACCAAACTGGATCACTCTTGTGACGTCACTAAAACTTGTAGCAGGCCCGGTTGAGAAAACACACAGCGTGATCTCGGAGGCACCGATTCAACGCGATCAAACACATGTGCGCTTTGTGCTTTACATTTGTACCATTTTTGTGAGTACGATTTTTTTTGTAATAAATCGATGATGCTGAACAACTTTGTAATTGACTTTTTTCACGTATCTCGTAACCGTTTTTGAAATAAGAACACTAACTCCAAATTTAGCCGCCAGGTGGCGATGTAAGCAGTTTCCTTGCGTAGCGCATGGCAACTTTGCTATACCTAGACCCTAGTTTTATGACTATAGCTCTTGCCGTTCAGAAACCATTTGGATGACAACTGACTTTAGCGGGCACATTGTACGCTGTAATATCTACACGTTTAAATAGAGAAACATTATTATAATAAACCTCAAACGATTTTTTCCATAGACCGTAATTTAACGGAGTTCTTATAGTGTCCCTGTAAAGGAACTGTAAGTGCCTAGGCACATCATATTCTATAGTAAGCCTCTTGTAGTGCACCTCAGTGATATATATCAATTTCAATATGTTTGAAATTGTGTAACATCATTAAAATAAACCGCAAATGATTTTACTCCATAGACCATAATGTAACGGAATTCCTTTGCGTGTATCCCTGTAAAAAATTGTAAATGCTACACACTTCATTTTCAATACAGAACATGCCATAGTAAACTTCAATAACATATATCAATTGCATGACAATCTGAATATATTTACGCGAGTTAAAGCACGGACAGACAGACAGATGTCAGAGAGTCAGACAGACAAACTGAATTCATAAACACTTTTCAACTATGTTCAAAAGTGTTAAAAAGAGTTTTCAAATATCTTTTTTCATTTTTCTGAAAATAATTTTCCAATATAAAATCTCATTGGACCTTGCAAGTACGTTACTCTTAGGTATAATTCCTTAATCCCACTTTGTATAGTTAAAATTTTTTCTCTTAAACTCTATAAATTAAATTTCATTTTTCTACTTTCTATTTTTACTCACCCATCATACGTATAGGGTAAGTCTTGTAATCGTTTTGAACGAAAATTTTTTTTGACGGATTTACACGTTTCAGACACTGGAGATTCCGAAAAACATATTTTTAGGGGAAAAAAAATTGCCGTCCGTCTGTGTGTCTGTATGTCTGTGTGTCTGTGTGTCTGTAAAAGCTCTATCTCCCGAAAAAATTGAGATAGAGACTTGAAATTTGGTATGTACTTAGTATGTAAGAATGGAAAGAAGCTTATTGAATTTCAGTAACCTCGATTAACCGGAACTATTTTTTTCGGACTCTCGAAATATTCGTTCTGATAAAAGGTATATAAAATTTTTCGAAATTGTTTATTTTAAGAAGTGAATATAAAAGACAATAAAAAGTCATAAATTTTGCATAAAGCATGAAGTCGATCGGATAATGAGTTGCCGAGATATTTGGAATCCTATTTTCCACACGCTTCGATTTTTCATGACCCTGTATTTCATCCAAATTTCAATTCAAAGGTATATTTTAATTGGAAATGAGACGCGTAATCAGATGCAATAAACCGCTAGTTAATAGGATTATTGTTTTTGGAGTTATAAGGATATTTCTTTTAAGCAATTCAGTAATCGAGCCTTTAAAGTTTATGACGTCATCAAGCCACGAATTTATTCGAATTGCAATGCATTTTATAAGTAGTTTACAATTTTTTTTTTTATATTTTACATTATGCATATCCATGATGGGTAAGTATTACGGTGGCCCCCAACGACTAGTTTTATATTGCAAGCAGAAGATAAAACTCAAAATTTTAAGTAGGTTTTTCTTTAAAAAAATATTTAAAACTTTTATTTTACTCCTAAAGTTTAATGCTGTTCCTACTTACCTCATTTTAGGGTATTGCTTTACTATTAGTGATTATCGTTATCATAAAAAATATCAGTCAAATAATTACCCATAAAAATACGCAGATTCCAGTGAGAATGCGAGTGTATAAGCGAGATTTGTAAGCGTGTGATTTTCTGTCAGCTACTAACGGTAAATTCTCATTTACTGCTTCTGGGATGCTTCCTAAAAAAATTACATTATGTTATCAGTTGACATTAAACATTCTTAAAAAGCATATATTTCTGAACTTCTTTAAAATAGTTCAATATCATTTATTAGCACACTAAATAAAACAATGAAGAAATATGGATCTTCAGTAATAAGTTATTTTGTTGAAAGAGAATTACAAATCTTAAACAAATTACGTAATATGTATTTACATAAATTTTGAGCAATGGTTGGAAAAACTACTTTATTTTTGTAGTGAACTAGGACTACAATTACTTTATTGAAAATGTAGTTAATTACAACTACAATTACTTTATCGAAAGTATAGTTAACTACAACTACAACTACTTGATTAATTTTGACATAATTATTCAAATTGGTAAAGAAATCATATGAGATGTAATTTTCTCAACTGGCCGTAAAAGTCCGGGCCAGGATTCGAACCTGCAATCCCTTGGGTGGAACTGCCAATGCTCTACCAACTGAGCAATCCCGGACGAATATGGCTAAACTAATTCACCCTGTTAATCTTAATTATTATAGCATCTTGTCAGATATCTGGACCAGCATAACAAAACACCAGTTTACTGGAGGTTCCATTACCTGTGATTTATTCTGTTGTGCTGATTCAGATATCAGACCAGATGCTATGATCATTAAGGTTGTATGCGCGTTTCGCATGCATAAAAGTAAAGAAAATATGCATAAAATTAAAAATAAAATCATTACTGAACCCAGCAACGTCACTTTACAGGAATATCAAAAACACACGACGTTTGGTAATGACGCTATCGCTGTAACGTTATCTGTCTCTAACATTCAACTTGTAGAAATGAAAAAAGTTCGTTTTCACGTCCCACTCCGAGATACCATTCATACTGGATAGAGGGAAATCCATCAAGTGAGCAATATCTGTCTACGAACATCCAGCACTGTAAAAAATTTTGGTCAACAATTACGGTACATATACTGGCAACTTTGTGACCAGTATATATACCGAAATTTAACTGGACAGTATATGTACAGTAAAATATTTAAAGTATATGTACCGGCTGCACTCCCCCCTCTCCTCAGGCCTGCACGCATTACGTAACAAGAGCAAGAGCATCACTTCTGGGGTTGCCGTACACCGAAGCAGGGCTACCAGCTTTTTTCTTACTGAAAAATAATTTTTTTTTACGGTATAAATAGTGATTTTTTACTGGAAAACAATCATTTTACGGTATAAGTAACCGTTTATAATCGAAATGGCACATATACGGTTTTTTTACGCTTAATATACCTTAGAAGTACGGTACTCATACCGTAAAGAGTGAAAACGGTACAAGTACCGTTAATTTACGGTACATCTATTGAAGTTTTATGAAATTTTTTTACACTGAGGACAATTGACTCTTTTTCTGTGAATGACAGGAAAGTTAACGTATACTTCGAATGGGGTTTAAAAGGAATGTGGGTACCATTTAAGAGTTGCCACAAAAATACGCTATTGCGTCAAACAACTTTTCCTATTTGGTGTGCATACCGATTACGGATGATTAATTATTCAGATGATTTCCATTAAATGAATCTTAGAGGTTTCAGGCTAATATTCTTCTGTCAATTTCACAACCAAGATGTGCATTAAAGGTGAGCGATAAAAGGTTCAACCTATAGCTCATTCAAAATTAAGAGAGAATTTAAATAAACATAAAGATTACCAATTTACGCCACGGACATTCAGTTTTACGCGTTTTTCGCTTATTTGGCGATTTTATAAAAATCAAATTAATAAATATTTGTTTAAAAATATTTAAAAAAATTGTTGATAATTACTTGATTAAAATTTAACTAAGCGAAATAATAGTTACATTTAATCAACAAATTAATTGCACAAATTAAACATTTATTTCGACAAATTGTATTATTTTTTATCCAAAGCAAGGATCAATGTTTGGCTGTCAATGATTCTAGCCAAAGCATTTACAAAATCTTCCAATTTGCTTTTATTTAGTTGTTTCTACTCTCCTAATTTTGAACACACATCTATCATATTAAGTGTTTGTCAGACACACACACAGACAAAATCTACTTACAACAATGTACTTTATTTTGCTACGATAGCTGAAATACTGCAACTGACTGTAGACCCGATTAATGAAGAATCCGCAGTTAAGACAACGGGCAAATAAAAATCAGATTTAGGAAAAATTAAGCTATCAAAACACAAAAACAAACAAACAAAAAACGGCATTTACGAAAAAATATATTATTAAATTGGCTTAAGAAATGTTGAGTAAAGTTCCGTAATTGGATATGCATCCAAAGGTGCATCAAATACGAATGATGTTGTGCTACTGTGTGGTTTCAAGTGTATGAAAACAGGTATATAAGCATGGAGGTAGATTCACGTGTAAATTATATAAACAAGGTTTACATAAATAATTATGAGAAAGTTGTTATATTTACATTCAAATGTAAATGTTTGCTACATACACACAAACTAGTCGGATGTGCCAATCCCAAAACTTTCTTCTATCTCAGTCATGTTAATACTTCAAAATTCGCTATCACATCACCAATAAAATCAATATTTTTCGTCATTCTGTTGTACGTCAGCTGCTTGCGAATCGTCGGGTTACAGGGATGTGAACAATCGATGTATACTAAACTACGAAAAGTCCTTCTGGCTTGAACGACAGGAATAGATAGCCTCCCTATTCCTTTGTTTTACGATTTTAGCTAATTTTACTGGAAAACACGAAGGTAAAATGCGTGGAACCTAAATAAAGAAGACTCAATCCCAGTTCTCGTCAACATTGAATTTGAATGAGAATATCGCCAAATTAGTCCTCTACAGCCAAGTTGGCTTCATTTACGGCAACTTACTTTGGTCGCCAAATTTGTCGATATTCCGCAAACTGTCGCCAAGTTTGTCGATAATTTGACGTTGGCGAATATAAATATATAGTGATAAGCATATAATAGGATTAATGGTTACAACAATGAAAGAAAATTTGCCGAAACCATGTTAACTAAAACTCATAAATTAAACCCGTTGAATTCTGCTGTCTTGTTTGAAAATGTCAGCCACCCTAAAATTTCAAACCGCTCTATCTCAGCCATTTTTTTAAGATAGAAGCAAAACAAAAACTGCTCCGGATTCTCCGGATCAAGGCCGAACATTTAACGAAAAAAAGTTTTAGGATTTCTAATTTTTTTTTAATTTGCACATCTTTTTGAATTTTAAATCTTTAAATGGCTATCACAGCGCCCCCTTTCGTCGAAATATCCCCAAATTGTAATAGAACCTGCTTACCAAAGACAAAAACAGAGAAAAAAAAATGTGGTTCAATTTGAAGCATAACATCATACACTTTTAGATGGTACAATAGTGAAAATGGATCAAAAATATCGATCACAGCGCCCCCTTTCGTCGAAATAGCCCCAAATTCTGATAGAACCTGCTTGCCATAGCCAAAAACATAGAAAAAAAATTTGGTTCAATTTGAAGCATAACATCATACACTTTTAGATGGTACAATGAAGACACACAGACGGACAGACGGACAGACGGACGGATGGACAGACAGACATTTTGTAAAAACATGTTTTTCGGAATCTCTGACCTCTAAAATGTGTAAATCCGTTGAAAACCGGAAGTCGAAAAAAATTTCGATTACAATACTTTCTTCTATTTTAGATAGAAGAAAGTAAAAAATGGGCACAGATGTCATATACGCACCACGTTTTCGCGATTTCTTCCCCCCCCTCTCCAATTTGACGAAAACTTTGTTATGTAAATTGTTATTCATTTACTTTTATTTTTTACTTTAATTCTATAAACTAGGACTTCCCTCAAAGGGATTAGTCTAAGTGATACAGTTAAGAAAATAGGATTAACAGTTACGACATAATGAAAAAGAGAAAATTAAATGATAGAATTATAAAATATCATACATAAATTCATATACACTGTTAAAAAAATAGAAAAGAAGTACCGTCCATCAGGTTTCTTTTTATAACATTTGGCATAGAATCTCATTTTTTAAGCGCAAATTGCGCAAAACTTAAAGCTGCTTTAATACAATGAATTGCCCGCAAGTTTGGTTTTTTAAAACGCCAAACTTTTTAAAGTTATGTAATCGGATTTCCAGCCAATAACGTATTTTAGCAAGCGTGGCTTAACGCAAAATTAATTTCATTGTAGCAACATTTTCTTTGTGACAAATATTTACATTTGAATTACAAATTTTCTCTCTACCCAAACTCTACCCAACTCTTTACCAGTCTCGCTATCCATCTGTCTATCCGTCTCTCTACCTGTCTCGCTTCCCGACTCATTATTACCAGTCTCTCGATATGTCGGCCTGTCTATATACTCCTCTCTCTACCCGTCTCTCAACTCGTCTCTGTGCTCTTCTCTTTGTCGTCTCGCTACCCTGTCTCGTGACCCGTCTCACTACCCATCTCGCTATCCCTCTGTCAACCCTCATTTTACCTGTCTTTCTAACCCATCTGCCTATTCGTTTCGCAACCCGTTAGCCTATCTTTGTCCCTACCCGTCTCTCTCTACCCATCTCACTATCCGTCTGTCTACCCGTCTCTCTACCTCTTGCCGCCTCTTCCCAATAGTTACACAATTCATTTAATATACAGAAGCCGTTTATCTGTTATTAAATGCAAACAGAAGTAATTTATCTAATAAGTGTAATCAGATGCATTTAAAAAAAAATACATACATAAACCAGCATAATAATTCATCAGTTTTATTTTCATAGTTGTATATATCATTTGGCAGTAAATGTCAACTTCTTAAACACGAATTGCGTCAGGCTTTTTAAACAAGTGGGTAAGTGTGATCGAAGATCGCTCAAAGGGTTTCGTTTAATATTCCTTTCAAAACACTTTATCCTTTCTTTAATTAATTCAAACAAATTTCATTTAGCAACAACAACAAAAAAAAGTCATGTTTTTTATAAAGTAAAAATTTACCGGTCTATTTTTTTCTTTTTTCGAATATCTAAACCAGCCGGATAGCGGTCCAAGCCCGCTATTATATTCTGTCATAATAATATCCGTCATACGGACTAAATGCAATATTAAAAAAAATAATTTCAAAATTAAACAAATTGTACACCTTCAAAATGTTAAAATATGCGAATATTTCCATAATCGGATTTTTATCACGATTCAATATGTTTCTCAAACTCATATATTTACTATTCTCTATTATTTATATTGATACTCGATTTGTATTATTCTCAAACATTTGAAAAATTAGTTAAACTTCCTATATGACGTCAGATTTTCTTTTTAATTCTCTAATGACGTGTTATTAATCTGCTTTGTCCACTTACACATACTCATACTCCTTGTATTATTGAGAAATCTTAGACATTTTCCGTTTTATTACGACTATGACGTCAATCAATTTTATTTCATATTTATCTTTTTTTTCAATTGGTGAAACTTCTTATTTCATTTTCATTTTTCACATGAAAATCGTCTGATAGAAAATTAATTATTGTAGAAAGAATTTCATTGCGTATTTTAAATCTTTGGCATCTGCTATAACGAAAAATGTTTCAATTTAATAGGAAAAAGCTGTTAGAATTTTGGTTTTTTATCTCTATTTATTAAAATAATACGAATTTTTCAAATTTTAATATTTTGAGCTCTTCACAGCTGCTATTCCGATTTATACACTAAGTTTCAACTCTGTAAGTTACATACTTTTTGAGAATGGCTCTGTGATGGACAGACAACGGAGCGGGGGTAATAGGGTTTCGTGAGATGAACGAAACCCTAAAATGCCCCAAGGTTCGTATAATTGGGAAGTACCCTCAGGGCTGTTAGATACATGTTATAGTAAAGGGAAAGTTTCGTAATCGGGTTTGTAGCTAATTGCTTATGTCAGAAAGTGTAGCTTAACGCCATTTTAAATTCATTGCTGTAACTTTTTTTTTGGGGGGGAGGGGGTGGCTTAGCAGGGGGAAATGTACCAAATATATACATTTCAACTCAAACTTTTGCCTCCATGTTTATTTTAGTATTGTTTGTATTATTAATTAATACTTTGTTGACCGAGTTTCATTCGAAACAAATGTAAAAGATTTATTCTACTGTTTTTTACCAGGAGAAACTACCGTAATCGGACCCAAAGCCAATCGGAGCATTTAATATCATTATTGTAACTCTTATAGAGTTAAAACAATATTGTTGCTATCATTACTGTTTTTTGAGACCAACCTTGCCGGTGTATCTGAAAGGAGAAAAGTTCCGTATCTTGAACCGGTTGGCGAGATTGGCGAAAAAAATATACATGGTGCCAAAAGGCAGTTTTAGCATCTTATCAAATTTTTCTAGAAAACGGAAAAACCTGTTTTTCAAATATTTACAAACGTACGTTTATTAAACTATGTTTTTACGCCATCTTAAAAACAAGTACGATGCTAAAATAAAATTTTATCGCCATTTTCGAAATTTTAATAAGTAATGAAAATACATAAACAAACATATTTAACAAACCTAAGAGGCATTTTTGTGATAAATAATTGTTATTGTCAGGGGGGAAAATTGTAAACAATTAATAAACGAACGAAAAACTTACCTAAATTAACTTGTAGGAATCTCAGGAAAGAAATATCTGATGTAAATAGCATTTAAAATCTTTAAATGGAGAAGTGTTCCTTATAAAAATGCAAAACAATATATGCTTTATATAAATCTCTTTGGAACAGCTGTCAAAGACGCACCGGGATTGGCGCGATATTTGTTTTGCACCATTTTGGCGAGAAAACCCCGTTTTTGAGTAACCGTTGGGCCTACATTGCTAAAACAGCATGCTAGTTTGGTTTTATTATGTTATAAAACAAGCACAATTTTTATTTAAGCTTACACAACTTATTTTATTATAAAACACACACAATGATTAATTTATTATAAAACACGCAATATTTAATTTAATATAAAACCACAGAATCTGCTTTACCGGGTTGCTATACGAAGCAAAATCTCGCCAAAATCGCCGGGTTGCCCAGGCATAACATCGCCATTTTGACGCCAAAAAGATACCCCAGTGCACCTGCCATAGCTGTACCATCTTTTTTTAATGTTTTAATATTTACGAAAACACAGATAAAAAGGTAAAAATCTCATTCCTAACTGCCATTACAATTTAAAGCATATATAAATATATATATATACAAAATAAAAAAAAATTATCTATAAAAAATATATTTACATAATATTACATCTGCAAAAAATAACATTTAGAAAAGGTAACCGAAAAACTGAAGATCGCAACAACCACATCGAAACACTTATCACCAAAAAAGAACTCACCAAATTTACCGGCACAGGATATGGAACGTTTCCCTCTAAATACAGAATATTAGCTATTTTTCTTGTACGATGGGTGGTTATAATATAATTGTTTCATTTCGAGTACTACATACTATTTAATATATTGGTACTTTTATGTTAACCTGGCGCAGTTGATAAATCGCCAAATATTGTTCCTATAACATCTTCATACTGCATTCATATCATTGTCTGAGTGAAACGAAGACTCAAACACAGCGCAATGTTACTTTGCTCCATATATAGCTACGATGGATATTAAAACCTTTCGTCAAGCATAACTCAAAAAATATTTGATGGATATCGTTCCAATTTTCGCAGCAAGTACCTATAAAGGTGACAACAACACCTATTTATTAACAAGAATAAATTTCAAACCGTTTGGAAATTGTATTAAAAAATAGATAAAAAAGCACAATTAAAGTACATACGTCACGAAAATTTAGAGCGTACGTCATTTTCAACGGCGGGAGATTTTCGTAAACAATCGGATTTCAAACGTTCCTGGAGCATGGAGCAAAAAAAATAAGCACGCACTAGTATTCAGTATACAATAAAATGTATTTCAATTTTTAAAAAAATGAAAATGAATTTGGATTTTTTTTCTGTTTGAACGAAAAACCCCGCAATAATAACTTAGTATAAGAGATTTGGCCCAAATCTCACCAATACCAGCTTTTATATTTTGCGTATGTAAAAGTGTAAATTAGGAACAATTCTTTGATGTTTAAGTAAAAAGTTTTGATTTCTGGCATTATTTCTTCTTATTTTCTTTTCCTTTTTAGTATTTTAAATCAACGGAGTCATATAAGTCATAACGGAGTTATATACGGATGGCAGTAAACTGGACGACCACGCTGGGAGTGGGATCTACATTGAGAAACCAGGGCAAAATTTGTCCATCAGTCACCGTAACCCTGATTTCTCTTCAGTCTTTAAAAGCGAGCTTATTGCAATTGAACACGGTCTCGAGGCTGTTCTCAGCGAGCGAGACTTTGGAGACCTCTGGATTCTTTCAGACAGTCGCAGCTCCCTTCAACACCTTCATAATTGGATTACAGTTGGAGATAAAACTAGTATTTCCATCCTTCTTAAACAAAATTATTTCAAAGCTCCATGATGTTCATTTTCAGTGGATTCCATCCCATTCAGACATTTATGGCAATGAGAAAGCTGATCGCTTGGCCAAGGAGGGTTGTTGTCAACCTATATCTTCCTCTTCAGCCCTTACCTACTCAGAGCATCAATCTAGAGTTATATTTGAAATTTCAAAGGAGTGGAAGGTCCCTCCCAGCCACCACTGGTACGCGGGCAAAGAGCCGGGCTCTTCGTTCGCTATCAACTGTGACAGAGCCTCTCGAACGGCAATTTCAAGATTGGCAAGTGGACACACAAAAAGTCTCTCGTTCTTTGAGGGCAGAAAGATCTTCAAAATCTGCACTAAATGTCAAGCTCAACAGGCCTCTGCTGAACACATCCTGGACTACTTAGGTCTTTCCAAAGAAGACTTATATGCTTCCCCCCTTCTGGTTCTGGACTTTCTTAGGATTAACGGAATTTTGGATCTTGTCTGACTTCGTCAGACAGTTGGAGGATAAGCCACAACAACACAACACAACAACAACAGTATTTTAAATGGAATAAGTGAAATGAATGTATTTGAAATTAAATGAGTGAAAGAAATGATTTTTCAAGGTATGTATTTCAAATGAAGTGAGTGAAAAATTGGCACAGATGTCATATACGCACCACATTGGAATGATCTTTTCCCCCGCCAATTTGGCGAAAACTTTGTTTTCGAATATTAGTTACAAATAGCACTTGATTTTTTATTTCAATATAAAAATAAAATAACGTTATATTCAAAACGTTATAACGTTAATATTATAACGTTAATGTTATAACGTTAATATTATAACGTTTAAACGTTAATGTTCAAAAACAAAGTTTTCGCCAAATTGGCAAGGAAAAAAAATCGCGCCAATGTGGTGTGTATATGACATCTGTGCCGAAAAATTGATATTTAAATGATATGAATGCAATATGAAGATGTTATAGGAACAATATTTGGCGATTTATCAACTGCGGCAGGTTAACATAAAAGTACCAATATATCAAATATATATTTTAATTGTGCTTTTTTATCTATTTTTTAATATAATTTCCAAACAGTTTGAAATTTATTCTTGTTAATAAATAGGTGTCGTTGTCACCTTTATAGGTACTTGCTGTGAAAATTGGAACGATATCCATCAAATATTTTTTGAGTTATGCTTGACGAAAGGTTTTAATATCCTATATCGCTATATATGGAGCAAAGTAACATTGCGCTGTGTATGAGACTTCGTTTCACTCAGACAATTATTTTCATTATGTATATCAATATTTCTTTATATCAAACTATTATTATCTTTTTTTATTTCCTTTTTTAAAATAATAGAAGCTATTTCATTTATTACATTATTTTATTTTTATATTGAAATAAAAAAATCAAGTGCTATTATTACATGCTATTTGTAACTAATATTCACAAATAAAGTTTTCACCAAATTGGCGGGGGGGGGGGGGGATCGCACCAACGTGGTACGTATATGACATCTGAGCCAAAAAAATTTATAATCATGAAATCAAATTTTTGCGAAGCCATGCTGTCTGAAATATACTGATTGGCCACAAACCCCATTATGAAAATTTTCCCAAATATTATACTTTGAAATTACACAAAGAACAACATACAAGGCATTTATTTAGAAAAAAACCTCGTTAAAAACAGCTATGAGTATTTAAAAAGCTTAGGACAGCTGCAAAATATATCCCCAGATTGTCAAAAATATTTGCTGTTTATGAAATTTAAACAAACAGAGAAAAAAAAACAGCATTTTTATGTTTGCCGAGCGCAAAACTCGCCAAAAGTATTCTTTTTTCTTACCAATAAAAGGTTTTCTTTTTCCCGTGTGTAAATTAGGAACAATACTTTAATTTTTAAATAAAATGTTTTGATTTACGATTTATTTATTTATTTTTGTATTTTAAATGAAATGAGTGAAAGACATGTATTTTAAATGTATGTATTATATGTATTTTAAATAAAAATTATATATTTTATATAAAACGAGTGAAATTTTTATATTTTTAAATGAAATTAATGGAATACGAATGACGACGATGGGAGCAATATTTGGCGATTTATCAACTGCGCCCAGTTAACATAAAGTACCGAAAAAACTGATTATATGACATATGAAATTTATTTCTGCATATATATACCCATTTTAATCTATAAATAAGGAAATTTTGTAATACGCTTACCAGGAGCATCTTGCATCTATTTACTTATCATTTGATTCAAACAGCTGTCTAATTTGGCTTCTCCGCTGTAGAAACGCAAATCTTAGCCAAAAAAGAATTAATTATTAAATTATGCTTAAAAAATTGGCATAAAATAACATGTATTTTAAATATTCAACAGTAAAAACTTGGAATAACATTATAAATATGATAATATCATTCAATATTTACTTCAGAAAAAAATGTATTCTTGATGCCATTTTAAAATTTGCAAAATTAACAAAAACAAAAATAACAGCAGCAACAATAATAAAATGATAATTTTGTAATGAATATGTCATTTTCGTAAGTTTTCGTCAAAGCAACTTTTAAAACAATTTATAGGACAAAGTGTCAAGCTGAAAGGGGGTTTGCTTTTTTTCGGTTGAAAAAATCGATTTTTTTTACATTTTTCTATTCTCTATAGTCTGTAGATAGATAATTCCTGTAAACAATTTGTCCAGCTGATGGACAAGATAATCTGACAATTTACTACGGCCTGGCGATCAGAATAAATTACATTTTATTGGAAGATATAGAGAAAGCAATCAAAACGACTTTTTACCACAAAATATCGACTAACGATGAACTGCAGCACTACTATTGTCGGCGATAATAGTTGGTGGTTGGCGTGTCACGAAGGCCTTGGGAGAATTGGACGAATATCAACACAATCCACCACTCGCATCCGCAGTTTAGGAAGCTATTCGGCCAATCTACGAGTCACTTTCCGACGACGATTTGCTATGTCGGCGCTTAGGAGGAAACACAAAATTCAAACGAAAGTTTGAACGTCTGTATTTGGACATTGGCGTCCAAGCACTTGCATTGTGGCGCCAAAACCATTGAAATTGCAACTTATATAGCCATGAGTATGTATTCTAGGCTCTGTACTAACGGTGAACTGCAGTACGACTATTGTCCGGCTAAGATAGTTGGTGCGCCGCGGAAGCTTTGGGAGAATTGGACGAATAACACACGAAATTCATACGAAATTTTGAACGCCTACATTTGAAAATTGGCGCCCAAGCACTTGCATCGTGGCGCCAAAACCATTGAAATTGCAACTTATATAGCCATGAGCATTTTCAAATATGTCTCTATTTCAATCTTAAAAATGATGACTTTAGTGGAATTAACTATTGGACAGTATTCGCATTCATTTGCATAAAACATGGATAACAATGTTTAAACATTCTTAAAACTATAAACACAGTTTACGTAAAATGACTTTTTTAAACTGGGCGGAATCAGAACGCAAAAACTATTAAACCGATCTTGCTATTTTTTTTAAATTAAAGGGAACACTATTTATTGGGGATTGGAGCACTTTCAACCATTTTTAGAAGCACACCAAAGTGCGAAAAAAGGGGTCAAAAATAGATCTTTTTTTCAAATGGCCGCCACTTTGTTGATTTTCAACTTTTTGATCTCAAAGTGAATTGAAGCTCCAGATAATCTTATCTATTTTCTAGACCGGGAGGCGGCAGCACAGACAATCACCTCATTGAGTTTACGGCTGAAATTCCAGAATTAGTTGAAACTTGATTCGCATATTAAAACGCAATCGGTCTGCCAAGTCATACCTTGGTGAAAAATACCCGAAAACCAGGTTTTAGCGGTTGGCTCGTAGATTTACCATTGTGTGTTCTTGCTCCCAGTCCTCCATGTTTTCATACCCTTAAGTGCAGGAATACACAATGGTAAACCTACGAGTCAACCGCTAAAATTGGGTTTTAAGGTGTTTTCCACCAAGATATGACTTGGCAGGCCGATTGCGTTTAAATATGTGAATCGAGCTTTAACTAATTCAGAAATTTCAGCCGTGAACTCGATGAGGTGAATGTCTGTGCTGCCGCCTCCCGGTCTATTCCTAATCCTTAACGAAAATTTATTGCAGTCGACTGTAGGGATCTATCGGATCTTGTCCGATTGGAAATGCATGGCGCGCATGCTAGGACATCCACCCGTGTAACTGGAGCCTTGTCATCAATTTTTGATTAATTTTTTTTTATGTTCTTCAAATAATAATAAAACCAGAGGGCCCGTGCGAAGATTTCGCACTGAAATCTAATATTTTTTAGGTAGTTTCTCTATTATCCCGTCGACCACTTTTCATAACAAAAAACTACCGCCAAACTGTAAGATTAAACGCCAAAAATGCAATGCCATTTACTTGATGTCAGAATCATTATGCGTGTTTGTTACGCCATCTAGTGGTTTTACATTCGACAATTGCGTGTATTTTTCATTATGTTTTACTGATTTAGTAGTTATTTTATTAATTAAAATAACAATTGTGTCCTTAAATTCTTATATTTTATTTATTTATTTATTTTTTGATATTCCAATGGCAACGTTCTCCTATTTGGCGATAGTTTTTTGTTATGAAAAGTGGTTGACGGGATAATAGAGAAGTATCATTTTTTATCAATATGTAATATTTATTAGATGCAGGTTTAAGAAAAAGCAAGGATAAAAATATCTGCAAACAGCATTTAGTTGTGAGTCAAGCCAGAATATCATCTAATTTATTCCATCAAAGTTAGACTAAAAACTGATCCAAGATTGCAAAATGCACGCGCGAGAAAAAAAAAAAGAACAATCATATTTTAACTGCATTAGAGGATGACGTCATCCGCTTCGGAAAAAACATGGAACATAGAAAAATAAATCTAAACATTTCAATTTCAATTTCGCTTTTTAATCATAAGTATAAAATAAACCCGTGCGGTGTTTTTTATAATAATTGCTATGAGCGTCATATAATGTGATATTTTATTTTTTTGGCAACAGTAATTTCAGGAAAACCTTTCATTTCTTTCATGAAAACAATGAGGATTAAATTTTTAATTTTCAGCAAATTTTAATCAAAAACATGTTTTAATGGATTGTTAAGTGGGCTATGTCAGAAGCCGGTTCTAAAACCTTTCATATGGTACCTCATTCGTTGTTCTGCGTTTCATATTTTCTTAGAAAAAGGGATGTTGACAGGAGAAATAATATATATGATGATAGATGCAACTCGTCAAAACTTGACGAAAAAAAATACTATAACAATATGAGTTAAATAAGCTTCTCTATTATTTAAGAAGGGGTGCGTATGAAACAAAATGTGAAATATTTTATTTTAAAAGTTTTTTCGGTACTTACGTATTATCCGTGCCAGGAGATTGATCGCCAAAAATGGTTGCCAAGTACCAATCTTGTTTATCGTTGTCAATAATGTTTTCAAACGCAGTAATTGAACATTATCAAATAGCATTGTTAAAATTGGTAATTAATATAAAATGAATAAAATGTAATATATGTTTATTAAAGTTATAACATTGTTAAAAATAGTAACATTATTAACATTATTTTAATAAAATTAAATAAATGGTAAATAGCATAGTAAATAAAAAAGAATAATATTATAGATTATTCCCAGGCATGTACCGTGTAGCAAGAAAAAAAATTATAAGGGTTACTATAATTAGTAATATTGGCTCCATGCCTGACACAGTTGACTTAAAACTGGCACGGATAATACGTAAGTACCGTTTTTCCCCCAGTGAAATACAGTACAATTTCCGATGTAAACTCCAAACAAACAATCCGTAAACAACTGTGCAATGCAAATCAATTTGAAATTACCGTCATATTCCCCACGGCAATAAAGGAAATTCCATAGAGCTATGAAGTATCATACAAATAGTATATTCCTACGTTCATCTCATATTCAGTAAATAAAAGAACATAGTAAATAAAGCACACACCCCCCTCCCCTGTGATAATGCAACCGAATGAGCTCCTACGAGCGTGTGCATTGCATCTGCCCAAAATCACCGTCGAATTTCGACGTTAAAAAAAAGTTTTAAAATGTCCTCTTTAATCATTGTTCGTTTCAAATCCATATCTTCTAAAACGCATCCATTTTTTTCAGCTAATCAGTTTTTATGTAAAGATGAAGATTTTTTTTTTTTTTTTTTTTTTTTTTTTAACAATAATAAATCAATTTGCAGATGAGGGAGATTTTTAATGTTTTCAAGCGAAATTTATTTGTATGTTTTCTTCGGTCTCTTTACATAATCAGGATGATTATCTCTTTTTTATCACAGTCGGGGATATTTTCTCTCTTATACAGTTAAATGTCCAATGGATTAAAAAAAAAAATACAATTCCTAGCATATTCTGATGCAACATATAATCAACGAATTCAACATATCAATTTTATATTAAAGATAAACTGATTTTTTTTTTTTTTTTTTGACAGATTTTAGCCAAAATGCTCCAATTTATGAATAATCTGATCTTATGATTTATCAGGTTTTTTTTTATTATTTTATTTATTTTGTCACATTTTATGATGGTTAGGGAAATCTATTTTCAATTGTAGTAACCTTTGTCAAGGACTATTTTACATTATTACAGCAAACTGATGGTCATTGTTAAGATAGAATTAAAACACATTTCATGCTTGAAAATTATTTAAAAAGTCGTTAAATTAAGCGGCAGTTTCAAATAAATTTCAGTCGAAAGCTAATTTTTTTCTAATTGATGATGTAAGAATTGAAATTGTACAATGTAGTAAAATGTAGTAAATAATAGAAATTTGTAGTTTTTAGAAGTGATGTAAGCGCGATGAAAGCTAAAGCGATAGCGCCGTTTGTTGTCACAACCGTTATACATTTCTAAAAATTGCCACTGTGTTTTGGCTGATGTCGAAAAGTAGACTACCATTTTTTGACATCGAAAGAGAAATTCACAGTGAAAGAAATGGGACGCTAATAAGGAACTGTTAAATGAACTTATAATAAACCTAACAAAATAATTCCTATAAAATATTAGCCTTACATTGTTTATTCTAGCTAAAAATACAATCATTATTTCAAGGGGTTTTTTTTCTACCATAACACTATTTTTCATAATTTTAATTTTCCTGAAATCCTTTACTTTTGGGAATTTATTTATTAAAAAATGAAATCTTCTAACCTATAATTAAAAAAAAAGTAATTCGTAACATGTAATCAAGTTATGCAATCAAGATGAAGCAATAAATAAAGGCTCCAATTAAAATCTTTATAATTAAGAATGGAAAAATCAATTAAAATTACGTCATGTTCACGCAATCGTGTAAATTTTTCTCTTTAGTTTTATCAATGTTAAAATGCATTTCAAGCTAAGCAGAACGTCATTTGCACCGGCGCAAACTTTTCACACGTATTTTATATACGTTACTTTTACGCTTAAGCACCATGTATACAAATAAAAATATATTTTGTAATTGATTGTAATGAAAAAATGGCATCAATAAAGTTATAATGCATAATGATTAAATAAACGCAAGGGACAATGTTCCCGTGACGTCGCAATAAATATGAATTTTTATTCTCTTACAAAAATAAAGTGCACGCGATAAATATTTTTACCAAAATTTAACTTGCAAATTAAAAAATGCGGCCTAAAAGCCACGTGCCTTTAATATTTATTATTTCGCTTTTATCCTCGCAACCACAGGATTTAGAGAATAAACTCCGTGCCTCGCAACAGTGGAAGTTTACCGATTGCCGACTTTATGACGTCATAAGCAGAAGTAAAAGTTTCATTGAAAATTACGGCTAATTAATTAAATTTTCGAACAAACGAATGCACGATAACAAATCTGTGTCCAAATATCTTTCATTTAAAAAAAGAATGATGTAATTTGATGCAGTAGTTTGTTCTCACGGATTGTCGAAAGAAAACGCTTAGCGTTTTAAATATATAGATAACATGCAAAAGATCCGAAGCTAAACTCTTCATTTCTATTCCAAAAAGAAAAAAAAAAAACAAAAACAAAAAAAAACACTTTCTTTCGGCCTTTTATAACGCAAATCTCTCCTTAATGGTTTTTAACTGTGTTCATATAAAGAGGCTTAAAAAATTCGTTTAAATATACCGGGTGTCCTAAAATACACTAAGTAATTTTAAATTTCAATAACTTGAAAACGGTGACAGATATTAAAAAAAAATTCTTTCAAAAGAGTAATGTATGATGTTGAGAATTCTTTTACTGCGAATCCCGGTTTTAGGTTCAAATAGCAACGATAGATGGCGCTGAAAGGAATAGGCGCTCAATCGAGGCCAAAACTAAAATCACCCGGCATTGATGTGAAGGAAGGATGTTAAATATATGGAGTGCGTGTCATAGATCATACCGACTGAGTTCAGAATCGGGCCTTAAGAACAATATTGCACTGGTGAATGAGACCTACTCCATATATTTAACCTCCTTCCTTCGCATCAATCTTGGATGATTTCGGCATCTGCCTGGATTGGACGTCTATTGCTTTCAGCCCCATCTGTTGCTGGTAATCGAACTAAAATTAGGAATCACAGTAAAAAAAAAAAAAAAACCCTGGCATCTTACATAACCCTCCTGCAAGAATTTATTATAGTATCTGTCATCGTTTGCAAGTTATTGAATTTTAAACGTTGAGTTTAAAAGTTATTGAATTTTAGGACATCCGGTACATATTTTTAACCCTTAACTGGCGTCCTGAAATTATTGTGCACAACTGTTTCTTTTTGTTGCTATATCATCTCCAGCTAGTATTATATAGGGAGCTCCAAAAAATCTGTGACACATTTTAAAATTCAATAAAAGATCAAGCGATTGGCATACGAGAGTGTGGTTTGGACGAAAATGCTACTTACGATCTGAAATTTTGTTTAAGCAAATAAAAAAATAAGTTGAAAAAAATTCTTATAGGTGGCACTGGTTCTGGAAAGTTGTCGAATAGGTGGAATGCCTTTATACATAACAATGACGAAAGAAGTGCAATGCGTATGCGCAGTTTTTGTCCTTTTGTCCAAACTATGGCAACCCACATTCCAGAACTTAACAATACTCACATTCCTCAGTTCGATTAGGAGAGTGAGAATGAATAGACGAGAATTGTTAACTTCTGCAATGTGGATTGCCATAGTTTGGACAAAAACGGTGCGTCTTTAGCCATTGTTATGTATAAAGGCATTCTACTTATTCGATAACTTTCCAGAAGCAGCGCCATCTATGAGAAATTTTTGCAACTATTTTTTTTTTCATTTGCTTAAACAAAATTTCAGATCATAAGAAGCATTTTTGTCCAATTCGCACTCTCGTACGCCAGTTGCTTGATCTTTTACTGAATTTTAAAATGTGTCAAAGCCTTCTGGACACCCTGTATATATATGCCAAATATAAGATTTATTGTAGCATCCCAACAACTTGTTTGATGAGATTAATGAAATTATTTGACTCGGGATCTAGCTGATTAACTGAACTATTTTATTTATCAGTTTCATCTTACAGGGTTAGTCGTGAGTTTGGAGGAGGCCTCGAAATCCTCTATAATATAATTACTTAAATTCCTACAATGGCTTCTAGGGAAGGCTGATTATATCAAATTCGGCCATTTTCATACGAGTTCTTCGCTTTTACTTACCAATCATACGTAGTATAGGGTAAGAATTGTAATCGTTTTGAAAATCGAAAAACATTTTTTGACAGATTTACACGTTTCAGACACTGGAGATTTCGAAAAACATATTTTTAGAGAAAAAAATTTTGTTGTCCGTCTGTGTGGCTGTATGTCTGTGAGTCTGTGTGTCTGTAAACACTCTATCTCCCGAAAAAAATGAGATAGAGACTTGAAATTTGGTATGTAATAATGGAAAGAAGCTTATTCAATTTCAGTAACCTCGATTATCCGGAACTATTTTTTCGGACTCTCGAAATATTCGTTCTGATAAAAGGTATATAAAAATTTTCGAAATTGTTTATTTTAAGGAGTGAATATAAAAGACAATAAAAAACAAATAAATTTTGCATAAATCATGAAGTCGATCGGATAGTTAGTTGCCGAGATATTAGTAATCCTATTTTCCACACTCTTCGATTTTTCATGACCCTGTATTTCATCCAAATTTCAATTCAAAGACATATTTTAATTATAAATGAGACGCTTAATGAGATGCAATAGACCGCTAGTTAATAGGATTATTGTTTTTGGAGTTATAAGGATGTTTCTTTTAAGCAATTCAGTAATCGAGCCTTTAAAGTTTATGGCGTCATCAAGCCACGATTTTATTGGAATTGCAATACATTTTATAAGTAGTTTACACATTTTTAATTTTAATATTTTACATTATGCATATCCATGATGGGTAAGTATTACGGTGGCCCCCAACGACTAGTTTGATCAGCGTTTGTAATATTTTACTAGCAGGGGACGAAGGTATACGATTGGGATACAATTTAAACTCATTGGTTTAATAGGTTTGATTTATGTTTGGTTACGATTCGTGCGATTTTCCAGGCTTGCACTTTTGAAGGCCTCAATCACAATCAACCGCAGATTGCGTTGACGGGATCATTTTGAATTGAAAAGATGGTTACAATTTAACATCTGAAAGTCATATCTGCTGGGCTGAGAAAAAAACTTGAAAGGTGTAGTCTCAGAACTAGATGGCAATAATATGGTTATCCGAATATATTTACGAGAGTTAGAGTACGGACAGACGGATAGACAGACAGACAAACCTACTTCCATAAACCCTTTCCTACTATGTTGGAAGTGTTAAATTAAATTTGCTAAATTAAAGGAAAATAACACTGGTTTACAAATTTAAACTTTTTTTGTATACTTTTGATGAAACACCTATTTTCTTATTATACTACCTCTTACTAATGAAAAGCGGTATTTAGAAAAAAATTATCACGTCACATTTTTAAAATTTTTACATTTTTCAATATTCTTATTTTTAATTCTATAATATATCTATCATCTCACATTCAACTTACCCGCATTGTCAACTTGGATTCTATATTCTGTTTTCTTGTGTTTTTGTGAACTAAAGTGGTTTTGTTTTTGATAAAATACCTAATAGAGTGCGTAAAATAAATTCTGATCGTTTTTATTAGGTTTGTGAACAATTTATATCCGCAAAAAAAAGGAAGACAGATATCAGAATGTCTTAAAACAGCATATTTCCATTATTTTGGATTCTCAATGTGTAATCAAGATAAAAGTGGGTCCCATATGTTTTTTGTGAAAGCTGTAGGGCCACTCTTATATGCTGGGCATCGGGAGAAAAAAAGTATCTTCAATTTGGGTCACCAATGGTGTGGAGAGAATCTTCAAATCACGAAAATGACTATTATTTTTGTTTGACAAAAACTGCAGGCTTTAATTAAAAAAATAAACATAAAATTCAATATCCTGACATTCCATCAGTCTCAAAACAGACATCACATTCGGAAACTCTGCCACATCCCGTATGTCCAGGTATGTCAAGTGCGAGTTGCCAAGATAGTGACGATCTGTTTATGGAGGATGAAAATGATGACGAGTTCATAATCAAATATGATAAAACGCCACATTTAATAAACCAAAATATGTTGAACGACCTTGTGCGAGACTTGCAACTATCTAGATCTAAGGCAAAGATTCTTGCCTCTCGTCTACAACAGTGGAACTTATTGACACCAAATACCAAAGTAACTTATTACCGAAATCAAAGTAAAATTTTCTGCAGTTATTTCACCAAAAATGATTTTTTTTTGTTTTTGCCATGATATTCCTGGACATTTTAATGTGATGAATCAAAATTATGATCCAAATGAATGGCGTTTATCGATTCTTCTAAGTATAGCTTGAAAGCTGTATTACTTCATAACGGTAATATAAAACCATCTTTACCAATTGGCCATGCCGTAAACAGTAAAGAAACTTATCAAACAATGTCTCTTTTAATGAAAATTATAAAATATGAACAGCACAACTGGAAAATATGTGGCGATTTAAAAGTAGTTATTATGTTACTGGGCTTACAGGGCGTGTATACCAAATATTCATGTTTTTTGTGCCTGTGGGATAGTCGAGCTAAAGAACACCATTACACCAAAATATATTGGCCTGTCCAAAATGAACTTACTCCAGGAAAAATTAATGTGAAATATACATCTTTAGTGGGTCAGCAAAATATAATTTTGTCACAGTTTCACATTAAATTGGGCCTAATAAAAAATTTCTTCAAAGCCGTGTTTCGGCAGTACAAACAGTGTTGCTTTTAAATATTTACACAAAATTTTTCCAAGTATTTCAGACGCAAAATTAAAAGATTGAATTTTTATCGGTCCACAGATATGTAAACTGATGCAAGATAAGGACTTTGAAAAACTTTTATCTACTAATGAAAAAAATACTTGGGATTCCTTTAAAACAGTCATCCATGGATTCTTAGGAAATCATAAAATATTGCTGTTTTATTAAAACACTATCATGCAATAGGTGTGAACATGTCTCTGAAGATACATTTTCTCCATTCACACCTCGATGTTTTACCTGAAAACTTGGGCGCTGTGAGTGACGAGCAGGGCGAGCGTTTTCACCAAGACCTTTTTGAAGACAGACACAAAGGTTTTTGGGACGAAAGTATGTTAGGGGACTACTGCTGGTCTATTTTAAGAGAAACGAATAAAAAAAATATAAAAAGAAGAGTAAAATCAATAATTTCTAATTTTTTCTTTTTATATTTCATGTTATTATTATTTTTAAGTATTTAATAAATATTTTTTAAACTAGACGCGACAGATTTTTTACAATAATTTTCTCGTACTCATTGCACTAGAATCTATTAAAAAATACATATTTCGGCGAAAGTATATAAGCCGTGTAAACCAGCATAATTAACGCTTGAAAAATAATCTAAAATAATCATAATTTGTGCAAGATATTTATATACTTTAATTTGTTATACTTTATATAACCATTTATTATACTTTATATTATCATAGATATTTATATACTTTAATTTGTTATACTTTATATTGTCATTTATTATACTTTATATTATCATAGATATTTATATACTTTAATATAAGCGATGTTTTAAAAATTAAGAAAAAAATTATGTAGTTTCAATATTCATATAAAATCTATGCTTTACTAAAATATATGAAAATCTCTCTCTCTCGAAAAAAAATAATACACAGAACAACTGTTGCATGCGTGTGTTAACATACTTTAGTCGATTTTCTATTGCTTGGTGTCTAAAACAGAATTTCCTTTTCTGTTCTTTCTGACGTGAAATTGCTCGTCAAATAAAACGGGGCCAAAATGAAATATTTGCTGAGTGTTGCGGCGTGCAGTTTTTTAGAAGACATGGATGGATTTTATTTATGACATATATAGCGCTTTTTTCCGTCAATGACAAACGATGAAACATTCTAACATCTGCGACTGCTAGGGAAAGAAGTGCTACTGTATAAAGCTGTTTTAGTTATTTTTACATTGTTGATTGTTCATTGACTTAAGGATCTTTTATTTTTACTCGTGTTCTATCAATGCAAATGGAAATTCGTTCCGCGGGCCGCTTATAACTTGAGTTCTGCTGAATAGATTTTGATGGAACTTGCATTGTAAGTTAGATACTTTTTTTGGGAAGATTTTAATATGTAACCTCTTGTTCTACGTTCCTTAATTATAGAGTTATGGGGGGAAGTTCTATAACCAGTTGAATACGATTTTTAGAGATTAGCATTTTTAAAAAGCTCAACTGATCGGATTTTGATGGGAATTGTATTGTCAGTTTGATACTTTGATCAAGGAGGGTTTAGTATAGTGCATATTGTTCTACGTTGCTTAGCTATATAATTATGGAGAAAGTTTTATAATCAGGTGAACCCGATTATAAATGATTAGCCTTTTTAAAAAGTCCTACTTAACTGATATAGATGGGAATTGCATAGTTTGTTAGATTTCTGTTTTGGATGGTTTGAGTAGGTATATTGTATATTGTTCTACGTTGCTTATTCATAGAGTTATGGGAGAAAGTTCCATAATAAGGTAAACCCGATTAAGATTAGCTTTTTCAAAAATTCTATAGGGCGGGTTTTGATGAGATTTACATTGTTAATTTGATAATTTTTAGGGATTGTTTTAGTATATTGCATATCGTCTTACGGTGCTTAGTTATGGAATTATGCGGGAAAGTTCTATAATCAGGTGAAAACGATTATAAAAAATAAGGCTTTTTAAAAAGTTCTATTGGGCGTATCTTGTTAATTAGCTTGTTGACATTCTTAGTTAGATAAATTGTCAGGGATGCTTTTAGTATATTGTATATCGTTCTATCGTTCTTTACCAAATCCTGCTGTAACTGATCAACTAAAAGAATTGGTTCTTAACAGCTCAATTTTGTCTACACAATTAAAAAATACAGGGTGTTTCGAAGAAAATCATCGGATTTAAAATAAATTAGAACTATTCATCTTTTAATCTGTTTTTATCGAATAATATCGTTCGACAATTTTTGAACAATCGCATTCCTCAACAATGGATCGGCCTTACGGGACCTGAGGATTCAGTTAAACATCACTGGCCTCCAAGATCACCGGACTTCTCACTAGGGAAGGTCCCCAACTGCCAGATCGGGATTTTGTCGAGAGTGGTGTCGTTGGAAAGCTCTTATCATGGGGATCAAGAGAATGTATACTACTACCCGTCCGAATGCAACTGGTGAAGAGTTATAGGCCGATTTATTTCTGTCATTTATTGATTTTTCCAGGTCGCTAGCTATGCAGGAAAGACACTCTGTGTGGCAGAAAAGAGAGTTGACGGTTTACAGTGATTGCAGAGAAGACAGTTTATGCTTCATGGAAAAAGTAACTTCACGGAGGGTAGTGCATGTCTGAATAGAAAAGGTTAAAACACGAGTGTTTCCAACACCAGGTACACACAATGAAAGGGGGTGTTTCGCAGTTGTCACAGATGTTGTTAGTTAAGTTATAGCATGCACCATTTAATGCATACATTGAGAATCAATTTGTTTAATTTATAATCATAAATAAGCCATACAATAATGTAATACAAAGTATATAACATAAATAAGCCATATAAGATTAGAAATTTTTTCATTGGTCTGCATTACAATTTCGTGATTGTTTATAATATTTGGCGCGAAATTGCACTTTCATAAGACTGAGTGCCAAAGCCCTTATAACAAAGAAGTACATTTTTATTCTATCCCAAAATATAGTTGTTTTAAAAATATGTGGAATGGTAAATGCAGTAAAAAACTAGTCGGATGTGCTAATACCAAAACTTTATTCTATCTCATACAGGTTTATCATACACTAAAAACGAATCAGCACTAATTCAGTCTAAAGTTTTATTAAATTCCGTGCATTAGTTCTTGAGAATATTACTAAAATCGTGTAAATCCTGAAAAATGTAGCATAGCAGCCCTACCTGTTGGGAGATTTACACCAAAACCTAATCAACAACAACTTATGTCAACGTCTAATTGAATCTGAAGTTTGATGAAAACCCGTGCATTAGTTTTTGAGATATGGTTATCGTGAAAATCATAAAAAATGTAGCATAGCAGCGCCACCTGTTGGACTATTCACACCAAAACATACTCAGCATCTATTTATGCCAAGGTATAGTAAAATCAGAAGTTTGATGAAATTCTGTGCATTAGCTCTTGAGGTATAGCTGTCGTGAAAATCATGTAAAAAGTAGCATAGCAGCGCTATCTGTTGGGATACGTACACCAAAACGTAACCAGCGGCTACTTATGTCAAGGTCTAACTGAATTTGAAGTTTGATGAAAATAAGTACAGTAGTTCTTGAGATAGAACTATTGTGGAAATTGCGAAAAATGCAGCATTAGACATTTTCTAAAAACAGTCCAATCATGTTTAGGACCTTCTAAAACGTATAAATCCATCGAAAACCGGAAGTCGAAAATTTTCATGAATCCCATACTTTCTTCTTGTAAGAAGGGAGTTTAAAATAGAAGAAAGTAAAAAAAGAAAGAAAAAATCTGCGCCATAAGTTGTTAAAAAATCTCTAAAAGAACCCCATTAAAAATTTCTCGATCGTATCTAGAAAAAATTTATTTTAGGCTGTTCGACTTTATATAAGTTGTAATTTTCCGACTGAGTGAAAAAGTATCCCAGCCAGGATTCTAACCAGGGATCATTTGGCTTATGCTGCCAGTGCTCTGCCAACTGAGCTTCTCGGACGTATCTGGTGGACACAATTCACCCAGCTAACCTATTGGTAATGCAATCTGGTCTGTTATTTTGAATAACTCAACAGAATAAATCGCTGGTAATGTAATTCCAGTAAACGCTGAATACGTAATGACACTGAATTAATTTTAACATTATTATTCTACACAGCATTATACGACAGCAACCTTACACTGAGAACAATGACACTTTCAAATCTGAGTAAATCGATGTTTTCATTTTGTTATGAAAATTTTTGTTTCAAATGGGACAACCTAATGCTTTCAATTCTGAAATATCAGAAATACTCAGAATATTGAAACATGGACGTGCTCAAAACTTTTCACATAGAGGTCAGTTCATACTCATTTTTGAAACATGGGCATACTCAAAAGTGATTGAATCAGTTCAAACTCATTTTTTAAACATGACACTACTCAAAATGTGCACATAGAAGTCAGTTCATACTCATTTGAATGAAATGCAATATTTCCATTTTTCAAGAGAAAAATAATTGTGGCGTTAATGAGTTAAAATGTGTCAAAAAGAAAATTTAGTCAGTAAAATTTCAATATCCAGCGAGCGCTTTTTCATTTAAGAAATATACTGATAACAATCGAATGGAAAATTTGTATAATTCAAAGCATCCCTTCTCCACATAAATAATAAAGTTTTAAATCTTAACCACCATCTCAAATTGATCAAATCTATCCGAAATCCCGTTAAAAATTTCCAATTTTCTCTGCAACAAATTAATAAATCCTATAAAAATATCAACATGCCTCCGAATCATTCGATGACTTGTATTTAAAATAACCCGCTCATGTGATCTGGATGGCGAAGTGGATAAGGCAATGGACTTGTAACTAGTAGGACTCGGGTTCGATACTGGCTCTGGGTAAAAGCGTAAATTTAGTTTATCCTCCCAGAATCGTAAATAGCACCGGAGATGGCAGTACTAGCTCTTTTATTCTAGCTGTTATTTACTGTTGTTTGAAACATGGACATACTCAAATATGAGCACATGATGTTTTATTCTTGAGTGTGTGCATATTTTCAGAAATGGGTATATACAGAAGAACAAAAAGATCTTAAAACACCATCAAAAACTTTTAAATGCGCTAGGCCTTTCGAAAGATCCGAGTCTTTCTTCATCAGGCGCAAAAAAGAAGTGCTTCTACTATGAAAGCAGCAGCAAGACTGAAATGAGAGATAAGGGAAAGAAACAAGCTGAAGAAACAGCCAATAGGAAAGTAGAAATCAACAGCCAATAGGAAAACAGAAGACAACAGCCAATTACAGAAGAGTAAAATAAAAACAATAGAAACAAAGTAGAAGGGGAATAAAGAAGGAAAAAAAAGTATTTTTTTTAATTTTTAATTTTTCTTTCTTATTTCCCTTCTACTTTGTATTCTATTGTTTTGATTTTACTCTTCTGTGATTTGCTGTTGTCTTCTGTTTTCCTATTGGCTGTTTCTTCAGCTTGTTTCCTTTCCCTTATCTCTCATTTCAGTCTTGCTGCTGCTTTCATAGTAGAAGCACGTCTTTTTTACGTCTGACGAAGAAAGACTCAGACCTTTCGAAAGGCCTAGCGCATTTAAAAGTTTTTGATGGTGTTTTAAGAAGATCTTTTAGTTCTTATTGTTTCACACCAGTTTCAACTTATTTTCTTTGAGTATATACATACATGTTTCAAACTTGAGTAGTTTTGATTCGGAGCCATTTTGACTATGCGACATACTCAGATTTGAGTATTTTTTGCTCAGTTTTGAAAATGTCGTTTTTAGAGTGTACCTCACGTTTATATATATAAAAAAAAATCTTTGCATTATAAAAATATCATTACACTGCATCTAAAGAGATTTCGAAATAAAAATAAACACGGAGCAATTGTTGCGTGCTTGTGAACATATTTTAGTCGATTCTTCATTGCTCGGTATCTAAGCGACCTTTTCTGTTTGTGAAATTGTTCGTCAAATAAAGCGGGACCAAAATGAAATATCTGCCGAGAGTTGCGGCACTACAGATTTTGGGAAACAGATGAATTTCATTTACGACTTTCTGTGTGTCTGTGTGTGTTTCTGTATGTGACAAAAATAGAAATATTCTAACATTTGAAATTGTACGAAAGTAAAACTAATCTGTCAGAAAACTGTTTTAGTTACTTTGCCAATTTCGATTGTGCAATGACATACGGATTTTTAGGAGCGTTCGTAATTATATAAATACGTAGCACCTATAGTTGTCGTCTGGTCCGTCCGTCTGTCCGCATATAACAGCGCAAAAACTACTCAACCAAATGGTTTCAAATTTAATATATACGAGGGTGGTTCAATAATTATTGTCCCTGACCTATAAACAATATTATTTTTCCACAAAGTCTCATTTCACAGTAATGCACTTCTGCCACCTATGCTGTAAAGCCACTATGCCTGCTTCAGAGAAAGTATCAGGCTGAGCTGAGAGCCATTCCTCCACAGCCTCCATAACAGCTACATTCGAGTGAAACTTCATCCCCTTGAGGAGCTTCTTCAACTTAGGGAACAAATGAATGTCACTAGGGGCCATATCTGGAGAGTAAGGAGGATTTTACAACACATCAAAACCAGCTGCATGGATTGCGGCACCACTAACATGGCGTCAGTGGGCCGGAGCATTGTCCTGGTGGAACAGCACTTTTCGCTGCAACATCCCGCGCCGTTTTTTCTTGATTACTTCGCGTAACGTAGGGATTAGGGGTGCATAATAGGCCCCCGTAAGAGTGTGTCCAGCCTCCAGGTAGTGAATAAGGAGCATACACTTCGCATCCTAAAAAATTGTGGTCATAACTTTGGGTTCTGATGCTTGCACCTTGAACTTGCGGGGGGAGGTGAACTGCTCTGCCGCCACTCCATACTCTGTAGTTTGGACTCGGGATCATAGTGATGTAGCCACGTCTTATCCACTGTCACAAATATATCACAGAACTGCTTCAGGTCTGGCCCCATAAGCTCCAAACCAGCCCTTGAACATTGAACTCTGTCTTTCTGTTGTTGAAGGGATAACATTTTGGGTACCCAACGCGCCGACACTTTTCTGAATCCTAAATGCTCATGCACAATGGTTTCCACTGAGCCTACAGAGATGTGCAAGATGTCTTCAAACTGTTGCACGGTTATTCGTTTGTCTGCCATAATTGTGTCATGCACAGCATCAATGTTTTCTGGGGTGCATGCTGTTGTTAGACGACAAGCACCAGTACTTGTTGACAGCTTTCCCTGCCGCAACAGAATTCACAGCACCAGTTCTTTACCACCTGGTAGGAAGGGACACCCATCACCGAATACACTGACCATGTCCTCATGATTCTCCTTTGGGCTTAACCCCTTTTTCTGGAGGTACTTTATGACAGCTCGTTGTTAGGTTTTCTCCATTTTTCTAGCTAGGTGTCACCTCTCACACTTAAAACGAAAACAAATATATTAATATAGAAGCTACAGTTCTGAAATTTAGCATGTAGGCATCTAAGACATTAGGCTTCAATATTCCACATCAACCATAGCAGTACAAAAATTTTAAACACACTCGGGACAATAATTATTGAACCACCCTCGTATAATCGTTGCAGATTTTGTCGAATCATTTCAAATTTTATGAAAATCGAATCAAAACTTAAAAGGATAATAATAAAAGTTTTCTTCATTCTATTAAATCTCATTATAAGTAACTAGTTCAGTGATATCCCATGATTGGTAATGATTTTATGTTGCCATGGTGATTACGCCCTATTTAAGATGGAGTCATATTATTTCCGTATTACTGAATTTAAAAACCGAATTTGTATACTAAAATTGTTTAATTATAGCAATCCTGTAACTTACTGACAGGTTTTTGGATAGTTGTTTCCGAAGAAAGTGATATTAAATGGAAAAAAAGTGTAAACATGGATTTCAAGTTCTGAAATTTTCAAAGCTAGGCTTAAGTTTCCCATTGGAATTTTCAGTAAATGTCAACAAAAGATAAAATGTTGCTAACTTGAAATGTACTTATTTTATTACGGAAATTAATTATATCATAATAACAGATGACATAATTCATTTTTTCAGTGAATTAATAACGATGATTTCTTCTTCTTCTTCTTCTTCTTCTTTTTTTTTTTTTTTTTTTTTTTTTTTTTTTTTTACATTGTCTTGTGTGGATATTTGCGCATAGTATAATTTTAATGTAACAGAATTCTAATTAATTGTTTGTAAATGTGTATTGAAACTTAATTTCATAAAATAAAATTAATATCTATCAGTTAGGCTGAATATGAAACTATTCGGTTTGGCCGAATATTAAACTATTCGGTCTGCCGATTTGGCTGAATATCAAAATATTCGGTCAAACTGAATACTTAAAGAAACCGCTTTTTAAAATATTTTTAAAACCTTTGATAACTTTATTTTCAAAATTCAATAAATAAAGATATTCAGAAAAATTAAGAAATAGAATCATATTTAAATAACAGAGATTGCTTTTAGATTATTTATTTGCTGTTTGAAAAGTAAAAAGAAAATTAACTGTTAATGACAACATTCATTAGAACTAATGATGAATAAATGCAAGTTCTTGTATATTGCTTGCTTTTTCACAACTGGGTGTTTCTAAACATAATGGCAGATAATACGCAGCTTTTAAGGGCTATAATAAGTAACAAGTCAAACAGTTTTTATATGGGAAACCAGGATCTCTATCCACTTATTAAAAAATATAGTGTATCTCACTCCAAGTCGAAATTGCATTTTCATTTAACTTTAACAATAATAAAGATATTGTAACAATATCTTCAAACATCAGACTTACTTTTGGTTTGTGTGAAATATTACAAGAATTGCTAGAAATTGCCATCATTGTCTTGCAAATAACACTAAGCCAGACATTCCATTCAGAGCCTGATTACCGCCGGGGCAAACTCACACCAGAAAATTTTAATAAAAGTGTTCGCTTTTTTTAAACGTTTTATTCAGACAAAATTTTTGTCGCAAATAAGTAAAGATTTCTGTACCTTTTTACTGGTGGAAGTTTGCCCTGTCGGTAATCAGGCCCTGATTCCATTATTCAGAATGCAGTTGACAGTACATATACTTAGTCACAGACTAAAATTCAATCACTCCCAATGATTTTATCACATTTCATACAAGGAAAAGTTAATACGATGAAAATCTCGCTAAAATATCTTCTTTATTGTTAAAGATGTGAAGTGGAATTCGGGTTCAGCTTGAAGTGAAAGACCCTGTATGTTTGATTGAATAAATGGATAGTGGTGCTGGTTTCCTTGTACAGAAAATGTTTGTCTTGACCGCATTATCCCCCTTGAAAGTTTGTTCTAGAATTTTAGGAACACCCTGTACCTTTCGAACCTCTGAAAATAATAGTTCACTTTAGACCCTTTAGTACATTCAAAAACTTTCTTGCTAAGTTGCCACCATTTGAATACTTTCTTACTCATTTCCTGGCAAATAAACACTATATGACTGCAAAATATTCTTTCAAAACATCTTTTTGATTTTAAAATACTTGTTTTAGGATATAAGAAAATTTGATTCATTTATTTTAGTTCACAGAAGAAGGTATGGAGTTATTTTTTTTATATTAATCAAGAAAGTTTTAAGACTATCCTTCTTAAATAAGACAAAGAATAGATTTTTTTTTCTGACGTTTAATTGTGAAAAGGTTTTGTTTATAAAAATTGCCTTTGTGTTAAATATGATGTAAAATTATTTTAAAATTTAACTTTTTAAAACTTTTAAACCCTGAAATATAGAAGTATTCGGCTGGCCAAATATTCGGTATTCGGTTCACCTGTGTGCCGAATATTCAGTATTCGGTTCACCTGTGTGCCGAATATTCAGTATTCGGTTCACCTGTGTGCCGAATATTCGGTACTCGGCCAAAATCACCATTCGGTGCATCCTTATTAATAATATACTGTTAGTGTAGGAAAGTGTTTCATAATCTATGAATGATGCATGATTTTTCGTCCTTGTTTCATTATCTTCACGGGCATTACGAGTGACGGTTAATACGACGAGGCTTATACGAGAAGGTACCTTGCTTTCCGTATTAACAGAGTTCGACTGCATATGAATAATATTCTTAGTAAATTGCAGCGATAGAAAAAAATAAATGATTCTTTGAAATTTTAGAAATATGTTTGAAAATATAATCTTCTGCTGACTTGATTATCAAGCTTAAGAACGACCCATAGATAATAATTTTTCTCTTGACGATAAATCTTTTTCAGAGCTTTGAACTTGTAGCGAATTAGAATTCGTTTTCCTTTAGACAGATTATATTTATAGTTTGGTTTAAAATTCAATTTTGTGTTCAAGGATGAAAAAAATGTATTTCGTGATATGTTTCTTGAAAATAGATAATTTAAAGAGAAGTGTGAGATTCTTTGTAGGTTGTATGATTTGCTAAAAATTGATTTTTTGAATAAGAAATGTCGGTACTTTCGTGCTATAGCGCCCCCCCCCCCCCTAGATTAAATCGCCAAGCGACCAAGATTTATCGCCAAATTGTAAAGCATGTATGAAATTATAATAATATATGATGTATATACCATTTTGTGACGCATATTACCCAGTTATAGTCATATATGACATATATATATGACATGCGTATAAGATGTACACTCTCAGAAAAAACTGTAAATTTATGAGCGTTTGCCCTTCAATTTTCACGGGCGACAGCCTTATTTGATGAAAAACGGTCTGATCCACTAAAAAAGCGGTCTTATCCCTTAGATACATATAAAATTAAGGGCAATCCACATATTCTTACAGTTCTAGCCCATATGTTAGCAAAAATACGGTACGACCCCATACATTGTCCTCCGCTAGGGTGTAACCCTTCATTTTACTCGTGTTTCGAAAATTTTAACCCACCAAAAAAGCTATTCTGTGATGATTATCTAAAGTGCTACGTGCTACGAAACAGTAAATAAAGCGTTATTGTGTTTTAAAGTGCATTATATCCTGTGTATTATAATGCTATATTACTTTGCCTCCTAAATTACGGGCTGCACAAAATGATGGGCATGGACTACGGGGTATGGCTGGAATCTCTGCTGCCGGCCTCTGCTGGTAATTTTTACAGGGATATTTTTGTGTGTGTACATGATGTGCATATGACATATGTGACGTAAATAATATGTATATAATAACGTATATCGCACATATATGAGCATTAGAAGTATATTTATGCATATATATGAAGGCATATATAAGCTTTGCTATGTGTTGGCGAACTCGCAACTGCAATCTTGGCATAATCGTAATTGTTGGTGCCACTGTAACACGAATATACCAAAATTTCATTTTTAAAAATCATGTTATTGTTTTAGGCTTGAAGAATTATGATTATCTATACACTGTAAAAAACAATATTAATAATAACCTAGCAAAATATAATATAACCACAAACAAAAATATACAATAGTTCCAAGTATCCAAGTTACCCACTATTCTGAGGAGCGTTCTTTCTCATTTGAAATCAATATATTATCGAGGTATTTCAAGTTTTTAAAGACAAACATGATCTCATCAAAAAGTCACCTGTAAAAAATGCAGCCAAGTCTCGTAACTCACTTACCGTAAAAAGTACTGAGATCGTATAAAGCCAAGTTTAACTATCCTATTAACTCTGAAATTTTCATTCACAAATCACTCCTAGTCCCTACATCTTTAGTTAATTATTATTTTGTGACTTGGCAATTACGTAGCACGAGAATGTGATGTATATAGTTAGTCTTAATCAAATAATACTATAACATATTAAAGTGTAATAACTTCCCTGGGCGTATATAATTTGCCTTAATTAAATTATCCCATCCCATCCCATAACATAGTAAGTTGTAATAACTTCCCTGTGCTGCGTAATTGCCAAGTCACAAAATAATAATTAACTAAAGATGTAGAGACTAGGAGTGATTTGTGAATGAAAATTTCAGAGTTAATAAGATAGTTAAACTTGGCTTTATACGATCTCAGTACTTTTTACGGTAAGTGAGTTACGAGACTTGGCTGCATTTTTTACAGGTGACTTTTTGATGAGATTTCACTTCTTTTTGTAAGTAATCCTCCTTTTCTTGATTTTGAGTTCTTTTTGGAGATCATCCACTGATTTTCGCTAAGCCCACACTCTGTCCCTATTATTTACAGGTATAAAAAATTTGAAGCTTTAGTTTCGTTTGCAAAGTATACTGTAGATAAAAAGAGATTTCAGGTTCCTAGGCAAGCACTAAGTTATGGGAGGGGGAGTGTCAAAAGTACTCTCAATTGCTTCCAGGATAGGTGCTATCCATCTGAGATATTACTCGCAGCCCTAGATACTTGATATTTAGCATAAAAGTACATTTTAGTATAAAAAGAAAGCCAAAATTAAAATTTCCGGAAATTTCCAATAAATCAAACTATTTCTTTTTTTATTCGTTTTTTTAGTCTTTTTTTATTATTTACGGATTTTTTAATTTTTCTTACTTTGTGTACTAAACCTTGCCTTTCTGCCAAATGTCAAGCTTCTAGGACTACAAAATCGAATTATTTTCAAATTTTCGACTTTTTATTCGATTTTTTATTAATTTATTGATTTTTCGATTTTAATTCTAAGTTACCTGATTGTCATATAGTAATTATTTGATCCGTCTTCTTAGGATCATTTAGGTTCAATATAGAGTAAATCAAGTGAATCTTAGAGTCACCATGATTTTATTTAGAAAGTTCTATCAAGCTATAACCAGCCAGTAATATCGGGAGGGTAGGGGGAGCTGTGAAAATTTTTGTGGGGCTAACATCATTTAACAATCCATATTTCATACGTGAAGTAAATAGAGTACAACCTGTGAAAGAAAACAAACCTGTCTATAAAGAAATCGCCTATATCATAGCCAGTCTATAGCGGAACTTTTCTATAACGAAATTCGTAAACGAAAGGAAAGAAAACCATAATCCGGGGGAAATAACATAAAACAATTAGGGGCGTTGTACTAGCTAATAGGACAATTCTCTTAAAACTAATGTTTCTAGCAGTACAAAATCAAATTGTTTTCGAATTTTCGATTTCTTAAAGATATTTCGATTTTTCGATTTTATTTTCGAATTTACGAATATTTTAATTGTTCCTTTTATTGAATAGTAAATGCTACCTTTAGACCAAATTTTAATTTTCTAAGACTACAAGATAAAATTATTTTCAATTTTTGATTTTTTCGAATTTTTTTTATAATTTTCTGGATTTTTTAATTTTTTCTTATTTTGTATCCTTTATTACAAATTTCAAGTTTCTAGCGCTACAAAATCGAATTATTTTGAAATTTCCGACCTTTTTGGAGTTTTTAATTCTATTTTCGAATTTATTGTATTTTAAATTTTCCTTTTTCTGTATCCTAAACAATAAGTTTACGCCGAATTTTAAGTTCTAAAGCTACAAAGTCGAATTTTTTTCCATTTTTCGAATGTTCGAATTTTTTTTTCGAATTTTACAGATTTTTTATTTATTCCTTTTTTTTGTATCCTAAATTCTACCTTTATTCCAAATTTTAAGTTTCTAGCTTTACAAAATCGAATTACTTTCAAAGTTTCGTTTTTTATTCGATTTTTTTTTTTTCAATTTTTGATGTGTTTTTAATTTTTTTCTTTTTCTGAATCCTAAACACTACCTTTACACCAAATTTTCAGTTTCTAAGACTACGATATCATATTATTTTCAATTTCTCTCTTTTTCTTTCTTTCTTTCTATTTACATTTTTTTGAAATTTTCGATTTTTTTTATCCATATTTTTTAATGTTTCCTTATTTAGTATCTTAAATATTACCTTTATTCCAAATTTCAAGTTTCTAGCGCTATAAATCGAATTATTTTCAAAATTTCCTTATTTTTCGATTTCTTTCGATTATTTTATTTTATTTTCGAATTTTATTGCGTTTTTATTTTAACTTATTCTGAATCCTAAACACTATCTTTACCGCGAATTTTAAGTTTCTAAGGCCAAAAGATCAAATTATTTTAATTTGTTTCAATTTTTTTCGAATTTTTGATTTTTTTTTTCGAATTTTCTGGATTTTTTAATTTTTCCTTATTTTGCATCCTAAATACTACCTTTATTCCGAATTCCAAGTTTCGAGCGCAACAAAATTGGATTATTTGAAATGTTTCGATTTTTTTCGATTTAATTTAATTTTTTTTTTTTTTTTTTTTTTTTTTTTGTGTGTGTTTTTGATGTTTTCTTTTTCTGAATTCTAAACACTACCTTCACATCAAATTTTAAGTTTTTAAGACTACAAGATCGTGTTGTTTTCAATTTTCAATTTGTTCGATTTTTATGAATTTTCGAAAGTTTTTTTTTTTTTTTTAATTTTTCGGATTTTATAATTTTTCCTTTCTTTGTATCCGAAACACTAGCTTTATTCCAAATTTTAAGTTTCTGTGGCTGTAGGATCTACCCAATCTTTTTGATGACGCGAGAGTGAGTGAGTGTGTGAGTGACAAAAAATCGAAACTTTGAGTTCATATATCGTCTGCACTAATTTATGGGTATTTTTTGAATTATCATATTTTTTAATTTTTCCTTATTTAGTATCTTAAATATTACCTTTATTCCAAATTTCAAGTTTCTAGCGCTATGAAATCGAATTATTTTAAAATTTTCCTTATTTTTCGATTTTTCCGATTTTTTTATTTTATTTTCGAATTTTATAGCGTTTTTTATTTTAACTTATTCTGAATCCTAAACACTATCTTTGCTGCGAATTTTAAGTTTCTAAGGCTAAAAAAATCAAATTATTTTAATTTTTTCAATTTGTTTAGAATTTTTCGAATTTTCCAGAATTTTTAATTTTTTCTTAATTTGCATCCCAAATACTACCTTTATTCCGAATACCAAGTTTCTAGCGCAACAAAATCGGATTCGTTGAAATTTTTCGATTTTTTTCGATTTTTCGATTTTTTTAATTTTGCTTTCGATTTTTTTGGTGTTTCTGATGTTTTCTTTTTCTGGATACTAAACACTACCGTCACACCGAATCTTAAGTTTCTAAGACTACAAGATCGTATTATTTTCAATTTTCAATTTTGATGGAATTTGTTGAATTTTCGAATGTTTTTTTTCGAATTTTCCGGATTTTATAATTTTTCCTTTCTTTGTATCCTAAACACTACCTTTTTTCCAAATGTCAAGTTTCTAGGGTTACGGGATCTACCTAATCTTTTTGATGACGCGTGAACGAGTGAGTGAGTGACAAAAAATCGAATGTTTGAGTTCATATATCGTCTGAACTAGAAAAGACAGAAAGTTGTAATTTTAAATTTTGGTCCTGTGTGCCAAATATTCTAGAAAAACGAAGTTTAAAATTTTTGGGATACTCCAGCGCGGAGATATGGGGGGGGGGGGGTCAAAAGTGCCCTGAGTTGCTTCCAGAAAAGTATGCTTACGGCTGTCCTCTCTCGACTTGGCGGAGGCACTGCCGTGCCTCCAGATTTGGATGGTTTCTTGTTAATACAATCTTGCCAAGGCTGTGGTTTTCCTATTAGACTTAATGTTAGCTATATGCTCCATTTTTCTGCAACTAAATTTCCTCATGCCAATATAGTAATTCATGGATCCGTTTTCTTAGGATCGTTTATGTTCAATTTAGAGATAAATCAAGAGAATCTTAGAATCACCATGATTTTATTTAGAAAGGACTATCAAGGCATAACCAACCAGTAATGTCGGGAGGGAGGGAGAGAAGTGAAAATTTTTGTGCGACCAACATCTTTTAACAACAAATATTTCATATATAAATTAAATAGAGTAAAGCCTGTGAAAGAAAATGAACCTGTCTATAAAAAAAAGGTCTATAACGTAGCCAGTCTATAGCGGAACTTTTCTATTACAAAATTCGTAAACAAAAGAAAAGAAAAGCATAATCCGGGGAAAATAACACAAAACAATAACGGAAGGTGTACTACCTAATAGGACAATTATCTTAAAATCTATCTAAAACAAACTATCCCCATCCTGTGGGATTTGTTTTTCAATGTTTTACTTTATTTAATGCAAAACATAGATTGCATCCGACAACTCATAAAAAAGTCCTCCGGCCTGTACCGGCAGGAAAAGGTAGCTTTCCTATATCTTCGTTTTAAAATTTTAGCTAATGTCACTCGAAAACAGCAAGTTAAAATGCAAAGAAACCGTTTACAAAAGATTCGTTTACACTGAATTTGAATAAGAAATTCGCCAAATTATTGAGCTATAGCCAAATTGGCTTCATTTATGAAGACTTATTTTTGTCGCCAAATTTGGCGAGATTTCACCAATTGTCGCCAAGTTTGGCGAGAATTTGGCGCTAATGGATATGAATATATAGTTTTATGCGTATGATTGGGAAAATGATTACAACAATGAAAGAAAATAATTTGCGAGAAATCGCGTTCACTAAAACTTATAAATTTATATTAAAATCATTAAAATTACAGACATTACAATACACTTTCATAAAACATTAAAAACATATTAAAATTGGACGTTTCGGATTTACATGGAAAATCCCTCTTCAACAACAACATTTCACTTAGCGTAAATCATAGTTCAAAAATATCAACAAATAGAAAATGCAACGTATCAAAATTTCGAAGTCAAAGTTACAGTTATAATAACACGGAGTATTCATTCGGGATTGCACCTGCTTGACTATTATTGACCATAAATTTATCTTGGTTTTTTGTAATGTGCTGTTTTGTTTCAAAATGTCAGCCACCCTAGAATTTCAAACTGCTCTATCTCGGCCAATTTTTAAGATAGAGGTAAAACAAAAAATGCTCTGGAATCCTTGTATCAAGTCCTAACACCTAATTAAAAAATAAACTGATTTTTTAACTTTTTTGTATATTTATTTTAGTTTTAAAATTTTCCGTGGCCGCCATCTTGAAACAAGATGGCGGACCAAGCTGGCCAACGAACTCGGTCGAGGCATTGGTGACCTTCATACACACAATTAGTTTCATCCAAATTAATTTATAAATACGAGCGTTATCGTATCAAATTATTTTCATTTTTTCAATTTTTTTCGAATTTTTTTATTTTTTTTTCGAATTTTCTGGATTTTTTTAATTTTCCTTTTTCTGTATCCTAAATACTACCTTTATTCCTAATTTGAATTTTCTAGCGCAACAAAATCGGATTGTCTTCAAATTTTCGTTTTTCTTCAATTTCTTCGATTTTTTCAATTTTGCTTTCGATTTTTTTGGTGTTTTTGATGTTTTCTTTTTCTGGATGTTAAACACTACCTTCACACCAAATCTTAAGTTTCCAAGACTACAAGATCGTATTATTTTGAATTTTCAATTTTGATGGAATTTGTTGAATTTTCGAATGTTTTTTTTTCGAATTTTCTGGATTTTATAATTTTTCCTTTCTTTGTATCCTAAACACTACCTTTTTTCCAAATGTCAAGTTTCTGGGGCTACGGGATCTACCCAATCTTTTTGATGACGCGTGAACGAGTGAGTAAGAAGTGACAAAAAATCGAATGTTTGAGTTCATATATCGCCTGAACTAGAAAAGACAGAAAGTTGTAATTTTAAATTTTGGTCCTGTGGGCCAAATACTCTCTATAATTGAAGTTTAAAATTTTTGGGATACTCCAGCGCGGAGATATGGGGGGGTCAAAAGTGCCCTGAGTTGCTTCCAGAAAAGTATGCTTACGGCTGTCCTCTCTCGACTTGGCGGAGGCACTGCCGTGCCTCCAGATAAATTAACAGCATTCGCTTTCGTAATAAAATTATTATTATTTTGTTACTTTTGCATCTATAAATTCAACTACACAGCTGAAAATGTTTATTTGAGAATGTATAGCATCCTAAAAGCCAAATTTCCGGTTTAAGATAACTGATTAATACACCATAAAAACTATTTGAAAACGTTTTCAAAACTCAATGGCAGCAAAAGAGACTATTTTTAGAAATTTTCCTTCAAATCTGGAATATAGTCCTTAACACATTTTAAAATTCAATAAAAGATCAAGCAATTAGTGTACAAGAGTGCGATTTGGACGAAAATGCTTCTTATGATCTAAAATTTTGTTTAAGCAAATAAAAATAATAAGTTCCAAAAATTTCTCATAGGTGGCGCTGGTTTTGGAGAGTTGTCGAATAAGTAGAATGCCTTTATACAAAACAATGGCGAAAGACGCATATACACAGTTTTTGTTCAAACTAAGGCAACCCACACTCTAGAACTTAACAATACTCGCCTTCCTGAGTTCGATTAGACGAGTGAGAATGGATAGACGACTATTGTTAACTTCTGGAATGTGGGTTGCCATAGTTTGGACAAAAACTGTGTATACGCGCCTTTCGCCATTGTTTTGTATAAAGGCATTCTACCTAATCGAAAACTTTCCAGAATCAGCGCCATCTATGAGAAATTTTTGGAACTAATTTTTTTATTTGCTTAAACAAAATTTCATATCATAAGAAGCTTTTTCGTTCAAACCGCACTCTCCTACGCCAAATGCTTGATATTTTACTTAATTTTAAAATGTGTCAAGGACTTTTGGGACAGCCTGTATATTGGTTTCCAAAATTTCTAAACATAAGGGAACGCATTTCGGAGTCATGGATAACTCGGCAGAGGTTACTGTATGTTTTCCTTACGTGGTTATGTTATATTTTAGCAGATTAAGAAACGTGTCTTTTTTTTACAGTGCAATGTAAAACAGCCTCTTGTGGGAATCTACTTGTTAAAATAGCTGTTTTAGAAAGACATTTATTATATATTACGACAGAAATTATCTAAAATAACTGAAGAATTGCAGGAAGTTTGTGCTTATATTAAATTAAAATTCATTATATTACTAGTTGATCCGCCCGGCGTTGCCCGGTCCCATGAAAAAATAGTACGAAACGCAAAATCACTCTAAAAATCGCTACACGAAACCGTTCCTCTGGTAACCCTTTCGTGTTTCGGAAATTAAATAGAAAGACGTACCCCGAAGCGGAAGTAAATTCAATATGCGAAATCATCTTACTTAGTTATATATATCTTAATTAGTTCATATTAAGTTGAATGAACCAATTCCCGTTGAAGCAGATTCCAAACATTTTTTAGAACACTGGTCGAAATACGAATCTGTCCTAGGTCGACCACTTTCAACCACAGCTACCGACATGCAATCATCATAGTACACGATGGGAGACTCGAGGCTAATAACCACACACAAACACCAGTAGTCTGCGCTGGGTAGTTGTGGCTGCAAAGTTAAATATAGGGTTGTTTGGTTTATGACGGCCTATTATCTACACGAGGGATATAGACCCTAGGGGGGGGGGGGGTGGTGGTGAAGCAAGCCATTTTCAGTAAGAATGCAGGTTCTTTTCATGTCGAATATCTTTCAAAACATTCTTTTCATGAAATCAATCGAGAAACCAAGCGTCATTAAAATATAAGCACACAGCAGTTAAGATCGAACAAACATCTTCTTAAAAAAACTTAAACTATTTTGTTTACAGATTAACAGGTTATTATTATTTTATCACTCTTATTTCAGAGTTCAAATTATTACCGACAATCGGTTCAAAATCAAAGTTACATTATTTCTTCTGAAAGAACAAAATCAGAGTAAACAAAAAAAGCCGTTGCTAATGATAACAGACAAAAAATCGTCTGACTAGCGCCAGGGAGGCATTCGCAAAAGGGGAAGAGTGCCCTCCATGGGGGTCTTTCTAAAAGATCCTTTCTTTTCAAAGTGTAATTAATTGGAAATAATCAGTTGACCAAAATTAACTTTTGAAAAAAGAAAATTAATTAAAATACTATTGTAACTATGAAAATGTAGCAGAAGTACAAGGACAATATAAAAGGAAGTGTCAGGCAGATCCACCTAATGTGACTTACAATAAATCGGATAAAAGATAAGTTTGAAACGAATGGATGTTCACAGACAACGTTCCGGAACCGCAATTGATCTAGAATGCGCCACAATACCAAATGAAATGTTTGTTGAAGTTTGTGAATCCGAGTGCCCACCGTTAGAAGCAGTGTATTGACCAGAAAGAAAATTTTAAACTTCTGCGGTAGGTAGAAAATTTATAAATTTTATATGGATTCTTTTGCAATTTAAATATTAATTATATGTGTATAAAAACTGGAGTTATAATCATTCAAAGTGTACAAACATACATTTCTCTGACGCACCCTGTATATAAAAGTCATTGTTGGTATGTTTGTTTCCTATACAAATCTACAATTTTTGACCGATTTGCACGAAATACGTAAGTTTTAGAGCAGGAGTAAAATTACTTTCAACTTAAAAAAAAATTATCAGACCATTCTTTCGATCAGATCATTAATCAGAACATTCCTTGTTTTATGTTTTTATTTGAGGTACTTCTCAATTTTCTTGATACATACTCAACAATATTAACTCTACATTATTTTCTTTCGTAAGCAGTTATTGAAAATACGTATAGGATCAAAGTCCTAATTTGAAATCAAGAGTTAAGCAAAATCCTTTCATGCGAGCTAATTAGTAACCATCAGCCAAAAATCTATCAAGCAATTTCACTGCAAATCCAAAGATTAATCTATAAATCAAAAAATGCTAACAAGCTATTTTTTTACATGCTTTATTGATTTATGTAATAATATCTTCCTTGATGGACTACCGTTCGTCTAAAATATTAATTTACTGCAGAAAACATTTTGTGTTACTGGCATGAAAATATTACATAGAAATCTTTTCAGTATAATATTACATCTTCAAAATATATTATTTTCTTTCCTAAGCACTTATTGAAAATACGTACATCATCAATGTCCTATTTTGAAATTAAGAGTTAAGCAAAATCCTTTCATGCGATATAAATAGTAGACTTCATCAAAAATCAAGCAAGCAAATTTCATAACAGAAAATTTCGGAATAAAAACGAAATTGAAGTGGAATGAAATATTCACCTTGTATTTAAAGTCAATAAAATATACATTAAAACATGCTTAAAAGGTGATAAAAGATGTTAAAAACGTTAAAATACAAACATTTACATCCCGAGACTTTTGATCACTAACGCGATCTTCTTCAGTGGGGAACTGTTGACTGAGCTGAGTGTACGCCGGAAGTAGCCGTTGTAATAGCGATTCTTGTGCTAGTTTCTGGATTTTTCGTAGTTGTGTTGTATATTGTCTGCTCATTCAGCGAAGGGTTCTTCGCAAGCAACTGACGCCTAAGAGAATGGCGAAAAATACTTTTTTTTATTGGGACTGTGATAGCGAATTCTGAAGTATTAACATGCATAGGATATAAAAACGTTTTGGGATTGACACATCCGACTAGTTTAATCATTCTTAAGACAGGGACTTCATCACGAATAAGCGGAAAGTAATTCAATGTTCATTCTGGAAAATAAGTCATTTCAATTCGTGCCATTCATCCCTTTATATTAAAACAAATCGGATGTGCAAATCCCCAAACTTTCATAAAAGAAATAAAAACTGATACGTTAGTTTTACTTTTTTAAATTTCATTATTAAATGAACAATCACTTGCAAGTGAAATTTTTGTTGTTTGGCTAAAAATAAAAAATAAAATGATAAGATCTAGAAGCTTTTCATAAATTTATATTAGCAGAGTGCAATTCAGGTTTCAGCTCGCCAACATAACCTACATAAACTTAACCTACATATTTTTTTGTAGTAATCTACAGTTATTTATATAGGGCGAAAAATAATCGAAAAATGATTAATTTTATTTTAAAAAAAACTAAAGATGTGTTTTATATTATATATTTTTAACACTTTCCAACCTAGTTGAAAAGTTTTTATGACTTCGGTTTGTCTGGCAGTATGGTCGTCTGCCGTCTGGCCGTCTGTCCGTTCTCTGACTCCCGTAAATATGCTCGGATTGCGCTGCAATTTTTATATGTTATTCTCGTTATCTATAGCATGTTCCCTATTTTAACTGAAGTGTGTAGCACTTGTAGTTTTTTACAGGGACACTCAAAAGAATTCCGTTACATTACGGTCTATGGGAAAAAATCATTTGCGGTTTATTTTAATGATGTTACACAATTTCAAATACATTGTAATTGATATATATTACTAAGGTGCATTACAAGAAGCATAATATGGAATAGGGTATGCATAGCACTTATAGTTACTTTACAGGGACAGTCAAAAGAATTCCGTTACATTATGTCTGTGGAGAAAATTCGTTTGCGGTTTAATTAACACATTGAAATTTAGATATATCACTAAGGTGCATTACAAGAGGCTTACTACAGAATATTGTGTGTATAGCAGTCATCGTTCATTTACAGGGACACATAAAAGAATTCTCTACTGTCTGTTAACAATAATTCCTGGAAGTGCGTTTTAAGTTACTGAACGCGATTTTAAATTTAACTCACTTTTTGTCTATTACTTAGTGTGTATAAATTCTGTATTTCATATACAGGGCAGCACAAAAGCTCGCGAACACATTTCCGTTTATTGACAGAAACTCCAGAAGAAGAAGTTTAAACTGTGCTACGCGTTTCCTAACTAAACTAAAATTTAGCATCCTATGTAGTATATATACAAATCTATAGATCATATACAAGGCTGAATAAAAGTATTCGGATATTTTTTCGAATATTGTATATGTTGGAAATATATCTTGGAAATTCCTGAAATTAAGTATTTAAATATGTTATGCGTTTTCCAAATTCTTTACTTAGATGTTGTCTTTCAGCTTATTAAACGGTAATGATTTGTAAAATTATTTTGGAAGCGTTGGAAAGTGTTACATAATGTATGCTTGACGCATGATTTTTCGTTCTTGTTTATATACTATTTTTAATAATGGTTTTAAACCACGGAATATGAAAAAAATATCAATTTATGTAATTTTTAAATGGATACTTGTTTATCTTTTTAAAATGGTTTCGAATTTCCGACCTTTATAAGAATTTTATTATTAATTATTGAAAAAATACAAGTTTATTTTCAAAAGTTGGCTATGGGTTGAGGAATATATATTCATCTAAGTAATAATAACATATGTATAAACATATGTACAATAATATATATGTACAATAATAATAATAAGCTCTTAGGGCTAATTTGTATGTAGTCATCAATTAAAAAAAAAATTACATACAAATTAAGAAATAAATGGACAGTTGTCAATTTTTTTTTTCATTTGCATTTACTCCTTCATAATTTAACATATTTAGAATATAAATAAAGGAAAACAACTGTAAATAACTGTTATTTTGCTTTATATGTTTTTAAACTTATACTATCGTTAAAAATACACAATAAAACAAATAAAAATTTATGCAACACTGACATATCATTAAGATGGGGAAAAATGCCATACAAATGCGATATTCAACTGACTATAGCAATGAGACACTCCACACTGTTTCACGAACACACCACATTGTATGTACACGTTTTATATTTTTTAATGAACCTTAAAACAGGGACTTCATCCTGAATATGCGGAAAGTAATTTAATTTTCTTTCTGGAAAATTAGTTAATTCGTACCATTGATCATTTTATATTAATTATTAAAATGGATATATATTTTAATGTTTTCTCATATAGAAACCATACGCCAAGCTAAAATTAGATAGGGTAATTTAAAGATTTTTTTACGCCGTTAACGAGCAAGAAATATATTTTAATTAAATTAAATTAAATAAAAAAAGTGGGTTTGATTTCATGTTTCGCTACATGACGGCCGTACTCAAGGTAAAAACTATTTAGTACTGATTCAACACAGTTTTTTACGGTTAGCGCGCCCCCTGTGGGAAATAAAATAATCAAATTCCTGAAAAATTATTATTATTATTATTATTATTATGTTTCCCTGCTTGATGGCTATACTGAAGATAAAAAATATGTAGCATAGCTTCAACACAATTTCCTTTTGCGTTTATAGCGTCTCCTGGTCTGACTAATAGGTAACTGAATTTAAATAAATTTGATTTTTTATGTTTTTTTAACACTTTACAACATAGTTGAAAAGTGTTTATGAATTCAGTTTGTCTGTCTGTCTGTCCGTGCTATTATTTGAGTAAATATACTCGGATTGTCATGCAATTGTATATGTTATTGATGCAAAAGAGTATTCATGACAACCACTACTTGAAAGTTAGATTTTGAAAAAAAAAAATATATATCCTGTTGTAATTAAGATAGAAACATGATTTAAACGTCATTTTAAACGGAAGAAAACAGAGAATTTTTTAATACAGTAAAATATTTTTCAAAAATTTGAAGATTTTTCTGTCCCGGACCCTCTTAAATATTTAATCCATTTTAAGCCATTTTCAAATTATTTTGCGATCGATTCTATTGGAAAAATCTCTAAGAAATCGTGGCATAGTATAAGTGGTAATTATTGCGGCGATATAATCACGTATTAGTGGAACATATATATTGTTTTTAGTTTCAAATGGGAGGTCCAGTGTTCGATTCCAGTATGTCAGAATTTTTTTATGAACATACTATACTGTGACCGCTACTAAATCAGTTATAAATGGATTCAAATATTTAATAGCATTTGAATCTCAATCATATGTATAACAACAGATTTAGGAGAATTTCTTCAAACTTAACTCACGATAGAAGATTTTCTCAGCATTATAATAAGAGCTGAAGAGTTCTTCTCGTTACAGATCTAACTACTTTTCCTCCTAAATGAAAATAGCGTTAATAAAAAAAACCAAGATTAATTTTCTTACTATGCAGCGATTCTGTTGTCTATTGAAACTAAAAATTACAAACTAAATGAGTTCCATTAACTTTATAAACTGATATTATCATTCTTCGTATACATATATATGTATTAAAATTAATGCCATTATAAATAATATAAAGTTTTATATTTAATACTTTTGAAATTTTTCTATAGAAAATTTTGCACGCCTTGCACTTATAATAATCAAATTTTAATTGCTTAATAGGCGTAAAGCCAACATAGTGAAAAAATATTTATTTTTTGTTTTAATTTACTATTAAACAATTAAAATTTGATTATTATAATAATTATTATAATAATCAAATTTTAATTGCTTAATCGGCGTAAAGCCAACATAGTGAACAAATATTTATTTTTTCTTTTAATTTACTATTAAACATTAAAATTTGATTATTATAAATGCAAGGCGTGCGAAATTTTCTATGGAAAAATTTCAAAAGTATTAAATATGAATTTATTCAATTGTCGATGCTGGATTTTCTTTGATTTCGTGTTTGCCCCAGGGTTGGTGGCGCACGGAAAATATTCCATCTTGTGCTGCGTTTGAAGCCTTGCCAACATGTTATAGTGAGAAAGTTCCATGCTGAGTGTCGTTCCCAAGTGGTTCAGTTGGTAGAACGTCAATGCGCTATACTGATGACTCGGGTTCGAGTCCTTTGGTACTTTTTCACTATGTTGGCTTTACGCCTATTAAACAGTTAAAATTTGATTTAAAGTTTTATATTTTTGAAAGCATGACATTCATAAACCTATGGGCAAAATACCAAATTGTAATGTCATTGTAAAATAATGATTTTTTTTTCTTATAAGCTTTAATAAGTCGGTCATAATATAAGTCGATATAAGTTCCTGGTTATTCCTCACTGGGTTAGTCGGGAATGGAAAAAATTAAAATTAAAATTAACTAGTCGGATGTGCCAATCTCGAAACTTTATTCTATCTCATGCATGTTAAAATTTCAAAACGCGTAATTTTATTTAAATTTCGTACAGTGATCTTTCACTTATACGCGATACACGGAAATCATTTTTCCGCACCAGTTTTTTTTAGGGTAATTTTCGTCCTTTTTAAATCGCAGAATTTATAAATCGAATTTTACTGTATCAAAATAGTGGCATGAAAAAGTAATTACTGAACATCGCGTATAAGTGAGAGATCACTGTATTTTAGAATAAAAAAATGCAGCAGAACAGCGCTACCTGTTACATGATTTACACAAAAATCTAATCAGCACCAACGTATGTCAACGTCTAACAGAATATGAAGTTTGATGAAAATCCGTGCATTAGTTCTGGAGATAGAACAACTGCGGAAATTGTGAAAAATTCAGCATTGCAGCGCCACCTACGGGTGATTTGCACAAAAAACGAATCAGCACCAATTTATATCAAGGTATAACTAATTAAAAAGTTTTATTAAATTCCCCGGATTAGTTCTTGAGATAGAGCGCCCACGAAATTTGTGTCACATACAGACAAACACACACACACGGACAGACATTTTCTAAAAATAGTCAAATCGTGTTCAGAACCTTCTAAAATAGATAAATCCGTCGAAAACCGGAAGTCGAAATTTTCCTCGAATAGAAGAAAGTAACAAGCCTTTCAATTAGCTTATTTACTAATGGCATGCGGCTACTACGAAAGTATCACCGATAATGAGTTTCAAAACTTTATTTGAATACATTATTTTAAATTTTAAATTATTTTAAATTTTAACATCTTTAATGTTTATGTTTGACGTCTTTTAAGCAAAATAAAAGTGTTTTAGTGTATATTTAAAAGTACATTATTCATATTTTTTCATATAAAAACGCTATTTGCTGTTGTTAAGGGACAATCTAAAAAATTATATTAAAAGAAAAAAAATCTATTAGAGTTTTCAATAATAATAATAATAATAATAATAATAATAAAGTTGGTTTTCGCTTATGTTCTGTAACCCGTGAAGTCCGAGTCCGATCCCATAGTCCTATAGTAGAAACTAATTAAGAATTACGACCCGCATAAAACCTTTTTCTGTCAGCTAATTTGTTATATTAGCAAAAACCCACACAATCGAGTATACCTCAAATCCGAGAATTGATCAATGTATCTCGGATACTGAACAAACCATTTATTCTTACATGCTAAATTAGTTTCGGGCATAACATATTTCTTGATGGTGCCATTTTTCATCCGTCGGAAAATAATATAGCACAAGAGAAAATTCCTCTAGCTCACGTAAAAACATCAAACTGAAAGGTTTCAGATGTAAATTATATAAAATCGCTTCTTTTTTATTTAATCGTAAAATTGTTTTGTGTAATCATCTTATTTGTGACATTTACTTTTTTTTTTACTCTCATTCATCTAATTCAACTTCGTTTTTGTATGTATAGAAGCTATTTTAGAATGGATTTTTCACTCACATCTTGATATGCTAGAATCAGGGGTCGGAACAACTACTTTTTTATTGTAGCGAACTTCAACTACAACTGCTTTATCGAAAATGTAGTTAACTACTACTACAACTACTTGTTTAAAAAAGTAGCGACTACAAACTACTTTTCAAAAATAATCTCTACTTCGCTACTTTCAGATTTTTTTAAAGGGTTCCATTTACACTAGAAATTGAAGACACGAATTAGATAATAAAGCGCCCCTTCGTTATATCGCGTCTGCCGGAATATAATTAAATAAATGCAACATAATCGAAGGCATTAAAAAAGATATACTTCAAGAAAATGTTTTGTGTTTGTCTCCAAAATGTTAATTTATACACACATTAAATTCCGTAGCAAAATTATGAGAGAGATTATAATTTAGAATATTACAGACAAACAACTCTAGATGCAAATAATAAATAAATCTGTAAATCAAGAAACCGGCGTTAAAACATGAAGACTTAATAATGAGTAAATAAACAAGTGTTGACAGAAAGAAAATTAATTCATTTGGTGGATTAGTACTTGATTTTAGCAGCAAGTGTCAATGGGGAAATCTATCACTTCATGCAATACGTTGTTATACGCTGCAGCTGAGATTCGCAAATTGTTGAGCAGAACAAGTTTTTCACAAAAGAAGCTAATTTAGGCAATGTGATTCGCAGAAATGTACACAGGTGTGTTTCCAATGACAATACAATATTTTTATATTTTTATAATTTAATTATGAGTTAATAAATTATTTTTAAGGTATTTTTCTACTAGACTGCCGTAGGTGATAAATCGCCCAATATTATTGGTGTATACAACTGTTTATGAGTTATTGAATTTAATGATACGACAAACCACGGTCGCCAATAAGGCCAACTGGCTGTGAAGCTGCAATAACGAAATATTTTAAACAATACAAAATAGAAAATATAAATAAAAATAAAAAATGTAATGTAATAAAAATTAGCGCTTTTTTATTATATCCATATGATAATATAGGATTCGTGAACGTAAAAAACGTTCTTCCACTTTTGGATGGACTTAATCGTTTTACGATTTCCTGAAAGTGCATGAATTCGATTTCATTTGTTTTGGATAGAATGTCTGTTTAGGTGTGTATTGTATGTATTTTCAGAGACGTAGCGTAAATAGGGCCAGGGTATATTCCTAATTGTTTTGTGTGCAATAACAATTTAATACATTAAAACGATATAAAAGTAAGTTTCTGAAGACCATAGAAAACGCGTATTTAGGATTTTTACGCGGATTAGTTCAATCTGTAATTTTGTAATAGGTGTAATAATTTTAAAAAATAAGACATAATTTGTTTTTAATAATCCATTTTAAATCTAATTTAAATGCAAAATATGTTTTCAACTGTTTAAAAATAATTCGTGCATGTTAAAGTCAGTTTTATAGATCAAAAGCACTCGAAGATTATTAACACTCTGATTTCACATTCTCGCAAGCATCTTTGTTTTCATTGATAACAGTTATATACTTCTTTTTAAATGCTAAAATGTGTAAAAAAAAAAGAGTATAAACAATAAAACATATTTATTAGACTGTTGATATATGTTTCAGCTCAATCGTGCCATTATCAAAACAAACAAAAATATTCTATAAATGCACAGTCTATGAAGTTATTTGAAACGCAATCATTTAATTTTTCATGTACTTTTTAAAAATTACGCACTTCATTTTTATTTTTTATTTGCATGTTTATTTCCATGTTTGTAATCATGGTGTAAATCGAGCTACAATTTTTGTAAATTAAATAATGCTCCATTGTTACTTACTGTATTTTTACGCGTTACAATCTCTATGGTTTCTCTTATAATGGATGGATAGTATAGATTGCAGGGGAAATATTATTTTACTTTCATTGAAATTTATTTGGATGGTTTCTTCTTGATATAATTTTGCCAGGGCTGTAGTAAGAATGCTGAAATGATGTAATGTAATGAATCGGGATGAAATGTACGAAAGTAAAATAATTCCCTCCTACAATCTGTAATATCGATCCACTATAAAAAAAACCCACAAAAATTGTAATTCGTAAAAATTTGGAAAGCAATTAAATATAATTTAGACATTGAGAAGAATAGTGTCATCCTTTATTGTTTGTTACATTGGTGATTAATGACCTAGAATTCCTGCAGCTCAGGCCGCATTCTACAGATGCATGCATGACAAAAAGTATTAAATTAAAACCTACTCAAAACTACAAACTCCTAATTATATTTTATGTGTTCTTGTTTCATGTTTATGCCCCCCTCCCCACAGGGCCGTAGCTAGGGTGGTGCCAGGGGGGGGGGCTCAGCACCCCCCTGAAAATTTTTGAGCGCCCCTCCTGGGAAAGTTGCCAAGACCACCAAATGAAATTCTGTTTCAAAAATCCAAATGAAATTTTGTTCAAAAATTGAACTTAGTTTTGGGGGCTCTTTACAGTTTTGCATAAATACTAAATTGTAGTAGTATTTTTTTAAAAACTGTAAATAAGTGCTTCAATAGGCGCGCATCCTATCTGCACATACTCAAAATTAGCAACATTTTGATGATGCAAACATTGCATTTTAGCATTAGTTATATACTGAAATTTTTCATTCTGCAGCGTTTTCCATTATTAATATAAAACAAAGTTATTCTAATGAGTTATAGCCAATTTAAATACAAGTGGTTTTAGCTTTTGACTAGACACAAAAATAATTTTAAAATGCAAAATACACAATTGATTTTTCTAATCTTTTTTATCATATAAAAATAAAATTTTAGAATCCTTAAGGGCAGGGAATATTCAGAAAAAAAAAATTAAAGGTTGCAACTCTTTTGAAACAGGTGAACTGTCAGCTTTTTATTTACTTATTGACATCATCACTTATTATTTCACTACAATTGTACTACTAGTACAATTGTACACTGAAAATTTTCATTCTGCAGCCAGTGATGTAGTAGTAAAAAAACCAGAGGGCATACGCTTTAGGCAGAGGGTATACCCTAAAAAGTATATGCTATAGTTTTTTGAGAAGAGGGTATACGGTATTCCTTAAAATAATCCAGAAGGTATACGGCGTGTTCACCGTAGATCCTCCATTACATCCCTGGCTGTAGCCTTTACTTTTCTTAGCATGAAATAAAGTTATTATAAACAATTTAATAAGAAACATAGTGCCTACAATATGAATATGCACTAATTTACCTTTCAATATAATACTTTGATCATATACCGGGTGTATGAAAAAAGGGTGGACTGATTTGAAAGAATCCTAACTCTAAAAATAATTGAGCAAATGCAATTATTTTCTTTTCAAAGTACTCGCCAAATATCCAAGATCTGTTAGATGTAGCTGTTTTAAAGTCGTAACATTCAGACGATGCGCAGAATCGATGATATGTAAATGCAAATAGCACCACACATTCGCAATTTCTTCGATGATTCTGGAATGGAAAGCGTATAAGTTTAAAACTATTGGAGTTCAGGGAAAAATGTCAGTTAGAAAGTTCTTCATCATCTTCGATTTAGTAGGAAAAGATCCACTATGTACGCAAATAACCTAAGCAAAAAGTTAAAATTGCGAATATGTAGTGCGATTTGCATTTTCCGATCATCGATTCTTCGCATCGTTTAAATGACACGATTTTAAAACAGCTACATCTAACAAATCTTGGATATTTGGCTAGTACTTTGAAAAAAAATGTTGTATTTACTCAATTATTTTTAGAGTTATGATTCTTTCAAATCAGTCCAATCTGTTTCGAACACCCGGTATATCTGTGTTTGTGCGTGCATGTGTCAGAGAGAGAGAAATAGTACGAGGGGCAGTCGGAAAATAAGTTTCCCCTGGCGACTGTGAACAGAGGTGTGTATGAAAGACAAAAAATGTATTGAGACATTAAAGATAAAACATAACTTTTTTTTTCCACATAAATACCAAGTACATTGAGACATTTGTCATACCGCTTTATAAGCTTCAAAGAGCCGTCCAGGAAAAAATAAGGGCTTTGCATACGGACGAAGCGTTGAACGGTTATGGGCGAAAGACGACACAGCAGGTGAACGCGAACCTGCAAGACACCGATACACCATTGAGTGGAGGTCGACCGCGATCAAGCATATGGCGCTGTTGCAGTGCCTGCGCAGATGGCGCTGTTGCATCGTCCGTATGCAAAGCCCTGATTTTTTCCTGGAGGGTTTTTTGAAGCTTATAAAGTGGTATGACAAATATCTCAATGTACTTGGTACTTATGTGGAAAAATAAAGTTATGTTTTATCTTTAATGTCTCATTACATTTTTTGTTTTTCATGCACACCTCTGTCCACAGTCGCCAGGGGAAACTTATTTTCCGACTGCCCCTCGTATGAGCCCCCCCCCCCCCTACATTTTCTTGAGCACCCCCTATTGTTTACTTCTAGCTACAGCCCTGCCTCCCCCCGGTGCTACCAGTTATGCTTCACCTTAGAAATTATTTCACCATTTGCTATGTGCTGGGGATTTGTGGTAGATGACCACTGGCTCCTCGGGAAAAGTTGTTCGAAAAAACAAAGCCAACATAAAATAACATTTTAAAATAAAATACTTTTTATCTTGAAAAGAAAAAATATATATATGGTTGTAATTAATTAAAAAGGATACGAAGGTTAACTGCTGTGCTTTCATGCATACCGGAACATCAAAATCATTCATTATGCTCATCACTGCATGTTTAAAAAGCAGCATGTGTCCTAATTTCGTTTATATGCTATCTATAAACAAAGTTTCAAAGGAATTATTCGAACATTTTTCCATTTTACAAAAAGACAAAACAGTTTTTTTTTCTTAGATGAGGAATAGTGAAGAAGAAGCCTATGCCAAGAACAGACTATCAATTGCCAATTGCGGTAACGCTGTTAATTTTTCCTTAAATTTGCCTATTTATTTATATTAATGGATGTTCTTTTTAAAAAAATAAATCATGTTTGAAAATTATTTAAAATGTCAGTAAAGTTAGTAGATTACGCTATCGTTTTCAAACAAACAATATTTTGAATTACATTTATTTTGTATTTGATGGCCTTAAAATTGGAATTATGCAATAGCCAGAATGTAATATAACTGCAATAAAAGCAAATGCTACAGAAACATGTCGTTTCCACAATCGAAACAATCTCAGTCTTAGTGACGGACATTTTTTGATTTATAATATACACTGTAAAAAAAGACAAATATTTCCAAAAATCATATGAACTGAAACATTTTTAACTAAGTGAAATATGCCCAAGATGGTTCGATCGAACCCATCATCTTTTGACTCAAATTGCCAACGCTCTTTCTGTTAAGCTACCTAAGCCGACAATCCGCGGACACATTTCACTTAGATAACCGTATTTTCAATAGCATCTGGTCTGTCATGTAGACTCAACGTAATAAACCGCAGGTAATAGAACTCCATTAAGGCATCTGTACACCTTTGAAACGTCATTTTCGACGAAAATATCGACTTTTCATTTTTGCGATAATATTAAAATCCGATCTTTTATCTATCGAATTCTGCTTTAATTGCGTCTGTATCTGAATTAGAACCCGAGTTAGAGCCGTTTAAAGTTACATCAATTACAGCTTGCCGAAGAATTTCACAATCGGAAATATCGTTCTGCAAACCGGAAGTAAGCTGAAATGTATGTTTACATTCTACTTTTTCGATATTTAGCATGTAAATTGGATTATATGTTCAAGAAAATACATGGAGTATATAATTAAACCTTTAAAGAATAATAATTATTTTTATAGCAAGAACGGCCTTTAAAAGTTATTTTTAGCTTTTTCTCAAAATGAAGTTTTTAAGATTTTTACTGTACGCAAAACATCTTATAGCAAAAAATTATGCATGAAATGCCTTGAATTTTTCTTATTTATTTTACAAATGTTTATTGAGAGAATACACTACAATCATGATGATATATTAATTAGTTTTATATTTACACTGGTATAATTTAAAAAGTTGCAAGACATTTTACGAATTTTTCATTACATTAGTACTTCAAGTGCCATAGCCTCTGCGATAAAGATGCTATTATAATACGGCTAGGCTATGTCCTAGAGAAAGTTATTCTCCTTATTATGCAATTTGCAAAATGTGAATGCATTGATTTGATTTTGAGTTATCCTGTTTTGCACAAATATCAATTTTCCCATAATTTTGACTATTTTTCATTAAAAAAAATTATTTTTGTGTAATTTCTAAAATTTATGTATATTTTTCAAAGTTTTAACTTAAATGTCTTTATAAAAATTGGTATAAAGAGAAAATTTAATTTTTTTTTTAAAAATCACCTCCGAAGGTGTGAGGATGCCTAATACGCTTTATTATTTTTAATTCAGTCATACTGATTAGTAAAGATATCATACGAACTGAATTTCTTCAACTGACAAGGAGACCGCCAAACATGATGCGCACAGATTTTGATGATTTTAAAGCATGTTGTAGGGGTCATACCCCTAACTATTCAAGTCAAAGGTTTCCTTCAAATGGACTTTAGTTTTCGAGAAATTTCGGGTTAAAGTTCAGCATGCATTTCAAATACCCATTAGTTCGCAGTCTTGAACGAGGTTTTCGTGGCTCTGTGCTAGCGCGCGCGATTTGAGAGCCGGAGATGAGTGTTCTTTCCTCTAATGTGACTTTTACCTTTTTTTAATAAATTTAATATATTTGTCTCGTTATAAGTTTTATGCAGAATTATGAATTCTGCATCTTTGAACTTTTTGATATTTTCCTAATAAATTCCATTTACATTTTCGAATTTTTCCTAATAATTTAAATTTTTTTTGTGCAGTTTTGAAATTAATATTTCACGAAATTCCAAACTAATTTATGGTCCATATTTTGTTTATTTTTTTTAATTATTATTTACCCTTTATATTTTAATAACCGTTCTAAAATAATACTTTTTTTAACTTTATGAAATTTTAAATAAAATTGTGTATTCTTTTATAATTTATACAAAATATTTTTTATTTCAAATCTTCTAAAGGTATGTATGATTAGGTAATTTCAACAACATATCTTGAAAGGAGTAATAAAATATTAAAACAATAACGCTTATATCCAAGTTTTAGCCAGTTATATATATATATATATATATATATATATATATTGTTATTTAAATACATTTTACTGTAAAGTTCAAACCCAACATCATTTTTGATTTGCACAAATAAAAAATAATATATTACAATTAATTTTTTTAAATTCTAACAAGTCGATGCCATACAGAAAAATTCAACTAGAAATGAAAAATCGTTTGTAAATTGCAATAGATATAAAAAATACCTGAAAAAAAAAATCGTCTGCAATGACTTTTGCGATAATATCAGAATAAATAAAATTTTCTTTTTATCCATTTCGTTTAATCCTTTGCAGACAATTACTAAGTTTTGAAATAATTTCTGTTCCAAATTTAATGCATTTTTTAATATTTATCACAATTTAAGTATTTTTAAAGACAATTATCACGTTTGAAATAATTTCTTTTCCAAATTTAATGCATTTTTAAATATATTTATCACAATTTAAGTATTTAAAGAATATATAATATGCCAATTTATACATTCTTCCAATACTGTTAAAACAATTTACGTAGAGAATATATTTAAAGGCGATTTTTAATGCGGAATTTGTTTAGAATATTTTAGCGATTTGTATCACGCAATTAGTACCATATTTAATAAACTAAAAATGTCGATGTCGGTAATGATAAATATTTTAGTGTTTCAGCAGTTAACATATTTCAATATATTTAGAACAAATCAAATATTAAAAGGATACATTATTTTGTTAATTTTTTCTTAATCATTTAGTTTTTTTTAAAATAGAAAATGCAGCTAAAAAATGCATTAATTCATCATTATAGTAAACAAGAATCATTTTAAAAAGACGAGATATCAAGACTTAAAATAGTTTGGATTTTCATCAACAGAAATATTAGAATAAAAATTGCGCAAAAACTATAAATTTTCACGAAAAATTCGAAAATGTAAATGTAATTTTTAGGAAAATATCAAAAAGTTCAAAGATGCAGCATTCGTAAATCTGCATAAAACTTATAACGCGAAAAACCTATAAAATTTATTAAAAAAAGGTAAAAGTCACATGAGAGGACAGAACCCTCATCTCCGGTTTTCAAATCGCGCGCGCTAGCATAGAGCCACGAAGACCTCGTTCAAGATTGCGAACTAATGGGTATTTGAAATGCATGCTGAACTTTAACCCGAAATTTCTCGAAAACTAAAGCCCATTTGAAGGAAACCTTTGACCTATATAGTTAGGGGTATGACCCCTACAACATACTTTAAAATCATCAAAATCTGTGCGCATCATGTTTGGCGGTCTCCTTGTGAGTGAAAAAATTCCCAGGCCGGGAGTCGAACGCAAAGATTTTTGATTCAAATTGAAACTTCGCTCTGCTTATTGAGCTACCTGGTTCGACAACTGGCGGACACGTTTCACTCGCATTTCTGATAGCATTTGGTCTGTCATTATATAGAGCTTAAGAGAATAAACCACAGGTAATGGAACTCCATTAACCCTTTCGCTACGAAACCTTCCAAGACGCCCAGACAAGCAAAATACGGCCACCCGCCCAAGCGCCTGAGAAAATAGCTGTTCCATTTCCTCTCTCAGAAATTTCCAACTATTGTCGCAGAGTATGTGATTGATGAGGGGATTCTTGCAATCAACGTGTGGGGGTATTGTAATACACTTTTAAGAATTTTCAGCAAATTATCCACTCATTTGACCGTTTTTATAGAAAACGTTTACATAACCGTAATTTATCTCTGTTCTGACCATATTACTCCCCATATTATGGTCAGAACAGAGTTAAATTACGGTTATGTAACCGTTTTGAACAAAAACCGTTAAATGACTGGACAGTTTGCTGAAAATTCTTAAAAGTGTACAATACCCTTGAGCAGGATTAGTCTTTTGTACTAGTGATCTCAGGAGGGATATTAGGGGAAAACAAGATCCACTTTCGAAGACAGCTGCCTTCTTATTGTGCTGTTGACAAGTAGGCAAGCAGAAGAAAGGGGGGAAGGTATCTAGCAGCAATATTTCAGAGAGCGGCCGTTTGCCGTATTTTGAATGGTATTGCGTTTTTATACTTCAGTATTCACACACAAAAGGTTAAACGAGCATTAATGTATATTTTTTACCCAGTTGGGAAATTCAGTTCGTATGATTTTACCAATCAGTATAACTGAGTTTTAAAAAAAGTATATCTACGTATCCATCGATTAATGGAGTTCCATTAACTGCGGTGTATTCTGTTGAGCATGAAAAATGTTTACTTGGGGATTGATAACATCTGAAAAAGATTGTATTTAAACTGAGAAAACTGATTGTAAAACTTTAAAAACTACTCGGTAACGTTTTCGAAAATTAGTGACAGCAAAATAAAGTTCGTTTTTTATAAATGCTCCTTTAAATCTTGGAAATCTATTGGTTTCTGAAGTTTCGAAAGCTACACTGCTGGCCATCCAAAATGTAACACCATGAAGGAATGCAAATAACAGAATGATATTTATTGGACAAATACATTATAATGGGAAGGACAAGTGATTACATTTTCAGAAAATTTGGAGGTGTAGATCCCGAGAAAACACTACCCAGAGTTGCCACACCTGGCCGCAATAACAGCATTTATCTGCTTAGGCATGGAGTCGAACAGAGATTGGATGCTATGTATGGGTACAGCAGTCCATACACTTCAAAACCATGCCACAGTTCATCAACCGGAGTGACTGGCGAGTGGTGGCGTGCCGGTCGCTCAGCAGAAATTGACCAGACATTTTCAATTGGTGAAAAATCAGGAGAACGTGCTGGCCAGGGAAACAGTCAAACATGTTTTGTATCAAGGAAGGTCAAAATAGTACTGGCAACATGCGGTCGTGCAGTGTATTGTTGAATCGTAGAGTTCCGGAGACATCGAAGATAGGGCAGAACTACGGGCCGTAACACATCAGAAATTTAACGGCTGCTGTTGAAATTGCCGGCAATGCGAACAAGAGGTTACCGAGACCTGTATCCAATGGCACTTCATACCGGCACTCCAGGTGATATGCCAGTATGACGATGTGGAATGCAAGCTGGCAATGTGCGTTTTCCACGATGCTGCCAAACACGGATGCGGGCATCATGATGCTGTATATGACGCAGGAATGGCGTCTCACGTCGTCTTTTTAGATGAATCCAGGCTCTGTGTGCATCATGAAGGCCGCGTCCGTGTTTGGTGGCATCCTTGAGTATTCACTTTGCCAGCTTGCATTCGACATCATCATAGAGGCCCATAACCTGCAGTGATGGTGAGGGGTGCCATTGAATACACGTCTCGAAAACTTCTTGTTCCCATTGTCGACAATATGAACAGCAGCCGTTACATGTCAGAGGTGTTACTGCCCGTGGTTCTGCCCTAGCTTCGAGGCCTCTGGAATTCTACTTCTAAGCAGTACAATGCACGACCGCATGTTGCTTGTACTATCCTGACCTTCCTTAATACAGAACATGTTCGACTGTTGCCCTCACTGGTATTTTCTCCTGATTTCTCACCAATTGAAAATGTCCTGTCAATGGCTTCTGAGCGATTGGTCCGCCACTACAGTTAATGAACTGTGGCATAGTGTTGAAGCTGCATGGACTGATGTACCCGTACATGGCATAACTCCAGGGTGCTCTGTTTGACTCCAGGGCTAGGCAGATAAATGCTGTTATTGCGGCCAGAGGTGGCTGCTTTGGGTAGTGTTTTCTCAAGATCTATATCTCCAAATTTTCTGAAAATGTAATCACTTGTCCTTCCCATTTTAATGTATTTGTCCAATAAATATAATTCTGTTATTTGAATTCCTTCATGGTGTTGCATTTTGGATGGCCAGCAGTGTATATGAATGCTTTCGGGAATTGTGGGTAGCTCGAAAGAGGTTATATATTATATTTTCGTAATTCGTATTAAATATTGTAATATTTGCGAAAACTTTTTTCTTTACAGTATATATATAGTTTAAGATAGTTAAACTAGAGTCTTCTAAATGATACTTTGACATTATAGAAAAACAAATTTATTTAAAGTTAAAAATAAATCTTGTTGTGCTAAACTTTCTTAGTAATATGGATTCTAAAGGAAATTGCATTCGGCCTTCCTTAAGAAAAAAAATAACAAATTCGTAAAAAAAAAAAATAATGCAGTGTTTTATTTGAATGAACAGCAGGTATTCTCAGTTTTAATTAGTGAAAAGGGCTGATACCTAAACAGGATATTGATATTTTTTGCACCTTAATAATATAAGTTTCTTTCCATATTAAAAGCCAACTGTGTTTTAATAAATTGCAAATGAGTTCCAAAGATCAATAGAAATACATCAATTATTTTTTATGAAAATAAAATGGAAATTCCTTACAATGTTAAAAAAAAGTACTGATAAGAAAGGTCTCTATAAATATATTCTCAAAATTATTATTATTTTTATTTTTAAAGAAATTATAACTTGAGTTATTGTTCTTCGTTTCGCACAACGTTTTTAAATGGATTTAATTCTCTTAACCTTTCAAAAGTTCAATCTTTCTATTCTAAAAAAAAAAAAAATGTTGCTCCCGCCGCCGCCGTAATTGATTTTATTTTGACCGGGGCTCTTTCTTGGCTTATATTAAAAAAAAAACATTGCATATAAAAATAGAAAAACTGTTAGTTTTATAGAGAAACTAGCTGTTTAACCCGTTCTACGCACGGGGGTTCAGGAATTTAATTCTAAAATCAAAATAAAAAATAAAAGTCAGTACAGCCAAACTAAAGTTTATGAATATAAAAATTTGTTATGTCTTTTAAAAATCAGTATTTACACAACCAAAAATCCGTAGTAAAAAGTAGTAGTACGTAAAAAAAATCACATCAAATGGACAGAATAATAATCGAATATGAAACGAAACCTATCATAAAAGCGCAATGACAACAAACAATTTAAAAATATCTAAATAAGAAATAAGAATTCCCCTGTTAAAGTGTTGAGTTGTTCAATAGCTATTCGATTTAGAAAAATATTTTTCTACTACTGTGCATTTTTTAATGAAATTTAATTTATCATGTTGCTATGGCAGCAGACGCTAAAACGATATCTTTGAAATAAGGGAATAAATAGAATAAATGTTTTTTGATGTTTGTGATAAAATGCTTTTCTTTATTTTTTTTAAAAGGTAATAATTAAGCGCAATTAAATAATTACCCGCGAGGAGGCGCGCAGTCAAGTGCTCAACAACAAATCACTAACTTTGACTGTTGGTTTGCATCAACTGAATACGGGCTATGTACTTTTATTAGGAACATAAATTTAATTTTTACGTAAACTTTTATTCTAAAATACCGATATTATCTATATAAAACAGTGATTAAATGTTACGGGTGAAGCTAAAAATGTTAAATTTGTGAAATGTAATTAGTTCTGTTGAAATCAGAGCAGTAGATTTGGATTTATTAATAATTAATGAAATTAATTAATAATTAATTAATTGGCCAATTAATGAAAAAGCCGGGTAGCGCGCGGTCAAGTAAAAAAAATGTGATATTTAACACTAGAACGACCAAGAGCGGTCATTTTGACCGCTACCAAATGATTATATTGCGATTCAAACCAGAAATTTATTATTAAAATAAATTAAATATAAATCTCTCAGAAATATGTTAAATGAAAAAGTTAAACAGTTTTAAATAAATAATCTGGTGTGAATTAGTTTTATAAAACTTGAGTAAAATTTCCGGTCGTTCTAGTGTTAATAAAAAGTAGTTTACCCCCACCTCTTCCGATCCTCGCAAATTTAACAAATAATCTGTTAAATAAAGTTTTCTGTATTAATAATCTCTATCATACTATATATGTCATGTAAAAAAAACCTTTAATCCAGCTAATTATCATTCATTAAGTCGATAAAATACTTTAAAATTAAGTTTTTAGTATCTGGCAACGGTTAATAATTAAGTTGATTGTCTACATGTCGTATAATCTCTGATCCATCAATTTTAAACACTGGACTCGCAATTTCAATGATCCCTACCTTGATTTATTTAATGGCTTCTGCGGAGATTTTATACATCCAACCAACTGAAGATAAAAAAGCGTATTTTTGATGAGATCTCTCTGTGGATGGATTTTAATTAATATTTAATCTATTAAAAATTCGAATTTTTTGCCTCAATCGTTCATGGGGCCCCCTACCAGCAACCCGTGGGCCAAATTTCGTAGCCCTAGGCCCTGTGGTTTTCGAGTTTTTAAGGTTACATAGATACGCGTACGGATTTTAATAGTATAGATGCATGATAAACACGCTGAGAGAGACACTTTTTAAACCGAAGAAGTAATTTAAGCGCAATTTAATATTGGAGTCAGTCAAAATTGTTAAGTTACTGGGGCAAGTCCATTTTATACAGGGTCATCGAAAAAGTTTGGACAAATTTGAAAGAATCATAACTCTCAAAGTAATTGAGTAAACGCAATTATTTTCTTACCAAAGTAAACTCGGCAATTATCCAATATTTGTTAGATGTAGCTGTTTTAAAGTTGTGACATTCAGACGACGCGCAGAATCGATGATATGAAAATGCAAATCGCACCACACATTCGCAATTTTCTTTGATGATTCCGGTGTGGAAAGCGTATAAGTCTAAAACTATTGGAGGTATGGGAAAAATGTCAGTTAGAAAGTTCTTCAGCATCGTCGATTTAGTAGGAAAGGATCCACTATGTACATGAATAGCCTAAGCAAAAAGTGAAAATTGCGAATGTGTGGTGCGATTTCCATTTTCATATCATCGATTCTGCGCGTCGTCTGAATGTCACAACTTTAAAACAGCTACATCTAACAAATCTTGGATAATTGCCGAGTACTTCGGAAAGAAAATAATTCCGTTTTCTCAATTGCTTTTAGAGTTATGATTCTTTCAAATCTGTCCAACCGTTTTCGATGGCCCTGTATTATTGCCAGATATTTAATGGTTTATATTTGAATTGGTTTAAAAATCTTCTGAAGCGTAATAGGCTTATTTTATATTTTTTGTGTCCTTATTTCATGTAAATTAAATACGTAATTATAAATTTAATATGTAATAATTTGTTTTAAATCCGTGATAGATTAAAAAAAATAAAATAAAATAAAATAAAATAAAAACATGGTTTAATCTGCACCAATTTTTTTCCTTCATTTTCAAAATTAATAATGATTTGTTGAAAACGTTGATTTTCTTTGAATGGAATATAATTATGATAACAAAAAAGAACAAAAAATCATGCGTCAAGCATTGATTATGAACACTTTCAAACACATTCAGAATGCTGTAACAAAACTTCAAAGAGCGATGATGCCTCAGCATATTCTGTTAGACCTTGACATATGATGGTGATGATTAGGTTTTTGTTTAAATAATATAATAGGTGGCGTTGGTACGCTGCATGTTTGAATTCTAAAGTACATAATTAAAAAAATTATGATTTTTGAAGTATCAACATGTACAGTAAGTCTAATAAATATAAAGACACATATATTTTTTAAATTACATTTTATTAATTCAGTGTAAGAAATTAAATTTTATACCTCACATTAAGAACATTGAAATAAATCTCTTATCAGGGTTTAAATTTAAATAAAATAATTTCGACTCGAATAATAAAAAAAATAAAAAATACGCTGTCTCATAACTATAAAGATAAATTTGAAACTGCTTCGTATGCAATTTGTTTTAGAATTCACGCGTACAAAAATAATGTGCACGCGCAGAAATATGCTTTAAGTTACTCAAACGAGCAAAGTTGTTTGACTTGTTTCAATTGCAAAGATGCCGCGGAACATTGAAAGATGAGATTTGCAAAATACGTGTATTTAAAGCTCATAGCTTAACAGTTTATCAAATATGTTAAAAACTGAGAGAAGCAGAGCTGTTTTAAGCAAAAAGCAGAGCAAAGTTTTAACAAAAACTTACAATTTAAATTCCAGAAAACGATCTGGCAGACCGAGAAAGACTAGTGAAAGACTCGATTGCAAGATCATGCGACTTGTTTCGTCACGAAAAATGTCACTCCGACAAGTTTCTCAACGAGTTGATGGTATGGTCTCAAAGGATACAATACATCGTCGTATAAAAGAAAGCAAAAATATTGTGTCCCGGCATATGTGCAGATTTCCTTTACTGAAAAAAGAACACAAAGAACAGAGGCTATTCTGGGCTAAAGATCATATGCACTGGAAGGACAAATGGATGCAAGTCATTTTTTCAGATGAAAAAAGATTTTGGATTCCTATTGGCACGATTTAAGGCATGAACCGGGAACCATTTTCAATAGACAGAAAAGGGGAGGTTCTGTGATGGTCTGTGGTGTCTTCTCTTTTAATGGAACTACAGATATTGCTTTTCTGGAAGGTAAAAAGACATCTAAAGAGTATATAGAAGTGCTCGATAGTCACTTGTTGCCCATTGCTGAAGCTCTTGGTGGTCGGAATTACTAGTGCCATTACTAGTACAGGATAATGCACCGATTCACACATCAAGACTCACAAAAAATGGTTTGCTGATACCAATGTTGATGTCATGGTGTGGCCCGCGCGTAGTCCTGATTTAAATCCAGTTGAGAATCTTTTAGGCATTCTTGTTCGCAGTGTATATGCATCTGGAAGACAGTTTTCAAACGTTCTTGAGTTGAAAAAGGAAATTGAACGAAGTTGGTTTGATATAAAGCCAGAATACTTTCACAACTTAATAAACAGCATGCCAGATAGAATATTTACTGTCATTAATAAAAATAGATCTATTATTGGACGATAATTTAAAAGTATGTAAAATATCTTTATATTTATGAGACAGCAAATTTGTTTCCATTTATCAATTTTCGAGTCGTAATTATTCAATTCTAATTTAATTTAGCGTAAAATGTGTTTTGGTACATGCTTTTTGTTATATGCATAGTAATATTTTTGAATACTGAATTATAAAAATATTATTTTGAAAATATCAGTGTCTTTATACTTATGAGGCGCACTGTAATTGGCACATCCGACTAGTTTGCTAATAAAATAGAACAATGCCTAATTTCTTTTTTTAAAAATTCAAACAATAAAACGAAATAATTTTTATTTATATATTAATTTATTTATTTTTACCAAAATAGAATAATGCCTAATTTATTTTTTTAAATTCAAATGCTAAAACGAGAGATTTTTTTTCTTTTTACCAGATCATCTAAAAAAAATCTATAATAGATTATGTTTTATAGCAAATGCGCTGGAAGATAAAAATGGCAGAAGTCTCTCATTTTTTTTTTCAAATCCTTGACATATTTCTCATTCCAAGATGTTAGAATTCACGAATGAATTAACTTCTTCAATATCTCTGAATCGATCCTTGTTGCTTTCGTAATCGAATAAGGACATTCTACACATTTGAATCGAAATGTAATTTGTGTTCCTTTAGGATTTCTTTGAGGAAAAAAAGTGACATAAAATAAGCATATTTCATACATTTCTAACAGTTATATACACTGTAAAAAGTAAGAGTTAGGACGTTAAAAAAATATTTAAGCTTAGGACCTTTCCTTTTGAATGATAACAATCATTATTACATATTTTTTTTATTTATATGATCTATCTGTATTTCCCTAGTTTGATATTATAGTTTACAAAGAGATATGGAGGATAGAAAATTTTTTTTATTTCAATTTTCGAACTTTTTTGCTGTAGTTAAATATTTAATGGTTTAGGGACAGTTTATAGTGTTTAGGACATTTATTTTAATATTCTGCGCAAATATTTTACATATTCAAGGAACTGAAAATTATTGCTTTAATATCTGTATAAAGGGCGACCATAAAATTACTTTACCTTTTAAGAAGTAACTGTCTGTACACTGTAAAAAAGATAAATATTTCTTAATTTAAGAAAGTATAATATAACCACGTATGAAATAATGCAATAACCTTTTCCAAGGTATTCACGATTCCAAGAAGAGTACTTTATCCTCAGAAACCGATAGAATTAAAGAAGCATTTATAAAAATAAAATGTTTTACTGCCATCGATTTTCGGAAACTTTTCCTAGTAGCTTTTATAATGTAATAATCAGTTTTATCAAACCAGAATTTCAGTTTTTAAGATGCCATCAATTCTCATATATACATTTTCAGCAAAGAAGTAATAAGTAATAAGAATAAGTATATTATTCAGATTGCTTCATTGCGTAACTGAATTGATCAATGCCCGAGTTACAAGATAAAACTAATTTTAATGTTAATGTCAATGTCGTTAATTTATCATGTTTGGCTGTAAAACATGTTTGTTGCACATGAAAAGGTTTCCTTTAGAATGTATAGCATCCGAAAAACTGATATTCTAGGCTGAGAAAACTGATTAATATACTCAAAAAACTATTAGGTTTCCAAAAATCCGTGGCAGTAAATGAAACTTTTTTTTTTAAATGCTTCTTTAAATCTGGAAAATATGTGAGTTTCTAAAGATAAAGAAATCTTTTCGGAATCGTAGGCAACTTGGAAGAGGTTATTGTATATTTTCGTTCGTGGTTATATTACATTTACCCAGTGGCGGTTCGTGCAATTTTTTTTTTTTTTGGGGGGGGGGGGGAAGCAAAATGCATGCCTGAAACACATATTATTTTCATACCACTATTTTTGTTTACAATAAATCTTTTGCTTGTTTAATAGCAGAAGTTCCTAACAGTAGATAAAATAAACTATTCCTTTTTAATAATAAAGAAAAGAATAAATTTAGAAGCCATGTATTTAGTGCCCCAAATAAAACCAGTCACGTGCCGCCACTGCATTTACCTAGATTAGGTAACAGCTGTCTTTTTTTTTTACAGTATATCTAAAAGTAATGGAATAAGACAACATTTTCTAGTTAGACTTATTTTAAGGCAAGGAAAATTACTTTAAATAAATAATACCTGAAATCAAATACGAAGATTCTTTTTGATTTGGTACAACTAGTTTGGGCGGGGCTAGTTGAGCTTAAGCCGAAAGGTAGCCCCCCCCCCACCCGGTTTGACTTTGATCTTGGTACAACTAGTTTGGATGCATACTGAGCAGAATTCGTCAGTTATTCAGATGATATATTTACCTAACTATTCTCTGTGCAACAGAAGCTAAGAAGATCTACTCTCAAAGCTTATAGACGGAAGGTGCTGGGTTCAAACCCGCATTGTAAGAAATGACAAATTTTTCTTATTCAATAAAAATGTAATACCATCAAAAACATCTAGCCAATTCCCGTGACATTTTAACAGTATAAAGTTCTGAGATCATGTAGAGCCAAGTCTAGCTCTTTTATTTACTTTGACATTTTCATTCACAAATCACTCCTAGTATTTACATCAGTGTTAACAGTTGGCTATTAAAAAAAAAAAAATCAGATTGCTTGATTGCAACCACTTTTTTGAAATAGAAATATTCGTCTTATTTAATGACAGATTACATAATGCGAGAATAAGGCCAATTACACTATTTTAAAAAAGGGGTGAGAATCAAAAATCTGAATTTTAAAAAAGTAGCTTACTGGTAACACTGCTCTACATAAAGAATATTTTGGCACTTGGCAATTACACAGCATGAGAATGTGACGGTTGTTGCTTACATTTTAATAATCGCGTTTGTTAATAAAGCATTGCATAAAAATAGGTATTTATCTAGTATTTATATGAGCACAGAACGTATATGTATTTGTACTGTGTATTTAATTGTACATAATTGTAAGCCCAGGTACGAAACCTCTCCCGCGGGCGAACTGGATCTCTGGAGTTTTGGGTAGTTTTCTGAGGATGTAACGTGATTACGATCCATATCCTCCCTTTTAGAAAGACTTCCACCCTAAAATCATCCTTCTTTAGGCTTACGTTGCTCGCATTCACAATCGGCCTTAATCAAATAATCTTATCGCATCGCATAACGTAGTAATGTGTAATAACGTCCCTATGCTGCGTAATTTCCATGTCACAAAATATTCTTTAACTAAAGATGTAGACACTAGGAGTGATTTGTGAATGAAAATTTCAGTGTTAATAAGAGAGGTAAACTTGGCTGCATAAGATCTCAGAACTTTTTACGGTAAAAAAGTCACGCGATTTGGCAACATTTTTTCCATGAGATGTTTTTGATTGGATTTTACTTTTTGTATGTAGTCCTCTTTTTCTTGATTTCGGCGTGTATCTTGGTGTGTATACTTTGCTAAGTATATCTAATTTATTTTATTTTATTTTAAATTTTTAATAGACGCTTCGCTGACGCGGGTAAGTTGACTGACTCTGCGTTCATATGAATTAAAAGAGATATTAGAAACGACAGATTTGGAGGTTTTGTTCCGTTCGCAAAATATTCTAGATAAAAAGAAATTTCAGGATTTTGAACATCTCCAGTAGAAAGATATGGGGAAGGAGGATCGAAAGTACCCTGAGTTGCTTACAGAAAATGTGCTAGCTGTGTCTATGCGTGCTTGAATTTTGATCTGAGGGTGAAATATTTGGAATATCTGAGTCCAAGATACTTGATATCTGAAAAGTTGAGAAAATATAGCTATTCCAAAAAATAAAATTATATTAAATTTTTTCGACATTTTTTTAAATTTTCTAGATTTTTTCATTTTCTCTTACTTTGTATCTAAACGCTACCTTTATGTCAAATTTCAAGTTCTTAGGGCTACGAGATGTACCTTAGATTTTTTATTCTCGGTGAGTGAGTGAGTCAGTCAGCCAGTGTCTAAAAGTCGAAACTTTGAGTTTATATATCTTCTGAACCAGAAAGTATAGAAACGTAAAATTTTAACACTTGGCTTCGTTTGCAACGTACTCTAGTTAAATGAAGTTTCAAGTTTCTGAGGAAACTACAGCACAAAGATATGGGGATGTTTAAAAGTACACCGAGTTTCTTCTTGTAAAGTGTGCTACGGCTACGCATTCTCGACTTGATGGGGCCTCCAGATTTAGCCCGAACGAAAATACACAATAACCTATTACGAGTTGCCCACTATTCCCAAGAGCCTTCTTTATCTATAGAAACCTCAGATAACAATACATTTTCGAAAGTTAAAGAAGCATTTATAAAAACAGCATTTCTTTTTCCGCCACTTATTTTCGGAAACGTTTTCGAGCAGTTTTTTATTAGTGTATTAATCAGTTTTCCCAATGCGGAATATAGCATTTTCGGATGCTATCCATTCTCAAGTAAACATTTTCATGTTCAACAAACAAGTTTTACAGACAAATATGATAAATTCACAGCATGAACATTAACATTAAAATTAATATTATTTTACTACCCTTGCATGTATAAATTCAGTTACGCAGCTGAAAATGTCTAAATGAGAATGAACAGCATCCTAAAAACCCATGTTCCGGTTTGAGAAAACGGATTAATGCGCTATAATAAAAGTACTCGGAAACGTTTAACAGCAACCTAAAAACCCATATTTCGGTTTGAGAAAACGGATTAATGCGCTATAATAAAAGTACTCGGAAACGTTTAACAGCATCCTAAAAACAAAAACCCATATTCCGGTTTGAGAAAACGGATTAATGCGCTATAATAAAAGTACTCGGAAACGTTTAACAACATCCTAAAAACAAAAACCCATATTTCGGTTTGAGAAAACGGATTAATGCGCTATAATAAAAGTACTCGGAAACGTTTAACAGCATCCTAAAAACAAAAACCCATATTCCGGTTTGAGAAAACGGATTAATGCGCTATCTAGACACACGGCAGTGTGTCAGCCAAGTTCCCAAAGCAAAAAAGTCGATACACCGGCCGTGGGTATATTTACACGAACCATTTCGAGCTGTTTTCGCCAAATTTCGACACTCCACTACTGAAAATCTATTTGACCTACGTACTTGTAATTTTAAATGTGTAGTAAGGCTCACTTAATTATCCAGAATCCAAAATTTTATAAATAACGCATAATTAGTTTCCAAGATAATGATATTTGAAAATGTCTGATAATCAATAATTTACCACTGACTCACTCACTCATCAAAAATATTTCATATACCTACTGCACCTATAGACTTCAAATTTGGTAAGAAGTTCGTTTACACTATAAGAAATCGAAAAAAAAAAAAATTCTTAAAATCGATTAATTACCCACTTGGGGGTGTCCATTTTTACTTTAACGTTACGTCTATTAGGCAAAATTTTAATTTGCTCACACCCCCCGAAAAAAAAATTGAATTTGGGCTGACATTACAGCAAAATATTTGATTATCAGCCATTAGGGCTAATTTCAGAGAATTAATTTTTTGAGTAATGGTGCATAAAATTTACCTTTTTAGACACATTGTGAAAAGACAAAAAATCTTGAGAGAATACATATATCGAAATACGCATATATTTCGAGACATCCGCAGTTGAAATTCGTCTAATCCCAGAATTAAAAATGTAAACAAAAGAGAGTCATTCCTATGATTCAAATAAATATTGATCATGGATGTAGCTACCATGGGTCTAGGCAGTGTAGCTGTGGAAAAATACCAGCTCATTTATTACATCAAACTTACAAAAAGACACGCGCGAGAAAAAAAAAATAACAATCGTATTTTAATTGAATCGAAAAAAAAAACATGGGGCAATCCATGGTGTCTGTCTCTCCTAAACAGTGCAATTTCAATTTTGCTTTTTAATCATAAAATATAAAATAAACACGTGCGGAGATTCCACTTTATCTCTTTTGTGCTATTTATTTTTTTATAATCATTGTTGAGTATGATATACTCCAGAATTTTATTTTTGTGGCAAAACTGCTTTGAGGAAAATTTCATTTCATTTATGAAAACAATGCCGATTTAATTTTCAATTATCTGTAAATTATATACTATTTGTTTGATATTATTTGAATAACTTCATCATTTTATTTGTAAATATGAATCAGGCTGTTGATTTATATGTTAATGAGTCTGTAATGGTAAAACATAAAATTATGTCAATATGATTATTGTTATTTCAGAAATAATATAATTTTCGAATCAATACCCTTCGTTTCAAAACAAATATTAAATACAGCAGTATTAAAATACAGATTTCTGCCACAAATTGACAGCCAAATATTTTGTTGTAGGAAATTTAAATTAAATTGAATGTTGCCTGTTGAATAAAATAATAATTAAAAACCATTAAGTATACTGTTTAAGTATATTGTAACTGTACAAAAAGTAATGAAATCCCATGAAAAACATACAGGTGAAAGAATGTCAAGTTCGTTAACGGTTTCACTAATAAAAGAAGTGAGATCTAACTGGAAACCAAGTTCTTTCGAAGTTCCTTAAATCATAGCTCCTGTCATGCATAAGGTTCTTCAATTGCTTAAAATGATTTGTTATGTTATTTGCTACTCAATAGAGCGACTTGGCAAGTTTTCTCTTATTCAAATTTCTCTACTTGATTGATCTGAACTTAAAGTTAATCACTTCCTTAACTTATCAATACCTTAACTTCGACATACTTATTCGAATACTTGATTGACTACATCTTTGCCAATGACGTACTAGACTAAATTGTACTCAGACTCAAAGATTAAAGTCGGTGGGTTAAAACTTGCCAAGTCGCTCTATTGAGTAGCAAATAACATAACAAATCATTTTAAGCAATTGAAGAACGTTATGCATGACAGGAGCTATGATTTAAGGAGCTTCGAAAGAACTTGGTTTCCGGTTAGATCTCACTTCTTTTATTAGTGAAACCGTTAACTAACTTGGCATTCTTTCACATGTATGTTTTTGATGGGATAATATAAGTACTCGGAAACGTTTAACAGCATCTTAAAAACCCATATTGCGGTTTGAGAAAACGGATTAATGGGCTTTAAAAAAGTACTCGGAAACGTTTAAAAAAAATCATTGGCTAGAAAAGAAACTTTGTTTGTATAAATGCTTCTTTAAATCTAAAAAAATAGGGGGTGTTTTATAAAGAATCACTCGATTTGAAATGCGTATATTATGAAAAATATTGAGCACAGACAATTGAGATTAATTTTATATTACATGACTAATCATAAAATGTTTTTACAAACCAAATTAAAGGTACGTAAAATTCAACGTTTAATACACAGTATCAAACTGTAGCTCAATAAACAGACGTATGTTTCATGAGTAACTTGTTCTCACATCATCAGTGTCAGTAAAAATAAAAATTATTATATCCCCTCCAAAGACATGAAACAGAATCAAAAACCCTAATGACAGACAACAACACACCGAAAGCTCATCACGTACGAGCAACCAATCAGATTAAGCCGGAAGTGATGCATTATGACTCAGTAAATCAACCCAGTAAGATAAGATGTAAGGTACGCTTGAAAAATCGTTCACCGAGAAGTTACCAAATGTATGAACATAAACTGCCTCGAAAAAGTCTAAATCTAAAGAAGTATTGCATTTCTTAATAATAGTGGCTGAATCGAAATTTAAATTATGTTCCTCCCTCCAACAATGACAAGCAATAGAGGATTTTTGTAATTCCTTTTTTAACATAGTTTCTGTGTTCATTGATTCTGAAACGGAGTTGTCGTTTAGTCTGTCCTATATAGAACAAACCACATTGACATCGGATATTGTAAATACCCCAGAAGTTTTGATGTGGAATTTTATCCTTTATCGGTGAAAAAGTTAGTTTATTATCTGGCTTAAAAACAACTTTAAAATCATAATTTCTTAAAATATTAGCTATTTTGAAGCTAATGCTATTATAAAATGACAAAATAATGAGGTTAGAAAAAGTAACTGGAACAACAGAAGAATCACAAATTAAAGGTGCTCAATATGTTCACCTTTGGATGCACGGCATATGTCTATACGGCAGTCAAATTCGTCCCAAAATTTTGTGAGCATGTCTGCGTCCACTGCTTCCACGGTTGCTGTTATGCATGTCTTCAGATCGGCTAATGTAGCTGGAAGGGAGGCACATAAACGCAATGTTTTATAAACCCCCACAATAAGAAATCGCACACTGAGAGGTCCTGCTATCTTGGAGGCCAGCCAAACACTGAAGTGGCGAGCGAAGGAAGAGCGTAAAGCTGTTATCACACGGACGACCATACGATATGAAGTATATGCTATTGCCTCTCGCTTGCTTGGAGCTACATTTTTACGCTGCAACTAGGGTTATTTTCTCTACTGAAAGTTATCTGCTAATGTAAGGAGATGGCGTAACATTTGGCGAGTAATTGCAGCAGGTGTTTTAATATTTAGTGTAGAGTTCGATTGATAAACAGGAAGTATTATTGAGTACTAACATTTTATATATTACAGTTTCTTTTCGTGTCTGTTCTATATATATAATATTGTGATCATTTTACTTAAAATTCCAAGATTATAAAAACAATACTCTCGCTAATATAACATTAAAATTCTAAATTATAGAGTCCATATCTTCACTTTACGTCTTTCATTACCTGTAAATATTAAGAATTCTCAACTATTAGTATTAAGTGATTTAGAAAAAAATTGTATTAAAACTAGTTTTTTGTCACATGTATTGGAACCGCACTTTATCGCTAAGCCGAAATCTGTAACGCAAAGAAGGATTTTTTAAATTAAGTTTTAGTTATTTTGCCAAAATCACTATTATGACATTTTTAGTTAATATATTCTACATATTTTAAATGTAATTCATGTTACATATTGAATGTAATATAAAAATGAAATACGTAATAGAATTTAAATATAGTTCCCACTCTTTTGCAGTTTTTTTCTTCTTTGGTTTTGATGATTTTAATCATTTTTCGAAAGTTTAAATGAGTTTTTGATATTTTTCGTTTCAAAAACACAATCCTTATTTTTATATATATTGTGTACAGTCCTTGGGGGTGGGGGGGGGGGGCAGTTATACCCTCTACTAACTCTGCCGCAAATCACTGTATAAAAATATTACAAGTAACAATAGATTAGTAATAACATCTAATAATAATGCTGTACATAAATTTTGCTGGGGGGAGGGGTGAAGTTACGTATAGCAGTTGTAACATATTCTAAAAATTTTAGTACTAAACCCTAATTTCGACATCATATTTTTCGGTAAATTTTACCTTCGTGTATCAAACTGAAAGTCACTCGTTAAAGTAGTTTAGAAATTACGCAGGTTTTATGTTTGTACCTCCTAATGTTAAATAAATGTTCGATCGTCGCAAAATAGATTACAAGACAAGTGCTTTTTATGCATAACTTAAAAACTATTTGGCGGAATGAGGTTTAATTTTGGGTTTGCAATTTGAAAATTCTAGAAATCTATTTCTGTTAGGAAAGTTTTCGTTACAATTCATTTTTGTTTTCGAAAATATATAAATTTTAATTTTTTTTTTGAAGGGAAGCAAAATATTTTAACTGGAGGGAGGGGGGTTATATGCGTTATTTATTATTAATACAAAGTAAAAAAGGGGCACAATTTGCTTAACAAATTGAAAAACATATAAAGGTTTAAAATTTATACACCGCTAGGAGGGGGAAGTAAAAATTTTAGGGTGGTTGAAATTCAATAATTAAAAAGGAAAAATAGACTGAAAAGGACATTCTCACCCACATACATTAAATACAATAATCCAACATGAAGTGAAAAATTAGTTAGAGCCAGGAATCGAACCTGGGTCCACAGCGTTGCGGGCTATCGCTATAACCACTGAACCACTCCGGCTGATTCTGAATCTGAAATTTCTCACTAATAAACCATGTTGGAGAGAAAGTCGCCAACCATCTGACAACCTTGGATGACCGAACAACTGTGAATATATTTTTACTATTCCACCGATTTACGAATAAATATGTATGTCTGTATAAAAGTTGTATATCTTTAAAAAAAGATTATCAAGATTGTTTTAAAACAAAATTATTAAAAGGTAAAATATGATTAACTATAAGTAGCTGCTGGATTAAATTTTCATTTATTAAATTTTATTTTTCTAAAAGTATAAGAAAATTTTCTGTCCCCCCCCCCTCCACTACAAAATTTAGATTCTGAACGCTGCATGCTAAAAGGAGGCAATAATTTGTATTGGAATAAAATACATTGATGTGTGTTTGCTTGCATTTTTATCTTTGGCGACATAATTTGGCAACAAGTACGAAATAACGCCAAATATAGCTGCAGAAAGTAGTTAAACTAGTACATTTTGAGAAGTAAATAAGTGACTACGACAGTACCATTATAACATATAGCAAATGATATAAGGAATTGAAATAAAATAATCGCAATAAATAACTTTAAATTAGTAAATAAAGTTCTTATCGGTGGGTGTAAATAACGAACTCAGAAGAGACAATCGACGCATATGTAATTCTTTAATTTCAAAATAACTGTACATTTTTAAATTTCTTTTCGTGTATAATTGGTCCCTGTGTTACTAAAGATTTGCTTTTTTCTTAATTCTTCTGTATTTTTGGTTTCAATATTTGCGACCTCGCTAAACATAAGATATGTTGACTTACTGACGGTGGCCATCTTGGAATTTTTAGAGAGCTCTGATTGGTGTATTTCGAACTGATATCTATCGTAGCGAATATAAACTACTGTAAGTTAGATCTTTAAGAAATTACGAGAGGCAATCAATCAAACGGGACGATTTCGAGCGTTTTCCTCTTGAAAAAAGTGTTTCGGATGAAATATCTGGTATTGACTATGATATGAGAGTACGTGTGATAACACCATTAGTGATACATGTCGGCAACTGCGTGAAACTCGAGATTTCCCTCTTTCTACCTATACATTATTCGATTAAAATTGATTTAAATCTGAATAGTTTTTTTAAAAAATAGGATCATTATTTTGAAGCACCCTGTATATTGGTTTCTGAGGTTTCTAAAGATAAAGAACGCTTTTCGCAATCATGGGTAACTCGGAAGCGGTTATTGTATATTTTCGATCGTGGATAAATTATATTTTAATTAAATTAAGTTAAAGTAATTTAAAAAATATTAAAAGAAATAATAATTTTATATTAAATTAAGAAACATTTGTCTTTTTTACAGTGTATTTAAAGTATTTTTATTTTGAATATAACGAGTTTTGAGTGATTTTTGACTGTAATATGATGAATGCGAATGAAACCATTGAAAGGAGATTAACGTTTCTGCCAAGAACTATTTGGTGGCATACTTATTACTTACCCATCATACGTAGTATAGGGTAAGTCTTGTAATCGTTTTGAAAAAAAAAATATTTGACGGATTTACACGTTTCAGACACTGGAGATTCCGTAAAAGACATTTTTAGATTTTTTTTTTTTTGCCTTCCGTCTGTCTGTGTGTGCGTCTGTAAACGCTCTATCTCCCGAACAAATTGAGATATAGACTTGAAATTTGGTATGTATTTAGTACGTAATAATGAAAAGAAGCTTATTGAATATCAGTAACTTCAAATATCCGGAACTATTTTTTTCGGACTCTCGAAATATTCGTTCTGATAAAAGATAAAACATTTTCGAAATTGTTCATTTTAAAGAGTGAATATAAAAGACAATAAAAAACATAAATTTTGCATGAAGAATGAAGTCGATCGGATAATCAGTTGCCCAGGTATTTGTAGTAATATTTACCACACTCTTCGATTTTTCATGACCCTATATTTCATTCAAATTTCAATTTAAAGAAATATTTTAATTGGAAATGAGACGCTTAATCCGACGCAGTAAACCGTTTGTTAATAGGATGATCAATTTTGGAGTTATAAGGATGTTTTTTTACGCAATTCAGTAATAGAGCATTCAAAGTTTAAGACGTCATTAAGCCACTATTTTATTCGAATTGCAATGCATTTTATAAATAGTTTACACATGTTTTATTTTCATATTTTATATTATGCATGTCCATGATTGGTAAGTATTATGGTGGCCCCCAACGACTAGTCTGTTTAACTGGTGATATTCGTCTGATATTTAAAAGAAAAATTATAAGCATACCTGACATGTAAAACTTTTAATTGTGTTTACCGAACGTGTCTTTTTGATTATTCGGAATCATTTATTGTCTTTTTACCACTTTCCAACATAGTTGAAAAGTGTTTATGAAATAAGTTTCTCGGTCTGCCGACTCTCCGTACTGTAACTCTCATAAATATATACTTGGATTGCCATGTAATTTTTATAAGTTATGGAAGTTTACTATGACATATTAGCATGGCTCTTTTAACGCATTATAATCGATCACTTTATTTTCTGAAAAGAAAGCAACGAGATACGAATTAAATAAGAAGATTTATTTATCACAAATTGTTCAGTATTGATCATTGCAAAGTGTTATAGGCCTCAAGTGAATTACGATCGCCAGTATCTGCGAATCGATTTAATGTTCGCCCCTAATCGAATATACGAACTCCACACATTTGCATCGAAATCTTATTAATGATTTGTTCAAAACAAAGATCATGCCAAAAATCTAGTGTTTTTTATGTTCCTTTGAATACTTTTTACAAGATTAGGCAATAATAATAGCATAAAAAAATTAAACTTTATTGTTAATATCATAAAAAAATGCTTAGATTTTTTTTTTATAAATATTTGAAATATTTATGTGCGTTTTTAGAAGAGGAAACTAACTACCATATAAACAAACTAGTTGTTGGGGGCCACCGTAATACTTACCCATCATGGATATGCATAATATAAAATAAGAAGATAAAACATGTGTAAACTATTTATAAAATGCATTGCAATTTGAATAAAATCATGGCTTGATGACGTCATAAACTTTAAAGCGAGGCTAACGAAAAAGAAAGGCTAACGCGGTTCTTTACGCGTATCTTTTTTTACAGATCACGGGAGTCACGTGATGCTCGAATCCACCAATGCAGGTGTACGAAAAGAGCACCACGTCACGCTAGCGGTCTGTAAAAAAAGATAAGTGGAATGCACCGCGGTAGCCTGTCTTTTTCGTTAGCCTCGCTTTAAAGGCTCTATTACTGAATTGCGTAAAAGAAACATCCTTATAACTCCAAAATTGATAATCCTATTAACTAAGCGTTTACTGCGTCGGATTAAACGTCTCATTTCCAATTAAAATATATCTTTGAATTGAAATTTAAATGAAATACAGGTCATAAAAATCGAAGAGTGTAGAAAATATAATTACAAATATCTCGGCAACTCATTATCCGATAGATTTCATTCTTTATGCAAAATTTGTTTTTTTATTGTCTTTTATATTCACTCCTTAAAATAAACAATTTCGAAAATTATTATATACCTTTTATCACAACAAATATTTCGAGAGTTCGAAAAAAATAGTTCCGGATAATCGAGGTTACTGAAATTCAATAAGCTTCTGCCTATTATTACATACTAAGTACATACCAAATTTCAAGTCTCTATCTCAATTTGTTCGGGAGACAGAACGTTTACAGACACACACACACAGGCGGACGGCTAATTTTTTTTTCTAAAAATATGTTTTTCGGAATCTCCAGTGTCTGAAACGTGTAAATCCGTCATTTTTTTTTTCGATTTTCAAAACGATTACAAGACTTACCTTATACTACTACGTATGGTGGGTAAAAAAAAAAGAGCTGCCGTGTAAAATTAATTCTCTCAAGCCTCTCAAAATGGAAAGTTTGCATGTCAAAAATATTGGAATACTTTTTTTCTTTTTTTCAACGTAAATGTGAACAGATCAAATAAGTTAGAACAATAAATATAGGTGTTTTCTGTAATGAGATGGCAGCACTTTGTTTTAATTTAAGTATTGGTATTTGTTTTATTTACGTAAAAATTAACATGTTTGAAATGAGTACGATGCACTAATTCTACACTTAAAAAAAATACAAAGATTTCTTAATCTAGGGAAATATAATACAACCACGAATAATCTCTTCCAATTTCCATTAATTCCGAAAAGCGTTCTTCAACTTTAGAAACCCCTGAAACCAATATATCTTCGAGATTTAAAGAAGCATTTATAAAAACAAAGTTTATTTTGCTACCACTGATTTTCGAATACGTTTCTGAGTCGATGTAGGGTTGGTTGAGGTAAGAGGAACCCCTTTTTGGAATACTTCATTTTTGAAGCCTTATACACAAATTTTGAAACAGTTTAATTTGAACTTATCAACTTAATTTATTTAACACTATATTAATAAACAAAAGTATATCATTAGTTTCTAAAATAATGCTTTAAATATTTTTGAACTGCTTTTCTTTTAAAAAATCAGGTGGGTGTCCCACTTGGCCCATAATAAGGGGTAAGTGGGTCCACCACTCTTTATTTAAATTTAAAGCAAGCATGACTAAAAGAGAGGTAAGTGGGTGTTACTTGATAAAGTATAGAAATTTTCAATATGAAATATTTTATTATAAATGTACCCATGTACGAGATATCTACTCACATTAAGATCAGTATGACAGGTACTTATACAATAAAAAACAAACAAGTACATCTATGACATTTTTTGAAAGCTTAAATGCATATGTTTTACTTTAACATATAAAACAGTGCTGAAGAAACATAATAAGGTCGATTAAAAATAATTTTGGCAGATTAGCAAACACTGTAAGTTGAAAAAGAAATTGGAAACACTAAATGGTAGAGTCCATTTAAAGTTGGCTGAGGGAGGATCATTATTACTTCATCTTCAGCAATAATTCCAACATTATCTGCATTCGACGAACAAAAAGTCTCACTATTTCTATTCTTTCTTGCAAATTTAGCAGTTATTTTTTCATTTGCATCATCAACTTCTAAAATTAGAGCTAAATAATACATTTTTCATACAAGTTTTACAAATACATAGTCACCAGCTTTTGAAAATTTTTTAGCTAAACTATTAATTCCTCTAGGTCTTCATAATTGTCTTTTAATTCATCCATAGAAATCTCTTTATCAGAGTTGCTTTTCACTTCAAAATCGTCACTGTCGTCATGCTCTTCTACATATTCAGTTTTCTTTTTATTACTTTGAGTTTTTTCTTTATTCTTTATATTTCCATCACTTTTTTTCTCTTAATTGTTGCATGTATTCTTCATTCATAATGATTTCAACACCTGAAAATGCTTTATATCTCTTTGATGGAATTGGGTTTGCACGTGGAGTTGTACATGTAAGGGTGACACACCCTCTATATTCAATTTGAAAAAAACAAACATAACCATAAGTAGTATAGAAATTTAAGGTAAATTTTTTAAGCCCTAATGCAGAAATTTATTTATATTTACTTAGTGGGGTAAGTGGGACACCCTAATCTACTTACCCCATTACGAGGGGTCCCATTTACCCCATATTAATTGGCCCCACTTACCCCTAGTAGGTTAAAATTACAGGGTAAGTGGGACCCTTCCTCTTAAACACTTCTTAATAACAGTTTTTGTATAAATTCAAATTACATTATGTATTTTATGTTAAACCTTGCACAACAGTTTAAAAAAAAATTAAAAGATAATGAAGACTAACCTGGAAGCACCCTCTTGGGAAAATATAGCTTGAACTCTTTAAACAAACTGTTCTGGAAATCTATTTTACATCAGTTCTATGACATTAAAACTATATGAAACAAATGTCCTTCCTCTATGATCAATCAAAATCATTTGAATAATATAAATTCTTCAGTTGACGGCAGTTTGGAGGAGATCTCCAATGCATCTGCAATACTTTAAATATAAATTTCTCAATTAATGCTTCTAATACAAATTATAACAAACTTTCCAATGATTAACTCTAACACCTAAACTCTTATCTCCACTCAAATTTTGAAAGGTAGGAGAGACCCTCCAGTTGCATTCTGCCTAGAAACAGTAAGTGATATGTCTGTGTGTCAGCTTCTCATCCAGATTTCGGCTCACTACAATCGTCATGCAAAAGGAGTTGTGGGTGAAGATTTTAAGTACAAAATCTTCCTGAAATCTACTTTTGAGCAGTTAACTTTCAAACTTAAAGTAAAGGAAAATCATTAGTTACAAGAAGTTTGCAATTACCATATGGAAGCATTGAAATAGAAGATGCAGTTCTCAAAACAGAACTTCAATCAACTAAATTAAAACTTCAAAAGTCACAGAAGATAACATGAAAAACGCAAATAAAACAAAACATCTTAATGAAACCAATTAAAAACTCGAGAAAGAAATCCATCAAATTAAAGAAAAAATTAATCAAAAATTAAGCATAAATGAGGAAGAAAGGAACATGAAGGAAAAAGATTTTGCAAAATTAATCACTGCATTAACCGAAAAATTTACACTTCTGCAATCAGAAAAAAGAAAAGATGTTCAATTCCTATAACATGAACTTAAAAAATTAACAGATGAAAAAACAAAAACAAAAATGAGAAATCCCTAAAGGACCTTAAAGATATGAATAAAAATTTCAAGTCGGCTCATATTATTCATGAATTAGAAGTTCAATCGCTCAAGCAAAATTTATAGATCTGGAAAATTCCACATCAGCTTAAAAATTTAAAGACTCAAAATTCCAATCTTTACAATGAGAACTATTCTTAAGTCAAAAAGAAATTAATAAAACAATATTATTAAAGAAAAAAACTTTTACAGACGGAACTAGATGAACTATGGTCAGTTCTGAAAACCTAGAAGACAAAGATGACTAAGGTCCCGTTAATGACAGTAAATTTCTTATTGGATAAGAAATTAGCCCACATGGTAATTTCAACAGAAGAAAAATTAACTTCAGTGAAAGACTCACAGGATCACTCACAAACAGAGAAAATACCTTCAATTCAACTCTAGAAACAATAACACAATCATGGTCAGTTCTCGAGCTAACCAAGTATTTGGAAAGGACATTTATAAGCTCATCTCTTCTCAAAATACAGAGTCTTTAGCGATAATCAGCGACATAAAAATTTTACGATCTAGAATTGAAGTAATATGTCGAACTGAAAGTGATACGATTATTCTCATTCAAGACCTAAAACAAAATCAGTTTTTAAATGAAAAACTCTCTTTCACTAAAATGACAATATCGCTTCAAAGGGCAATCCTTCTAAATACTCCAAAATACGTGACAGATGATAACATTACTGCCACAATAGCCATGTCGTATCACCACAAAGATGATGAATTTATAGTCTTTCGTAAAAGATTTTCCAAGCAACCTACATACAATAACTGGATCTTGCTGCAGTCCCCTCCTCTTATGGAAAGGATCATAGCAGATGATGGTGTGTTTGTTGGACGGAAATGATGTAGACTCCGTCCTTTTACAACTGTACTAAGATATTTTAAATGTTAATAGCTTGGTCATTCAGAAAAACGTTGTATGAATATTTCAGTCTGTGTTTTATGTGGAAGTGGTCCCTCTCCCAGTGAATGTTCTAAAATTCCTCCTTGTGTCAATTGCAAATTATACAATACTAGTCAAAATACTGAATTTCAAATAGATCATAAATCTTCAGATTCTACTTGTGCAGTCTACAAACTCTATTATGATTGAGAAAAAGCAAGGCTCGATTCACTTTACCCTATGCATCTCAAATCTACACCTTATCAAATAAATCCTACTGATCATTTTGAAATTTATCCTTCAACATTTCCCAATAGCTCATTTCCTCCTACAAACTTAAACTCACCAATATATTCTATACCGCAGCAATTCTGTTCCAATTATGATCAAGAAGCTTCATCATCTAATGATTACATCTACAGTTCCAATCTGGTCCCACCCCCGAGACCTCTCATGACCCAAAGTAGGTTTTAGACCTGCCTATTGCTCTAACTGTACATAGTTATGTATATAACTCACTTTTCATCGATTTTGTTTTTCTGATCAATATGTATGTATACTCAGAGAAAAGTACCTTTCTATAGAGTATGCGTATTATCTTCTTCTAGTATAAAATTTCATAGATCTGCTCATCCTAATGTATTACATCGTATATTTATCGGCTGATGATAATCTATGCGTCTCATTTTTATTTCCTCATTGCGCTTTAAATCATTATATTTATCATCGTGATCTATTTTGTATTATTCAATTTACAAATATTGTTTTCATTATATATATCACCACACGGCCCTATGTCGCACTTACCGACGGGCCCAGCTTCGGCTGAATTATGTATTTTTTCATGCCTCAATAAAGAGGACCGTAATGGACATCCATGCTCTATGGACTTGGTTTCCTAGTCTGAGCAGTCCTTCTCGGGCAGTAAAAGTAAAAGTCCCTTTTTTTGCATTGTTAAAATGAAAACAATATGCGAAATGAATAGTCTGAAAATTTTAGTGACTATTGGAATGTTCGCCGTGTATTATTTCTTTGATATAGGGAAGTGATGACTTCAGTACTGTGATTTTGCCTGAAGAAAAGACCCGTCTAAAGAATCTGACGCCCACAAGTTTGAATATTTTACGTTAACGTTATGATATTAAGTTAATTTTATCATTGAGCTAATTAGAGCAATTAATATCAGTAATTAGTTTAATTATGCGTACGTCTTTAAGATTTTTATTATTTTCACAGAAAATATCATTATTCGAGGTTTTGAAAATTTATTAACTATAAAGAAACAAAGATAAACGATTATTTTTAATAGGAAAAAATCCATTAATTTTGTGTGAAAATAATGAAATTTTGATTTTTTTTTTAAAGAACTACTTCATTAAATTAAATAAAAAATTAAATAAAAAATAGTCTGAATCCTTTTCTGGAATTCTCCTTTTCTAAATCTTTTTCTTTAATTTATCTATTTTGTCGCCAAGCTCTTTTAAACATTTAAACACCTATTATTCACATTTATAATCTTATTTGGATTGGGATTAGGATAAATAAACAGGAAAATAACAAAAAAAAAAAAAAAAAAAAAAAAGAAAGAAAGAAAGAAAGAAATCTAAAATAATGGCAATTTTTATTTTTGTACTGAATTTGAATATAGTTCAAACAGTTTAAAATAAGATCGTGTCTTAGTTCAGTAATAAATAAAAAGCCTTTGCCAAATTTGAACCTGAGTAGTTGCGTCTAATGCACATTTTTTCTATTTATTTGAATAGTGCTTGAAGTTCAACAGGTTTTTGAAACACATCATACCTTTACGATTTTACAATCTTTTCTAACTGAATACAGCATTTCTACTCATTTGCATTGAAATCAAATTTATCTTTAAAAAAAACATTAATAAAGTAGTACATACCCGTAACACCTTATTACCTTTTTGTTACGACAAAAAAATGAATAGAAAATAATAAACTAAAAAGAACATCGGGTTCTTTTATGAATATGAAAAGAGACGTAACATTACATGAATAACTTTTTGCGTTACGAGGTTTTCAATTAAAGCAAAATTTGATTTTGAGAAAAAAGCAACACTCCATTTTCTACCTTTGAAGGTAGTAAAATTGAAATATCCGTAACTCAAGTTCTAAGCAAGATAAAAACTAAATGCAAACTGATATAGTAAGGTAAGAAATTAAATTTTAATATTAGGTCAAAAAAGTAAAATCGATTTTATAATAAATAAATTAGTGTCTTAAAGGTAGGCGGTATACTTTTAAGGGTTATTTATAAAGAGTCTTAAAAGATTTTATATTTACCTACAAACTTTCATAAAATGCATTTGTTTATTGCATTTTCTGAAAAGAAATTAATAAAGAATAGGGGAGATGAGGGATGAATGGGTCAAGGGATGGATGGGACGTTCTCAATATTTCAGGCAACATACTTTTTTTTTAGTTGCTTCCTATCCTCATAGATGACACTATCATAGTGTGCTTCAGAACCAAAAGCAAGCCTACATGGCTGTTTTCAGTTTCCTCCAAATTTGCGTTTCCTGAAAACTCTGCTTAAAAGTAATTTTTTTTACATTCGAAGTTACTTAAATATCTTATGCAATATAAACAATTAAGATATGTTGTAGTTTTTTATTTCAAGTCTGAATACTGGTAATTAAAATGAATGAACATTAACCATTGTGACAAAATGGCTGACAATTGAATATATGCATCATGGGGATGATTGGGACATTTCAAATGGGGATGAATGGGACTGCTTCATTCATCCCTAGAGGATACTGAATTTTTTTTAATTAACTAAATAATATTATATAAGTTGATAAATTAATAATTTATGGTAATTATTCTTTTAACATTTCATCCGCATTGTATAGCCATCGCATTCAGCCATTGAATGCTTTCGTTTATGGGCCTTTTAAAGCAAAGCTGAGATGAGTCCAAGATGATTGGCTAACAAATAATCCTGGAGATCATATTACAATTTACGATCTCTCAGCTTTTGCCAAGGAGACATTTTTGTCTGCTTTTAGTCCTTAACATTGAATTAAGGGAGGAAAATATTAAATCCCATTCATCCCTGCTGTGGGGATGATTGGGACACAGAGAAACTTTTTTAAATTTCATAATATATTTCTGTATAATAATAATCTTGAATAAATATTGTGCATAAGATATAGTCAAACACTTAATCTATGAAATGTGATATATAATATTTATAATAACTTAAATAAAATATATAAAGTAAATATTTTTGTGAAAATGTCCCATTCATCCCCCATCTCCCCTATTCAGTTAAATTTTCTAGTCGATCTGATAAAAATGAAGAATGTTACGCGACTTTAATTTATTTTGCTCTATCATACAAAAATTATAACTCGAAGTTTTAAACGTGATTATCTCAAAATTATGTTTTTTAAGTGGGTGATCACGATAACTCAAACGCATCTCAACCAATCTTCTTCAAAGTTTGACCAATTTTTAACAACAATATTATCTAGAGAGTGTTCTTTCCTTTTGGCGATCGTATGATTTTTATAATTTTTATAAACAATGAAAGTTATTATATTTTTTTTTTTTGTAAAAATCTGTAACTTAACTTTCAACGGCCGTCCTTTTATTCAAAATCAATTTTTCCAAAAACAAATTTCTCCAAAATTACACTCTAGTTTTGAGTGTTTGAAGTAAATACATTATGCTTTTTTTAATATCAGATAACATTTGACAAAGTAATGGTGATTACCTTGGACTGCTACAAGAACGACACCGTCTCTGCGTAGCGGGTCTGTGCACGTTTTTTTTTATCTTGCAAGTAGGTATAACCCCTGAACCCTTCCATGTCCGATTTTGTTTCTTATTTTGGTAAAAAAAATTACTTTTCAGTTATAGGAGTTTAGTTGTGGGAGTTTCAATTGTGAGAATTACATTTCACTGCTTCCAAAGAGTGGATTTTTATGCAGCGGCATTGCCAAATTCATAGCATTCACAGCAGCAAAAATTGTTGCCTTTCCGCTACTTTTTTTTTTGTTAATTTTTTTTTTAAATAGTATAATTGGTTTTATTTAATCAATCATTAAATAAGACGAAATTACTATTATAAAACAATAATAACAACAACAACAACAACAAATAGTAGAAATCAAGCAATCGGAATAACAATAAAAAAAGTAGCAGACTGGCAAAATCGGCAGCACTTATTGACAGGAAAGAAACCAGCGATTGATTGTATATAACATCTTGATTAAGAAAATTTTGTTCTCCTAAAGTACATACGTGTATGTATTTTATGCATGCACTCGGAAAACCAAGTTTAAAACCATAGTAATAAATGGAGTCCATTTTTTTTTTACAGTTTATCTAAAACTGATTTTTAAAATATTATCCCTCTAAACTTTGTAGCAAATCTGGTATGAATTGAGAGATATTCAACATACATTGCTATCTGTAAATCAATAAATAAATATTTACATCGATATAGCTATTTAATAATCTGTCTATTGTATTTGTCTGTATTTCCTCCAGAAATAAGTATGGTGTGAGTATATGTTTGTGTTTGTGCATGCGTGTATGCTTGTAATTGGGATTGCTTCTCTTTGTGTGTGAAAATAAAGAAAACATCTTCATTATGTACGCACAGGCATTATTTGAATTTTAACGCTTTTTCTCAGTATTTTATGAAACTAAGAAAACAACCTAAATTTAGATTAACCAACCTAATTTTAGATGAAATTAAATTATGCGTTCAAAAAGAAAAAAAAATCACCTTCTTTTGTTCTGACTACAAATTAAATTAGAACTAATAGATAAAGTATTAGAAAAGAAAATTCTTTTATCGATCAAGAAGGCATATTTTCAGCGGTGAATCTTCTGAGAATAGAAGAAACAAAGATGGCCATTAAATTAATGAGGAAAATGCGGCTTGGAAATAGCGGAACAAAACATCATGAGGTAAAATTTAATGAGATATTGTTTTGAAGTTTTACAAGCTAACACGCAAATTTGTATTTTTAATTTTTTTTAAATAATTGAAAAGTGTTTATGAATTGGATTTGTCTCTCTGTCTGGCCGTATGTTTGTCTGTCTGTTCATGCTCTGACTTGCGTAAATATACTCGGATTGCCATGTAATTGATATATTTTATTGAGGTTTACCATGACATGTTCGATATTGAATATGAAGTGTATACTATTTATGGTTATTTAAAGTTTACAAAGATATTACGTCTGTTCATTATTAATTAAAAACAAAGTACATTTAAACAGACAATTAAATTATAATGTTAAAAAGCAAAAATATATATTAAAAACAACATTATACGTTTCGGACTTTTCCAGAAGCCCTTCATCAGTAATGCAAAAATAAAAATACAAAATCACAAAAGATGATAATACAACTTTGGCATTTCAAGAAGTGTTGCTTTGAGACCTATAGCTACACAGGCTGTTGTCTCGAATGATCCATATATTTTTATTCACAGAAACACGTACATGACTTCTACAATTACACAAATCTTCTTAATGAGGACAGGATAGACACAAAGAAATTAAATCACCGAAGAATTACAGCCCGAACCTCCATAATGAGTGTGCAATGGAGGTGATGGGAGTTGAACCCGTCAGCCTCAGATAATACAACTTTCAGAAGAGAGCATGTGTCATAAATAGTTAAAATAAGTGTGAAAATGTACGTCAAACGTGACAAATGAGGTGCTTTCATATTATAGCTAGTCATAATAAATATTCAGATCTTGATGATTTTTAATTCTGTGAAATGAATTATATCGTCTGCAGATTAATTTCTGTAATAAAATGAGTATCTTGGTCGCTTGACGATTAAATCTCGGAAGTTCCTGTAACAAGAAAGCACCGATTATTATTTTTTTAATTCAAATTTCTTAATAACTATTTGTATTAATATCTGCTAAAGTTTTAATTCGATTTTCATAAAATTTGAAATGTCTCGACAAAATTCTGCAAAGATAATATATCTTAAATTTCAAACCATTCGGTTGGGTAGATTTTGCGTTGTTATATGCGGACGGACGGACAGACAGACGGATGGACCAGACGACGACAATAGGTGCTACGTATTTATATAATTACAAACGCACCTAAAAATGGGAGAAGGACGTCTGAATCAAAATAAATTAGCGTATTCAGCTGGAACCGAGCTGGCTTCATTAAGTGGAGATTTCGCTGATTTCTTGAACCAAGCCTCCAAGAAAATATGGTTCCCATAAACATTGCAATTCGATTTTATGACTGACTCCAGCTCTCTCAAAATCTGGGAAATGATCTGTTTGTATTGCATGGGCCACAATTTTAGATTTTAGGTTTTTTGATTTAAAGGCACTCCGGTGTTCCTTAAGACACCTTACTGGAGAGATTAACCGTACCTTGGAGATACGTCTTTGGGAACACCAGAGTGCCAGAGATCATTTCCCAGATTTTGAGAGAGCTAGAGTAATAAAGTCGAATTGCAACGTTTATGGGAACCGCATTTTCTTGGAGGCTTGGTTCAAGAAATCAGCGAAATCATTTAATGAAGCCAACTCGGTTCCAGTTAAATCGATAATTGATTTTGATTCAGACGTCCGGCCCTCCTTCTTCCATTTTGGAACTGTTTTTGGCACATGCTCTCTTCTGTAAGTTGTATTACCATTTTTCGTGATTTTTTGTTTTTAATTTTACATTATTGATGAGGAGTTTCTGGAAAAGTCGAAACGTATAATGTTGTTTTTGATAAATATTTGTGCTTTTTAACTTTATAATTTAACTGTCTGTATAAATGTAGTTGTTTTTATTTATGGTTAGTTTACAGGGTGGGTTAGGGGCTACATTGTTAGTTTACATAGTTATGGTTTAATTAACCGTCAAAAGTCTTTCGTTACAGCACGAACAATTGGGGAAAAATCGTTCTCAGTTCATTTTAATGATGTAACACTGTTTTAAACATAATGCAAAATTTATATATCGTTGAGGTGGATGACGAATTGCTTTCTATATAACTTAAGAGTAAGTTGCAATTTCAGTTTGTTTATAGGGTTACACAAAAAAACTCCATTACATCATGATCTGTAGGAGAAAATCGTTTGCAATGTATTTTAATGATGTTATACACTATTTCAAAGAAATTTATATACATTACTGAGGTGCACTACAGCCTATTTATTATTATTATTATTATTATTATTATTTTATAGATTATTAAGTACGTAATATTTATCATTTATTTAGAGAGACACTCAAAAAAATTAGATTACAGGACCGACTATAATCCATAACTCCTGGATGTGTGTTTTCAGCTGTGATATACATTTTAAAATTTAACTAATTTTTAATGTATTACGAATATTTAGATCATATATAGGGCTGCACAAAAGAATTAACCCACATTACCGGCTATGGACAGCAATTTTCTGAAAATGAATTTTTACTGTGTTGTGTTTTCTTTAAACGTTTATTTCGATATCTCATTTCATTGTATGAACAAAAATAACATTTATTAACAATATACCGATAGTGTTGGAAAGTGTTTCATAATATATTCCATGTTGCATGATTTTTCGTTCTTGATGTCAATAATTTTTTAGAAGTACAGGAACATGGTCTAATCATTGGAATATTCAAATTCCAGTCCAACGACTAATATTTAAACTGCCAAGGAAATACTTGTCCAAATAGTTTTCTTTTTGAGCCGTATAAATGTTAATCATAAATTTGAAATAGTAATAGGATTATTGTTTGAAAAATATATGAATAACTGATATTGGTCAAATTAGTATAATGATTTTGCTAATTGAAATTTAGTAATGTATCTTTTTGCCGTTTTTCAATCTAGTATGCAATATTGGTATTTTTTGTTTATCAAAATATTCTTTTATAAGTTTAAGAACATGGTCTGTTCATTGGGAATTCCGATTCCAGTCCAGCGACCAATAATTAAATTTCCAAGCAAGTTCTTATCTATCTATCTATCTATCTATCTATATATATATATAAAGTAAATGTTAATCAGAAATTTAAAATAGTCATAAGCAGAAGTACTTCGCCCCTGAAAGGGCTTATGGGGACCGATTGTTGGCGATTAATTTCCCTTATATGTATAAATCGCTTTGAAAAAAGTTGTTTGCGAGTAGATATAAATGTCTGGAATAATTAAAATACACTGGCGAGAAAAATTAAAGGAACAACCATAAAAATTTGCTTTGTGTTAATTCTATTAAGGGAAATTCAAAGAAAGGTGATTGGTTGGTAACTCAAAAGTCAAGTTTATCACATAGCTCTATGAGATTAACCTTCGCTATAGAAAAATATGCAGATTTTTGAGCCCGTTCATTCAGCACGTGTGAAAAGGAGTGCACGTGTGTGATTTGAAGTCTAATTGCAAGGATTGTACATGCAGTTGGATAAAAGTTTCGCTTGTAGTAGGTGGAATATGTAGTCCAGAAGACATTTGACCGATTGTGACAAATGACGTGCGATAGGGAGAATGGAAGTAGGACAGACACTGACAGGAGCTTGTAAAGACTTAAAAATAGGCAAAAGCGTCACGTCAAGAATTTGGAAACGATTTAGAGACACTGGTATTGTGCACAGACAACCAGGTCAAGGCCAAAAACGTGCCAAAACAGACTCTCAGGACCGTTATTTGGCAATGATTGCTAAAAGAAACAAGCAACTGACGTCAGTTCAGATTGCGAGGAAGTTCGTTGCAATAACAGGAACTCGACTATCCCGATTTACTGTGAGGAACAGGCTGCATAAAAGAGGGATGTATGCAAGGAAAACCCATCATTTGTAGTCCACTAACTCCAGCAGCGAAATGCGCCCGGTTAAAGTGGTGCAGAGATCATCGTCATTGGAGTACCACTCACTGGAGCCAAGTTCTCTTTACCGATGAATCTCGTTTTTTTGCAGAGTGATTACAGACGTGTTGCCATATGGAGGAAGACAAATATATGAATAATGCAGCCAACAACCGTGAAAAGCATCGATACAAAGGTCCTGGAATCTTGGTATGGACGGGCATAATTTTGAATGGCCGCACTGACCTACACATTTTTACCAGTGAACTATTAATGCTGAAATCTAAAGGGACGAGGTTATTGGTCCTCTTGTCAAGTTGTTGAGGGGTGCAATCGGTAATAACGTCTTCTTAATGGATGATAATGTGCGACCTCATCGTGCTGCAATAGTGACTGATTAGCTTGATGGCGAAGGAATCCAGCGAACACAGTGTTCTGCATATTCTCTGGATTTAATTTCGATAGAACATGTGTAGGACGCACTAGGACGTCGATTTGCATTTCAGCAACACCAACTTAACACTCTGCAGGAGCTTCGAAGCGCTACTCATCTTGACTACACTTTGTTACCGCAAGCACTTCTGGATAATATAATCCACTGGATAGAAAATCTCTGTAAAGCATGCATTTCGGTCAAGGGTGACCAGATATCTTATTGTTTTCTCTTGTGTGTCTCTAAAATGTTGTAACAGTACAATTTCCTTACCCCTCTTACATCACACATTCCTATGTTTTTATGTCAATTTATTTTTTGAAAAAATAGGCAGTTCTGCATTTTGAATATATGTCAGGCATAATAAAGTAAAGATGTTGTACAAGTTTCATGTTCTTATCTACAAAAGTATTCAAGTTCGATGAGTTTTTATAGTTGTTCCTTTAATTTTTCTCGCCTGTTTAATTTGAAACAGAGTTGTATTTAGATGTGTGGCCTTTTTATAGAACTGAAGTTATCATTTAAATGTGAAATATACGAGGAATTTTCGAAAATTGAAGATACACCTCAGATACGTGGAAAGAAAATGTTTTAGTGAGCGTGTTGGCAACACCTATTGTAACCTTGAACGTTTGACCTTTTCCTCGCAGTCATTCGTTATTTGTATGGTGAGTCTGTTTCGTGTAGTACGTGTTTATAATCGCTGCGTCAATTCAGAATCCCGACAAATGTGAAGTTCGTTCCGTCATACGTTTTCTTCATGAAAAAGGTGAGCGTCCAGCGGATATTCACAAAGAAATTGTTTCCGTCTATGGGAACATTATGAATCGACAAAATGTAACAATATGGTGTTGTGCTATCCTGGAAATAGGACTAATGTTCACGAAGAACCCAGAACAGGTAGGCCATCTGTGATGTCTGACGCTTCAGGCGACTACCACTTATTCCCTTACCTGAAGAAACATCTTGCAGGGCTAAACTTCCACGACAATGATTAAATCAAAATCGAAGTTGAAATGTGGTTTCGGCAACAGACGGTAAACTTCTATGATTGTGGGATATAAAAGCTTCTATCCAGACTTAACAAATGCTTGAACAATGACGGCATCTAAGTCGAAAAATAATGCATATACCAGTAAGTAATTTGTAATGGACATTTTATCCCTTAAAAGTTTTTTGAATAAAGTATGCGGCATTGTATCTTTACTTTTCGAAAACCCATCGTATAAAAATGGCTTGATCAGATGTATGCAAAATTGCTTATATAAAAAAAGCCGAGTGGCGTATGATTAGTAGCGGCGAAATACACTACTTATTAATGAGAAGAAAAAATACATTGTTATCAATCAAATCTTCAAACTGTGCTAAATTTAATGAATATTTGATGATCGGATAACATGCGCAATAAATTATCGGACTAAATTACTTTTGCCTATTAACATAAAATAAAATGAATTATTTTTAAACAGTTAAATTAATGATGCCTGATATCTCTTAGATAAGCCAGTTTTAACTCTTGTTCTTAAGAAAACGATTATTTGATGTATTATTGTTGCCTATTGTTGAATGAAAGCCTATTGTTCAATTAATTGCACATTATTTAATGCAATAATGTATGTGCCAATGTATTATTGAACATATTGAGATTATAAGAGTACACTAGTTGACTCTTGATAAATAAACGCACATCTAATTAAATTTATCAGATATGTGTAGTATCGAAATTTAATTTAATTAATATTATGATATAGCGTAAAGAAATATATTTGTGAAATAAGTATCTTGATTTAGCAGACTATGTTCCAGTTTTCAAAACAACTATTTATAAAATGATATACTTGATTTTCCGAGCAACAGCCTAAACATAGTGCAACATTATGTTTGATTAAATGAAGAAATTCTTATGTTATATTAAAAATCATTGAAACGTAATCTTCTTAATGACTCTTTTTAAGAAACGCTCCAATATGTAATTAAAATAAAAACATCAGTCAATTAAAATTTCTTGAAGTACGGGAGTTAACTATGTACAGTACAGTGCTGATTACCCGAATTCCAATTAATCGAACGTCCAGTGTATACAGAATTTACATTATCATAGAAAAAAATTCTATATATCTCACATTTTCTTATATAATGCTATAACCTTCCAAAGTTCCGTACTTCCTTTAAACAAGTGAGGAATTAAGTTGGTCTTCTGTTTTGAAAAAAAAAAAAATAAAACAAGCAAGTATTATATATATATATATATATTTTTTTGTCTGAATGTTAAAGTTAACTAGGGTGGTTGCATTAGTAATTGACCAGGTACCAGAAATTGACCAGTGAAATATAAAAAATGCGGAATTAATGGGTATAAATTTTAACTTTGGTTGTTAGAGAATATATCTAGACATTAAAAATTTTTTTTTTCGAGTTCTAATTGCAGTTATAGATGTGCTTGAAAATTAGCGTGAGAAAATTAAAAATATTTTTACTTTTATATTTTTATTAGTTTGTGAATTATTGTGTTTTAAAATGTTTTCTGTCTTTTGAATCCCCTAGTATATGTGGTTTTTTTTTTTGCAGCAGTTTTTGATACGAACATTCATATTTTGATTTTTACACAGAAAAAGAAGAGGTCAATGACTGGTTCAATCTCATTTCCTAACTAATACTGAAAGTAATTTAAATTCTAGAAAATAAAACGAGAAGATGTTTTTGGTATATGAATCCTCGTACTTTAATTAGCATATAGTGAAAACTGCAGAAAACTGTGTCAATAATTTTATTAGAAAACATAATAACTTGAAGAAATTTCCACTAAATGGTCAATTACTGGCACACTCACCCTAAATGTTGAATTGATATTTGTAGTATTTCGAATGTTTGATTAATTTTTTTTCCTGTGTTGCGATCTTGAATTTGTATGTCACTTACTTGATAACATGTTACTTTTCGATAAAATTTGTTTTTTATCACTCTTTTATAGGGAAAACATTACAATACAACCTATGAATTGGCGAAAAATTAAAAAAAAGATTATGGGTTTATTTATTTATATAATAATTGTGTGGTTACTTATACAAAACATAGATATTTGCAAGTTTAACGTGAAAGGTATTTCTCAATTTACTACGTCATTGGTTATGTTAAAAGAGATATAACATAGTTATTAATGTAATAATAAATGTAATACACCCAGATTACAAGTTTTGTTGCTGTGATACGATCTTGAATTTGTGTGTCACTTACTTGATAATATGTTACTTTTTGATAAAATTCGCTTTTTATAACATTTTTTAGGGAAAACAATACAATACAACCTATGAATTTGCGAAAAATAAAAAATAAAAAATATTATGGGTTTATTTATATAGTAATATTGTGGTTACTTATAGCAAAACATAGATATTTGCAAGTTCAACGTGAAAGGTATTTCTCAACCTACTACGTTATTGGTTATGTTAAAAGAGATATAATATAGTTATTAATGTAATAATAAACGTAATACACTCAGATTATAAGTTTACTCTAGTTATAAATTATGTTTGTTGTTAATTAAAATAGCACATCTGACGTAAGAATTTTAATAACGAATAACAATTAATAAAAAATCCGGTTACGTTTTTAAAATATGACAAAAAAGCTATAGTAAATAATAACTTTTATCGCTTCAATTCAAGAAAGATACTGGAAAGTTTAAAATTACTTTCTTGGTATTTCATCAGAACTAATTTGCTTAGAATGAAAAGTTACATTCTTTTGTTTTAACTAGAAGCTAGCGAAAAGATATTACGTTCATCAATACCTAAATAATGAGATTCAAAATATTCTGAAAATTTATGATGCGTGAATAAAAATGGTGAGAAAATGTTTTCGCATTTTCAATTCATAATATTATTTTATAGAAAAACAGGAAATTAATCTTTTTTATTTCTTATGTCACAGTATGACGTTGCCATCTATATGTAATCTGTATAATATTGCTTTTAAATTTAGATATGTTCTAGGAGATGAAAAAAAGAAGTTACCAGACAAAATATATGAGTTGACAGTTATATAAAAAGGGTACTTTCATGTTAGCCGGGCGTCAGTGATCGCCAAAATTTTTTGAATCTCGCCAATCCTTTTTTTTTTCGCCAATATTTTAACATTAGTTAATAACAATTAGCCAATATTTTAACACTGCAATATAATATATTAAGAAAGCCCCTTAAAAATAGCTAAAATATAATCAAAATAAAATACATAAATACAAATATGTCAATACAAATAAGAAAATCTCACGTAAAAGGTCGTAATTCAAATGATGCCAATTGAAACAAGATTTGGCGAGTTATCACTGGCGCCCAGCTAAAATAATAGTACCATAAAAAGTGTAGTATTAAACAGTTTTCTTTTTATAAAATTACTTTGTGAATATTTTTCTATTATTGTTTTTAATCAAAAATTTTAGTATTCTGATAATCTCCATCTTTTAAATTTTTGTTAAAACATTTTAACTTTTGTTTCACTTTTGTTCACTATTTGGACATAAATTTGGTACTAATTGGAATGAGACATCCCGTATTTCTGACGAGAAAAATGGAAAGTTTCTTATACAAAGATTGTTTGTTGTAAAATGTTCTGTTAATCCCTTCACGTTTTTCCTTCCCATCTTACTAAAATTAAATCATAAAAAGCAGTTAAAATGTTTTGAAATAAAGCTGCTGTTATTATAAAATTTTAACATAAAATGTAAAATATACGATACAAAATAAGATAAAACATAACATTCTACAAGTGTGGCTAAGTTAGTTTGATTCGTTTGATTATTCAGCTAAACTAGAAGTAATTAGCTAACAAAGAGAAACTTTTTTTTGAGTGTGTGTGGAGGTATGGATGAAAGCAAGTTTATGAGAGGAGAGGCAGTACAATTAAATGTTGTCAGGTGTGCAGTGGTTTCAAGACCCGTTCCGAAACGAAACATTTTCATCTGTATAAATGAATTTATACATGCAAGATCAACAAACTAATGTTTGTTAATTCTGTTAATTTTTCTTGTTTGTCTATAAAACATGTTTGTTGAACATGAAAATGTAAATTTGAGAATAGATAACATCCGAAAAACCTTGCGGGTTGAGAAAACTGATTAAAACACTATAAAAACGACTCGGAAACTTTTGGGAAAATCACTGGCAGCAAAAGAAACTTTGTTTTTTTATAAATGTTTCTTTGAAACTAGAGAATATACCGATTTCTGAGGTTTCGAAAGATAAGGAATTATTTTCGGAATCGTGTGTAACTCGGAAGAGATTATTGTATATTTTCGTCCGTGGTTATATTGCATTACCTTAGATAAGGAAACACCTGACTTTTTTTTATCGTGAAGCTAAAACTATAGGAATGAGACGGCCGTTTACATTTAGACTTTTTAAGGCAAGGCAAATTCCTCTAAATAAATGTAAATCAAATACGAAATATTATCTATGCTTTAGTTCAAACTAATTGTACTGAAGCACAGATAATATTTGGTATTTTATTTCTATATAAGAGAATTTGCCACCTTAAAAAGTCTAAATATGAACGGTCGTCTCATTCCTATATTTACTTTTAGTACAACTAGGTTGTACCGGAAGGAACATCTATGCTCTACCGATCTGTTTCTCAGTCTGAGCAATCCCTCCTAGGCATTCAAACTAGTTTGGACGCATACTGAGCTAATATATACTAATATATTTTCCACATTTAAAGAAGAATTTATAAAAACAAAGTTATGTTTTACAGATAAACTTGATAAATTAATAGCATTAACATTAGCATTAACATTATTTTGTTACTATTGCATGTATAAATTCAGTTACGCAGCTGGAAATGTTTAATGTATAATTTATAGCAAGCTAAAAACCGATATTACCGGTTGAGAAAACTAACTATCACACTATAAAAACTACTCGGATTCTGAAAATCCGTGGCAGCAAAAGAATCTTTGTATTTGCAAATGCTTCTTTAACTATCCCAAAAATATATTGGTTTATGAGGTTTTTAAAGATAAAAAACGTATTTCGTAATCGTGGGTAACTGGGAAAAGTTTATTGTTTATTTTCGTTCATAATTATATTATATTTTCATAGAGTACGAAGCATTTTTTTTTCTTTTTTTTTTAGAGTGTATAGATGGTAACATTATAACTTAAAAAAAAAAAGAGAAAAAAAAAATAGATTTTCCTGTATTACATGAAATATTCTTATCAATTAAAATTTCGAATATTGTATCTCGCAATATTTTTTATTCAAGAAAGAAAAATAGCTTCTAAATTTTCAAAATATTATTCAGACATTGATAAACGTAACGTTTTTTTTTTAATTTTGCTAACTTCTAGTTAGAACAAAAACAATACAACCTTTCATTCTGAATAAGTTAGATCTGATGAAATATCAAGAAAGTAACTTTGAACTTTACAATTATTGATATGAATTTAAATGTAAAAGCTATTGTTTATGATGATTTTTATGTCATTTTTTAAAAATTATTACGTTATTTGTTAATAAGTTTTAAATTAAAATTTCATATTTTAATTGAAAAGAAACAGAATTTACGAACAGCAAATTTAAAATTTAAGTTTATACAATACACATTTATTATTACAATAATAACTATATTAAAACTCGCTTTGAAATATTCAATGAGATAGTAAATTTAGAGCTATACTTTACATTAAACTTGAAATTTGTATGTTTTAATGTTTCTTCATACGAATATTAAAATAGCTCATAATAAAAGTATGATATATTCTAAATAGTGTAAGAAATATTCGCAAAAGTACTTAAAATAAAAACTATTTCAAATTTCCAATTTTTATATAATCGGCAACTAATATAAGTTGTTTAGCAACTTCTTTTTTTAATCTATTTGATCATAACTAAATTTTTAAAAGAAATATTGTATAGTTTCGATATAGATAGCAACATTACACAGTTAAATGAAAGAAAAAAAGATTAATTTCCTGTTTTGTTATAAAATATTCTTATGAATTAAAATTCCGTATATTTTCTCTCACGATTTTTTAGACGAGTGAAAGAACGCATGATAAATTTTCCGACTGTTTTAAGTTTCATTATTCAGGTATTGGTAAAAGTAATCTCTTTCCACTAGTTTCTATTTAAAACAAAAATAATATGACTTTTTCATTCTAAACAAATTAGTTCTGATGAAATATCGAGAAAGTAATTTTAAACTTTGAAATTTCTTATTTGTGTTCAAATGATAAAAGTTATTTACGAGGATTTTTATGTCATAGTTTTGAAAAAAATGTTACTGGGTTTCTTAAAAATTCTTATTCGTAAATAAAATTAAAATTTGATGTCATTTTTAACAATCAACAAACGCAAATTTATGAATAATAAACTTCTAATTCGCCTGCATTAATAACTTTAAATTTTCTTATAATTAATGAAATTATGAACTGCGAAATACATGTAATGAGATATTAAATTATGAACTGGTAATACATTTTAAGGCATCCTACTACATTTACACTCATTTATATATATATATATATATATATATATATATATATATATATATATAAAAGGGTATAATACAGATTGTTTCAAGTAACATAATATATAAGTATACAATCCCATTTTTTAACTAAATGGTTTTGAAGCAATTATATTAAAAATATTTTTAATTATAGGGGATCGAAAACCGAGATTTTACAAAATTCAAATGTTTATAAAATTTTACATTTTTTAAAACTATTAGAGATAAACAAAAAAATTCAAAGGGATCTGAAGTCTGCCCATTTTTTTTCTATTAATTAATTAATAGTCTCAGACTTATCTGTATTTTATTTAATTAGTATTTAAAGTACATTGAAATACTAGTCAAAATGCCAGTTTTTAAAAAAATTACATCTCATATGAAGGGAAACGAATAAAAAGATGCAATTCATATGTGTGTTGGTACTACCACACAGTAAGAACTTCCTACAGGCAATCAACTTTCAAAGACGCAAAGGTATTTTTTTAGGGTTCCGTTCATCTCACGAAACCCTATTACTCCCGCTCCGTTGTCTGTCTGTCACAGAGCCGTTCCCAGAACCTATATAACCTACAGAGTTGAAACTTTGTGTATATATAACTGAAAAGCTGCTATTAAGCTCAAAATATTAAAATTTTAAAAAATCGTATTATTTTAAAAAACAGAGATAAAAAACCAAAATTCTAACAGCCTTCTCCTATTAAATTTAAACATTGTTCGTTATAGCAGTTGCCAACAATTAAAAATCCACAATAAAATTCTTTCTACAATAATTAATTTTCTATTGAGAGATTTCCACGTGAAAAATGAAAATGAAATAAAAAGTTTCATTAATTGAAAAAAATATTAATATGACATCATATTGGTAATAAAACAGAAATTAATCAAACTTTTCCCTATAATACAAGGAGTATGAGTATGAGTAAGTACAGAAAGCAGGTTAATATGATGTCATTAGAGAATTAAAAATAAAATTAATCTGACGTCATATTGGAAGTTTAACGGACTTTTTCAAATTCTTCAGAATAATACAAAGAGAGTATCAATATGAGTAATAGAGAAAGCAAGTAGATATGACATCAGCAAGTGATTATAACGTCATATGAGTTTGAGGAACGTACTCAATCATGATAAAAACCCGATTATGGAAATATTGGCTTATTTTAACATTTTGAAGCATAACATTTTGAAACATACAACATGTTTAATTTTGAAATTGATTTTTTTTAAATATCGCATTTAGTCCACATGACAGATATTATTATGACAGTGTATAATAGCGGGCTTTGCCCGCTATCGGACTGGTTTGACCGGTTGTATTGAACGATTTCCACGTGAAAAATGAAAATGAAATAAAAAGTTTCACCAATTGAAAAAAGATTAATATGACGTCCTATTGGTAAAAAAACGGAAATTTTCAAAGACTTCTCAATAATACAAGGAGTATGAGTATGTGTATGTACAGAAAGCAGATTAATATTACGTCATTAGAGAATAAAAAAAAAATTTGGCGTCATAAAAGAAGTTTAAGGGATTTCTCAAACGTTTGAGAATAATACAAAGCGAGTATCAATATGAGCAATAGAGAATAGTAAGTATATGAGTTTGAGGAACGAATTGAATTATGATAAAAATCCGATTATGGAAATATTAGCATATTTTAACATTTTGAAAGTGTACAGCATGTTTAATTTTGAAATTATTTCTTTTTAAATATCGCATTTAGTCCACATGACAGATATTATTATGACAGAGTATAATAGCGGGCTGGTTTAGATATTCGAAAAAAACGAAAACATAGACCGGTAAATTTTTAATTTATAAAAAACATAACTTTTTTTGTTGCTAAATGAAATTTATTTGGATTTATTAAAGAAATGATAAAGTGTTTTGAAAGGAATATTAAACGAAACCCTTTGTGGGATCTTCGATCACACTTATGCACTTTTTTTTCTTTTTCTTTTTTTTTAACATGGGGTTTCTCAGAGACAGTAGCGAACGTTGCGGATGATGCGTCAACTACAGCCTTAACAAAAGATAGGTATCTAATACAGCGATAAATCGCCTTTATTTAATTAATTTTTAATGAAGTTTTAATTTGGTTCGGGAATATTATCAATAATCAAATGCTGAACTATTTAAATTAAGTGTAAACGTATTAGTTTTTGCGTACTCAGGCTACACGCGATAGAAATAGATTTATAACTAGTTCATGCGTAAAAATTATTGTAATACTCAAAAAAAAAAAAAAAATCTGTAAACTACAGTTTTTTAACAGATCATATTTCGAAGTGTATTCTTTTCTTATTCGGCGTTGTAAAAATTGAAATTGTTCAGTTATGTAGATGTTAAATGTGTGTTTAATTTATATTATTTATTTATCTTATAAAGTATTAATTTAGTTATGCGAAATTAGCTGGAGACAAATACTAAAGTAATTATATTATTTTAAGTGTAAATTATTTATCAGTCCTTCCGTATTGGACTCTGCACGCGATGGAAATTGATTTGAAAAATTCATGCTTGAAAATTATTTTATAAACCACAATAAATGAGTAAATTGCGATGCAGTTTTGAAACAAATTGCGTTTGGAAGTACGTTTTTCCCTATACGACGGTGTAAAAATTGAAAATGTGCAATGTTTAAAAGTTTACAAAATTGCAGCAGCGAAAATTGCAAAACCGGAATTTAATCGCCCGGTGTTTCAAACTTACGCACAGATACATTTGTCCTTTGTATAGATACACACACATGTACAAAATGTATTCTGTAACACTCTGTATTTTAAACGGAATAAATGAATTTGCTATCCTGGTTTCCTGCAGAAAGATTACTGATTAGAAAGTACTCTACCATTCCTAAATTTTGTCACGCCATTTTTTTTTTAAAGATCCTGTGTGAATTTAATTTTTCGAAAGGTTAAAGAAATTAAGTTCATAATATATGACCCCATTAGACGTGTTTGTAAATTTATTAACTCGTTAATTATGTTTAAGAAAATTTTAATGCAGTTTTTAGTGCAGTCAAATTGCAAGTTTATTATTCATAAACTATGTACGTTTTTCATTCAAAAAGGCATGTACATTTATGAATAGCAATTTTTAAAACATAAAGTAATGTTTTTACACTTTTTATTTAACGTAACTTGCCTCATGTAGCTAAAGATTTTGTAATGGATTTTTCATTCACTTCGAGATAAGCTAAAATTATAAAAAATATGTACACACGTGTGCTTCTGATGGTAATACAACATTTTAATTCTTCTAGAAAATTATAAATTAATACATTAATTTTAAGGCATTTCTGCGTTAGAGGAGACGCAGGTGATAAAATCGTCAAATATTCTTTATGGTTACAACTATTACAGCAGCAGTGGAATTACCTATGCGCCTGTCTGAAAAACATCTTAATTACTAAAAAGTGGAAAATAAAATTAAAATAAAATGTATAGAGAGTAATAATAACAATTAAAATTCACTTTTATCATTTAATAGTTTAATATTAACTAAATTATGATAATAAATTGAAAAAACAATTCAAAAAACCTGAATAGGCAGTTTAAATAAGGCTTTTATTTCTTTCCTATTGTCATAACTTAAAAAAGAAACAGTGCAAAAATGATAACTATTTTATTAAATTCAATAGTTTGTGCTTTCTACGAAGCGTAAACCAAACCGGTGGAATTTTCATAATCAGGTCCCACGCCAATTAAAGCTGTTCTCAAATACAAAGAAGCTACTTTCTGAATTCATTTTGTTTTCAGTTGGTTGGTTGGTTATATACGGTTTAATGGCACAAGGTTCCATTGGGGACAATCTGCGCCAAAAAGAAAAAAAGAATTAAAAAGTCCACAAAATGTAATGCTGACGAAACTGAAAACGAACTGAACAAAGTTGAATGAGAGAATTATCTGGATGGGCTTACCCATCCAGATAGTCATACAGTGTATAAAACAAATAGCACCAAAAAAAGATTACATTAAGAATGCCAAATTTAAATTTAAAAAAAGATTTAAAACTTTATCATAAAAACAAGATGAATGAAAAAACACAGTTAAATAGAAAGAGTGATGCGATGATAAATGTATAATTAAAATCATTCAATAACTGAATAACACAACGTCTAGAAGAAATAAACACAAGTTTTCCCAATTACAATATATACAATATTTAAATTAACAGTTAATAAAATGTCCAAAGTCTCTGGCAGAAATATATTTAACTTATACAATAGATTACCAAAATAAACAGTTAAAATCACGTAGGCTCGGATACCTCAAAAATAATATTATCATCATCATTTGAGTCAGAGTTGTAAGACTCTGAATCCATATCTTCCTCTGCATAGTGCAGCAGCTGTTTGGAATCCTTTGTAGTAAGAAGTGGTGTATCAAGACAAAATTTCTTGTTTTTCCCTTCACAGTTTTCCACTGTGAAGAGGCTTGGGTTGAGGTTTTCTTCCTCTATGCATATGATTTGAGTTTTGCTTTCTGTGTAGGGGAAACAGGTTTTTTCAAATTGTTTGCAGATGAAACAGATGTTTGACCTGACTCACGTTTAATAAACTGGTTATTTTCATGATTATAATATTCTATTTTCACAGGTTCTGATAATGGTGGCAAAAGTTTTAGAGCAGGCATAGGTCTTATTTTAGTGGAAACATCCATGCTGCGGGTTTTATTCGTTATAGTGCTGGTTTGTGTAGTACAAGAATCATTTGGTGTTAAAGAGATATGAGTTTGGGTGCTTATATGTCTTAAGGATTTTATTTGTTGCTTGAGTAATCTAGAATAAGAAACTCCTACAGATGGTGTTCTAGATTCAACCAGTTTTCGAGCATCAGGATAAGAAAGTTTCTGAGAGATTTTGATGGCAAAAATTTCTTTCTCACGGATCCAGTTTGGACAAGAGCGAGAAAATGCTGCATGGTCACCTTTGCAGTTTATACAACGTTCGGATTTTTCACATGAGTTACTCTCATGGCCGGCTTCTGAACATCGTGCACATGTAACAGATCCACGATAGGTTGCTTTACTGTGGCCATAACGCTGGCATTTAAAGCAACGGAGAGGATTAGGAATATAAGGCTGGACGGGGCAGCTCAGGTATGCAGCTTTAATTCTAGTTGGCAGAGTAGGGCTATTGAAAGTCAGGATAATATGCTTTGTAGGAAGTACTTGCTCATTCCAATGGATAGTGATACGGCGTACGTCTATAACATTTTGATCTTTTAAATTATCAGAAGAATTAAAAATTGATGAAGAATTTTGAAGACTTCAATATGAAGAATTTTGACATGCTCACAGCTTAAGTTAATTGTTCCTTGAGGCTTTCTATCAAGTTTGCCAGTGTAACAGTGTTAACAGTGTTGCACTGTCTTTAAACAGTGTAATTTGAACTCGAACTTAGTATTACTGATAAAATACTAATATATGAGGTCATAATAATAATAGTAATATACAGCTCTTTATAAATTTGATAAAATCTGGTAGCCAGCAAAATATTATAGTCGCCAGTAAATACCCCCCCCCCAAGTTTTTATGACATGAGAGAAAAATTAATAATGAGCATGGATTAGAGTTATTAGTTACATAGTTTAGAATAGAACATAATATAGAAAGATAATACAGTGGAACTTACCTTTAACGAAGTCCCTATTTAACGAAGTTTTCTACTTAACGAAATTTTCTGCAAAACTTTGACTTTGAACACCATTAACATGTAAATTAATCTCCATATTACGAAAAATATATTTTATATAACGAAGTTTCTTTCACTTTTGTACGTGTACAGAATTCAAACTAAGAGGTTGCTGTTGCGATGGGTATGCGAAATTATTTCAGCGGATTGTATGAAAATGAACACATTTAAATAATTTCCATTCTGCTTGGTGCTAAATAAAACATTTTTTTTCACACTAAGAAAAACACTTGCCTTCACCACTCTACCACACCGAGAGTCCAGTGTTGACAATCAATGGGAAATCACATGAGAGTTACTCATGTGAAAAATCCGAACGTTATGTAAACTGCAAAGGTGACCATGCAGTATTTTCTCGCTCTTGTCCAAACTGGATCCGTGAGAAAGAAATTTTTGCCATCAAAATCTCTCAGAAACTTTCTTATCCTGAAGCTCGAAAACTGGTTGAAGCTCGAACACCATCTGTAGGAGTTTCTTATTCTAGATTACTCAAGCAACAAATAAAATCCTTAAGACATATATCCCCTGGGGGGAAGTCAATATCCCCTTTTTTACATGAAATGGTATAGAAGATGCAGCGACACAATGGCGCCAGATGCATTGAAGCAAAAAAATGTCAATTAGAGTCAGACAGTTACCATTCTGCTCTTTCACTGCTTATAGATAATTGCTTTGTACATCCACAAGGATGTGCTTCAAAATGCAAATCGATGAACATCAAAGTTATTTTTATTCCTGTCAAAACAACTTCTAAACTTCAGCCATTAGTCTAAGGAATAATAAAAAATCTTGAAATACATTATTGACAAAGACAGAAAAAAGACAATGTAGTGAAAACATTAGTTCGAGACTCTGTGTATCAGAGCTGATGAAAGCTTGGAAATGTGACGTGATTCCATCGACCGTACACAACTGTTTTTTAAAAGACAGCTTCAAAATTGAAACTGAATCAAAGGTTTCCGAATCCAATACCTGTTTGTCATATCTGAAGGGAAATTTTCATGAATTTAAATTGATTTCTATTTAACGAATTTTCTTCATAACGAAGTTTTTAAGTGTAACGATGAGACTTCAATAAATGTAAGTTTCACTGTATAAACTAAGTTTACTAATGAAACGTATCAAAATTATATATCACTGAAAACAAAATTATTGTAAAAGCTGAATTAACCGGCATGTTCGAGAAATGCTGATTGCCGAATGCTTCAAATCTCCGGATAGTTGAGTGCTACAAAATCCATATCTGAAAAGGAGGGGATTCGATGAAATAGTGAAGCAGGAAAACAATTTTACCCTATTTTCAAGTGGAAGTCAGCCAAATAATTCTGATTTTTTTTTTTTTTTTTTTTTTTTTTGCTATTTTAAAATTTTGCATTTGATGAACTTATTTTTGCCAAATTAAAAATGAAAGGTAAAAATAATTTTTGTTCGAATATAATTTCTCAGTTTATTTTTTAATATTTCGTAACTTTGCAACACCTACAAAAATACATCTTATGAGAATTTTACTTCAAATGATTTACTTATAGTCACTTGTATGTTATTATTCTTTAAAATTTTAAATGAATGGAATAGATTAATCAGTCTTAATAATGAACAGAAACAGAACCAGAAACCTCCCACACGTGGACAGCCAACCTCTCGGAATAGGAAATAGTCCACGAGGGGAAAACCTATATCTACCAGGAACCCCAGTGTTCAAGGACCCGGAGTCCCCAGCAAGTTAAAAAAACAACAACAAAAAAAAAAAACAATTACACGAGCTACCCAATATTGCTTATTGCTGGGTGAGCCCAAAGTTATTACATGTATATAAGTTCTATATGAATATACTGATAAGATTACATAATATTAAAGTTACATATTTACAGATATTTACAATAATAATATTGTACTGTAAATTTTCAGTTGTATTATGCACTAGTCTATTAAGTCTTTTAAAACATAGTTTTTAAAATCTATAGATCTAGAATTTTATATAGGTTATAATAATTCTTTGATATATGAAAAGTTTTTATTTAGGACATTATAGTTTTTATCTAACTTTTCGTAATTGGAAGCGTCTAATAGCACACGTTGTAGGTTTCTCTTCAATGTCTTATTTTTATTGAAGTTAAAATGGTATTCCATAAGAGGGCAGTTACCGAAGATGTAGTGTATAGGAGTTCCAGGGTTTTTGTCACAAGGACATCTATCGGTGGTTCGTTTACCAATTTTATATAAAAAGCTTGGGAAGCTTACCTTAATACTGAACACATAAATTTTAGTTGAAACTTACAAAATAGCTGGAGAATAGCACCAGATTTAATAACTTTGTCACCAGGCAAAATTACTTGGTCGCCATTGGCGACCAAGTAATACTACTACCATTACTAATAACAATAATGATAGTAATTCTTATAAAGGTGGACGCCCCTGATATGGCCATGCTAAAGTTCAAGAAGTTTTCCTGGCGTCATTTGAAAAAATCAAAACCCCCCTTTTTTCTTAACATTCTCACATTAATGAACTTTCATAAAAAATATTGTATTCCCCATGAAAATAGTTTTACTAGTAAAAAAAAAAAAAGAATTCCAAAAGTTCACCAAGTGGTCATATCAAGGACATGTGCACATGATATGGCCACCATTGTTCCATATATCACAAATCGTGATTTTCTTCAACTTAAAAATGCTGTTCTGCTAAATTAAATAATTTTGGTGCCAAATAGATGAAGATGATACTCAATAATTCTTTTTGTTATTCAAAACTGAATTTGAAACAGGGTTTTTCATCGAAAATGAAATTGTTAACAAAAGTGTCATTACAGTTTAAGTTTTATTTAGAAAAAATGTGGAATCCTTTTAGAGTTTAAAAAAATTGTTAAAACAAATTACCTATCGAAATTTGAACAAATAAAAATGTCTTTATCCTAGGCTTGAACGGTGCACTTGATATGGCCGCCTGGATGGCCATATCAGCAGCAGAGGCCAGTTTCCACGAAAAACGTTTGAATTTGAACAACTCGTAAAATATACATTATCAACGACAGCACCAATTGATAGAACATTAAATACTGAACAGTGTACGATGATATTAATAAAAAAATTCTTTAAAAAGCGTGCATAAATAGGAGAGACTTATCAGATAAAATCAAGAAGCGATCACACCAAAAACATAAAACAAGAAAAAGGCGTCAAATTCCACAGCCTAGCTAAATGGAAAGTTATAACATGATCACTAGGAGTCTCTTTCACGGTATACTCATGCCATCTAGCCAATTTTTTGGTTAGATAACGTATAATAGGGGGGGGGGGGATGACCATATAAGGAACATGGCCATAACAGGGCACATACCTTATTATTACTATTATGTTTATAATAATAATAATAATAATAATAATAAGTAATAATATGTAAAAATAAAACTTTTCTGGGGGTATTCCTCCATCTTTTCATAGTCTGATCTAAAAAAATTCATTAAACAATCTAAATTAGCATTGGGTGCTATGAGATTTCGTGAAATTTTGACCATGTATTTATCTCCACAGTAGAATTTTCGAAGTAAAAGCAATCACAATATTTATAAATTGCATGAGTACTATCGATTGATATCCATTTTATTCATTTTCATCCGAATCCGTTGAATATATTCCCTTGTAAATATTGCTGCGAGTTTCGTAATCATCTGTACATAATTTTGCTATTCTGCATGATACAATATTTACATGATTAATAATCAATATTTCATTTTGTTGAGCTAAAATGTCTAAGATATAAGCGAACGTATAGGTTAACGCTAAGAAAATTAATTTTTAAAAGTTGTCGGAGATAAGAAAATTAGAAAATAATAATGCCGATCATGTAAGGTAATCTACGATGCTTCGTGATTAGAAAATTTGGATATACAAACTAAAATAATAATTCCGTAGATTACTTTTTGCAAAATGTTATGGAATGAAACTGATATTTTTATTAAGTTTCACAATGAAACAAGAAAGAAAAAAACATGCATCAGGCATAGATTATTCGTATACCATCATTTTCAAACACTAACAGGATATTTGTAAGAAATTTAATTTTTTTCCTAGAATGAAACGAGATATCCAAATAAGCAACTTAAAAAAAAAAAACACGTAACTCAGTAAAAATCGATTTTAGCAACTGCTGTCCATATCCGATAATATATTTCGTGTATCCCGGTATGCGATCTATAAAACTTATACAGCGCCTAATACACTTAAAAGTAGTTCAGTTATAAAATGCATACCACAGAGAAAAGCTCACTTCCCTCAATTATCTTAGTCAGTTCTTTAACAGAATTTTTTTGTGTATCTCTGTAAATGAACGATAAATGCTATGAACTCTATTATCTGTAGAAAACAAGCAGGGCACTTCATTCATTTCGACATGTTTGAAGCATCATAACATCATTAAACTACACCACAAACCATTTTTCTTGATAGATTATTATGTAATGGAATCATTTTGTCAGTCCCTGTAAACGAATTATAACTGCTACTTATTCTTTACTCCTGAGAAAACATGTTGTAGGCCACCTAAATGATGCATATCAATCTCAATATGTTTGAAATATCGTAATGTCAATAGAAACTATTTTCCCCTAGGCCGTAGTGTATCGAAATTCTTCTGTGTGCCCCCCCTAAACGAACTATAAATGTTACATGTTTCATTTTCAATACCAAACATTATATAGTTAACCTCAATAACATATGAAAATGTCATGGCAATCCGAATATACTTACGAGAGTTAGAGTATGGAGAGATAGACAACAGACAGATAAACCGAATTTATAAACAAACACTTTTCAACTATTAAAAGGCAGAAAACCAACGTTAAAAATGCACAAATAATACACAAAAAAGCAGCAAACAGCTGTTTCGAATCCACAAGAGAGATTATTCTTCAGTACGACAAAGAGCAAAGCACAGCGGCTGTGCTTTGCTCTTTGTCGCACTGTAGAAGAATCTCTCTTTTGGATTCGAAACAGCTGTGTGCTGCTTTTTTGTGCATTATTTGTGTGTTTTTAACGATGGTTTTCTGTCTTTTAATATTCTTGCACAAAGGTTTTATTTGCTATTTTATACTTTTCAACTATGTTCAAAAGCGTTAAAAAGATACAATTTAATGTTTTTAAAATTTGTATTTATAAACCCACACTGGAATATAATGCAACCGATACATTTTAGCTTAAAGTTTCAAATTTAAAATTACTCTAAAAAGGAACTCAATTATATTGTAATATTGTTTATTGTACGTGTGGCAGGGCATAAGAATCCAGATATGATGTTTACAGTAAATTCCTTTTCATCAAATTTTAATTCAGTCCAGATGGTAAATATCTGAATTTCCAGTTCATGTAATTTGTTAAGTTATTTAAATTATATCTGTTGAAAGTAATCTCAGTAGAAATCAAATGTTATTGTGATGCACGATTTGTAAATACAAAGTTTGCAGGATGTAAAATCGCATCAGTGGCTTTATTGTACTTGTAGATAAAGTCTTGATTTCCTGCTATACATTTACAAAGCGTTTGTTAGTCTTTTAACCATAGACTGCGAGATTGTTACAGAAACGGGCAATTCTAAAGAACTGGCAATGTGTGTGTATATATTTGAAAATACACGTTGGGATTTTTAATTAAATACATGCATGTACTGTATTGTAGAATAATCAGGCAATTATATTTTTTTCCAAAATTAATAGAGAAAAAAAAAGAAATGGGTTTGTGAATGTAAAGAAAAATTTCCAAAGGAATTCATGATTACTGCTGGATTTTGTTATGAGATTAAATTAAAGGTAAAAAATGCAGTAAAGCTAAGGTGATTTCATTTTATTATTAGTAAAATATTTCAAAACCCATTTTTGAAGAAGAAATTCCAGCTTTATATGAAAGAGACATTAATTGAGTTTCATATGAACAAAATCTCTTAGCCCTCTCTTACATAACTCAACTGATGCATATTTAGCAAAGAAAGATCTCAAACAGAAATAAATTAAAATTTATAAAGATCCAACTAAATGTAAATATATTGCTTGAAGGTGTGTAAAAACATACATAAAACATTTAAAAGCACATTAAAGTCCTTTTAAAAATTCAAAATGTTTTCAACCGAACTATTCGGTCATCATCAGTGAAAAACTAATAGTTAAGTTGAGTTTTTGTCTCTTCGCGTTTTCCAGCTTGCCCGGAACAAACCATTTTACTTCAAGGGTGTGGAATATAAGGTGGGATGGGAAAGGTCATTCAACATTTCAAAAATAATTACAGGCTAATCAATCATATATTAATTAATTCCAGACTGCTTGATAACTTTTATGATTGATTAACCTGTACTTATTTTTGAAATGGTGAATGACCTTTCCCATCCCACCTTATATTCCACACCCTTAAAGTAAAATGGTTTGTTCCGGGCAAGCTGGAAAACGAGAAGACACAACAACTCAACTTAACTATTAGTTTTTCACTGATGATGACCGAGTAGTTCGGTTGAAAAAGTCTTGAATTTTTAAAAGGACTTTAATGCGCTTTTAAATGTTTTATGTATGTTTTTACGCACCTTCAAGCAATATATTTACATTTAGTTGTATCTTTAAGAATTTTAATTATTAAACAAGGTGAATTTGCACTGAAATTTTAACTTTTTATGGAAATAAATTGTGTCTCAATTGAAGAAATGTATATAAAAACACCTGACTCACTCCCTCCCCCCTCATCAAAGGCTTTTTTCTGCATTCGGATTCTTTAAATGAATTCACGAACATTGAAAAGAATTTGGAATGTTTTACAAGAGGTATCGGGAAAAATTGACATGACTATAACAAGGAAATTCTATTATCATAGAAATTTCGAGCCAGAGCTATAGCCAAAAGTCAAGGCTATCCAACAAAATCAAATTATTGCAAAGAATATGTCATTTATGCTTAGAAATTAACTTTGAAAATCGTTTACATAAAGTGTGAACAACCCTCTGTATTTAGTGTTGAAGAAAGAAAATATTTAGCGATGTTCAATAAAATTATCTTCATTTGAGATACTCTTTATGAACAGAAGATAAAAGCATTGCTGTCTAGATATAACCTAGAATTTGTCAATAATTTTATCCTTATAACTCAACTTTTAAATTTTAATACTATTACTGTATGAAAACCAATGTAATTCAAAATTTAAAGGAAAAAAAAATGAAAATAAAGTATCCTAATAGTCATGAAAAATTTAAGAATCTTTATATTGCACTATTTAAAATTAAAATTAGTTTCTGATTACCATTTTAGAGTTCTATCGTTATGAAGTACCGTTTGTTTCTTTCTTCTATTTTTTTTTCTAAACTTCCAATCCCAACAGGATATTACAAATCTTCATTTCTATATTATATGTCGAAGTATATTAGTGACATCTCGATGTTTTTTTTTCTTCTTTCATTCTCATTGACATTAGTGAAAGAAAGGTTCTCAATTGTAATTGATGAAAAGTATTTCGAGCCTAAACAGGAAATTAATTGTCTTTTTACTGTAAAATGTATTAAAAAAAAAGAAAAAAAAAGAAGGTAAGATAAGGTTATGAACAGATCTCAAGAGGGACTGAATACGTTCAGAGCAGTGTTTTTATTTCATTTAAAAGCATTGCACTGACAAAACATATTTATTGCCTTACAGATGCATTATAATATAAAGCTATGAAAACAAATATTTTCTTGAAATTTTAAGGGAAGGGTGGACTTTCAAAATTACGACTAAAAATCGATGATTTTGATTTGGATAATTATGAAACTAAATGCTCAACTTCATTTGATGCAAAAGGAATTTTTCAATTCTGACTCATCTTCACAGAGATATAAGCATTTATATATCGAAAAAAATATACAGGGTCACAAAACCATTGACCTAGGTTTTTATTCCTTAAAAAATCATCATAAATATATATTATAAATTACACAACAAAAGGTACAGAATTTTATGAAATCGATTAAAATTTTCAGTGGATTAAATTTGAAGAAATACAAAATTTAATTTTTTATACGGCCCCCGTAAAAGAATATCCCAATGAGTAAAATGTAGGGGAGACCGGGGTACAATGGACCTAGGGGTACAATGGACCACCCCCTATTATTCATATTATTTCTGCTTTTGAATGCTTCATATTTTGGCATATAGATGATAGCACTACAATGGTGAATCAAAGTCTAAAATTATGTGTCCAACTGACAAATTAGCCATTTTATTCTAGAAAGATGATTTGTGGTAGGTAGAAGTAAATATTTTCAGCAAAACACGTCTTCTTTTCTTCATTAAAGAATTATGATTTGAAAGACATTGCTCAGCACAATTAAAAGCTAAGATAATATATTCTTATATTAAATGTAGCTAAAATAATTGAATATAAAATTTGTTATTATTTTTTTTTTTTTACTTTTTTCTGTCAAACTTCTATATGGGGAACAATGAACCATCCAAAACTGGGGCACAATGGACCATGGTCCATTGTACCCCAGTTCTGTATCTGGACGTTATATAGGAAATTAAGATTAATAAATTGTTTTATTTTTAGTGAATAATTTAACCATGATTCACGTTGTTTACATTTATTTATGGTTTCTTTACTTTTAATAAACATTCAGTTAATTTCAAATTTCTACATTTTTACAAACCTACAATTATATTAAACAAGTACATTAAAAAAATTAATATACCTATTAATCTATTAATTTGTACCTATTTATATTAGTATAGATAAATTATAGGTGTTAGGTGAGATAAAACAATGCTCTTTTTTTTTTTTTTTTTTTTTTTTTTTTTTTTTTTTTTTTTTATGGTTTGGTAACAGGATTATGATTATGTTTTGTGAAATTTATGCAGTGAAAACCTAATCAAAATGTGTTCATTTTTCTCGATCTTGTTGATGAATCTCTTGTAAATGTTCAAGATATTGCAATGAGTTTGCCGAACTCACATATTTACAAGAAAACAGCATACCTTCAGCGACACAAAAATCTTTTAGTATTTGCTAACTTTAATATTTGTTAATCTTATATGATGTTTGAACTGAAGCCACCAATAAAAAAGTATAATACATTCTATGTTTGTGTCATTAAATAGTGTACTACATAAATGTTTTTTTTTCTTAATTTACTTGTGGTCCATTGAGCCCCATGCTGTGGACCATTGTACCCCGACCTTGGGGTACAATGGTCCACTTTGTCACTTGCTATTTAAAAAAATATAGTAAAAAAAGTAAACATAACTCTTGATTTTGAGTGAATGCAACTTAAACCTTAATATATACATGATATGCACACATTTTTTCAAACACAAAAAACCAGTATTTTGAGAGTAAACAGTTAAAATTTACAAAAGTGGTCCATTGTACCCCGGTCTCCCCTACACCATATAACAATAAGGTCATGTACAAAATTTCAGCATTTTATCATAAAGCGTCGTGGGTATGAAAAAAACATAAATACTGACTTAAATCACTCTTTGATGCTTGGATATGAGTTCGCAAAGGGAAAAAATTAAATCGGAGGATCGCATTTCAGGAGTCTTACACAAATTATGAAAGAAAGCAATGATTGCATAAATTAGACTGTCTGGTTGTGCGAGTTATGTTTACTTAAGCTAAGCTATTGACCAATGGCAAAGCACAAACAATTTTCTCATGTAATGGCGCGTCTGTTGCGATTATGTGACGCACCGATCAGAGGCAAATATTTGCATACGCAAACGTTTCTAAGCTGTTTTAATGTTCATTGACTGTACCATTACAAAGTTTTATTCTGTAATTCAACATGCAAAATTTTAACTTATGTTTCAGAAACCATAGTTTTGTAAATTTGTAAATAAAACTAAAGATAAGAGCCACAATTTATTTGCTTATGATGCATTTCTGCGTCACATCATCTGCACTCTAGTTTTAAAGTTTTACATTTTAATTTATGATTAACCCCTCATTAACTCCATTTAAACATATCTCTGTGACTTCTTATGATAAAATGCTTAAATTTTGTACATGACCTTATTAGTGTATGAGGCACATTTTACTTTTTGGGAATTGTTTTGTACGGGGGCCGTATAAAAGATTTAATTTTGTATTTCTTCAAATTTAAATCCCTGAAAATATTAATCAATTTCATAAAATTCTGCGCGTTTTTTACGTAATTTTGTAATTTATAATATTTTTCTATGATCAATATTTAAGCAATAAAAGCCGAAGTCAATGTTTGTGGGATACTCTGTATACTGTTGCTTATACTTAATATGCCGTTTTCTCAAAATTATAGTTTCGCATATTTCTAAATTTGGAAACATTCCACGCGCTTCCCTAATAGTCGTATTCTTTTGAAATGTATACTGATTATTCTCTATGTAATAATAAACTAGTCGTTGGGGGCCTCCGTAATACTTATCCATCATGGATATGCATAATATAAAATATGAAAATAAAACATGTGCAAACTATTTATAAAATACATTGCAATTCGAATAAAATCACGGCTTGATGACGTCGTAAACTTTAAATCGAGGCTAACGAAAAAGAAAGGCTACTGCGGTGCTTTGCGCGTATCGTTTTTTACAGACCGCGGGAATTACGGATGCTCTAATGCACCAATGCAGGTTTACGAAAAGAGCATTACGTCACTCTAGCGGTCTGTAAAAAAAGATAAGTGGAATGCACCGCGGTAGCCTGTCTTTTTCGTTAGCCTCGTTTTAAATGCTCTATTATTGAATTGCGTAAAATAAACATGCTTATAACTCCAAAAATGACAATCATATGAACTAACAGTATACTGCGTCGGATTAAGCGTCTCCTTTCCAATTAAAATATATCTTTGAATTGAAATTTGAATGAAATAGGGTCACAAAACATCGAAGAGTGAAGAAAATAGAATTCGAAATATCTCGGCAACTCATTATTCGATCGACTGCATTCTTTATTCAAAATTTGTTTTTTTTTTTATTGTCTTTTATATTCACTCCTTAAAATTTTTATATGCCTTTTATCAGACCTAATATTTCAAGAGTCCGGAAAAATAGTTCCGGATAATCGAGGTTATTGAAATTCAATAGGCTTCTTCTCATTATTACATACTAAGTACACATCAAATTTCAAGTCTCTATCTCAATCTGTTCGGGAGATAGAGCGTTTACGGACACACACACAGACAGACGGACGGCAAATTCTTATTTCTAAAAATATGTTTTTCGGAATCTCCAGTGTCTGAAACGTGTAAATCCGTGATTTTTTTTTTTTCGATTTTTAAAACGATTGCAAGACTTACACTATACTACGTATGATGGATAAGAAATAAATGTTAGCATAAAACGTTGCATTTCAGGGGTATTTTAGTAATGAAATGTATGTACATATGAAAATATATATCTATTTTTTTAGAACAAATAGAGCATAATTAAAAATATTCTTTTTCTTCTTATACATTAAATGAGCTTTTACAATTCCTGCCACTTTCATTGTAGGGGAAAAATATCTCATAAATAAATATTGTCATATTTTATGCAAAAGACATACTCGTGGAGCATTTTGAGGTATGCAAATTTTTTGTCCGATTAAAATATATTTAAAATGCAATAACTAAAAATATTTTTAACATTTTAATTTCAAATTTTGTGCATAAGCGTTTTAGAATGTTCTTAACAACTCTGACAATTTTCAAGTGAATCCGTTAAACATTTTAAAATACAGTTTTCAAAATCTTCTATAGCGTAATCCAAATGATTTAAAACTTAGCAAATTTTAAATATAAATTACGAAAATTCTGTTTGTTCCAACAATTGTATAATTAATTCTATTCAGTATATTTTAATTCCCTCTTAACAGAATACTACACCGACTTCCCTTTGTGCAACGCATAAAAAGTTTTGAAATATTTCTAACACTGATTGAAATACGGCAATTTTTGTTGTAAAAGTGAAAGTTTTATTATAAGTTATTTTAACTTGTTTTATTTGGATTAAATGGTTTTTAATTCAAAAGTTGTGAATTGTAGGTCATTTTTTAGTTTATTTCACAGATAAAAATACTTAAATGAATTTGGAAATTTTTATATCTATAAAACATTCTGAGTTACCGCAATCTTACCACAAAACAAACTTAGTTTTTTTAAAAAAAATTTGTTCAAAAATAAAATAAAATAAATAAGTTTTTCTTCTGAAAAATAAAGTGTGCAGTTTTGCCGGATTATTTAAACTCTAAAAAAATGAAACTTTCTTTCAATGTTTTTTTCCCTGTTTTAGTATATGAAAACAAATATACATTAAAAAGCCAAAACTATTATACAAGTACTCAATAAACACATTAGGAATGCGCTAGACCTTTCGAAAGAACTTTGTCTTTCTTCGTCAGACGCAAAGAAGACTTGCAACCACTTTGAAGGCGGCAGAAGAGTCTTGCTCCTGCCTTCAAAGTGGTTGCAAGTCTTCTTTGCGCCTGACGAAGAAAGACAATCTTTCGAGAGGCCAAGTGCATTCCTTATTTTTATGGCGTTATTAAGAATTTTTTTATTATTTCATGAATATTATAGACTATTATAGAATACTATAGAGTAGCGTGTGCATAGCATTTGTCGTTCATTAACAGGGACACCCAAAAGAATTCGTTTACAGTATCGTCTATGAACAATAATTGCTAGAAATGCATTTTCAGATGAGGTATCAATTTTTAAATTCAACTAAAGTTTTCCATATTACTTGGTATGTATAAATTATGTAGATCATATACAGGACTGCACAAAAAAATTCGAATACATTTCCGCTTATTGCGGATATTGCTGAATGGGAATTTTAAACTGTGCTATGCGTTTCCTAAATGAAATAAATGTTTGCATACTATGTAGTGTATATGCAAATCTATAGATCCTATACAGAGCTGCACAAAAGAATTTGTATATATTTCTGATTATAAATATTAATTGCCGAAATTGGGTTTTGAAATGCGTTATGAGATTTCCAACTTGTTTACTTAAAAAAATGAATTCCTTTTCTCAAATCCTCAGCCTTTTTAGCATCCGGCCAGCACTCCTCTTCTCATTCACCCAAACAGGTGCTCTTTAACTGTTTCAATTTGTATTGTTTTATCAAAGCTCGTAAATTCCGGCGTTTTTCCCATTGTAAATTTTGTAGATATTTATCAGTTTATATTATTAGTTTGTTATATTCATTAATCTCTGTAAAGCAATATTTGTCAACTTGCTTAGTATTATTATACCACTATATTTCTTCATAAACATTGTATATTCTTTCCCAATCAATTTTTACCTTTGCCAAATTTGTTAAGTCAAATTAATGTGCATTCTTAATACAGTTAAGTATGTAAACACTTGGTTAGAACACTTGGTTAAGTATGTAAACACTTGGTTAGAACACTTGGTTAAGTATGTAAACACTTGGTTAGAACACTTGGTTAAGTATGTAAACACTTGTTTAGTTAAATAATTGTGCACTTTAAGCCTTGTAAAAAACTGTTTAACCTTCAACACATTGCATGTATGTTAAAGTAAACAGTGGGTTTGTGTCTTCGCCCCGGAATTGCACTTATAATCTATAGCGAAAGCTGGGTTCCCGGGGCGGCCATCCCTTGTCATCACTTGTTTACTTAAAATCTTTGAAGTTTTGTTACAATATCCTTAATGTGTTGGAAAGTGCTTCAGAATCTATGCTTGACGCATGATTTTTCTTTCTTGTTTTTTATTCACTTATTTCCAGAAGTGCGTGCTAAATTGATGGATATGCATTCTACTCCATATTCATATTTAGCATCTATACTTCGTATTCCAACGATATAGGATAACGTTTTTTATTGACCATAAAAGCATTTTTTAGTTTTATTTTTCAATCATTACCAAATGTTTTCCACTTCTCTGATTCGATATATTTATTATAACATTCAAATATCTCATGAGTCTTAGCTTTTTGCTGAATTGGAACAATTTCAAGTGAGCTCCTAAAAGATAAATTTATCATTGTGAGAATTGCAGCTTTCTTTGAAAATTCAAAATAAAACTTGACACCTTGGAAAATGTGACAGTAAGTTGTTTATCATAAATTTTTGAAGGAAAGGAAAAATATATGTCCATTAAAAATTATTTATTAAAAAATAATCTGATTGTTGAGTTTTCTTTTTAAAGCAAAATAAGTATGTTTTTGAAATAATTCGAGCTCAACTCGAAAGCCGATCAGTTTTCAAAATAAAAAAAATAGTGTAGTAAAATAATAAACAAATTTTTATATTCTGCTATATTCATAAGAAGTAAGCATATGCTTTGTAAACAGTTTTGACTTTCTGTTTTCTGTGGATTTGGGAGTTTTATGATTTCCTAAATACGATTTTATTTTATTTTTAAAATGTCTGTTTGTCCCTCTGTAATATGTCTGTATACACATTGTTGCATTATGAATCCAAGCTTAATTTGTATTTTTAACCAAGGATAGCATTTCAAACGCAAAATACTTAATTAAATAGCACAGTTCACGTAATTTAAGTTATTTATCACCAATAATACGAAAAGAGTTTTAGGAGAGCATTAGCTCAAGTAAATATTTAATATTATTACAATGCACTATAATTCAGGAACAAGATTTGTTAAGTTTATATTTGTAGATTAGAAATTAAATACACCAGGATACAAAAATGCTCTTGATTATTTAAGATAATTCGTATAATTGTAACACTGTTTACAAATTGAATATTTAAAAAATAATACTGTATCAATATATATTTTTGTATTGTTCGTACTTTAAATAACATTTAAATAACTTTTCTTCCATTTGGAAGACCAGGTTGATACGCAGGGTTTTTTGCCCGCGTCCAGAATACATTTATTCATTAAAAATATTTTATTCTATTCCATGTTTATTAGCGAGTCATGTGACACAAGCGTCAGTTAGACGCGATCAAGAAACTCACGAAAAGGTTGCGTTTCCAAATATTTTACATACACTAAGTTTTGTCCGTTCTAACTCAAGAACTAATAAATGGAATTCCTTTTAACTTCATATTTAATTAGACCATGACCTAAAGGGGTATGGATAAAATTTTGGTGTATATCGTACATTAAATGTGCTGCTATGGCGACGTTTTGACGATTTTTGTGCTAAATAGGTTATGGTGACCGCGGCATAATTGCAATAAATTTGATACGCAAATGGCTCATCATGAAAAACAATGCTGATTCAATTTTGATTTTGATCACTTAATCAGATGCATTGCTATGCAATGTTTCGAGAAGGCTAAATGAGCAGAAGGGTCAGAACTTCCAGAAGTTTCAGTCCACAGCGTATTTTACCGAGCGTATGGTTTAACGCATAATTAACGCTATCATTGCAACCATCGTTGTAATTCTTACACATTTGCAACCACATTGTATCTAATGTCGTTCATGTCTGATGCCAAACTTGACTGTTAACTACATTACAGAATACGAGCCCTATGCTTTTACAAGAGGTGTTATTATATGCGTATTTTTTATCCATCGATCGCTGTAACTCCATTGTAAATTCCAAGAAGTGCACTATCTAATCATAATCGTTGGTATGTAACTTACGCTGTTTAAATTAATAATAAAATTGAAGAAAGTTTTGTGATGGTAGGACAAAGAGGATACGATAGACGGAGTAGTCATAAATGACGACACTTGAAGCCTTTCTTACCCCTTTCTTGCATCTTCCATATTTAGCCGCGTATTGCACTGGAGACTGCTGATTGGATTGCTATAAGTCAAAATCAAATATGTCGGACCCAGGAAAAGGGAAATAACTAGTTTTCGGCTTCAAAGCTTTCCAGCTTTCCACAGTGGAAGATTGATATGTCTAGGTCTACTCCTCTATTTTCATAGCTCCATGTGGTTGGAGCATACTAGTTTTAATTTTAGTTTCAGTAAACAATAATGGAAAACTATTTGTATTTTATTTAGATCTACGTCATTTCTAAGAAAAAATATGTGCATAAAATTTTGCAAAAATTTCTATAATACACCTACAGTAGAAACTATTTTCATTTGAATTTAATTTTTTATAAATAATGTGCCGTAATTTTATACGCTAAATATTTTAATTATTACACGCTATAGGGAACAATAAACAAAATTAGCCTATAAATTTAAAAAAGAAAAATGCTTTGTAATATTGTAGTTATCACTTCTGAAATGTAAACAGACACTTCTGAAAAAAAAAATCATTTTTACTTCTGTAGAATATTGCACATTTACACCAGGCTATCTCAACTACAGACAATGCAATATTAGATACTTCTTTCTTATAGAGGTCACCGCATTTACGATTACTCCAAGTTGCAGTTACAATTTCGACAAGGTCGTTATCAGTCTTATATATACAGCATAGATATGCAATATATATATACGCTAGATCATCATATATTCGCAAAACACTCATATAGACACATATACATCATATATGAGTCATTCTTAATACTATACGCTATATATATTTCATATATACGTTATATGCTCATAACATTATCATTATTAATAGATTCATTAAATATTATGTATCACATACATACACCATATGTACGTCATTTATGACACTAACTTGGTCATATACGTTACAGAATGTGATATGCGTCATATACCGGGTGCGCCATAAGTTCGTTAAAACTTTATTTATCAACATTTCAATCAACATCTGAGGATCGAACCTACACCCATTCATTCCCTGCGCGGAACTGAAAAATGGCGCATCAACCAAAAATGCTACGGTTCAATCCACGAACCTCAGCGTATTTCTGAAGCAGCCAATGACGTGAATGCACGTGATCACGTATGTCATAACATTTACTTACTATTATGGAACAACTGTTTTCTGGAGGAGGCAAATTTCAAGTATAAGTATGTATGTATTTATTGTACTGTCACCGGAAATACGTCTCACTACCAAAAATTAGGTCAAACTTGTAGCACAGGCAGTGTGTTAAAATTGGATTGCAAGATTTGAGTCGAGCGAACAGACAAAGCAAGTTGAATAAAACTTTGTAATTAAAAAAATGTATTTTTCAGACACATAACAACAATTTAAATTAATTATAAATTAATAAAATGCCTTTATACATCATTTCAAAACACTAAATAGGCAGCGTAACATCATAACTATAGTCGTAATAAAAAACAACATAGTAATATTCGTTAGAAATAAAACTAAGAGTTTTAATCAAATTATAATTGTTATACCTACTTACATAAAACTTCACTGATATATTGCAAAGATACAATAAAGTATTTATAAATATGTCAAAATAAAAAAGAGGAAAAGACATAATAAATATAGTTTCATCGAAAAGTAAACACATCAATATCGAAACAAAAGGCTTAATACCGAAAAGGAATTCAAACTTTCAACTATTTCTGACACCATGAAACTATCTACTTACATTTCAACTCTGACTCAGTAACAATAAGGACCAAATGCATTGAAATTAAAAGATCACGTCACCTTTTATTTTCCGCTTGAAGAATTGGAATATTATTTTAAATATATTTATTTTCCTTTTACGCTTTGGTTTTAAATATATCGCAAAATACCTTTACGCAACAAATACTTTATTTGAGAATTAAAAGCCTACGCTAATAACGCGAAAACCAATCGCTGGCCAATTTTAAACAAATGAGAGCGTTCTTTTCAAATTTCTCGATCGCATTTCAATATTTTTAAATTACACACATACACACACAGATCTATATATTCTTTTGTTTTGCATAGGATATCTGAAGTCGATGTCTTAAAGGGTACGTTTAAACACCTTCCAACATAGTTGTAAAGTGTTTATGATTTCGGTTTGTCTGGCCGTCGGTCTTCTGACCGTCTGCCCGCCCGTCCGTGCTATAACTCTTCGGATTGCCCTAAAAATTTTAAGTCTTATTGAAGTTTACTATTGCACGATAGCAATTGAAAATGAAGTATGTAGCATTTACAGTTCGTTTGCACAGACAATGAAAGGTATTGCATTACATTACTGTCAATGGGAAAAAACCGTTTCAACTTCATTTTAATGATGTTACACCATTTCAAGCGCAATGAAATTGACGTTCATTTAGGAAGTGCATTAACATTTTGAATCCCGCAATAGTCGATATCATCCTAATGCTCTGAAACCCGCAATAGCCCTGTATAGCTGAAAGGATTTTCCGTCCCTTTAAGTGTGTTGGTGTGCTGTCAAGGGGGTGGTCGCTCTCAGCGATGGAAGGTATATAATGTGTTGGCATATGTGGACAGTACAAAAAAAAAAGCAATAATTTTTTCAGTAACTAGAGCAATGTTTACAATGGCAAACAGAGGGGTGTAACATCTGTCGAAATTTGAATAAAGAGAGAAAGCAGTATGGTCATTTCCACTACTTACCTCGTGAAAAATGAGGGAACGAAAAAAGCGAGTATTTTGGGCTATTTTGCTGGGATTCTAAGGTCATTCAGTTTTTTAAAGCTTGGGATTTTAAAGAGTTAAAATATTCTTTGTGTAGAATATGGTATGCAAATCATTTATTATTCATTTACAGAGTCACACAAAAGAATTATGTTTCATAAGGTTCTACGGGGGAAAATCGTTTGCAGTACATTTTAATGATGTGACACTACTTCAAACATAATGAACTTTACTATAAAACTTATACATAAATAAAACAATTTATATATATACAGTGGTGGCCAAAAGTTTGGACATTTTTTTAAAGTTTCATGTTTTTCAACTTTGTGTGCTTGTAGAATATATTAATTTTCACTTAAATACAAACGTTTATATATCAAATTGACGGTAATTTAATGTAGAATTTAATATTAAAAACAGTATTACAATATCTGTATTACAAAAAAAGTTATGTTCATTTTAGTAGAACAAACACAAATCGTTTTGAATAAGGACGTGTTTTGTAATAAAAGCGTACTAGCCAATCACAAACACTGTTCTGAGGACCAATCAAATGTCTGTAACTATAGTTTAGGTTATTTGGATGGTAAAAGAGTTATTGTTGTGGAAATATTTTGCAGAATGATGCATACTAGTACAATTAAATAGCGTATTGCTGTTTTTGAATATTTAAGGTCTTTTTTTAATTAAACTAATTTTAAAGAATGTCATCAACAAGAAGAACTAATTGGACATCTACAAAAAGAAGCCGAATTGTTATATTGAGAGAAAATGGCCTCTCTTATGCTGAAATTGCAAGACAAGTTGGTGGTTCAGTGACTTGTTCTGGTGTACGAAAGTTCTGTTTACGTTATGAAAAAACGAAATCAGTGGAAAATAAGGCCAAATCAGGCCGAAAAAAAAGGCACAAGTGCTACTGCCGATAGAAAAATTAAACGGCTATGCCTTCAAGATAGAAAATTTTATCAGATACCATTAGATGTGAAATGAATGCAGCGGGTATTGCTGTAAATTCAAGAACAATAAGAAGAAGGTTATCAGGATTTGGACTACAAGCTAGAATTCCAAGGAAAAAACCATATTTAAACCAAAAGCAACGCGAAAAACGAGTTAAGTAAGCAAAAGAACACATTAAATGGTCAGAAAATCAATGGAAGCAAGTAATCTGGAGCGATGAGAGTAAAATATCGCTCTTTGGTAGTGATGGTAGAAAATACGTGAGACGAAGAGTAGGAGAACCACTTCATCCTGATTGCATTGAAGCAACTACAAAAAACCCAACAAATGTCATGATTTGGGCATGTATGTCTGCAGATGGTGTGGGCCGAATTCAAGTGATTGATGGCATCGTGAATGCCAAAAAATACATCGAAACTGTCCTGGAACCAAAATTGATACCTTCCATCAGGGATCTCTTCCCCAACAACGCACCATTTATTTTTCAGCAGGATTCAGCTCCATGCCACACAGCAAAAGTATGCAAAGCATGGTTTCAAAGTAAAGGCATAGATATATTACCATGGCCAGGAAACAGCCCTGATCTCAATCCAATTGAAAATTTGTGGCGACGTTTGAAAATTCTTGTACAAAAAAACGTCCATCCAATAAAAGACAACTTATTGAAGCTATAATTCATTCTTGGCACCATGTGATTACGAAAGATGAACTCCAAACACTCGTTCACTCGATGAAAAGACGCTGTGAAGCTGTCTTAAAAAATAAGGGTTAATCCTACTAAGTATTGATTGTGTAAGTATCACTTTAAAAAAATGCAAATCTAAGATAGATCTTACTATTAGTTGCATAACTTTTTTTGTAATACAGATATTGTAATATTGTTTTTATTATTAAATTTTACATTAAATTACCTTCAATGTGATATATAAACGTTTGTATTTAAGTGAAAATTAATATAATCTACAAGCACACAAAGTTGAAAAACATGAAACTTTCAAAAAATGTCCACACTTTTTGGCCACCACTGTATATATATATATATATCTTGTATCCACGTTCAACTTAAATTAAAATTCGTAACAATACAAAATACATTACTTAAAGGTGTTTAATTTTGATGTAAAATTTATTTATTTATTTAAAGCCAAGTACTTTCAAATGCAATCGCATTCGTCATCAGGGTTAAAACAAGAAAACACACAATCAGAAAAAACTGTTACATTACAACATGAAAATTGGTTGGATGGTGGGTAAAAAATTACATGACTATCGGAGTAAATTGACCCATGTCTTTGAAATATCATAGGACAAGGCATCGTTACAAACACTATTACTCCTGGACAAAATTTCTAAAGACTCTCTAATAGAGAGATAGTGAGATCCGAACACATTCTTAATAATTTTGGCTTTCTCAAAATGTATATTAAAATCACTTCTTTGGGTTAATCTTAAAACAAAGGTGCGAGGACGGTGCAATTTTATATCCGAAATATGTTCTTTAAGACGCCTTTAAAATTCCCTTGAGGTCATACCAATATAATCCAATTTTGTATTTTCGTCATCTTTTGTAGTTACTGGGATAATATAAACTCCTGCATTTTCATTCATGGGGATGGGGTCATTACTGCTATGAAGTTTAACCTTTAGTTTTACAGGTAGGTTAGCAATTTACTTTAAATTTTTGTAGACGGGTTTATTTGAAACATTGGTATATTATCGGTTCTCTAATTTTTTAGTACAGGGCTACAAAATGCACCAGGTCTAGATGCTAGGTGCGAGCTGCACGAAAAGTGGTTCCCTTGTGAGGAAAAACATTATGATATATTCTTTTATTCAAATACTTGCTACCTGCGATCAATATGATCCTATAAACCGCGAGAATGCAGGACTTTACTTGATGTTTCTCACTGTCTCTGATCCGCAGACCAGCAGGAGAAAGGCATCTTTTTTACGCAATGAAAGAAAACCGTTTAAATGTTTATACGTTTAACCGCTGGGGTAAGTTTTGTACATACGCTGTACCCTATATACAGAGGTGCCAAGGTCTCATTAATCTTCCGTAACATGTGGGTTAATTTGACCCAGGTTTAACACGTTTCACACCAGAAATTTTTTTAAGAAATGAAATTAAATAAAGTCCATGTAGAAACCTGAAATTAAATAAATAAAGATTCATCCAATATTGTTTCTAGTTTGAAGCGTTGTTAAACTGGGTCAGATTAAACCACATATTACGAAAGATTAGTGGAAACTTGGCACATCTGCGTAACCATTTCATATAATACGTATAATCGCCTTGGTCTTATCATACGTATCCAAAATCTACACCCCGTATAATACGTATTACACGCATACGCGCATAAACATTTAATAGGGAGCGCTAATTTAAACCCACACGTAAAAATAACTCTTTCGTTAAATTTAACTTAAAGTTGAATTTAAATTAAATTTAGATGTTGAACATCTATTTATCACTATTGTACAAAACATTTTTATTTGAGAAATGTTAATTTTTTTTGTTTAAAGTGTGATTACATACATTTTATTATATAAACCTTTTGTTTTCCTCTTGAAGAATTCACAGTTTGTTTAAAATATATTTCTTTTCTTTTCACGCTTGCAATTAAAATCTATGGCGAAATAAGTTTTAATACTGTAGATATTTTATTTGAGAATTAAGGCATACTTATATTATAGCTTTCTTTTCTTAAATGAAAACAAAAACAACCTTTACAACGTTCGCATTAAAAGTCACAAATATATATACATATTGCACATTTCACGCTTATAATAAATTCTTAAATATCGTGTGTTGTTTCAAAACATGTTCCGAGTTCTTAGTTAAATTACAATTTTTGAAATATTTATTATAGGAATTTTATTAACTAGAAATGAATAATTTTTATTTTAAGTCACAATTCTGCGATTTTTTGTGATTAAAATCGCCAAATAAATAAAAAGGAAAACATTAGTAATATAAAATATTTTTAGTTAAAAATAGTAAATGTTTTCTATATTATAGAAAAAAGCAAGATAAATAAATAAAGAAATAAAGAAAAAATAAAGAAAAAACGAAAAAAGAACAATTAAGAAAGAAAGTAAAAGAAAAATACATAATATTTAGGCAAAAAGGGTTTTTTCCAAACCCGAATAAGAAATACCGTAAATTATTTTTAAATAATTGTACGTATTTTTCTTTTCTTACCTTTTCTATAAAAAAAAAATAATAACAAATGGGTATGTGTGATCGAAGATCGCATAAAGGGTTTCGTTTAATATTCCTTTTAAAACCCTTTATCCTTTCTTTAATAAATCCAAATAAATTTCATTTTCCAGGAAAAAAAAGTCATGTTTTTTATAAAGTAAAAATTTACCGGTCTATTTTTCTCGTTTTTTCGAAAATCTGAGCCGGTCCGATAGAGGGCCAAGACCGCTATTATACTCTGTCATAATAATATTTGTCATGTTGGACTAAATGCGATATTAAAAAAAAAATCAATTTCAAAATTAAACATGTTGTATAGAGACCTTCAAAATGTTAAAATATACCAATATTTCCATAACCGGGTTTTTATCATGATTCAATACGTTCCTCAAACTCATATGACGTTATAATCACTTGCTGACGTCCTATCTACTTGCTTACTTGATTACTCATATTGATACTCTCTTTGTATTATTCTCAAACATTTGAAAAAGTCCATTAAACTTAGAATATGACGTCACGTTAATTTTTTTTATTTCTCTAATGACATCCTATTAACCTGCTTTCTGTACTGACACATACTCATACTCCTTGTATTATTGAGAAATGTTTGAAAATATCCATTTTATTACCACTATGACGTCATATTAATCTTTTTTTCAACTGGTGAAACTTTTTATTGCATTTTCATTTTTCACGTAGAAATCTTTCAATAGAAAATTAATTACTGTAGAAATAATTTTATTGTGAATTTTTAATTGTTAACAACTGCTATAACGAAAAATGCTTAAATTTAATAGGAAAAGGCTTTTTTGGTTTTTTATCGCACTATATTAAAATAATACGATTTTTTTTAAACTTTATGATTTTCAGCTTCATAGGTATTCAGCTATAAGTACACAAAGTTTCAAGTGTGTAAGTTATATAGTTTCTGAGAACCGGCTCTGTGACGGACACACAACGTAGCGGAACGAATAAGGTTTCGTGAGATGAACGAAACCCTAAAGAAACCCCCCAAAAATCTAATTACATGATATAGAGGAGTTTCCATGTTATATCACACTTTCATCATGCAAATGCTATAGTTATAGCTTGGATGAATGAAATTAGTGCTACAGTTCGTAGCCATGTCCAACAAATAAGAGGGAATGATGCCAGCCAGGATATCGTTCGAATAGCTGAGTAGGAAGATCATTAGCACGTCAAGCCAAGGTTCCCAGGATCGAGTCTTGTTTTTCATTCTGTTGGAATATATTTCAACTATGATACTCCAAACATTGAATATACATAATATTTTTTAATATATTTTAGGGTATTTCTTATTCGAATCATCAGTGTTTGGGAAAAAAAAAAAACGTTTTTTACTTCTCTAACACGTATAGTGCACATAGTAAAAAATGACAAACGTTTTTTTTTTAAATTACGGAAATATATTATAACCACAAACGAAAATATACAAGACCCTCTTCCGAGTCATACCCATGATTTCGAATAGCGTTCTTTATCATTTGAAACCTCAGAAACCAATATATTTTCAGGATTTAAAGAATGATATTTAAAAACAAAGTTTCTTTTGCTATCACTGTGTTTTGGGAACGTTCCTGAGTAATTTTAGCTCCACCAGTCGTCGAGAGGTTCTGCTCTCAAAGCTGGTAGACGGGAGCTGCTGGATTCGAATCGAATCGTGCCCGTCGGCTTAATCGTACGGAGTTTTCATGGTTTTTGTTTGAACCTCGGATTGGTTATCCTCACTCTAAAAACGACATTTTCAAAACTGAGCAAAAAATACTCAAATCTGAATATGTTGCATAGTCAAAATAGTTCCGAATTAAAATTACTCAAGTTTGAAACATGTATATACACATTTCTGAAAACATGCACACACTCAAGAATAAATCATAATGTGCTCCTATTTGAGTATGTCTATGTTTCAAAAATGAGTGTGAACTGACTTCTATGTGCTCATTTTTGAGTAGTCCATGTTTCAAAAATGAGTATGAACTGACCTCCTATGTGCTCATTTTTCAGTATGTCCATGTTTCAAAAACGAGTATGAACTGACCTCTTATGTGCTCAGTTTTGAGTATGTCTGTGTTTCAAAAACGAGTATGAACTGACCTACTATGTGCTCCGTTTTTGAGTAAGTCCGTGTTTCAATATTCTTGATATTTCAGAATTGAAAGCGTTGGGTCGTCCTATTTGAAACAAAAAGTTTCATAACAAAATGAAAACATCGATTTACTCAGATTGGAAAAGTGTCATTTTTCTCAGTGTTTGCGTAAATACGTGTTAGGTTTCCTTGGAAAGACCCTCCCACTGGCCCTCGTGCCCTGGCACTCGATGTATCCGTCGTGCTGATAATCGATCGTCATTATTACACCAACAACAACACTGAGTAGATTTAATAGTGTATCAATAAGTTTTCTGAAACAGAATATCGCTTTTTAGAATGCTATTAAATCTCAATTAAACATTTTCAGCTGAGTAACCGAATTTATAGATGGAAGAGTAACAAAATAAGGTAATTTCGTGTTATAGTGGCCTCCGAGGATGAATCGCCAAAAGCAACCAATATTTATCGCCAAATTATAAAGCATAGATGACATTATAATAATATATGACATTTCGTAACGCATATCCAGTTACAGTTACGAGGCTAACGAAAAAGACAGGCTACCGCGGTACATTCCACTTATCATTTTTTGCATACCGCTAGAGTGACGTGATTCTCTTTTCTTGCACCTTCATTGGTGCATTCGAGCATCACGTGACTCCCGCGGTCTGTAAAAAAAGATATGTATCAAGCACCGCGGTAGCCTGTCTTTTTCGTTAGCCTCGTACAGTCATATATGACGTATATATATATATGGCATGTGTATAAAATGTATATGATATCATATAAGACGTAAATATGTAAATGACGTATATGGCACATATATGAGCTTTAGAAGTATATATTATATATGCGTATATATGCGGCATTTATAACCTTTTCTGTGAACTTGGCGAAATCGAAACTGCAATCTTGGCATAATAGCACTTGTGGGGGCCGCTATAACATGAAAATACCCAAAATAATATTAATTTTAATGTTAGTGTGTGAATGCTGTTAATTTGTCATGTTTGTCTGTAAAACTTGTTTGTTGATCATGAAAATGTTTACTTGAGAATTGATAGTATCCTAAAAAGAGATATTCCGGTTTGAGAAGACTGATTAATATACTGCAAAAATGACTCGAAAATATTTCCAAAAATCAGTGGCGGCAAAAGGAGCTTTGTTTTTATTTGTACTTCTTTAAATCTCGAAAATACGTTGGCATCTGTGTTTTTTAAAGATATAGAACTCTTTTCGGAATCGAAAGTAACCAGGAAGAGGTTATTGTGTAAGTTTCGTTCGTGATCCTAATAATATTATAAATCTGATTGTGTGCAAATGTTAGGCTGAAGCCAGCGTCAAAATGAAGCATTTAATTATCCAGTATCTTTGCATATAAGTTGATTATAACCCTCAAATGAATGTAGGCTGGTTTTTGTTTATTTTATTTCAACATTTTTCTTAAAAATTAAAAATTCCATCATTTTCATACAGAATAAATGGACATTTTTTCGTATATTTTAAAAGGGTTGGTTGGTTTGGTTGGTTTGGCCCAAGGGGTCCGGTTTTGCAGCTTTTTTTTTTAATGGTTAAATTTATTTTACTGTTGCTCCGTTGCTAATACTTTATCGTTGCCAATATAAAATAAAACCCCTGAGTATTAATTTTTAATCAACAATTTATTTTCAAGTGAAAATTTTCCACGTGAAAAATGAAAAGGAAATGAATTATTTAAGAATTAAACAGAATATGAAATGATGTCATATTAGAAATAAAACGTGCGTTTTCAAATATTTGATAATAATACAAAGTGCATAAATACGAGTAAGTATGGAAAGCAAGCGAATATGATGTCATATATAGAAAAATAAAACAGATTTGTTTTGATGTTGAAATAAAATGATCTTGGGATATCAAATTATTCGTGATTAATTTCTCTTTTTTTTCTTTTTCTTTTTCACATGAAAGGAATTATTTTAAATGTACGTAATATATGTATTTTAAATGTATGTGTTGTAAATTAAAGTTCTGTGTTTTAAATGAAATGAGTGAAAGATTTATATTTTTAATTAATTCAATACGAATGATGGGATAGGTTGGCGATTTATCGTCTGCACACGGCTCATAAAGATACCATATTTTTAATTTAAATTTTAAAAAGTAAAAAAAAGAAAAAAAATATTGGATGGCAAATGTCAATGTTATGCATCGTAAAATTATCTGTATCGAAAATCCGAAAATCTTAATAAAAATAACTATAATTTTTAAAAGAAACTTGCTTTTCTCATAAAAGCTAAAGATTTAATATGATTGTGTCGAAGTAACAACATTTTTCCTATATCATTTTCCCACAATCGAAACACATTTGTAAATCGTAGTTTCGAACCGGAATTTAATTTTACATTTCTTTTAGTTTTAAAATAGGAAAAACTTTGTTGTGTTTTTTAAATATAGCTTTTTTTAAAGTTGTTTCATAATAGATTTTTGTAAAGTCTTGTAGGATAAGAAAAATTGCATGGATTTTAAATCAATGTTTAAGTAAAATTACAATATTTTTTAAACTTAAAAAACAACAATGTTATCGAAAAGAAAATCGATTTTACCAACAAATTCACGTAACGCAAAAGCAAAGAAGAAATCAAAAAGTAATGAATCTATTCTTCCAGCCGAATTGTGTAAACTTGAACAAGCCGATCGTGCCAATTCATAACATTATAAACGTGAAAGCGCGTTCTATATAGTAGAATTTTTTTTACATATAGGTAGAACATTTCCGAGAATAGGAAGGTTAGGGATCTGTAATTAGGTCCATAGTCAATTTGATTTCTTTTTTTTTTATCAAGTGAAATTTGGCGCAAAATTAAATACATTGTTGTAACCAGATTTGTTTTTTGCGTGGTAAACACTTAATGGTATTTTAGATGATCATTTCCCCGCTCACCTTTGATGCCAACTATGACTGTAAAACATATTAAAAAATATCAGACGATAATTTTCTAATATTCTTATTGCTTCATGATGTAAATAGACTTCTTGGTTCATATTTTAAACCTGAATCGGTCATGCCATTGTCGTTCAATTTTTATTCCTAATCTTAACCATAATCGTATTCTCTCCTAATCCTGATAATAACTTTAAAAAATATTCTTTGACACGAATATGTAAATATAAATGAATATCCATAAATGGAATGAACGGAAAATAGAATAAATAGAAATGGCAAAATAAAATAACAAGAAAGTACATTTATTCGACACCTAACCCTATATAAAGCGTAAAAAATTTCAAGCGCATGAAATAAATCAAAAAAATCCTATACATACTAACAAAAATATGTAAATTTAGATCATCATGTTTGTGTCGTCGGTATTTATTTGCTTATAGTGTTCTTGACGCAATAGAGAAAATATCGAGGTTAAATTGGGCAGAATTTAAAGTACTGTTTAGCAACCTTTATTTGCATTTTAGAATCGCATCAGATTGTTATATCTTTGTGAAATATCTATCAATGTATAAAATCCCCAAGCAGTTTGTTCACTATTTACACCACTTAGCGTGAAGCACTTAATTTAATATATACATAAACAAGATAATGTAGTAAGAAATACATAACATATGTCTATGCAAATAAACAATATAATAATTTCCATTTAGCAATGCACACATATACAAATTGTACACCAAATACCACCTAAAATGCACTATTATATAGAAGAATTCTGCCAGTGTTGTTTTTCGTTTTACGAAGAGGAATTCCTCGATTTTCACGATTTTACTTGGTCCTCCTTTTTTCATTAGTTGCAGTTTCATTTTCGCGATTGTATATATTATTTGACATGAAATCTCACTTTTTTAAGACTGGGTTATGTCAAGGCCTCTATAGCAAAGAAATACCGTATGGTCTCCTATAAAATGTGATAAACCTTTGGTTCATTATATATGTTGTTAATTATCAAGTGAAATGTTTTACTAAATTAATGCATTTATTCTTTTTTTTAATGTTACGTGATCGAAGTCACGGGTAACGGCTAGTTATATTATATTTTTCTAAATCTATCTATCTATATACATATTTTCAGTGTAAGGAAAGTGTTGTAATCATGATAAAAATCCGAATTTCGGTATAACTCTACATTTTGAAGTTTCATGAATCCCTTTTTTGTTCAAAATAAGTTTCTATATGTATATAGGGGAATTTCTTTACGTTTTGAGGTTCACAGAACTCATTTGTATGTATGTGCATGCGTCTGTGACTGAACACGACAACGTACAAACGGTATTTGCGATAGTACTCCCAGTTAGCGAATACGTTATAGGCCACTGTCACAATAACTGTATTCATTCTTTGCACAAATCGCACAACAAGTTTGGTAGCTAAACAATTTTTCAAACATTTTACGACCAGAGAAAGCCGGCAAATATTTTCCTTTTTCGATTTATCGTTCATGTACAGAGACGAACAAGAGAATTCGCTTAAAAGACTTACTACGATCCATAATTGCTAGAAGTGCTCATTCCGCTGTGGTATGCAATTTTATGTAAATTATAGTGTATTCCGTGTCGTTTACAAATTCTGTAGATCATATACAGGGTTACATGAAAGACCTCGAATATGGGCAGAAATTGCTGAAAATGTATTTTTACTGAATGATTTATTTTTTAAATTGCGTTTTTAGATATCTCATTTCATCATATGAAAAAATTAAATTTGTTAAAAATATCCTGTTAGTGTTGGAAATTGTCTCATTATCTATGCCGGATGCATGATTTTCCGTTCTTGTTCTTAGAATAGATATATGAAAGAAAGAGCTTTAGAAATTCTTCAATACATGTTACAAAAATATACACAGGTGTTGCAAGCTTCTTTTGCTGTGTGGGAGAAAACTCATGAGTAGTTCATATACGCACTGATATCCAGAAATTCAGGGGCAGTGACCGATTTCAGACTTTTGTCGAATATCTACTGAAATTCGTGACGAAATGCTCGAAATGCCCTTTATCTTTGAGGATGTAAAGAACATGTTTGACTTTACGTTTCTCAGTGAAGATTTAGTCCCAAGAACAATTAGAAGGGTAATAATCAATTTAATAAAAAAAATAATATTTGCGTTCCCTCAAGAAACAGAAAATGCTCAAAATGATCCGTCACTGTAGCAAATGACTATGTAGATCTTGTTCAACGTTATTGTGCATTTGTGTAAAAATAACACGCATATTTTTGAAAATGTTAACGTTTCTGTAAAAAATACAATTTTTTTTTAACATGCAGAGTTTTCAATCGAATTTAACAACCGTTTTCCAAAAACTAAACAAAAAATTATAGAAATAGTATACTGCAATTAAAATATTAAAATATTGAATATTTGATGAGATATGCGTATTTGTATGAAATAAATTGTACTTGCGCATGTGCGAACTACAGCAAAGATTTTTTGTTATGATTTGGTACTCAATACTACAGAGCAACTCATATAAAAAGAACAGCCAAATATCGTGAAAACTCAAAAATATACAGGCAATAGAGTGAGCTGATTGATAAATTTGTGAGGAAATCCCATATAATCCTATGGGATTTCCAACCCAATTTATCAGTTAGCTCAATGCACTGCCTATATCTTTTTGAGTTTTCGCGATATTTGACTGGTCTTTTTATATGAGTTTTATATTAAATTTTTGGAAAGCGGTTGGTAAATTCGGTTGAAAACTCTGCATGTTATATAAAAAAATCTATTTTTCACAGGAACGTTAACAATTTCAAGAATATGCGTGCTATTCTTACACAAATGCACAAAATCGTCGAACAAGACCTACGTAGGCATTTGCTACAGTGACGGATCATTTTGAGCATTTTCTGTTTCTTGGGGGAACGCAAATATTATTTTTTTATTAAATTTATTATTACTCTCATAATTGTCCTCGGGACTAAATCTTCACAGAGAAACACGAAGTCAAACATGTTTTTTTTACATCTTCAAAGTTAAAGGGCATTTCGGGCATTTCTTCACAAATTTCAGTAGGTATTCGACAAAACGTCTGAAATCGGTCACTGCCCCTTAATTTCTGGATATCAGTGTATATCTACTATTAACTCGTTGTGTAAGGTTAAAACCAAGATAATAGTTTCTCATTGATTGCAACACATTTCCAATTATTAGGAGGGAACTAGATTAGGTTACGTTTCTTTATTTTATACATAGGTTCAACTGCAATATGTAAATATCTGTATTATAATGCAAAAACGTGTCTGTGAGTATAGTTGACGTCATATTGACGGTGAGAGCAACTTGAGCAATAAATTTGCTTTTATTGTAATTTTGTTTAACTTCTAAACATTGCATAGTTTAAATTTTTACACACTCAAAGAGGGAAAAAAATTATTAGTACCGCTTTTAATAAATTTCCAAAACTTTATTTAAATGCATACCGTAATTTCCGGCGTATAAGCCGCGGCTCAAATATATCTCTTTCCGACCAGAAATTTTATTTCCTAAAAAGTAACTTTTATCTACTTCAATCTTCTTTTACTTTTTTTAGAAAATAAAATTTCTGGTTTGAAATAGACTTATTTGAGCAGCGGCTTATACGGTACTTACTTATATTATACGGTGCTTACTTACACTGTGACTTATACGGAAATTACTGTAATTGATATTTTTCATATAAAAATGCTTTTTGGTCTTGTTAGAAGGGAATTTCAAAAATATATATGAAATGAAAAAAATATATATATTAGATTTTCAAAAAAAAAAAAAAAAAAAAAAAAAATTCTATAAGGTTTTATATTCTATATTGTGTAACCCGGGAAATCCGGGTTAAATTTCTTATTTATTGTACTATTAACTAACAAAATAACTTTACATATTTATTTATTTATTAAAACTGGTGTTAGTGGTAAAAAAATTGGTGTCGAAGGCAAACTGCTTAGCTGCGTCAGAAGTAAATACATATGTTTTAAAACAATAATAATAATAATAATAATAAAACTTATTTACTTTTATTTACTATTACTTTCTAGTTTAGTTATAACCTCAGTCTATAACTATTAAAAATATAGGATTTATTTTTATTTATTTATATATTTATTTAATTATTTTTTTGAGATGCACTTAAAAAAGAAAAAAAAATGAACACCTGATTGTTCCCATTTCTGTGGAATTGACAAATAATAATAACAATAATAATAATAATAACAATACTAATAGTTTCTCTGTTACCAAAACTCTAACTAGACTAGCTAGTTATAAAAGCCAGCTAAAATAATTTCTTCATTTTTGCTTAGCGTGCATTTCAGTATTTAAGATTAACTTACATTTTTGGAGGCAAAACAGCCCTTGGTCGTCCCATCTGACTTTTAATTTATTCATTTTACAAATTTCAATGTAGCCTGTCTGCACTCTTTTTTTAATCAATGTTTTGCGTTACGTACTTCTTTCTGAAAGTTTTCTCGTTTAACTAAACCTGAACTAAACATTTTCTTATTAAAACATTCTAGCCCTTTTTAACTGCATACGAGTTTTAAAAATTTTTTATTAAAATAGTCTAACTTTCTAAGCATGATTTTTCTTTCTTGTTTATTTTTAGTCTTTTCTGAACGATAATTTATATAGTCTAACTACTGGCTATACTATATAAAACTATAAAGAAAAGAATTGAATTTCCTCCAGTAATTCCCAAATAAAAGGTACATTCAATGGGACATTCAAAGGACATGTAATATCAGTTGTTTTACATGTTATTTTGCATGTTGTTGCCCCTTTAATAAATTAAGTATAATTTGAAAGACAATTTTCGTATAAAATTCAAATTATTTTATTATATCGAAGCATTGAATCATTCAAACATTATTGAAACTTTGAAACAAAATATCTTTTTCTTTCTTAGAATATTATACGGCATTCAATGGAATATATTCCTCCATACGGTATTTTGTTAAAAGTTAATGAAAAAAAAAAGATACGTAAAAAACAGAAGTAATCGTGAAAAATAAAAGTATTTTTTGTTTGTTTATGTTAACAGATTGTTATCATCAGCTGTTTTGTTTGCCCTAAATAAAATTTCTTTTTTCCTTCTTATAAACACAAATAATTTTGAAATAATTTAGTTCGTCGCAATAAAATTAATTTTCTCAAAATATTTTTGAAGAAGTTATTATTATTATTATTATTATTATTTACTCTCTATAGTTTTCTACTCTAAGCTGTTAGAAGTCAGGAATGTATTATTCAGTTCAATATCTTTGAATCGATCCGGAGTACTTTTTTCGTCGACTACAAAAACGGCTTATTTAAATCGAAGTCTATTTTGTGTTCGTTTTATCAATTCTCGAAGGATAAGTTTATTAAAAGATCAGCATATTTTATCAGATATTCTTTTTATTATTATTGCGACAAAAATGTATGAGAAGATGATTGAATAGAAAACTGTTGTTCTCATACGCTAGAAGTTTATTGTTAACACATTGTCATCATCAGCTGTTTATTTATCGTAAATAAAATGTCTTGTTTCCTTATTATAAACACAAATAATACTAAAATGAATAATTTCATCAGAATAAGTGTAATTTTTTCCAGAAATATTTTGAAGAATAACATTTTTTAATTATTATTACCAAATATATTTTGTACTTCGAAGTTTTAGAAGCCACGATTGAATCATTTTCTTCAATATCTTTGAATCGACCCTGAGTACTTTTGTAATCGAATACAAAATATACTCATTTGAATCGAAATCTAATTTGTGTTCCTTCTAATATGTTATTTTTTTCCTTTTGTTATGCTCCCAAAAAATTTAGAGGATAAATGAATATAAAAAAAAGAACATCACAAACGTTAGAAGTTTATTGTTAACAGATTGTTATCTTCAGCTGTTTGTTTGCCCTAATTAAAATACATTTTCCTGCTTATAAACACAAATAATATTACAATAATTAATATTATCTGACAAAATGTAATTTTTTCAAGAAATATTTTGAATTATAACGGTTTATTATTGTTATTATTACTCTATATATTTTTACTTCAAAGTTTTAGAAGTCACAAATGGATTGTACTCTTCAATATCTTAGAATCGATCCCGAGTATTTTTTTAATCGAATACAAAAACTGCTCATGTGAATCGAAATCTAATTTGTGTTCGTATTAAAATTCTCAAAAGATGAGTTTATTAAAAGACTAGCTTATTTTATTGAATGACATACCCTTTTTCTTTTTTAATTACGTCAAAAATATATCAAAGGATGATTGAATATTAAACAGTGGCTCTCGTACGGTAAAAGTTTGTTGTTAACGGGTTGTTATCATCAGTTTTTTTTTACCATAAGTAAAATACCCTCTCCCTTCTTATAAACACAAATAATATTAAAATATATTATTTTATCAGAATTCATGTAATTTTTCCAAAAGAACATTTGAAGAATATGTTTTTTTTATTTTTTATTATTATGTCCAAATATTTTTTCTTTTTTACTTCGAGTAGTTAGAAATCACGAATGGATTAGTCTTTTCAATATCTTTGAATCGATTGTGTACAGAAATTCGAGAACTATTCGAATAATAATGGGAATGTATTCTGAACACATTGTTAGCATCTGCTATTTGTTTACTGTAAATAAAATCTTACTTTTCCCCTTTTTATAAATAAAAATAATACTGATATAATTTATTCACTTAGAATAAATGTTACTTTCCCAAAATATTTTGAATAAAAGTTTGTATTATTCTTCTTATTATTTTTATTGTTATTAATACCCGATGTATTTTTTATTTTGAGGTGTTAGAAGTCAGGAATGGATTATCCTCTACAGTATCTTTGAATCGATCCTGAGTACATTTCTAATCGACTACAAAAACTGCTCATTTGAATCGAAGTATAATTTGCCTTCCTTCTGATTTTCTCAAAAGAATAAATTTATCGAAGGACTTTCATATTTGAAAGAATCGTAAGTCATTTTTAAGTACGTTCGTAATTATATACATACGTAGCACCTATAGTCGTTGTCTGGTTCATCCGTCTGTCCGTCTGTCCGCATACAACAGCACAAAAACTACCCAACCGAATGGTTTGAAATTTAATATGTTTAATCGTTGCAGAATTTTGTCGAATCATTTCAAATTTTATGAAAATCGAAATAAAACTTAAAAAGATATTAATAAAAGTCTTCTTCATTCTATTAAATCCTATCAGACGTAATCAATTCAATGATATCCCATGATAGGTAATGATACTAGGTTGCCATGGTGATTACGTCTATTTAAGATGGAGTCCTATTATTTCCGTATTACTGAATTTGAAAACCGAATTTGTATACTAAAATTGTTTAATTATATAGCAATCATATTTTCTTCCGCCAGTTTTTTGGATAGATGTTTCCGGAGAAATAAATATTAAATGGAAAAAGAGTTTAAATATGGATTTCAAGTTCTGACATTTTCAAAGCTAGGCTTAAGTTTCCCATTGGAATTTACAATCAATGTCAACAAACGATAAAATATTGCCAACTTAAAATGTTGTTATTTTCTTACGGAAATTAATCATATCATAACAGGCGATATAATTTATTTCACTTAAATATTAACGATGTTTTTTACATTGTCTTGTATTGGATATTTGCGCATAGTATAATTTTAATGTAACAGAATTGTCATTAATTGTTTGTAAAAGTGTATTGAAACTTAATTTCATAAAATAAAATGAATATCTATAATATGAAAATCTGCACATAAAATAAATTTTTTATTCATGTATTTTTGCATAAGACTGCAACAGCTATTGCACCACGATCTGAATATTTGTAAAACTAGTTATAGTACGAATGCACCTCATTTGTCAAGTTTGACGTACAATTTCCAACTTGTTTTCTTTCTTTTTATGTCCAAAAATGTTTTAGAGGATGATTAAGTATAAGAACGTACATTTCATACCGTAATAGTTTATTTTTAATAAATTTTTATCATGAGCCGTTTGTTTATCGTTAGTAAAATATCTTTTTTTTTTTTTTTTTTACCCATTCGTATAAACGCAAATGATATTTATTATTTTTTTTTAACCCGAATAAATATAATTTTCCCAAAAGATTTTTGTGAAGAATAAGTTTTTTTTTTCCTTTTTTTATTTAATATTTTTATTCCGAAGTGTTTGAAGTCGGGAGTGGATTATTCTCTTCAGTAACTTTGAATCGATCCTGAGCACTTTTCTAATCGAATACAAAAACTGCTCATTTGAATCGAAATCTAATTTGAGGTTCTTCTAGATTTCTTGAAGAAAACGTTTATAAAAGAACTACCATATTTTGATTCGAATGATTTTTTATGTCAAAAACGTGATGAAGGTAAGATTGAATATATAAAAGTAAGATGAATGTGCCTCAATGCTATGCGATTTCTTATACGTTTGTGATATTTAGTATATATTTTGTATTTTATTAAATATAAAATGTAAAATAATAGAAATATAAAATGCTAAAAAATCAAAAAAGGATTAACGATTATGCTTTTAAATCAAAACTGTTTTGTTTTAATGAAATAGAATTATTAACTGTAATCCAAGCAAAAGTATATCAATGTCATATTTGCATTAGAAAAATGTAAATGAGATTTTAAAAGTATCTAAATACAACAGTGCATTTTATACATGTCAGTTCAAATTAATCATATATGTTATCACTGTTGTTAACATCCATTTTTTATACATTTACAAAGCGAACAACAATGAATGAGGTATCATTCGAAAGAGTTTTGAACTGGTATCTGACATAGTACACTTAAATTTCGTTAAAACATGTTTTTTGATTAAAAATTGCAGTTAATTACAAATTAAATCAGCATTGTTTTCATAAACGAAATGAAAGCTACTTCTGAAATCAATGTTACCACAATAATAAAATATCTCGTTATAACATGCTCAACAACGATTATGATAATAATAAATAGCACAAAAATATATAAAGTGGGACGTCCCGCACGGGTTTATTTTACATATTTTATATCAAAATGAAAAATTCAAATTTAAATATTAGAAGAAAAATACACCATTGGTCGATCGATTGAAGCAGTGATATTTCACCAGTAGCCTAAAATGTATACTTGGTTATATTGAAATAAATTGTATTTTAGTTGTATTAAATTTATTTTTCTTTGTCCTATGTTTTTCCTGAAGCGGATGACGTATTCCTTAAAGCAGTTAAAATGCTATTGTCATTTTTCTTTAGTGCGTGTCTTATACTATCTTCGACCACTTTTGTACTGTAACTTTGATGGAATAAATGAGATGATATTTTGGGTTGATTAATGTTGTTTGCAGATATTTTTTATCCTTATTTATTTTTTTTTAAAGTTTAAACCTGGATTTAAAAATATTAGATATTGATAAAAAAATATTGGATTTCAATGCGAAATCCATGCACGGGTTCACTGGTCATATATATTAATTCTGTTGTCAACATCCCTTTTAGAACCGGCTTCTGACATAGTACACACATATTTCGTTAAAACATATTTTTATTAAAATAGCAGTTAATTAAAAATTAAACCAGCATTATTTTCATAAATAAAATAAGAGGTTTTCTGAAATCGACGTTGCCACAAAAATAAAATATCGCATAGCTTAAAATGATTATAAAAAAAATAAATAGTACAAAAAAAAAGTGTTAAAAAATAACTGCAGTGCGGATTCCTCGTATGGGTCGATTTGTTTACTATTTAATTGTTATTAGTTTTTAGATACTTAATACGGGATTATAATTAAATAATGAGTTATTTAACATTCATGTTTTAAACACTTTTAACTTTGATAGTTAATAAAGAATAACTGACAAATGAATGACCTATACTACAATAATTTTGTGAAAACAATATTTTTTACTGTATGTTCTATACAACTATTTCATAAACTAAAGGTTTTATTCATAGGAATTTCCGGAAAACTCTAGTTGTTGCTAGAATTCAACTAATGTGGTAATTACACTTGATTAATTTTAACACAATTATTGTAATTGTTAAATAATTCATATGAGTTGTAATTTTCCAACTGAGTGAAAAAAATGTCCAGGCCAATATAGCTATCCTGATAGAAACGGGCGAACACATTTCACCCAGCTAACCAGGCATTCGCATCCTGGCCTGGACACTTTTCACTCAGTTAAAATAAGATTTTTTTTTTCTCGCGCGTGCCTTTTGCCATCTTCGATCAGTTTCTACTGTAACTTTGACGGAATAAATGAGACGCTATTCTGGCTTGACTAATGTTGTTTGCCGATATTTTTATCTTTAATTTTTCTTTACAAATTGAAACCTTGCGTCTAAAAAATATTAGATATTGCTAAAAAATAACTGCAGTGCGAAATGCTGCTCGCAAGGGTCCACTTGTTTACTACTTAATTGTTATCAGTTTCTGAATACTTAATACGGGATTATAATTAAATAATGAGTCATTTAACATTCATATTTTAAACACTTTTAACCTTGACAGTTAATAGAGAAGAACTGTCAAATGATTGACCAATACTACAATAATTTTATAAAAACAATGTTTATTACTGTACGTTATATACAACTATTTAATAAACTACATCTTTAATTCATAGGAACTCCTGAAAAGTTCTAGTTGTTGCTAAAATTCAACTAATGTGGTAATTACACTTGATTGATTTTAACACAGTTATCGTAATTGTTAAATAATTCATATGAGTCGTAATTTTCCAACCGAGTGAAAAGGCTATCCTGGACGAATCTGGCGAACATATTTCACACAGGTAACCAGAGATCCCTACTTCGAATCCTGACCTGAACACTTTTTCACTCTGTTGGAAAATTACAGCTCATATGAATTGTGTTAATGACACTGCTGTTAATCTTCTTTTTTATTTTCCAAGTCAAATAAACATAATTTTAAACTGAAACTAGTATGTTGTGGCATCACAAACGTTTCTTTTATTAGGTTATTTAAATAGTATAGAAGAAATTACATCGATTTAGCAATAGATCATTGAATTCCAGCTCCCCCCCCACCTCTTAGATTCTCTAGCCAAAATTGCCAAAATTGAATGACAATGTATTCCCATATTCCGAATGGTAAGCGAGAAGTTTTGTTGAATTTTGTGCATTTAAACTAGCATAGCATATTTCGAACAAATCACTGAATTTCAGCACCCCCCTCTTAGATGACCGCAATCAAAAAGGATTTACAATCTATTCCTATCCTGAGGATTCTAAATTTGATGTTTCGTTGACTTCTACGCAAATAAACTGGAGATATAAACATCACATAAATCGATCAAATTAATCGATTAGATATTTGGCACCCATTCTTCGAAGATTTGTCCAAAAACTAATAAGCACCAGTTCACATAAGACTAGAACTTCGTATTAAATTTCATCTTGTTCAACGAGTTGGAAGGTTCACAAAATTTGTGTTACATACAGAGACTCACGGACAGACATTTCTTAAAAACAGTGAAATAGTGTTCAGGAACTTCTAAAACGTATAAATCTGTCGAAAACCGGGAGTCGAAAATTTTCACGCAAACTTACTTCTTGTTCTTGCATAGATAGATGAACGTAAAAATACTTAATAATGCCTTTCTTTATTTTATTTAATTATGTCAAAAAAAATTAGTTTTATAAAATTTCTGATTTTAGATGTCTTGAAAAAAAAAAAAAAATACCGGATGGTTGTCTGGTATGTCTTTAATATTATTTAGTCTATAAATGTTTTACCTCACCGTTCTGGTCACATCCAACTATTAGGACATCTCATTACCATTGGGCTTACTTTTTCTTTTTATCTATCTTAATTGGATTTACCTGAACTTACCTGGAAAAATTCACCATAGTATTCACATAGCTGCTAAACTTAATATTGTCATTAGACTCTTCAATAAGCATTTTATCTGATAAGCAACTTGTTGCTCTCAAAATTCCATCTTTTTACTTAGCCATGTGTCGGTGAGTGAGGAATATTCTATGTCCCATAGCAGATATAGTGTGTTACAGTGTATACCCTGTAAAACAAGTTAGAACTTGCACGTCAAGCGTGAAAAATGAGGTGCGTTCGTACTATAACTAATTTTATAACTATTCAGATCTTCGTGCAAAAATCTGTTGCACTCTTATGCAAAAATGCATGAATAAAAAATTATTTTATGTGCAGATTTTCATATTTTAGATATCAATTTTATTTTATGAAATAAGGTTTCAATACACTTTTACAAACAATTAATTACAAATCTGTTACATTAAAATTATACTATGCGCAAATATCCAATACAAGACAATGTAAAAAAAAATCATCATTATTATTTCAGTGAAATGCATTATATCGTCTGTCATTATGATATAATTAATTTCCGTAATAAAATAAATACATTTTAAGTTGGTAACATTTTATCTTTTGCTGACATCTACTGAAAATTCCAATGGTAAACTTATGCCTAGCTTTGAAAATTCCAGAATATCAAATCCATATTGAGACTTTTTTTCCATTTAATAACGATTTCTCCGGAAACATCTATACAAAAAACTGCCGGTAGATTATAGGATTGCTATAATTAAACAATTTTAGTATACAAATTCGATTTTTAAATTCAGTAATACGGAAATAATAGGACTCCATCTTAAATAGGACGTAATCACCATGGAAACCTAGAATCATTACTTATCATGGCATATGACTGAATTAATTACGTATTATTAGATTAGATAGAATGAAAAAAACGTTTATTAATATCTTAAAAAAAAAAAAAAAACGAAATTTCAACCCAAACGGAACAGAAGGCCTATTTTATTCTTTTACTGATTTTAGTGAAATACTTTTAACATCTGTCCCTCGAATTAAATTATAGAACACTTCTTTCACTTGCTACAGTCCTAAACTATACGTCAAACGTGACAAATGAGGTGCGTTCGTACTATAACTAGTTTCAGTGAAATGAACCATATCATCTGTTATGATGATATAATTAATTTCCGCAATAAAATAAGTACATTTTAAGTTGGCAACATGGTATCTTTTGTTGACATTTACTGAATATTTCAAGGGGAAACTTTAGCATTGCTTTGAAAATTTCAGAATCTTGAAATCCATATTGAGACTCTTTTTTTATTTAACATCTATTTCTCCGGAAATATCTATCCAAAAAAACTGTCGGTAGATTATAGGATTGCTATAATTGAACAATTTTAGTATACAAATTCGGTTTTTTAGTTCAGTAATACGGAAATAGTATGGCTCCATCTTCAATAGGACGTCATCAACATGGCAACCTAGAATCATTACCTATCATGGGATATCATTGAAGTAATTACATATAATAGGATTAATAGAATGCAGAAAACTTTTATTAATATCTTTTTAAGTTTTGATTCGATTTTCATAAAATTTGCAATGACTCGACAACATTCTGCAACGATTATACATATTAAATTTCAAACCATTCGGTTGGGTAGTTTTTGCGCTGTTATATGAGGACGGATCTTGCTCACTACTATTAGACAAAATTTATTCCTCTTAGCAAGATATTTTGCTGATATATATTTTCAAAAATAGTTCGAAAATCAGTGGCAGGAAAAGAAATTTTGTTTTCGTAAATGCTCCTTTAAACCTTGTTTGTTTCCGAGGCATCTAAAGATAAAAAAAGTGTTTCGAATTCATGGTTAAATCGGACGACGTTGTTGTAGAAGAAATATAAAAATCTAGAAATAGCTGTATTTCTGAAACTTTGTACGTCGTAAAAGAGACGAAGAAAAATTTTCTGAGTTACATATCATAACTATCTTGAATACATTAGTGGTAATTATTAGTTATTAAAAATATGTTTGATTTAGGATTTTGGATAAGAGCAACGTCTAAATATAAATACCACTAAACAAACGGAATGCTTTGTTTTGATTTTGGGCTAAAAATAAAATTCGCTTATTAGATAAAGTATCAAGAAAAAATGGCCTTTAAAGCTGGAAAAAACTTTTTCTTCATCAAGTTTTCTAAAAATTGAAACAACAATGAACATAAAACTAATGACGAAAATGATCAAAGTAGATAGTAGACGAGCAACATGTTGTAAGATAATATAATGGGTTATTAGTTTGATATTTTTAGATTTATCCTTTAAATATGTTATTTTTTTTTTAGCAAACCAAAAATAAACTTTAATTAGTTCCTTAGATCTAATAGCTGAGATTTTAATTCCGACGGCTTCTCTACGCTTTATATCTGTATTGGAATCATAAAAAAAGAATTTGTAGTTGGACATATATTTTAATTAATAGCAGTCAAAAATAATACTTTCTTAAAAATAGTTGTAGTAGTTATTTTGAGTTATAATAAAAATATGTTTGTAATTGAAATTTTGGACAAGATCATTATGTAGATAAAGAATAGCGTTATAAAGAACCATTAAAAACACGGAATGTTTTGTTTTGAATTCGAAATAATATTAAATTTCACTTATTAGATAAAGTATAAAGAAAAAATGGTTTTTAAAACAGGAAAAGACTATTTTCTTTAACAAACTTTCTAAATATTAAAACAACACAGAACGTTAAACTAACGATAAAAATGGTTAAAGTATATCGTAGGACGAACAGCATGCAGTAAGACATAATGGGTTATTACTTTGATATTTTTAGATTTATCTTTTCAAAATGTTTTTTGCAGCAAACCAAAAATAAATTTTATTTATACAAATTAAAAATATAAACAGTACATAATAGTACTAAAAACAGTGTAAAATAGAACTATTAAAACTTACTTAAAAGTCATATTTTACCAAAAGTTTCGGCTAAAGCATTACAACCATCCTCAGGGACATCAAAAGACAAAACTGGTAATGCTTACAGATTGACGAGAGAGAAATGAGAAACGGTAAGAAACCAAGAATGAACAAGTTGGAAATTGTACGTCAAACGTGACAAATGAGGCGCGTACGTACAATAACTAGTTTTATAAATAATCAGATCTTGGTGCAATAGCTGTTGCACTCTTATGCAAAAATGCATGAATACAAAATTTATTTCATGTGCAGATTTTCATATTATATGCATTAATTTTATTTTATGAAATTAAGTTTCAATACACTTTTACAAACAATTAATTTTAATTCTGTTACGTTAAAATTATACTATGCGCAAATATCCAATACAAGACAATGTAAAAAAAATCATCGTTATTATTTCACTGAAAAAATGAATTATATCGTCTGCTATTATGATATGATTCATTTCCGTAATAAAATAAGTAAATTTTAAATTGGCAACATTTTATCTTTTGTTGACACTTACTGAAAATTCCAATCGGAAACTTGATTTTAGCTTAGAAAATTTCAGAACTTTATATCGATATTTAGACACTTTTTTCATTTAATAACTAATTCTCCGGAAACATCTATCCAAAAAACTATCGGTAGATTATATGAGTGCTATAATTAGAATATTTTAGTATACAAATTTGGTTTTTAAATTCAGTAATACGGAAATAATAGGACTCGATCTTAAATAGAACGTAATCATCTTGACAACCTAGAATCGTTACATGTCGTGGGATATCATTGAATTAATTACGTATGATAGGATTTAATAGAATGAAGGAAACTTTTATTAATATCTTTTTAAGTTTTGATTTGATTTTCATAAAATTTGAAATGATTCGACAAAATTCTGCCACGATTATACATATTAAATTTCAAACAATTCGGTTGGATAGTGTTTGCGCTGTTATATGCGGACAGACGGACGGACCAGACGACGACTATAGGTGCTGCGTATTTATATAATCAGAACACACCTGAAAAAGTGGGGGAGGGCACGTAATATGCTGGAGCAATCGGTGCCAATGTAATAGAAACAATCAAGATTATTTATAAGAAATAAAAATTAGTAAAAAATTGCTATTATATTATGGAATCTGTCAACGCTTAAAAGATTAATGATTTTTGAAATGGGAATTGGATTTCTTTATATGAGTGATAAAATAATTACCACTGATTTTATATTAGAAGACATAAATAGAATATGTATAATAGCGTAATTTAAGAAGGTGACTATTGAATTTATATAGTTAGTTTCTTAAATTTAATTATCTTTAAGGAAATCTGAGATTTAAATTCTAAGCTCTTCTCAACGATTTGTACTTATTTTAAGAGCATAAAAACGATTTTGTATTTAGAAATATATTTTATTATTTAACTATAAAATATAAAATTTTATAATTATAAATTATACTCTCTAAAAAATATTAGTGATAGTTATTATGAGTTACTACAGAAATAAGTTTGTAATTTTAATTTTGGACAAAAGCATCTTCTGAATATAGAGAACCATTAAATAATTATTGCCACTGAATTTATTTTAGAAGACATAAATAGAATATGTAATGATAACGTAATTTAAGAAGGTAACTATTGAATTTATATAAATAGTTTCTTAGATCTAATTATCTTTAAGGAAATCTGAGATTTCAATTCCAAGCTCTTCTCAGTGATTTCTACTTATTTTCAGAGCATAAAAACGATTTTGTATTTAGAAATATGTTTTAATATTTAACTATAAAATATAACATTTTATAACTAAAAATAATATTCTCTTAAAAATATTAGTGATAGTTATTATGAGTTACTACAAAAATAAGTTTGTAATTTTAATTTTGGACAAAAGCACCTTCTTAATATAGATAACCAATAAATAATTACATTACCACTGAATTTATATTAGAAGACATAAATAGAATATGTATGATAACGTAATTTAAGAAGCTAACTATTGAATTTATATAATTAGTTTATTAGATCTAATTAGCTTCAAGGAAATCTGAGATTTCAATTCCAAGCTCTTCTCAACGATTTGTACTTTATATTAAGAGCAGGAAAACGATTTTGTATTTAGAAATATATTTTAATATTCAACTATGAAATATAAAATTTTATAACTAAAAATAATACTCTCTTAAAAATATTAGTGGTAGTTATTTTGAGTTTATATAAAAATATGATTGTAATTTTAATTTTGGACAAAAGTTACCTTCCTAACATGGAGAACCATTAAATAAGGGGAAGTTTTGTTTTGATTTCGGAATAAAAATAAATTTCGTTTACTAGATAAAGTATCGTATATGGTCTTTAATCCCGGAAAAGACTTTTTCTTCATTAAGCTTCCTAAAATTGAAACACCAAATAACGTTAGGGTCAAAGTATATCGTAGATGAACAGCATGCAGTAAGACAAGATGGGATATTTTTAGATTTGATATTTTTAGATTTATCCTCTCAATTTTTTTTTGCAGCAAACCAATAATTAAATTTAATTAGTTCCTTAGATCTAATTATCTTTAAGGAAATCTGAGATTTCCAAGTGCTTGTCAACACTATGTATCTGTTTTGGGAACATAAAAACGATTTTGTAGTTAGAAATATACTTTAATTATTAATAGTTAAAAAATACTCTCTTGTAGATATTAGTGGTAGTTATTTTGAGTTATTATAAAAATATGTTTATAATTTTAATGCTGGAGAAGACCACCATGTAGATAAAGAATAACATAATACAGAACCATTAAATAAACGGAATGTTTTGTTTTGATTTTGGACTAAAAATAAATTTCGCTTATTAGATAAAATAGCAAGAAAAAATGGCCTTTAAACCCGGAAAAGACTTTTTCTTCGTCAAGTTTTCTAAAAATTGAAACAACAAAGAACGTTAAACTAACTACGAAAATGATTAAGTATATCGTGGGACGAACAACATGCAGGAAGACATAATGGGTTATTAGTTTGATATTTTTAGATTTGTCCTCTCAGCATATTTTTTTCTTTTCAGCAAACCAATAACAAACTTTAATTAGTTCCTTAGATATAATTATCTTTAAGGAAATCTGAGATTTCAATTCAAAGTGTTTCTCTACGTTTTGTATCTGTTTTGGGAGCATAAAAAATAATCTGTTGTTAGAAATATATTTTAATTAATAATAGTTAAAAATAATACTCTCTTAGCTTCTAGTCGATAGTTAGAAAATATGAAATGAAATATTATAAGGATATATTTGAATTGAAATTTTCAAAACTATTTTTATGATAATTAAATTCTTCAACATAATTTGCTTGACGGCAAGAAATATTTTGTAGACTAAAAAATAAAAGAAACTCAGGCTATCAACATTATTTTTTAAAATAAAAATTCGATGTTATTTATTTTCGTTTAGTTTTATTGTCAAAAAATAATGTAAGGTCATTGTACTGTACATGCGATGCGAGTTTTCATGCCTTTGTTACATTGACAGTATATTCGCATGTTATTAACCCTTTCACGCTCAAGGGAAGTATTTTTCCCTTCTACAAAAATCGTTATCGATTGTTCAATTATTATTGAATCGATATTTTTTTTACTGAATGTCAAAATAAAACGTATGTCCAAGGCGGCAAATGTGTTTCTGAACGAATAAAAAAAAAAGAACTGTCAAACTTTATTGCGCCAAAACCAAAACATTCGCGGGCTGAACTAATAATATCTTGAAAGTGTTTTGGACATGAGAAAATTAGAATACCATAACTAACTATTTATTTTACTTTTCTGATAATTTTTATTATGTTTTTTTGTATTACAAAGCAATAAATAAAATACCGATATAATAAACCTTACTCTTCGTTTATTTACTTTTACGGTCCATAGGGAAAAATATTTCCCATGAAATTATAGGAAACCTATACACCCTGCTATGTTTTTCTGGTGATATTCTCTTACTTTACAGCCACAATAGCTAAAATATTGTGTTGTATTGGCATATTTAGTCTTGGACATCTTATGGTCCTGTCAGGGTTAACTATAAAAAGCCAAATATAAGTAAAAAAGGATTGATTATTATTCCTTATGTCAAAACTGCTTTGTTTTGATGTTATTGAATTATTATCTGTAACCTAAGGCAAAAATATATCATTGTCACATTTAGGCCTTTTTTGTTGCATATGTCCCAAAAATGTCACTTTTATTACAAAAAGTAAATGAGATGTCCAAAGTACCTAGTAAGGAAGTTATTTTTATAAAAGAAACTGGTGACGAGGAATGATTGCCGTGTATCGCATGTGGGTGAGAGGTTACTGTATATAGTGTATTTCAAAATGTTATTGTGTGTAAATAAAATTGTTTGAATTTTATATTGTAATTATATATTGTAATCATTTTTAAAAATATATTATACCTCTGAATGTTATTGTATACGTATTAATGCATTCAAAATGTACAATTGTAAATAATTGTCATTATAATGTTTATCTCAAAATGCTATATAAATAACTATAACTAAAGTTTATGTAAAATATCAATTATTGTATAATAATTTTAACGTTCGCCCAGCCTTGTGGCAAAATTGGGTAACGTTTATACTTTGTAAAACTGTAGTTTAACTTGTAATTATTGTAGCTAGCGCCGGATAATAATATTTTTCCCTTTCTAGGCTTAGGGGTTTGTCCTGGCCATTAGCCATAAACCAATCCCTAGGGTGGGCGCTGTCTGTCTGTCCAAAGTACCTAAATATGATAATGCATTTTACGTATATCAGTTCATCTTAATTTTATTAATTTTATCGTTATCCGTTTTTTAAATGCTCAATTCTGTATTATAATTAAACAATGAGTCATTTAACATTTATATTTTAAACACTTTTAACTTTGACAGTTAATAAACAAGAACTAACTGGTTGCCTACCCTCCAGCCTGGTCTGGAATTTAACAATTGTAATAATGGTCATAGCAGCCAACTTTCCGCTTATTTTCAAGTAAAATAAACATAATTTGTTCCAGAAAATAATGATATGTTTTTTGTAGCAGTATAAATGTAGCACAATTGTTTCAATGGGATTCACAGTTGTAAAACAACTCCACTCCATGTATACGAGTAATTGTATATCACATCTTAAAGGAGTCATGAAAAAAAGTATATATGTAATATGTTTATTGTTTCTACATAGTTATTTATAAGTTCTCTTATTTTATAAAATTTCTGGGTTTAGTTAATTAAAAAAAAAAAAGTCAACAGGTATGCTTGTAGTTTTATTCATTTTATAACAAGTTTGCCACTTTGGCCTCATTTTTACTCCTAAATTCCGAAATTTTCGAAAGAAGAATTTTTACTTTATATAATTACGGAATGGTCTCTCATTAAATAAGGAAAAAATTCTATTCTAAATTTTGGCATGAATCCGGAATTTCTGAATAAAAACGGAGGCCAAACTGGCAATCCTGTTACGAATTGAATAAAATTAAAGGTTCATAAATTGTAAATAAACAAATAAATGAGTAGAATTCTGAAATTCATCTTTAAAAACTCAAAAATTAAAATTACATTTAATGTTCTTTATACTTAAAAGATAATAAAATTGAAAAAAAATTAAACTACATTAATATTAAAGCACAATAAACACAATATGTCTAATCGCTTTATTTATAATAACATTTTTTAATGTTGGGTGTGCGTATTTAAAATTGTCTGAATTAAAAAATGTTATAAATAAAGCGATTAGACGTATTGTGTTTATGTGCTTTAATATGTAATTATGGACCGATGAATAATTATTAATTCATCGTTGTTGTGTCATCTGAAGCTGACAAATTCTAGCCGGTGACTTTTTCTAACATGTATAAATGTGAGAAATTGCCGGGCCAGGATATCGACCAAAGGTTGCTCAGTGATAGAGCATCAGCAGGTTACGCTGAAGGTCCCAGATTCGAGTCCTGATTTTGTCAATTTTTCACTCATGTTAGTTTTGTGTGTTTAAAAATGTCTGAAATAATTTTTTTTATTATCAATAAAGTGATTAGACGTACTGTATTTAGGTGTTTTTATTTGTAATTATGGACCGATGAATAATTATTAATTCATCGTTGTTGTGCCATCTGAAGCTGCTAAATGCTAGCCGGTGACTCTTTCCAACATGTATAAATGTGAGAAGTTGCCGGGCTAGAATATCAACCAGAGATATCTCAGTGGCACAGCATCAGCACGTAACGCTGAAGGTCTCAGGTTCGAGTCCTGTCCCCGGTCAATTTTTCCATCATGTAGTTGGGTTTATGTATTTAAAATTGTCTGAATTAAAAAATGTTATTATGCATTAATATTATTCAACGTCAATTACTCATAAATTGTTTTATAACACCGATCATTTATCACTGGAAATCATTTATCGTGGGAATCCCCTCTGAAAATAAAGTCACACTAAAAATCGAGAAAGTACGAAAGTAATCTGTTAGACATCGACTTGAGATATCCTATGGGAAAAAACCATTTAAAAATATTAAAATGCAAACGAGTCACTTGAAAAAAAAACCCACTGCCATTGGATTAACAATAACGTGCGAGTGTCTAGGCGTCTCTAGCGTAGCTAATAAGATATTCGAATTATTTTGAGCAGCCCTGTATATGATCTATGGATTTGTATACACATCACATGGTTTGCTAAAGTTCATTTCAACTTTAAAACGCTTAACACATTTTTAAATTTATTTTCAGTAGTTACCGTCCCTAGAAGGTAACCTCAATTTTGGAGCAACCCTGTATATGATCTATAGAATTTTATACACATCACATATTAAGCTAAAATTTAATTCAGCTAAAAAATGCATAACACAATTAACATCATACTTTTAGCAATTACCATTCATAGACAGCAATATATCCAGATTTTTGCGTAATCCTGTATACAAATTTATTTATATTCTACAAATATATCTTAGTATACTAAATACAAATAAGCTGAAAAAGGCTTAGCGTAATTATGAAGCACATCTAAGAAATTCACGCCCATAAACAGTAATTCTTACTATTTTTTTTAGCATCCGTGTATATGAGCTACAGAATCGATACACACTAGCGTAACACCACATAATGTACTAAAATTTGATTAGGCTTTAAAATGCATACTGCTTCTAAAAACGTACTTCCAGCGGTAACTGCTCATAGATAATATTATAACCGAATTATTTGTCGTGTAAATGAACTAATAAATGCTACGGTCTCCATATTCTACAGCATGCATCTTGTACTGCACCTTGACACATCATGTACATCAATTGTTTTATGCTTGAGATAGCGTAACATCTTTAAAATACACTGCAAATGATTTTTTTAACATAGGCCATAATGTAAAGAAATTGTTTTAAGCGTCCCTGTAAATTAATGCTAAATGCTAAATATATTATATTCTACAGAAAGAATGTTAGATTTCATCTCAATGATTCATTTCAATTTCACTTTGTGTACATTTTCGTAACTTTATTAAAATACACTGATAACTGTTCCCCCCCCCACCCCCCCCCCAAAAAAAAACCCATAATGTAACCGAATTATTTGTTGTGTCCCTGTAAATGAACTAATAAATACTGCGCTCTCCATATTCTACAGCAAGCATCTTGTACTGAACCTTGACACATCATGTACATCAATTGTTTTATGCTTGAGATAGCGTAACATCTTTAAAATACACTGCAAATGATTTTTAACATAGGCCATAAAGTAACGGAATTGTTTTGAGCGTCCCTGTAAATGCTAAATATACTATATTCTACAGAAAGAATGTTGGATTTCATTTCAATGATACATTTCAATTTCACTTCGTTTAAATTTTCGTAACTTTATTAAAATACACTGAAAACGATTTTCCCCAAAGAACCATAATGTAACGGAATTGTTTTGTGTGTCCCTGTAAATGAATTATAAATGCTGTGCATTCCATTATCAATAGGGATTGCCCTACGGCAAACCTGAATAACATATACCAAATTCGTGAAAATTTAAGTATTTTTACGCGAGTTAGAGCATAGGACAGGCGGACAGACTGAAAGATAAACCGAAGTCATAACATTTTTCAACAGATATTGTTAAAAAATGGGAAAAATAAAGAAATATTTTTAACCTCGGTATTATTTTAACATTGCATTAATTATTCAATATTAATATTTCTTTACTATTTTTCTGGTTAAAATTATGTCGCTTAATATTAATAATAAGGATAATTCCAAAGACTATAAATTAAATTATGTATCATTTACAAACTATTAATATAATAATTAATTTTTGGTTGGCGTAAATATTGCCGTGATATTTGTCTAATAAAAAAGTATAAAATCTCCATGGCCTGTTCTAATTTAAACAGTGTAGTTACGAATAATTTACACTGCCATCTATCTGCCCATTAACAGCAGCTTTAATGATCGAATATTTCAGCTTTCAGGAAATATTAGTCTTTTCATTATGCTTTTAATGTCCACTATTAATTACTCCTTTTGTTACATGGCAATATAAAGCCTTTTTATGACACATTATCCTTGTTGCATCGATATTTTAATAGATAAATTGGTTATTTTGGTAAAATACCGCGTTTCTTTATTTTGTAAAGTATCATGATAAAAATACTTAAAAATACTCACCTAAACGCAGTTTAATGCAAGTATAAGTGTTTGATACTGTATTTTTTACAGCAAATGTAGTGGGGGGGGGATACTGTTTTAATTCAAATACTTTCCATTCTATACTTCATTTAAATATTAGCCCTTTCCCCATTTTTTTTTAGTGACCGCTGTTAAATACTACTTTTGTTACCTTACAATATAAAAGAGTTTTTAAGCCACATTACCCTTGTTGCATCAATATTTTAATAGAGAAATAGCTTATTTTGATAAAGAATCGTGTTTCTTTATTTTATAAAATATCGGGAAAAAAACTTAGAAATATTCACTGAAACGTAGTTCAAAGATAACTAACTATACATGTTTTATACTTTTGATTTTTTTTCCAGGAAATATATCGGGGAAAAATACGTACATAATTGAAATATTTTTTTACACTTAATTTAAATGCTTTTCCTTCTGTACTAAATTTAGGTTTTGTTTTTCAATTATACCTTTACCTAGTTTATTGATATTTTTCCTCTTTGTTTCCAATAACTGTGGGAATAAATATCTAATGACTCAAAAAGGATTTGTGTTTGTTTTAAATTAAAAATTCCACATAAAACAACAGAAATAAATAAGTCTAAATCTTAAATAGCGTCTTTCCTACTGTAGTCACCACCGTTCTTGGGTTGGCGTCATTTGCCATTACTCAAAAATGATTTGTGTTTGTTTTAATTAAAAATTTAACATAAAACAACAGAAATAAATATGTCTAAATCTTAAATAGCGTCTTTCCTACTGTAGTCACCACCGTTCCTGGGTTGGCGTCATTTACCATCACTCAAAAATGATTTGTGTTTGTTTTAAATTAAAAATTTCACATAAAACAACAGAAATAAATACGTCTAAATCTTAAATAGCGTCTTTCCTACTGTAGTCACCACCGTTCCTGGGTTGGCGTCATTTACCATCACTCAAAAATGATTTGTGTTTGTTTTAAATTAAAAATTTCACATAAAACAACAGAAATAAATACGTCTAAATCTTAAATAGCGTCTTTCCTACTGTAGTCACCACCGTTCCTGGGTTGGCGTCATTTACCATCACTCAAAAATGATTTGTGTTTGTTTTAAATTAAAAATTTCACATAAAACAACAGAAATAAATACGTCTAAATCTTAAATAGCGTCTTTCCTACTGTAGTCACCACCGTTCCTGGGTTGGCGTCATTTACCATCACTCAAAAATGATTTGTGTTTGTTTTAAATTAAAAATTTCACATAAAACAACAGAAATAAATACGTCTAAATCTTAAATAGCGTCTTTCCTACTGTAGTCACCACCGTTCCTGGGTTGGCGTCATTTACCATCACTCAAAAATGATTTGTGTTTGTTTTAAATTAAAAATTTCACATAAAACAACAGAAATAAATACGTCTAAATCTTAAATAGCGTCTTTCCTACTGTAGTCACCACCGTTCCTGGGTTGGCGTCATTTGCCATTACTCAAAAATGATTTGTGTTTGTTTTAATTAAAAATTTAACATAAAACAACAGAAATAAATATGTCTAAATCTTAAATAGCGTCTTTCCTACTGTAGTCACCACCGTTCCTGGGTTGGCGTCATTTACCATCACTCAAAAATGATTTGTGTTTGTTTTAAATTAAAAATTTCACATAAAACAACAGAAATAAATACGTCTAAATCTTAAATAGCGTCTTTCCTACTGTAGTCACCACCGTTCCTGGGTTGGCGTCATTTACCATCACTCAAAAATGATTTGTGTTTGTTTTAAATTAAAAATTTCACATAAAACAACAGAAATAAATACGTCTAAATCTTAAATAGCGTCTTTCCTACTGTAGTCACCACCGTTCCTGGGTTGGCGTCATTTACCATCACTCAAAAATGATTTGTGTTTGTTTTAAATTAAAAATTTCACATAAAACAACAGAAATAAATACGTCTAAATCTTAAATAGCGTCTTTCCTACTGTAGTCACCACCGTTCCTGGGTTGGCGTCATTTACCATCACTCAAAAATGATTTGTGTTTGTTTTAAATTAAAAATTTCACATAAAACAACAGAAATAAATACGTCTAAATCTTAAATAGCGTCTTTCCTACTGTAGTCACCACCGTTCCTGGGTTGGCGTCATTTGCCATTACTCAAAAATGATTTGTGTTTGTTTTAATTAAAAATTTAACATAAAACAACAGAAATAAATATGTCTAAATCTTAAATAGCGTCTTTCCTACTGTAGTCACCACCGTTCCTGGGTTGGCGTCATTTACCATCACTCAAAAATGATTTGTGTTTGTTTTAAATTAAAAATTTCACATAAAACAACAGAAATAAATACGTCTAAATCTTAAATAGCGTCTTTCCTACTGTAGTCACCACCGTTCCTGGGTTGGCGTCATTTACCATCACTCAAAAATGATTTGTGTTTGTTTTAAATTAAAAATTTCACATAAAACAACAGAAATAAATAAGTCTAAATCTTAAATAGCGTCTTTCCTACTGTAGTCAGCACCGTTCCTGGGTTGGCATCATTTGCCATTACTCAAAAATTATTTGTGTCTGTTTTAAATTAAAAATTTCACATAAAACAACAGAAATAAATAAGTCTAAATCTTAAATAGCGTCTTTCCTGCTGTAGTCACCACCGTTCCTGGGTTGGCGTCATTTACCATCACTCAAAAATGATTTGTGTTTGTTTTAAATTAAAAATTTCACATAAAACAACAGAAATAAATATGTCTAAATCTTAAATAGCGTCTTTCCTACTGTAGTCACCACCGTTCTTGGGTTGGCGTCATTTGCCATTACTCAAAAATGATTTGTGTCTGTTTTAAATTAAAAAGTTCACATAAAACAACAGAAATAAATAAGTCTAAATCTTAAATAGCGTCTTTCCTACTGTAGTCACCACCGTTCCTGGGTTGGCGTCATTTACCATCACTCAAAAAATGATTTGTGTTTGTTTTAAATTAAAAATTTCACATAAAACAACAGAAATAAATAAATCTAAATCTTAAATAGCGTCTTTCCTACTGTAGTCATTCCTGGGTTGGCGCCATTTTCCACCGTAATCATAAATATTTAATATACTAATTACCCTGCTTACTATTACATGTAGTAATAAATTTTCTGTTGGGGATAAATATTAATGTGAAATCCTTTAAGGTAGTACAGAATGAAAGTGTTGTATGTTACTTTAAACTAGATATCTGCACGGGCCCAGGCTCGGTCCGGGGCGGGGCGGGCTGATAAAAATAGTAAGCGGGCCAACTGGCCCGATATAACAAATATAAAAGGATCAAACTAAGCTGATAACATATGAACAATTTTCAATGGACGTGATTGGGACGAGAATAAATGTGATGCACGAGCCGATGCAACGTCAATAGCTTGACAACATCAATATAGAAATATAACATGTCCAGCGTAGAGATCGGCATCGGACAATTACATCCTGTCTGATCTCGAACTTATTTTTTTTAGCAGACTTGGACAGGCCAGGATCAGGCTTACATTTTATTCTATATACTCGGGCCGCGACGGAACTGGAATTAATTGTTCCCAAGACGTGTCGAGCACGCAATTTGCTTTGTAAAAATAGCAATAGAGATAATAAACTTCTGTTAACTGAATCTTTGGAAATATACTTTAATAAATTATAGAGAAACATCTTAAAAAATCTACCTTTTTTTTTTATATACAGCAACAAAAGTTATCTTTTTAACCATCTTTTTCTTTTATTCTAAACTACATTAATTTTTTAATGTCTTTATTTGAATGTAGTAGTCTAACAATCTAAGTGATCATTAATGATGCTATTATGTATTCTATGGCTTGTGAACATATAGTAATCTTAAATATACTGTAAAAATTTCCTATAAACATGTATGTGGCATTCATTACAAGAATCTTAATTTTATGGTAAGAAAAATCGGATTTTTTTTGTAGAAATTGAGCCGGGCCGGGCCTGATTTTACTAAGTTTTGCACGGGCTGGGCCGCGCCTGTTTTCACTGCTTTTGAACGGGTAGGCCATGTACTTTAAAATCATAAACTGGCCAGGCCGAACTTTGACCTTTTACACCGGGCGGACCCAAATTAGTTTGTTTCGGGCCAGGTTGGGCTGGGCCCGGGTCTGAAAATTCAGGCCATTGCCGACCTCTAACGTTATCATGTTATGCATAAATTTTCTATATAAATTAATATTTTTCTTAATTTTGAGAAAAAAAAAGTTCAATTTTGATAGTTGAAAATTCTAAATGTTATTATTGTTATTGTTACTGTTATTGTTATTGTTATCATTATTATTATTAGGTGCGTTCGTAATTATATAAATAAATAGCACCTATAGTCGCTGTCTGGTTCGTTCGTCTGTCCGCCTGCCTGCATATACAGCGCAAAAATTACTCAACCGAATGGTTTGAAATTTAATATATATAATAGCTGCAGAATTTTGTAGAGTCATTTCAAATTTTATAGAAATCGAATCAGAACTTAAAAAGGTGTTAATAAAAGTTTTCTTCATTCTATTAAATCCTATCATACGTATTTAATTCAATGATATCCCATGGTAGGTAATAATTTTAGGTTGCCATGGTGATTACGTCCTATTTACGATGAAGTCATATTATTTCCGTATTACTAATTAAAATCTGAATTTGTAAGCTAAAATTGCTTAACTATAGCAATCGTATAATCTACCGGCAGATTTTTCGATAGATATTTCCGGAGAAATAGATATTAAATAGAAAAAGAGTCTAAATATGGATTTCAAGTTCTAAAATTTTCTGAGTTAGGTTTAAGTTTCCCATTGGAATTTTCAGTAAATGTCAACAAAAGATAAAATGTTGGCAACTTAAAATGTACTTATTTTATTACGGAAATTAATCATATTATAACAGCAGACGATATAATTAATTTCAATGAAATAATAACGATGTTTTTTTTTTACATTGTCTTGTATTGGATATTTAAAATTAGAAAAAAATGGATATACATAGTAAAATTTTAATGTAACATAATTGAAACTAATTGTTTGTAAAAGTGTATTGAAACTGGATTTTATAAAATAAAATTAATATCTATAATATGAAAATCTGAACATAATATAAATTTTATATTCATACATTTTTGAAAAACAGAGAAACAGCTATTGTACCCAGATATGAATAATTATAAAACTAGTTATAGTACGAACGCAACTCATTTGTCCCGTTTGACGTACATTTTCCAACTTGTTGTTATTATTATTATTATTATTATTTCAGCCATGCTCAAAGACACTAGTTTATAAAAAGTCTGTTAATATACATTATGTTTTTATTATCTTTATTATGTTTTTATTATCTTTATTATGTTTTTATTATCTTTATTATTTTAGTTACCTTATTATTATCTTTAAAAAAATAGATTCTGTTAATGTTTTTAACACTTTCCAACCTAGTTGAAAAGTGTTTATGACTTCGGTTTGTCTGGCCGTCTGCCGTCTGTCCGTGCTCTAAATATGCTCGGATTACCCTGTAATTTTTATATGTTATTATCGTTATCTATAGCATGTTCCCTATATCAACTGAAGTGTGTAGCACTTATAGTTTTTTTAGAGGGACACTCAAAAGAATTCCGTTACATTACGTCTATGGAGAAAAATCGTTTGCGGTTTAATTAAATAATGTTTCGCTATTTTAAACGCATTGAAATTTATATACTACAGAATATTTTGTGTATAGCAGTCATCGTTCATTTACGGGGACACACAAAATAATTATCTACCTGTCTGTTAACAATAATTCTTGGAAGTGCGTTTTAAGTTGCTGAACGCAATTTTAAATTTAACTCACCTTTTGTCTATTACTTGGTGTGTATGAATTCTGTAAATCATATACAAAACAGCACAAAAGTTCGCGAACACATTTCCGAACACGATACATTATTGACAGAAACTCCAGAAGAAGAATTTTAAACTGTGCTACTCGTTTCCTAACTAAACTAAAATTTAGAATCCTATGTAGTATATATACAAATCTATAGATCCTATACAGGGCTGAATAAAAGTAATCGGATATTTTTCCGAATATTATATATGTTGGAAAATCCTGAAATTACGTTTTTAAATATGTTATTCGATTTCCAAATTGTTTACTTAGATGTTATCTTTCAGCTTATTAAACGGTAATGATTTGTAAAATTATTTTGGAAGCGTTGGAAAGTGTTACATAATCTATGCTTGACGCATGATTTTTCGGTCTTGTTTAAACCTTTCTATTGACTCAGAAATCTTATTTTAGGTGGTACATTTTTTTTCCCTCATGTCGAATATAATGTTGAGCTGGTGCTAATAATAGAACGCACTGACCATCATCAGACAGTTTATCTCATTAATTTAGATGACTGTGAATACAGATTAAAATAATTTTCTCGACACAATCATTTATAGATATTGCTAATTATCATTAAGTAAAGACTGTTAATACAATGTCATTGAGGCACCTATATTAAGGAATACTAAAAAACATTAATTAAGGTATTACAATATTAAGTTATTAGGTTCGAAATGAAATAATCCTTCAATTGGCGAATGAAATTAATTTCTTGTCAGCAATTAAAAATAGTTAATGAGTTTTTAAATACTGAATTGTAATTAGAAAATTTAATTAATCCTTTTAATACTGGAGCTTTCATTGTGTTTTATTATGGTACAAGTACTTTCAAACTCCTGCTTTTTTCTTGAAAGCAAGGTAGAATTTGAATTCTAATATGTGATGAATATCATTACATTTAATTAAAGAACAAGTTATTTTAGAAATATATACAATTTAATAATACTAAACCCCAACACGAGTGAAAAATTAGCCGGGCCAGGACTCGAACCTGTGTCTACAGCATAACATGCTGATGCTCTAACTACTGAGCAATCCAGCCGATAGCCTAGCTCGGCAGTGTTGGGTTTATTCTATTAATTTGTATACAGGGTGTCCGTAAAGTCTGGAAACGGTCGAATAACTCGAGAGATATACATCGGATTGAAAAACGGAAAATATGTGTTTAATATTTTTGAAAAATCTATTTAGGAATTTCAAAGTTGCTCCCCTTCCAAATGTTAATTGCAGTTAAAATTATTTTCTCCAAATGGTTTCTGATGATAAGTAAAAGGTATCTGGAATTTTGTGTGACTACGAACTTATGTGGAATTTCTGTAAACAATTCTGCTGCATCAGGAAACTTTTAATCTTCAATAGATTTTGCAGTGTTGATTAACAGTTTCATTTTTAAAAGGAAAGAAAAATTTAGTAACACGTACAGATTTACTTTATAAACATAAAAATTTATATGAACATATATATTTGATAGATTACTTTACATAGAACGTATGGTTTTTATAATTTTCTCTCTATATTAAAAAAAAGTAACCACCGCAGCAGCAGCCGCAGCAGCCGCTGTCAATAAAGATTTTGTGCCTTGAATTCTTTCTGGACTAATAGCCAGAAAACTATTGCAAATAAAAATTTAAAAATTGGTGGTTTTATAAAGAAATGTTCAATAAACACGCTGAAGTAGACAGTTTTTAAATCGAAGAATTATTTTAAGAGATATTTAATATTAAAGTTGGTCAAAATAATTTTCCTATAAAGGTTTTATAGAAACGAAAACTATGCACAGGAATTTAGCCATAATTTGTAAGAATATAGTTGACAAAGTTGCGGTGTGCAGACTGCAATAATTTTTTCAATTTGACTCATTTTTTGAGGTTATATTTCAATTTTTTATTCAAAATTTTCATTATTTTGAAGAAGATTTACTTCATATTTCATAAAATCCATTATTTGAATTGTTGCCAATTTGTAAAATAGCGCACAAAATAATATTTTCTTTCAATTAATAAAATTTATTTACACGTGACTATTAAAAACAGAAATAAAACGTTAAAATAATAACTAAATGATCACGTGTTAAAAGCATTAAATGTAGAAAATTACGTAATAAAAATATACTTGCGCGTGAATATTAAAAAGAGAAATACGAGTAACTAGGGAAATTTACGTCACATTTAAAATGATAAAATAACAATATTTCCAAACAATTTCAATTAATAATTATATTTTCATGAGAGATCAATTTAGTTCGACAAATCTTTTACCTATTATTGCAAATTTTAAAACAGCGTAAATAATAATATTTCCTTTCCAATGTCAAAATTCTTCTATTTGTTTATTTGGTGTTACAGTTTAGCGATAGTTTTTTTTTTTTTTTTTTTTTTTTTTTTTTTAATGAAAATTGATTGACGGGGTAATGGAGAAGTATCAAAAGACAAATAAGCGTACAATTAAAAATTTCTCGATGAAAAAACTAACACGTGTAACGCATCTGATGTCAACTGAATGTGACGCGACGCCACGATTATGCACGCTTGGCGTTAAATCATATATTTTGGTGACAGTTACAGTTGTAATCTGTTTCAACAGCAGTTGATTCGACCTTAAAATCCCTCAGTCAAAGGAAAATGAATGGAAACCCTGTTACAGCAGATCGCCACTGGTTGTTTAATTATAATACAATCTTCCGTAATCGTTTTAGAGATAATCAAATCAGAGTGTTTTTAAATCATATGCTGTTTCAGAACGGGGGTTGGCGAGCGTAGCTCGTAGGGGGCAGAGCCCCCTAGTAAAATAAAAAAAGGTTAAATTTGATAAGAAAAAAAATGAATATTCTATTTTATTGAACTCTATTCAAAAACTGCATAATTAAGAAAGAGTTTTATGATTAGAAGTCTACTTTAATTTGTTAATATATATATAGATATATAGATATAGATATAGATATATATATATTTATACATTCAATGAATATTCTATTTTATTGATCTCTATTCAAAGACTGCATAAGTAATAGCTTTATGATTAGAAATCTACTTTAATTTGATAAGAAAAAAATTGACATTAATATTCTATTTCATTGAACTTTATTCAAAGACTGCATAAGTAAGAACTTTATGATTAGAGGTCTACTTTATTTTGATAAGAAAAAATAAATAAAATGAATATTTTGTCAGTATCATAGTTGAGATTTAATCCAACAGATTTAATCCCAGGACTCGAACCTGGGTACTTTGGCTTGCCGGGCCAACGCTCTTCCTACTGAGCTATCCCAATGATACCCTGGCTGGCACATTTCACTCTTATTTTGTTGGACAAAACTGCGAACTGCAGATCTGATTCCCTCTGTTCATTATGAATATTCGGTTTTATTGAGCTCTATATAAAGACTGCATAAGTAAGAGCTTTATGAGCTACTGTAATTTGATAAGTAAAAGTAAGACTGCATAATTATGATTAGAAGTCTACTTTAATTTGATAAGAAAAAATGAACATTCTTTTTTATTGAAATCTATTCAAATGCTGCATAATTAAGAGCTTTATGATTAGAAGTCTACTTTTATTTGATAAGTAAAAAATTAAAATGTGTATTCTAATCTATTTTATTGAACTCTTTTTAAAGACTATATAAGTAAGAGCTTTATGATTAGACGTCTAAATTAATTTAATAAGAAAAAATTAAATGAATATTCTATTTTATTGAAATTTATTCAAAGACTGCATAAGTAAGAGCTTTATGAATAGAAGTCTACTTTATTTTGATAAGAAAAAAAAAATGAATATTCTGTTTTATTGAACTTTATTTAAAGACTTGCATAAGTATAAGAGCTTTATGAATAGAAGTCTGCTTTAATTTGGTAAGAAAAAAAATAAAGGAACATTCTATTTTATTGAATTCTATTCAAAGACTGCATAAGTAAGAGCTTTATGATTAAAAGTTTATTTGATAAAAAAAAAAACCTATTTTACTGAACTCTATTCAAAGGCTGCCCATAAGTAAGAACCTTTTGATTAGAAGTCTACTAACCCCTTCCAGGCGAGCGGCACAAATCATTGTATTGAATCCTTGAGAAAAATTTGTGAATTTGAATTCCATATTTTCGAACAGAAAATTACGACTGATCTAATCACTGAAATTTCAACTATTGGACAAAGGTTATTATTCAGAAAAAGGTAGTGCCCTAAAATTAAAAGAAGTATATGGAACGGTCGTTATGAAGGGTTAATATCTATTGTGGTCAGCTATTACTTATGTATTAAGTTTATTTTACTAATTCTTCAAATAATAATAATAATAATAATAATAATATATTTCTATATTCTTCAGTTGAGAAATATAATTTTAAAAGATACAATTTTTCTTTTCTGTTCTCGAATATTATTCTGACCCGCAGCTAAGAAAGAAACACAATGAATATCATGGGAGAATTTATCTCATTAATTTTTATGATTGTTAAAACAGATTAAGATTATTTTCTCGAAACAATTATGAACAATATAGATAATGATCAAATGTCAAATATTGCTATGCAGATAAGCACTTTTCATAATTTTAAAAATAATAAAGTTCAATTTGTTAATGTAAAATTTTAAATGAAGATTTTTATTATTTTAAAATCCACATACATGTTAATAATAAAGATTATTAATTAATTAATTAATTAATTTATTTATTTATTTATAAATATTTTATTATTACTATTATTATTTGCAGTCATATTTAAAGACGTTAGTTTAACCCAAGTCTATTATTATCCATTTTGAATCTGTTATTATCTATGTATTAAAGGTTTTAAATATATTAATGTTTTATATAAAAAAATATATAAATCAGACAGATAAAACAAAGTGAAATCAAATCAGATTTATATTCATATACATCTGTTAACGTTTTTTTTTTTTTTTTTTTTTTTTTTTTTTTTTTAATTTAAAGTATATATCACACAAGAGAAATTACTTATAAGTGATAAAATTTATCTTTTCTGATCTCGAATATGATATTAATCAGCATATAAAGAAAGAAGCTATGTAATTGGAGAGTTTATCTCAGTACCTTAGATAGCTGTTAACAAGGATTAAGATAATTTTTCGGACACAATTACTAATCTGTATCGATTACTATCGTTAAGTAAACATTGTTAATGTAATGTTATTGAGATACCTAATTTCAAGGATACTAAAAATATTTATTAATGTATTACAATATTAAGTTATTAGATTAGAAATGTAATAAACATTCAGCAGGCGAATAAAATTAATTAGTACTAAGTTATTAAAAAAGTTTTTAATTGGTGTAATATACTTGAAAAAATTTGTTAATTAATTTAATACTGGCACTTTTTCTGTGCCGTCTTAAGGTGCAAGTGTCTTCATCTTGTAATTTTTTTTTATCTTGAAAGCAAGCTAGAATTTGAAATCGAAAATTTAATTATAAAATGATAATTAAATTTTTTTCTAGTAAAATCTAAAATAGGGGAGATGGGGGATGAATGGGACAAGGGATGGATGGGACGCTCTCAATATTTCAGGCAATAAACATTGCATCGTCTTCAATCCACCGTTTATGGGCCTTTTAAGGCAAAGTTGAGATGAGTCCAAGATCATTGACTAACAAATAATCTTGGAGATCATATTACAATTTATAATCTCTCAGATTTGCCAAGGCGGCATTTTTGTCAGCTTTTAGTCCTTAACATTTAATACGGGGAGGAAAATGTTTGTGTCCCATTCATCCCTGCTGTGGGGATGATTGGGACATGGAAGAACTTTTTTTTAATTTAATTTATTTATCTGTATAATAATAATCTTGAACAAATATTGTGCATAAGATGTAGTCAAACACTTAAAGTTTGACATGTGATATATAATATTGATAATAACTTATATAAAATATTTAAAATAAATATTTTTGTGAAAATGTCCTATTCATCCCCCATCTCCCCTATTTTTAAATGTAACTTTCGTTTGTTATAAAGTTAACCTCAAATGGCCTTCATAATCGAAAAATACTCAATATAAAATTTCAAATTTTACAAAATCTTAAGTTAAGTTGAGGAATAAACATGTAATTAAAATTAAACTGTTAATTATACAGTCATCTGTAAACTCACAAAATTTTCTATCGATGTATTTAAAAAAAATTAATTTTAACATAATAGAAATCGGATAATAATAGTTTCAATATTATAAATAATTCTGTAATCTATTATTAGAATTAATTCTATACTGCAATAGCATCGTGACAATTTGCTGCATTTAAAACATCTACCTGCTTAGGAATTAAAATTAACAATGAAATTGAAAGCCAAATCAATGACTTGTAAAGTATTAATATGCAATTTATAGCTAATTCTTTAAAAAATATTTATATTAATTCGAAAGACGATAATCGTACGGTTAAAAATTAAGAAAGCAAAAGTAAAAATTTAAATACGATTCCAAGCATATTCTGTTGCAGTGTCTCTTTTGGGCAATTCAACTTAACTTGACATTAATTTTATTTTTAACATAAAATGAAAATCTCTCTTTGCACTAACAAATTTTAGTTTAGCGCCAAGTCTTGCAAGATTAATCTTACGGTTAATATGTTTCTTTCTTTTTTTTTAATTTGCTTCAGGAAATTAATTGTCAATTGTGTTAACTTTGCCATTAGTTATTTTACATTATTGTAGAAAGTAAAATTTTTTGTTGGGATAGATTTAAAAAATATATTATAATAATATACATTACTTACAACATTACACTGCATTTTCAACATTACCCCTTTTCTCATAAATCTAAACCCACACATCTCAATTCGTAATCAGCATATCTAAGACAAAATAAAATTAGTCAAAATTACTTGGAATACAGTTTCACTGTAATTACCCAATTTGGTTTCCGTTTCATTTAAAGCGCTAATATTCTGACTGAGCTAATGTGTAATTTAAATGGTCAAATTTAATGGTTAGTATTACACAGATTAAAGCGAAAATGAATATAGAAATAAAAAGATTTTGAAATTAATTTTCACCATTATTATCATGATTTATTCTGAGATTTATTTTAACATCTTTATTGATACAGATATTCATATCCTAACTTACAGAATTTGACTTACACATTCATAGAATTAGATAAGAAAAAATGATTTATTACCATTAAAATCTATTACATATGTCAAAGATTATTACTGTAAACTTAAAGGACTAAAACACTTTTTAGTAAACAAGCCGATTAGTTTCGTACAAACAATAACGATGACAGTCTCCAAGATCTTTGATGATAAATAACTTATTTTATTTGTTATTAAATTAACAATTTATAATTTCAGATCTTGTGAATGGCCCCGTTACTGTGTGTACGAAACTAGTTGGTTTTTATAGTAAAGGGTAACTTTTTCGAGAAATTCCAGTTCAGAAGGACAATTAATTGACATTAATGATAACTTTAGCATTTTAAAAATTAAATCTATGGATATTATAGTAAATCTATTATAGTAAAGGGTAACTTTTTCGAGAAATTCCAGTTCAGAAGGACAATTAATTGACATTAATGATAACTTTAGCATTTTAAAAATTAAATCTATGGATAATATACATATCTCACGAATGCTTGGGAATAGGAGATTTAGAGATTTCTTGGTTAGAGACATAACGAGGGTGCTCTTTTTACCCGGTTTTATGACTTCTTTTAGTTTAACTTATATAAGATAAATAGCAACCATTACAAGGAACGTTGTAGAATCCCCATTTGTGAAGATAAGGGACAGGACTTAGTGTAAGAGAACGCATATTGGCAGGTTTAAAGATAACATTAAACTTGGAACGTTTAAAACTTTTGCTAATTTGAAATATAACGGAGGATAGAAAGACAAAGCAATCTAATTATCGCGTTTGATTTTTCAGATTTAGAGAGAATAGAATTACTAGACGGTATATTGAATTATCTTTAACCCCTTCGCGACGAGCGTCCTTTATAGAATTTTTAATCTTTTACCACCGGTTTTTCAAAACAGAAATTTTTGCCTAATTGAATCGCAGAAATGATAGGATTAAATAAGGCAAAGCTTGCATAAAAAATAACTGGTGGGAATAATCGAGGATTTTGAGCATCTTATGCGTCACGTATACGTGTCGCTCGTCCCCAGGGGGTTAACAGAATGATTGAAATTTCTTTTGACAGTAACAGATTTTATGTAATTAAGTTTATTATTAAGCTAATCAGAATCAAAACAAATTTTGAGGTTATGGTTTACATGTGTAAAACAAGCCGATTTTCTGGTTAACTGGGTAATTCGAGAGAGCATGAGGGTTAGTTAGAGATAAAAAAAAAATATTTTCTATAAACTCAGGTTTGTCAAAAAACATCATATGTAGAAACTAATACATTGTGGAAGTGATGTTTATTACAATTTTCTAACCCAACGTAAACTGAATATGTGGGTCGATAGAATTGACAGTTTGAAGAATAGTAGAAATATCAAAAGGATAATCAATTAATACAAAAATATCGTCAACATATCGGATCCAACACTTAAAATTTAACAGATTCAAACATTTTTCTTCAAAGTAATGAATATGAATGCCAAAGAGAATTAGTGACAAAGGACTGCTATTAAATTCGAAAGTAGTATGCTTAATAGAAAGTACATTACGAATTACAACGATAATATATATTTCTTATCTACACTATATATATAAAATCCTAATGAAACGAATTTGTGAAACGATTTTATGAAACGAATTTATCTACCCTATATATATAAAATCCTAATGAAACGAATTTGTGAAACGATTTTATGAAACGAATTTATGAAACGATTTTATGAAACGACTGATTAAACGACTGATTATGTTTCAAGGCTATTTTTAATAAAATATTAAACGCTTGATGGTGAAATTAATACCAATTGTTCATAAAAATCCGCGGATGTCAAAACTGGTAATAGAATTTTGAAATTGGAATTAGTTTTCGAGATATTAATTTTTTTCTAATTTTAATGACATTTCTGTAATGATGGCAACTAATTAACTCAGTTTTTTTTGTGACAAAAAAGGAAAAAAAATTGAAAAGGATCCCGATAGGGATTATTGATTTCTTTTTATTCGTCATTTTCAAATTTAAATTGAATTTATCTTTTATTTCAATCGATAATGAAGATAAGATTGTGATTAAATTATGTTTTTCAGGAAAATGTGAAAACAAAATCACATTTCTATCGTCAGGATTCAATCGTCTGTCAGCATTTAATTTAATTTATAAACTGAAAATATTTTGAATAAATTCGTCCAAATGACGTCATTTAGGTAAACGCAAAAGAAAGGGAGGAAAAGGAATTAATAGTAATTATTATTTATTGATATCATTTTGTTATTTTTTTGTAAAATTTAACTAAACGAAATTATAAAATCATTAATTCGGATATTTGAAACTAATATATAAAATAATAATTGCCCAACTGTACGGAAGAATAAAATATCCTGCTTGGTTTTCTATCCTGCTTGGTTTTTTCCGCCAAGCTTTTTAAAAAAGCGTCAAGACCCCTATAATAGAAAAGCACCAAAAGTTCATTGGGATTATTTTCATAACTTTTGGCAACAAATCTATGTATATTAACGAATCTATCCCTTTTTGAAGCTCGAATTACGCCAAACCTAAAAGCAAAGGATCCTATAATGGAAAAGTACCCGATTTTCTTATGGACAATATTCAAGTGACAGAACATGGTGTAAAATTACCGCGGATAGCAAATTTGTTTAAATATCTCATCAATTGATGCCGAATAAATGAAGGCATGCATGCACAAAATATTTAATTAATTTTGTATGATAAATAATTATTAGAAAATTCGTATATACATATTAATTTTAAAAAATAATTTACATATTTAAAATAACATGAAAATATGCATGATGGTGCACTAAAATAGAGAGAAAATTAAAACCTGTTACTGAAAATGTCTATAACATAGTACTTTTCAATACCGTGGTTCTTAATGTTATTCACAAGCAGATGGAATTTTTCTCATCCTTAAACGCAAAGGAAGAATAGAATAGAGATTGTTGTTATAAAAGTCCGAGAGGTAGTCACAATTTAAACCTAACCATTTTATACAAGCTGGTTTTCAAGTAGTAATTGATTTTACTTATCAATCCCGAAAACAGTCGTCGCAACAGCTGTGTATGAGGCCATGATAATCGAAAAATGTCCCATTAAAATGTTAAAAGCATGGCAACCCAATTACAGATTTACCAATATTTTTAAAATAAAGCACGCTGTCATGTTTTTAGAGTCCTCGAAGTCTGAGCGGGGGTTGGCGAGCGTAGCTCGCAGGGGGTAGGCCCCCTAGTATATACATAAACTTACTCAGTATCTATCTTGATAAAACAATCATTTAAAAATATTCCGAACAAACTTTCTATACGATTTCAGCCTGCGTGTATTTATTAAAGTTCCCAATGTTCTGATAAATTCTGTCACAGGCGAAAACAATATCAGAAAAAAAAGTGAACAAGTCCGTTTACTCAATCCTTACTCAGTCCTTACTCAGAATCTCTCTTGATAAAACAATCATTTAAAAATATTCCGAACAAACTTTCTATACGATATCAGCCTGCGTGTATTTATTAAAGTTCCCAATGTTCTGATAAATTCTGTCACAGGCAAAAACAATATCAGAAAAAAAAGTGAACAAGTCCGTTTGTATATTACGTAAGAATACAATTGATGACATAACATCGAAGACATTTAGAAGAAAAGAACGCAGAATAATTTATACTTATTTGCGATCCATCGAGTTATAAGGACCCAAATCAATCCTCCCAATTTGTACAAAACTGCTGGATATGTTTTTATCCTGTCAACAATAAAGGAAAACTAGATGGAAAATATTGTTATGTCTTGTTTCTTTATTCCTGAACGTAATTTCGAAGTTTTGCAAGATATACAATTCTAAATAATCAATTGTAGTAGATAATGGGGTTTATTTATGATAAATTTAAATTACTTTTCTATACATTCAGGGTAAATTTGGTGTGGCAATAAAGTGTTCGGCAATTGAAATAGGCCGACCATAATAAGTTATTTTCGTATTCGAATGAATCATTCGGGCATGCGCAAAAGCATAGCTTTTATATTCTTTTAAAACAAAGCCACATAAAAACTTAATTAAGGGTCTTAACGCTCTTTATTGAATTCTTTTTATTGATTAAAAAGTATATGAAGGTTGGCAGCTATGCTTTTGCGCATGCTCGAATAATTCATTTGAATATCAAAATAACTCACTATAATAAGCCCGCATGGTGTAATACAGCACACACAATAAAATAATATTATATGTGTTTTATACAAATTTGTTTTCTTGCCAGGGAATGTCCAGGTTGTTATATTTGTTCAGGCATTCTATTTTACAATGAGTATAGCTTGAAAATTAGATTAGATTTAAAATAAATTGATGTTTGTGATTGTAATAATAAATGAAAATATTGTTACAACGATTAAAACAAGAATTTAATCATAATATATATATACATATTAAATCGAAATTCAATTTGCTTTCCTGCAGATAAAATAATACAGATGTGTTTAATATTGGTCTGGTTGTGATATGCCAACGAATATGCTTCCTACCTACAGTAACTTAATATAGTGCGTATGTTGGCATTCAAAAGAATACCGAAGCAAGGAAACATTGTCTACATCTATACTTTCCTCCTCATGTGAAGAAGTTGCTAATAAGTTAGAAGAGACCTGGAAACGAGCTTCAATCCCAATAATTGACCACTATAGCATTTTGAGAAAAGTTCGATTATACCACGACAAATATCGCGGTCTTCTTAAATCTTACAAAGCCAGAAAAGGTATTGAACGCTATCGCAAGCAGATTGACGTTTTCCGGTAAAACGCAAATGCTGTTTTTGATATATCGGCGTGTACTTATAAATCATTTGAATGTTGCTTCTGTAAGAAAGAACGGAAAGTACCAATGAACGAGAGAGAATTTCTATTAGACATGCGAACTGTAGGAAAAATGGTAATCGGGTCGCTGGATCGGAAAGTCACTTGACAAATAACTAAGGCCGAGAAACGAAAATTAAAGCAATGGCGATACGTGGAAAAAAACAAAACACTGCCTGATGTTTCTTCCAGTTCAATATATTTGAATATGAATATGAATAACGGGTGTAAATTGAAGCGGCGTGTGTGCGATCATACTGACTTTTCTTCATCATCAACTATCATTGAAAGCGGCACCCAAAACGCTGACGGTGTCACTGTCATATCTGTAGTGACGAAATTACATGCCGTAGAAAAGACATTGGACCGTTTTGGCATTTCCGACCGAGCAGGCGCTGCCATCGTGTCAACTGCGCTTCAAGATGTGGGCATTATCTCACAAAGCGATGTATCGAACGTCGTTGACAGAAATAAAATTCGACGTGAGAGAACAAAGGCAAGAACCACTCTACCGTCTCAGTCAGTTGTGAAAGATTCTCACCATGACCAATTTGGTTTATACTTCGATGGACGTAAAGACAGGACTATATCACTAGGAGATAACAGAAGAAAAGTCATAATAGAAGAACACGTAAGCTTGCTAAAATAACCTGGTTCCGAGTACATCGGACACGTATCTGCAAATTCTGGGAGAGTGCAAGTAATTGGAAAAGACATTGTAAATTTTTTGTCATGTGTTGACAAAAATATAGATGTAACAAAGTTGGTTGCGATCGGTTGCGACGAAACATCTATTAACACAGGCGTTAAAGAAGGTGTTATTCGAAATTTAGAACTGATTCTGAAGCGTCCACTACAATGGTCTGTGTGCCAGTTACACGCCAATGAGCTTCCACTACGTCATGTTTTCGCGTACGTAGATTGAACCACGATTGGGCCAGAAGCTTCACTGGTGGAATAGGACCTTGTTATTAGGAGAAATGGGCTTTTTGCCATCCTGAAAATATCATGATATCGATGTTACCTGACGACGGAACTCACATAAGGCAAAAATTGGTCCTTCGAAGAATTCTAAAACCGAGCGAAGTCAAACGGTCTACTGCAAACCCAAACATTTCAACGAATAATATCCATATCTTCAATTTACCAGCTTTTGAACTTTGTGCGACGGATTATATTGATTTGATTAAATGGGAAAATGTGACAGAAACTCCACTAACTGAACGATTTAGTGAGATATGATTTCAGAAGCAATAGTAAATCCAGCAATTATTCCGGCGGCAATAATATCTACTATCAAGGGGTTTCCGTGCCACACTCAAGCTACAGAACGGATAGTCAAAACAGTCACGGAAGCATCTTCTGCTGTTTGTTGATCATATAGAAGAGACGGTTTTATAAGAAATCGCATCGAATCACGAAACCTCATGCCAATTTTCAACACCAAACGTGATTATCGCCCACTGTAATTTCGACGATTTTATAGGTTTTTCTTTATTTAATAATAAAGAAGCTGGTAAATAAGAAGCTGACGTTTTTTCTTGTAACCAAGTAAGTGTCCTCTTATTGCAATTAATATTTAAAATTACTAAAATGTATAGTTCATTTAACAAAAATCACTTTGACTTTTTACCGTAAAAAGACTCAAATACATAAATTTCAAACACCATGCGGCAGTATTAAATTTTGAAATTAATTTTCTTAATTATTTTTCTCCTAATCTCCATACAATAGAACATCTTTTCCGCATAGGTAGGTTTTGATTAATATTAAAACAATTATTTTTATTCAAAACTCATCTAACCAAAATTGTCTTTTTTTCATTTTTTTTAGAAATTTCAACCCCATTGCGGCAGTATTAAATTTTAAAATTAATTTTTTTAATTATTTTTCTCTTAATCTCAATACAATAGAACATCTTTTCCGCATAGGTAGGTTTTGATTAATAATATTTATTTTTTTCACCATATAACATCGATCCACCCTAGTGTTTAATATTACTTAGCATAACTGTAATGGCAAGAAATAAAATCAAAACCAGTGGAGCAGTGCGAGGATTTCCCACTATAGTCTAATATTTTTTAGATGCAGGTTTAAACTTCTAAAGAAAAATTACGGATAAAAATATCTGCAAGCAACATTAATCAAGCCAGAATGTCGTCTCATTTATTCCATTAAAGTTACAGTCTAAACTGATCGAAGATACCAAAAGGCACGCCCGAGAAAAAAAAAAATAAGAATCGTATTTTAACTGCATTAGAGAATGACGCCGTCCGTTGCGGAAAAAACACGGGACAATGAAAAATTTAATACATATCAAATACAATTTAATTTATTTTGACAAAGCATATATATATCAAGCTGCACGTAAAATACCATTGCTTCGATGGATCGATGGTGCGTCTTTCTTCAAACAATTGACTTTCAACTTTGCTTTTTAATCATAAATATAAAATAAGCCTGTGCAGAGACGTCTCACTTTATCTTTTTTGTACTATTTATTTATTTATTTATTTTATAATAATTGTTGAGCACGATATAATGCGGTATTTTATTAATTATTATTTTTTTTATGGCAACATTGATTTGAGAAAACCTTTCAATTCATTTTTGAAAACAAAGCTGATTTAATTTTTAATTAACTTGAATTTTTGATCAAAAATACGTTTTAATGAAATGTTAATGTACCATGTCAGACGCTGGTTTAAAAACCTTAAAAACGATACCTCATTGATTGTTGTGCGTTTTGTAAATGCATAAAAAAAAGGGTGTTAACAACAAAGTAATATATAAGATTTTCCATTTAAAATACAGATCTTTAACGTCGCTATTTTTAAATAGTTGCTAATAAAGTGACAATGATTTTTTTGAGGCGGCAGGGGAAGGGAGGGGAAGAGTGGAATGTTATCCAAAATTATCTTTATGATGAATGAAAATGTACACAGTTACATATGAACCGTTGATTTTGAGATTCGGGCCAGTGCATTTTATGTTATTGCCAGATATTTAATGGTTTGCATTTGATCGGGTTTAAACAGATTCGCAAGCAGTAATAGACTTATTTGTTATTTTTTGTGATCTTATTTGATGTAAATTTAATATGCAATCTTAGTTATTTATGTTAGTGTAACTGAAAAAGACTATGTGAAAAGAACACTTATTCCAATTCTGAAATGTCTTCGATTGTGCAGTAGTGATAGTGAACAGTAGATGTCGCCACCACACGGAAGCATCAATCTGGCTCTGTGAAATAAAATGTGCTGTATAGACATTTTTCGTTATTGTTCCATCAGACTCAAAAACTCATATACACGTACACCTTTTACTTTTGTACTGTTCGCTGCGATTTAGCAGAAGTAATATTTTGGAAGCCTATTATGCGCTCCAACTACTTTACTTAAGATGTGAATATTTAAAACCTTGTTAAACTAATTCTTTTTTTTTATTATTCTTATTTGTAGAAGTAAGTGCAGTAGATTAAATGTGTTTTATTCAAGTATATTTTCAAATCATCTCTATATACAAATCAATAATGCTGACATATTACTAAATAATCACAAAAAAAACCACATTCACATGCCAGATTTGCTGAGACGTTCAATGGATAGATTTACAGGTAAGATGATTTATAATCTACCTTATAAAGCTTTGAAATAAATATATATAATATTTCTATATAAATATATTATTAAATTACTGGGCATTGTCAACTAACTTACGAACCTTCAATATTTATAAAAGAGATATTTATATGAGACTGAGAAATAGTGAGAAAAGCCCAAATTTGGAATATATTAATAAATAAAATGCATGTGTAATGTGTATGTATATAAATAAATAATAAGAATAAAAAGAGCACAGAAACAATGTGTAGCTCATAACGAAACAAAAACGAAAGTATATATTATTTGTTTGTCATAACTATAAACTTTATAAATATGGCCGCTAGCAAAGAAATAGCCCTTATTGAAAAATTAAATGATAATAACTACAGTAACTGGAGTTTCAAAATGGAAATGCTCCTTTTGAAAGATGATTTATTTGACGTTGTTTCGGTCGAACCAACTAACCCGCCCGCAGTTGACTGGGCTAAAAAGGATATTAAAGAGAAATCGATCATAAATCTTTGTACTGATGATAATCAAATTATACATGTCAAACATTTAACCACTGCTAGAGCAGTTTGGAATGCGTTAAAATCTGTACACATGAGATCAAGCCTCTCGTCAAAATTATTTTTGTTAAGGAAGTTATATTGTCAAAAATTAAGTGAAGGCGGAGACATGAACACTCACATTAACAGCGTACTGTCATTCAAAGACAAGCTCTTCGCAATCGGCGAAGAAATAGCTGAAACACATATATGTGCTTTGTTGTTGTGCTCTCTACCGCATTCATATGATCCACTCGTCACGGCTTTAGAGGCACGGCCCGATAACGATTTAACACTGGAATTCATAAAAAATAAATTAATTGATGAATACAGACACAGAATTGAAAACCGCGATACTGGTTCCAACTCGCGTGATTCTGCATATAAAGTCGTAAATAAAAACACAAGAAATAAAAAGTTCTGCAGTCACTGTAAACGCGACAACCATTTCAAGTCAGAATGTTTTTACCTCAAAAACAAATCGTTTAAGAACTTCCAAAGGTATGATGGTAATAAAAATAAATTCAACAATAATTCGAACACCTCTAGAAACAATTCTAATCATCACAAAAACAGTCAGAACTATTCAAAAGATGCATCAAATTTTTACTTTGAAAGTAAAGCCAACACTACCAAAGTTTCGAATGATTCACCCCGTCCTACTTCTTCAGGAGATGCATCAGATAAGCGCTCCGCACAAATCCATCAGGAAAATGAATCCCGTCTTATCAACGAAGCTCAGGCACTAAATATAAATAAATTTATAGTAGATTCAGGGTGTACTAGACATGTTGCCTTCGCAAGACAAAAATTTGAAAATTTCAAATCCGGTAATTTTGGTAGCATTATGATAGCAGATGGAAAAAGGCTTAATTCATATGGCCTAGGTAACATAAAATTAAATACTGATTCAATAAATCAGGTCACACTAAAATACGTCCTATATTGCCCTGAACTGCAAAGTAATTAATTATCTGTCAAAAGAGCCACTGAAAATAACTTTAAAGTTATTTTCGATGAAGAAACTTGTGTTAGATTATTTGATAAAGTGATAAATAACCAAAAGAATGAATTTTGTTGATTTCAGAAATTGAAACAATTTTTACACAATTACTAATTAAAAATCAAAACAGAGAGATGCTATAAACAAAGCAAACCAAATAAATTTTGAATAACTAAAATAAATTAAGTAAATGAATAAATTTGCCAAAAGGTATCAACAAAATTCTCATTTATCACCATACCGCTTATACCCAACAAGTGGTTTGACGAATTGGAACATTGTTATGGTAAATTAAATGAAATTCATTAAAACTTTATAGAACAGATTTGAATAGAAAAAAACAAAAAAAAGGGTCCTGCAATCCTTCCAGAATTTGAAAGGCACAACAAAAAAAGGGGAAAGAAGTTAATTAAAATAAGGATATAGATAATTAATTAAAGTTACAAAACATGATCATGTCAATGTACCAATTTGCCAGAACCATGCGAGTGATTTTGTATAGTGGCTAGTACCATACCAAGAAAAAAAATAAGGTAGATCAATTTTCTTTTAATAAGAAGTTGGTGTGATTTAATTACCTTAAATGCAGCAAATAAACTTTAAGAATTAAACATAGTTAATATAAAATTTTTCTTTTACAGTTATCTACAATTCTTTTACTTCAATTAAAAGCAGGTTAAATTTATTTTATTTATTAAATCTCTTTCTTTATAGGAAAATAAAAAGTACTTCACAATATTTAAAAGAAGCAATTTAATATTTAAGGAAAACCAAATTAATAAACATTTTTAGAAACAGATCCAGAATTTAAATTTACTTCATTAAATTTAATTCCTTTAATAAGAATAATACAACATTCTCAAAAACAAGTAAAGAGTTTAAATTTTACTTATATAAATTTTTATTAACAAAAGAAGGTTACTTGGAATTTCAATTTCAGTAAATTCATCTTAGAAAAGAATTAAATACTAAATAATTACTTGCTCTGATTATTTAAATAATTAAACAAAACTCATTAAACTTCAAACAGTAAAATTAAGTAAAGGTTTAGTAAAATAAAGAATGAACTTCCATAAAGTAGTCAAACAGATGAGAGACTAACCAATAGCATGAATATGAGTTTATTAATTAACTAACAAGTATATTAATTAAGACACCGTCACGTATGTATATCAAGATTTTCTCATTGTAGAAACATAGAAATAACACAAGAATAACATTTTTATCAGTAGAAAGGAAATAGTTACCGAGACTTCCTTGGCAGACTCGACACTCGAAGTATCCACTATAGGAACAAATCATTAATGTTATTACTGGATTGATAGTTTTATCTTTATAAACGTTGGGCATTATTTGAAGAAATTTCAGGTAACCCTGGACATCTAGGTGGTCCTTTTCTCCTCCATTTCACAATATGGATCTAGGAAGCAGTATATGCTCTTTCCTTAAAGATGAATCTTAACGCAGGAATCTCGACGTAGAAAAATGGATTTCGGTGGTGTAGAAAAATGGCCGGTCCTTCCTCCCGTCTTAAGTGACTGTCATAACAAAAGGACGTCATCAACCAGCGCTGACGATACCAGCTCTCTATTCCGGGTTTTTTTTTTAAGACGATTGCTCGACGTTTATATATATTTAACCATCTGTGATTCCAAACTCCATATCTGAGACAAAGTTTTCCTCTTAGCTGAGAGTATCAATTATAAGTAAAATATATTTTTACTCTCTTCATTTCTTCATCGACTATATCTCGGGGAACCAGATACCTTTTTTCTTTACCGGACCTTCCAGTTACACATTTTTCGATCGAATGCCTCTCAAATTCTCTGGCCACCAGCAGGAAAACTCCAGGGGGGGGGGAGAGAGGAAAGGCCCCAGCCTTCCCCTAAAAAACTCATATACCGTATCTCCCAGGCTACAATCTCCCGCGCTAAACTATACCAGGGAAAAAAACATTCCCCGCGAATACGTTACGTAAAACCATTGGTCGTCGCTCTCTTGCGGGTGGAACTACTTCGCATAGGGGTGATGGCATGTGTACAGCTGTTCCGTTTCCGCTCCCTTCTTTCGACCTCCCACGTGAACTGTTGTTTACATAAAACGGAATAATTGGGCTCGTAAAAACGAATAATAAAACTTTAACAATACGGGCCACTATCTGCCGCCCGAGTCCTGCTTTTTCCACGAAAGATCTACAGAGCAGATTAAGGCGACCAACACCGCTAAAGTTGTTTACGAAAAAACAGCAAAAATGGAGTCATAAAACTCCTGACAATACAAGCTAATATACGTTGTCTGGGAAATGGATTTTTATTGCCCAAGTGTCCGAGAGCATTTGAAAATTTCCCATGGTAACAAGGACCACCCCAGTGAAATTATAACTTACAGGGGAAATATAAAAATTATGATTTTAAGTTAAAGAGACAATGAATTTGTTTTAGCTTAGACATTTAAAAGAAAGAAAAGGTATTTTAACTCCATTATTTCAGACTAAAATAAAGAGAATATTAAATGAAAAACATTACGATTATTATAAAAGGAGGGGGGGGGGGCTACAACTTATATAGAAAAAATAAAGAAAATATGGAAAATTTAGAATAAGTGAAAAAAACTTACCCTAACATGACTCTCCCTTTACCTCAAAAAAATAAAATTTTTTGATAAAAAAAAATTTAATTTTTTGAAACGTGCAGACCGAAACAGGAAAGAAAAATTCGCAAGGGTTACCGGGCTGAGAGGTAGTTCACAGTACGCTGGAGATTCCACAATATAAGACCTAACCGTTCGAGCAGGCCAGACATCGGTCCGAAGAACAATCATGAATTATAGAGTGAAGTCGCCGCTGTCAGATATACACTCCGGAATGCCCACCATGAACCACTCCCAAGTAACTGCTGAAATACCTGACGACTAGAACTGGGAAAACCACAAGGGGGTAACAAGACACCTAAGGGGTACTGCCTTCTAAGGCGGGGAAAGCTGCACTTTGTTTCTACATAGGACACCTTCGCTGCATAACCATTTCTAACTCCTGATACCGAATCCCACCTATAAACATACCTGTGCATGTTCCGAATTTCACGACTGTTACTGTATGTTGCAACTCCTAGCAGGTTCTATTTACAATACGTTAATCTATCTACCTATACGACCAAAATTTTGCCAAAAAACAAACTAAATTATTTACAAGTTTTTTTTTTTTTTTTGAATTTTGGAAAAAGATTGCAAGAGTGTCGAGACTGCCAACTGAAAAACAATACATTACTCATAATAATATATACAACATTTGCATAAAATCATGATAAATTGGCCAGTTTGATGTGAAAACAAAATCAAATTACAACATACATTTACCTATATCAGTACTACTGGCACATACAATAACAAAAAAAAAATAAGCAACTGGGTATTTACACATGTAACGGATTAATGACACAACGCATTTCATCAAAGTAATCGAGTAACAATATACCAAAGTTTAAAATAGGATAACAAATGCAAAATGAACCCCGTGATAAAGTTAAAGTCTGTAAAAGTGGTGTTTGGGGTGTAGAATAGATGTATATAAATGCAGTTACAACAAGAAAACACTGTGCATGGGAAAAGTAGTTATGTTCTTGTGCTACCCACACGTAGACTGAACCAGCCTAAAATTTTTTTTTTTTTTTTTTTTTTTTTTTTTTACTGGAAACATGGTTTTCCAAAGAAAACCCAGACAGTGATGATGCAGTATCATCAGACTACCCAATTTACCTACCCAAAACCAAATAAAAACAGATGTGACTCATAACACATAGTCACAACAAAACAAGGTCATAATCCCCATAGAAATAAAAAGGCTTATGTATATAGAGTATATATAATTACTAATTTTGAAGACATACATATAAAAAAAAACACAATTTAGAAGCAGAAAGTAAATTTAAGATAATTACAAATTTTAAAAGGTAGAATTTTCAGGAAGAAGAAAAAAAAATTTACAAAAAAAAAATCACTACCCACTAGGATTAGATAAAATACTACTCTGTTGACATTGCACTAGAAAAAAAACAAAAAGGAATTTCATGAACGAAACCAAAGGGGTAAATTGGTATGTCACACCTAAGTATCAAAATAAAAACTATAATATGCCAAACTACATTCCTAGACTAAAAGTGGTATAAAAACACATGAAAAAAAAATTTATATACATAATTAGGAATCTATAATATCGTACATGTGTGCATACGATGAAAAGTGCCAGCCGACCCAGCCTAACACTTGCTGTTAAAAACAAGGGGGGGAAAAAATCTGCCATTTTCAAAGTACCCAGAATACATCTTAAATTTGAAGGAAAAACTGCACAAAAAGGTGTGCGGAGGGGTATTTACTAATACAAGTAGCTAAATACCACTAAAAAATGTATGTATACACGACACAGGGTGTATAAAAAACACGAAATCGGGTTTCCGATTTTCGCTAAGTGAACCAAAACAAACTATGTTTGGGTCAGAAAACGCTAATATATACGATGAAAAATATATAAAATTACTATAAAATACATTGCAACACATAAACACATATAAATATTACGAAATAAAACTATAAATACACATAGATAAAAGAATATAGATAAACTAAATTTTATAAATAGGGCGGGATCGTCTTTCACGTAGACCGTAAGAGTCCTGTGCAGTCGGCTGCGGCCGATTCAAAGATTTCGACTTATTCGCTTTGTTAATCGAATTTTCCGCAACACTAGTTTCGCTGGTCGTTGCTGCTATTTCACACTCCTGTACTTCCCTTTCCGATTCATTATTTTCCTCCGATAGAGCTTCCTCCGCTGATTCACTTTTCTGCTGATGGTTATCAGCTGAATTTTCAACCTCCGGAGTTTTGTTTGAGTGAGGAGGAGGGGGGTCGATCTCGGCTGGATCGCTAGCTGAATTCGCTTGGCTTCCGTGAGTGCTGAATTCATTTTGAGTAATCGTACCAGGGTTGCTCTCTTGAGTGTCAGAACTTGGTATAACACAGCAATCGCGACGGCGTCTATGCTGAGCGAATTGCTCTGCATGGGGAATCGATTGCTGCACATCGATAGGTGGATCGTCAATCGAATCTGGGACACACTGTTGTTGTTGTGGGTCGTCGGACCAAATCGGGAGTCTGTTTTTAAAGGCAGAGAGGCGATCCACATGGACAACTTGAACGTTTTTGGGATTTGCAACAAGGGCGATTTTAAAATTTACCTCATTTAATTTTTTCAAGACAGTGAAGGGGCCATTATTCAACTTACTTAATTTTTTTGTTGTTCCAGGTGCAATTGCTGCAGTGAAAAGCCAAACCAGATCACCAACTTTTAGTTTTTTGTCAACAGCTGTCTTTTCTCTATACTTTTCTTGATTCTCTGATACTTTTATTAAATGATTGTGCACTTCAGCGTACACCTTTTGCAGAGCTGGTATTAAAAGTTCACAAAAAGAGGGGGCATCATTATAGCTAAATTGGGGGGGTTGAGAAAATAAATTATAGGGTAGGTTAAGGTTTCTGCCATACATAACAGCTGCTGGAGTTAGTTTGGTAGAAGAGTGCACAGCCGTGCGCATGGCTAAAAGTGCAAATTTAAGCTTGGTGTCCCAGTCTGATTGATTCTCATTCACAATATGACACAGGGCGTTTTTTAGAGTCCTGTTCTGGCGTTCTATCTGAGCATTTCCGGCTGGATGATATGCCGTGGTTTTGGGATGTTTTATTCCAAACATTTTGTACACATGCTCGATAGCTGCAGAAATTAAATTGGGTCCTCTGTCGGTTGAGATATAACATGGAGCTCCATAACGTGAAATGAAGTCTGCGAGAGTATCGGCTACCACATCCGATGTGATTGATGGTACCGCATAGGCTTCAGGCCACTTTGAAAATGCATCAATGTATGTAATTATAAATTTGTTACCCGAAAAGGTAACAGGAAGAGGCCCTATAACATCGAGGTTCACTTTATTCATAGGGAAATGAGGTGTGGGTACACGTTGGAGGGGTGCAAGTTGATTTGCTTTGTGCACTCTTTTTTCTTGACAGCTAACGCACGATTCCACTAGGTGCTTGACATCTGCCGACATTCCTGGCCAATAAAAGTGCTCACGAATGCGGTCTATTGTCTTTTGAAAAGCTTGGTGACAAGCAGCTAGAGATTCGTGGGTTAGTGCAAACACTTGCTCAACCATTTTCTTCGGCACCACAAGTTTGATAGGATTATTCAATAGGGGTGACTCCCGTGTATCCTCGCATACAAGAAGATCATCCCTAAAGAAAAATCTCAAATACTTGGGTGCAACTTCAAGATTTTCACTAATTTTGCGAGCAATTTCACAGCACTTTTTATCTGTTTTCTGTAATTCACCTATCTTTTCTAAAAGGTTGGAATGTGGCATAAAAGTTGTCTCCTTCGCTACTTGTATAGAAAAGTTGCAATTGGTGACATTATCCGGTTTGCTATCTGTGGTGAACCTTGAAAGAAAGTCTGCAACGCTATTACATTTTCCCTTAATATATCTGATGGTAAATGTAAAATCAGAAAGTGTACAGATCCACTTAGCCATACGTGATGTGGGATCCTGAATTTTGAGCATGTACGTAAGAGGTGCATGATCAGTGTATATATAAAAATGAGTATTGGCAAGGTAGCACTTAAAGTGTGCAGTGGCCCATACTAATGCCAATAACTCTCTCTCAGTGGCGGAGTATCTCGTCTCAGCGTCTTTGAGTTTCCTACTAGCAAATGCGACATGGTGAAGCATCTCGTTTTCATCTAGTTGTGATAGTACTGCCCCGAGTGCTTCGCCACTCGCATCAGTATAAAGGTAAAACTCCTTATCAAAATTAGGAAGGGCAAGACAAGGTTTGGATATTAGTGCAGATTTTAAATCCTCAAATTCCTCGTGTGCTGCTTGGTTCCAAGTGAATCGACCCGTATCTTTAGTGAGGTTGATAAGATTTCTCGCTCTTTTAGAAAAATCTGGCAAAAATCGCCTATAGAAGGAGAGTGCACCGATGAAGGATCTGACAGCCTTTCGGGTGTTAGGAGGTTGGAATTTCCTTATTACTTCAATATTTTTGTTGATTGGTGACACTCGTCCTTTTTGGATTTCAAAGCCCAAGTATTGGATCTTGTCGGATAAAAATGTACACTTACTGGGTTTGAGTTTAAGCTTATGTTGCCGAAGTCTTTCAAAAACAAGCTTAAGTTTATTTATATGGGATTCGACATCTTTAGAAGCTATTACTATATCGTCGATGTATACTAAAATTCCCAAATTTCCTAGATCACCAAAAATTGCAGACATAAGTCGTTGAAAACTGTTTCCCGAATTCGAAAGTCCGAAACAGTTTCGATTCCACTCAAATAACCCTTTGTGAGTAATAATAGCTGTTTTATATTTATCCTCGGGACGGATAGTTTGTTGAAAAAACCCACTAGTTAAGTCTAATGTGGAAAAAAAATTTGAGCCTGATAAGGCGTCAACTGAGTCTGTGATGTTTGGTATGGGTTAGGCATCTTTCATTAGATTTTTATTTAATTTTCTAAAGTCAACAGCCAGTCTGTAAGATCCGTCTGATTTTTTTACAAGAATGACCGGCGAAGCAAATTCTGAAATAGACGGGGAAATTATATTGGCCTGTAGTAAAATATTTAATTGATCTTCCATTTCCTGTCGTAAGTTATGGGGGACTCTATATGCTTTACATTTAACCGGTTTTTCTGAAGTTAGATTAATTGAATGGGGTATGGTGTCACAGCCGGGTAAGTCTAAGACAGACGCAGCAAAAACATCTTTATTTTCTTGTAAAAATTCTTGCATTTTTGATTTTAAGGGGGGTTCTAAGTGGTCTAAATTAATTTCGGAACTCCAACTAAGGTCAGCATGGTCAAAATCTGCAATTGGAGGGGGAGTATTGATATTACAGGCTAAATTACAATTATCTGGGGTTACGTTAGAATTATCAATACATTTTTGAACTTTTGCTACTAAAGTACCCTTATTTAATACTATATTGTTATCAGAAAAGTTAGCAAAGGATAGAAATAGGCCATGTTCTTGGGTACAAATGGATCTAGAAATTAAGAGGCCTGCATGTAAATTCTTAGCAAAGGGCTCTAACATTAAAATACTATCCTTGTCATTGAAATTTTCCTTCGTACATCTGACTTTAGCTAAAATTTTAGACTGGGCTGGGATTTCAAGTTTATTACACAAAGATGCCATACTGATATTACACGCCTTTTTCTCAACATCATGTTTACCTGTATTTTCACTAATATTATCTGCTTGCATTTCCTCATTTTCAGTAAATTCATAACTACCCATTTCAGAATTTTCAGAATTATCACTAAACTGCTCCCCAATATTTGCATTTACATTATTTACACTATAAAATTCTGATTTGATTTGAGAAATACATTGTTCAAAATTTTGAAAATTTTCCTCACATTGTTTACTATTTCCCGAAGCAATTTTATCAACAGTAGTACCACCCGGTAATTCTTCCATCATAAAAACCTGGCAATCACTATTACTTTCATCACATATCCTGTTACACCTTTTATCAACATTATTTTCTTCGTCACTACTATTCTGACTGTGATGAACCTTCCTTATCTCCCTACTATTCCCTAACTTTATTTTCTCTGCGCAGTTTCTTATTTCAATATCTTTCGAATAGTCAGGGGTACTACTTTTTGCTATCAATTTAGCCTCAGTTTCAACTTTATGATCTATGGGATAGTTATTTTTGCAAGTATTTACACTAGAATTGTTATTATTTACATTACACATACATTTACATTTAGCACAATTATACACATTAATAGGATTATTATATACAGGTAATTCATAACATTGCACGCATGGGTCACTACTCTTACCTTGTTTGTTTACCTTTGTTTCTTCTAAACACACATTACTGTTTTTGGTACAAGGAGGGGTAAGCAGGGTTTGTTTACATAGTGTTTGCTCCGAAGCCTGAAGAGAAACAGTATTTGTGGCACAATCAATGATTGCATTGTATTGTTTCAAAAAGGGCATACCTAGAATGGCATCAAATTCCTTCGCCAACTTGCCCTGCACTACAAAAAAAAACAGTTTGGCAGTGGGTGTTATGGAATTTAAAATTCATAACTACTTTATCAGTAAGAGGAACTTGTTCTCCAGTTACTGTCAGAATAGGCGTATAACATTGTTGCACATTATAGTCTGTGAGTGAGTTCAAAATCACACTGCTCAAAAGATTAATTGCAGATCCCGAGTCACAGAGGGCAGTTATGTTAGTATTACCTATAAGTATACTGGCAGTTGGCAAGTTATAAGACTGCGGAGAAAAAACACTATATACCGCAGGTGGGTCGGTGGCCTTTTTTGGAATCAGTTCGACTACCTCTGATTCAGCCGATCCCCGTTTAAATTACTATTTTCTGCACCAGTCGGGTTATTAGTTGCATCATTTGCTTGCTGACCCTCCGCATAATTTTGTATTCTGTTTCTACCACTTCTGTTGCTGATGTAATTATTTCCTCTGTTTCCCCTGAAGTTTCCTCTCCTGTTGTAACTTCCCCGGTAACTATTTTCATATCCTCCCCTGCTCCTAAAATTATTGCCTCTGCTCCTATTAAAATTATACACATACTGGGGGCGCTCTCTAGCATAATGACCGGGTTGGGAACAATAAAAACAAGTAATACCTCTACTGGGCACTATTTCCTGGCTCTGCACCTCTCTCTCTCTGCTTTTATCACTTATTAGGTTGTCAAGTTTGGAATTTAGAGCTTCAATCTGTATTCTAAGAGTTTCTATTTCTGCATTGTTGTCCCTAGTTGGCTGAGTAGCTGCACAAGCTAGATTCTGCGGGAAATTTTGTTGATATAAAAGGGGGTTTGGTTCCTCATGTAAAGTGTAAAAAGGATTTACACTGCGGCACGCTCTTTCCTCCAGGAGAGCAAAAGTTAAAATTTGCTGTGGGGTTTTGGGATCTTTGGTGATGACACCCTTTCTGATCTCAGGTGCAAGGTTGTTTAAAAACATAGAGTGAAGCATGGCTTCACGGCTTTTGTTTACAATGGCATCAGCTACTCCATCAATAACGAGTGCATTTGATGAGAGGTCAGATGCAGCATCAAAAAACTCTTGCACTGACATACCTGGAGTTTGCTTAAAGTTGAGGAATTTGGCAAGTGCAACATCAGGAGTAGGTGTTTGGACAAATTTATTTTTTAAAATACTTAATAATTCCGCACTAGTTTTATCTTTGTGGGTCTTAACTAATCTCGCCGCAGTACCATTCAAGCGGTTAAGGAGGGCAAATTTTTTCTCACTATCATCCCAAGCAAAAAGGGTGGAGAGACTATCCAGTTTCTCTGAAAAGTCAGTAAATGAGACTGAGCTAGTCTCTCCATTAAATGGTGGTATGTTGCACAAGTTGTCAACTAACGAATTTTTTTTCTGGAGCTCTACCAGCTCCTTAGTAGGATCTCCTTTGGCCATAATAAAGTCAGATAATTATACAGAACTAAAAAAAAATAATAAATAGAAGGCAGAAAAGGGGAAAAATGGGGATTATATACCTCGGTAGCATAAGATCATCACCACTTTCATTATACACATTTTAAAATATCAATCTTAATATTTAAAAAATATACATAGAAAATTTTACCATATAGATATATGCAAAAATTTCACAATAAGTAAAAACCGATACCCAGTTGCTCCAATCATATAATGTAAAACAAAACTTACAGTCAAAAACAAAAGTTTTAATTCTTGGTAACCGCAGGAATGTTTCTACACGGCACCATTTTCTTGTTAGATTATTTGATAAAGTGATAAATAACCAAAAGAATGAATTTTGTTGATTTCAGAAATTGAAACAATTTTTACACAATTACTAATTAAAAATCAAAACAGAGAGATGCTATAAACAAAGCAAACCAAATAAATTTTGAATAACTAAAATAAATTAAGTAAATGAATAAATTTGCCAAAAGGTATCAACAAAATTCTCATTTATCACCATACCGCTTATACCCAACAGGTGGTTTGACGAATTGGAACATTGTTATGGTAAATTAAATGAAATTCATTAAAACTTTATAGAACAGATTTGAATAGAAAAAAACAAAAAAAAAGGGTCCTGCAATCCTTCCAGAATTTGAAAGGCACAACAAAAAAAGGGGAAAGAAGTTAATTAAAATAAGGATATAGATAATTAATTAAAGTTACAAAACATGATCATATCAATGTACCAATTTGCCAGAACCATGCGAGTGATTTTGTATAGTGGCTAGTACCATACCAAGAAAAAAAAATAAGGTAGATCAATTTTCTTTTAATAAGAAGTTGGTGTGATTTAATTACCTTAAATGCAGCAAATAAACTTTAAGAATTAAACATAGTTAATATAAAATTTTTCTTTTACAGTTATCTACAATTCTTTTACTTCAATTAAAAGCAGGTTAAATTTATTTTATTTATTAAATCTCTTTCTTTATAGAGGAAAATAAAAAGTACTTCACAATATTTAAAAGAAGCAATTTAATATTTAAGGAAAACCAAATTAATAAACATTTTTAGAAACAGATCCAGAATTTAAATTTACTTCATTAAATTTAATTCCTTTAATAAGAATAATACAACATTCTCAAAAACAAGTAAAGAGTTTAAATTTTACTTATATAAATTTTTATTAACAAAAGAAGGTTACTTGGAATTTCAATTTCAGTAAATTCATCTTAGAAAAGAATTAAATATTAAATAATTACTTGCTCTGATTATTTAAATAATTAAACAAAACTCATTATACTTCAAACAGTAAAATTAAGTAAAGGTTTAGTAAAATAAAGAATGAACTTCCATAAAGTAGTCAAACAGATGAGAGACTAACCAATAGCATGAATATGAGTTTATTAATTAATTAACAAGTATATTAATTAAGACACCGTCACGTATGTATATCAAGATTTTCTCATTGTAGAAACATAGAAATAACACAAGAATAACATTTTTATCAGTAGAAAGGAAATAGTTACCGAGACTTCCTTGGCAGACTCGACACTCGAAGTATCCACTATAGGAACAAATCATTAATGTTATTACTGGATTGATAGTTTTATCTTTATAAACATTGGGCATTATTTGAAGAAATTTCAGGTAACCCTGGACATCTAGGTGGTCCTTTTCTCCTCCATTTCACAATATGGATCTAGGAAGCAGTATATGCTCTTTCCTTAAAGATGAATCTTAACGCAGGAATCTCGACGTAGAAAAATGGATTTCGGTGGTGTAGAAAAATGACCGGTCCTTCCTCCCGTCTTAAGTGACTGTCATAACAAAAGGACGTCATCAACCAGCGCTGACGATACCAGCTCTCTATTCCGGTTTTTTTTTTAAGACGATTGCTCGACGTTTATATATATTTAACCATCTGTGATTCCAAACTCCATATCTGAGACAAAGTTTTCCTCTTAGCTGAGAGTATCAATTATAAGTAAAATATATTTTTACTCTCTTCATTTCTTCATCGACTATATCTCGGGGAACCAGATACCTTTTTTCTTTACCGGACCTTCCAGTTACACATTTTTCGATCGAATGCCTCTCAAATTCTCTGGCCACCACCAGGAAAACTCCAGGGGGGGGGGGGAGAGGAAAGGCCCCAGCCTTCCCCTAAAAAACTCATATACCGTATCTCCCAGGCTACAATCTCCCGCGCTAAACTATACCAGGGAAAAAAACATTCCCCGCGAATACGTTACGTAAAACCATTGGTCGTCGCTCTCTTGCGGGTGGAACTACTTCGCATAGGGGTGATGGCATGTGTACAGCTGTTCCGTTTCCGCTCCCTTCTTTCGACCTCCCACGTGAACTGTTGTTTACATAAAACGGAATAATTGGGCTCGTAAAAACGAATAATAAAACTTTAACAATACGGGCCACTATCTGCCGCCCGAGTCCTGCTTTTTCCACGAAAGATCTACAGAGCAGATTAAGGCGACCAACACCGCTAAAGTTGTTTACGAAAAAACAGCAAAAATGGAGTCATAAAACTCCTGACAATACAAGCTAATATACGTTGTCTGGGAAATGGATTTTTATTGCCCAAGTGTCCGAGAGCATTTGAAAATTTCCCATGGTAACAAGGACCACCCCAGTGAAATTATAACTTACAGGGGAAATATAAAAATTATGATTTTAAGTTAAAGAGACAATGAATTTGTTTTAGCTTAGACATTTAAAAGAAAGAAAAGGTATTTTAACTCCATTATTTCAGACTAAAATAAAGAGAATATTAAATGAAAAACATTACGATTATTATAAAAGGAGGGGCGGGGGCTACAACTTATATAGAAAAAATAAATAAAATATGGAAAATTTAGAATAAGTGAAAAAAACTTACCCTAACACTTGCAGCTTTGTGAAAAATAAAAATACGGTCTTAGAAGCAAAATTAAACAATAATCTTTACGAAATCGAACCCAAGGACGAATACGGATATAATATACAAACCCACACATTATGTTCCAACCCAAACTGTATAACAATTTGGCATAGGCGCCTTGGACAAAAACCTCGCAGAAGGGATAAATTTAAGCGAATGCAAGCACGACATTATATGCACTAAGTGCATTGAAGGGAAACTTACAAAATTGCCCTATCCTAAAAAGGCTTCAAATAGATCAACTGAAATTTTATCGTTGATACACAGTGACATCTGTGGTCCGATGAAGACAGAAACCTTCACAGGAAAAAAATACTTCATCACTTTTATAGATGATTACAGCAGGTTCACCATGATCTATTTGCTCTCGCATAAGGGAGAAGCCCTGGCAAAATTTAAAGAATTCCTCGCACTTACCAAAAATAAATTTGGAAAGCAAGTTAAAGCGTTTAGGGCAGACAACGCAGGAGAATACCTCGGTGATGACTTTGAAAATTTCTTAACCCTTAACGGGATTGAGCGCCAGCTCAGCGTAGCATTTTGTTCGCCACAAAACGGTGTTGCCGAAAGGAAAAACCGTACATTAGTCGAAATGGCACGTACCATGCTTTCCGACGCCAACTTACCAAAATGTTTCTGGGGCGAAGCAATTCTCACCGCAAATTATCTCACCAACCGTCTGCCGACAAAGGCAAATAACAACATAACACCATTCGAAATGTGGAACAATAATAAACCAAATCTGTCGCATATAAAAATTTTCGGATGTAAGGCTTACGCCTACGTAGAAAAGGTAAAGAGAGGAAAATTTGACGACAACGCCGTTGAAGGTATTTTCTTGGGGTATGACAATAGAAGCAAGGGATACCGGATCCACATCGGTAATAACAGAGTAATAATATCCCGAACAGTCAAATTTTTAGAACATGGAGTAAACGAAAATAATCCCAACGAAAACAATGTTGAGACCCCTCTAGACAACATAAAAATAGATCTAAGCGATGTCGAACAAGACAATGTCGAAGTCCATCAACAGGTCCTCATAGAACCTAGAAGGTCGCTAAGACATAATAGAGGCGTCCCTCCGTACCGATTGGGAGTTAGCGCAAATATTTGCCAAGTCGATGAACCGAAATCTTGGGAAGACATACAAAACATCGAAGACGATAAAATTAAAAACAAATGGTTAGATGCGACTAGAGAAGAAATGAACTCCTTAGAACAGAATAAAACATGGGTACTGGTAAAACCAACTCCCGGAAAGCGCGTGATCGGGTGCAGATGGACATTTAAGACCAAATGTAACGCTCAAGGAAAGATAGAAAGATATAAAGCAAGACTCGTAGCCAAAGGCTACTCACAAAAATTCGGAAGCGACTATGACCAGACCTTTGCCCCTGTCGTGGCACACACCACAATAACAACCCTTCTAAATGCTGCAGTATACAAAAATCTCGATATCACTCATTTCGAAGTAAAAACAGCCTTTCTTCACGGAAACCTCGAAGAGGAAGTACTAATGACCCAACCGGAAGGGTACACAGTAAAAGGTGAAGAAGACAAAGTATGTAGTTTAAATAAAGCTATTTATGGCCTGAAGCAGGCCGCCAGAGCATGGCATATTAAAATCAGGGAATCGCTAAACAAGTTAGGTTTTTAAGAATGCACATCTGATCAATGCTTATTTAAACGAAAGAAAAACGAGAATATATCTTATGTCATTGTGTATGTCGATGACATACTAGTTGCAGCAAATGAAAAAGATGCGGCGGATATATATAAAGAATTATCACGAGAATACGAAATAAAAAGTTTAGGAAGTGTCTCGCGATATCTAGGAATCAACATCAAACGACCAAAAGACACGTACGCGTCTTATGTTAGATCAGGAAAACAAGATACAGGAAATAGTGGAAAAATTCGATTTAACAGAATCTAAGCCTACTTATACTCCTATGAATACAAACTATTTTAACCTAGATCCAAACGACAAACTGCTAAGTGACAACACACGTTACAGGCAAGCAGTAGGGGCTTTGTTGTACATTGCAACCCTAACAAGACCAGACATATCCGCAACTGTTAATATTTTAGAAGACGTAATGGGAAACCTAGGGAAGTAGATTGGAAAGCCATTGAAAAGGTAATAAGATATCTAAAAACCACCAAAGAATTAAAATTTATAATTGACAAAAGTAAACCCCCCATATTCACAGCGTACTGTGATTCTGACTGGGCCAGCGACAAATCAGACAGGAAATCAACCAGCGGTAGTACATTTAAACTTGGAAATAATTTGTTGTCCTGGTTTTCAAAGAAACAAACATGTGCAGCATTGTCTTCTACCGAAGCAGAGTACGTCTCGGCTTCTAGCGCCGGACAAGAAAAACAATGGTTGTTAACTCTTTTAGAAGACCTTGAGTTACCACAAACTCTACCCATCGTTGTCTATGAAGACAATTTATCTTGTATAAAGTTATCGAAGAATGATAGACATCAATCACGTGTGAAACACATAGACATGAAACATCATAATATTCGACACTTGAAAAAAAGTGGAATTATAGCTTTACAGTACTGTCCCTCAAAACAAATGATAGCAGACATCTTCACGAAACCGTTGCCAAAGCCACAGTTTGAATTCTTAAGGTCAAAACTGCAATTACTACCATCACCACTTCCCAATCAAAAGTAGGGGTGTTAGTGTAACTGAAAAAAGAGTATGTGAAAAGAACACTTATTCCAATTCTGAAATGTCTTCGATTGTGCAGTAGTGATAGTGAACAGTAGATGTCGCCACCGCACGGAAGCATCAATCTGGCTCTGTGAAATAAAATGTGCTGTATAGACATTTTTCGTTATTGTTCCATCAGACTCAAAAACTCACATAAACGTACACCTTTTACTTTTGTACTGTTCGCTGCGATTTAGCAGAAGTAATATTTTGGAAGCCTATTATGCGCTCCAACTACTTTACTTAAGATGTGAATATTTAAAACCTTGTTAAACTAATTCTTTTTTTTTTTTAATTCTTATTTGTAGAAGTAGATGCAGTAGATTAAATGTGTTTTATTCAAGTATATTTTCGAATCATCTCTATATGCAAATCAATAATGCTGACATATTACTGAATAATCACAAAAAAAACACATTCACATGCGGGAGTTGCTGAGACGTTCCATGGATAGATTTACAGGTAAGATGATTTATAATCTACCTTATAAAGCTTTGAAATAAATATATATAATATTTCTATATAAATATATTATTAAATTACTGGGCATTGTCAACTAACTTACGAACCTTCAATATTTATAAAAATTTATCTGTGTTAGCTGAAAATAATCATGGTTTTGGTACTCTCTAATGGTCTTGCAATACTTTCAAAAGCAATGATTTGTTGAAAACGTTGATTTTCTTTCAATGGAATATAATTATAATACCAAAAAAAAACGAATATTTAATTTTATTTACTTATTTATTTTATTTCAATATTTCATTCTTCTTTAGAAAAATTGCAATAAAACAAAAAAATAAATTTAATTTTATAGGAAAAAGGGAAAAATATAAGGAAAAATATCCAGTAATAAGGTGCATGTCTGTAATTATATTTCTTAATTTAGACAATTTTAAGATTATTAAAGCATTGATAATGAAATTCTGATTGTGCTTGTTAATAGTATGTAACATAAAAAATTATTCTATTCATAGTTGGTCTGCCTCATTCTCAAAGTCAACGCATTTCAAATAGCGATGACCCAATAAATGACTAGCAGGAAATTTATAATGATATTAAAAAAAATATATATATTGTGAATTCATTAAGAATATAAAATTTTTATGATAATTTGTATTACGATTTAGCTTTAACTATTTTTGACACTTTCCAACCTAGTTGAAAAGTGTTTATGGCTTCGGTTTGTCTGGCCGTCTGCCGTCTGTCCGTGCTCTAACTCCCGTAAATATGCTCGGATTGCCCTGCAATTTTTATATGTTATTGTCAATATCTATAGCATGTTCCCTATTTCAAAGGAAGTGTGTAGCACTTATTTTTTTTTTACAGGGACGCTCAAAAGAATTCCGTGACATTACAGCTATGGGGAAATATTATTTTCGGTTTATTTTAATGATGTTACACAATTTCAATCACATTGTAATTGATATGTATCACTAAGGCGCATTACAAGAAACTTAATATGGAATAGGGTGTGCATAGCACTTATAGTTACTTTACAGGGACAGTCAAAAGAAATCCGTTACATTACGTCTATGGAGAAAAATCGTTTGTGGTTTAATTAAATAATGTTTCACTATTTTAAACGCATTGAAATTTATATATATCACTAAGGTGCATTACAAGAGGCTTACTACAGAATAGTGTGTGTATAGCAGTCATCGTTCATTTACAGGGACACACAAAAGAATTCTCTACTGTCTGTTAACAATAATTCCTGGAAGTGCGTTTTAAGTTCCTGAACGCGATTTTAAATTTAACTCACTTTTTGTCGATTACTTGGTGTGTATAAATCCTGTAGATCATAGACAGGGCAGCACAAAAGTTCGCGAACACATTTCCGTTTATTGACAGAAACTCCAGAAGGAGAATTTTAAACTGTGCTACGCGTTGTCTAACTAAACTAAAATTCAGCATCCTATGTAGTATACATACAAATCTATAGATCCTATACAGGGCTGAATAAAAGTACTCGGATATTTTTCCGAATATTGTATATGTTGGAAATTCCTGGAATTACGTTTTTAAATATGTTATGCGTTTTCCAAATTGTTTACTTAGATGTTATCTTTCAGCTTATTAAACGATAATGATTTGTAAAATTATTTTGGAAGCGGTGGAAAGTGTTACATAATCTATGCTTGACGCATGATTTTTCGTTCTTGTTTTTTTCACAAAATGGACTTGCACCACTTTCAAAATCAACAGCTCATTCATGAATTTTTAACAATCGCATTATTAATTAATAACTAATATTATTTTAAAACTAATTTATATCAAATTATGAATGAGCGTAATGCTTAAGATTTCACAAAGTAGCCCATAAAACACAAAGAAACGAATTACGTAATATATTTTAGTATGTATGCGTAAATACGTGATATTTGTCTTTAACTTTACTTGTTTAAAGTTACAGTAATTTACATTTCGACAGTTTTAAATTCAAAATCATTTAAATTTCCCAGGTTTTTTTTAGTATATGGTAAACTTAAATATTTACGTAATAAATTTCAATGATTATAATGCTTAAATTCAACTCTTAGGCAATTTTATAGCTACAAAAAAAAACAAAAAAAAACAATATGCAATCATAAAGAAATTTTCATGAATGAAGGCAGTGCATTTCTTTTATTTTCCTTATAATTAATTAAATCTAAAGTTACAGCACACATCTGGAATTTGTATTTTATTTTATTTTTTGTGTATTGTAAATACGATTTAATAAAACATATGTGTATAAATCTTATATTTAGAACTACAAAGTGAAACACCAAAATGCTAATCTTAATTTCATTCTCAGAAAGTTTAAAGCATACGTCATTTTCAAAGAATTCCATTCTAACTCTTTCGCCATTACAAAAACATCAGTTAAATTTCGATCAAACAGAGCTGCTACGGTTCACATTCAAGAAAACCCGAAATTTGTTGCAGAAATCAAGGTATGTAGTTTCCGAATAAAGATCTGTATACTATTTGAGTCATTAAATGAATGGATTGATAAAATGAACTAAAATGGAATTACATAAATTAGATAGTCAACAAGGATTGGGCGGTTACGAAATGAACTTTTGAACGAAAACGATGGAATTGCGGAGAGTGCTGTTACTAAAGTTAGGAGAAATACTTTAAAGGTTGATTTGTGATTTTATAAAAGGGCAAAAGCTCTATGATGACACAAAATCTTTGTCTATTTTCAAACACTAAGGCAGAATTTAAAATTTTGAAAATATTCATCCAACATTTTCTCAGATTAGATATACAAAATGTTTACCGATTTTTAAAAAGTGTCTCCTTTTAGAATTTCGAGCAAAATTTAAATTGTAGAAAATATACATGCGGTATTAACAGCTTTGTCTCAAATTAGGAAGTTTCATTTTTGTCTCAATTTATCAAAAGCGTCATGCATTTTTTCCTAAGTAAATCTATTTAGATTTACTTAGAAATACTTGAAGATTTGATTGAAGATATTGACCTTGAAGGTTGTATGAAAATCTTTTGGCAACAGGGGCAACTGCCTACCGGCTGGCTCAGCTTCTGCTGAATTGTTTATTCTTTATTTTTGATCCCTCAATAAAGAGGACCGAGAGGGACATCTTTGCTTTACAGACTTGATTTCCTAGTCTGCGAAGTCCTTCTCGGGCAGTAAATGTAAACAATGTATGTATGCTTAAATACATTGCATTTGTTTTTAAAAGTAATTGTTTCAAGTTTCAATAATTTTGTATTTCAACAATTTTTGATTAAAAATCATTTAATTTCTCCGTTTTGATTTAGTAGTGAGTAAACTTAAATATACACATGGTAAACGTAAAAGGTTATAGTTCTTAAATTCAATCTTTAGGTAATTTTTCATATGTAGATTACACTTCCGGCAGAAAAAAACAAAAACAATATGCAATTATAAAGAAATTTTCATGACTAAAGACAGTGCATTGCTTTTTTCCCACTAGTATTAATTAAATTTAAATTTGCAGAACACCTATGGAATTTTTATTTTATTTTATTTATTTATTTATTATTATTTTTTTTGCGTTCTGTATGGGATTTAAAACATACATAAAAAAAATAATATTTTGAACTTACAATCAAGTTAGTAAAGTTCATCAAAGTCAAATAGCAAATTGCTAATCTAAATTACATTCTCAGAAAGTTTAAAGCCATACGTCATTTCCAAAACATTCCATTCTAGCTGTTTAGCTATTACAAAAACACCAGTTAGATTTCGATCAAACATAGCTACTTAGCTTCACATTAAAAAAAAAAACCTCCATTTGTTGCAGAAGTCAAACTATTTAGTTTCCGAACGAAGATCTGTACTACTTTAGTCATTAAATGAATGGATTGATGAAACGAACTAAAATGGCATTACCTGAATTGGATAGTCAACAAGGATTGGGCGGTTACGAAATGAACTTTTGAACGAAAACGATGGAATGGTGGAGAGTGCTATTACTAAAGTTAGGAGAAATACTTTAAAGGTTGATTTGTGATTTTATAAAAGGGCAAAAGCTCTTTGATGACACAAAGTCTTTGTCTATTTTCAAATACTAAGGCAGAATTTAAATTTTTGAAAATATCCATCCAGCATTTTCTCAGATTAGGTATACAAAATTTTTGCTGATTTTTAAAAAGTGTCTCCTTTTAGAATTTCGGGCAAAATTTAAATTGTAGGAAATATGCATGCGACAGTAACAGCTTTGTCTCAAATTAGGAGGCCTCCTCTTTGTATCAGTCTATCAAAATCGTCACTGATTTTGAAAGATTTTCTAAATAAATTCCGCTTCGGAATCATTTTTGTGAGTTTGAATATACGAATCGGAATCAAATGAAATCAAAATCCCGAGGAGCTTAACATCTAGAAAATATAAGCGCATGCGCTGTATGAAAGATTTCAACAGCGAACTTCGTTTTTAACATAGAACAACAAAAAAAAAAGTCTAAAATTACTGAATGTCCGACACAAAATCTTTTCTAATTGTTTAATTATATGGATGTATATTTTCAATCTAATAAGTCCCATTTATTCATGATTGACTATTGCAAAATCTGAAATTCTCAAATATTTATAGATGGAAATTTTCCTTTAGTTTTAAAATTAAATTTCATAAACTTTTTAATAAAAGAATATTTTAAATATTTTCTCAATATTTTTCCCGGTTGCGGAAAAAATACTGCTTTGTAAAAAACACAACGATTATATATTATTACCAATACCACAATTTTTAGTTGATTTAAAAAAAAATAGCTGCTGATTTTAATGTCTCTAGATACATTCGATAGTTGTACAGAAGTACATTCTAAATTTATCCTAAATAACTTACAGTACTTAATACAACTGACTATTTAGAATTATATTCCTAGTGAAACTTCGAAGTCACGTTCAGGAATACAAAGGAACGAGACATAATAACACATTCCGAAGATTCTGTCTTTATTGTTGACAGGATAAAAACACCTACACTAGTTGTGTACAGATAACACGGTGCCGGCAAATACCTACAAATTATTGAACATTCTTCCACATGTCTAATCTCATATAGAAATGTATCTTCCAAATATTTTTACATGGCTCTGATTTGAATTACGTAAGATATTCTAGAATGTATGCATCAAGATCGCCATTGATCTAATGCATTACATTGTATTTTCATCTGGTGATGATATCTATGCATACCATTTTTATTTATTCATTGTTCTTTAACCCATCATATTTATCATTGTATTCTTCTTTGTATTATTCAATTTACAAATATTGTTTTCAATATATAAATCACCACCCCGGCCCCTGTTGCATTTTCCGGCGGGATCAGCTTCGATATTATGTATATTTTTACATAAAAATGAATTACGTATTGTTGAATTAAGTATTTTTAAAAACTCAATAAAGATGGCCGGGAGGGACTTCTATGCTCTACTGACTTGGTTTCCTAGTCTGAGCAGTCCTTCTCGGGCAGATTTTAAAAAGTATGTATGCTTAAATATATGGCATTTGTCTTTAAAAGTAATTGTTTCAAATTTCAATAATTTCTGTTTCAAGAATTTGTGATTAAAAATCATTTAATTTCCCCGTTTTTATTTAGTAGTGAGTAAACTTAAATATACACATGGTAAACTTAAAAGGTTATAGTTCTTAAATTCAATCTTTAGGCAAAGGAAAAAAAAAACAAAACAATATGCAATCATAAGGGGAATTTTCATGAAGAAAACAGCGCATTGCTTCCCCCCCCCCTAACATTAATTAAATCGAAATTTCCAAAACACCTATGGAATTTTTATTTTGTTTTGTTTTTTTGCGTACTGTACATATTATTAAAAAAATACTTATAAAAGAATCTTATATTTAGAATTACAGTCAAGTTAGTAAAGTTCATCAAAGTCAAATAGCAAATTGCTAATCTAAATTACATTCTCAGAAAGTTTAAAGCCATACGCCATTTCTAAAACATTCCATTCTAGCTCTTTCGCTATTACAAAAACATCACTTAGATTTCGATCAAACATAGCTATTTAGCTTCACATTCAAGAAAACCTCCATTTGTTGGAGAAGTCAAGCTATTTCGTTTCCGAATAAAGATCTGTACTACTTGAGTCATTAACCCTTCTTTGTACGAGTTTTTCTTTTACAATTGTGTTTTTTATACATATATTAAATATTAGACACCAGAAATTTTAAGATAGATTTTCAACTTTGTTCAGCAACATAGTTCACGGGAAATTTACTGGATTAATATTTCTATATAAATATAGTGGTGTCGAAGAAGTTGATTTATTTATTAAAAGTTAAATAAACAGTGATGGAAATTTACATCACTATGCAATTAAGGGTAAAAGGAACAGATTGATGAAACGAACTAAAATGGCATTACCTAAATTGATAGTCAACAAGGATTGGGCGTTTACGAAATGAATTTTTGAACGAAAACGATAGAATTGTGGAGAATGCTATTACCAAAGTTAGGAGAAAAACTTTTAAAGTTAATTTGTGATTTTATAAAAGGGCAAAAGCTCTATGATGACACAAAGTCTTTGTCTATTTTCAAACACTAAGGCAGAATTTAAATTTTTGAAAATATTCATCCAACATTTTCTCAGATTAGCTAGACAAAATTTTTTGCTGATTTTTAAAAAGTGTCTCCTTTTAGAACTTCGAGCAAAATTTAAATTGTAGAAAATATGCATGTTGCATTAACAGGTTTGTCTCAAATTAGGAGGTCTTGTCTTTGTCTCAATCTATCAAAATCATCACTGATTTTAATAGATTTACTAAATAAATTCCGCTTCGGAATCATTTTTGTAAGTTTGAATTTATGAATTGGTTTCAAATGAATTCAAAATCCCGAGGAGCTTAACATCTAGAAAATGTAAGCGCATGCCCTATATGAAAGTCTTCAAGAGCGAACTTCGTTTTTAACATAGAACAAAAATAAAGTATAAAATTATCGAATGTCCGAAAAAAAAATCTTTTCTAACTGTTTAATTATATGGATTTATAATTTCAATCTAATAAGTCCCATTTATTCATGATTGACTATTCCAAAACTTGAAATTCTCAAATAATTATAGATGAAAATTTTCCTTTAGTTTTGAAATGGAATTGCATAAACTTTTTAATAAAATAATATTTTATGTATTTTCTCAATATTTTTCCCAGTCGCTGGATTTTTTAAAGTGACTTTGTAAGAGACAAAACGATTATATATTATTTCCAATGCCGCAATGTTTAGTAGATTTTTTTTTAATGGCTACTAATTTTAATGTTACTAGATGCGTTCGATAGTTATACAGAATAATACAGATTATACAAATTATACAGAATAGTAATTCTTAAATATGGCATTTGTCTTTAAAAATAATTGTTTCAAATTTCAAGAATTTCTAGTTGAAGAATCTTTTATTAAAAATCATTTAATTTCCCCGTTTTGATTTAGTAGTGAGTAAACTTATATGTACACATGGTAAACTTAAAAGGTTATAGTTATTAAATTCAAACTTTAGGTAATTTTTCATATGTAGATTATACCCTTACGGCAAAGGGAAAAAAAACAATGTATGCAATCATAAGGGGAATTTTCATGAATGAAGGCAGCGCATTGCTTCCCCCCCCCCCCATTAACATTAATTAAATCTAAATTTGCAAAACACCTATGGAATTTTTATTTATTTATTTATTTTTTGCGTACTGTACATACGATTAAAAAAATACATATAAAATAATCTTATATTTAGAACTTACAGTCAAGTTAGTAAAGTTCATCAAAGTCAAATAGCAAATAGCAAATTGCTAATCTAAATTACATTCTCAGAAAGTTTAAAGCCACAGACGCCATTTCCAAAACATTCCATTCTAGCTCTTTCGCTATTACAAAAACATCACTTAGATTTCGATCAAACATAGCTATTTAGCTTCACATTCAAGAAAACCTCCATTTGTTGCAGAAGTCAAATTATTTCGTTTCTGAATGAAAATCTGTACTACTTGAGTCATTAAAGGAATAGATTGATGAAACGAAACAGACTAAAATGGCATTACCTAAATTGGATAGTCAACAAGAATTGGGCGTTTACGGAATGAATTTTTGAACGAAAACGATGGAATTGTCTAGAGTTACTAAAGTTAAGATGAATACTTTAAAGGTTAATTTATGAGTTTATAAAAGGGCAAAAGCTCTATGATGACGCAAAGTCTTTGTCTATTTTCAGAGACTTAAGGAGATTTTGAATTTTTGAAAATATACATCAAACATTGTCTTAGATTAGGTATGGAACATTTTCGCTGATTTTTACAGATTTACTTTTCTGAGATAAAACTTCATGACTCTGAAGTTGAGAAATGTAATCTAATAAAATTGAAATCTGAATGCGTGGTGACAGTGCATGGATGAAAAGATGAGACCAAGAAAATACTATATTTTCATTATAAAAGGGGGACAAATTATAGTTTCAAAACTTTCTTTACAATTGTTAATTTATTGTTGTTTCATTCCAGTCTAAGCTGGGTAGTTTAGTAGTCAGCAATTCGCGCTGACACACTACAGGTCTATAGTTCGACTCCGGGCTTGGGGAAGGTTCATTTTACCTTTCATTCCTTCTGGGTCGATAAAATTAGTACCAAATATGCTTGGTAAGCAAACACTGAGTGGTCGGCGTTACGTTGACCACCTGACCGGGACATATGCTGTTTAGGACCTCTGAGATCATGGTCAAGAAAACAGAGTTGGACACCGTAGGACAAGATCCTTAATGGGTTGTAGCGATGCAGAGTTTAGTAGTTTTAGTTTTTTAGAATCTAATTGTTGTTGCATTTTTAATGTAATTAACAGCTTCGAACATAGTTGAAAAGTGTTTATGAATTCAGTTTGTCTGTCTGTCAGTCAGTCTGTCTGTCTGTCTGACTGTCTGTCTGTCCATACTCTAACTCCCGTAAATACACTGTGATTGTCACGCAATTGATATACGTATGTTATTGATGTTTACTATGGCATCTTCGGTATTGAAAATGAAGTGTGTCGCGCTTATAGTTACTTTACAGGGACACTCAAAAGAATCCCGTTACATTACAGCCTATGGGGTAAATTCATTTGAGGATTATTTTGAGGATATTATACTATTTCAAACATATTTAAATTGATGTATACCATTGAGATGCGCTACAAGAGGCTTACTATAGCTTATGATGTGCATTAGTACTTATACTTTTTTTTTTTACACACAGGCACTCAACAGAAGTCCGTTACATTAAAGTCTATGGGGAAAAATCGTTTGAGATTTATTTTAATAATGTTTCACTATTTCTAACAGATTTAAGTTGATATATATCACTGAATTTCACAACATGGGGCTTACTATAGAATACTGTGTGCATGACATCAATTGTTCATTTACAGGCACATCCAAAAGAATTCGGTTAAATTTCTGTCTGGTCACAATAATTGCTAGAAGTGCGTATTCAGTTGCGGCACGCGTTTTTAAATTTAACTATTTTTTCGCCTATTTCCAGGTGCGTATAAACTCTATAGATCGTATACTGGGTATCACAAAAGAATCTCGAACACATTTCCGTTTATTAACGGAAATTCTGGAAGAGGAATTTTAAACTGTGCTATGCGTTTCCTAACTGAACTAAATTTTAGCATTCTATGTAGTATACATACAAACCTATATATCCTATACAGGACAGCACAAAGGAGTTCGGATATTTTACCGAATATTTTTGGTAATTCCTGAAATTGTGTTTTAAAATATGTTATACTTTTCCCAATTTGTTTAATTAGACTTCATCTTTCACCTTATTTAGTTTAAACGGTAAACATTTGTTAAAGCATATTGTAAGTGTTGAAAAGTGTTACATAATCTATGCTTGATGCATGTTTTATCGTTCTTGTTTTCTTTTTTTTTAAATTGGAATCTCATATTTTAAGATTCATTGGCAACATTATTGAACTCTGAAAGGTTAAATTCAAGTTTAATAAATAAATGTATTTTAAGAAAGTAAAGTCCAATTATAAAGAACAAATTCACGAATCAAAGCGGTATTTTTCTTTCACTCTCTTTCTTACACCAATTAGAACTAAATTTTAAATTGAAGTTTACCATTTAGAAATATAGTTTAAAAAAAGACAAATGTTTCTTAATTGACGAAAATATAATATAACCACGAAAGAATATATACAGACACTTCATACGAGTTATCCATGATTCAGAAAAGTTAATGTAATTTAAAGTTAATGTAAAGACTGTTAATTCGCTATGTTTGTCTGTAAAACATTATTGAACATGAAAATGTTTAACTGGGAATGGACAGTATTTGAAAAACAATGGTCTGGTTCGAGAAAATCAATACACACTGAAAACTAATCGGAAACATTTTCGAAAATCAGTGGCTGCCAAAGGAACTTTGTTTTTATAAATGTGTCTTTAAATCTCGGAAATATATTTGTTTATGGTGTTTATAAAGATAAAGGGCGCTTTTCGGAATCGTGGTAATTGTACAATAACTTTTATAAAGTGGGTAACTTGGAGGAGGTTATTGTACAATTACCATTTTTACCATTGTACCAATTTTAAAAATACATTTTAAAATGTACCAAATTTTCAAAAAATCTTGAGGCTCGGCAGTGCCTCCGCCGCGTCGAGAAAGCAAAGACGTAAACATCCTATTCTGGAAGCAACTCAGGGCACTTTTGACTGCCCCCATATCTTTGTGCTGGAGTTTCCCCAAAACCGGAAATTTCTAGAGCAAAATGCGTTGCAAATGGGATCAAATTTTCAAATTTCACTTTTCTACCTTTTCTAGTTATGTACTCAAAGTTTTGCATTTTTTGACACTCACTCACTCACTCACTCACCGATCATCAAGGTACATCCTGTGGCCCTAGAACCTTTAAATTTGAAATAAAGGTAGCCTTTTGGATATAAAATAAAAAAAAAATTAAAAATCCCAAAAATGCGAAAAAGAAAATCGAAAAATCGAAAAATTTGTAAAAAAAGGAAAGTTTGAAAATAATTTAATTTTGTAGTCCTATAAACTTGAAAAATGACATGAAAGTATGGTTTAGGATACAAAGAAAGAAAAAATTAAAAAATTCAGAAATTTCGAAAAAAAGAAGAAGAAAAAAATCGAAAATAGTTCGATTTGTTGGAAATTTCCGGAATTTTAAATTTTGTCTTTCTTTTTATCCTAAACAGCACTTTTATGCCAAATATAAATTATTTAGGGCTGCGAGTAATAACTCAGATCGATAGCACCTTTTCTGGAAGAAATTCAGAGTGCTTTTTTGACTCCTCCCCCCATAACTTAGTGCTTGCCTAAGAACCTGAAACTTATATTTATCTATATGAGTTTGCAAATGGAACTAAAGCTCTAAATTTCTGGTACCTTTGAATAATACGGACAGGATGTAGGCTTTGTAAAAACCAGTGGATGATGTCCAAAAACGCCGCACATGAAAGTTATTGCACCTTAGTATGTTGTAGGATGGTATGGGATTATTGATTAAAGCAAATTGTATACATCACATTCTCGTGCTGCGTAATTGCCACGTCACAAAATAATCATTAACTAAAGATGTAGAGACTAGGAGTGATTTGTGAATGAAAATTTCAGGGTTAATAAGATAGCTAAACTTGGCTTTACACAATGTCAAAAAATTTTACGTTAAACGAGTCGCGAAACTTGACTACGTTTCTGACATGTGATGTTTGTGATAGGATTTCGTTTACAGCTACAATTTAAATCAAACATCAGAATGCGAGTTAAAATTGCTTAGAAAATTTTCAGTTTCAGAAAGTTGACAATAATATGCCTTTTCCAGAATATTAATTTCATTTTAACTCTTTCACCATAATAAACATCAGTTATAAATTCAATCAAAGCTACTTAGATTCTCATTCGAGGAAATCTCTATTTATTTCAGAAAGAAAGAGATTTCGTTTCTGAATCACGACCTTTGTAATACTTGAATCTTTAAATGAATAATTTGATGAAGGGAATTAAAATGGCATTACCTAAATTGACTAGTCAACAAGAATTGGGCGGTTACGGAATGAACTTTTGAACAAAAACGATGTAATTGTGAAGAGTTCTGTTACTAAAATTAAGAGGGAATACTTTAAAGGTTAGTTTAGGAATTTAAAATTGGTAAAAGTACAAACACACTATGATGAAATAAACTTTTTTTTTCTATTCTTAGAAACTTCAGCCAGATAATACAGAATTTGTGGTATTAGGAACTTTATCAGAGATTAGATATTCAAAATCTTCTGTACGAAGTAAAATTTTCATTGTTCTGGAGTTATGAAATGGCATCAAATGAAATCAAAATCTGAATTCATCCTTTTATCAGACACATACGCTGAATGAAATCATGATTCACAAAGAACACACTTTCACTGTAAAAAATGAAGTACTCAAAAAGGAATAAGTCGATGTACTCGCATAGAATTGAGTATGTGGGGATAAAAATTAGCCTATTTTTTCTCAATTTTGAAACATCACATGTTATCAGACTCAAACGAAACGATAATTTTGTACTTTGTAGTGATTTAGTGATTTATTTCATTCATGGCGACATAAAAGATGTTCATTAGTAGAAAAACAATACAATACATCCTCGAAATATGGTAATAATAGTACATTTTTATTCCTTGGAAGGAACTACACTCTCAGAAAAAACTGTAAATTTATGAGCGTTTGCCCTTCAATTTTCACGGGCAACAGCCTTAGTTGATGAAAAACGGTCTGATCCACTAAATAAGCGGCCTTATGCCTTAGATACTTAGAAAATTAAGAGCAATCCACATATTCTTACATTTCTAGCCCATATGTTAGCAAAAATACGGTACGACCCCATACATTGTTCTCCGCTAGGGTGTAACCCTTCATTTTACTCGTGTTTCGAAAATTTTAACCCGCCAAAACAGCGATTCTGTGATGATTATCTAACGTGCTACGTGCTACGGAACAGTAAGTAAAGTGTTATTGTGTTTTAAAGTGCATTATATCCTGTGCATTATAATGCTGTATTACTTTGTCCCTTAAAATTACGGGCTACACAAAATAACAGGCATGGATTTTTTTTTTTTTTTTTTTTTTTTTTTTTTTTTTTTACGGGGTATGACTGGAATCTCTGCTGCCGGTCTCTGCCCGTAATTTTACTGCAATTTTTTTTAACAGTGTATATCTTGTGCTTCCATTATAATGTGTAATGTTACATTACGTTGTTGTTATGAGTTTTTCGTATATTCATTGGCATTCGGTCTGGTCTGTGTGCTGAGTGACATGGATGTTTGTAAAAAGAAAATTAGATTAAAGATTTCTCAGACGACTTTGAAAGTAAGTGCTCTCTCTTGAATATTCAGTACATTTTTGTTTCTTATTTTATGTAATCAACTTCCTAAGTACCTTCTGCAAACATTAAATTAATGTAAATATTAAGTTGTGAATAGTTTTTTTTTAAATAATTTAAAAGTGGTTGAAAACAATGCTCTTGTCATAAAAATATTTGATTTTGGTACCTTGATAACAATTTTGCTAATCAATTATAAATGTTTCTTATTAATACTTTTGAGCGGTAAATAAACGACAGAGCATTTTTACTTCAATATGTAATAAACGGGTGAGAGGGAGAGCCTCTTTAACATGAAAAATATATTTTAGTTTTGAAAGTGCTTTATTAAATGTCTTTTAGCGCATGTTATTACCTACATTTCGGTTTCTAATTGGCCACATCTTGTACGCCATCATGTTTTATTTTATATTTTCATGACCAAGAGCATTGTTTTCAGGCACTTTTAAATTATTTTAAAATACTGTGCATAATTTAATATTTACATAAATTTAATATTTACAGAAGGTACTGCTTTCTTATATACAATAGGAAAAAATTGTATTGAATTTTTAACAGACAGCACACAGAGTTCATATTTGAATACATTCATGAGATCAAAAATGAATACATCACAGTTTATATTTGAATACATCCATGATATCAAAACATTAGTACAAAACGGTTCATATTTGAACACATCCATGGAATTGAAAATGAGATGTATTTCTCAATTTTGAGAACATTTGGATCGGAGCTATTTTGAGTATGTGACGTATTTAAAAGTGAGTACTTTTTACTTAATTTAGAGAAATCAATTTTTTTTCAGTGTTGTAATGTCAGTAAAGCATTCTTTTTAACAGTTTCACAGTTGCTTATTATACGTTCTAAAATAGCTGAAAAATGAAGAGAAATTAATGACAGTGTTGCACTTTTACCTTTTAACGAAACTATTTTGAAAAAAAAAATGAATATATAGTTTTATGAACACAATAAAAAAAAAAGTTTTATATTTAGAATTACAACCAGAATCATATATCAAAAAGCGAATTGAAATTATCCAGAAAACTTTCATCAACAGAAAGTCTATAATTGTATGTTCTTTTCGGAGAATTCCATTCTAAATCTTAAGCAATTATATACATCATTTAGATCTCGATTAAAAAGAATTGTTTGGGGCCACAGTCTAGAAAATCTCTATAAGCTAAATCTTTCTTTTGTACCCGAGTAGTTTGTAATATCTGTAATATTTGAATCATTATGTGAATGACTTTAAGAAACGAACTAAAATGGGATTATTTTGCGTACTGTACATATGATTTTATAAAAATAAAATTTAAAAAAAACTTATATTTAGAACTACAATCAACGCCAAATAGCAAATTGGCAATCTAAATTTCATTCTTAGAAAGTTTAAAGCTATACATCATTTCCAAAGAATTCAATTCTAACTATTTGGCCATTATAAAAACATCAAGTTAGATTTCGATTAAACATACACTGCAAAAAATAATTGTTGATTTTACAGTATAAAACTGGCACCCCAGCTGCCAGTATTATACCGTAAAATTAACAGTATTAAACAGTAAAATAAGCAGTAATACGCTGCCGTGCAAGCAGTAATACGCTACCGCGCATGCGCGGTAGCGTATTACTGCTTGCACGGCAGCGTATTACTGCTTATTTTACTGTTTAATACTGTTAATTTTACGGTATAATACTGGCAGCTGGGGTGCCAGTTTTATACTGTAAAATCAACAATTATTTTTTGCAGTGTAGCTGCTTAAGTTCAGATGCAAGTAAATCTCTATTTGTTGCAGAAATCAAGCTATTCCGTTTCCGAATAAAGATTTGTATACAACTTGAGTCATTAAACGAAGGAGTTGATGAAATGACTAAAATGGCATTACATATTGAATAGTAATGCCAAGTAATGCCAACAAGGAATGGGTGGTTGCGAAATGAACTTTTGAACGAGAAAGATGGAATTGTAGAGAGTGCTATTACTAAAATTAGGAGGAATACTTTAAAAGGTTAATTTGGGAGTCAAAACACACAAAAAAGTATTTGAGTACAAAAGCACTATAATGAAAGAAAATATTTCTCTACTTTTAGAACAAGCAAAAATTAAATTGTAGAAAATATACATGAGGCATTAGCGACTTTGTCTAAAATTACGTACACAAAATCTTCATGATTTTGATTGATTTGCTTTTCTAAGTACGTAAATCTACAGTTAAATAGATTCAGTTTCGGAATCGATTTTGTAACTTATGATTTATGAATTGGAATGAAATTAATCCAAGTGGACACCATCTAGAAAATGTAAGACCATGCGCTGTATGAAAACCTTCAAGAGAAAACTTCGTTTTCAATATGAACAGAAGAAACATATGACATTCTTCAATGTCCGTTAAATAACTTTTCATATTGTTTATTTATAGGTATTTACAATTTTCATTCAATATGAGCCGTTTATTGGTGGCTGACTATTCCAAAATATGAAATTCGCAAATTTTTACAGATGAAACTTTTTTTTTAGTTTAGAAACTTCCACCTTGGAACTGGAGATCTGAACGGGTCCGAGGCCTGTACCTGGCCCTGCAAAGTGAATGTAAATTTTCAAACGGGCCGCGTTGAGCCGGAAGAATAAAGACAATGTTTTTAACGAGCCGGGCCGATAAAAAAAAAAAATTAAACGAGCCGAGACGGGCTGATAAAAAAATTAAGCTTGCGACCAGGCCAATATAACAAATTTAAAAGGATCAAACTAAGTTGACAAAATATGAAAATTTTTCAGTGTACGGGACTGGGACGAGAATAAGCATAAATGTGCTGCACGAGCTTATACTAGCTCGACAACATCGATTCAGAAATATAACATTTCCAGCTTAGAAATTCGCATCGGACAGTTATATAGTGTCTGATCCCCAACTTAATATTTTCAGCTGACTCGGACAGGACGGGATCAGACTTACATTTTACTCTACATACTCGGACCGGACCGGAACTGGGATTAATTGTTTCCAGAACGTGTCGAGCAAGCAATTTGCTTTCTAAAAATAGTAAAAGCGATAATGAACTTCTGTTAACGGAATCTTCGTATATATACTTTAATAAATTATATAGAAACATTTTCAAAAATCTATTTTTTTACTATGCAGCAATTAAAGTTATGATGTCTTAACCATCTTTTTTTTCTTTTATTCTAAAATAAATTATTTTTTTAATGTCTATATTTGAATGTAACAGTCTAAGAGTCTAAGTGATCATCAATGTTGCTATTCTGTATTCTATGGCTTGCAAACATATAATAATCTTAAATATACTGTACATTTTATCTATAAATATGTATGCCGTATTCATTAAAATAATCGGTACTTTTCGGTTAGCCGGGCGCCAGTGATATATGTACATACAGGGGGTGGACAAAATAATACGAACACTCATGAAAAATGGTGAAAAGAGCAATATCTAGAAAAATACATGAGGAATTAACCTGAAACTGCAGGTGTGTAAACAGTATAGTATAAGTTATATATTTCCATGAAGATGTTTTCCCGAAAGCCCATAGGAGACTGTCAAAAAATTGAAAAAGGACGAATATCTTTTGGATAACCCTGTAAAAACTAATGTAGCAAAAGCGTTCAAACTCGAGATTATTAATAAGTTGCTTATTTTAATATACTGTGTTCATTTTTATGAGGATAGCATGTATACTCGTAGAGAAATTAAGGTTTTTATAAAAACAGTCCCAAATTTCGATTAGTTTTTTGCTTATAATTTGCAAAGTTTTTAATATAAAAAAAAGTTATTTTCAGAAAATATGACAAACAATATTGTACTTAATACTCTGCAATCAGAATTAAAAAATAATAAAAATTGGATGAAAAATGAGCAGGTTTAGTAAAAAATGTTTCACTGCGCATGCGTAAATGCAATCAAAATATAATATGCATAATGTATTAGCTAAGTATATAGATCAACTTTTGTGAAAGTCTCAAAATCATAGCTTGAAAATTCTGTAAATTATCGTCGATAGAATAAGCTCGAAATCCGTTGTTCCCAAAAAGAAGCAAAAAGATGAGGGGTTGTATCAAATATCTGTTGATTAGTGCCAAGATAGCGTGCACAATATTGCACGTACTACTATATTTGGATACAACCCCTCATATTTTTGCTTCCTTTTGGGAACAACGGATTTCGAGCTTATTCTATCGACGATAATTTACACAATTTTCAAGCTATGATTTTGAGACTTTCACAAAAGTTGCTCTATATACTTAGCTAATACATTATGCATATTATATTTTGATTGCATGCGCAGTGAAACATCTTTTAGTAAACCTGCTCATATTTCATCCAGTTTTTATTATTTTTTAATTCTGATTGCAGTGTATTAAGTACAATGTTGTTTGTCATATTTTTTGAAAAAAACTTTTTTTATATTAAAAACTTTGCAAATTATAAGCAAAAAACTAATCGAAATTTGGGACTGTTTTTATAAAAACCTTAATTTCTCTACGAGTATACATGCTATTCTCATAAAAATGAACACAGTATATTAAAATAAGCAACTTATTAATAATCTCGAGTTTGAACGCTTTTGCTACATTAGTTTTTACAGGATTATCCAAAAGATATTCGTCCTTTTTCAATTTGTTGACAGTCCCCTATAGGCTTTCGGGAAAACATCTTCACTGAAACATATAACTTATACTATACTGTTTATACTCCTGCAGTTTCAGGTTAATTCCTCATGTATTTTTCTGAGATATTGCTCTTTTCAGCATTTTTCATGAGTGTTCGTATTATTTTGTCCACCCCCTGTATATAAATACATATGTATATACATATATATGTATATATGTACATACATATATGTATATATATGGGTATGTATATATATGTATACGTAGATTAGTGTATATGTGTGTGTGTGTATATATATGCATGTGCATATATCACTGGCGCCCGGTTAACCGAAAAGTACCAAATAATCTTAATTGTATGTTAAAAAAATCGGATTTTCTTTATGCAAATTGAGTTGGTCGGGCAGAGACTGAAGTATTGGATCTTTACATGGGCCGGCCGGGTCTGTTTTGACTGATGTTTGAACGCGTCGATCCATAAACTGCAAAAAATAATAAACGGCCCGGGCAGAACTTTTAGTTTTTACACCGGACCTGGGAAGGCCAAGATAGCTTTCGTTAGGGCCGCCCCGGGCCTAAAAATTCCGGTCTGTGCAGACGAGTTCATTATGCAGAGTCCTTGAAGCTATGGACTCCGTATTTCTAATAAGAGTAATGTGGATAATAGATTTATGACTGTAGCCGAAATCCAGAACAACAATTACACTGGACAGGGGGTCTAATAAGAGCAAAATGAAAAAAAAAAATAAAGAACAAAAAGACCGCTTTCGGAAAAATATTACTTAAGTACAAACTAAATTGAATTAATGATCTAGAAATAAAAAATATTAAAATTAATCTACAAAATAATCACAGTTAAAAAAAACAAATCAAAAAGAGCAGAATGCTATATGCAAAACACCACGAAGAGCTACCATAACAATAGTTAGTGGTAGAAACTAGAGAATTAAATTAGATAATTAAGTCAGAGCAGAGAGATCGAGCATTTAAGGATTAGGAATAGAGGGAATTTTGTCAAAAAAATTTATCGGGCAATACAGATTTTAATATTTTTCAAATAGGATCTCTAGTTATAAAATCTCTAGTTTTTTAAAACCGTATACACATATTTCAAAACAAAATAATAATAATAATTAATTACTTTTAAAAATAAAAGTGAAATATATTGTCATTAAACTCACATGATTTAAAAAATCTATTCCAGCAATATATGTTTTCGTATACATATCAGCATTTACAGGATTGTTGCGCCTTACTATCAGAAACGTAATCTAAATTTATCCTAAATGCCTAATACAACTCCTAATACATGATCTAATACAACTAACTATTTAAAATTATATTCCTAGTGAAAATTCGAAATCCTTTTCAGGGATAGAACAGAAATAAGAAATAATAGTATTTTCCGAAGTTTCTCTATTTATTGTTGACGTGATAAAAACACCTACACTAGTTGTGTACAAATTGGGAAGATTGATTTGAGCCCTTATAACACGGTGGACCGCAAATAAGTATAAACTATTGCGCGTTCTTTTCTTCTTGATGTTTTCGATGCTACGTTATCAAATATATTCTTTCATAATGCAAAAAGGCAAAGGACTTATTCACATTTCCCTTCGAAAAATGTTTTCGCCTGTGACAGAATTTATCCTTCGCCTGTGACAGAAGCTTGAAATTTGACATGGTGGTTATTTTTAAGACTATGCTCACACAAAACAGGATTTTAAAAATTTGAAATTTAAAATGGTGAAATCAGCAAAAAAATTTCTAAAATTACAATTATTCTGTAACTACCGAATCAATAAACAAATATATATTTGAGGGATACAACAGAAACGCGAAGCATAGCATTAATTTTTAAACATTCTGACCTTCATCGTTACCAGGATAAAAAAAAAAAATTCCCACACAAGTTGTGTACAAGATTTATTTGGGCCTTTCTAATACGGTGGATCGCAAATAACTACAAATTATTGTGCATTATTTTTTTCTTCTGTATGTTTTCGATGCTACGTTAACAAATATATTCTTTCGTAATGCAAAAAGGCAAAGGACTTATTCACATTTACCTTGGAAAAAGTTTTCGCCTGTGACAGAATTTATCTTGACAGAATTTATCCTTCGCCTGTGATAGAACCTTAGAATTTGACATGGTGGTTTCTTTTAAGACAATGTAGCACAAAACAGGATTTTAAAAATTTTAAGTTTAAAATTGTGAAATCAGCAGAAATTTTTCTAAAATTAAAATTATTCTGTAACTGCCGAAGCAATTTAAAAAATATATTTGAGGGATACAACAGAAACGTGGCATAGCATTAATTTTTAAAGATTCTGACCTTCATCGTTACTAGGATAAAAAAAATAATAATAATACCCACACAAGTTGTGTACAAGATTTATTTGGGACCTTCTAACACGATGAATCGCAAATAACTACAAATTATTGCGCATTCTTTCTTTCTTCTAGATGTCTACGGGGCTACGTCATCAATTGTATTCTTGCGTAGTATACAAACAGACTTATAATAAATTATAACATCTTGTAATAATATATTACTTTTAAATGCTAAAGGTGTAAAATTAACAACATAATATAAATTAAAATAACTTTTATTAGTTGTTATACATGTTTCGACTCTTTCCGAGTCATTTTCAAAAACAAAATGAGAATATTCTAAAGCTGCACGGGTTTTGAAGTTATTATTTTCATGTACTTTTTTTTAAATTACGCACGTTATCTATTATTTTTACTTGGTTGTTTATTTTCATATTTTTGACCATGGAGTAACTCTAGCCACAGTTACGGTAAATTAAAAGATGCCGCATCATTACATATTGTATTTTAAAAGATGCCACCATCCAAATAAATTTTAATGAAAGTAAAATAATATTTCCCTTCAGTCTATATTATCCATCCATAATAAGAGAAACCATAGAGATACTCACGCGCAAAAATACAATATGTAATGATGCGGCATCTTTTAATTTACCGAAACTGTGGCTGGAGTTACTCCATGGTCAAAGATATGAAAATAAACAACCAAGTAAAAAATAATAGATAACATGCGTAATTTTTAAAAAAGTACATGAAAATAATAACTTCAAAGCCCGTGCAGCTTTAGAATATTCTCATTTTGTTTTTGAAAATGACTCGGAAAGAGTCGAAACATGTAAAACAACTAATAAAAGTTATTTTAATTTATATTATGTTGTTAATTTTACACCTTTAGCATTTAAAAGTAATACAAACAGACTTGTTCACTTTTCTTTCGAATGTTGTTTTCGCCTGTAACAGAATTTATCAGAATTTTGGCAGCGTTAAAAAATTCACGGAGGCTGAATTCGTATAGAAAAGTTTCCTTCAAATATTTTTATAGCTATCTTATATCATGAAAAAGCTCACTAAATGTTTATATGTAATAGAAGTAATAAAGGGTAGAGAGAAAATCTTAAAACAATTTTTTGTATTATAAACATCATAATTTTTGTTTTTCGTTATTATTCGCACTAAACATACCGTGAATTTTAATCATGTTTTGTAATGATATTTCAGACCAGAATTTTTAGTTAGAACTATATTTAACTTATTTCTACTTACATTGTTTCATTGTTTCATCTCACTTTTTTATTAGAAATTTTAAAGCCCTACTTCTATTTCACTTCATTTTTATATTTATTCATCATCATCATAATCATCATCATTATTATTTTGATTTATTTTTATACATGTTAAATGCAATAATATAGTCAATAGATTAAAGGGTTAGTTTTTGTTCAAAGGAGTTAGTGTTGCCAAGAAAAATAATTTAAACTACGACTAGATAGAAAAAATTGAATTAATGGATACTTGATTTTTTGAAACTTTGAGTCCGATATTTAAATGTTTTTTAAGAAAATAATATTACAATGGCACAAATTCCAATTCCAACCATTTCAGCAAGCTTCTAAATTTGGAATTAGGATTTTTCGAAACTTTGAGTCCAACCTTTAAATATTTTATAAGAAAATAATATTAAAGTGGCAAAAATTCCAATTCCAACTATTTCAGCAAACTTCTGAATTTGGAAATTTAATATCCTTCTTCGCTGGAAGTCGTTTAAAAATTACAAAATAAGGTATTTCCTATGTTTGAAAAAAACCACAATCCTAAATATCTCATATTATCTAATCTAACTGACTGTTTAGAATTTTTTCTGAACGAAACTTCTAAATCACGTTCAGCAATAGAAAAGAAATAAAACATAACAATATTTTCCCAAGATTCTCCCTTTACTGTTGACAGAATAGAAACACCTCCGCTACTTGTGTACAAATTGGCTAGATTGATTCGGGTTCTTATAACGCAGAGGACCTCAAATAACTATAAATTATTGCTCATTCTTTTCTTTTTGTTCTAGATGTCTTCGGTGCTACGTCATCAATTGTATTATTACGTAATGCAAACGGACCTGTTCCCTTTTATTTCCGAAGTTTCTTTCATCTGCAATTTATTAGACTTTTAGGAGTGTTAATGCATTATTTAAAAAAAAAATGTTTCTTAATCTACGAATAGATAAAACAATAGAGTACGAAAATATACGATAACTTCTTCCGAGTTATTCGCGATTCCAAAAAGGGTTTTTTATCTTTAGAAACTATTCTTTTATCTCTACTAATACTTTTATCTTGGAAACGTTTTCGAAAATCGGTGGCAGCAAAATAAACTTTATTTTTATAAGTGATTCTTTAAATCTCGAAAATATGTAAGAAAGATACTCCTAAGAAACCAATACATTTTTCAGATTAAAAAAAAAAAAGTACTGGGTGATTATAATTAAAGTTTAAGTTTCAAAACGCTCTAAAAAACGAACCACTGATTAGATTGACGTCAAAATTGAACGGCGTATTATTGAAGAAGGGGGAAAGAACTTGAACCAAAAAAATAGTTCCAAATTTTAGCGACAGATGGCGCTGTAAACGTCAGAATTTCGACTACAAATGACAAATCGTAAAACAACGGCTAAGGCGTAAGTTACACGATCAACCAACTGTACTATTCAGTGTTCATGACTGTACAGGTGTGATACTGTTAGTTACGTAAGCCCATCCACCACGGCAAGGTCGTATCACATCGGATGGGAAATATCGGTTTTCAATTGTCCTGAGACCAAAATTCGCATAAAAAGCACCCATCCGATCGGTTTTTAAGTTTCGCGAGACTGGCGCAAAACATGTTCAATATGCTGTCCACCGTTGTGTGCAACAAGATTAAATCGGAAAAAAGCATGTTCCACAACCGATCGAAGTGTCACCGGGGTCAAGTTTAGAATGTGTTGCGCAATGCGTGTCTTCAATTCCGCAAAAGAGACTCATAGCGCTGACCATTGACGGTAACGGTAACAGGACCGAAAGCACCCGTCTCCTCGAAAAGATATGGCCCTACGATAAATGATGCCGTAAATCCGCACCACTTAGTGACCTTTGCAGGATGAAGTGGTACTGGGTTCGTTGCGAGTGGATTTTCTGTTGCCCATATTCGGCAATTCTGTGTATTGACATATCCCGTCAGATGGAAATGGGCTTCGTCTGTCCACAGAATTTTCCACCGCCAATCATTGTCCACTTCCATGCGAGCGAGAAATTCCAAAGCAAAACCCTCTATTACTGGCAGGTCAGAAGGAAACAACTCCTGCACATGGCGAATTTTGTACGGATAGCATTGCAGGATGTTTCGTAGAATGTTATGCACCGTGCTCACAGGCCTGTCCAATGTTCTTACAATTCTCCGTGCACTGCATGGTTGCACACCACCGCTCGACTTCTCCTGAACTGTTTTGGCCACTTCTTCAACTACCGCCGAATCAGATCTTTTCCTTCCTCTACCAGACTGCACATCAAACGAACCTGTATTTTCGAATTTTTTGATCATTTTCACCAGACCCATGACAGTCATCGGTCCAACGCCTTTTTTCATACCCTTGAGGGTCCTGAACTTCTGCAGAGCTACTGGTGCAGAATCACTGTTCTTGTAATAAAGCTTTACAAGCAGAGCGCGGTCCGTCATTGAGACACTCATGGCAAACGTCTGAGACACGAAATGAGGAAACGCCGTTTACCCAACGCTTTTATAACACCTGAAATGACCGTGCGCATGCCAGGTATTTTAATTTACATCTTTTGACGCTTATAGGGCTATCTGTCACTAAAATTTGGAACAATTTTTTTTTGGTTCATGTTCTTTCCCCCTTCTTCAATAATACTCAGTTCAATTTTGACGTCATTCTAATCAGTGGTTCGTTTTTTAGAGCGTTTTGAAACTTAAACTTCAATTATAATCACCCTGTATTTCTTTCTGTCACTAATTTTCGGAGACGTTCCGAAGTAGTTTCTATAACGTATTCACCAGTTTTCTCAAACCAAAATATCGAGTTTTAGAATGCTATCGATTCTCAATTAAACATTTTCAGCTGCGTAATTGAATTTATCGATGCAAAAATAACTAAAAAATATTAACTTTCACGCTAAAGTTAATGCTGTTAATTTATTATGTTTGTCTGTAAAACATGTTTGTTGAACATGAATATGTTTACTTGAGCATCCTAAAAACCGATATTCCGGTTTGAAAAATTTCACTAATGCACTATAAAAACTATACTTGGAAACGTTTTCGAAAAACAGTGGCAGCAAAGCAAACTTTATTTTTACAAATGATTCCTTAAATCTTGAAAATATATTACTTTCTGAGGTTTCAAAAGATAAAGAAAGGTTTTGGGGAATCGTGGGTAACTCGGAAGAGGTTACCGTATCTCTTCGTACGTGGTTATGTTATATTTTCCAATATTAAGAAACTTCTATCTTTTTTCACCGAGAATATACACGATGTCTGAGTTCGTATAGAAAGTTTGTTGATTTTATTTTTAATCGTTGTTGTATCGAAATTAGAATTTGAGTTAACTCATGTATGTACGAGAAATATATCATCGCAATTCGTACTTAGCATTATGCTTTTCTTGTTAAGCATCACTATAAAATTGCAAGAACATGTATGTGTTTTAAGTGCGAAAATGTTTTTACGTAGACAGTACATAATGTAATTTGTTTTTAAGTGTGTTGGTCAGTCAACTCCGCAATTTCCCTTGCTAATGCTAACCCTATAGGCGTAGAATGCATTCGTATATTTAAAATAACTCCTCGCGAAATTAATATTTTTAAATTCTTTTTTCTGTGTACCTTCCTTAAAGGATTTCACTTTTCATATATACTAGTTGTGTTACAACTTTATATCCAGTTTCAATGCGAGTATATCTTATCCCTTCTTAGAGCGCAGGTTAAAAAAAATTAATTTTATCTTAATTAAAAAGAATTAATTTGAAGTGAAAATTGAAATTTTAATTAAAAAATTCAGAAGACAGAAAAAAAAATTAAATAGATTTTAAATTATACAAATTAATATTACAAAATAAATTGTTATTATTAATGATAGTACAAATAAATCTGGAATATTTATATATTATATGAAAAATTAGATTGTGACCTGCATCTACTTTAAAAGAGCATGTATTATTTTCTTAATATTATTTTCCAGTTGCTTGTATTTTAAAGTGGATTTCTAAAAATACTAAAAGTAAATATTGTTATCAATACAAACGATTTTAATAACTTTATTTATTTTTTTAGAGCCACTGACTTTAATGTCACAATATACATTCCATGATAGATGTATAATCTAAATTTATGTTAAATAATTCACTTTAAATAATACAATTTTCTATTTATAATTATATTCCTAAAGTAATTTTGAAACCACGTTCAGAATATAAAAGAAAGAGGACATCCACAATATTTTCCAAAATTTTCTTTTTATTGTCGACAGGATAAAAACACCTCCTCTAGTTCTGTACAAAAATGAAAAGATAGATTTGGGTCCTTATAACACGGTGGACCACAAACAACTATAAATCATTGTGTATTCTTTTCTTCTGGTTGTCTCCGATACTACGTCATCAATTGTATTCTTTCGTAACATACAAACGGACTTTTCCCCAAGAAGTTATTATCGCACGTGGCAAAATTTATCGTAACTTTGGGAGCATTAATAGATACACGGAGGCTGAATTCGTATCGAAAGTTTGTTTTGATTATGACAGTTTTTTGCACCTTGGCGGTTGTTTTGTACCAGCACAAAATATAGCCTATGTTGGAGCAGAAATGGTCACAAGCATCTTGTTACCATTATTTTTCAAATCGCCTCTGTAGTTCCAGAGATTACCCCCTACAAACAAACTTTATCTGTTTATAATATTAGTATTGATGTAACAACCAATTAGACAACAAACATTCCAATAAAATAAGCCTTTTCAGTTTTACTGCAGAGATTGTACGTCAGAAAAGATTGACGATGTTTTGAGTTCCAATAAATAAATAAATAAAATAAAGAAAGAAAAAAATATATACCATTTCTTTCTTAATTTAGCAATTTTTGTCTCATTCATTGGTGAAAAATATTACAATAAAAATAAAACTGCCCAGTTAAACTGAGGGCATTGAGCTCACGGGCTATTCACACTAATTGTATATTATACTCTTATTTCAAAGAATTTGAAATAAGCCACTCGAAAAATAAAGAATTTGACATATTAAGGGGGGTCGACTCCCCGTTACCCCCCTCATACTTAACTAATGAACCCCTTAAACTAATCAGGGAAGCTAATTACAATGAATATATATACAAAATTTGAAGCAAATCGGATAATTCTGCATGAAAAACCCTTTTATCTAAATTAAGGGGGGATTACCCCCCTTTCCCCCTTTATACTTAACCAATGAACCCCCAAAACTATTCAGATAAGCGCATTATCAAAATGAACTTATATACAAAATTTGAAGAAAATGGGATAATTTTGCATGAACAACCCATTTATCTAAATTAAGGGGGGTTAGCACCCCTTTCCCTCTTTTATACTTAACCAATGAACCCCCAAAACTAATCAGGGAAGCGCCTTATCACAATGAACCTATAAACAAAGTTTGAAGCAAAACGGTTATTTCTTTCATGAGTTATCGCGTTACGTACATACATACAGAACGGGCGGGCACATTAGCTCTCAGGCTTTGATAGCCTGTGAGCTAAAAACTTAATATTGTTGTCTATGTCAGTTTTGCGGACAATGTAACTCCTTAATCAAAGTTATTGCAACATGTATTTGCTTAAAACTGCTTGGTCTAAAAAAAAATTCTAAAAAAAAAAATATTTCTAAAGTTGTTCAATAAAAAATATCCCGATGCTTATTAACATGAAATATACAAGCAAGTCATTTTACGGGTACCAAATGAAAATATTTCAATTTGAACCAGAAATTTCTTCATAAAATAAATAAAATATAAATCCCATATAAAGAGAAACAGTTGATCGTTTCAATGAAATTCCCTTTTGTAAAACAACTCCACTCTCTATAGAAATAAATCAAGTGAAAAAGTTAAACAGTTTTAACACGTTGACGGACACTTGCGGCTATAGCCGTCAAAGCGAAGTTCACAATGTGGCATGACGGCTATAGCCGCCCAAAACGAAACGGTCGTTTTTAGACACTACGGCTATAGCAGCACAAATGTGCATTGACCGGCGTACAAGTAGAAGCCCAGTGTCATGTTTTGGAGACAATTTTTTAGGTTGAAGTTCCTTTTCCACCTGTTATACGAGTTGCAGTTTCAGTATGTACGTGCAGGGTGGCTAGTGGTCAGGGAAAAATACAGTAACAAAAATTATAACTACCAGTATATTCTTATAAAAAAATTCAAATTGATTATTTTATCGAATAATCAAGATAAATTTTTCTAAAAGAATGTACTGGTGTTTATCACTTTTTTTTACTGTATTTTTCCCTGACCACTAGCCACCCTGACGTGGTTGTGAAGGGAGTTGTGCAACCTAATTAAACGTGCTAAATTAATCAAAATTAAGTTTATTTAAGCAGAAAGAGTAAAACTATACTTCTAATATTCTAAAAATTACAAAAACATATAGTGTCAATTTTCGAACCTCACTATTTCCTACTGTCCGTCAACGTGTTAAATAAAAATTTTGGTGTGTATCTATATATTTAAAACACAAAGCTGTTTTTATTAGTCATCTGTCCTTTAATCATTTGAGTTTGAGATGCTAGGTGAAATGCTTCAGTGAATGAAAAGAACGTCATATTTCAAAGAAAACGATCATTTTCAATGATAAAACTAAATATTTTACTACAAATGCATTTAAAAGACGTACATTTCTAGAATATTTACTCCTTGGTACAGAGATTAGAAACTGAAGTCAAGACTGGGAATGTCTACAAGCAAAGTTGTAGCTAATAAACATGATTTTTAGTTTGAAAATATATTTTTATACTATCCTGTTGCGCGTTAAAATGTTTTTTTAATGGTGAATATGGATATGAGAGTGATAAATGGTGAATATGGATATTCCGTAATACCAAGCAAAAAAGCCTCATCACAATTACTTATCTTGAGTACGTATACGACTAAATTTAATTTATCCATAATTTGAGCAGTTTAAGTTTATGGAAATAATAATTTGGTAAGTTTAAGTGAAAATAATATTAGTTTTAAGAGTTAGACTAATGAATGTAAGATGGATTTTTTGTTTTAATTATTTTAGTAGGCTTATTGTAAATTCAATGAAACAGTTCCTTTTAAAAAAAATCTTTCGTTGAAATTCCACGGGTTCCACTTTGTTTTTATAAAACATTGTTGAAGAAACTTTTATTCAGTAATTATGGACAGTTTTTTTTTCTCCACTTTTAAGAGCTATTTTCTGAAAGAAAGATAAGAAGGACATGAAGGATGTATTCATTTTAAGCATTCAAAAGGTTACAAAACATTAAAATTGGCTTAAATATGTCAGCCAAACAAATAAGTTATCTTATTATTATTTTTTTTTAATTTCAAACATTACTCTGTAAAATGCGTTCATCAATTACGCAAACGGATCTGTTCAGTTTTACTTTCAAACTTGTTTTCACTTGAAAAAGAATTTATCAGAACTTTCGTATAGCTAATAAATAGACGGAGGCGGAAGTCGTATACAGAGCCTGTGAATAATTAGGAATAATTTTTAACGTTTGTTAGGACCATTAAACAATCCTTTTAGGCGTATATGTCTAAGTAAAGATTAATGATAGATAAACAATTTTAAAGTTAATTAACTTTAAATGAAAGAAGTGTTTATAAATCTTCTACTTTGAAAGATTTTGCAAGACGTACTATACTATTTTATACTATAGACGTATAGTATAATACAGACATATTTTATACTATTACCATGCGGCGTACGAACGGGGACGTACATTTTAAACATAAAATAGCTGTGTACTTAAATTGTTTAAAGTGCAAACTTTTAAATTCAATATTTTTATTTTTAGCCAACATTTATAAATTCGAGCTTTGATTTTCTCAATCATCATTTTCCTACTTAAAAAAATATTACTTTTCTATTGTCACACCCGCAACACATGCAAATTCTGTTTTCATCACTTTCAAACATAGCTGAAAAGCCTTTATGTATTCACCTTGTCTGTTTGTCTGTCTGCATCTGTCTGTCTGTCCGTTCTCTAACTCGCGTAAATATAGTCGGATTTCTATGAAATTGATGATGTATGTTATTAAGATTTCCTATGGCATGTTTGGTATTTAAAATGAAGTGTGTAGCTATGGAAGTCCGTTTACAAGGACAATAAAACATATACAGTCTATGGGACAAATCTTTTGCGGTGTATTTTAATGATTTTACACTATTTCAAACATTGAAATATGTATATATATATATATATATATATATATATATATATATATATATATATATATATATATATATAACCATAAATGAAACATTACCATAACACCAACTTAAACTATGAAATAATGGTTAAGTATGAAAAAATTAGTTGACAATGAAAGTATTCCCCAACACACTGAATATGGATACCAAAAACTTATTTAAAAAAAGAAATTAAATTAAAAATCGAATAAATGAAATTGAATGAATGAATGAAATTTGTGGAATTTAGATAGAATTTTCAAGTCCCAAATGCCTAAATACCACAAATAAAATGAGTGGTTTCATCATCATAATAGCCATAAAATTGCTAAAGAATATGATTTTGGGACTACCTACTCATAAACAATGAATCAAACTTGTGAAAAAATAAAAAATAAATACAATATTAAAAAGGAAAGAAACCATACCAATAATATACAGATAAAACATGAAATAGAGTCATTTAGTACATACGCCATTTGGATTAAAAAGATACCTGTGCACAACATGAACCACACATGAACACAACCAAACAGAGGGAATGAATTGCAAAAAATCATTACAAGTTGCCAAATTTAGATTTAGAAAATGATTTACTATGTTGCCAGAATAGATTTTAGAATAATATGATTATTATTGTAAAGCAACAGAAACATTGGTGCTGCCATCTATAAGGGTAAAAAGTGAATATACACTGAATAAAAATAGTATTGGATGAAAATTAATATTTAAAAATTAAACCATATACTATCTAAATATGATAGCAATTAGTTAAATAATAAATAAATGAAATTAATTAATAAATAATAAATAGAATATCCAATTACATTAAAGTAATGGATGTATTAATGAAGAATTCTATGTTAAAAATAAGATGGAAGATGGAAAAATTAATAATTAAAGCAACATAAAAATATATGTACCATGAAATGACATAGCAACTATTAAATAGCTGTGCCAAAAATGCAACATCACATAAATTAAATTAAATTAAAATACTAAATATTTAAATTAAGATACAAAGGATTTAAAATTAATATTAATTAAATATTGAAACTAATTAGTAACATATAATGTTTCTTCATACAAAGTTAAAAATTAAATACACTTGATATAAGTGGTAAAGGTAGAACGTTTAATAAAAATTAAAACATGTATTATATTAATACTTTAGAAAAGTATACATTATATTAGAAGTTAATATGATATTGTCCACCGTAGGCATTAATCCAAATGCATTAGATCAAAAACATTCTTAAATATTAATGAATATTAATTCATTTAAATTAATTAAATAATGAATATGTAAATATAACTAAATTAATATACATATAAAAATATCACATCACAGTCCATTATAAAATGTGTAATATCAAACGTGTGTGTGATATATGAGGTGCGCTACAAGATACTTACTGTATTATGCATAGCATTTATCGTTCATTTGCAAGGACTCTCAAACGAATACATTACGGTCTATTTCGAAAAATTGTTTGCGGTGTATTTTAATGATTTTACGGTATTTCAAACATATTGAAATTAATATACATCACTTATTTGCAGTGCAAAATATTTACTAAAAAATACTGTCTACACTGTAAAAAATATTACCTGAAAAAACGGAAATTGTACTGGCAATCGAGACGCCAGTACTGTTTCGGTATTTTAACGGGAAAAAAATTCCGTAAATTTCAAGAAATTTTCCGTGATTTCTGAAATATCCGTTTTTAAATTTCCGGTTTATAACAGATATCTTCTGTATTTTTTAGGAATTTTTATGTCGTTAAAATAAATGCATAGGACCAAAAAAGAAAAAAAAGTGACTTCACGAGGACGACCTTATAAGGGATAAATACATTTCCGCTTCTTTTTTTCATTCCCGAGTGAGTTTACAGTAATTAACCAACCCTTGCCATGAGCGGAATCGTACCCGCAATCTCCCGTTTACTAAACTGACGATCTAGACCGCTGCGCTATGACTGGTCACGCCTCGTTCTCAAATGTTGTTACTTATTTTAGTCACTTTTTAAAATGCAAAAATTTGAGGTTTCATCTGTAGATGAATTTTTTTCCAATGTGTTTAATATATTATTTTCATAATTTTCAATATTTTGCGGTATTATTTGATGCCTTATAACAGATAAATTTTAATTTATCATGTATTATATGCGTAAAACATTGTATTAAGAGTAATGATTGCTTTTTTTTGCAACAGTACCAACATTTTCTTTTTTCGAACAAATACTTCTTTTAAATTATTTGCCTGATTATCTATTTATCAATTCCAATAAAAACAACAATTATCCTAATCAGACGTGTCTATTACATGCTATTAAAATAATTTTTTTAACGCTGCAATATTCGCCATTCTAAATTAATAAATAAAATAAAAGGAATAATTTAGTGTCAGGTTTAAGATGGGAATGAGTCAAAAAATCAAGTTTTTGAGAAATAAAAATACTGTAGAAATAGTGGAATTTTTATCCAATAACCACCAATTTTTTTACAAGAACTTTCCAATTATTTTAAGGTATGAGTAGTATTTGACTAACAGCAACAGGTAAGGTTGCTGTACGCAAGCTGTATCCACGAGAAATGTCACTGCAGCTCTTGGTTTTTGCATAAGGAAAAAATTCATAAGGAAATGTTTTGCGTAAGGAAAAGTTTTTATACCTTCCTCTAAGACAAGGGTCGTCAAACGTTTTGGACCACCAACTCCTTCAAGAGTTTTTCAACTGCTTATCTACCCCGAATTTTTTTTAAGTAATAAAAAATGCGCTTACACAAATTTTAGATTTTTTAAAAATTATTTATGTTACATTTGTTTAACATATTTATATGTAACTAGCGGCCCGTCCTGGCTTCGCGCGGTGGACAATGTGTGGACTACATTGTAGGGTAGGGATGGGTAGATAATTTTTAAAAAAATGTTCTAAATCGGATAAAAGCGGGAGAGAGACAAATTTGCAGCACTTACAAATTTTAAACTATAAAAAAAAGTTTCTAAAAATGTGATAAATATATTTTTTTTCTGTTTATGTACATATTGAAACTAATAAATTTATTTTAACACAGAAGAACCACCCGGATTCACCCGAGTTAACCCTGGCCTTCCGGGTAACATAAGTAAAAATGTAAGATCCTAAAAGTACGCCGATCACAATAGCGCATTCTCATCCATAAACCGTCAAAATGACAATCAGAAGAAAAAAATTGTTATTTTGACGCAATCACACTAAATCCCCCAGCTTTATAAATGATTAAAAAAAAATCCTTTCAAAAATGTCTTTCGCAAAATATCTAATAAAAAATCAGCAATAGTTGTCTTATTCGTCTAATCTTCCATATTCGGCTTCATATCCTATGTTTAGCCCCTTTAGCGGACGAATTTCTAAAATCTCTGAAATACGTGTTTAATTGGGTTTTTTTTAGTAGATTTGTCATCCTGAATTTCATGCTCTTACCTAAAACTGCTGCAGAAATATGGCGAAATGATCTAAAACGTTCGACCTCCCCCCCCCTCCAGGTTTAAACCTGGAGGGGTTTAAACCCTCCCCTGGTTTAAACGCTCCCCCCCCCCCTTATTGGGTGAATTTCTAAAATCGCTGAAATATGCGTTTAACTATTTTTTAGCAGATTTGTTATCCTGAATTTCATGCTCCTACCTAAAAATATGGCTGAGATATGTCGAAATGATCTAAAACATTCGACACCGCACCCTTTAACCCTCTTCGGGAGGGAATTTTCAAAAATTCTTTCTTTTTACTTGCCTAGGTCATAACAGCAATCTACTCTCAAAATTTCGTGATCCTGACTTTAATCGTTACTGCTGGGCGTTCATGAGTCAGTCAGTCAGTCAGGCGTTCTCTCTTTATATAATAGTATATAGATCATATGCATTTTAGTCGAACTGTTATTAAGTTTCTAAAATTGATTGACATTGTCAATGTGATTGAAGCAGTTAGCGATTTCAAAATTCGTGAGTTTCAACTTTAAATCCTCACGAAATTCAATATCTAAATTAATTCATTGTTTTATTAGAGTGGAATCTATATAGATAAAATCGGATTCCACCATATACGAACTGTTAATTTCTATCAAAAATGGGAGCATGACATCTCAGTTTCACACAGTTTCGTGCTATAGTCATTTTCATTCAAAAAAAAAAAAGTGTCATTTTTAAAAATAATCTTAGCTGCAGAATCAACTGATAACTCATTAATTTCAACTTGTAATTCACATTCGATAATTTCAAATTCTATAAAAAATGAGGGTCTAATAATCTGTTGTGAAAAAGACATTCCTGTATTTTTTTTCGTTTATACAATATCAAATGTGGTGTAACATCATGACATCATAGTGAAAGTAGGCACCGTCATCTGAAGAGGTATTTCTGACTGTAGCGACACCATCTCGCACAGACAATAAAACGACAAGAAGCAATCAAGCTAGCCATTTCTTTGGCACTATAGAACTCGTCTTCTGTTTCGGGGTACTTTCTTCGAACCTTACCAATACCGCTCGCACCTACTGCATTGGAGACTTTGGACACGCACCTTAAGCAACATTACCATCTTCTCTCGATACGAACAGATGGCAGCATTAAAAACACCTACAGAAGGCAAAGGCTGTGAAGCGCTCACAGCACAAAGCCTATGACAACTCTCATAGCATATAGCAAGTCACGCCGTGCATCTTCGGAGCCACCCATGCTCATGGCAACGCAACAGCATCACCCTGGCAACCACCATGCAACGCCAGTGAACATTGTTTGTCTGACCTCAACAAGACGTTCTCCTCACTGGGGGTGTAGTACTGTAGCGGCACCATATCGCACAGACAGTAAAACCAGTTTCTAATAGGAAGCAATCGAGATAGCCTTTTGCTCGGCACTGTAGAAGTCGTCTGCTGTTCCGAGATCCCGGGTTTGATTCTTGTCAAAACCGCTCGCATTTCCTGAAAAGGCTACGTACTGACACAAGTATAGCTAATTTTTTTTCAGCTTTTATACGCTTCCCTTGAACTTTAATACTAGTATTTTATTTTAAAAAAATATCCTTCACCATATGCAATCTCAGAAAAAGAAGGTGAAAAACACTTTTAGAAAATACTGATATTTAAATTCAAGGTACTTTACAAAAGCTACAATAAATTCACCTACGGCAGCCGTCATTTTTGTGTCAGCGCATAAGCCTACACTGTAAAAAAATTTCCGGAAGGTTCCGGAAAAAAGTGGTGGAATTAAGATGCCACGGCTTTTTGCTGTTACGTTTCACAACAAAGTAGTGAAACATTCCAATTTTCAATAATCAATATACTTTTTTTATTCAGTGTCTTATTTAAGCGATTAAATTTTAAAGTTTCGTATTACAGATAAAATGAAATTTGAAATAATGAAGCATAAAAAGATTTAAATTAGCTACTTATTTTATCGGTTGATATCCAAACAAAGAATGGCATTTGTTCTGATTGCATTTGTCTCTAAGTACCAAGGCATCTGTTTTTTATTCTTCTTTAGTTATCAAAATGGCTAATGGAACATAAAACATGAAGCACGCATGCGCAGAATGTAGTTTACGCAAAAGTTAAAACCTCTCAAAAATATTATACGAATTATTGCCGTAATTGACGTGGGACATAAAGAAATTCGAAATTCCGGTAAAATCTGCGAAATGTTTCAGGATAATTTCCTGAAACGTTCCGAAATTTTTTTACAGTGTAGTATTCAGGGGTCGGTGACGTAGGACAAACACTTCTACTTCTTAGTCTTTTATCATAATAATCAACTACTGTGTTCGATATCGACCACTTTGGCGACCCCTGTTCTAGGGGCTGGTTTTTATTTCTTTGTTACCACTCACGTGTAGAATGAAGCTTGGAGGAACACTGTTAAAAATTTTGTGCTGCGTTGAACCATCTTTTGGTGCTGCAGTAGCTGCAACCATAAGATGGTGAAATCTCGTTACAACACTTAGAGCTCAGGTTGAACCATAGCTCCAAATATTGGTAGCAGGTTTCACCATCTTATGTTTGCAGCTATTGCAGCACCAAAAAATGGTTCAACGCAGCACAAAACTTTTAACAATTTATTTAGAATACTATCTTCCCATTTTCAGTCTGATTTCTCTTCTTAAACCTGACGATTTGGCTAAAAAAAGATCATAACTGATTTAATGGGTAGAAAAATCACTTACTATTAATCTTTCTCGAGAAACATCTTATTAATTTTAAATCCGTATTTTTATTGCTTTATCAAATATTTAAAAGTTTTCCATTCTTAAGAGTCTCAGAGGAAATTCCATAACTGTAACTTTAGAATTGTCTTTAGAAATTTTAATCTCGTCAATGTTTGCCGCAGTTCACTATGTATGTTCAATTGTAACAAAGATTCTTTTTAACTTACAGAATAAGGAAATCGATTTTATACTCAATTATTTTATTTGTTTTCCTTTTTATAAATAAATCAAAGATTCATCGCAATCGTCGATGAAATAACTTATTTAAAAAGCTAAAACAGATTGTTAAACTTTAAAGTAAATTTTAAGGTTATAAAATACATAAATATTTAAGAAAGAAATAGAGAGAAATTCATTGTGATATCATTAATATTGTGCTATTATACATATATTATAACATTATGTTATTACTGGCATTATATTATAATAACGTTAAAGTGTTGTTTTTTTTTTAAATCATCATAAAAAATAATAGACAATAGGTGGCTGTTGTATCTATTTTTTTATGCTGATATCAGGAATTTTTAAAAATCTATTTACATGTTGCCAATTCTGGGTGCTTCTTAAAAAAAATATATTTAACTTCTTAACTGCTTAGCATCCTTTACAGTGCAACTTCGTTAATACGAGAAGCAAGGGAATTACAAAACTCTTCGTAATAACCGTTACTTGCAATACCCGTGACGAAACGAATAAAAAGTTAAAAGAACACATAATTAAACTAACTAGTAAATCTGCAGATCAGGAGCCTCAACGTCAGCTCTGAGGGTCATTCTTTTTTAATCTCTCTTTTCATATTATTTAGCATCTCAATTTTTTGATATATTACATACATATTTATAGGCATATAAAATACTTCGAGAGTTTCAGAAATTAGAAGCTTTAAATTAAACACGATTTATGCAATGATATTCTGAAATTCTTATGAACTTCTTATTCTCGTATTTTTTAGATAAAAAATACATTTCTTAAGGAGGGCTCTGCCCTCCCCCCCCCCCCACTGGACCCGCCGTAATCTTATTAAATTTATATTCGTGATTTCTATTGATTGTGTGAATGATTCTACTACATCTTGTATTTCGTTCTAAACAGTGATTTTATTAGGATAAGCAATAATTTCGAAAGTAATATCATGTTACCCTAATACCCAAATATCAATTATTTACTTACCTGCTAACCATGAAACACCTGCATCTGATAGATAAGTTGAATAATAGCTCATGTACAAAAGCAATTTATGGAAATATAAATTGAATCTACTATATTTCACTTATATCTATTTTAGAAATATAGTGTTATTACAACTTTTGTTTCGGAATAATAGTATTGATGGTCATTCTATGATATTTATTTTATCTAAGTACATCCTGATCTAACTCGATGGCAATAGCCTACTAAAAGCTCTCCAACATAGGCAAATTTAAAAACTTCATCATTCATAATCGTGCCCACTGACAATTAACTAAATATTAAACGTAATTTGGCGCTATAAAGTATTTTTTGTGATAAATTTTTATGTTCTCAATTTCCAGTAATTGTAATATTTCAGGATCGTTTAACTATTCTAATTGCTTCAGATTACCCATACCTCGTTGTACGAGTGATTCTATCCTATTTTTAAAATTATATTAACTTTTCAATGAGGAAATATCCACATCTGTTCCAGAAAATGAATAATATCTCATGTAAGAAATGTACATATACAAATGTAAAATCATACTACAAGATTTGAATCCAAATTACACGTTCAATGTTTTTGTAATTTTCGTTTGGAAAAAAATTCTTTTGGTAATCATTCTATAGTAGTTAAACGGTAACTTGTATCAAAATAAATTCTCATTTATGTCAATAGAATACTAAAATCATCCGAAAATAATTTATTTTGCTAATAAAATATTTCAGCAAAATAGTGCGAGTTACTTGAATTTTATTATTTTGATATTATTTGAAATAGGGTTGCTAAGCAACTAATAAATTAAGGAGGAAAGTAAAAAGAAATGCATTTTAAAATTTATAAAATATATGAAAGTAAAATGTTTTATATTTTCTGAACAGATGCAAAAAATTTTCCAATAATTTAAATAATTAATTTCGAAATTCTAATAAATTTATCGGCTAATTTTCAAAGCTATTGGATATATTTAAGACCTACATACCGAAAACTTGGAATACATAATTTTACGTTTAAATTCATTGTTCAAATATGCAATTTTCATTTCAGTTAAAAATGGAATTTAAAATCATTTTTCTAAAATGCATTCCCTAGGAAAGCATTATGACCTGAAGAGAAATGTTCTATAGTTTTCGAACGAATGAACCAAATTTAACCAAAGCAATACAGCTGATTCCGGGTACCTCACCAACATACCTACCAAAAAATCAACCTAATCGGACACTTTTTGCGGCAGTAATAGCGGAACAAACAAACAGACAAACAGATAGACGAAAACCAAAAACTTTTCGCACTAAGCAATAAGCCTTTTTTAAAAATCAAAGTGCTATTCCTAAAGTATTGGAAACTTAAGAAAACTTCTGTAAAAGTGTGCAAATCATTAAGTTTTTGAAGTGAAAACTTCTTTAGGCGCGTAGGGCATTTTTTGAGATGGGAAAAAACCATTGAATTCGCGACACTGTTACCGTTACTGTAACCGTTACTGTTACCGACACCTCTGTATATTTGGCCACGATTCTGCAATAGCTGGGGCCTTTTTTGAGATGGGAAAACACCATTGAACTCGCGACACTGTTACCGTCACTGTTACCAACACCTCTGTATATTTGGCGACGATTCTGCAATAGCTGGTTCAGGTAAGCAACCAGATTTGCCTAAATTAATATCTCACTTTGACAGCAAAAGTGATATTAGTCTCCATTTAGCATTATTTGAAAGACAAATTTCGCGAATGAATATAATAAAAGAAAATTTAGTCACACATTTGTTAAGTTTAATTCCGTTAGAAATCGCCAATATTATAGCTAGAGAACCAGAAACATTGGCGAACAATTACGATTACGTAAAAGATTTACTTCTTAAACGCTTCAAAATGACGCCAGAAGAATTTAGGCAGAAATTAATGTCACATAAAAAGAATCTTCAGCCACTTGGCGCGATTTAGCATTTGTATTAAGAAATTACTTGGAAGAATGGATTAGCGGTCTTAAAGTATCTGATTTTGAATCCTTAAAAGAATTAATAGTAGTAGATCAAATTAAGAAAAGGTTACCTATAGAAATGAAAGCACATTTTATTGATGATCTTCCAAAAATTAAAAATGTAGACGTATTAGTAAATAAAATAGACGATTATGATGCGGCGAGAAGTAATGTTAAAACCATGAATAGAATTTCACCCCACTTTGAAGATAGAAAACCCGAAGTAAGTAAAAATGAAAATTCACAATCTTTCTTTCATACCCAATACCAAAACAAAAGAAATAAATCTCAAATTAGGTGTTTTAGATAGATGTAACTCTCAAGGCCGCATAGCGTCTCAGTGTAATAATAGCAATAACGGTCAAACTAATGAGTTCAGTCAAGACTCTACCGAAAACTATCGAAATTATAATCGCCAAAATCACAATCCTAATGCCGATGTACAGGAAAAAGCTAACATTGCTACAATTCGAATCAGAAATAAGTCTAAACCTAATGGAATGGGTAAAATAATTAGTATCAAAAGCAAAGAAGCAAATCTATTGTTTGATACAGACAGCTATATTTCTTTATTCAGTTACGAATGTTATATCAATATTGGGTCGTCAAATTTGTCTTCTGTTGATATCTTATTAACTGACATTGGCGGAGAAACTGTAAATCTAATTGGATATTTTGTGTATGAAATACGTGTCGATGGGCTTCTTATATCAACGAAATTTTATGTTTCAAAATCTCTTGCATACGATATTGTAATAGGGCAAGACGTGATCAGCAAACTAAAGTTGGCGATAGATGAAGAGGGAATTAAAATTGTTGGCGAGCGCAATACTTTTCAAGTAGGTTGCCTTAAAGTTGTAAATAATTCCGATAAAAAATTAAATTATGTTGCCAATTCATACAATGAAGCGAAAGTATCAAAAGGAAATAGTTCACGTGCAGAAAACGAAATGATTGGTATTATGAATAAAAATAATTCAGAAAATAATTTCAAGATAAATTTAGCACGCGCGGTGAAAACAGATAAAAGTGACTCAACTCGCGAGACCAAATCAAAAGATGAAAATGAAATAACAAAACACGGAAAATATTATAATTTAACGAGCACGAGAAAAGAAACAGACGAAAGTAATATAAAAAGAAAAAATGAAAATAATGAAATATTTCACGAAAGTTTTAAGAAACGTGGTTACTGATACGGAAATGAAGTGAAATCATTTTATAGAAAAGAAAAGTTTGTTGATAGAAATTATAGATACCGCAAACAATACGCGCAGTATGAAAATAGAAAAAAGCATAATGTTCACGAATACCGTAAACAAGACAGGCAGCAAAGAACTCATCATTTTTGGAGTGATAGGAAGCGGGAACCCTATTTTGCAGATAAATGTTATTACAAAAGATATGAAAGTACATCTCATGGAAGAAATGATGAATGTATTGAGAGTTGTTTAAATTGTGAATGAAAATTCATAAGTTTCATTGGTATTCATTTCAAAGAATACCAATTCATTAAATTTCATATTTCATGTATTTGTAAATTTACGTTTTTAGCAATAGATTGCAATTTTTGTATGTAAAATAATATGCATTATTTTTCATGTACAATAGTGCATTAAATGAAAATTGTAATATAATTTTTGTAGCAGTAGTTTATAATAATGAATAAATAAAACCACTTCATTTAAAAGTATTTCCTGCACAATAAAACGTTTCCTGATGATTCAAAAAATACACACGCAATTGTTCAAGTTTTCACTTCTGTCGGCACTCACGGAGTGCCATTGTTTTTTTTTATTAATAAAAAAGCTTTATATAAACTTGCAGTGTATGTATGTTTAGTTCAAATCTTGCAAGCCGATTTTAAACCACTTTTAATTACCCGATTGAGCTGAAGCTTTGAATACATGTGTAGTTTCAATGACAGTACGATTTTATTATAATTTAAGGATATTATTACATTATTATTACAGTATTATTGCGATGTTTTTTTATTTGTTACATAAACCAAATGGCACAAGAGAGCATCATCATCATTTTGTATCCGTAAATAAAAAACAAGTTCGTGTCAGTAGAATAACAAATGAGGCACCATTCTTTATAACGCATGTTGATAAGACTGCTAAGACTGCATTACACTAAGTATTCGTTTCCAATACACAGCCTAGGCAGTGTATTGCCTGTATCTATGACATAAATTGGTGGATTGGAAGTGTACGTGAAATATCAATTGAAGAGCGCGATGCCTTAATAAATTTTATGCACCCTGATGGAGCTGCCAAAATGTTTTATTGGCCCACTACACAAGACATTTGTTGGATTCCAGAAGAGCATATAATAGCTACGGTTTCAGCTCCAACAGCAACAACAATGAGTGCACCCAGAAAAAAGTTTTGTTGAATCAACAAAAATTTGGTTGACCCAACAAAACTTTTTGTTTAAATATAGATCAATGGAAATTTTGTTTGTATCAACAAAAAAAAAATTATTTTTGCAATTCCAAAAATTTTTTTTGTATCGTCAGCAAAAAATGTTTTGTTAATTCAAGTAAAATGGTTCAATTTTACTTGAATTTTGCTAAAACAACCAAAATGTACTCAACAAAACATGTTTTGTAATTTTAATCAATTCCTTTTTCTGGGTGTGAACAATACAGTTTTCCTAAAACTCTTAAAATCTCAATCAATAATAAATTTGATAAATTGAACCAATAACTATATGTTCTTTACAACTTGGAAGCCTTGAAGCAACCCAATTGAAGCTTAGAACCATCAAAGAAGTTTCTATAATAGACTTGGGAACCTGTTAGATACTCACATTTAGGCTCGTGAGCATGTAGTAATGAAACTCAAACAGGAGCTAGTCTTTCATGGCTATCGGACGTGACCCCTTGGAGACGCGGTTACCAATCATTCAGAATGGTAGAGCAGAAGCATCCATGGACCACAACAAGATATAATTATCTATACATTTATCATTGTAAATAAAAAGATTTGTGTTACATTTGTTGAAAGAGAAGATCTTTGAAGAGGAAATATCGAGTAAAATAGGTCTTTTGAATTTTATTATTTTTCCCCTATATCTAAGAGGCTCAAAATGAAATAAAGTTTTTTTTTTATAGATTAAGATGTGCTCTTTACAGTGGTACTAACTGTAATCATATCAGGAGCGTTCCTTTTGAGATATACGCTTCTGAAAATTGGGTGGAATTGATGATTTTAATTTTTTAGAAGATTTCACAGCTGAATAAATTAATGAATATTTAAGCAGGAAAGAAACAACTCCAGCAGCTCTATAACATCTTTATAGGTAATTAATTATTAAAGTGGCAAACTTTTAAAGTAATTTTTTTCAGTAGTTAAAACATGTTAAAGAACTGGTAAAATTCATCGCGACAGGCCGTATGGCCTACTTTGAGGCCAAGTAATGACAAAGGTATTGATTTGTAATTTTTAATACTCTAATTACCTTTTTCAGCCCAAAAAGTTGTACTAGATCACCTATTTTCAATAAGTAAGGTCTCTTGTATCATGAGCAGTAAGATGGCAAACTTGTTGATTTCCTCGTGTTTTCTGCGACTATCAAATAGTGAGTTTTACAAAAGGACCCCTAAAGCCCCAACTATACTATTTCTGATACTGACAGTTTGCAGATGTCCATCTTATACCTATATGTATGTTCTGTATCAATTATATAAAATTTGAAAGGGGTCGAGTGGGAGCCTCTAGGCCAGTTAACATGGAATGACCCAAAGAGAAACGTATAAATATCGTAAATAGAGATTAAAAAATATTAACACTTAATACAAATGTAAATTAATTACAATTAATTAGTAACAAAAAAATATTAACTGTTAGATATCAATTTCAAAAGACATTGCAAAGTTGTAACTATATAATTGTTGTTAAAGTTTTTCAATTTGTCTATTTTTGCTGCATCTGCACTATTTTTTCAAGCGTTAACATTTCTTTTTTAAATTCGTACTATTAGCTCACACTCTCTCTATATATATCTTGTTCAAATTTTCAATCGTTAATAAAATATTCTCTATTCATCCACTCAAGTTCAAATAAATTTTTTAAAACTTGTAGTGGATGACACTTTATGTTAATACAGTTTTTTAAAATATTAACTCATTAATTAAATTAAATAAATTAATTTTAGTTTTTAATGGGAGAAAAAAATTCCTCCCATTGTTTTCATAAATGAAATGAAAGATTTATCTCAAATGAGTGGTGCCACAGAAATAAAATACCGCAAACGATGATTATAAAATAATGTTCAATAAAGATAACGTGGGACATTAATGCTGCACGGGTTTATTTTATATATTTATGATTAAAAAGTAGGAATTGACTTTTAAAAAAATTATATTACTTGTTAATTTACAGAACAAAAAAAGCTTCATACTCATTTATGTAAATTTTTTCCTTATTTGTGAGTGAATCTAATAAAATATTTTATTTGAAGAGACAGGCAAATGAAATAAACAGATAAAAAAGAATCTATATTATAAAGGACAAACGTATCCGTGCGCAACACTGAAGTCATTTTGACGGTGGCGACAACTGACTATTAAATTTCGCTTTTAGTGCAATTTTTAAAACTTCAAAACCTCGCACATTTTCACTTTTTCCCAATCGAATAGGGACAAAAGAGCTCTTTAAAATGAAATTTGTTTAAAAACTGTTTCAAAAATTACCATGGCTGCCAACTTTCACACTTTTTCCTACCAATGGTACAATGGAACAAGGGAAGACTTTTTGGTAGACCTTTTTCTAGTCACGGAACAACTTTACATCCAGGCAACATGTAATCATCTTGCAGAGACATAAGGAGCCATTAAAGGATGTTTAAGTTTAACTATAATAAAAAAATACTTAAATGAAAGAATAAATTAAAAAAATTAAAGAAATTTAAAATTATAAAAATAAAATTCATTAATTAAATAAGAATGAGTAAAAAAAATAGATAAACTATCAAAAATGAAAAAAAAAAATGAAAAAAAAATCCATTAGTTCCCGAACTGGCCAAAATGCAACCGCTAGCCTTGGCCTCTCACAAAAAGACACTTCTTAGTGGCCATACATTTAAATTGAAGATATACCGGGTGGTTATAATATAAGTATCTCTATTTGGAGCTGTCTGTAGCTTGAAGGAATAACCCGAATGATACCAAAATCGGTATACTTACTATTCAAGAAGGGGGAAGAAGAATGGATCACTAAAAAAAATTAATTGCAATAGTCGCCGACAAATGGCGCTTTTGAGTGTGAAATGTAAAGTGTAATATTGTGTACCATGGAGGTTTCGCAATCCTCAATGACTTTACCGCATATTACAACATGTGCCAAACATCACTCCTGATGTGTTACATTCCGCAGTTGAGTATGTTGTGCACCGCCTGGATCGTGTCCTCTAGCAAAATGACCATGTGGAACCTGAACATGATCGGCATTGCCATGCAAAAGCATAACCACGTTCACTGTGACATTTTCCAATAAATTAGGTGTGCCATCTGGGTTGACGCCTTAATTTTTTGTTCTTGTATTACATATTACATTTCACACTCAGTAGCGCCATCTGTCGGTGATTATTGCAGTTATTTTTTTATTGTTCCAATCTTCTTCCCTCTTCTCGAATAGTATGTGTACCGATTTTGGTTTCATTCGGATCATTCCTTCGAGCTACAGACAGCTCCAAATAGAGATATTTATATTATAACCACCCTGTATAAAAATGTTACAAAAGTTATAAAAGTAACATACTATCAAATATTTGTTTTACGTAATTAAACATGAGACAAGAGAAAGAGAAATTTAACTAAAAAGAGGGAGAAACAACTTCGCTTTCATCATCAACAATAAATGCATATCTGGGGTGATTTCTATTGACACAGTCGGAGAACTCGTAGTCGGCATTGCTCCTCGCATTTTCTAGTATCTATACTAAGAACAAAATAAAATTTCGATCTTGTCGGAAGAATAATTTAAATTAAATATTGTTTGTTGGATATCTTAAATTAAATGTTGATCATTTTAGAGAAATGGTTTTAATTATATTTTTCTTTTACTCGCTACAATCGTAAATGAAATATTTACTTGAAACTATTTAATTAAGGGGTCGTGTACCTTTTAAACGCGACGAAAATCGAGAAAATCAACCAAAGTTTGAATTAGTGTATCTGCAAAACATTTATAAATTTAAACATAAAATTTTGACTATTGATTAAACAGATTGGCCTTTTTAATATGCTACTATTAGAAACTGATTAGTCTTTTAATGTATTTGCGCATTGTTTAAATTAGAATAGCTCTTTTTTTACTCCGTAAGCCATTGCGCGCATGATATCTCGAGAACGTATGCATGGATTGTTATGTAATTTGATTTAGATAATAAGCATATATGTGTGTTTAAAATTATCTACTTTTAAGTATTTACAGTGATTAGATTTTTAGTTATGACTATTTCTATTAATTACAAAAATGTATTTTTTTGTTTTAAAAACTCTTTTATTTACATGGTTATATAATTTTGACCTAGGAGTAGATCATTTTAAAAATACATATGTGCTTATTATCTATATTAAATTTCATAACAATCCATGCATACGTTCTCAAGATATTATCAAGATAACTTACGTAGTAAGAAAAGAGAAATTTTAATTTAAATTCTCTAAAAGGCTAGTCAGTTTCTAATGGTATTATATTAAAAACCACAATCTGTTTAATTAACAGTCAAAATTTCATGTTTATACATGAAAGGTTTTTGAAGATACAGTCATTCAAACTTTGAATACTTTTGTAGTTTTTCGGCGAGTTTAAATGGTACAAAGCCCCTTAAAACGAATATGTTATATTTAGCATGAATTTTGCATTATTTATTTATTTATTTATTAAAATGCACACTACAGACGAATCCATTTACAGTGTTGCAATAACATCATAAGAAAAAGAAAAAAACACACATATATATAAACACATATCATACACAAATACATCACATACAACACGAATATAAACACAAATTAAGCGATTAAAAGTTCAAAACATTTATCCTTGAAGGCCGAAAAGGACATATTAAAAATATCAAGATGACATTAAATATTTTGTAGAATTTATATAAAGAGAAATTACCAACATAATTATATTTAAGAAATGGTAGTTAAAAAAATTGAGTACATCTGAGGGATGTGTTCGGTATATTGAAATAAATAGAATTAAGTATATCGCTGCAATCAATCATGTTATTAATAACCTTGTAAAAAAATAAAGCACAAAAAAGATCTCGTCTAGATTTCGAAATTGGAATGTTAAAAATACTACGCAGATAGGTAGAAGAAATATCATAAGAATATATATGGTTACTTTTAAACAATAAATAACGTGTGAATTTACTCTGTACTTGTTCGAGAATTTTAATTTTATTATTATAGTGAGGATCCCAAATGAGACTGCAATATTCAAGATTATGATACCAAAAGTTGAAACATCTTTGCATGAAAAACATTATCTGTAAAATGATTACAGTAATTGATCATACATATGTATAAATAGTTAAAACGTATTTTATCCTCACCATCATGTTATCTAAATCTAAATTATTTTGTGGGATTTTTTTATCTTTTAGCATCGAAAGTAACAAATAAAATTTTCAAACCTGACAAAAGACAAAGTTCTCTTTTAAAATTAAAGGTTGAGGATTTTAGTTGATATGCCTTTTAACACCTGTTCCTATAAAATAAATTATCGGATATTTTTCTCACACTTTTATAGTTTTTATCGCATTTCTGACAGTGTATGGGAAACATGAGTATATTTAGAAAAAATAATAAAAACAGAAAATAGAAAAACGTATTTTAAACTAACCCATTATATTAAATCTTTACTAAAAGACGAATCACTCTTGTAAGAATTTTTTAATTTAGCATCGTAAATAACAAATAAAATTTTCAAACATCACAAAAGACAAAGTTCTCTTTTAAAATCAAAGGTTGAGGATTTTAGTTGATATGCCTTTTAATACCTGTTCCTATAAAATAAATTATCGAACATTTTTCTTACACTTTTATAGTTTTTATCGCATTTCTGACAGTGTATGGGAAATATGAGTATATTTAGAAAAAAAATATTAAAAACAGAAAATAGAAAAACGTATTTTAAACTAACACATTTTATTAAATCTTTACTAAAAGACAAATCACTCTTGTAAGAATTTTTTTAATTTAGCATCGTAAATAACAAATAAAATTTTCAAACCTGACAAAAGACAAGATTCTCTTTTAAAGTGAAATTTTGATGATTTTACTGAAATGCCTTTTAGTACCTAATTTTACAAATAATAATAATAATAATAATAATAATAAAATAAAAATAACAATTTTTTCACATTTTTACAGTTTTTATCGCATCTCTGACAGTGTATGGAAAAAATAAGTATATTTAGAAAATATATATATTAAAAACAGAAAAAAGAAGGACGAATTTTAAACAAACACATTATATTAAATCTTTCATTATATTAATTACTAAAAACATGAATCTCTTTTGTGAGGATTTTTTTACCTTTTAAGTGTAGGAAGTAACAAATAGAATTTTCAATCTTGATGGAAGAAAGAGCTATCATTAGTGAAATTGTGATGATTTCAGTTAAATGATTCTTTACACTATTCCTCAAACTATATTACCGAAAATTTGTTTTCTTCCGCTGCCGTTTTAAAAAAAAGTTTTCACTTGTTAAAAATGACAAAATAAATAATTTAATTAATAACAATATATTATCTTGAACTGTCTGTATAATAATGGCCCTTATGAAAAAAAAAACATAAATAAGAATAAACCATTTTAAATTAACACCTTAGATTAAACCTATGCATGCCATATTGAATCTCTTTCCTGGGAATCATTTACATGCCGAGTAACAAATAAAATTCTCATCCTGACGAATAAAAAAATTATCTATTAAAGAGAAGTTTTAATGAATTTAGAGAAAAGTCTTTTAACTCACATTCCTAAAATTAAATTGCTAAATATATCCCTATCTCTTGCTTCCACCTAAAAAATTAATTGTTACTAAAAATAAATAAAATGAAAATTAAAGTCATGTGCCAATAATTTAATTAAAAACAATAAATTATATTAATATATTACTATGACGGTAACTAAATTTGAATTACTCTTTTGAGAAATTTTTATCTTTTACCCTCGTGAATAATAATAAAAAAAAAACTATCCTTTAAATTGAAATTTTGGTGATTTCTGTGCAATGCTTTTTCAACCCAATTGAATTACAAAACTTTTGTTTCTACCACTGCCGTTTTGAAGAAATTTTCCCTTGTTAAAAATGACAAAAGAAATAATTTAATTAATAGGAATATATTATATCGAACTGCCCTTATCCTTAAAACAGAAAAATGAATAATTCATTTTAAGGTAACACCTTAAAAATGAATAATTCATTCTAAAGTAACACCTTATATTAAATCTGAAGATGCCATAATTAATTTCTTTTCTGAGAATTATTTACATCGTGAGTAAGAAATAAAATTCCCATCCTGAAGAATAAAAAACTTATCTTTTAAAGGGACAGTTTGGTGATTTTAGTGAAATTCCTTTTAACGCCTATTCCACACACACACACACACACACACACAAAAAAAAAAAAAAAAAAAAAAAAAAGAAGAAGAAAATGGAACATTTTTGTTCACTTTTTTAGTTTTTATGGCATTTCCGAGACCGTACGACTGATACGTAAAAAAAAAAAATCATATGGAAAAACAAAAAACAAAAAATAATTTATTTTAAATTAACACATCCTTTAAACCTTTTCTTATAATATGAATATATTTTGTAATAAATAATATTTACTCTTTAGCATCGGAAGTAACACATAAAAATTTCAATCTTGACGAAAGAAAAAGCTATATTTTAAAGTGAAATTTTGATGATTTCAGTGAAATGCTTTTTAATATCTATTCCTCAAATTAAATTACAGGGCATTTTTTTCTACCATTGCAGTCATAAAAGAAATTTTCATTTGTTGAAAATGAATAATTTAATTAATAAGAATATATTATATTGAACTGTTCTTATCACCAAGGCCCTTATCATCAAAAGATAAAAAGGAATAATCCATAATAAATTAACACCTTATATATTAAACCTGTAGATGCTATATTAAATATCTTTTCTGAGAATTATTTACATCGTGAATAAGAAATAAAATTCCTATCCTGAAGAACGAAACAGCTATTTTTTAAAGTGAAATTTTGCTGATTTTAGTGAAATGCTTTTAACATCTATTCCTCAAATTAAATTACAGAACTTTTTTTCGTCTACCGTTGCTGCTTTAAAAGAAATTTTCACTTTTTAAAAAAGACAAAATAAATAATTTAATTAATAAGATTATATACTATATTGAACTCTCCTTATCATCAAACCAGAAAGAGGAATGACTTAGATTAAACTTGTACAGGTCATAGATTAAATCTATACATGTCTTTAATCAAACCTGCACATGCCTTAGATTAAACCTGTACGTGCCATAGGTTAAACCTGCACATGTCATAGATTAAACTGCATATGCAATAGATTAAATCTATACATGTCTTTAATCAAACCTGCACATGCCTTAGATTAAACCTGTACGTGCCATAGGTTAAACCTGCACATGTCATAGATTAAACTGCATATGCAATAGATTAAACCTGTACATGTCATAGATTAAACCCTTACATGTCTTAGATTAAGCTTGTACATCTGATATTGTATTTCTTTTCTGAGAATTATTTACACCGTGAATAACAAATAAAATTCCTATCTTGAAGGATGAAAAAGTTACCTTTTAATTGGAAATTATGATGAATTTAGCGAAATGTTTTACCACTCATATTCCTAAAATTAAATTATTAAACAAATTTCTATCTCTCGCTTCCATCTATTTTTTTTTTACTAAATATAAATGAAGTGAAAAATAAATATATATATATATGAATAATTGAATTAAAAACTATACTTTTTATTAACTTATACTTATTATGATGGTAACTAAATTTACATTTATTTTGTGAGAAATTTTTAACTTTTACCCTCGCAAATAACAAATAAAATTTTCAACATTGACGGAAGAAAAAAAACTATCTTTTAAATGGAATTTTTGTTATTTTTGTGTGGAATGCCTTTTACACAAATTCCTCAAATTAAGGGTATTTATATAGGACTCTTAAACCTTCAAAAAATTCATTTTTTTGAAAAAAAAATTATACATTTCTGAACATTTTAAAACAAAACGAATTAATAGTTCTTACTTTAAGAATTAATATTTCGACATTCTTAATAATTGTTAAATATGGAATATTTTATATAGAGAATTTTAAGTCATTTTTTCTGAAAATGTGATTTTTGGACATAGCGCGCAACGTAGTCAAAACACATTCAATATTTATTCACGAAAACTTTGAAGGAGGGAGTTCGCTCTTGGCTGAGCACTTTCTACTAAATAAGACAATATACGAGGGCAGTTTGATAAGTTCTCGGCCTAACATAGAAATAGAATAAATATGACAAAATTACAATGTTGTTTATAAAGTATGATCCTTTAGATGATATGTCGCCGAGTTTCAGACGCGTGAGTTTATTGGTTATTGCTGGGCGATAAAGTAAAATAAACAAGTTTTGACATTTTCGAAAAATGGAAAAAAGGAAGTTCGAGCTGTCATAAAATACTATGTTAAAAATATTTAACCCCCATGAACATGCAAAAAGAGTTACAGTCTATCTTAAAGAATTCTTGTCCTTCATATTCGACGATAAAAAAGTGGGCTTCTAGATTTAAACATGGTAGGGAATCAATTCACGATGATGAACGCTCAGGATGCCCAAAAACCGCTACGACCGATGAAATCATCTCAAAAATTCACAATGCCGTCTTGAATGATCGCCGATTGAAGATACGCAAACTCGCTGACATTGCAAACATCTCGATAGACCGGGTTCACTACATTTTATACGATGTTTTAGGTATGAAAAAGCTTTCTGCTCGATGCGTGCCGCGTTTGTTGAACGTCAACGAAAAACGCCAAAGAATGAACATTTCTCAAGAGTCTTCTGAAATGTATTGTGTTGCAAGTTGAAAAATAAAATGAAATATTGTCAAAAATCTTGTATTTTCGTTTTCAGGCCGGGAACTTTTCGAACCACCCCCGTACAGGGCTGCAATAAAGAATTCGCACACAAGAGTGTATCTTAAATGTATTGAGTTGTAAGGGGACTACATTGAAAAATAATATGAAATTATGTCAAAAATCATGTTTGAATGTTTTAATCCAAAATGATTTATCCTTTTGCTTTAGAACACTTATTTCCATTCATTATATGCTGAAAATAAACTAATTTGTAGTAGTAGATGACCCACTGGAATAGATGAGACGAGTGGTTGATTTTAAATGAATATATTAAACTGATTACACATTTCTACAACTGCAATTACAGATTTTTCTCCACACTACTATTATATATAAATAGTAGATGCATTATTTTCATATTATCATGGAGCGTTATTTGCCCCTGTTGCATGCGTTACATACTGCTGAGAACTGACGAAATATTAGAGTTCTATTAATAAAAAGTTCTTGGTTCATCAATTTCTTGACGTGATTACGGGAAAAAACATATTTCACTATATTTCTGAAATAAGATGCAATCTGGATCCTTACAACACTGTACACTTATTATTAAAAAAAAATATTTTAAATGTTCTTTGTAGTATAATTGTCTTGAAACACTTATTAGTTCTTTAATTATAGGTTGATGAAAAAAAGGCTATTAAATCATTTTGATTATATTTTCGCTTTATTCAAGTGCGTAGAAGAATTGTTGCCTTGATGATGTGAAATATTTCTTCTATAATTTGTTTGAAGATATATTTATTTCTCTGACTGAGTGCAACTTTGGGGTAATTTATATGAGAGAGATTATAATTTCTAACACATTTCAGAATATACAGTGTATGGTAGCTGCCATAAATAAACCTAAATTTTCTTCTTTTTCGTTGATAAACTATTTTTTTTCTTTGTCTTATTTTGCTAAAGTTTTGAAAATGTTATATAAGCAAGATAAAGTTTTGTTTTTAAAATGTCAAAATACTATTAATAATAAAAAAAAAAATTAGGTTCACTTTAAGCATCAACTTCAACGAGCAGGGACTGAGCTATGCTCGGTCAAAATTAGCTTTGAGTTTAAATATCACGAAATATCTTTCAATTTGCGCCAAGTATGTGCTTTGTCATTGGTAATCTTGAAAATCAATTTTCCAGCCTAATGTCGCCAATATTTCTCCAAATTTGGCGAAATGATGACAACTTCCCGACTTCATTTACTGCCAACTATTCAACAACTTAATTTTAACATTTCCATTGAAATGAATAACGCATAGTGATACCAAAATGAACCACTAATCGAATTTTCTCGAACACTCTAACCTAATGGCCTTCCCGTAATCCAAAACGGTGGGATAAAATAATTATTCAAAATCGTTAGATTTCTTTTTTAGATAAAATTAGCTTGACCCACAGTGACACCAAAATGACCCATTAATCGGTTTTTATCTCGAAAATGTGAATTAACCCAATGACCTTCTAGTGTCCGAAAACCGTAAGATACAAAATTCAATTAAATAGTTAAAGACGTTTTTGATTAAATAACTTTGCCCCGCATTTGCCCAAAAATGACTCACAAATCAAAATTTCTCGAACATGTGAGCTAGCCCAATAGTCTGTTTGTTCGGATACTAAATTTAGTTAAAATCGTCTGAGATGTTTTTAAGATAAAAATAGCTTGATCCATAATGAAATAATGAACCATAATCAAAATTACCCACTAATCGAATTTCCTCGAACATATGACCAAGCCCAATTGTCTTCCCGTGCCCGAAACTCGTAGGATATAAAATTTAGTCAAAATAGTCTGAGCCGTATTTTAGATAAAATTAGCTCGACCCACAGTAACACAAAAACGACCCACTAATCGAATTTTCTCTAACATGTGACCTATACCAATGATTTTCTCGTGCTCAAAAACTGTAGGATACAAAATTTAGTTCAAATCGTCTGAGCCATTTTTAAGATAAAAATAATTTGACTCATAACCAAAATAACCCACTAATCGAATTTTCTCGAACATGTGACCTAGCCCATAGTCTTCTCGTTCCCGAAAACTGTGAGATACTTAATTTAGTTCAAATCGTCTGAGCCTTTTTTAGATAAAAAAAATAGCATGACCCATAATGATCCATGACCAAAATTACTCACTAATCGAGTTTTCTCGAACATGTGAAATAGTCCAATAGTCTTCTCGTTCCCGAAAACTGTGAGATACTTAATTTAGTTCAAATCGCCTGAGCCTTTTTTAGATAAAAAAAATAGCATGACCCATAATGATCCATGACCAAAATAACTCACTAATCGAGTTTTCTCGAACATGTGAAATAGTCCAATAGTCTTCTCTTTCCCGAAAACTATAGGATACTAAATTTAGTTCAAATCATCTGAGCCGTTTTTAAGATAAAAATAGCTTCACCCATAATTACCCTGACCAAAATGACCCACTAAACGAATTTTCTCAAACGTGTGACCTAGCCCAACAGTCTTCTCGTGCCCGAAAACCGTAGGATGCAAAATTTAGTCTAAATTAGTCTGAGCTGTTTTAGTAGATAAAATTAGCTTGACCCACAGTGACCCAAAAATGATCCACTAAACGAATTTTCTCGGACATATGACCTAGCCCAATGATTTTCTCGTGCCCCAAACTCGTAGGATACAAAATTTAGTCAAAATCGTTAGAGCCGTTATTTAGCTTGAGCCGTAATGACCCAAAAATGACCCACTAATCGAATTTTCTCGAACATGGGACTTTAGCCCAATTCTTTTCTCGTAATCCAAATTGGTCTGATACAAAACTTAATTGAGCCGTTTATTAGATAAAATTAGCTTGACCCTGACTCGTGGTGACCCAAAATGACCCACTAATCAAATTTTCTTGAACATGTGAGCTAGCACAAAGGATTTCTCGTGCTCGAAAATGGTAGAATATAAAATTTAGTCAAAAATGTTAAAGCCGTTTTTGAAATAAAATTCGCATATATAACCACGCCCAAGATTGGCTCGTATTATAATATATGGTTAGATACCAAAAACTTTTATTTTACATACAGAAATTCTTTTGTAATTAGGCGCGCAACTTGCGATTCCAATTTTCTGCTCGACAAGTTTAAAAAAAAACCTATAAAAAATATATAAAATGACAAAAATGGTCATTTCTTTTTTCACTTTTCTACATTTTAAGTTTTAAGACCCCTTGAATTACAGAAGTCTCTGTCACTTTTATAGCTTTTATCGAATTTCCGAACGCACGTGATATTCAAAAGGAAATTTCACGTGAAAAAGGGCAAAAAGAATAATTTATTTTAATTCAACACATATTGTATCCGTATTTGTCATCATGAATCTCTTTTTTGAGGTAGTTTTATTTTTTAGCATTAAAAAAAAAAAAAAAAAAAAAAAAAAAAAAAAAAAAAAAAAAAAAACACGAAATTTCAACCAAAAGACAAGATAAAGCTATCTCATAAACGAACTTTTAATGATTTTACTGAAATACTTTTAACATCTATCCCTCGAAATAAATTATAGGACACTTCTTTCACTTGCTACTGTCGTAAACAAGTTGGAAATTGTACGTCAAACATGATAAAAAAAGGTGCATTCGTACAGTTATTATTTCAGTGAAATGAATTATGTCGTCTGTTATTATGATATGATTCATTTCTGTTATAAAATAAGTGCATTTTAAGTTGGCAACATTTTATCTTTTGTTGACATTTACTGAAAATTCCAATGAGAATTATAAGCCTAGCTTTGAAAATGTCAGAACTTAAAATCCATATTTAGACTCTTTTTCCATTTAATATCTATTTCTCCTGAAACATCTATCCAAAAAACTGTGGGTAGAATATATGATTGCTATAATTAAACATTTTTAGTGTACAAAATAGGTTTTTAAACTCAGTAATACGGAAATAGTATGACTCCATCTTAAATAGGACTAAATCACCATGGCAACCTCGAATCATTACCTATCATGGGATATTATTGAATTAATTATGTATGATAGGATTTAATAGAATGAAAAATGTGGCTATAACTTGGTCATAAAGGTTATAAAATGTCATATACGTCATATATGTCAATAACGTCATACGTGTCATATAATTTGGAGATACATCTCGGTCGCTTGACGATTAATCCTCGGAAGCTGCTATAACAAGGAAGTTCCGATTAAAATAAATCAAATTACTTAATAAATATTTTTATTAATATCTTTTTAAGTTTGGATTAGATTTTCATAAAATTTGAAATGACTCGAAAAAAATACTGCAACGATTATATATATTAAATTTCAAACCATTCGGTTGGGTAGTTTTCGCGCTGTTATATGCTACGGACGGACGAACTAGACGACAACTAAGTATTTATATAATTTCGAACGCACGTAAAAAGGTTCATTTGAAAAATTAAATAATTTTGTAATTAAATTAAAATTAATGCATTACTTTAAACCCACAGTTACCATCATGGTAACTATGCATTTTCTGGTACCAGTAAGTACAAAATAAAATTCCGATCTTGTCTTAAGAATAATTTAAATTAAATGTTTTTTGTTATATATTATAATTAAATGTTTATCATTTTAAAGAAATGCTTTTACACTGTAAAAAAAAAAAAAAAGACAAACAATTCTTAACCTATTAATGACATAATCATTTTTCTCTTTAAAATGCAAAAATTGCATTTCGTACCAATTTTTTAGAATAGCAACTTTGGTCCCTTTTCATTGCGGAAACTCTGTCATCCGGTAAAGCGAATATTTCTCTTAAAAAATACTGATACTTAAACAGCAAAATGATCGGCAGCTATTCCGTTACCGTATGGTGCCTCTAGTCCTTAATGGGTTAATCTATGAAAATATAACAGAGTTGCCAAGTCTCCGGCTTTTTGCGCACCAGTAATTGTTCAGAGAGAAATGTTGTTCTTTCAAATCGCAGAATGCTCCAATTAAATAAAACAACATTTTCTGAACTAAAATACTGGTATCCAAAAAGCCGGAGACTTGGCAGGTCTTATATAATATAACCACGAACGAATATGTCCAAAACAAAGTTTCTTTTGCTGCCACTAATTTTCTGAATCATTTCTGAATAGTTTTTATAATCCACTCATAAGTTTCTTAAACCGGAATATCGGTTTTCAGGGTGTTATGCATTCTCAATTAATTTTCAGCTGCATAACTGAATTTATACATGCAAGAGTACCAAAATAATATTAATTTCAATGTTAATGTCAATGCTGTTAATGCATCATGTTTGTCTGTAAAACATGTTTGTTGAACATGAATTTTTTACTTAAAAATTGATACCATTTGAACAAACTATTGTTCGGGTTAAAAAAAATGATTAATACAGTTAAAAAAAAAAACTTGGAAACGGTTTCGAAAATCAGTGGCAGCAAAAGAAACTTTCTTTTAATAAGTTATTCGTTAAATCTCGAAAATGTATTTGTTTCGTTTCTGAGGTTTCTAAAGATAGAGGACACTTTTCGGAATCGTGGGTAACTCGGAGGAGTTTATTGTATACTTTCGTTCGTGGTTATATTCTATTGGGTTGTTTGGAAAATTCGTTTCGTTTGGAAAAATTAATTCGTACCAGAAAATTCTGCTTGTTAATTCTTAGACATTATCGATCTGAATTAATGTCTAATAATTAAATGACAGAAATTTCCGGTACGAATTATTTTTCCTAAACGGCCCGAATTTTTCCGGATAACCCAATATTTCCCTAAATTAAGGAACATTTGTCTTTTTTTTGCAGAGTTGAACGTATTCTTATAATTTTTGTTTTTTTTTACTCACAATAGTCGTAAACGAAATTTTTTCTTGAAACTATTTAATTAAAACGAATTTGTTACATTTAACATGAATTTACCATTATAATACCTAAACTTGAAATTATTTTGTATGAAAAACTTTATCTTTAAAATAAATCCTGTAATTGAGCATATATATATATATATATATATATTTATCATGCTATCTAAATCTGAATCTCTTTTGTGAGAATTTTTCATCTCTTAGCGTTGTAAGCAACAAATAAAATTTTCAATCCTGACAGAATACAAGGTTCTCCTCTTTTAAAGTGAAGTTTTGATGATTTTAGTGGAATGCCTTTTAACATCTATTCCTCAAATTAAATTATCGAACATTTTTCTCGCACTTTTATAGTTTTCGTCGAATTTCCAAGTGAGTACGGCCAATATTTATGTGACCTCATCACCGGGCGGCCAATCCGGAGTCAGTGCGCGGCGCTTCCTATAAAAGCGCGCGAACTTACCTCATTGGATGACCTGAGATCCGTAATAACGTTAAACACCCCTTTTCCCAACAGAGTTGCATTTTCTTCAGCTGCCTCCGTGAATGCGTGGTTAGTTATTTCTTCCCGGCGTCCGCTTTTGGTAAGTTTGTTTTTCGATTTTGGTTTCTGTTTTATACAAAGGGATTAAATCAGAAATTTTTCGTAAAGGCGCACATGCTTTTTTAAGTATATGCTGAGGTTTTAGTATTTAAATAGACATGTCTGTTAATTTTTTTCACATATATACATTTGAGCTTAAATATCTTATTAAGTTTGTGGGCATGTTTCTATATTTAAATATAGTTTGTTTTCCGATTTTGTTTTCTGTTTTATACAAAGGGGTTAAATCAGAATTTTTTCGTAAAGACGCACATGCTTTTTAAAAATATATGCTGAGGTTTTAGTATTAAAATATACATGTATGTTAATTTTTTACACATATATACATTTGAGCTTAAATATCTTATTAAGTTTGTGGGCATGTTTCTATATTTAAATATATATATATTTACTTTCTATAAGCCGGTAAATGTGACAGTAATTTTTTGTAAAGGTTTCAACATTTTAAAAAAATCTTTCATCTTTGCATCAACACTTAAATGCATTATTCATGGCGCAGGTTTAGGAACTAATAAAAAAGAGCAACTTGAAAAAAAGGAAAAAGTAATATATGTTAAACTTACTTATTTTATATTAGCTTTGAAACGTGCTATTAATTTTGGGAAGGTTTCTGTGTTTAAATATAAAAAAAATCTTATTTATGTACATTCTACAAGCAGATAAATGTGACAGTAATATTTGTGCAGGTTTCATCATTAAAAAGAAAAAAAAATATTTCATCTAAATGCATTACTGATTTTGTGCACAAGTTTAGGAACTAATAGAAAAAGGGAAAAGAAAAAAAAAAAAGAAGAAAAAAAAATAATATATGTTTAACTTACTTATTTTATATTAGCACTGAAACGCGCTATTAATTTTGTGGGAATGTTTCTGTTTTTAAATAAAAAATAAAAATATTATTTATTTACTTTCCACAAGCAGATAAATGTGACAGTAATATTTGTGCAGGTTTCATCATTAGAAAAATAAATCTTTCATTTTTATGTCAACATTTAAATGCATTATTGATTTTGTGCACAGGTTTAGGAACTAATAAAAAAGGGGAAAAGAAAAAAAAAAAAGAAATATATGTTTAACTTACTTATTTTATATTAACATTGAAACGCGCTATTAATTTTGTGGGAAGGTTTCTGAATTTAAATATATAAAAAAAAATTTTATTTACTTTCTATAAGCAGGTAAACGTGACTCCAATTTTTTGCAGGTTTTAACATAAAATAATAATAATAATAATAATAATAATAATAATATCTTTTTATCAGTACTTATGCATTACTGATGTTGTGAATAGGTTTAGAAACTAATAAAAAAGTTTAAAATCAAAAAAGAAAAAGGAATATATGTTTAACTTACTTATTTTATATAAGCATTGAAACATATTATTAATTTTTTGCCCAGGTTTATTAAAAAAAATACATACATACATACTCTTATTTTAATTCCTTGATACATTATTTAATTCATTACTAATTTTTATGCTCAGGTTTTAGAACTAACATACACATACACACACGTGTGTATCTGTGTGTTTTAGTCGTTTTATGTCAGTACTAATTGTGTTATAAATTTTGTACCAAGATTTTTATATTAAAAATATGTATATGTATTCTTTACATATGATATCAATATTTAAAAGTGTTTTTAACTTTGTGCACAGGTTTCATAAGCAAAATCTATAAATCTTAATATCACTTCCTTGACATTTGCACTTAATGAGTTAGAACTTTTTAACTCAAGGAATCTTATAAAAAATATATCCATTTTTACCTTTAAAAGGTAAACCCCTTTAGTGATAAATTTGTACGTGCATAACTGTGTTATCAATTTTCAGCGAAAATTTAGAGTTTAAAAAGTAATATGTTTATTTTTTTTACTTTTGATATTAATATTTAAAACGGTTTTTAATTTTGTGCACAAGTTTCATAAATATATGTCTTAATATCATTTCCTTGATAATCGCACTTAATGCGTTAGCACTTTTAAACTCAAAAAATCTCAGGAAAAAATTACTCCCGTTTACCTTTAAGGGTTAAAACTTTTTAGTGATAATTTTTTTAATGCACAAGTGTGTTATCAACTGTCAGAGAGAGTTTAGAGTTTAAAAAATAATATGCTTATTTTTTACATTTGATATAACTACTTAAGAATGTTTTTAATTTTGAGCACAGGTTTAATAATAAAATATAAATGTCTTAATATCATTTCTTTGTTATTCGCACTTAATGCGTAAACATTTTTTAACTTAAGGAATCTCATAGAAAAATTACCCTTTTTCAGCTTTAAGAGATGAACTTCTTTAGTGAAAAATTCGTAAATGCATAAGTGTGTTATCAATTTTCATCGAGAGATTAAAAAGTAATATGCTTGTGTGTTGGATGCCAACAGTTAAAAACTATTATTATTATTATTATTATTATTATTATTATTATTATTATATTTAAAAAATAGTATTTAGGTCGCTTTATACCATTATAATAAAATTCGGATTTAATTGAACTTATTGAATTAATCCTACACAGGAATATACGAAACAATTAAAATTTAACAAATAAATTCAGTTCCGGATTTTTTAATAAATGAATGCAGTTCCAAACTATCACTGTATTTAAATAAAAATTTTCGCTTTATATAATCACAGAATTAAATAAGCAAAATGAATACTCTTTAAAATGTATTGTCTATAACACTAAATATGAGTATAAAAAATATATACATCCAAAAAATAATATCGTGCAGTGTAGGAGTAAAACCTGTTACATGACGGAACTGCAGTGATATTCAGTTTTAGACGTTTCCATCTTGACAAGTGCATCACCTAATATAAATGTATTGTATTGTGCTTTCCGAAATAATGAAATTTTCGTTTAAGGTTGGATTCCGTTTTCAACAGGTTCCGTTTTTGCGAGTTTATCTGTATTATTTTTGTTTACAATCTCATAGAAAATATTTCCTGTGGTAGTAATTTCTTATGAGAATTTGGTGTTTTAGAAGTGTTTTTAATGGAGTTATTGGGATTACAGAATTTGTTTGTATAAGCTTTCATTATTTTTTATAAAAGCATTTATTTTTATTATTTTTTTAGCACATAAAAATTACAGATGCGTAAATATTTCAATTTTTAAAAGAAAAAGGTATTTATGTTTATTTTCTTTCTGTCATTCGTTTGTGCTTTCCTTTTTGGTGGGATAAAAACTGAAACTAATTGAAACAATAATAATGTTTAACGCGGTTATCAGAATTTCTTTCAGGTGGGTGTAATGGTACACTGTGGGAAAAAAAATGCGTTTTTTAATCTACGAAAATATAATATAACCACGAATGAAAATATACAATAACCTCCTCATAATTACTCACGATTCCGAAAAGCGTTCTTTATCTTTGGAAACCTTAGAAACCAATATGTTTTAAATTTAAAGAAGCCTTTTTAAAAACAAAGTTCATTTTGCTTCCACTGATTTTCGGAAACGTTTACGAGTAGTTTTTATAGTGTACTAGTATACTCAAATTTTCAGATGCATTTTTCTTAATATGACGCAAAATGTAAATCGCCAAATATTGTTTGAATTGCAATTTTTCAGATTGAATAATTTTTTAAGCATCACTAAATTCCCTTACATGTTTAAATTAAATATGTTCTTCATTTTATAATATTATCTCTCATCAAAATATTTTTTTTCTTTTCTTTTCTTTTCTTTCTTTCTTTCTCTTTTTTTTTCGATTTTGAATAAAATTAGCAACAGTTTTTTTTAGATGTATAGCCATTTCAGTTCTTTCACCAACAATAATGGTCGCTAAAAAATGACCAATGGTAACATATTCGTCCAAAATAACAGAACGTTTCATTATAATTCCATAACTAATCTACGTAGATGTAGAATGACAAGTTATATACTAAAACCTTTTCTGAAAAATTATCCATCAAACAGTGCAAGTTCTGTCAAAATCCATTCAGAAGAACTCGAGTTATAAGAAGTTGGAACAAAATTTCCGTTTGTATTATATATATATATATATATATATATATATATATATATATATATATATATATATATATATATATTTTTTTTTTTTTTTTTTTTTTTTTTTTTTGTTAGGGCTTGGAATTGTCACAAAATTTTGGCTTTAAGCTTGTGACAATTACAGAAAACAATCATTCTTTGCTTATAATGTGGTTTCCCAGCCCTTGAAAAAGTAAATTACATTATAAGCTTATATTTGTGTTTTTTACTTATGTTTCACTTTTTGAATAAATACTTCATTTGTTAGGACTATGTTTTATAATGTGTAATTTGACATAGCTATTTGGGGTAATAATTTCATTGCATTTGGTCAGTTATTTCTGTTTCAATGGTTAATTTTTGCAATAAGTTTTTATATATATATATATATATATATATATATATATATATATATATATATATATAAAGTGGATTAATCGTTTCGAATCTCGGTTGTTAGGATGCTATCAACTCTCAAGTAAATATTTTCCTGTTTAACGAACATGTTTTCATAAGTGAAATTATGAATTTCTTCTGCCATATAAACGATACATTTCATCATTACAAAAGTTATGAATCGGAACCTAATCTCAAACCGAAAAGATGATAAAAACGTATATAAACAATGTTCTCGGAACTTTACCATTAGTCCTACATTATTATTCTTCAATTAAATATCTAATATTTATTATAGATTCATGTGACAAGAATATAAAGAAACTATCGAGCGACTTATTTAAGTTTGTTATGTGCAACAAAAAATTAAGAGCAACTCGAATATTACTATATAATAAAATTCAATAGGATAATATTAATTCTGTTAAAAAGGTGTATCGTTTTCTTAAATTAAAAAAAAAATAATGATACAGAAACATTCAGAAACATTTCTGATATATACAGCAAGATTTCCGATATATACAGAAACATTTCCGAAATATATGGGAAGGTTTCCGAAATATGCAGAAAGATTTCCGAAATATAAAGAAACGTTTCCGAACATCTAACCGAAATATACAGGAACGTTTCAGAATATCTTTCCAAAATATACGGAAACGTTACTCCATTTTCTGGGCCACATTGCTGCCCCACTAGATGGAGTAAAGTTTCCGATTTTTTTTTATTTATTTACAGTGTACAGACAAACATGATAAGTTAACAGCGTTAACATTAAAATTAAAATTAATATCATTTTATACAATAAAATTCAATCGGACAATATTGATTCTAATAAAAAATGCATCAAAATTTATTAAAAAATGTATTAAAAATATATTAAAAATTGTATTAAAAATGTATTAAAAATGTATTAAAAAGCCCTTTTTTAATGAAATATATATATATATATATATATATATATATATATACAGAAACATTCAAAAACATTTTCGATATATACAGAAAAAATTCCGAAATGCACAGGAAGGTTTCCGAAATACACAGAAAGGTTTCCTAAATATGCAGAAACTTTTCCGAAATATACAGGAAGGTTTCCGAACATCTTTCCAAGATATATGGAAACGTTACTCCATTTTCTGAGCCACGTTGCTGCCCCAACTCGATGGAGTAACGTTTCCGGATTTTTTTTTTTTTTTTTACAGTGTACAGACAAACATGATAACTGCGTTAACATTAACATTAAAATTAATATAATTTTTTACTCTTGGGTGTATAAATTCAATCAAGCAGCTGAAAATGTTTAATTGAGAATAGATAGCAGCCTAAAAACCAATATTTCGGTTTGAGAGAACTGATCAATACACTATAAAAACTATTCGGAAAAGTTTCCGAAAATCAGTGGAATCAAAAGAAACTTTGTTTTTATAAATTATTTTTTAAATCTCAAAAATATATTAGTTTCTGAGGTTTCTAAAGACAAAGAACGCTTTTCAGAAAAGTGGCTAACTCGGAAAAGTTTACTGTAAATTTTCGCTCGTGGGTTAGATAATATTTTCGACGATTCGAATAGTTATATTATATTTTCGTAGATAAGGAGAGATATATCTTTTTTACAATGTTGATAGTTTTTTATTTATGGCCATTTTTTATGAACAAAAACAAAATCCAAGTATGTATTGTTGTTTTAACAATTTTTAAAGTATTTTTTAAGGGGCATAAAGTTATCAGTTTCCTATTAAATGTAAATAAATAAATAAATAGAAGAGAGTAAAGATTTTTTTTTCCTTTAGGAATATGAATCTTAGGTGAAATTAAATCCGATGATAGTTTTCTTGAAAAGGAGCTGCGTTAACGCTTAAGTTTTAAATGTAGAAGGTTGTTTTTGTCTTTTTGTATTTTAAAAGTTTTGTTCTGTAACTATTTAGAAATTAATTATAAAATCGGCCAAGTGCGAGTATAACTCGCGCACAAAGGGTTCGGTACATTAATTTTATTAATTACTGTTTATTAAGTACTATTTATTAATTAATAAACTCCCACTACCTCTAATTTTTTCATAATTTTAGTTTCAGTAGATTCAAAAACAGAGGGTTGGGGACATATTTTGCTAGAATACTTTCGACGATATCTCTGAAAATATAATATCTAAAATTAAAATAAATATATTTTTGAGTTCAATGTTACGAGATCTTTCGAACAATAAGCCTTCTTGTGTTCTGTTTTATCGCTTAATCACTTATATCAGTATTTTAATGGAGTAATTTAGTTGCCATCTTTACAGAAACTTTTAGAAAATTTACAAGGAAAAAAAAATATCTCGGAAACTAAGTCTGATTTTAAAATTGTAATTGATTATATGACACCCTCGGATCCATGCAAATAAATGGTGTTATTTTCATCGCGCTGCGTTCTACATTCTAGGAAGAGGAGGAGTTGTGAAATTCAAAGCAGGCAGTCAAGTTTTAACATAAATGTTTTTGTCTTCCAACTAGTAAACGATTGAAAATGTAAATTAAGCCTTTGAAGAGCAGTGGTATATTATATCACTTTAAGACCGAACCTACACAATTGTGTAGGTGATCCTAAGGAAAAAAAAACAATTTCCTCTTTCCCTATGATTTAAAGCTTAGCCTGCACCATACAATTGTGTATATCCCCCTTGACATAACCTGACAACGTTTTTTTTTTTTTTTTTAAATATTTCTTTTCAATCAAATAGAATTTTTATATGCTTTTAATTTCTACCAAAACTCTTCAGGTCTTAAAGGGTTAAATAACACTTAAATTTAATTTGAAACTGCCAAATGACACATAGAATTTCCGAACAAAAATTTTCTTTTATATTGTATGAGAAGAAAATGTGTTTATTTTAAAATCAATTTGTTGAGATATTTTGGCGAGATTTAATAATTCCCATATTTTAATAATATAATTAATTTGTCTGTGAAATGATTAAAATAATAAATAGACATTCTGAATCGTTTAATTACCTGTAAGCAAAAACATTATTATACACATTGCGTTGTTAATATGTTGTAAATTACAAATTTTAAAATGCATATCTTAACAATTTCGAATAAAATTTTTAAAATGATAATTAGAAGGAAAAAAACAAAGGGATATTCGATGAATTTGAAATATTTATGTATAATAAATAACTGTAGATTAATGTAACTTTTCAGCAAATTATTCCATTTTTAGGTGCGTTCGTAATTATATAAATACGTAGCACCTATTGTCGTCGTCTGGTCCGTCCGTCCGTCAGCATATAACAACGCAAAAATTACCCAACCGAATGGTTTGAAATTTAAGATATATTATCTTTGCAGACTTTTGTCGAGACATTTCAAATTTTATGAAAATCGAATCTAAACTTTAGAAAATATTAATAAAAACATTTATTAAAACATTTGAATTTTTTTTAAATCTTTCTTCTTTCTCGTAATAGGAGCTTTCGAGGTTTAATCGTCAAGTGACCGAGATACTTATTTTATTATAGAAATGAATCTGCAGACGATATAATTCATTTCACAGAATTGAAAATCATCAAGATCGGAATATTTATAGAACTAGCTATAGTACGAACGCGCCTCATTTGTCACGTTTGACGTACAATTTCCAACTTGTTATAATTTTCTCACTTAAAAAACGACTTACAATTTATAATTGGAATGTCAAAAAAAATAAAAAAAATAAAAAAATACAAATATAATTTTATCATTAATTAATAGGAATTGATAATTAACAAGAATATGATTTGCTTAATTAACACGTTCCGACATAGTTGAACAGTGTTTATGAATATTCGGTTGTCTGTCTGTCTACCGTCCGCTCTAACTCGCGTAAAAATTCTCGGATTGCCATGTAATTGATATGTGTTATTGAAGTTTAATATAGCATATTCGGTTTTGAAAATAAAATTCATGGCGTTTATACTTTATTTACAGGGACACTTAAAGAAATCCCGTTACATTACGGTCTATGGGAAAAAATCATTGGCGGTGTATTTTAATGATGTTACACTATTGCAGACATATTGAAATTGATATATATCAATGAAATGTACTACAAGAGGCTTACTATAGAATAGTGTGGGCATAGCATTCATCGTTCATTTACAGAGACACACAAAATAATTTGGTTACAGTCTGTCTGTGAACAATAATTGTTGGAAGTAAGTTTTCAGTTGTGGTACGCGTTTTTAAATTTAACTAAATTTTTATATATTACTTGGCGTGTATAATTGCTATATCATATACAGTGCTGCACAAAAGCTCTCTAGTACATTTCCGTTTTTTGACGGAAAGTGCTGTAGAGAAACGTTTTTAAATTTATTTATTTATTTGCATATTACTTCACTGTAAAAAAAAAAAAAAAAAAAAAAAAAAAATCTGTAATTTTGACAGAAAAATATTGTATTGTTTACAGAAAAAACTGTTTTAAAGTAAAACATTTTTCTCCTTTAAATTAATGTGGATTTTGAAAATTTTCCAGAAAAAAACGGTTTTAATGAAAATATACAGATATTTTCTGTAAATTAAACGGTTTTCCACTAGCGCAAAATTTGACAGTTTTTTTCTGTCAAATTGAGATTTTTATTTTTTATTTTTTACAGTATTGGTGTGGTTAAATTCCATATAACATATACAGGGCTAAACAAATTATCTCGAGTACATTTCCGTTTATTGGCGGAAATTGGTGAATAGGCATTTTCAACTGTGCTGTGCGTTTCCCAACTGAACAAAATTTTAGCATACTATGTAGTATATGTATACAAATCTATAGATCATATACAGGGATGCATAAAATAATTCGAATATTTTTCTGACTATTCAGGGTAATTGCTGCGTTATTAAACTGTGACGTTTTGTAACAGTATGCTCAATATGTTGGAAAACGTTTCATAATTTATGCTTGACGCATGATTTTTCGTTCTTGTTTTATATATTACTTTCATAATTACAAACTACTCCTCTTTTCTCTTGAAAGCATAGAAGATATCAGTTTTTCTTCGATATTTAAAAACAATTTTTTTTCCGGACCTTCTATTTAATCTGTCTTCACAAGCATTTATGTAAATTTTAATTAAATACACTTTGGTAGAAAAAAGGTCCAATATCTAAAAACAACATTTTCAAAAATTTATATCCGTCAATCACTTTACAATTGTCATAACTATAATAGAAAAAATTATAATATTCTTCCTTTTATAAATCCTAAAAATAAGTTACTTTTTATTAATTCATAACGTTTCATACATTATTTTATTTATTCATAATGTTTAAAAGCATAAAAACATTAAATATGCTTTCGATTAAAACTGTGAAATTGGACATTGGCATTTTTTCCACCTACTTATAGAATTATTGTAACTAAAAATCGTAAAGTCTCAAACATTACATGAAAATAACAATTATTATATTTGAAAATTAAAAAAAAAAATAGTTTTATTTTATAAATTATTTAATAGCGCATTGTCAGTTAGTTTTTGTTTAATATACTATAAGTATACAATATTGATTTAAAATACTTGTACCCAATATTAAATTTCATTTGATATTTAAAAAAAAGAAAAAAAAACTATACGTAAAATTTTTATATATGTACCTTTATGCGGAATTCGGAATTCCTACATGTAGTTTTTTCAATTCCATTTGCGCTAAGTCAGCAACTTTTCTTTACTGCGCTCGTCAGAATAATCTACTTTTCATTATAATAAATTAAAAACCTAATTTATATCATTTTATAATTTTTATCTCATTTTAACATGATTAAAAGAAAAATGCAAACAATTTTCAAACCATTTGAAAACATATTTATTGTGTTCAAAAATAAAACAAACGTTAATTTTAATTTTAATTTAATTATTCCAGGAAATGATTTTACAGCGCATTTTACTTAGTCAACATTTTTACATTCAGAATTAAAAAAATAGTTTTAAATACTTATAAAAATATTCTTTACTATTTATTTTCTGTAATTAATTTAATTGTACATTTTTCTTAAGAAAATTCGTTAAAAGTAGACAAAAATTCCTTTACATTTATTATTGCTTGTACATTTTGTCTTCTTACTCGAAAAACTATAATGAAAATTTCAAATACTCATAATTTTTTTCATTCGAAATGTAAAGTTTTATAAGGGTCATCTTTTTATTTTTAAAAATTAAAACTCGTTTAACTAAAGCCTTGATATTCTATGAAAAGTATGATGTAACTTCGTAATTTTCAAATTTCTCACTTGCATTTTAATATTTTTAAATCATCTTTTTTTTTTTATGATAAGGTAGCTGAGGTCGATGATCTCTAACCGGGCTAGTTTTTACTTTTTTCGATTTTGGGTTTGGATTTTTCTTGTAAAGTTACTTTAACTTTCAGAACTGGTTGCGTACTCTCATTACACACACACACACACACACACACACACACACACACAAAAAAAAAAACTGCAACCAAAATTGAAAAAGTAAAATCTACCCCTGTTAGGGATTCACCTAGCTACCCTATGCAAAAAAAAAAATAAAATAAAATGAAATAAAATAAAAATATTAATATGCTAGCTAGAAATTTTAAAATAACGTTTCTATAGGTTTAACATTAGCGTACACGTTTCTTCGTATGTTTATTGTAGGTTCTTGTGAACATAGTAAACATAAATAATATATATATATATATATATATATATATACAGGGTGGTCATAAAAAAACCTTGCCGATATATGATGGCTCTAGCGGTCGGTCCGTTTTAACCGATCGATGTGAGATTTCAGATATAGTTATTCAGAGGTATGAGCTCGGGATTCTGGGTTGGGTTGATTGTTGACGGCCAATTATCTACACTTGGGATATAGGACCAGGGGGAGTGCCCTTCGTGGGGGTCTTTCTAAGGGAACCTAACCCGTATTTACGCATGGATAAATCCACGGCTCGAAGAAAACCACGAAAACTCCGAACGATTAGGCCGACGGGCGCGATTGGGATCGAACCCAGCAACTCCCGTCTACCAGCTTCGAGAGCAGAACCTCTCAGCCACTGGTGGGGTCTCGGGATTCTGTGAACGGCAACAAAGTGGTGCTCACGGTTACGGTCATAGGTACAGAAACTCGAAATCTTCCAATGGCAACACCCATTTGTTTTCGTCGCAAAATGCATAGCGCATGCGAAAACCCTAAAGAGCGTTGGAACCGTACGTGTTTTGCAAGAAACGGACTCGCTATGCACCCACAAAAAACAGCTTTGCGAACGGCAAAAAAAAAAAAAACACGATCATGACCGTTGATTTCGGTATATCCAATACACGAGATGCACCTCTTGCAGTTTGCATGTGTCCTGTAGTCACTGTGTGATGCACTTCCATAACAGTATCCTCAGGAACAGTTGGTCGTCCGGATCGCGGTCTATCACAGGTGCAGCCAGTTTCTTTGAATCTCTGTACTAAATCACGAAGAGCTTGCGGGCTACATGTACTTTTAAAAATAAATCCGTCAATTCACGGTAAAACTATTAGCAGTAAAGTTGCCGGACTTTTTCCGTTCCGTTAGTACATTTTCCGTTTTGAAAGATAAAGGAAGGGAAAACTCTGTTTGAAGAATCGGTAAGTTTCCGTTATAAATAAACTCGGTTTTAAAAAATGTCATCTCTATTTGTGCTGCCATCTGTTGCTTATTACGGGAGTATTTAATATTTGATATAATGCAAGAACATTTTCTGCCCGTCCTGAGGCTCGAACTGGGAACGTTAGTGGTTTGAGCCGAGTGCATTACCGTAATACCAGCGGGTCCTTGCTAGAGTAAGAGTAGGAAACGATGATAGGGGATTTTTTCAAATCGCAGCTTGGGACTTAAACAATTTGGGGTTTAGAAAATTGGTAATTTTGAAGTTAATTGCGGGGATATTTCGTGATGATGGTTGAAAACTATAGTATTAATAGAGGATAAAAACATGAATTATATATATTCTTAATTTGATTGTTAGATGTAAAATATAAATATTATATTTTGAATTAAATTCGATAATTTTTTTTTTTTGCTTTTTTGCCAAAATCGATTTTTAATCAACTATTATGTGTTTTTGAAATGTGTTCGTTTAGAATATATTTTCAGTGTGAGTGTTTTTTATAACTTTAAAAAATAAATTGCGAATAATTTTAAAGGAATGAGTTTAATTCGAAAGCATTATTTTTGTTTGTTGCTTTTTTAAATAGAATCGATTTTTTTCACTTAATTTAGCTATTATATATGTATATATATATATATTAATCTATTTGTTTAGAATATATTTTGAGTACGAATACTTTTTTATAACTTTAAAAAATGAATTGTAAATAATATTAAAGAATGGAAAAAAAATAATTTTTGCTTTTTTAAATTTGAAAGCACTATTTTCTTGTTCTTTTAAATAAACTTGAAATTTTAATTTATTGAATTTTTAGTTTTTCTGTGCAGCAACATGTCAGTTTTTGAAACATTGAAAATAAAAATGCAGCAGATAACGGAATATCTCCGTTGGCTGCTTTTTTCTCCGTCCGTTCCGTTGTTTTCAGGAAATATGAGGAAATTTTCTGCTTTTAACTGAAAATGCCCTTTTGTCATGAAAAGGGACTTTTTCTGTGAAATTCATTGAAAAAATACCCGTGAATTTCAGATTATTTTAAACAGTACACTGTAAAAAAAAATTTAGTCAATTTATGGAAAAAGGACTGGCAGCAGAGTTGCCGGAATGTTTCCATTTTTTGAGGAATGTTCCGTCTTTGTAGTCCATAAATGACGCGATACAGACGCGAAGGAGTTGAAGCGCATGTGTGGCGATCAAAAAGCTGCAATCCCATTGGATGGTAGATTTTTGCATTAATAATTCCGTATTTGAAACTCTGTAATCTTAAAAGTCTAAAAAGTGTACAATTTAGGGATACAGTTTATGTACTTTTTGTGCACAATTGAGTTTGCAGTTTTTATGCATAAGTTGAGGTGCCAAATACGCTCGGATTTTGTGCGCTTTTTTTGCAAACTTTTTCTAGCTGGGTAGCAACAGATATACGGGATAGATTCCACTTTTCTAACAAAACGGAAACTTTCTGATCAAAATTCACGGAAGACAACCTGTCAATAAACGAAATTTTTTAACAGTGTAGCGTTTTTTTTCATGACGCTAAAAATGGCACAAGAATTAAAAAATATTTTTAACACATATACAATTTTTTATAAGCCAATAAAAATTCAGACTCACTTGCTATTTTTTAACAAAAAAAATTGGCGTCATTCTGAGCAGATAATGCGCATTTTTAGTACATAAAAATAAAAACTACTACTGCGTTAAAATGATGTAGTACCTCCACTTAATTGTATTTGAAGTTAAAACATTTATTCTAACACAGACATTTCAATTTAAAGGAAAGTATTGAGGGAAAAGATAATGAAAATAATAATGTACTAAGTATGACGTCACTTTCTGTGTGATGCTTTTAGTGTAACTGACAACACACTCTCAGATATACTTCCTTCAAATCACGGAAATTTTCATGGCACGCTATTTATTAGTGCTGTTGGCATATTTCCGTTATTTTAAAAACGTCTGTTTTTTTTTTGTTTTTTTTTGTTTTGTTTTTTTCTGTTACAGGAGGGAAAATATCCGGCAACTGAAGAAACTTTCGTCCATTTATCTCCGTTATATGAGAGAAAATTTCCATTATTTGAAGAAACGTCGATTAAATATATATGTTTTTCTTTGTGCTGTCATCAATGGATTATTACAGAAGTATTTATTATTTGATACATTTTAAGAATAAATTTCTGGGTCTTGTCTTGAGTCGAGTACCTTAACCGTTAGGCCAACGATAACTTGCTAGAAGAAGAATTTGAAATGGTGATAAGGTTTTCTTCAAGTGAAGACTTGCAGCATTTTTTAAGTTAATTCCCGGGAGATTTTGTCGTTATCAGATGATGGTTGGGGTTTTAACACTTTAATATTAATAGAGGATAAAAATAGGAATTATACATACTTTTAATTTGATTGTTAGATGTAAAATATGTGTATTATATTTTTAATTAAATTCGAGAAGAAATGCATGGTTTTTTGAGTAAAATCGATTTTTTTTCAACTATTGTATATATTTTTAAATATGTTTGTTTAGAATATATTTTAAGTTTGAGTGTTTCTTTATTTTAAATGAATGAGAAAATTAATTGTTACTTTTTAAAATTCGAAAGCACTATTTTTGTTTTTCTTGTTTTTAAATAAAATAAAACTTTAATTTATCGAATTTTTAGTTTTTCTTTTTAAAAATAAATTTGAACTTTAGTATTAATAGAGCCAATATACGTATGCGGGCGCAGGGAATAAACGGAATTTATTCCTCTTTTTCAGACTTTCGGGAAGAATTTACCAAAAAAAGCATATTTTCTAGGAGTAGGGATATTATTTTTTGAAAAATGAGGAATAATTTAGTGTATAAAGACGAGTTTTTCTGACAGTGTAAAACAACTGTTTCTGTATTTTATTTGTATTTCGTTTGTATACTACAACTATATATCTTACAGCTATACCTTTTAGCTAAGTGTTTTAATACTTTAGAAGAAATGATAACTTTTTATACGATTTTATATTAAATTAAAAATGAAAAATTGCAACCGTTTTATTTAGAAACAATTCAAAAACTTAATTTCGTCACTGACGTCACACATGAAAGCGTCTACAAAAAAGCGTATTTTTCATGTAATCATTGGTTGGTTGATTTTACGACGGCTGCTTATCTACACGAGGGATATAGGCCCTGGGAGGAGTGCGCTCCGTGGGGGTCCTTCTAAGGGATCGTAACCCGTATTTACGGCAAGGTTCGAAGAAAACCACGGAAAACTCCAAATGGTTAGGTCGACGAGCGTGACAGGATTTGAACCCAGCACCGAGCGTCTACCAGCTTTGAGAGCAGAACTTCTCAGCCACTGGGGCCCGGTACCCTGTGGTCAGACACGAAAAAGTTAAATATGAAGTATATAACTTCATTACTTACCCATCATACGTAGTATAGGGTAAGTCTTGTAATCGTTTTGAAAAAAAAAAAAAAAAAAAAAAAAAATTGACGGATTTACACATTTCCGACGCTTGAGATTCCGATAAAACATATTTTTAGAAAAAAAAAAATTGCCGTCCGTCTGTGTGTCTGTGTGTCTGTAAACGCTCTATCTCCCGAAAAAATTGAGATAGAGACTTGCAATTTGGTATGTACTTAGTATGTAATAATGGGAAGAAGCCTATTTCATTTCAATAACCTCGATTAACCGGAACTATTTTTTCGGACTCTCGAAATATTCGTTCTGAAAAAGGTATATAAAAATTTTCGAAATTGGTTATTTTAAGAAATGAATATAAAAGACAATAAAAAAACAAATTTTGCATAAAGCATGAAGTCGATCGGATAATTAGTTGCCGAGATATTTGGAATCCTATTTTCTACACTCTTTGATTTTTCATGACCCTGTATTTCATCCATATTTCACTTCAAAGATATATTTTAATTGGAAATTTGACGCTTAATCAGATGCAATAAACCGTTAGTTAATAGGATTATTATTTTTGGAGTTATAAGGATGTTTCTTTCAAGCAATTCAGTAATCGAGCCTTTAAAGTTTGTGACGTCATGAAGCCTCGATTTTATTTGAATTGCAATGCATTTTATAAGTAGTTTACACATTTTTAATTTTACTATTTTACATTATGCATATCGATGATGGGTAAGTATTACGGTGGTCCCCAACGACTAGTTTTTAAGTGCGTTCGTAATTATATAAATACGTATCACCTATAGTTGTTGTACGGTTCGTACGTCTGTCCGCTTATAATAGCAAAAACTACCCAACCGAATGGTTTGAAATTTAATATACATAATCGTTGCAGAATTTCGTCGAGTCATTTAAAATTTTTGGAAAATTGAATCAAAACTTGAAAGATATTAATAAAATTATTTATTAAGTAATTTGATTTTTTTTTAAATAGGTACTTCCTTGTTACAGCAGCTTCCAAGGATTAATCGTCATGTGACCGAGATGTATCGCCAAGTTATCTGACACGTATGACGTTATAGTCATATAAAACGTATATGACATTTTATAACCTCTATGACCAATTGCAGTCACATTCTTCATTCTATTAAATCCTATTATACGTAACTAATTTAATGATATCCCGTGATAGGTAATAATTTTAGGTTGCTATGGTGATTACGTGATATTTAAGATGGAGTCATATTATTTCCGTGTTACTAAAATAAATCTGAAGTTTGATGAAATTATTTGCATTAGTTCTTGAGATATAGCTATAGTCAAAATCGTAAAAACTTTAGCATAGCAGCGCCACCTGTTGGGCGATTTACATCAAAAACTAATCAGCACAAGTTTATATATAACAAGGTCTAGCTAAATATGAAATTTTATTAAATTTTGTGCATTAGTTCTTGAGCTAGCAGGCCCACAAAATTTTTGTCACATACAGACAGGCAGAGTCACAGAGTCACAGAGTCACAGAGTCACAGACAGACATTTTCTAAAAATAGTCAAATCGTGGTCAGCATCTTCTAAAACGTATAAATCCATCGAAAACCGGAAGTCGAAAATTTTCATGAATCCAATACTTTCTTCTTGTAAAGATTGACTATTTATTTTAAAAAAAAAATGCGAAAGGAGACACTGATAAACAGTGCAGTACATCTTGTGAAACGTGATTTGCATAAAATGAGTCTTTCCATGACCTATGAAAATCACGAATACAATTAAAACTAGTCGGATGTGTCAATCCCAAAACTTTCTTCTATCTCACACAGGTTTCGCATACACTAAAAAGAATCAGCACCCATTTATATCAAGGTCTGACTGAAACTCGAGTTTTATTAAATTCCGTGCAATAATTCTTGAGATATCATTATCGCTAAAATCGTGTAAATCCTTCAAAATGCTGCATAGCAGCGCCACCTGCTGGACGATTTTTACCAAAAACTAATCAGCACCAATTTATATCAGGGACTAACTGAATCTAAAGTTTTATTTAATTCCGAGCATTAGTTTCTGAGATAGAGCTATAGTCAAAATCGCAAAAAATGCTGCATAGCAGCGCCACCTGCCGGGAGATTTTTACCAAAAACTAATCAGCACCAATTTATATCAGGGACTAACTGAATCTAAAGTTTTATTAAATTCCGAGCATTAGTTCTTGAGATAAAGCGCCCACAAAATTTTTGTCACAGACAGACAGACTCACAGACAGACATTTTCTAAAAATAGTCATATCGTGTTCAGGACCTTCTAAAACGTATAAATCCGTCAAAAACCGGAAGTCGAAAATTTTCATGAATCCAATACTTTCTTCTTGTAAAGATAGAAGAAAGTAAAAAGATATTAATAAAAGTTTTCTTTATTCTATCAAATCCTATCGGACGTAAATCTATATAATATAAAAGCGCAAGTCACGTGACTGAGGAAAACCACTTTTTTTCACATGCCAGGCGGCCATTTTTATTAAAAATTATTTTTTCGAATGAACTTGCATAAAAGTTACATTTTTAGAAAGATCGTTCAAAAAAATTGTTTGCTTGAGAGCTGAGTTAACATTCAAACATGTATAGATTCTGAGATAACTTCATTGGAAACTAGGTCGAAAGCCGAATGTCTCAATCTATTAGACATTTGAGTAAATAAACACAGTCAGATTCGTTCATCCTGAGTCATAGAAATATTAAACCATGGGAGTAATCATTTGCAAAGCTAAGATCTTCATGGTGAATTTTGCAGAGATCAGTGAATAATATTAAAAATATTCACAAATCGAAGACATTGGTTATGGCTCTATTTAGACATAGCTTGTATATCTGAGTTTAACATAAAATTTGTAAACTGATAGAAAAATTTCTGTGATCTAAAGTTTGTCCAATAAATTTTACTGTGAACTTTATAATAGGGTTTTACAAGAATGTTTGTTGATTCCAAAATGTTTTATTTTTAGTAAAACAGATTTAAATGGATATCATAACTTCTGTAGGTTGTGATATCCATTTTAATAATTTTCACTTTCTGTATAATGGATTTTTTCTCTACATATCATTAAGAGCCTACATCAGTAATGCGAAAAAAAGCTCAAGCTAATGTTAAGTCTATGGGAAGGTTCTAGCTCGATTTCTCGCTCGCATTTTAATATTTTTAAATGCTTTTTTTTTTTTTTTTTTTTTTTTTTTTTTTTTTGCATAGGATAGCTGAGGTCAATCTCCATCGTTGTTAGTTTTTACTTTTTCGATTTTGGTTCCAGTTATTTTATATAAGGGAAAGGGTACTTTCATTTTATTAGTTTTTACTTTTTTGATTTTGGTTACAGTTTTTTTATAAGCGGACATTTTCAATTTTGGAACCGGTTCTGAAAGTGAAAGTACCCTTATATAAAAATACTGGAACCAAAATCGAAAAAGTAAAGACAAACAACGTTAGAGATCAACCTCAGCTATTCTATGCAAAAAACATCATTTAAAAATATTAAAATGCAAGCGTGAAATCGCGCTAGAATCTTCCCATAGACTTAACATTAGCTTGAGCGCTTCTTCCCGTGACTAGTGTATGCTCTTAAGTATTTTTTCCACTTATTTTAATTTTGAGAATCTTAAATTTTTGGATATATTTATCTATTGTATTGTAAATATCGGTTTATCTATTGTCGATTATTCATGTGGTTTAATAGTTATTATTTATAAAAGTTTTATTACATATATATATATATATATTTAAATACAACATTTTATAATCAACAAATTTTCTTCTAAAACTACTGACAAATGTCATTGACAAATATTATATTACTGACCAACTTAGATTTTTTTTTCTTTTGGTAAAAAATACTTAAATGCATATCTATGAATATATGTCTATGAATCTTACATCCACTATAATGAACCGCAAAAACTTTTCCTTATATAGAAAATACGTTAATTATGCAATAAGTAATTAATGTACGCTAGAAAAGAAGGCAGATATATTTTTTTTAATCTGAGAAAATATAATATAACCACGAACCCAAAATATATAATAACCTCTTCCGATTTACCCATGATTCCGAAAAGCGTTCATTTATTTTTCGATACCTCAGGAACCAATGTATTTTCGAGATTTAAGGAAGAATTTATATTAAAAAAAATAGTTTATTTTAGAACCATTCATTTTCATAAAAGTTTCCGAGTAGTTTTTAGAGTGTATTAATATGTTTCCTCAATCCGGAATATAGGTTTTAAGGATTCTATCCATTCTCGTATAAACATTTTCATGACCAACAAAGATGTTTTAGAGACAAACATAATACGTTTGCAGCAGTAACATTAATATAAATTTAATATTATTTTGTTGCTCTTGGATGTATAAATTCAGTTACGCAGCTTAAAATGTTTAATTCAGAATGGATAGCAACCGAAAAACCGATATTTCTCTTTGAGAAACTGATTAATGCACTTAAAAAAACCTCTCGGAAAAGTTTCTGAAAATCAGGAACAGCAAAAGAAACTTTTTGAAATAAACGATTCCTTAAATATCGAAAATATATTGGTTTCTGAGATTTATAATGATAAAGAAGGCTTAATTTCATAGATTGTGTACGGCTTGTTTTTTTTTTTTTTTTTTTTTTTTTTTTTTTTTACAGTGTAAATTAAATGTAATTTCTTAAAAAAGAAATTTCATAGCAGTAAGGTTATTCCTTTTAAATTTTTTTACTAAGTTTAAATCTGAAGCAAATTTCAGTTTTTCTCAATCAATGAAAATCATTAAAACAATTAAATTAATAATTTCCGAATAAATATTCTTGAGCTCAAACGAAAAGTGCTATATTTTTGTGGTACACATTTTTGCTGTTTTAACTATGAATATATATATATATATATATATATATATATATATATATATATATATATATATATATATATATATATATATATATATATGTATGTATGTATAATTAATATAAAGTCGTTATGTTTATTTTTAAAGTTAATCGTGATTTTCGTTAAAATCAATGTTTTAATTAAACACATTTAATTTTAAAAGTAAAGAAAATAACCTTTCAAACTAAGACATTTCAAAGGGAAAAAAGAGTTATAAATTTTTTAAACTTTTATTAAAGTTTTTTTTTTTTTTTTTTTTTTAAGTAGAAAGACAATGTAAAAGAAATAATAGTAATAATGGGATTTTTGTGAGATGAAATTTAAACTTTTTATGCAATTTTTTTTCGATTGAGAAACTGGTACAAATTAATTTAAAACATAAATAACAAGGACTATTTTTAAGATTATTTAAAATTAATATTTGATTCATAAATTAATTTTTTTATTCATTAAAACGAGTGACAAAAAATGTTTATTAGAAAACTCAAATAATGATTGTTTTCTTTTCAAAGACATTGATTAAGACTTACGTGAGCAGTTTAGAAGAAACTAATACTTTATCGGTTAAGATGATAAAATTTGTATAATGCTATAAAAAATTGTTTGAACTGAAATTTGTCGAATAATTTTTTTGTGACTTAAAAAAAAGCAATGGTTTTAAAAGAATTTTTTTCTGCTTATAAAATGTTCTGTTATTAGTACGATAGATTTAAATGAATATCGCAATTTCTACTAATGTTTTATCAAGTACTAGCTGAAATGCCCGTCTTTTCCCATATTAACCATTTAGGTATTCTGGGTAAAATGCAATAATAAATGCAATAATACAGCGATCATAATAACGGACAGGCCCGTACAGAGAAGGGGGGTAGAGCCGGTACAAATTACCAGGGCCCAAGTAACCTAAAGGGCCCGTCTTGGGTACTGTTTTTTAAATAAAATATAAAAAGAGTAGACTGGTATTTTTTACATAAAAATTTTAATTAAAATAACTAACAAATAATAAAATACAAAAGTCAGAAGTTGTTTGAACATCTTTAGGAACTCGCTAGGAGGAGGCGGGGAGTGCTCAGGAGCCATTTTACGTTCGAAACAAAATCCAGCTTTTATTAAAAATCAGCAGAACGCACATAGCAAAGATGCAGGTATTTATTTATTTATCTTTTATAGAACAAATATTTTTTAAGTTGTAATACACAATAACACAAGTTGAAATAGCGTCAGGCAATCGGCGCCTGAACTGATGAATTGAATTAAAATCTAATTATATTTTCAATATTTTAAATTTGTATTTAAAATCCTTATATGAAAAGGTGTTATCAAAGCATCATAAACTGTAATACTACTGTAAAATACTATAAAAGAAAAATATTAAAATTGTTAGAAAATACTATATAGATTTTCTAAAAAAGTATTATCCAACATATTTATTTTCTAATAGAATAAAGGCTGTTTATAACGGTATTCTGCTGTAAACGGAGAAAAAAATCTATGCATTTATACCATTTAAGACGACAAAAACCTATTTAAAACGGAATTTCCTCTTCGTTTTCGTCTAAGCAGGTTTTATTTTATCATACTTATGGTGGTGGCGGGGGGGGGGGGGGAGGCATTGGAACTATTACCGGGGATCTTTCTGTTCGGCCCTGATAACGGAGCTTTGTGCGTTTGCGGCCACAAATCGTTAAAAAGACAAATCACGTTACTTTGATGCCCAATCATAGTAATAATACCCCCCAGTTTTATAAATGAGAATGCGCATCCTATTTGGCGCGTACAACACATAAATATACGATTTATTTGACAATATGGAAAAAGAACTGAAAATAGTGGGTAGTTTTTGCTATTTTAAGCGGACAGATGCACGGATCGGGCAACGACTATAGGTGATACGTATTTATATAATTACGAACGCACCAAAAAATGAAGTTATATACTTCATATTTAGCTTTTTCGTGTCTGACCACAGGGTACCGGGCTCCAGTGGCTGAGAGGTTCTGCTCTCAAAGATGGTAGACGGGCATTGCTGGGTTCAAACCCTGTCGCACTCGTCGACCTAACCGTTCGGAGTTTTCCGTGGTTTTCTTCTAACCTTGCCGTAAATATGGATTAGGATCCCTTAGAAAGACCCCCACGGATTGCACTCCCCCGATGACCTATATTTCTCGAGTAGATAATTGGCCGTCATAAATCAACCAACCAACCAACCGCAGGGTACCGCTACCAGTAGAAAGGAATAGGAATGTTTTTCTTATTCATGACTGTAATTTTACATAAATAAGACGTTTAAAAATCGAAAATTTCGATTAAAATTTACTGGTTGGACGTTTTCCCCGTTGTTAATCAGATTCTGCCTCGCCGTACTAATATTTCATGCCTTTACATTAGGAAGTACATTTCAAATGTCAATATTAAGGAAATTGTAAAGTTTGTTATCTTTAAAAAATATTAATTACACTTATACAAACCTTGTAAAGGCATACTTACACAACCTTGCACTTTTGGATTTTGCTTTTCAGTAAATTAAATATATATTAAATATGTATAAATTTCTTCTATATAAGGAAGTATTTGTTCAGTTTATGGTAGTAAATAAAATACTCGTAAAAGTTGCGATATGGCCGTAAATCTACCGAAATGCTAATAAAACATTTTTGGTGCGGCAAGTTTTCTTCTTAATTCCACGGCTTTAAAAGTTTACAATAAAATTTATTCGAGAAATTTTACCCAAAACTTCACAAAAACATAAATTGTCGATATGTGTTGAAACTGTACGGGATGGAATTTTCTGATCACTTGATACTGAAGTAATTTCTAATAACTTTTTGAAACTGAAGTATTTTCTCATCACAATTTTACCATCACTTGAATCTAAAGTTTTCTGATCACTTTCTCTAAAATCAGAATAAAAGAAAACGTAAGAAAATAACTTTCAGAATTCTTCAGAAGCCTATATAATTAAAGAATCATCAGTGGAGCAGTGTGAGGCTTTCGCAGTGAAATCTTTGAATTTTTCGCTGATACTTTTTTCCTAATTTTTAATAAACTGCAGTTTTTTTTTTTTTTTTTACAAGCAACAAGTTTTAACAAAATTTGAGTTTAATATGACAAAAAACTGTTAAAAAGCATGTCGTATATGTCATTCATCGTTGTGCGTTTTGCATTTCAATTGAAAAGGGAAGTTGAAATCGAAAATAAAATATATATCACCGAACCCATAGCGAGAGTTTCGCACTTCATTCTATATTTTTTCAGAAATGCCTAATATTTTTTTAGATGCAAGTTTAAACTTTTAAAGAAAAATCAAGGATAAAAATATCTGTAAACAACATTAGTCAATCCGGAATATCATTTCATTTATTCCATGAAAGTTACAGTAAAAAAATGATCGAAGATATCAAAAGACATGCGCGAGAAAAAATATAAAAAATCATATTTTAACTGCATAAAGGGATGATGTCATCTCTTTAGAAATACACGAGCACAAAAAAAAATAAATTGAATACATATACAATACAATTTGTTTTATATAATAAATCACATATTTTAGGCTACACGTGAAATACCACTACTTTGGTTGATCGATGGTACGTACTCTTCTAAACATTTCAATTTTGCAATCATAAATATAAAATAAAGTTTGGCTGAGATGTCCACTTTATCTTTTTTGTACTATTAATTATTATTTTTTTTGTAATCATTGCTGAACATGTTATAATGCGATATTTTATTTTTGTGGCAACATTTATTTCAGGACAACATTTTATTTTACTTATAGAAACAATGCTGATTTAATTTTCAATTAACTGCAATTTTTAATCAAAAATATGCTTTAACGAAATATGAGTGTACAATCTCAGAAGCCGGTTCAAAAACCTTTCCAATGATACCTCATTCATTGTTTTGCGTTAAATAGATGCATAGAAAAATAAATGTTGACAACAGAAATAATATATATGATCGTTTTATCAATATTTTTAATTACAATAACTTTATTATCAATAGTAATATGATTTTCAACTTATATTAATGAATACACAAACAACACTTTAAATATTTCAACAGTCACACGTACAAAGCAGCGGTCTTTGTTATTATACATGTAACACGGTTATTCCTTAAAACATGGTTTTAAAATTTCTAATCCTCCGTAGTATAAATTTGGCAAATCTAAATTCGAGAGTCCATGCAGTTAGACTAACTAAATCTGATTAACACAGGATCAAAATGAAGTATGTCGCTATTTGCTATCCATAGAGATTGAAGTATATTATATGGGGAAACTTGTACAATAATACAACATTGAGAGACAAAAATCATTTCCAGTCAAAATATATATAATGCATCATAATATACACCTGAACAATTGAAGTAGTCATTATAGATTGAATTCTTTCACAGCCGAATGCGATATTTATGTTAGAATTAGTGCGTTGATGAGAGATATTTAAAAGTTGTTGTTCATTTGATATTTAATGAATCAAAACTGAACAAAGGTGGGTGTACAATTTATTTGTATATAGGCTTTTTGTTAATGTATGTTTCCGTAAACTAAAGATGTATAAACAAATAACTAAAACCTACGTAACTGTTCTAAAAACATATACACTGCAAATCTTTATACACTTTTCAAAACACTTATTTTGTCACCTTTTTAGAACACATTGAAGCGCACTTTTAGGAACAGTTTTGATAATACTTCTGAGAACACTTCTTTTGTTCAGCACACTTTCCAGCGCACTTTTTGAAAGCGGTGATTACACAAGTGTGCCCAAATGTGATCCCAATCCGTTCTCAAATGTGTTCTCAAGTTTAGATTTAACAGATATCCTGAGCAGAACACTTTAGGTACACTTTCAAAACACTTTCTTTATAGCGGAGCATATTCGGAACACATTCAGTACACATTAAGGTAACTGGAACACTTTTTAAAAAAAATCAAAGTATTCCAAATGTGTTCCCAATGTGTGCTGGGATTTTGCAGTGTATATCATTTTATAAAACTTTTACTGAAGGTGTTTAAAAGAATATACTTTATATACAAAACTGTATTTTCATATAAAACCGAGCGCTTTCGAACAAACACTTGCTCATCATCAGGGTTACAAACGATCACCAATACAGAATGACGAAATCTAGTGAAATACGTCATTTAACTGCTGGAGAATGAAACAAAACATTAAAACAAACCAACAGGGGGAGGATATGTGATAATCATATTTCATCTTGATAAATTCTTAAGAGTCTATACCACAATTTGGTAATATTATTTGGGAATTCCAATTATGGTATAGACTTTTAAGAATTGGTCAAGAGGAAATATCACACCCCCCCTCCCCGTTGGTTTGTTCCATTCTCCAGCAGTTAAATGATGTATTTCACTAGAGTTTGTCATTCTGTATTTGTGTTGGTTTGTAACCTTGATCTTGAGCAAGTGTTTTCTCGAAAGCGTTCGGTTTTATATGAAAATACAGTTTTGTATATAAAGTTTATTCTTTTAAACACCTTCAGTAAAGTTTTTATAAAATGGTATATATGTTTTTAGAACATTTATGTAGTTCTTAGTTTATTTGTATTATAAGGTGAATCTGGATTCTGTGAGTATGTTTTTATCATACCTCAAATTTCTTAGGTAGATTTCGTAAGAAATACTATCTATTACATTCTCCCCTAAGTTGGAATTTTTAAAAATTTTTTGCAGATCTACGCCGATCATGACGCCCAGAACTCAAAACCACCCCCGGTTCAAAACTTTATCTATCTATCTATCTATCTATCTATGCCAATTTTTTATGGACACGATAACTCGAATAATTCTTCACAAATCTTTTCCAAACTGATACATAAAATCAAGAGGCATAAAATCTCGGTCAAGTTCGTTCATGGGCAAAATCGAACCAAGGGGCGGGGGGGAAATGGGGGGGGGGCATTTTGTGAAAACAGAAAAAAACCCATAACGTATTAATTATAATACGTATCGAATCCGTTTAAAGTTATTATTACTTCTAGGAAAAGGGCCGAAAATGTATGTATAACAAATTTTTGATATAATTAAAAATGGCCCCAAGAGGGGGAAAAACGGGGGGGGGGGGTTAGAAGAAAAAAATTCATAACTTCGTCAATTTACAAGATATCAAATCCGCTTAGATTTATTATAAATCCCCTTACTATTATCTAAAACTTTTATATTGACAAGTTTTTATAGGACCAACCCTTATAGAAAAAAAAAAAATCCCTACCGGCTCCGCCTGCGAACAAGTTAGATTTCGAAGTGGGCGGTCCCTTATGGAACCCAACTGCGGCATCATGGCAAAAAGGTCATTTCTTCCGCAATTGCCAACAAACAGGCGCCCCAGCGTCTTCGAAATCTACCTGTGCCTGTAGGCCGAGCCGTCAGGGATTTTTTAAAAATAAAGATGTATCTGCTTAAAGTGACAAAACAGAACACACAAAAGCTTATATAGACCTTTTAATACAAAGATCGACATATTTCGAACGCACAAACGGCGACATTTTCAATATCAAAATGATAAATAAACCTTTCTCGCAAAATTCTGAAAATAAACTTGATAAACATAAATCACGAGATCATATGTATAATAAAAGCCTGTGCTTAACAATGGTCAACTATAAACATGAAAACTAATATTTGCTTATTGCTTTTTTAATCTGTAAAACATTTCGTGCCAAATTTGATGTAATTCAAAAGATACTGATTAATTGCATATGTATTAGTGTTATTGTGCATTCATGTTTATCAAGTTTATTTTCAAAATTTTGCGAGAATAGTTTATTTGTCATTTTTAACACTTTCCAACACAATCGAAAAGTGTTTTATGAATGCGGTTTGTCTGTCCGTCTGTCTGTCTGCCGTCTGACCATGTTCTAACTCGCGTAAATATGGTCGGATCGCCATGTAATTGATATATGTTAATGATGTTTACTAGGACAAGTTCGGTATTGAAAATGAAGTGCATAGCATTTATAGTTCGTTTACAGGGACACTGAGAAGAACTCCGTTACATTACGGTCTATGGGGAAAAATCATTTGCGTCGTATTTTAATGATGTTATACTATTTCAAACATATTTAAATTGATATATATCAACTAGGGGGCCTACCCCCTGCGAGCTACGCTCGCCAACCCCCGCTCAGACTTCGAGGCCTCTAAAAACATGACAGCGTGCTTTATTTTAAAAATATTGGTAAATCTGTAATTGGGTTGCCATGCTTTTAACGTTTTAATGGGGCATTTTTTGATTATCATGGCCTCATACACAGCTGTTGCGACAACTGACGACTGTTTTAGGGATTGGTAAGTAAGATCAATTACACCTTGAAAACCAGCTTGTATAAAATGGTTAGGTTTAAATTGTGGCTGCATCTCGCACTTTTATAACAACGATCTGTATTCTATTCTTCCTTTGCGTTTAAGGATGAGAAAAATTCCATCTGCTTTTGAATAACATTAAGAACCACGGTATTGAAAAGTACTATGTTATAGACATTTTCAGTAACAGGTTTTAATTTTCTCTCTAGTTTAGTGCACCATATGCATATTTTCATGTTATTTTAAATATGTAAATTATTTATTTTAATCAATATGTATATACGAATTTTCTAATAATTATTTTTCATACAAAATTAATTAAATATTTTGTGCATGCATGCCTGCATTTATTCGGCATCAATTGATGAATTATTTAAATAAATTTGCTATGCGCGAAACTTTTACATCATGTTATGTCACTTGAATATTGTCCATAAGAAAATCGGGTACTTTTCCAGTATAGGATCCTTTGCTTTTAGGTTTGGCGTAATTCGAGCTTCAAAAAGGGATAGATTCGTTAATATACATAGATTTGTTGCCAAAAGTTATGAAAACAAACCCAATGAACTTTTGGTGCTTTTCTACTATAGGGGTCTTGACGCTTTTTTAAAAAGCTTGGCGGAAAAAACCAAGCAGGATATTTTATTCTCCTTCCGTTCAGTTGGGCAATTATTATTTTATATATTAGTTTCAAATATTCGAATTAGTGATTTTATAAATTCGTTTAGTTAAATTTTACAAAAAAATAGCAAAATGATATCAATAAATATTAATTACTATTAATTCCTTTCCCCCCTTTCTTTTGCGTTTACATAAATGACGTCATTTGGACGAATTTATTCAAAATATTTTCAGTTTATAAATTAAATTAAATGCTGACAGACGATTGAATCCTGACGATAGAAATGTGATTTTTTTTTTCAAATTTTCCTGAAAAACATAATTTAATCACAATCTTGTCTTCATTATCGATTGAAATAAAAGATAAATTCAATTTCAATTTGACAAATAAAAAGAAATCAATAATCCCTGTCGGGATCCTTTTAAATTTTTTTCCCTTTTTTGTCACAAAAAAACTGAGTAATTAGTTGCCATCATTACAGAAATGCCATTAAAATTAGAAAAAAATTAATATCTCGAAAACTAATTCCAATTTCAAAATTCTATTACCAGTTTTGACATCCGCGGATTTTTATGGACAATTGGTATTAATTTCACCATCAAGCGTTTAATATTTTAATAAAAATAGCCCTGAAACATAATCAGTCGTTTAATCAGTCGTTTCATAAAATCGTTTCATAAATTCGTTTCATAAAATCGTTTCACAAATTCGTTTCATTAGGATTTTATATATATAGGGTAGATGAGGTGCACTAAAACAGGCTTTCTATGGAAGCCTGTTTGTATGAATGTATGCATAGCATTCATCCTTCACTTACAGGGATACACAAAATAATTCGGTTACAGTACGGTTTAAGAAGAATGATTACTGGAAGTACATTTAAAGTTCTGATACGTATTTTTAAATTAAACTAAGCTTTTACCTATTACTTGATGTACACAAATTCTGTAGATAACATACAGGGCAGCCCAAAATGTCTCGAATTTAATTCCGAAACTGCTGAATGAGAATTTACAACTGCGCTATGCATTTCCTAACTGAACTAAATTATAGCATACTCTGTCGTATATATACAAATCTATATATCATATACAGGGATGCACAAAAGAATTCGGATACTTTTTTCGTCTATTGACGGTAATTGCTGGCATTGGGTATCCAAATTGTTTAGTTAGACATCATATTTCACCTTATTAAACGGAGAAGTTTTGTCAAATCATTCTGGATATGTTGGAAAGTGTTTCAAAATCTGTGCTTGACGCATGATTTTTCGTTCTTGTTTTTTATCTTGAAAATGTCGCTGTTTGTGCGTTTGAAATATATCCATCTTTATATTAAAATATTTTTATAAGCCTTTATGTATTCTGTTTTATCTTTATCACTTTAAGCATATACATCTTTAGTTTAATGTTAAAGAGTGATTTTCTTATATAATTAGGTATGTTTGCTTTTTTAAATTTTATGAAATTTTTATGTTAATAATTAATGTTATTTCTGGAATCTCTTATGCGACCTTTTAGTACATAAAATAGAATTTGAAATAAAATTTAAAAAGCCAATTAAGAGATTAATATATATAAGTTATTTTTTATAGCATATTAATTAGTTTTCTCAAAAACCGTAATATCGGTTTTTAAGATGCTATCCATTCTCAATTAAACATTTTTAGATGCGTAATTGATTTTATGCATGCAAGAGTAGCAAAATAATTTTAATGTTAATGCTCTTAATTTATCATGTTTGATTGTTAAATATGTTTGTTGAACATGGAAATGAATTAATGAATTTATTACAAAAATTCTAATTTTTTGTTCTTTTTCTTTTTAACACTTTCCAACCTAGTTGAAAAGTGTTTATGACTTCGGTTTGTCTGGCCGTCTGGCCGTCTGCCGTCTGGCCGTCTGGCCGTCTGCCGTCTGGCCGTCTGCCGTCTGCCGTCTGCCGTCTGTCCGTGCTCTAACTCCCGTAAATATGCTCGGATTGCCCTGCAAATTTTATATGTTATAATCGTTATCTATAGCATGTTCCCTATTTCAACGGAAGTGTGTAGCACTTATAGTTTTTTTACAGGGACACTCAAAAGAATTCCGTTACATTGCGGTCTATGGGGAAAAATCATTTGCGGTTTATTTAAATAATGTTTCAATACTTTAAACGCATTGAAATTTATATATATCACTAAGGTGCATTAGAAGAAGCTTAATATGGAATAGGGTGTGCATAGCACTTATACTTACTTTACAGGGACAGTCAAAAGAATTCCGTTACATTACGTCTATGGAGAAAAATCGTCTGCGGTTTATTTAAATAATGTTTCACTATTTTAAACGCATTGAAATTTATATAAGGTTCATTACAAGAGACTTACTACAGAATATTGTGTGTATAGCAGTCATCGTTCATTTACAGGGACACACAAAAGAATTCTCTACTGTATGTTAACAATAATTCCTGGAAGTGCGTTTTAAGTTACTGAATGCGATTTTAATTTTAAATCGCTTTTTGTATATTACGTGGTGTGTATAAATTCTGTAGATCCTATACAGGGAAGTACAAAAGTTCGGGAACACATTTCCGTGTTATTTAACTCCAGACGGAGAATTTTAAACTGTGCTACGTGTTTCCTAACTGAACTAAAATTTAGCATCCTATGTAGTATATATACAAATCTATAGATCCTATACAGGGCTGAATAAAGTATTCGGATTACTTAGATGTTATCTTTTAGCTTATAAAAGAGTATGATTCGTAAAATTATTTTGGAAGCGTTGGAAAGTGTTACATAATCTATGCTTGACGCATGATTTTTCGTTCTTGTTTAAGATATGACAACAGGAAAGAAAAGAAAAGCATTATTTAGGCTATATATTCAGAATTTATAAACTGTTATCTCAACGTATAATCAAAATTGAAATAATATTAAATTAGTAAATGATAAAAAAGTTTTTTTTTTTAATTATTACACTCTTTATTTTTTAATTGTTTTTCTTCTTTTTATTGTTAAAAATATTTCGTTGTTGCACTTTCACTGCCAATTAGAATATTTTGGTGCATCATTAACTTCGTTTTTTTCTGTAACACGTAAACAGTTGTAACCATACAGATTATTTGGCGATTTATCACGTGCGGCCAGCTAACGAAAAAATGCCTTACAATTAAATTATTAATTTATAATTAAGATATAAAAATATTAAACCGTTGAATTGTCATTGGATCATAAAAATATTCAGACTCGCGGCTTTTTGGACTTATATTTTTAATTTGCAGGTTAAATTTCGGAAAAAATATTTCTGCACGTGTACTTTGTTTTTATAATTGAATAAAAAGTCATATTTACTGTGACGTCACAAGAATAGCGTCTATTGGATTTACATTATCTTCATCATTATAACTTTATTGGTGCCTTTTTTCATTACAATTAAATAGAAAATATATTGTTGTTACAATTCAAGTTGGTTAAGCATGAAAGTACGTATTTAAAGTACGTATGAAACACACTTGTACACATAGCTTTTATGATTCTCGCCCATCAGGAAGTGGGTGAAAAATCAATTACAAACTTCCATCTTTACTTACAAAAACAAAGTTGCGTAAAATAAAAGAGTTAACAAAAAAAGAAAAGTTCTAAAAAAATATATGATATAACATCACCTTTCACTCTTTCATATTTTTTACAATCCTTGTGAAACTCGTGGTCAATTTCATGATCTTTTTTTTTTTCAAAATTATTTGCGTATTTTACTTTAAACTCTTTTGTAGATATTTTTCAAAGTATGATTTTAACATTAACAGTTTTTCGCATTTTAGTTTAGCATCAAAGAAATATGACACGTATCAAAGACTACAGAAGAGAAAATTTTTGTTCTGTGTCATTGTCTTACATTTTATCGAATGGAACTATCAGAAATATCTTTAAAATGGACAAGTACATTTCTTTTGCTTAATATTAAAAAAAAAAAAAAAAAAAAAAAGAATAGGAGAAATATAATAAAACTCATGTAAAATATCAAGTAAAATTTTAAAGTTAAGGTTAGCTAACTGGGTGATGTCTTATGCCCATTTGGTTCAAATAATTGGTTGATCAAATAAGCTAAAGGCATGAATCTAGATATAGTAATCGGGCTATACGGTAAACGATGAAATATCTCCTAGTGCCTCCTTGAGGTAAATTGCTAAGTGAAACATTTTACTCAGAAAACGACAGGAGATAAGACCAAAAGTTCAATGACAAAGTTGTAGAGCATCATCTGTTTAGTAAGAAAGATATATTGTGCACGAAGATACGATAAACAGTAGCCTGTATATTACACTTATGAAAGACGTTTTGTTTTTGAAAAACACAAATTTTCTCTAAAAGAAAAATGAGAATATTTTTATACATACACTACGGGGCTCTGCCGCTACATCCTTTGTGCGCAAACCCCCCGGACTTTCAGCAGACACGTGCGTTGTAAGCTTGACCCTAATTGCTACGCATTTTTACCATGACTACAATATATTTTTATCTTAAGGATGTCGTACAGTGATACATAAAATAGCATTTTTATTTAAATTTGCTTAATCTTTTTCTCTCTAGGGGCGTTATCAGAATAAAAGATGGTTGAGTTGAATATGTCCTATCTAATTTTAACTTGGAATATGGCTGCCACATAAAAAAACATTAAAAAGAAATCATTTTAAAAATTTTAGTTATGCAATTTCCCACCAGAAGCGTTACCAGCGTAAAAAAAAAAAAAAAGATTTAATAAAAATATATAAATATAAACAGGTGACGCATGCATAAAAATTAAATAAAAACACGATTAAAAGCTCGATATTTTTTCAAAAAGTACGCGCAAGAAATAAATTAACAACCGTATTTTATTTGCATTATAGGATGACGTCATCTGATAATGCAGTATTTTATTTTTTTTTGGTAACAGGAACCTTTCATTTCATTGATGAAAACAATGCCGATATAATTTTTAATTAATTGCAATTTTTAATCAAAAAAACATGTTTAACGAAATGTTAAGTGCGCTATGTCAGAAGCCTGTTCAAAATCCTTTCATATGGTATCTAATTCGTCGTTCTGCATTTCGTATTTTCTTAGAAAAAGGAATGTCGACAGGAGAAATAATATATATGATTATAAGTACCAGTTTTTATAACGAGATGAAATTCGTCGAAAATTGGCGGTATAAAAATGTTGATAAGAAACTGTTAAATAGATCTTTTAATAAACATAAATTATAATTACAATAAAAAATCAAAATTGTCTAGTCTAACTTCAAAAATAATTATTACCTTAAACTTAAAAATTCGAATTCCATTAAGGTATTCAAACACTTTGTCAATTTCCGCAAAAAGTAACATTTTCAAAAATTAAAATGACACATAATGTGTTTTATAACTTAAAAAATGGCAAAATTGTAAAAAAAAAGATGTTGAACTACATTAATATTAATCAATATCAATTATTCCAAGCACTTTCAGCTCTACACATAGCCATCATCAGGAATGAAATACAAACTGTCATCACCAAGGGCTTACTTTCAAAATCTCCGCTTCTTCATCCCGGAACTAGAGAAAGTTCATTTTTGCAACCAGGCTTGTTGGGCGATTCCAATTACTCTTGGTGTATGGGTGACTTAACCATATATTGGGGATTTTGTATGGCAAAACGTCATTGCAAACTCTTTTTTTCTGTATAAGTAAGCCGTTGATAATGTCAGTTTATATTTTATCCCTGATGATGGTTATGTGTGAGGCTGAAAGTCCTTGGAGTAATTGACTTTAATCATTATTAATGTAGTTTAACTGTTTTTTTTTCTTTGACAATTTTATCATTTTTAAGTAATAAAACTCACTATGTGTAACTTACATTTTTGAAATTTTAAGATGATAAAATTGGGATATATTAACATAAGCAGGGCTTTACAAATTTGATAAAATCCAGTAGCCAGAAAAAAATTCTAGGAGTCAGTAAAAAATATTTACCACCCCTCCTTCCTTGTCATTAATTTTCAAAAAGCACAAAAGTTTTTATGAATTAATTGATGAAAAATAATAACAGGCATTGTTTAGAATTATTAGTTACATAGTTTAGAAAGATAATATAAACTAGGTTTTCTAATGAAACTTATCAAAATCATATATCTTAAAATAAATAAATAAATAAATAAATAAATAAATAAATACTGTAAAGAGTTAATTAACCGGCATGTTCGGTAAATGCTGATTGCTTCAAATGTCCGGATAGATGAATGCTACAAAATCTATATTTATCTGCTGAGGAGCGCATCGACGAAATAGTGAAGCAGGAAAACAAGTTTTCGCCTATTTTTCTGTCGAAGTCTCAAATAATTCTGATTTGGTTATTTTAAAATTTACATTTGATGAACTTATTTTTGACAAATTAAAAACAAAAGTTAAAAATATTTTTTACGTGAATATAGTTTCACAGTTTATTTTTTCGCACTTTCCAACCTAGTTGAAAAGTGCTTATGACTTCGGTTTGTGTGCCGTATGGCCGTCTGCCGTCTGCCGTGCTCTAACTCCCGTAAATATGCTCGGATTGCTCTGCAATTTTTATATGTTATTGTCGTTATCTATAGCATGTTCCCTATTTCAACGGAAGTGTGTAGCACTTATAGTTACTTTACAGGGACAGTCAAAAGAATTCCGTTACATTACGTCTATGGAGAAAAATCGTCTGCGGTTTATTTAAATAATGTTTCATTATTTTAAACGCATTGAAATTTATATATATTACTAAGGTGCATTACAAGAGGCTTACTACAGAATAGTGTGTGTATAGCAGTCATCGTTCGTTTACAGAGATACACAAAAGAATTCTCTACTGTCTGTTAACAATAATTCCTGGAAGTGCGTTTTAAGTTACTGAACACGATTTTAATTTTAACTCGCTTTTTGTCTATTACGTGGTGTGTATAAATTCTGTAGATCCTATACAGGGAAGCACAAAAGTTCGCGAACACATTTCCGTTTACTGACTGAAACTCCAGAAGGATAATTTTAAACTCTGCCACGCGTTTCCTAACTAAATTAAAATTTAGCATCCTATGTACTATGTAGTATATATACAAATCTATAGATCCTATACAGGGCTGAATAAAAGTATTCGGATATTTTTCCGAATATTGTATCTGTTTGAAATTCCTGAAATTATGTTTTTAAATATGTTATGCGTTTTCCAAATTGTTTACTTAGATGTTATCTTTTAGCTTATTAAACGGTATGTTTTGTAAAATTATTTTGGAAGCGTTGGAAAGTGCTACATAATCTATGCTTGAAGCATGATTTTTCGTTCTTGTTAATATTGGGAAGGGGGGGAAGGGGATTGCATTTGTGTTCATTTGAAGAAAGCTTAAGTCAATTTTTGTACAAAAAAGAAACAACAACAAAACCCCCATTAGATTAAATAACTTGGTCGCAAGATAAAAATATTTGGTCGCCAGTGGCAACCTGGCGACCGTATTTGTCAAGCCCTGAACATAAGTAACATAAATTAACATAATTTTAATTTAACATTAATTTTAACATTCTATTAATTTATTTGTTTAACATTTTCAGCTTTTTGATTTACTAAATAGAGCATTTTTATTTATATTTACAAAACAGATTTGATTTTCTGTCTACTTCACTTAGAAGCCAAAATACTAAAGAATTTGAAAAGCTCCACAAAACGGAAGTGCTAATTAAAACAATCGGAAGTAAGCCTTTAAAGCTGTCAAACGAAATTAAAATGCCACATCTTTTTAGCAAATATATTTTTTAAGACCTTTTTTCTTCATATTTAAAATAATTAAAATTTTATTAAAGTTTCTGGCAGTGACGAATTTAATTTAAATCTAGCATCATTTGTTTTGTCAGGTTAATTAAAAATGCATTTTCCAGAAAATCAATTATTTCGTATATCTCGCTTAATATATATATAATATATATAATATCTATATATATACTTCAAAATCAGTGGCATAGCATCTGGAAATGCTGCATCGCTTTATTATCAGTATTATATTATACGTATGCTATATTTCACCTTATTAGGTGCGTTTGTAATTATAAAAATACGTAGCACCTATAGTCGTCGTCTGGTCTGTTCGTCTGTCCATTCGCATATAACAGCGCAAAAACTATCCGACTGAATGGTTTGAAATTTTATATATATATAATCATTGTAGAATTTTGTCAAGTCATTTCAAAGTTTATAAAAATCAAATCAAAACTTTACAAGATATTAATAAAACTTTTCTTCCTTCCATTATATCCTATCATACGTAATTAATTCAATGATATCCCGTGATAGGTAATGATTCTAGGTTTCCATGATGATTACTTCCTCTTTAAGATGGAGTCCTATATTATTTACGTATTACTGAATTTAAAAACCGAATTTGTATACTAAAATTGTTTAATTATAACAATCCTATAATCTACCGACAGTTTTTTTTAATAAATATTTCCAGAGAAATCGAAATTAAATGGAAAAAAGTGTCTAAATATAGATTTCAAGTTCTGAAATGTTCAAAGCTTGGCTTAGGTTTCCTATTGGAATTTCCAGTAAATGTCAACAAAAGATATAATGTTGCCAACTTGAAATGTACTTATTTTATTACAGAAATTAATCATATCATAATAACAGACGATATAATTCATTTCCTTGAAATAATAACGATGATTTTTTTTTTACTTTGTCTTGTGTTAGATATTTGCGCAGAGTATAATTTTAATGTAGCAGAATTGTAATTAATTGTTTGTAAAATTGTATTAAAAGTTAATTTCATAAAATAAAATGAATGTCTATAATATGGATTTCAAGTTCTGAAATTTTCAAAGCTAGGCTTAAGTTTCCCATTGGAAATTTCAGTAAATGGCAACAAAAGATAAAATGTTGCCAACTTAAAATGTACTTAATTTATTACGGAATTAATCATATCATAATAACAAACGATATAATTCATTTTTTCAGTGAAATAATAAAGATGATTTTTTTATATTGTAATTTTATTGTAACATAATTGTAAATAGTTGTTTGTAAAAGTGTATTGAAACTAAATTTCATAAAATAAAATTAATACCTATAATATGAAAATCTGCACCTAAAATAAATCTTGTATTCATGTATTTTTGCATAAGAGTGCAACAGCTATTGCACCAAAATTTGAATATTTATAGAACTATTTATAGTACGAACGCACCTCATTTATCACGTTTGATGTACACGTTTGATGTACTTTGGACGTGATAAAATTAAATAGCGCCAAATCTAGTATATAATAATACTGGTGCTAAAGTGATGCAGCATCCCCTGACATTACGCCACTGCTTAAAATGTTATAATTTTTTTTTTAAACTTGATATGTTTTAAACACTTTCCAACCTAAGTTGAAAGTTGTTTATGACTTCGGTTTGTCTGGCCGTCTGCCGTCTGTCCGTCCTCTAACTCCCGTAAATATGCTCGGATTGCTCTGCAATTTTTATATGTTATTGTCGTTATCTATAGCATGTCGCCTATTTCAACTGAAGGGTGTAGCACTTATAGTTTTTTTACAGAGACACTCAAAAGAATTCCGTTAGATTACGGTCTATGGGGAAAAATCATTTGCGGTTTATTTTAATGATGTTACACAATTTCAAACACATTGTAATTGAAATATATCACTAAAGTGCATTACAAGAATCTTAATATGGAATAGGGTGTGCATAGCACTTATAGTTACTTTACAGGGACAGTCAAAAGAATACCGTTACATTACGTCTATGGAGAAAAATAGTCTGCGGTTTATTTAAATAAGGTATCACTATTTTAAACGCATTGAAATTTATATATATCACTAAGGTGCAGTACAAGAGGCTTACTACAGAATATTGTATGTATAGCAGTCATCGTTCATTTACAGGGACACACAAAAGAATTCTCTACTGTCTGTTAACAATAATTCCTGGAAGTGCGTTTTAAGTTACTGAACGCGATTTTAAATTTAACTCACTTTTTGTCTATTACGCGGTGTGTATAAATTCTGTAGATCATATACAGGGAAGCACAAAAGTTCGCGAACACATTTCCGGTCATTTACAGGGACACACAAAAGAATTCTCTACTGTCTGTTAAAAATAATTCCTGGAAGTGCGTTTTAAGTTGCTGAACGCGATTTTAAATTTACTCACTTTTTGTCTATTACTTGGTGCGTATAAATTCTGCAGATTATATACAGGGCAGCACAAAAGTTCGCGAACACATTTCCCTTTATTGATAGAAACTCCAGAAGGAGAATTTTAAACTGTGCTACGCGCTTCCTAAGTAAACTAAAATTCAGCATCCTACGTAGGATATATACAAATCTATAGATCATATACAGGGTTGAATAAAAGTAATCGGATATTTTTCCAAATATTGTATATGTTGGAAATTCCTGAAATTATGTTTTTAAATATGTTATGCGTTTTCAAATTGTTTACTTAGATGTTATCCTTCAGCTTATTAAACGGTATGATTTGTAAAATTATTTTGGAAGCGTTGGAAAGTGTTACATAATCTATGCTTGACGCATGATTTTTCGGTCTTGTTTTCTTTTTAACATTTTCCAGCATAGTTGAAAAGTGTTTATGAATTCGGATTGTTTGCCTGTCTGCCTGTCGTCTGTCCGTGTTCTAACTAGCGTACATAATCTGGGATTGTCATGTAACTGGATTATGTTAATGAGGTTTAATACGACCTGTTTGGTATAGAAAATGATGTGTGTAGCGTTTCTACTTAATTTACAGGGACACTCAAAAAAATTCCGTTAGATTACGGTATATAGCGAAAAATTGTTTGCGGCGTATTTGAAGGATATTACACTATTTCAAACATATTTAAATTGATACATATCACTGAGGTACACTGCAAGAGGCATACTTTTCAATATGGTGCACATAGCATACAAATGCATTCAATATGGGCATCATATACAGGGACACACAAAAGTGTTCGGTTACAGTACTGTCTATGTGCGTTAATTAGTGGAATATCGTGTGCGTAACATTCATCGTTCATTTAGAGCAGGCATGTCAAACACGTGGCCCGCCGACAGCTTATCTGTGGCCCGCGAAGCATTTGGTATTTTACCTGTGTTTAATTTAGTAGTTAGAACACGCTTGCTGAAAATACACTTTGCACAAACACATTTCCACCAACCGTTGTTTTAAAGATGGCAAACATCAGAAAGATATGTATATCAGTGTTACTAGTTTGTCGGGCTTTTTTTTTAAATTTTTTATTCAGGATGCTACCACAAATTTTCAATATAAATATTTGTCGTATTTGTTTAGTCTTTAAATAAGGGAATATTTATCTTCGGAATATGGTTGCATCCCGAATTAAAAAATTTCCGCTCATCTGGCAACAGTGATGTATATATAGACAGATATAACTCAATTTTACATTTTCACAAAAAAAATTGTGGATACAAATATAACATATCGGAACGTAGCAGAGCGCGGGAACTTGAGTCTGGAAATTTAAAGATTCGTAAATATTTAAAAATATTTTACTTATTATATTTATGTGTTTTATGTTTAAACTAATACTTTACTGTACTACTTTTTTCGATTTTACACCACTTTACAAAATAATATGCTGTATTCATTAAATACTAAGAAATGTATTGGAAAATTAATAAAATTTGGCGCTAATTAAGAACTGTTAAAAAAATTAAATCAAAAAGCTTTAAACGAATCACTTTGAAAGTGGCACAAGTTATCACTTTTGTGCTGGACACAAAACCCCGAATATGCCATCCAGGTTCTTGGCTTTAGTCGAACATATGGATTTTGAATTTAAGCCCTTTAACTGTTTTGATAACTTAGTTTTGTATTTGTGTGTGATATTTCTGGAATCCTGCGTGATCTTTCTTTCCTTTCTTTCATTTTTACACATTTTATTGACATACTCTCATATATCCCAGGATTTATATATAAAAAAAAAATGTTAAAGCTGTTTACCAAACTTATTCTTTATGAAAAACTTAAAATGAATATCGTAAATTTTTTAAAGGTGTTTATAACACAATTATATTCAAAGGAAAATTTAAATTTTATGTTTGATATGTAGGCGTAGACACTGTTGGAGTTTGGAAAGAATGTAACATTAAGAGATGCAACAGCACAGAGTATAAAGAAACTCGCAAAAAATCTGGCTAAACATCGAAAAGTTAAACTGTCATAATTAAAACTGATACTTCTTAAAAGAGAATCAATGTACTTTCACCAAGCATATTGAATAAAATGCATTTGCTTTAAAAAACAAATTATTGTCTTTATTACATTGAATGTCCCGCGAGTCGAAATCATTCACTTAGAGAAGATAGAGAAATTTTAAAATACTATAAGCATAGGTACCAAGATTTATGTATAATGTATGGATTTATAAAAGCCTGATATGTGCTTAAAACTTATAGTGCTTAAAAACTTATATTCTGTTCGTATGTATATGCTTAATGATCGTCAATCTAGAAAATGTCTTGGAAATATGGGTAGATGAAGGTAACTAGATCTACCATCTTCAGATATTTGACGGCTTTCCTTAATAAAGGTTTAGCTGTTAATTTCGAACTGCGAAAAATGATTACAATTTTCATTTTCAACAGCCAAATTATGAATGTGTATTATTAAAAGAACACCAATAGACAAAGTACAATTTTCATTTGAAATTTCATAGAATCTGAGTAAACTTCAACGTCAAGCCAAATTTTATAATGCTATCTTGTTATTTGATAGATTAGCGTTTTAAAATAGATTTTATTACTTTGACAAAACGACTTTCAAAAAGAAAATGTATTTAATTTTAAATGTTGTCATGTATTATTGAAAAACCATCGAAATGGAAATTTTTAGAATATACAAAAAATATATTAAAAAAGTGAGTTCAAAAGAAGATTTTTGAATTTCTAGAAACATGAAAATCAGTTAAATCTATTTACTTCAACTCTACTGATAGATGTTTAAATTATTCTTCCGAATTTATTACTGCAGTTAAACAAAATTCAGTGCGATTCCATATTAGAGCGGAAATATATAGATATGGGGTTTCCAAATTTCTGTAATTATTCATCAATCGACCGATTTTTTAAAGTATAGTGAGCAATTAAGCATATTTTAGCTACGTTCGGTATAGCGTACTTTTAAACGACATCTTTTCTCAGCGGCCAACCTTTTATTATTTTTCAAATCCAATAAACATTATTTGGACCAGAAAACGCATTTAATAAATAACATCAAATATGTAACGCATAAATACAATATACATTTTATTAAATAACTAAATAACTTTTCTGTTTCAAAATATATTTAGTTTTATTTTTACTTGAAGACAACAAGGAGAATAAGGAGGAGCTACGCCTTTGTTAGATCAAGATTAACAGACCAGCGTGTACAATCAATTTTTAAAATAAACACAATCTAGAAAATTCAATTAAATCTTATAGATTTTGCTGATGAAAAGTAATTTTAGTAAGTTATCGAAAAATAAGAAAAGAAAAAATATGTATAATAATAATAAATTTAGAACTTTGCGTGAACATTTCGTTAACAAGGCTCTGTTGTGTACGTATAAATTTTATCTTGTGCAAACTAATAATATTGTCTACATTTTTTTTAATATGGCCCACGGCTTTGTATATCACGCTTAATTTGGCCCGCGGCGGTAAGCGAGTTTGACATGCCTGATTTAGAGGGACACACAAAAGTGTTCGGTTACAGTACTGGCTATGTGCGTTAATTGGTGGAATATCGTGTGCGTAACATTCATCGTTCATTTAGAAGGACACACAAAAGTATTCGGTTACAGTACTGGCTATGAGCGTTAATTAGTGGAATATCGTGTGCGTAACATTCATCGTTCATTGAGAGGGACACACAAAAGTGTTCGGTTACAGTAATGGCTATGAGCGTTAATTGGTGGAATATCGTGTGCGTAACATTCATCGTTCATTTAGAGGGACACACAAAAGTGTTCGGTTACAGTACTGGCTATGAGCGTTAATTGGTGGAATATCGTGTGCGTAACATTCATCGTTCATTTAGAGGGACACACAAAAGTGTTCGATTACAGTACTGGCTATGAGCGTTAATTGGTGGAATATCGTGTGCGTAACATTCATCGTTCATTTAGAGGGACACACAAAAGTGTTCGATTACAGTACTGGCTATGAGCGTTAATTGGTGGAATATCGTGTGTGTAACATTCATCGTTCACTTACAGTGTCACGCAAAAGAATTCGGTTACAGCACTGTCTGTAAATAATAATTGCTGGAAGTACGGTATAAGTTGTGGTTTTTGCTCATTACTTGGAGAGCATAATTTTTATAGATTATATGTAGGGCCACACAAAAGATCTCGAGGGCATTTTCGTTTATTAACAGAAATTGCTGAAGCGTAATTTAGAGCGCATTAACCCACTATGCATTTCCTCACTGAACTAAATTTTAGCATAATATGTAGTATATATAGATCATATGTCAAATATATATCATATTCATAATATCATATCAAATATATATCATATTCAGAACTAACTATTTACTTAGGCATCATCTTTCACAGTGTTGTTAATATATTCAGGAAGTGTTAGAAAATGTTTAATAATCTATGCTTGATGCATGATTTTTCGTTCTCGGTTAACGCTTCCTTGGATATGAACTAAAAGAATGTTCACCATGAGAATATTTTTCAAATGATGGAATAATATTGGAATAACTATGATGTAAAATGTACCAAAGATGTAGTATTGATTCTTCGACTAGCTCTAAAATGCTTATTTATAAAAGTAGACTAAAAGTTGTAGTTCAATTCCAGGATTATTTTGAAACTAAATTTATTTGAAGTGGATGATTAGATTTGCATGTACACTGTAAAAAAGGACAGATATTTCTTAGTCTAGGAATATATAGTGACGGCAGCAGTAATATGGTTCCGCAGATCGTTCAGAGTTGTTGGTAGCGGCCTCTGGAACCATCACCGCTTTGAAAGCCGTGCACTCAGTAACAGCAGATACGCTTTCTCGTGTGTGGGACAAGTTTGGCTATCGCGTAGATGTTTGCCGTGCAGCAAACGATGGACACATTGAACATTTATAATGTTTTTAAAAAATCTTTGAAACTTCCTCTTTTCATTGGTATAAAGATTGTTTATTTTGGATTTTTACTTTAATAAATACAGTTTTTTGAAAATGGGTCCATCATTTAGAATAACCCTGTAAATTAAAAATTATAATAATAACTGCTGCTGGCCAGTGTGTGTACAATTCTACAACAATTTATAATACAATTTTTCGTGTTATTTATTCATAGAAAAATATTACAAATTCTGCGATTAAATAAATGATGTGATTTAAAATTGTCTGTGATTTAAAAATGTCTGTGATTTAAAAATGAAATCTTTGATTTAATAATGAAATAGAAAATTTTTAATCTGAAATAGTGGTGCCATAATCTATAGAAATTCTAACTGGGTGTACGCATCTTTAGTGGATCTACAAATGAAGTACTTTTAGTTAATTAAAAAGAAAAGTTTTACATTTGGCTCCGTAGAAATCCCAGGGAAGATATTTTATATAGAAATTTTTGCAAAATTGACAGTACTAAGCACATTTTAGTTCGTGATTGATACGTTTTTCAAAAGAGAGCAGTGAAAATGAGCAGTAAGAATGTTATATTAAGTGTAAATAAAGCATGATAAATCTAAGAAAAGAACAACGTATATATGTACCAAAAATGTCGAATGTTGAAGCAAAAATAAGAAGTAGAATGTCAATCAAGACAACAAAATTCCATTAGTAACAGAAAATCGCAAAACAGCAACTTTGAAGCAAACAACTTCATAAAACCTCACCCAAAAAGTTAAACATCTATCAAACATAAAAATTTGTAAAAAAAAAAAAAAAAAAAAAAAAAAAAAACGGAAACGAAGTCACATTTGCTTATTTTGTTTGAAAAAAAAAAATAACTAAGTATAAACTAACTCACAAAAGAAAGACAACTTCATTTCACTCACATTCGTCAGAAGTTACAATAAAAATAATTTGATATTTATCGAGGCTTTGTCAATAATAGAAACCACCATATATTATATATTGGAAACTAAAATATGCAGGGTGTTAAGTTAATATCGTGCTGAACTAAGAAAGGTGGCAGCACATAGACCCGCAATAAAATTTTACTATTATACTCGATAAATTGTAAAAAAAGAAAAAAATGTTTCCTTATCTAGGGAAATTTAATACGAGGATCATCCAAAAAGTAAGTTTCCCACGGCTCGTAAAAAGAACCAAAACATAATTACCTGGAAAGACTTATTGCAAAAGATACCAGCTACTTCTCAACATAAGAACCATCGGAATTGTAACACTTATAATAGCGTGGGATAAGTTTTTGTAGTCCAGTGTCATAGAAGTTTGCCGCCTGGGAATGAAGCCAGCTTGTCGCAGTTGTCTGCACGTCTTCGTCTGTGGGCAAGTGATGCCCGAACAGGAATTTCTTCAGGTGCAAGAACAAGTAGAAGTCGCTCGGAGCAAGATTGGGAGTATAGGGTGGATGGTCAAATACCTCCCAGCGAATCTTCTGCATCAGATTTTTTGTGGAATTCAAAGTATGCGGACAAGCGTTGTCGTGGACACATTGACGATGGATTGCGATCAGCGCTATCTTCCGTGCGTTCAAAAACTTTATCTCGGACCTCACCTCGCAGTTGGCGGGAGAAGAAATGAGAGCCGACATCTTCGCGCACAACAACGACGTTAATGTAAGCGATCGGGAAGTTACAACTGCCGCAAACAATCTACCCAACTTGTGCCTTTTCGTTTCGTACCTTTTGCAGCACCAACTTCTTGATATGTGGGAAACTTATTTTCTTGATGAACCTCGTATAACTATGAACAAAAATATACAATAACCTCTGCTCTCATTCTACAATCAATAATCTTTGGGGAAATTTTCTTAAACCTAGAGAAATATATCATGACTAGCTGTTACCCGTGACTTCGTTCACGCAACATTAAAATAATAATAAATACATTAATTAAGCAAAATATTTCACTCCCGATAATTAAAAACGTTAATAATTAACTAACTCTTTATCACATTTCATAAGAGTTACTTGCGGTATTTTTTGTTATAGGGACCTTGACATAACTCAGTCTTAAAAAAGTGAAATTTTGTGCCAAATAATCGAGAAAATGAAATTGCAACCAATGCAAAAAGGAGGGCCAAATAAAATAGTGGAAATAGAGGAATTGGATAAAAACAACTGTGAATTTTAGCTGATAAACAATTTTACTTTTAACGCCTTTGTGAAACGTTTTAACAGCCATCCTTCAAAAAAACATTAATTGGAATTAGTATATGTTTTTTCTTTAAATTCAATTCTGCCTCCGTGGTTTAATGTATAGCTGAAACAAATCTTGTTTTCTAAATGACAGTATGTTGACAGGCAATTTTTGTTCTCCCGAATAAATTGATTCATGAAGTTTGAATATGTGAAAATATGTTTTTATTTTTCGGGTAATTTACTGAAATCAAGATTTTGTTTTCACCATCTATCTATTCAAAGTGAAAATAAATTCTGTTTTTCAGTTTTAATGAGAAAATGGTGTAAAAAATATACTGATCTGTTTTATTTCTCCTTTTTCATACACAAATATGGAGTATGTTACTTTCCGTTTTTAGAAAAACTTCATTAAAATTTACTAAAAAAAAAAATCTTGGTATCTAATTTATTTTTTTTAATTCTGAGAGTTAAGTCTTCGGATCAATGATAACCGGTATTAAGTAAATCGCGTTGCGTTCGATAGTCTAGGAGTAGTTTCGAAATACAAACACACGGTCAGAATTTAATATAATAGATTCGTGTTCATTTTCCTTTTCTTAAAATTATGATGTGATTTTTAGCAGAAAACTCTCATCTGTATATAATGAATACTCATGCTTAATAACCAGTGTAGATAAAAAACATTTAAATTTTTCGTTATAAATATGGCGTGAAACTCATCTACTTTATATGCTTACTAATCCTTGTATTATTAATGTAAGGAATTGATTCACATTCATTTTAAAACATATCGGAAAATTCCCGTTTTATTTCAAATATATATTTCCCCAGAGAAATCTCTTTTAAATGACATAATACTTGTTTATTTTCCAGGCAATTAATTTCAATACTGGCATAGGGGAAATTATGTTATTTTAACGAAATAATATTAAATCTTCAGGTTTTATCAACAAAAATGGAACTATGAACATTCGTCATTTTTTTTAGGTAATCGAGGTATTTCTTTTAGTTTTAAGAATGAAAATATTTTTTTCTCGCTATCCATGACATCATTTTCGACATGGATAATATTGCGGAGGATATTATTGACATTTGCTAACCATTTTCTTTTGAAATTTCTTTTTACTTTTTTAAAATTTAAATAAAAAATACGGTATAGCTATATTAGCCGTGCGCAGACGGTAAAACACCACGTATTGTTACGATACAAAAGAAAAAAAAAGAAAAAAAACCTAAGATAATTTTATTTCACCAATCAAAGCATATCCGCTTCATTTTCCATGTATGACGTCATATTAGCCTGTTTCCTATGGTTACGCATATTGAAACCTTGTATTATTATCAAAAACTAAAAAAAGTACGTTTTATTTCTAATAATATTATTTAATCTTTTTAATTCTTTAATTTTTTTATTTCATTTTCATTTTTCACGTGAAAATTTTTCAATTGAATCTAAATTGTAGAGTAAAAATTATTATTTCAGGTTTTTAATTAGTTTTGGCAACGATAAAGTATTAGCAACGGTAAAGTAAATTTAACCATTTTAAAATATTATATCGAAAAAATGTCCATTTATTCTCTATGAAAATAACGAAATTTGGAATTATTAAGAAAAATATTTGAATAAAATTAACAAAAACAAACCTATGTTCATAAGAGGGTTATAATCCACCTATATGCAAAAACACAGGATCATTAAATGCTCCATTTTGACGCTGGCTTCAGCCTAACATTTGCACACAATCAGATTTATAATATTATTAGGATAGGATAGGATATATATTTTTTTAATAGTGATGGAAACAATAAAATTTATCTTATACACTTCGATCCATGATTCAAATATTATTATTTCAAAGGAAATGTTATGTTGGTCGAACAGCAAGTATTTAACGAATTAATATATACTAGATAGAAATCCGATGCATTGCATTCGAATTGCGTGAGAATTTTCGATTTTTTGAAGAAAAATGAAATTTAATTTAACACGTTGAGTGTCATGTGTACCGCCGGCGGTGCACACTTTATTTTTATTAGAGTGCCTCGTGTACCGCCGGCGGTTATATGTAAATCTAAATTCAAAGCATATTAATTTTGATGGCACTCCAGTAACATACATTACTGTTGTTCTATAGCACAGATAAAGAATTTTTTGCACGTGCCGGCGGTGCATGTAAAATATTTTTTGTAAATTCTACTTACACTTCTAATAAATACGTACTAGTACCCGTGAAGATTTGACGGTAAATCACGTGAAAGTTCCTTTAGAAATATGCTTTTATTTTTAATTAGATGCTTTTAAATTAATTAAGAATTAAAAAGAATTATGAAATGTTACATTGTGTAAGCGATTCCTATAGAATAGATATAAGACGATAGATTGTGTTGTCAGTCCAGCCTACTCAACTAATGAAGTGAAATAATTTTAAGCTTCTCATTTACATCCTATTATACTTGAGTTAATTTAGCAAGAATTTAACTAAAAATATTAATTGAATGATTTATTTTTACTTACTATAATCTCAAAATTTAAAAAATATATATCAATATTTTCTCATTTTTTTAATTACGTGACCTTTTAAAATTTGCTGCTTGCACATAACGATTTATAATACATATTTTTTAATTACTTGAATTTATATTTTCCATTTTCACACATTGTTTAATTATTAAATCATGGATATCAAGATAATTTAGAGTTCCTGTATGAACATTTTTCCTTCTTTTTGTTTTCTCTCTTTTTATTTTTCCTTTTTTAAGAAAAATAATCACATAATTATCTTATTATATATATATATATATATATATATATATATATATATATATATATATATATATATATATATATATATATATATATATATATATGTCACGATTTCACGTGAATCACCTTATTTTTTGTAAATCAAACTATCAAGGCTAGAGGTTTAACCGAGGAGTTTGCAGTCGTAGCGCCGAGAATCCCAATTCATGGTGTGCGTACTGAAGGAAATAATAAGGCAGTCGATTCCAATCCACAGTTTATTAGAAATCCAGAAAAACTTTGAGGCCATGCTTTATTATTTCAAATGATAATTCCATAAATAATGACTTTTAGTACCACGGAGAGACTTGGTGAATTAAATTCAATGCTTGAAGAAGACACCAGATATTAACAGGCAGCGTCGTATTGTCTATGGGCAGCCAAAGAGATTTATTCCACGGTCGCGAAATACGAACCAGGGTTACATGTACATCGAGCTCCAGGAACAATCTGCTCTCTACGCGGGAAAAACCAGAGTATAACTATTATCTAACGCTCATGAATACAGTGCCGTTAAACAGTCTTTCGACCAATCAGCGCTACGGAACTAAATTTTCTGGCGCTATGATTTTGAAGAGATCAGACCGCAGGCTGAAAAAGCGCGGGAGAATATTTCTGGAATGTTTCGGAACAATCTGATTCCTTCGAACAAATAAGAAAGAAAAAAAAATACGTAGGTTTTACCGAGTGTGGGCAGGATGCCAAGATGAAAGTTTTACATTGAAACTGAGATTAGCTTTTATATTTTGAGAAAGACATACTTCTTTTCCAGAAAACATAGGGAAATAAAAATAAAAAGATATAGGTTGTTATTTCAAAAGAATTAAAATATTTAGCTGGGAGATTCATATTTAAAAGAATTAAATTCTAGAATGCGTTTATTTAATGAAACAAAAAGTGTATAATTTTAACAGAAACAGCATTTAGAGCCATTTTTTAAGAGAATGAATTTAGAATAAAGCATTTTTAGCTAGGCGGAATTTTGACAATCTAAATACTAGAACGAGAAAATAATTTAGAATAATGGGATTTACACAGAATTATAGCTTTGATTAGGCCAACGGCCAAAAATTTAAAATTTGTTTCATATATGACTTCTTGATAATGGTTATACCAAATATACTAAAAATTGTAGACCAGTTCAATTTATTTAATCGATAATTATATGCACGATCTTTCAATTTAAATGTTTTTAATATAAATTGAGTAATTAAAACAAAATATTCTTGGGTGTTAAATTTTACTTAATTATAAAGCATTCTGATAGAAAAGATACAAATTATATAACTTTTCCTCCTGAATTAAATCTGGCATTATTAAAATGAATTATTGCCAGGAAAAATCATTCTGTCCGGAGTGTGTCTCGAACCGACACGATGATCGTAACAGAGAAGTACCACGCCTTATACCATTCGGGTACTCCCTTCTCGTTCGAGTGTACTCTAAAACTGGTTAGGATCTAGATTTAATTTTACGCATGCACAAATGGGTCATTTTCGTGTGGAAAGTGGATTTGACGAAAATCCCTTTTTGTTTTAATATATAAGATTACTAAAGTTATTTGTTTACCGCTGAATGCAGGGATGCCACTGGCGACTATATTTTAATTCTATCTCGCACTACTTTCTCAAAACAGAATTTTTTCACATAATATGTGCAAACTACAAAATTATTTATACTATAAAATTATTATTTATTTTAAATAGTGGTGCGAATAGAATATAAATAATAGTCTCCAGTGGTAGCCCTGTAAATATAATAATGACACCCTATGAAAGCTTAATTCATAACATGTTAAATCTATATGTAGAAAAGATTTATAATCTTAATTTTATTAAATTCCTTATTTTAAGCAAGAAATCATGTTTTCAATGTAAATGGACTGAAAATCACGAAAAGTGCATTGCTATGCGATTTTGATGCAATTATACTACAATGCCTTTAAAAGAAAATGGCGACATGTGAGCAATATAATTTCATTGGTCGAGAGGATTTTGGATAAAAATTTGGAGAGATTGCCATTATTTCCAAGCTAATGTTTGTTTACTTAATTCGTCCAGGCGAGTATTGTCTTGTGGTGTGGGTTGCTATGGTTTGGACAAAGGCGTTTAATCTGAGTGTATGTTCAAATTCCATGTTCAAAACTCCATGCTGAATCACAGTCTGTTCATTTACATTTAAAACAAATTCGTAAAATATTATTTCATACGAAAAGGGGTCAATTTTTTTTTTCTTTAGACCCATTTTGTAAAAAGTAAAGTTTTTTTTTTTTTTTTTTTTTTTTTTTTTGTGAAATTTATTATTTTTTTTGGAAAATAACCTTTGGTAACGAAAGCTGAAATACAGTTACTTAAATTCAAACCAAGCATTTAATAAAAAAAAACTTCTTAAATCCTTTTGCTAAAGTTTTCCTTTCTGGTGAACTTGTTTGTTTACAAATTACACATTTTAAAACGTAACAAAATAATAATAAATAGTAAGTTTTTATGGAATAGAATTTTGTGAAATGACTTATTTTATTAAAAGGAATTTTTTTGACGGGTGTTGTTTTATTAAATATATTTTTGTGTCATAAATTGGCCTTAAAAAGGTCCCAAATTTTGACTGGATCGACCCTTGACGAATACTTATTATTAATGTTCGGAAACGTCTGTCTGTATGTCTGTGTGTGTATGCTTCTAAGAACGGATAAACTCTGTGAGCGTAGCGATCAGCAAGGCGCTTCTGGTGTCAAAAAAATTCGGAAAAATCAGGGTCTTCAGGAATTACAGTTTTGAAGAAGTCGGCCCTTAACTAAGACAGATATTAATTAAAAACCTCATCAAAATTAGCGAAACAACGAATTGTTTTATCGAAACCTCGAAAGAAAATTACCGTTTTGATAATCCCAGACATTGAAATTGTCTCTTTTTCACGCATCATCTTATTAAAAAAAACTATCGGAGGTATCGATTCGAAACTCAGTGTAAACATGCAATCGATTTTTGTCATTCTAAACACTCAATTTTTTAAAAAATTCGGACACTAACTTTTCTTTATTTCAGCCAAAAACTGACCAGACTTTTATCGGATATAGACAGGATAGAGGGTTACTGTAAAAAAGGTGGGTTTGCTGGATTCAATGTCAACTCGCTTCACTCGCTTTTCAAAACTTTTCGAAATAATTACTCTACATCAACGAAAATTTGCAAACAAATGTAGAAAAAAAAAAGAAAAAATCACGAATGCAATGAAACAAAAATTAATAAAACTAGACCAGTAACTTTTAAAAATATCAATTAAAACTCATTAATGAAAATGGAAAATGAATTTATTTCTATTTCCACAGGACAGGTGCAAAATATTTGCACTTGTTCTGATAATTGCACGGATTCTGGATCAGTTATCGCGGCGCTTTCTGCCGAAAGAGATGAATTGATAAAATGATGCATTTGAAAAAGATTGGAATTTTTTATAGGCTATATAAAAATTTTAAAAATATCGGATTTTCGAATCTGAAAGGTATACACCATTGCTTAGAGTGGGCTAAAATTTCAGAGATTCAAAAACTTTTCGAATTCGGCCCATAATTTTTTATATTAGCAAAATCCCGATTTTTGTATCGAAAAAAAAAAGAAAAAGTTAAGGGTTTTGCTATTTCATTTCAAATTATCTCGGTTTGTTTGGTTCCGATCACCACGCGGTTTGTCTCATTCGACTCGACATCGATAGAACTTACGAATTTTTGTTCCCAGTTGCACCACTGGGGGGGTCGCTTTCCTATCTCTGGTTCTATGGGCCTGATCACGACGGGATATGGCTCGTTTACTTGACATCGATAGATGTAACGATTTCAGTTATGTTGGTATAGAACAGATTGTACACCTTGGCGGTGGAAAGTGGAGCTAATGGATTTTGCAGCGCGTGCGCAGCACGCCTGCTATACGGTTCCGCAGGCAGCGGGGATCGGAGGCTCGTTCCATGAGAGGTTTATACTATTCGAAATGGAAGTTAAGGACGCCTGGTATACGATGCTGAAAGCAGCGAGGACCCGAGCCGGTTGTTCGTTCGGTTCGAGGTTTTATACAATTCGATTTTTCATAGATTCGAGGCCCCGATGTAAATTAGGGGCAATAATATTAAATCATATCATTACCATTAATCAATAATTTTAAAATCTTTCAGTATATTAATTTTAGTAACGGTAGAAATAAGTAATATAAATATTCTTTATATTATTTTTTTTTTAATGTAAACTAAAAATCATTAATTCGATTTATTCAGAAAAACAAAAACAAAAATAAAGATTTTTTAAAACCATTTCGGATAGCAGACCGTATTTCTTTATTTTCCTTTTTTCCCCTTTTTCACAAAAATGATGCAATTTAGTTGATATATTTAGATAAACTTAGTAAAAAATTACAAAAAAAATTAGCGTATGGGAAACTATTTCAAGTTTTAAAATTCTGAGAGCTTGTATGACATCTTGGATCCACGCGGATAACTGGTGTTAATTTCATCGTGCGGCGTTCGATATTCTAGGAGGGGAATTGTGCAATAAAGAGTCAAATTTTAATATAATAGATTCAATATATATCATAGAATTATACGGAATGTCGAGATGTCATGAATTGAGTTAGCGGGATTCTATCGTACCTAAGAATTCCTAATTTTATAAAACTAAAAATGCTTTGTAAAATATAGTTTGTATTAAGCTTAAAAACATTTTTAATGAAATAAACATTTTTATTTATGCATGTGCTACAGGCGTAATACATAGAGTAATACAGTTTTAGCTTTTAAGTAGTAGAGGAAATAATTGTAGGAACATGTAACGATTAATAATGCATCACATATTTCGAGGACTTTAGACTTTTTAAATTGCTTTCATTATGAGTGGAAGTCACGAAATGAGATATTTTAATAAATTAATAATAAGATATTGTTTTTAGCGAGTTTTATTATCACTAGCAGGCTTTACTGCATACGAGCTACACTCACCAACTGACCGCGCTGTCTCTAAAAACACGCTAATTGGCTTTGTTTTAAAAATATGAAAAAAAAATGGCTGCCAATGAAGAAATTCAACAGCCACTTGAAGATAAATATTATTTAAAAAAACAGACTCAGAGACCGAAATAAGCATTAAAAGCGTTTTTAGTTTAATAAAATAGCATTGTTCACTGTCCTTTCTCGAAAAAAAAAAATGAAAATAAAGACAAAAATAAAAATCTAGGGAAAAGGTATTATGACGCTAAAGTTTCTTGAAATTACGCCACTTTGTGGAAGCGTAATAAAGTATTTAAGTTGTCAAAATGGGCGTATCATTTTAAATATGACGTAATTTTCACCAGCTGAAACCTTACCAGCCATTATTTATAAAGGAAAAGCTTCACCCCAAAACAAAAGGTAACTTAGAAGATCCAGAATAAGTTGTCAGAACAACAGATTTCTCGAAATCTTAGAAAATATTCAAATTTTTAATAATTCAAAAGTTTATATAAATAAGCACAAAATATTAGCACGAAGCTTAAATATTCGCCATTAGAAAATATTCCATTTGCCCCATACGAGTAACGCTCGGCTACCCCATCCAGCCCGGCCCTCTCTGTAAAAACACGGTAATGTGCTCTGTTTTAAACAAGTTGGAAATTGTACGTCAAACGTGACAAATGAGGTGCGTTCGTACTATAGCTAGTTACTTAAATATTCAGATCTTTTCTGATTTTTAATTCTGTGAAATGAATTATTTTATTACAGAAATTAATCTGCAGACGATATAAGTATCTCGGTCGCTTGACGATTAAACTTCGGAAGCTCCTGTAACAAAAAAGCACCGATTTAAAAAAATTTCAAATTTCTTAATAAATATTTTTATTAATATTTCCTAAAGTTTTGATTCGATTTTAATAAAATTTGAAATGTCTCGACAAAATTCTGCAAAGATAATATATTTTAAATTGCAAACCATTCGGTTGGGTAGTTTTTGCGTTGTTATATGCGGACGGACGGACAGACAGACAGACGGACAGACAGACAGACGGACGGACAGACGGACGGACCAAGCGACGACAATAGGTGCTGCGTATTTATATAATTACGAACGCACCTAAAAAGAAAAAAAAATGGCTGCAAATGTATAAACTTAACACATATTTGAAGATAAATTAAAAAGCATTAAAAGCAATTTTAATTTAATATAATATTATTGCCCGATGAATGAAAGTAATATGTGACTGATTAATACTGAGTAAAAATATCACGTGAACGGATCAGTTCGTAACTTTGAGCCCATTTTCTTTAATCGTAATAAAATATTTAAGTTCCTGAAAATATTTAGGTTTTCTGGACGTTGCATTTTAAATATTACTACATTTTTCAACAGCGGAATCTTTAAAGTTTATGATTTATAAATGTAAATGCACGTCATCTGCTGAATACGCCGCGACTTGCACATATAAAAAATATATAATTTAATGTTCAGAAAGTTTTCTATTGATATAAAAATATATTTACTCTTGCTCAGTTTCTTTTAAATATACAGCAAAGCAAACAATATTAATTAATTATATTGAAAATAAAAAATGTAACTGTTTCAAATAATACCAGAGGGCCCGTGCGAAGATTTCGCACTGAAATCTAATATTTTTTAGGTACTTCTCTATTATCCCGTCGATCACTTTTCATAACAAAAAACTACCGCTAAACTATAAGATTAAACGCCAAAAATGCAGTCCCATTTACTTGATGTCAGAATCATTATGCGTGTTTGTTACGTAATCTAGTGGTTTTACATTCGACATTTGCGTGTATTTTTCATTATGTTTTACTGATTTAGTAGTTATTTTATTAATTAAAATAACAATTGTGTCCTTAAATTCTTATATATATACTTATTTATTTATTTATTTATTCCAATGGTAACGTTCTCCCGTTTATTTGGCGATAGTTTTTTGTTATGAAAAGTGGACGACGAGATAATAGAGAAGTATCATTTTTTATCAATATGTAATATTTATTAGATGCAGGTTTAAACTTCTAAAGAAAAAGCAAGGATAAAAATATCTGCAAACAACATTTAGTTGTTAGTCAAGCCAGAATATCATCTAATTTATTCCATCAAATTAGACTGAAAACTGATCCAAGATTGCTAAAGGCACGCGCGAGAAAAAAAAGATAACAATCGTATTTTGACTGCATTAGAGGATGACGTCATCCGCTTCGGGAAAAACATGGGACTTAGAAATATAAATCTAAACATTTCAATTTCAATTTTGCTTTTTAATCATAAGTATAAAATAAACCCGTGCGGTGTTTTTTATAATAATTGCTGAGCATCATATAATGTGGTATTTTATTTTTTTGGCAACAATAATTTCAGGAAAACCTTTCATTTCATTTATGAAAAATATGCCGAATTAATTTTTAATTTTCAGCAAATTTTAATCAGAAACATGTTTTAACGAATTGTTAAGTGGGCTATGTCAGAAGCCGGTTCTAAAACCTTTCATATGGTATCTCATTCGTTGTTCTGCGTTTCATATTTTCTTAGAAAAAGGGATGTTGACAGGAGAAATAATATATAAGGATTTTAAATGAAAATTAAATTAAAAAAAAACTGTATTTTGATTACCATAACATAATATTCAATTTAAACCTTTCCTTTATATACTGCTATTCGCCCTCTATGTAGGGTAGACCGGGGCACGTTTACGCATGGGGCACGTATACGCAGTGCACTTTTTCCGAAACGAGTTATAACTGGCGCCCCACCAGTCATAACAGATTTATGCTGCTCCCTAGCGGGTATTCTCACAAGTTTTTGAGCGTCAGTCGAGCTTCGGTCTAGCATGCGGAAAGGATAACCTGTTTTCTTTCAAGGTGAGTAAATTTGGTATTGAACTTATTGAAACTTATTGTGAACTAATAATATTTAGTTAAGGATAAACAAATATATGAACATTAGCAGAATTTTATCCTTTTTTGAGAACTGTATGTGCTTGAACAGAAATGTTATTAATTTTCGTTGCACGTTAAAAATAAATCGAAACATAGCGACGGGGCACGTTTACGTATTGACATCGGGGTACCTTTATGCACATTCTTACTGTAATTACCAATCCAAAAAAGGACAAGACTGGGTTCAATGTCTTAGATGCAAAAGGTGGTCCCATGACAAGTGTGCAAAAGGAAATACTTTATTTTTTGTTTGTAAAAACTGTAACAGTGATGATGAAGATGACTAAATAGTTTCTGTTTTTAACTAACAATAAGCCCTATGTTTTTAGTTTAGCCTATCAAATGTTCTTTAATTCTGTTTAATTATTTTTGTTTTTAAACAGTGTTAAGTTATAAATAAAACATCTCAATTTGATTAAATATTTATTTCACTTACTCTTTGGTATCACTTAGAATATGCGTAAACGTGCCCCGGTCCCGGGGCAAGTTTACGCAAATGACTTGGACCTAAAAGAATTTTTTTTACGGTTAAAAACACAAATAGGGCAGCAACTGAATACACAAATTTTGACTTTAATAACTGCTTTATAAAACCACAACGTCTAAAATTTCCTAAGTTAAAACATAAAAATTAGAAAATTCATTGAAAAAAATCCGCGTAAATGTGCCCCGGTCTACCGTATAACTAAAAATACTTCATCACATGCAAATTCACATTTCGTTATAACATCTAGATAAGATTTTTTTTAATGCTATAATGTTATCTTTAAAATGACGTAATTTTAGTTGTAAAATGCTTTTCACTCGCAATAATTTAATTATTTTAATTTTTTCTTTCTTTTTCAATATTCCCGTGTAAATATATACTTCAATTGAAAATACAGTGTTTGACAGTGTAATTATTCATGCAATTTTTTAATTTAGCAACAGGAGATAAATAAAACAGCTATTTCAAAATTGGAATTAAATCTCTATTCAGATTATAAAAATTTGAATAAATATTTTATTTTAAAAAAACCTCAAAAAGTTAGTCAAATTTAAAAAATGATTGGACACTGTATACTACAATCAAATCAAGTATGCCTGCAAAAGATGGTTAAGGGGTCAGGTAACCTTTAAATTGTCAAAAATTTGATTTTTTTAAAATTAGCTTATAATTAAATATGATTCTTTAGAAACAATTTAAAATAAACCCCATGCAAAAATTCACTTTAGAAGTGGAGTTATGTCTAAAACAGTCTGAGCTTTTTTTATATGATCATGGGACAGTTTGATCTTTGAAGTCAATTTTCCCAAAACGACGATTTTGGTCATTGCGCGCACGATTTAAGAAAAATGGTTGGTTAGAATTTCATGAAATTTTGACTGAATGTCTTAGACAGATGCACAAAATGATCTACTATTATGTTTCTCAAGTGACAAGTTTTGAATTTATGACTACTTTTGTAGTAAAAAAACTCGATAGTTCGAATTTCTTTAAAAAAAAAAAAAAAAAAAAAATTCTCAAGATCTACACATTTTATTTTTTTCATCATAGGTCATTTTGAGAACATGTACTCATATACTCATCATGTGTACTCATGTACTCATGAACATGTATACATGTACTCATTAAAAAAAATTTCGCTGGTTTTAGCAATTCAAATGTGAAAAATCATGCGCGCAGTACATGCAAGAATAATTCTTTCATAAAAAAATTATTATATTTTAAAATAAATTTAAAAGCTTTATATGAGTGTATACATTTTTGGAGAATTTTAGTTTATAAAATTAACCTTTATTAATATGCATTTTAAATTTTATAATTCAAAGTCAAATAGTTACGGAGTTATGGTAATTCTTATAGAGGTCCCTTTTTCATGTATTTTGTGAGTTCAAAGGTTACCTGACCCCTAAAATTGCTATGCATAGTTTTTGATCATATAAAACTTATGTGATTGAACTATCTTGGCTGATTTCAACATTAAATAGCTCTTAAAATAATTTTCCTATTTCAAAACTGTCTGTTTAAGCATGTTTATCACACATCTCTATAAAACTATCAGTTTTTATCTTTCTTTCTTGCAATAGTTTCAGCATAAGCCTAGAAAAAAGAAAATAATTCGATAGATTCAATACCACCAGCAGCGGCAGCGTTGGTAACTTTTATTTTTTAAAGATAGAACGATATGGGCACTTCAAATATGCTTCATTGTAACGAAAAAACTTAATGACAACTGTTGCAGATGCAGCTGTGAAATTTACACTGCGCTTATGATAGGCCCATCATAACAGCTTGAGACTGTTAGAAAAGAACAAAACTGTTATTTTGGCCATTATCAAAGTACTAAATCCCCTTATCCAATACTGTAGAATAGATCGTAACCTTCATACTTTGAGAAATAAAAAATAAAAAAATATTTTTTTTAACATTTTATAATATATATATAAGAATTACAGATTTCATCAATGTAAGTGTGTTTTGTGAAAGATACATTGCATTAAGCTTAAAATTCACCTATAATCGCGTTTACTTATTCTTTATAAAATCGAACTCATAAAACAGATATATTTTTACACTCTTTTGTTTAACTTAACTTGGTTTATGCATGTAAAGATGGAATTTTGCAAACAATTTTTCACTCACGTCCTGATACGAAACACCGACCTGCCTAACGAAAGAGTTCAAATCATCCGCATTCGTCCAACTTAACAAAGATAAAGAAAGAAAGAAAGAGGCTTTGTATGTACTTTTATTTTAATTTGACAAAGATGAATTTAAGCATTCCAAACTTGTTTTATATATAAAAGAGTGTTTTTAGGGTTCCGTACATTAAAAGTAAAAACAGAAGCATTATAACATCACTCATGTGTCACAGCCGTTTTTTTATAAAATTGTGGAAAATTCAAACTTGGAAAATTCAAACTTGGCAGAGTTATAAAGGCTCTTGACCCACATAGTTTTAGATTATTAGTCATTCACAAATATTTTTAGGAAAAAGTTAGGAGGGGTAATTAAATTACTATAAAAAAAAGGTTTATATATCTGTCGTGCGGGGTATCGTTCGAGAGATCTCGTAACAGAGAACTCAAAAATATATTTGTTTTAATTTTAGGTATTATATTTTCAGAGATATAGTCGAAAGTATACTGCATAAATATGCCCCCCCCCAACTCTTATTTCCGAATTTTCTGAAACTAAAATTATGAAAAAAATTAAGGATAGTAGGAGTTTATTTAAATCTTCCAGGAAAACTATAGCGATCATCATTGGTCGAGAGAAAATTGCATTTTTCCCGTTACACACAAACTTTATTTCGCGGGCGCGGAGAATTAAGGGGCGTTCGAGGTACTTATCGATGCGGAATCATACAAGGATTGTTTATAATGAGTTTCGAAAAAAATGTGTCGGTAATTAACCTAAATAATTACGAAATACCTATCTAGGAAAACGCGGAACTTTGCAACCTCCTTTCTTTTTTTTCTCTTAGCACAGTGCCCAATTTAAACTTTGTACAATGTGTTTGTTTTAGGTATTAGAAAAACCATACAGAATAACGATATTTGTTACTATTTAGACTTCATATCTGTCTGAACGTTGATGGTATATCCATTTATACTTTGTTAGTACATATAGCTATACACAACCGATGAACTAGTCGTTTCCTTTCCCTAGGATTCGATAATCGGAAGGCGTGGTTACAATAATGGGTCGTGGGAGCGGTTCAACAATGGCCTAGAACCCAGTTCCTCACATGAGGCTCCGGGTACGAAGCCGTCGGATCGTCACCGCGTCCGCCCAAGTGTCGTGTGGTGGTGTCCTTTACTTGGGTTCCACCGCATGTCGCAACGACCGCTGACTTCACTTGGGTTATGGGGAGAAGCGCAGGTAGGTTCCGGCCCCCGTCTTTCCTCAGGCCGAAGAGCACCACCTTGGAGGTGTCCGGGTAAACCGGCCCTCTTTGGCAGTGACCTCCTATAGACTCACGAGAGCCTTACGACTGCCTTCGGCAGCCGTAGCTTATCATACCCAACTCTACGTTGTATAGTTTTTTATAAAGTCTTATTATTCTTTTAGCAACGATTTTTTCTAATATTGCAGTTAGTAAATAATGAATTTAATGTACGGAACCCTTTATACGTGAGTTAAACTCGCACTTTACCGATTATATAAAAATTTACTTTTATTTTTACTTTGAGTAGCAAAGAAAATAATTGCAGAAACGTGTAACGATTAATAATTCATCCCACATTTAGTGTTATGAGCCTCTTTAAACTGTTATCATTATGGAAGGAAGTCACGAAATAAGATAATTTATTAAATTAATAATACGGTATATATTATATAGATCGTGAATTTTATTACCACACATATATTTAGCACGGTGATAATTAGAAGCTATGTTAAAATTTTGTTTTCGTTTAGAATATACAGGCTTTGTTTTTACGTTTTTCTTTTTTCAGTGTGTTTATTTTAAATGTAAATTTTCATTTCTTCCCACAATTGTGAAAGTAAAGTAAACAAGAACGAAAAATCATGCGTCAAGCATAGATTACGAAACACTTTCCAACACATCGAGAAAACTGTAACGAAAATTCACCGTTAAAAAGGTTAAAAGAAAATATGTAAGTACACAGTTTAGAAAACATGTACCACATTTTTTGAAATTACCTTCCATTGTCAAAGAAGAAGTAGAATTATTTTGTGCAGCCCTGTATATGATCTGTAGATTTGGATATATCCTAAATAACATGATAAAATTTAGTTCAGTTAGAAAATTCATATTTAGCAATTTTCGCCAATCGGTCGAAATGCACTCGGAGTCTCTTGTACAGACCTGTATATTATCTAAAAACTTTTGTACACACCAAATGTTAAAGTAAAATTTAATTCAGGTAAAAAACGCATAAGGCAATTTAAAACTCACTTCCAGCAATTACCAACCGTAAACGACAATGCTTTCTTTGCGTAGCCCTGTATATGAATTTATTTATATTCCACAAATTTCTATTTGTCTACTAAATATAGTTCAGTAGGAAAATGTATCACACAATTAAAAACTATACCCTTAAGAAATTCACTCCCATAGTCTGTAATACTTACGAATTCCCTTGTGTAGCCCTGTGTAGGATCAACCGAATTTATACACAACACTTAATATGAAAAAAATTAATTTAACTTAAAAAAGCAAACAAAGGTTGAAAACGCACTTATCACTCATAGACTGTAATTATCGCACGTATACTGCAACCGATATATTTTGTGTGTCCCTGTGATTGAACGATAAACACAATGTACACCATACTTTTAAGTGAGCAATTTATAGTTATGTATATAAATTTTATTATATTTCAAATAGCGAAACATCATTAAATTACACTGCAAACCATTTTTCCCCGTAGAACAATGTGCAATAGAAATCTGTTTTTTTACCCTGTAAATGAACGATAAACGCAATCTACCACAATACTTTTAAGCGAGTAATTTATAGTGCACCTCAGTAATGCATATAATTTTCATTGTGTTTGAAATAGTGCAACATCATTGAATTACACTGCAAACGATTTCCCCCTGTAGAACAATGCGTAAAAGAATCCTTTTGTTTGACCCTGTTAATGAATAATTAATGCTTTGCACCCCATATTCTACAAAAAGCATGTTTTAATGCTCTTCATAATTATATATCAATTTCATCAAGTTTCAAATGGTGTAGCATCATTAAAATGCACTTGAAACGATTGAAACTGTAATGTAACGGAATACTTTTGACTGTCCCTGTAATAAAAGTATAAGTGCTACACACTTCATTTGCAATAGGGAACATGTTGTGGTAAACGACAATAACATACAAAAATTTAAAGGCAATCCGAGTATATTTACGCTGGTTAGAGCACGGACAGATGGCAGACGGCATAGACGACCGACGGCCAAACGGCAAATAAAACGAAGTCATAAACACTTTTCAACTAGGTTGGAAAGTGTTGAAAAAGAACAGTTTCTTCCTTCAGTAAAAAATTTAGAATAAGTTGCCGTATGAGCAGTCTTTTCTAGGGAACGTTTGGAAAGAATTTAAATTTTCCAAATTCGAAAAGTTTTTTTTTTTTTCAATAAACACAATGTATATACTAACGCTCCAAGTTGAAATATTCGTCAAAAGAAAATATTATTACTTACAAAATTATATCTAGTAATTCAAGACACAACAGATAAATAAAGAGATATTTTTCTTATTAATTTAAAACTTTTTATTGGTTTACAAAATTGGGAACATTGAAAATATTTATTGAAAATTAATTGAAAATATTTATTTCTTTCTACTTTTATAAAATGTTTTAAAATGTGATTATTTCTATAACTTTGGGAAAACTTCTTGAACTTTCTAAAATGGATACGTATGTTAACTGTCCTTCTTAACACTTTCCATCGTAGTCGAAAAGTGTTTATGACTTCGGTTTGTCTGACAACCGTCTGCCGCATTACAGCTTGTTCGTGTTCTAATTCTCATAAATACACTCGGATTTCCATGTAATTGATATACGAGGTAGGATTAAAAAGTTCCCGTAATAGGTCAATTACAAATTATTAAAAATTAGAACAACAATTTTACCTAAATGGCCTTCAAAGTACTTTCCTCCTGCATCCACACACTTCTTCTAGAGTTCGTTTAACTATTCAAAACACTCCTTGAATCCATTTTTTGAGACGTCCGCCAGTAGCTTCGTCGCATTTTCGATCATCTCATCTGAATCCATAAAACTGTGTCCCTTCAATTTCATTTTCAGCCGTGGAAACAGGTAAAAATCCACTGGTGCTAGGTCGGGAGAATAAGGAGGGTGTTACAGAGTGGTAACACCGTGTCTGGCAAGGTAATTTTTCACAATCAGAGCGCGATGTGGTGGAGCATTGTCGTGTAAAAGAAACCAATCATTTGTTGCCCATTTTTCAGATCGTCTTGGTCTGATTGCATCTCGTAGTCTTTAAGGATCTCCAGTTAATGTTCTTTATTGACAGTTTGGCCTTCAGGAATAAATGCGTAGTGAATGACGCCCTCGTAATCGAAAAACACCTTCAACATCACTTTCCCTCGTCTTTTGTCCAAGCGAAATTCTTCCTTCCTTAATGATGTTTTTTCTGACCTTTACGAAAACGCTTATTCTATCGTTTCCGTATGCTTTCTACAGCTTCTCGGGCGTCTCAGAATGCGATTTCTCGAGCAAAACGCAGAATTTGACGAGTGCTCTAAAGACGACATTTCAGAATTCTCTTTGTCAGAAATGATCTGCGGCTAACGCCAACAGTACCGGAAATGAATTCCAGATGCCTGTGTGTTTTCCTTATCAGTGCTGCCAACCTCCAAAAAAGATATTTCCCTTCCAATGAACACGTGCGTGAATGTAGGCGACCATTCCGGGAATTTATTGACTATACCTCGTAGATTACTTATGTGTAGTATGACATGCTCGCTACTGAAAATGAAGTATCTAACATTTATAGTTCGTTTACATTGACACTCAAACGAATTCCGTTCCATTGTGGTATATGGGGGGGGGGGGGAATCGTTATTAGTGCATTTTAGTGACGCAACACTATTTTAAACATAATGGATTTGATATGCATTTATGAGGTACAATAAAACATACTTTTAGTAGAAAAGGGATTGCAAAGAATTTAAATTCATTTACAGTCACAAAAAATAGTTCAATTACATAATGGTCTCCGAAGAAAAACTATTTTCAATGTATTTTAATCATGTGCACTATTTCAAGCTTAATGAAAATGATTACTGAAGTTTATGATGCAATAAAAAGCCTTTTTTCACATCTATGTTATAAAGTAAAAACTTGCATGTAAGAACGCTGACGTCATGTGAACTGTAGCAATACCTCACCCATAAATTTCGCTTTTACGGATTTTTATTTATTTATTATTATTGTTATTATTATTATTATTATTATTATTATTTGCATTTCTAAACATTACACAATGGAAATTTTTACACTAGCGAATAGATAAAACAAGTGGGTAAGTGTGATCGAAGATCGCTCAAAGGGTTTCGTTTAATATTCCTTTCAAAACACTTTATCCTTTCTTTAATAAATCCAAATAAATTTCATTTAGCAACAATAATAACAACAACAAAAGAAAAAAAATGTCATGTTTTTTTATAAAGTCAAAAATTACAGGTCAATTTTTCCTTTTTTTCGGATATCTAAACCAGCCCTATAGCGGGTTAAGCCCGCTATTATATTCTGTCATAATAATATCTGTCATGTGGACTAAATGCGATATTTAAAAAAAATATTTCAAAATTAAACATGTTGTACACCTTCAAAATGTTAAAATATGCGAATATTTCCATAATCGGATTTTTATCAAGATTCAATATGTTTCTCAAACTCATATGTATTTACTATTCTCTATTACTCATATTGATACGCGCTTTGTATTATTCTCAAACATTTGAAAAATCCGTTAAACTTCCTATAGGACGTCAGATTTTCTTTTTAATTCTCTAATGACGTGATATTAATCTGTTTTGTGTACATACACATACGCATACTCCTTGTATTATTGAGAAATCTTTGAAAATTTCGTTTTATTACCACTATGACGTCAATCATTTATATTTCATATTAATCTTTTTTTTTTTCAATTGGTGAAGCTTTTTATTTCATTTTCATTTTTCATGTGGAAATCGTCTGATAGAAAATTAATTATTGTAGAAAGAATTTCATCGTGGATTTTTAATTTTTGGCATCTGCTATAACGAAAAATGTTTCAATTTAATAGGAAAAGGCTGTTAGAATTTTGGTTTTTTATCTCTATTTATTAAAATAATACGAATTTTTCAAATTTTAATATTTTGAGCTCTTTATAGTTGGTATTCAGATTTATACACAAAGTTTCAACTCTGTAAGTTACATAGTTTTTGAGAATGGCTCTGTGACAGACAGACAACGGAGCGGGAGTAATAGGGGTTCGGTAGATGAACGAAACCCTAAAAAAAGTACGTCGAAATACAGTTTGTTTTAAAACTGTATCTCTATTTATGAATTTTATAGGGTTTTAAAAATATATTTCAACCATGACTTTTTCGTAATCCATCTGTATTGCGTGCTGCCTGATTATAAAAAATTAACCCGTTTGCACTTAAAACAGTATAAATAGTTAAGCATTTGTGTCCGGCTAATATTTTCTAACGAAATTACAACTTCACCAATCAATAAATAAAATAATATAAATAAAACACAAATTTAACAGACATATAATCAAACTTATGCGGTTAGACCACTGAAATAATCATAATAAAAAAAGCTGCTGTAAGTATCAAAATATTTGGTAGTTTCTTCGGTTAGTAACGCCTAGTGTGCGGCTAATACGAAAGCATCGTTTTTAATAATTTTCAAAACTTTATTTGAATACATAATTGATATTTTTCATATAAAAGTGCCTCTTGATGTTGTTACTGAGTAATATAAATAAATATAAAACTAAAAGTAGTCGGATTGGCCAATTACAAAATTTTCTTCTACCTCATACATGTTAATACTCCAAAAAGCGTAATCTTTTCAATTCCTACTATTAGCTCACACTCTCTATATATTTATATATCTTGTTCAAATTTTCAGTCGTTAATAAAATACTTTCTATTCATCCACTCAAGTTCAAATACATTTTTTAAAACTTGTATTGGATGACACTGGATGTTAAAACAGTTTTTTCAAATATTAATTCATTAATTAAATTTAATTAATTAATTTTAGTTTTCTTGAGGAGAAACAAATTTCTCCCATTGTTTTTTATAAATGAAATGAAAGATTTTCTTCAAATGAGTGATGCCACAAAAATAAAATACCGCAACAATGATTATAAAAAAAATTTTCAATAAAGATAACATGGGACATTCATCGAAAAGCGCATTCAAAATGCGTTTTTAATTTAATTACAGTTAATTATTTTTTTAATTTATTGATCAAATTAAAAGATTCTAGTTCATTTTGTTCATTGTTGCAACATTAATAAGTTTGAAAAAAATTGAGGTTCTATCTAATTTATTTTTGGAGAAATCGTGCGCGCAAGTTTGAAAATCATTGTTGTGAATTAAATGAATTTAGTTTTCACTCTCCATTCAAAAACAAAGAATGGCGATTGCGTTTTACTTTATATCTTCGTCAATAATTATCGCCTCTGAAAAACATTGGTACCTTTTTACTCAGAATAAAATGCACTATTTACTGACATCAAAACCTTGAAATTGAATTTTTGACCATTTTAAAGGTGATCTGTCCCCTTAAAAAGTAGGAATTGACTTCATTTTTTTTTTATATTACTCTTTTTTAGTTATACATTTTAGAATTAAAAAAAACGCAGCATAGCAATGTCACCTGTTATATGATTTACACAAAAACCTAATCAGCACCAACTTTTTTTTTATATACCGCTGACCAGATCGCTACCTGCCGGGCTTGAGTGCCGAGCTTGACTAGTTAGTATCTGGGTCAAGGTCTAACAGAATATGAAGTTTGATGAAATTCCGTGGTTCTTGAGATATGACTATCTCTAAAATCGTGTAACTCCTGGAAAATTCAGCATAGTAGCGCCATCTGTTGGGCCATTTGCTCCAAAACCTGATTAGCAACAACTAATATCAATGTATAACTGAATCAGAAGTTTGATGAAATTCTGTGCATCAGTTCTTGAGATAGAGCGCCCACAAATTTTTGTCACATACTCAGAGACAGACATTTTTCTAAAAACAGTCAAATCGTTTTCATGACCTTCTAAAACGTACAAATCCGTCGAAAAACGGAAGTTGAAATTTTTCGTGAATCCAATATTTTCTTCTTCTAAAGATAGAAGAAATTAAAAAAGTGTTTTCCTTTTAATAATGGTTTTCTCCTATATTCTGTAACTTGAGATTCCCAGCTTCGGTCCCCTAGTATTTATAATCATTGTATCTTTAGGTGACATCGCCAGAATATAATAGGATTGTCGAAATACACGTTAAGCAAATAAATTGAAAAATTCATATTTTTGCCATTGATCGCAAAGCGAGGTTACCAAGTCCATTTTAACTTAAAACAGGACATAAACATCTTTACTTATTCACGAGTTGACTGAACTCATAATGCAGGGATGCTGCTTTTGAAAGCAGAGGCATTAATTGCAGAAACATGTAACGATTAAAATTCCATCCCACAAATAGTGGTTTTAGGCTTTTTTGAAATTGTCATCATTATGGGAGAAGGTCACGAAAGATTATTATAATTTATTAAATTATCGTACCTTTTTTAGATGCGACTTTTTATGAATTGTATTATCATACATATAATATGTATGCTCATAATAAACAATTATACAATCGATGTTCATTATTTCAAACTCATAGGGGACGAGAAAAAGTTCTAAGTATCCGATTTTGAAAAAGAAAATGTCTTCCCAAGCTATCAAGAAAGACAAATATGTAACATTAGAAAAAGACATTTCTCTATAATTCGAATTATTTTAAATATATTACATTATACGAGGGGTTTTCGAAGAGTATGTATAGATACAATGCCACATACTCATTCAAAAAACTTTTACTTGATAAAATGGGCATTACAAATTACTGACTGGTATATGCCTTATTTGTTCGACCTAGTTGCCGTCATTGTGCAAGCATTTGTTCTGAATACAAACTTTTCTATCTCACAGTCATAGAAGTTTACCGCTTGTTGTCGAAACTGCATTTCAACTGAAATACAAAGGTTGTGAATTATCACTTTACTAAACAGCGAACAACCAACAGAGGGAAAAAATGTCCAGACCGGGGTTCGATCCCGGATTCCTCGGTATAGTGCACCAAGTGCTTTACTAATTCAGCCATCCGGACGACACCCGGTCTAGCATTCTCTCACTCTTATATGGCTAGGCTACAACCTTGCAGCACAAGGGAACGTCAATCATGAGCACAACACCTATTGACATACATGAGACAAATCAAACCCAGTATCGGTGAACTTTTATATACTAATTAATTTTTCAGCAGAGCTGAAATTACGCTGTAAATTACTGAAATACAAAGGATGTGAATTATCACTTTACTAAACAGCGAACAACCAACAGAGTGAAAAAAATAACGGTCTGGACATTTTTTCACTCTGTTGGTTGTTCGCTGTTTAGTGAAGTGATAATTCACATCCTTTGTATTTCAGTAATTTACAGCGTAATTTCAGCTCTGCTGAAAAATTAATTAGTGTATCTACATTTCACCTTCGATTTTGATCTCATCATCGTCGTGGAAGTTTTGTCCTGCAAGATGTTTCTTCAGGTAGCGGGATAAGTGGTAGTCGATGGGTGCAATGTCAGAGGTCACAAATGGCCTACCTGTTCTGGATTCTTCACGAATATTGGCCTTATCTCCAGAGAAAGCAAAACACCATTTCATTACATTTTGTCGATTCATAATGTTCCAATAGATGGATACAATTTCTTTCTGAATATCCGCTGGACGCTCACCTTTTGTATGAAGAAAACGTATAACGGAATGTACTTCACAGTTAGCGGGATTCTGAATTGATGCAGCCATTATAAATACATGCTACACAAAAGAAACTCGCCGTGTAAATAAAGAATGACTGCGGGGGAAAGGTCAAATGTTCAAGGTTACAATAGGAGTTGCCAACGCGCTCATTAACACATTTTTTCTTGCTGTCTGAGGTGTATCTTTACTTTTAGAAAGCACCTCGTATATAAAAAACTTCGTTCTTATCGTTTTTCTTAACGTTACGATCTAAAATTTAAATTGTGGCAGAGTGCCTGGATACTCTCTTATAAGAGTATTCTAGTGGACGACTGAGTGTTGCGATCGAATTTATACTTGATGAATTTATGATTTATTACGTTTTGCGTGAATTTATACTTACAGAGTTTGTCTGATTTGATTGGTTGTTGTCATACAGATTGAAGAAACTGAAATGTGATTTAATAAATCTATATATAGCTCAAATAATTTTTTACGACATGCATTACAAATTACATTTTTACATGTGCATGCAATGAACTCTGCTAATTTATTCCTTTCAGATTTTATTGGGTATCATTAAGGGTTTTATTCTCATTTTTATATTAGAAAAGGAAACATAAGGTATTATAAGTAAAAATGGAGATGGTAAAATTATGAAAATTTGGAATTCAATTCCAGACACTAAGAACTGTTAAAAAAAAGATTTTGAATTTTTTTTTAGAGTGATTTTCGGAAATCAATAATATGAAAATCACAGGTAAAAACCTCTTTCCGGATGACTCCAATTGCTCTTAAATTCTCTTAAAAATACCGAAGTACGAAACTGATATCAATTATTTGGCATCTAAGATGCAACAACAGGAATAACATTTTTAAATTACTCTCTATAAGGTATAATACAAAATATTAGAAACATTTGGCACGCAGATGTGAAAAGGTTCGACGTCTCTGTTCTAGGATAATGGAGTGTCACATTATCATGTACGCTAATGGCGCCCGGTGCAAGTAAAATCCGTCGTAGGTGCAAAATCCTCCAAATTCCCTGTGAATTGTGTCGGCGGCGCAGTTAATTGAATGTGTAAAATAGTTTCTTTAATTGTATAAAAACATTTCTTCAAAATTAGAGTTAAGTAAGCATGCATTCGCTTACCTGATTGGGCGATGAAAGCATTTAGTATATCCAATAAATAGATTGGTGACGTGTTGCAACTTCCTCACGTATATTATTATCCGTTAGAGTATTCCGGATTATCTATAAGATCACTTCTGCAAAATAATAAAATTAGTTTCGTTGAATAATCACTGTAGAATTAATAGAGTATTTCCTTTCGATTAAATTTAGGTTTAATATACGTTTTTTGATTACATAATTACACAGAGCATTTACATCGCTCTGACATTTTCACACACTACATTTTATAAAGAAATTCACACAACAACTGACTAAAGTCTAAAGAGTTTTTTCATGTCCTTGGTAGCCTTGGATGACGTCACTGGGAAAAGCACATGATAGCACGTGATAATCATTCTTTCACGTGGGCGTTTATTCCATGTACTTAGCTGAGTTGAAAACAGTTTATGAATGGGTTTTTCCGACGAGATAATTAAAGTTGTTTACTGCAATTTTAAAGTACTTTATTATTATCTGACGATTGAAGAGTAGTTGATTCCGAATAGAAGATTACCCTTTAATTGCAATTTCCGTCACTCCCCCTTAATCTTCTATGTAGGATAAGGAAGTAAGTTCAGATTGTTTCGGTGTTTAATGAATTCAGGTTTGGGGTTGGGCTTGGTGAGTGAATCTGCGGTCATAAATTCTGTGGGACAATACTTTAAATCTATTATTCCATCTTCCTTGAGTTGTCTTATCGCGTGGAATCTGATATCTATATGTTTACTTTTTCGAGTATGTTTTTCACTTTCAACCATTTTTATACATGGCTGATTGTCCTCGTATATTGTTATGGGTTTCTGTTGTGGTAAGTTTAAATCTTCCAGGAGTTTTATCATCCATAGTATTTCCTGTGCTGCGTTACTTACAGAAATGTATTCAGCTTCTGCTGATGACAGAGCAACGCATGTTTGTCTTTTCGTTGTCCAATGTATGGGACATTTTCCTAACATAAATATATTTCCGCTGGTGGATCGTCTAGTTTCTGGATCACCTCCCCAATCTGCATCTGCGTAAACTTCGAGAATAGGCTTATTTTTCGAACTTAGCGTCAGGTTGAGGTGTTTTGTGTTGTTTAAGTATGTTACGATTCTTTTGACTGCTTTCCAGTCTTTTTCTCGAGGGGTTTCATTTCTACGGCTGAGTATGTTGACCGCTGCTGAAATATCTGGCCTGGTTAATGTTGAGATGTAGAGTAATGTTCCCGTTGCTTGTCTGAATTTAATATTGTTAGGTAATAGATTTTCATCATCGTTGAGTCGATTGTAACCTGCTTCCATAGGTGTGCTGTAAGGTTTTGCGTTTTGAAGATTGAGTTTATCTACCAATTCTTCAATTTTTGAATTTTGGTTTAAGTAGAAATTTTTATCGTCTCTTTTTATATTTATTCCGAGATAGTTATTGACTTCTCCCAAATCTTTCAATTCATATTCCCTTTTGAGATTGTTTATTAATTCAATTATATCTTCGTTTTTTCCGGCAATTAACAAATCGTCCACATATACTATAATGTATGTCCAGTTTTCACCATTTTCGCGTATAAAAAGACATGAGTCAGATGTACTTTGTACAAAATTTAATGCTTTAAGACTCTCGGAGATTTTCGTGTGCCATGCTCTGGCGGCTTGTTTGAGCCCGTATATTGCTTTTTGTAATTTACATACTTTGTTTTGTTGATTTGGAGCTATATAGCCTTCCGGCTGTTTCATGTATACCTCTTCTTGTAGGTTTCCGTGTAAAAACGCTGTATTCACGTCGATATGATTAACTTTAAGGTTATGATTTAATGCTGCTATGAGAAATGCACGGATTGTGGTATGAGAGACAACTGGAGCAAAGGTCTCGTCATAATCTACTCCGAATTTCTGACTGTATCCCTGTGCCACGAGTCGTGCTTTATAGGTTTGCACTTGGTTTAGGTTGTCGCGTTTTAATTTAAAAGTCCATTTTGAACCTATCACTTTCTTGCCTGGTGGCGGATCGACTAATGTCCAAGTTTTATTTTTAGCTAGGCACTTGATTTCATTTTCGGTGGCTTTGAGCCAATTTTCCCTATCGTGTGGATTTTTCATTTCCATGATATCGTTCCAATTCTTTGGTTCATTTGATTGTGTGTCTTTAACTAAACAGACAAATCTATCTGGTGGTACTCCTCTGTTAGATCTATTTGACCTTCTTGGTTCTATTTGTGTTTGTTTGGACTCGCATGGTTGTTTTTCATTATCATTAATGTCAATTTCAATGTAATTTTTATTCTTCTCTTCTTGATTTCTATCATCAGTGGAGATTTCTTCGAGATTTGAATCTTCCTCAATGTTGTTTGAGTGTTTTATTTCATGTTCTATGAATTTTACAGTCCTGGCAATTATTATTTGTTTGTCTTTTGTGTGTATGCGATATCCTTTGGAACGTGTGTCGTAACCTAGAAAAATACCTTCTTGCGCTCTATTATCTAGTTTTCCTCGATGTATTTTATTAATATAAACAAATGCTTTACATCCAAAGGTTCTTAAATGTTTGAGATCAGGTTTGATACCTTTCCATAGTTCGTATGGAGTTTTGTCGTTCGCTCTTGTTGGTAATCTGTTTTGTAAATATGTCGCTGTGTGTATTGCCTCTCCCCAAAATTGTTTATTTAAATTTGCTTCTAAAAGCATGCTACGTGTCATATCGAGTAGGCTTTTATTCTTCCTTTCTGCCACGCCGTTCTGGCTCGGGTTGTGTGGAATTGTGAATTGGTGTAATATCCCGTTTTCCTTTAGATAATTCTCTATTTCGTTGCTATTATATTCTCCTCCATTATCGGATCTTATTTCTTTTGGTTTTCTACCGAATTGATTATTTACCATTGCAATGTATTCTTTTAATTTATCAATTACTTCGCTTTTCTTAGATAGTAAGTATATAGTTGTATATCTCGAGTAATCGTCGATGAATGTGAGAAAGTATTGTTTTTCTCCTAGTGTTGGTGTACTTATAGGTCCACAGACGTCGCTGTGTATTAAATCGAGAACTTTGTTTGCTCTATTTGTAGCCGATTTTGGATATGGCGCGTCGTTTAATTTAGATTTGATGCAGGTTTCGCATAATCTATTATTGTGTCTGCAGTTTTTAATTTTTATTCCGGTAGCTAGCTGTTTGTTAACAATTGTTTTGATTGCTTCATAATCACGGTGTCCTAGTCTTCGATGCCATACTTCTAAACATTCTTTATTATTATTACAGCTTAGTGTGACGTTTGCATAGTTTTCTGCATTTTCTGAGTGGTTTGTTTGTTCGATTATGTATAAATTATTTTTGTTCTTCGCTCTTATATAAATTTCACCGTCGAACGTTAAGTCGCATTTGTCATTTTCAAAGATTAATTTGCATCCATTTTTAGTTGCTTTGCTTACGGATATTAAATTGGATTCCAGTTCTGGGACGTATAGGACTTCCTGTAGTCTTGTGAGTTTTATTTCTCCATTTGGGGATTTCGTTTTTATTAAAACGTCGCCTGAACCGAATGCTTCGAGTTTGTTGCCGTTTGCGATGGTGACTGATGATTTTTCAAAATTGTTAAATTTATCAAATAACCTCTTATCATTTGCAATGTGTGAGGTACTGCCACTGTCGAGTATCCAGTTTTGTTTTCCTAATTTTTCTGTTATTAGTACGCGATCTTCTGATTGATTAGTTTTTGAGCTTATTTTCTGATCATTCGCGTTATCGTGACAGTCAGTATTCTCTTTATAATTCTCTGTGTTTTCATAGCATAGTGATGATGTAAAAGGTTTAGCTTTATTTTTATTATTAAAGTTATTCACATTTTGATATGTGTGTTTGTTTTTGTTGTGCTGTGTGTATCTGCTCTTGAGGTGATAGCACTCGCTATTATTATGATTTGTCATCTTACAGTGACTGCAATATTTTGAATTTCTTTTGTAGTCGTTATAAGTGTGTTTTCTTTGTGTTTTAAATGCCTTTTCGGAGCTGTTGTTTTGTTCAGACATTTCTTGTCTGCGATTATACTCATCTATGAGTTTACTTCTGATAAAATCTGGGGATAATTCGGCTTCGGGCCTTGCCTCTAATGCTGTGATAAGCGTGTTGTAGCTGGGCGGTAATGAGCATAGAAATAGTGCAGATATGTGTGAGTCATTTATATTCTCGCCTATGGCGGATAATTTATCTATTATTTGTAGAATATTTGTTATATGAGTAATCATATTGCCGTTTTCGGGCAGTTTAGTACTGTACAGTTTTCGTAATAAATACAGTTTGCTACTCAGATTTGCTCTTTCATGCGTACGTTTGAGAACTTCCCAGGTTTGCCTGGCTGTGGTAGAATTTTTTACATGCACAATTTGTGCGTCATCTATGCTTAGATTAATTAAAGCTCTTGCTTTTCTATCTTTTTTGTTCCAATCCTCATTTAAAGGAGTTGGTGGTTGATCACTTATTACTTCAAATAAGTCTTCTTTAATGAGAAGCATTTCGAGCTTAAATTTCCAGTTGGAATAATTGCTCGAATTTAGTTTCTCGATGAATTGGCTTTCTTTGAATGTAGCCATTTTTATTTTCTATCTTTAATTATTTTTAAAGATATTTAATTTAATTTTATACGAATCGCTTTTCTTTGCGTTCGTTTTTATTTTCTATAAAGCGAGTTTTTCCAGCATATAGCTAATGTGCTTAAAATTTTTATTTAATACATACTATCAGTCTTTCATAATCTGTCGGCGGCGCAGTTAATTGAATGTGTAAAATAGTTTCTTTAATTGTATAAAAACATTTCTTCAAAAATAGAGTTAAGTAAGCATGCATTCGCTTACCTGATTGGGCGATGAAAGCATTTAGTATATCCAATAAATAGATTGGTGACGTGTTGCAACTTCCTCACGTATATTATTATCCGTTAGAGTATTCCGGATTATCTATAAGATCACTTCTGCAAAATAATAAAATTAGTTTCGTTGAATAATCACTGTAGAATTAATAGAGTATTTCCTTTCGATTAAATTTAGGTTTAATATACGTTTTTTGATTACATAATTACACAGAGCATTTACATCGCTCTGACATTTTCACACACTACATTTTATAAAGAAATTCACACAACAACTGACTAAAGTCTAAAGAGTTTTTTCATGTCCTTGGTAGCCTTGGATGACGTCACTGGGAAAAGCACATGATAGCACGTGATAATCATTCTTTCACGTGGGCGTTTATTCCATGTACTTAGCTGAGTTGAAAACAGTTTATGAATGGGTTTTTCCGACGAGATAATTAAAGTTGTTTACTGCAATTTTAAAGTACTTTATTATTATCTGACGATTGAAGAGTAGTTGATTCCGAATAGAAGATTACCCTTTAATTGCAATTTCCGTCAAATTGTACCTCTGGAGGTGCCTAGTCAGGTGAAGGTCGTCACCTGATCAAGATTCTAAATTATGAAATCAACTCGCGTAACGATGCCATGACGTATGAGTGTGCGATGCAGCGTGAAATTAGTAAATACTCTAGCATCCAGCATGATTTTGCTACATTGTGCAGTATGCTGAATCGACTCATCCAAACATCAATTAGCAACCAGCCAAATAAGGAAAAGCAACTTACGCAACAATATGCACTGCAGCCACGTCGGCCTAGAGGCATATCAAACAGATCTTCGCCATGCGGAGATCAGGCAAATGCTCGCCCCTTTGTCAGGCTAGTTGTAACCGTTAAGCTGGGCAAAAGTCCGGGAGATATGGGCCTGGACAACAGTCTAAAAAAATGGGGTGTCACATCACTCTGACCCATTATCATCTACAGCCGTATTGCAGTTTTTTTTTTAATATTGAATTAATTTGTTTGAATTAATGAAAGTGATAACAAAAAGTTCGAATTCACAAACTAAATTCAATATTAGTTCCAATGCAAGTTTTTAGTAACTTTCCCTATAATTTTACTTAACTGAATTTGAATTACACTATACTATAACATTCTTTTTCTTCCCTGTATAATCCTTGTTTTGAAACGACTAAAAAATTTTGTTTTAAAACGTTTCTCAATTCAGTGTAATTTTTATTTATTTAGTCAATTGTAAAAAAAAGAACGAAACAGTTTCACTATTTCGCAAAAGCTACAAAATAAAATGTTCTTAAACGTTTCTCAATTCAGTGTAATTTTTTATTTATTTTCTCAGTCGTAAAAATAAAACAAAAAAATTTCACCATTTCACAAAAGCTTTGGAATAAAATGTCAGATCAGCAATTTTGTTTGGGGAAGTTAAAATTTGCAAAAATTCAAAAGCCATTTTCAGTAGACACAAAATAGTAACTGTCATACTAAGCTGAAACATTTGTCAATAAAAAAATATTCCTTTTATTCATAAATTTAGGACTAAAAATTTTAAATATTATAAAAATGCTTTTAGTTTTAAAGGTTTTTATAGGCTTTAAAAATGAGAAACCAGTTTTTATTTATTTATTTATTTATTTTTTTTTTTTTAGGTAGATGGTGGACATTAAAATTAAGAATTTTATCTTTGTATTTAAAAGTGTTATAACCTATCACTGACATTTAACAAGCTTTCCCTGCGTACATACGATAAACTGAAAAAAATGTGGCATAAAAATTTGATTTATTTAATTTTTTGAAAAAAATTACGGGAACTTAAAGAAAATTTTCGAGTAAAAGAAAAATTTCCAATTGTGTGTACTGTAGCATGATATGAGTTTAAATATATTTATTTTGGAGAGTAAGAAAATGTCAACTATTTTTTTTTGAGGGGGGGGGGGGGGAGGGAGGAGAGAAGTGTGCTGTTCAAGAGGTGTATTTTTTCTAGAGAAGAGATTTTGAATAACGCGATGGCACTAAATGAAACGTTTGAATGAATTTAATGAATGAATTATAAAAATATTTAGCAAGTGAAGTATTCATTTTAGGTAGAACCAATCAGATAACTTTTTTATAGACATGCACGTCCTCTACAATGCTAAAAATTGAATGTTTACGAAAGAATATTATTATTCTGCGTGCTATGGCTGCTACCGGGTAAGGCTGGTATTTTAAACTTTTCTTTTTGTCAGCAATAAATTGAAAATGTCTAGTGATCAAGTGATGCCTTCAGACTCATTAGCGCAGTTGTGCCTCGGAATAAAGAAGCAGATGCGAAACCTGCATTTCAACCCAAAGACGAGCTTGTTTCGAAGCAGGAAATGAAGCATCCTTCATCAGGATTGAAGAACCTGCCTTTCGTCTCTTCTACATGTGGTAAAACGTTTTCCAGAAAAAATGTTCTCTCTAGATATATGAACTCTCATCTTGAAAAAAAGACCTTCAGCTGCCATCTGTGTGAAAGAACATTTATTCAGAGCAGTGATTTGCAGCGTCATATCAAGACTCATCCCAAGATGCATAAATGTGATAAATGTGATGCTGGGTTTTCACGATTTTTGATTTATATAAACATAAGAAGACTCATAAGCCCTCTAGGCAAAAGAAGAGGTCAAAAGCCTTTGAAACCGATTCAATGCAGTCAATTCAATGACATTATTCATCGCATGTGTGATTTTTATTTACCTATCATACGTAGTATAGGGTAAGTCTTGTAATCGTTTTGAAAATTGAAAAAAAATTTTTGACGGATTTACACGTTTCAGACACTGGAGATTCCGAAAAAACATATTTTTAGAAAAAAATGTTTGCCGTCCGTCTGTGTGTGTGTGTGTGTGTGTCTGTAAACGCTCTATCTCCCGAGCAAATTGAGATAGAGACTTGAAATTTAGTATGTACTTAGTATGTAATAATGGAAAGAAGCTTATTGAATTTCTGTAACCTCGATTATCCGGAACTATTTTTTTCGGACTCTCGAAATATTCGTTCTGATAAAAGTTATACAAAAATTTTTCGAAATTGTTTATTTTAAGGCATGAATATAAAAGACAATAAAAAAACATAAATTTTGCATAAAGAAGGAAGTCGATCGGATAATGAGTTGCCGAGATATTTGTAATCACATTTTCCACACTCTTCGATTTTTTATGATCCTGTATTTCATTCAAATTTCAATTCATAGATATATTTCAATTGTAAATGAGACGCTAAATCCGACGCAGTAAACCGTTAGTTAATGGGATTATCAATTTTGGAGTTATAAGGATGCTTCTTTTACGCAATTCAGTAATAGAGCATTAAAAGTTTAGACGTCATCATGCCACGATTTTATTCGAAATGCATTGCATTTTATAAATAGTTTACACATGTTTTATTTTCATATTTTATATTATGCACATCCATGACGGGTAAGTATTACGGTGGCCCCCAACGACTAGTTTACATCTTGCAAGCAAATGCATTAAGGAATCTTCTTAAATGTATGATGCTATTAATTTTAGAAGAGTGTCATATGTTTTACCAATTTTAATATTTAACTGTTACACGTCACTGATTTTTTAAACCTACATATGGGAGTGCCTGTACACTGCAATTTCACTTTACTGTTTACTTTTACTGTTGACTTTATTTCGTGTAGCATGTCCTTAAATAAAATATACAACTTATTTGAAAGAAAATGCTTTCATGCTAGAAAATACTGCATAAGAATTTATATTTAAAAATGCTCCATGCGTTTTTTAAATGATGTAAAACAAATGATTACTTTAATATAAGTTCAGCTTCAAAAAATATACAACCCTGTGCATTGGTTTTGATATACATCAATTCCTACTAAAATTATAGCAATTTTCTTATGGATGTTGGGCAATTTTTTTCCGATTTTCGACCTGAATTTTGCATTTTATGACTATAACTTTAGTAATTATTCTTTATTTTATAAACGTATGTACATTGGCCGAAATATTTCATTCAGATAATCTTAATGGCAACAGCTTCTAGTCTGCCATGTAGACCTTTCATCAGAATATACCTCAAGTAGTGGAACTCCATTAAACGATTTATACGTGGATCCCAATTGTAATTAAAGTTATCTGAGTGAAATGTGTAGGCCAACACTCTTGAGATTAAAATTCATGTTTTTTTATTTCTTTTCTTTCCGACGGTACAAGGAACAAAACTTGTGTAATTATTTATTACCAGGGTTGTTAAAAAAAAAAAAAAAATAAATAAAAAGGTTTTTTTTTTTTTTTTGTTTAAACTGTTTTTATTATTATTATTATTATTTAAATAGCATTTGTAAGAAAAAGAGTTTGACTTTTAGAAAGTCTTGATGATTTTTATAATTAATAGTTAATAAATGTTAAACATTCACTCATTCACTTTAGTACTTAATTTTTTTATAATTAATTAAATAACTTAAGCATAAAAATTTATAATTAAATTACCTCATAAGTATAAAGAAATATCTTTACTATATGGAAATATTTATTGGTTGAAAAACTTAATTATTAATTTATTACTATACTTATATAAACCTTTTGGAAAATAATTAAAGAAATAATTATTATGAGGGTTGATACAAAACATAATAAGGGGCAAACAAAAACATATTTTACTAAATCAACAAAAAATAAGCCAAAATAGAAAGTATGTATTTTCCTAAACATAATTTGTGTGCATAAGCTAAAAATTATTTACAGTATCAGTAATAGCAACATCAATAAATGATTACAAGTCTCTTACTAATATATATTTACTTCAAAAGTCAAAAAATCAACATGCGTTTTTTTAATGCTAAAAAAAAAACACATTACTTTCCTGATTTATGTATGAGTGTAACACATATAAAATTGAGACATAGGCTCAGAAAAATCTAAAATCATTATTTTTTTCAATACAAACTTAGTAAATCTTAACTAATCAGGCAATCTAATAAGTAGTACGAGTGAAAGTGCATTTTTAGCTAGAATCTGCCATTTTGGCTATTTTTTAAAATAAAAGGCTTAAAAAAAGAAGAAAAAAAACTAACTACTTGTTTTTTTCTTCCCAATTAATTTTAGAAAAATTAGTCTGCCATGTAGATTTATAGCTTATAAGAAAAGTTGGATTGATTAAAATTTTTCACTTTACAAATTTATTAATTCATCATTTTTCTAAAGCATTGCTTGTAGCTTCTGTATAACTTGGATTTTACATTTTTCAATAATGTGTAAAATAAATGAAAATATTAGAAAAAAATAAAAAAAAAGATGAAAAAACAGCATGTTTTTTGTTTTTTTAACCGTTCGGTTTAAATTGAACAACCCTGTTTCTTTTAAATCTTATCAAGAATCAAATTTGAAATTCTACTTCTTTTTCTGGGAATTTCTTTTTTGCTTACAAATCTACAAATTCTTTCTCACATAAAAAAACACTTTGCTTAGAAAAATAATTTTATGTATTGCTGTTACATGTAATAAGCAACAAAACACGGCTCTCTTATTTCGTGCGAATTTTATCGAGTGTCAAAATTGCAAATTTAATTTTCATTCTGCGAATTTCTTTTCTGCTTACAAATTTAAAAATCCTTGTTTGCTTGCAAAACACTTTGCTTTGAAATAAAACTTTATATAATACATGTAGTTATAATTAGATGCATATAGTTATATGTACATGCAATGAAGTTTGCTAATTGATACCTTTCATATTTTATTGGGTGTCAAATTCACAAATATAATTTTCATCTTGTCTCTGTTTTGCATTTGATTGACAATTACAGCAAAGTACTAATGCATTTCATTTGAAGAAAAGATTTAATAATTTATTATTAGATTTAAAAAGACCATTAAATCATTTCATGAGAACTATTATATTCTGACTAATGAAATAAAATCAGAAATAAATTAGCGTAAATGCTAATTATTTTATATCATTGATCATCTTTAATTGTAAACTTCACACTTAATGGCCTTTAATGATATAACGAAAATGCGTTACATTTTTTTAAAATTAATTATAAACAGTGATCCAAGCAATAAAATAGTTATTTTTAAGCATGTTCAAAGTATATTGGGTGCGTGTAAACATTTTTAAAAATACCGCATTAACTATTAATGCTAATCTATTTATACTAATTAGAACAATACAATAACTCATTTTTATAAAAGTATAATTGTCCTGATATAATTATCTTCTTTAATGATACGTTTTAAATTATTCCTTTTTTATAGTTACAAGCATTTCATAAATTTGTTTCATATTTAATTCAAAGTATCATTGTTGCATTGTATATATTTTAGGCGATATATGCACTGTCTATTATTTGTGTATAAAGTTTTAGGAGTAGTCAAACTTTTGTCAATGACAAACGATCCCATTTGCACATTTTAAAAGCAGTAATTAATATTGAGGACGTTTCCATCCTCAATTTAATTATATTACTCACTTATTTAATCACTACCGAAGGATTTTATTCTCATTTTTATTATTTCTGCATGGATAAATCAAATATAAAAGATACTTTTTAAATAACAATAGAAATATTTTATACTTGTTGTCGTGGTAATCACGATAAGTTGTTTACAGTCTAAAAATTTGTTTGCTATTGTTTCATTCTTTATGCATTCATTTATTGAGTCGCAAACAATATGAATGTACAGAAAGAACCTAGGGCACAAAGTATAATTACTATTAAACTTTAAACAAATGAAAATGCCAAAGTGAAAATTTTTAAAGATTGAATGTTCAATTCGCGAATGACTCCGGATCGAGATTTTAATTAATGTAAATGGCTCAATTTGTTTAAAAATGTCCGTGAAGAAGGTGAAACAAGGCGAACCGTATAGAAATGTACACAACAAGTAAGATTGCTTCACTGAAGCAACTGAAATAGTTCTCATCAATATATATTTTTTAAATGTTACGGTGTATTTTATACGTTAATTTTTTTTTCATGAACAACTTTCATATAATGAAGCATAGTAATGCTAATTATGGGTGGAGATTAAAGCAGCACATGGATCCTAAAAACTCTCCATTCCGATCCTAATGTTATATATTTCTCCGGGACAATGCAGGCCACAACAGGTGTAACGAAACAAACATTTCACTCGACAACATTGAAACCTCCACCGTATAGTGAGAACGGTACCATCTTCGGACAAGAATTTATGTTGCTCCCCATAAGGTGCCTGACTACGTACGGGGCAATTTTTTCCAAAACTCTATTTAATTATTTTTTGAACTTATTTTTATTAAGATTATGACTAGAAACTGTGAAAAAAGGTAAACAATATTTCATTCATTGATGAAATTTTGGTAGATGGGGGATTTTGTGCTAAATTTTAGTGAAATTTGGCCCAATACGCAAAACGCGCTACAGAAAAATATATTGTATGTATCTTAATTTCCTTTTTACACTTCATACTTATGACATTGGTGAAGGCAATGAACTAAAATCTAAGAGATATTTTAAATGTTTCAAAATTTATAGCATATCGCACCTTTTTACATGCTGATTTTCTTAAAATTTATCGATGTCTTTCCACAAAAACAGCCATAAAACAAAAAAAAGTCCTTCCGATCTGTACCGGGAGGAAAAGGTAGCTTTCCTATATCTTCGTTTTAAAATTTTAGCTAATGTTACACGAAAACAGAAAGTTAAAATGCAAAGAAACGTTTACAAATGATTCGTTAATACTGAATTTAAATAAGAAATTCGCCAAATTATTGAGCAATAGCCAAATTGGCTTCATTTATGAAGACATATGTTGGTCGCCAAATTTGGCGATATTTCGCCAAATGTCGCCAATTTTGGCGCTAACGGATATGAATATATAGTTTTATGCGTATGATTGGGAAAATTATTACAACAATCAAAATTTTTGTAATGTGCTGTCTTGTTTCAAAATGTCAGCCACCCTAGAATTTCAAACTGCTCTATCTCAGCCATTTTTTAAGATAGAGGTAAACCAAAAAATGCTCTGGAATCCTTGTATCACGGCCTAACACGTAATTAAAAAATAAATTTGAATTTTTAACTTTTCTGTATATTTATTTTAGTTTTAAATTTTTAAATGGCCGCCATCTTGAAACAAAATGGCGGACCAAGCTGGCCAACCAACTCGGTCGAGACATTGGTTAGCTTAATACACACAATTAGTTTCATCAAAATTGATTTATAAATACGAGCGTTATCGTATGACATAGGTCAGATATATATATATATATACTAGGGGGCCTACCCCCTGCGAGCTACGCTTGCCAACCCCCGCTCAGACTTCGAAGCCTCTAAAAACATGACAGCGTGCTTTGTTTTAAAAAAATTGGTAAATCTGTAATTGGGTTGCCATGCTTTTAAAGTTTTAATGGGGCATTTTTTTATTACCATGGCCTCATACATAGCTGTTGCGACAACTGACGACTGTTTTTGGGATTGATAAGTAAAATAAATTACAACTTGAAAACCAGCTTGTATAAAATGGTTAGGTTTAAATTGTGGCTACCTCTCGGACTTTTATCACAACGATCTGTATTCTATTCTTCCTTTGCGTTTAAGGATGAGAAAAATTCCATCTGCTTTGTGAATAACATTAAGAACCACGGTATTGAAAAGTACTGTTATAGACATTTTTAGTAACAGGTTTTAATTTTCTCTCTGATTTAGTGCACCATCATGCATATTTTCATGTTATTTTAAATATGTAAATTATTTATTTTAATTAATATGTATATACGAATTTTCTAATAATTATTTATCATACAAAATTAATTAAATATTTTGTGCATGCATGCCCGCATTTATTCGGCATTAATTGATGACATATTTAAACAAATTTCTATCCGCGATAATATTACACCTTGTTATGTCGCTTGAATATTGTCCATAAGAAAATCGGGTACTTTTCCAGTATAGGATCCTTTGCTTTTAGGTTTGGCGTAATTTGAGGTTCGAAAAGGGATAGATTCGTTAATATACATAGATTTGTTGCCAAAAGTTATGAAAACAAACCCAATGAGCTTTTGGTGCTTTTCTATTATAGGGGTCTTGACGCTTTTTTAAAAAGCTTGGCGCAATTCGGGCATCAGAAAGTGAGATTTGGTGCCAAATGACATAAACAGCCATGGAAACAAATTCGACGATTTTTTTGTTTATATGCGTATTTTAATTATACGTATATTATTATTGTTTTTTCTATACAAATTACTTCTGATTATATATAAAATAGGATACATGACATTTTACGCTAAACAAATTGTATAAATATTTTTTTGCTCCTTTCTTTTGCGTTTACATAAATGACGTCATTTGAACGAATTTATTCAAAATATTTTCAGTTTATAAATTAAATTAAATGCTGACAGACGATTGAATCCAAATTTTCCTGAAAAACATAATTTAATCACAATCTTGTCTTCATTATCGATTGAAATAAAAGATAAATTCAATTTCAATTTGAAAATGACGAATAAAAAGAAATCAATAATCCCTATCGGGATCCTTTTCAATTTTTTTCCCTGTTTTGTCACAAAAAAACTGAGTAATTAGTTGCCATCATTACAGAAATGTCATTAAAATTAGAAAAAAATTAATATCTCGAAAACTAATTCCAATTTCAAAATTCTATTACCAGTTTTGACATCCGGGGATTTTTATGGACAATGTGTATTAATTTCATCATCAAGCGTTTAATATTTTATTAAAAATAGCCCTGAAACATAATCAGTCGTTTAATCAGTCGTTTCATAAAATCGTTTCATAAATTCGTTTCATAAAATCGTTTCACAAATTCGTTTCATTAGGATTATATATATATAGGGTATATATATATATATATATATATATATATATATATATATATATATATATATATATATATGGATATATCTATATATATAAATCAACATTTGAACGTAGGGTGGTTTTGGGGTCTGGGGGTCATGATCGGTGAAAATATATCGAAATTTTCCGGAACTGCTTTCCTCCGAACGGCTGCAATAGGTAGCTTTATACTTTTTTGTATTGAAAGTTACCTACTATTTATTTTAAAATTAAATCTGTAGTTAATTGCCTTCACAATAGTATAAACAACATGCATTTTAAATTTCATAGTGATATTCTAATAACTTCTTGAGAAATCATGTTTTGCGTATGGAATTTTCACCAAAAATTACATTTTCCAAAAAATGCATTTAAATTTGAGATTTATGTTTTACTACAAGAATTTACACAGTAATATGCATCTAAACTTCACTGTTTTTATGAGCCATACTCTTTTTTTTTAAGTACTGAGCTTTTGTTTATTTCTAGAAGGCCATAATTTTGCTTCCCCCCTCCCAGTTAGTACCTTTAAATTGTACTTCCGGTTCTTTAAACAGTACTTCCGGTTTGAGTGACAGCTGTTGAGTAGTTTAAAAATCCGCTACAGCTCCAGTTCTATTTGTCATACAATAAAAATAAATACAGTTTTGGAAAGGTAAAAAGTTGGGCTTTAATAAAATGTAATAAAACCAGTTTGACAATTGCGGTCGAAAACCACTTTTTAAACGTAGTCAGATACCTTAACCCTGAAATGGAAGAATGAGTCATTTTGACTCCTTGTCAGGCAATATTAAGGAAGAAATCTTCTATCTTTAAAAAAGCTGGGATTTGTTGAAACAATCTATAAATCAGGTAGTATGTGGAAAAATGCCGTTTCCAAGGGGGAGTCAAAATGATTCTAATGAAGGGGAAAAGAATGATTCTTCCATTCTAGAGTTAAAGAAGCGTTAAGAGAAACAAGATATTCATCAGATGAAGAAGTCAAAAAAATTTTGTGACTGACTTCATATACGTCCTAATTCTTTTTTTTTTTTTTTTTTTTTAAACTCTTTACAACATAGTTGAAAAGTGTTTATGAATTCGGTTTGTCTATCCGTCTGTCTGTCCAAGCTCTAACTCCCGTAAATATACTTGGATTGACATATAATTAATATATGTTATTGAGGTTTGCCGTGGCATGTTAGGTATTGATAAGGAACTGTGTAGCCCTTACAGTTCATTTACAGGGGCATTCAAAATTATTTCGTTACTTTATGGTCTATGGAGGAAAATCATTTCCGGTGTATTTTAATGGTGTTATGCGATTCCAAACATAATGAAATTTAATTGCATTATTGAGGCGCACCACAAGAAGGTTACTTTAGATTATGTTACGTGTAGCACTTACAGTTCATTTATAGGGGCACTCAAAAATTTCATTATATTAATGTATGTGACGAAATATCGTTTGCTGTCTATTTTGCCGATGTTACACTGTTATAAACATAATGAATTAAATATAAATTTCTGAGATGCATTAAAAAACGCTTTTTGTAGAATATGGAGTGCAAATCAATTATCATTCATTTACAGGGTAACACAAAATAATTCGGTTATATAATGGTCTGCTAGAAAAAACTGTTTGCAGAGTATTTTAAATTATGTTGTACTATTTAAAACATGATGAAATTGATATACATTACTAAAATTTAGTACAAGATGCTTGGTGTAGAATATGATGCGCATAGCACTTATCATTCATTTACATTTACAGGGACACACAAAAGATTTCGGATACAGTACTGTGTCCGAAGTATTGTTTATTAGGGATAACTGGCGGAAGTGCGTTTTCAGTTATGATATGCGTTTTTAAGTTTAACTAAATTTTGCATACTACATGGCGTGTATAAATTATTTAGATTCTATACAGGGTTACACAAAAGTATTCGTAAGCGTTACTGAGCATGGGCGTGAATTTATTAAAGGTTTTTTAATTGAGTTATGCATTTTCCAGATCATTTGTATTTAATATACTAAGAGATGTTTGTAGAATATAAATAAAATTATATACAGGGCTATGCAAGGAACTGTATACATGGCTGCCAATGGGTGATAATTTCTTAAAGTGTGATTTCAGCAGTTTTAAGCGTGTTTTTGCCCGAAATAAATTTTAGCTTAATATGTGGCTTAATTAAAATTTGTAGGTAATGTACAGGGCTGTACAAAAGAATTCAGGTACGTTTCCGTTTATTGGTAGAAACTGCTGAAGGTGAATTTCAATTGTGATAAGCGTTTTCTTGCTAAATTTAATTTTAGCGTACTATGTAGAATATATACAAATCTATAGATCATATACACGGTTGCCCAAAAGAATCGGAATACATTTCCGGCTTTGGATGACAATTTCTGAAATCACGTTTTCAAATGTGTTATATACATTTTCTAAAATGTCTATTTAAGTATCTTTTTCACCTTATTAAGCGGCGAAATTTTCGTAAGTGTTCTGCGAGTGTTTGAAAATTGTTTCGTAATCTATGCTTCATGAATGATTTTTCTTGTTTTTATTATACATTATACAAAAAAAAAAAAAAAAAAAAACTTTATTAATATGTTGGGAATAAGGCATACATTTTAAAAGGAGTTTAGAAAAAGAAGAAGAATATAATTTAGGTAAATAAAAATTAAAAAAATAATCTATTAAAAATGTCTCCTTCTATTTTATTCAACCTCGCTTCGTATACTATGACAAATGATTGAATATTTATATTTTCAAATAAATGAAAAAGTGTTGGAATTTAAATAGGAAATAAATAAATTTAGTTACTGAAAATATTCATAAATTTGAACAAGATCAGTAACTGACAAGGGATTATTTTTTTTAATTTATAAATAAGTAAATTATATGATAGTTTATTAATTAGAAAAATAACATATAAAAATGATACCGCATGCTGAAGAAAAAAAAATATGAGCAACGACGGAGATTTTAAAAATAAGATGACTAAATGCTACTTTTCTTTATACTGACATGCCTTAAGGCTGTGACAGTTGTTAATTTTTAGTTTTCACTTACATTTTTCTCTTTATTTTCATTCATCTTAAAGTACATCTCGTCTTAGTTAACATTTCCTGATATAACATATATGATCACATCTAAAATTCGCTTAGTTTTTCATCTTTGTTTGTACTTATTTGTATAATAATAATGAAACTTAAAAATCAAGTCTCTTCCAGTGTTAGAAAAGTAATTTTTTTTTAAAACATTTCTTTTCTTTTAGTTTTGCTGGCAACAATCTTGGAAGGTTAGTTTTTCAGCCTTCTGGGAAATCAGTCACTGTGGTTTAATTAGAATGAGTTACATTTATCTTAAAATATGCAAACCATTTATTAATGCTTTATTTGCTTATGTTTTTAGGCGGTCGCGCGCAGATGTAAGGTTTTTTTTAAAAAAAAAAAAAAAAAAAAAAAAAAAAAAAAAAAAAAAGGCATGCACTTTAGAACGCGAGTTTTATGAAATTGTAACAGTTTTTTAAACAAAACTTTAAATAGATAAAAATGTATATTTTCAGAAATTTTATAGCCCTTTTTATAAAAATATATGAAAAATATATTAATTAGTTAAAGGGCTTTTACATTATACAGTTTGTAAAAATTGCGAAATAGTCAGCGAATTTACGGTACTAAATGTTTTTCAAGGACATCTTGAAAGTAAGTACTCTGCAGTAGCGGCTCGTCAGATGGTTCAAAATCACTTAACTACCAGAATTTTAGTATATAAAATCTGATTATATTTAATCGTGCGATGTTCTAATATTAAGGTATCCACACACCTTCGGAGGTGTCTTTTTGAAATTTTCTCTTTGTACCAATTTTTTCTAATGAAATTTAAGTTAAAAATTTGAAAAATACATTAAAGTTTTAGAAATTGCACTTAAGTGATTTTTTAAAAGTGAAAAATAGTCAAAATTATGCGAAAAATTGACATTTGCGCTAAACAGGATAACTCAAAATCAAACCAATGCATTCACATTTTGTAAACTGCATAATAAAGAGAATAACTTTCTCTAGGACATATACTAGCCGCATTATAATAGCATCTCTATCGCAGATGCTATGGCGCTTGAAGTACTAATGTAATGAAAAACTCGTAATATTTATTGCAATATTTTAACTTATATCAGTGTAAATATAAAACTAATTAATATATTAGTATGATTGTAGTCTATTCTCTCAAAAATCATTTGTGAAATAAGTACAAAAAGTTTCAAGGCATTTCATTCATAAATTTTTGGTATAGGATCTTTTGCGTACAGTAAAAATCTGATAAAGCTAAAAATAACTTTTAAACGTGGTTCTTGCTGTAAAAATAATTATTATTCTTTAAAGGTTTAATTATATACTCCATGCATTTTCTTGGACATATAATCCAATTTAAATGCTAAATCTCGAAAAAGAAGATGTAAACCTACATTTTCAGCTTACTTCCGGTTTGCTGAACGATATTTCCGGTTGTAAAATTCTTTGGCAAGCTATAACAGATGTAACTTTAAACGACTGGGGTTCCAATTAAGATACAGACACAATTAAAGCAGAATTCGATAGATAAAAGATCAGATTTTAATTTTATTGCAAAAATGAAAAATCGATATATTTATTGAAAGTGACGTTTTAAAGGTGTAAAGACTTTTGAAAAAACCTTAAAAACCTTTTGACCTTTGAAATGAATGAAGTTTTTCAAATTTTTACTGTACGCAAAAGATCCTATAACAAAAATTTATGAATGAAATGCCTTGAAACTTTCTGCACTTAGTTTACAAATGATTGTTGAGGGAATAGACTACAATCATGATAATATATTAATTAGTTTTATATTTACAACCTTTAAAAAACCCTTTGACCTTAAAAACCTATAAGAAGGGGGAATTTAGTTTATGAATTTATTGGTAGTAAAGTGATTGTGAAACCCCTGATGAGCCGCTACTGATACTCTGTAAAAAGAACCCTAATATTTATTTTAATAACGGTCACCATCTTATTTCATAACTTCGTAGGTATTCAATAGTTGTAAAAGCAATTACTGCATAAAAGTTTTTTAAAACATGTATAATTCAAGTAAATTGTCCAGAAATACGACAGTTCATGGTTATAACTTAATGTTATTATCTATATGTTATTACATGTAACTTTGGTTAGTTAACGCAATTGATTTGGAAATAAAGGATTAATATTATATTATACCTCCAAATAAAATTTAAAAAGAAGTACTTATAAATTACGTAGTTTACTTTTTAGATTATACTGTTACGTTGGTGATTTGGAAGCATCTGGTAATATCTGATTTAAAATAATACGGGTGATTCCGAATTCATAGTACAAACTTTAAGGGTTGGTACAGGACACTGGGATACTGTAACAATCATTTATTGTACAGGAAACCAGGATTAGGAATCCATTTATTTAGTCAAAATTACAGGGCGTTTCACTCGTGCGTTTTCGTTCATAACTTTAATAGTAGTGAAGATATTTTAATGAAATCCTTACAATATATTTACAATTCATACAACGATGAGTCTGTTACGAATTTTGTTAAAATATCTTCACTACTGTTAAAGTTATGAACGCAAACACGACTTCGGATTAGAATGAGACGTCCTGTAATTTTAACTAAATAAATGGATTTCTGACTCTAGTTTCCTATACAATACATGATTGTACAGTGTCCTGTACCAACCCTTTAAGTTTGTACCATGAATTTGGGATCAGTAGTTTGTACAGAAATATGATAGTTCATTAAGGCAGTAGTTTTTCAGTATTAACTACAAACCAATAACCTAAAAAAATTACGTTATTGTTTCCGTTGTCTCTGTGATCGTACTCGTATACAACTTTCGTCTTTTAGTCGTCAACTAATCGTCTTTAAGGCAACATTTGTATGCAGTAATTTAAACAAGAACGAAAAATTAAGCATCCGGCATATATTATGATACATTTTTATACCATAAAATAATATATCTAAATTAAAAAAAAAAAAAACATAACGCAGTAAAAATTAATTTTTTGCAGTTGCTTTCCATATCCAGTAATGAGTGTGATTTCTTTCATGCAGCTCTGTATGTTATCTGCAGAGTTTATACACACTGCGTAATACACTAAAAGTTAATTAAGTTTAAAAATATATACCACAGCTGAAAACGCACTTCCAGAAATAATCGATCATAGTTCATCTTGTAAACGATTTTTTTTTGTTGTGTGTGTGTGTGTGTGTGTCTCTGTAAATGAACAATAAATGCCATGAATTCTATAATCTCTAGAAAACATGTTGCAGTATACCTCAGTGATCCATTTCAATTTCATTAAGTAGTATCGTACCATCATTACAATATACAGCGCAAACGCAATTTCCAAAAATTCCACTTTGATTTGCTCATTTCCTCCCAAAATACAGAAAATTCACTAACAAAACATACAAATTACCTGAAATTCTCCAATCTAAACCTGCATTTTCGTCGAATCACAGGTGTGTTTCGGCAACTGTTACATCCTGTTACTTTTTCGTATTAAAAACGGGAATTTTACGTATGTCTTTTTTTTACCTGAAAACAAGAAAAAATTACGAAACAACGCCAAAAATTCTCAGTTAAAAGACGGAAATTTTTTCAAACAGAAAAAAAAATTACAATCGCGGAAGGTTTTACGGCAACTTGCTGTCTGTACTTTTTATTTATTTATTTATTTATTTATTGAGAATATGAGCTTTATTTTCAACAGCTTCTTGTCCTTCCATAAACTTTTTATGCCAATCTTAGGCCTGGATTCTGTTAAAGTGTTTTGGTGCTAAGCTTTAAGAATACGCCAAATTGTGATTTTCACATCTTTCCATTAAAAAAATGTGATAGACATCTGTTGCGCATCAGTAGGGTTCTACTTCCTTATCATTTATCCTGATGTTGACTAAAAATTTATTTGAATGGACTGACCAATGATGTGCTAGTCACTTGACATACCTACCAATTAAATCTTTACGCTTCACTAGCGGTAACCGACCCGAACCCAAAAACTCAACTTAAAGTCAACCCGAACATGACAAAAAACTTTCTTTAATTCGAAATCCGAAACACGTCAAACCGAAACTGACCCGAACTCGAATTATTCAAACCTTAATCCAACCCGAACACGAAGTGAAATAAAATTAATCCATATTTTAATACAATTATGCAAAAGTAGTCTTACAATTATATCTTACATACCAATTTCACCTTTTTTGTATAAAAATTAACATATATACTTTAACTGATATACAAATACATAGTTTTTTCAACTGAAAAATATTCAGAACATTCTTTTGAGAAGTCGGATCAACCCGAATCCGAACCTAAACAATGAAAACTCAACCCGAAACCGAAACATTTAAAGTAAAAAATTAGACCTGACCCGAACAGCGGATCGGGTCGGGTTCGGATAAAATTATATTACATGATCCGATGTAGGACTGTACTGCTCACCCTATTGCTGCAATCTCAGCACATGTCGGAAAGAAAGTCCCGTTTAAAATTGATTGGCCTTCGTAATTTTAATACATTCTGATCGAAACATTTTATTTTAGAACACCCGTTTCATGATGCATTAGTCCGGGAGGCAGCGACATTTTTTACTTAACCATTTTATACAAGCTGATTATCAAACACGAAAACAGCCGTCGGCAACCACGACAGGGATGAATGCGTCATCTGGGGCCACTATTCAAAGGAAAAAGAATGGAAACCGTATTACGTAAGATGTAAAGATATTACCTCGCCCAGTTTGGTCCTTCCGTAAGCGGGCTGCTTCTCATTTCTCTTTACTGCTGTCGTAACAGCTGACTGCTGTTTTAGTGATTGATTAAGTAATGTCAATTAATTATTTGTTCTGATTGTATAAAATGGTTAAGTAAAAAATGTCGCTGCCTCCCATGCTATAAGAACAATCCAGTCAGTGTGACTGTTACTTCAGGCTATTGCAATGCGAAACATAGCTTGGAAACAAACAAAATGTAAATTCACGAACTAAAAATCATTACTGCCATCTATTTTGGATTTTAAAAACTTCAAGGCTTATTTAATATCTTAGTTTGAGATTTAACCTAAAAACTTGTCAAAAGGATTAAAAAAAATCTGTTTTACTCAAACTATACTAAAAGTGATCATACTATTTTAAGTCCACATTCTACTTTTATGAAAAAATAATGTACCAGTGTTTAAAGAAATAATAGTATTAAAAAAATTCTAAAATGATTTCATAACATTTAAAATATATAGGCAGATTCAGAAAATTTACTTTATTCAGACAACTAAAATTTCAATAATAATAAAAAAAAAGAGTATTATTATAAAATATTCAAAATTCTGTACATAAGTTAAATATTTGTATTGAGTTTTTTAGATTAATAAAAATTATCAAATAAAGCTTAAATATTTTACACATATTATGTTTGTACTTTTTCTTTTAAGTATTTTCTAAAATTGTCTGCTAAAGTACGATACGTGAATATAAAATTCTTTGGAGGATTAAGGAAATAGTAAAGAAAATCATGTAAATATTGGAGGCTCTTTTATAGGCTATGTACTGTTCTATCACAATTTTAGAATAGAATTTGTTTCCTCATTTAATCGCAGAAAATTATTGCAAATTCTGCTATTAATCGCAGAAAGATTTCTAATGTGAAGAAAAATATTGGCAAAGATTTCTATTTTGAAAAAGTTCTGAAATCCTTCTTGGAAATTCCAAGGAGTGTACGCAACTTGCCCTTTTATTACAGGAAAACAAAGCTACGAGAAATATGTATATGAACATTAGAAAACACGAAATTCGAATAATCTATTGATTGAGAAGACATAGGTCTATAAAAACGGAGATTCATGCATATGGAAAACTAAATCAAAAGCATTAAAAAAATTTTTTAATATATTATATATATTAACCAATTCAACTTTTTGATTTAATATTCTCCTTTTTCAGTGACATATTCCAATTTAGTGTAAAAGTGTGGTTTTAGTACAGGTTGAAATACGTGAGGTTCCAATACATTAAAGAAGGAAAAAAAATATTAAAAATTAAGATGTTATCTTACGCTTAATTTTCTGTGATAAGGACTAAGGTAAAGCCAGGGCAGATGGCGCGGTCGGAGAGATTGCACACATAGAGGTTTGGGGGAAGGAGTAGAGTGAGAGCGCAGCGACTCCAGGTAGTTGTACAACGACATTAATGGAGTGTCTACTTGAAAGTGCACGTTGATTGCTTTGAGCGTCTAAGATAAAGTATTGATATTTTGTTTTGTTTTCCCAAAGTAAGTGCTTGAATTTTCATAGCTATTCATCAGAATTTCTATACAATGTCAATAGTACAAAATACTTTTAACTTAAACGATTTCTCATAAGCTATTAATCTAAACTAACAATGTGAACATCAACGGTTCGTTTTAGTAGGGCCATGTTTAAATAAAAGGCCGCGCGATCTCTCCTACCGAAATTGGAGAGTTTGCGCATCTGCTACTTAGGAGAGATGGCGCATTGTTCCCATTAGTTTCCATGCTAGGAGAGATTACGCAGCTTATTGGTAAATTTGCATAAAAAATGAAAAATAAAAATGGACTAATTTTAAGTTAAACGTGTTATTAAGTTACGTAATTTATTTTGTAATCTTATCTGGACTTGCTTTTTCTGATTCTTTAATTTTTTTTTCTTAAATTAAAAATTTTTAATCGTTTTTAAAATTATTTCCCTTTTTGATTCTTTAAGCATTAGGTTGAAATGTTCACTCCCAATACAATAAAATTTGTTCACAAAAACCTTACAGCAATGTCATTTAAGTGTAATTATTATTGTTAACAATTTAATTGTAGTTATTAATAATAACAATCTCTCCTACCCATGTGCGCAATCACAGCGACCCTGTAGGGACAGATTGCGCAAAATAACTTTCTTGGTTTTATTACACCTGTTCTGTTAAATTGCAACATAACAACAAAATAGCAATGGAAATGCATAAAAAACAAATGACGTAAATATTATTCATGGATAGTTTAGCAAAAAATTAACATTTAGTTTTTTCATTCCTATTCTTTTGAATTGTGCGCAGACTCTCATAGCTTTACCTTATACTTAAGCCATTAATTTTGAAAATGGGGCAAGTTCATTTTGTGAAAAAAAAAAGTTTATCTTGTTAGAAATGAACATAAAGTTTATGTTTTTAATTAATTCACAATAAATATATTTTAACACCAGTATAAATTTGTTACTAGTTATTTATTGGGTCAACGATATTTCAAATGCAATTTTGAAAATGAAGAAAATCAACTTTCAATAGAGTTATTACTTACCCATCATACGTAGTATAGAGTAAATTTTGTAATTGTTTTAAATATCTAAAAGCAAAAAATTCCCGAACAAATTGAGATAGAGACTTGAAATTTGGTATGTACTTAGTTTTTAATAATGGGAAGAAGCCTATTGAATTTCAGTAACCTCGATTATCCGGAACTATTTTTTTCAGACTCTCGAATTATTCGTTCTGATAAAAGGTATATAAAAGTTTTCGAAATTGTTTATTTTAAGGAGTGAATATAAAAGACAATAAAAAAACATAAATTTTACATAAAGAATGAAATTGATCGGATAATTATTTGCCGAGATTTTTGTAATCCTATTTTCCACATTCTTCGATTTTTCATGACACTCTATTTCATTCAAATTTTAATTCAAAGATATATTTTAATTGCAAATGAGACGCTTAATCAGACGCAGTAAACCGCTAGTTAATAGGATTATTGTTCTTGGATGTATAAGGACGTTTCTTTTACGCAATTCAGTAATCGAGCATTTGAAGTTTATGACGTCATCAAGCCACGATTTTATTCGAATGGCAATGCATTTTATAAATAGTTTACATATTTTTTATTTTAATGTTTTATATTATGCATATCCATGATGGGTAAGTATTACGGTGGCCCCCAACGACTAGTTTTTATGTTGCTAATCTACTATTAACAAGCACAATCAGAATTACATCATGAATACTTTAAAAAATATTCAACTATCTAAATTAGGGATGCACCGGATGTGAAATTTTGCCGGATACCGAATAATGAATATCCGGTACAAAATTTTACCGAATATCCGGTATCCGGCCGAATGCTTTTTTGTTTTTAATTTCAATAGTAATATTTCTATTTTATGCTTGCTTTAAAGAAGGAAAACTTTAAATTATTATAATTTTATGTCATTCAAATGTTAATAATATATTTAAACTCATTTATTAAGTTAAAGTTGCTTAAAAACAAATGCTTTTTACTAATTAAGTATTGAAATTTAATCATGTTTTTTCTTTTGCCTATTCTAATATACATATTAGTAGTTTTTTTTTGTTTTTTCCTTTATTGAGGGTCATTGAACATAAAAAGATAAACCATTAAGTAATGTTAATTTCTCTGTTTTTCATACGTATAAATCTTTGTTATTTATAAATACTAAACATCCTATTGAAGCATCTTTTTCTTTTCTTACATACTTGTACATATTATTACTTACACATATTATTTCCTATGACAAATGTTTTCTAACAGAATTTAAATAGAGAAGCTCCTCATTGCAAGTATCTTGTTTTGTAGTAGAAAGGGGACAGTGAACTATTCAAGAAAGTGGCACAATTCTTTTCATGATCAGTATTGTTTTGTCACAGCTGGTCTTCCATCCATAGACAAAATAGTGACAAAAGATTCAATAAAACCATTTTTACTTTAGAATTGTTGAAAACACAAGAAAAAGAGACAACCAGAGGAGTGAACGTCTTTTTCTCAGAAGAAGGAAAATATTTGTCATAAAAACATAAGAGCCTGAAAATGCTGAGCACCATAACTTGCTTTTAATTATAAATAATTAGTTGTTATATTTTAAATATTATATTTTCATTTATATATAAATAATCCTATAATTTCATTTTTGCGAAAATATGAATATTTATTTCTACTAACATTGTTATAACGGGATAATGTTGGTAGAAACAAATTAATTTTGCACTAACCTTTTCTGATAATGTTAAAAAATGATTTAGAAAATGAGTCACTATTCGGCAACCGGATATTGAAGTATTCGGCCGGACCGGATATCCGGTTTGAGTGCCGAATAAGCAGGATATCCGGCAGGAGAAGGATATCCGGTGCATCCCTAATCTAAATTAAGAAATATAATTATAGGCATACAAATAATTACTGAATATTTTTTTCCACTTTTTCCTATAAAAACTAAATGTATTTTTTGATTTATTGCAACTTTTATATGGAAGAATGAAGTATTGAAATAAAATAAATAAGTAAATAAAATATAAATTTTTTTGTTATTATTAATTATATTCCATTCAAAGAAAACCGGCGTTTTCAACAAATCATTGCTTTTGAAAGCCGGGCAAGTCCCTTGGTGCATACCAAAGTCATATTTTTTTCATCTAACACGGATAACCCTTATTGCATATTAAATTTATATCAAACACGACCATAATAAATATAAAATACTACTGTTTAACCTGTTTTACTTACGGGAATTCATGAATTGAAATATAAAACCAAAATTAAAAATAAAAACCAGTACAACCAAATGTATCTATGTAATATGTAGAAAAATATTTTTCTACTACTGTGCATATTTTTTAATGAAACTTAATTTATGTTGCTATGGCAACAGACGATAAAACGATATCTTTGTAATAAAGGAATAAATAGAATAAAAAGTTTTGTTGATGTTGGTGACAAAATATTTTTCTTTATTTTCAAAAAAAGGTAATAATTAAGTGCAATTAAATAATTTCTAATTATTTGCATACGAGTTAAAAGAATTGTCGTAATACCCGCTACAGCTTCTTAGTACTGCAACGTGGCGTACGTAATATGTAATATCTCACATTGCAGTAAACATTTAGAACTGGTTAGAATTCGCGCGATTACGGGTTAAATATATAAAAGGCAAAAATTCGTTAAAAACATAAAATAAAAAAATCTATTTAAAATTTTCGATTTTTTTGCCCCGATCGTTCATGGGCCTCCTGCTAGCAACCCCTGTGCAAAATTTCGTAGCCCTGCGCCCTGTGGTTTGCGAGTTTTTGAGGTTATGTAGATAGATACGCGCACGGATGTTAATAGGGTAGATGTCTATTACTGGCTACGAATACTTTTAAAACCCATTCAAATGTAAACCATTAAACATTTAGCAAATAATATAAAATGATACTTGCCCCACTCTCAAAATCAACGACTCATTTAAATGGGTTATTTGAGCAAATATGATGAAGCGCAAGGATGTTTTTCAAAATTTTAATGGTATAAGGTAAAGCCAGGAGAGATGGCGCAGTCGGAGAGATTGTACACATAGAGGTTCAGGGGGAAGGAGTAGAGTGAGCACGCAGCGACTCCATGTAGTTGTACAATAGCAGTCGTGGTGTGTCTACTTGAAAGTGCACGTTGATTGTTTTGAGAGTCTAAGATAAAGCATTGCTATTTTGTTTTGTTTTCCCAAAGTAACTGCTTGAATTTTCATAGCTATTCATCAGAATTTCTATACAATGTCAATAGTACAAAATATATTTTAAACTTAAACGATTTCTCATAAGCTACTAATCTAGACTAACAATGGGAACATCAACGGTTCGTTTTAGTAGCGGCCATGTTTATATAAAAGGCCGCGCAATCTCTCCTACCAAAATTGGAGAGTTTCCGCATCTGCTACTTAGGAGAGATGGCGCATTGTTCCTATGAGTTTCCATGCTAGGAAAGATTACGCAGCTTACTGGTAAATTTGCATTAAAAAATGAAAAATTAAAATGGACTAATTTTAAGTTAAACGTGTTATCAAGTAATTTAATGTTATTTTGTAATCTTATCTGGAGTTGCTTTTTCTGATTCTTTAATTTTTTTTTCTTTAATTAATTTTTTTTAATCGTTTTTAAAATGATTTCCTTTTTCTGATTCTATAATCATTAGGTTAAAATATTCACCCCTAATACAATAATATTTGTTCCCAAAAACCTTACAACAATGTCATTTAAGTGTAATTATTATTGTTAACAATTGAATTGTAGTTGTTATTAATAACAATCTCTCCTACCCATGTGCGCAATCACACCAACCCTGTAAGGACAGATTGCGCAAAATAACTTTCTTGGTTTTATTACAACTGTTCTATTAAATTACAACAAAGCAACAAAATAGCAATGGAAATGCATAAAAAACAAATGAAGTAAATATTATTCATGGATAGTTTAGCAAAAAAATAATATTTAGATTTTTTATTGTTATTTTTTTTTTAATTGTGCGCAGACTCTCCTAACTTTACCTTACACATTCAGTAAACTCAATTACAGGAGATTAATCGAATATAAAAAACAACAAAAAGAAAATGCTTTTATTTCTTTCCAATTTTTTTTTACCAAACATATCCAATCAACTGCCAATTGTGGTAACTCCGTCACTTTCTCCTTAGTTATTTTAAGTTATATCAGCAAACAAATTTCTAATCTGGATAATCAAACCGAATTTAACAATAAACAACAAACCAAAAAGAAAAAACTGTTATTAAATATACAAAAAAAAAAAAAAAAAATGAAGAAGAAGAAAGAAAAAGAAAAAGAAAAAAAATCTGACTGGCTATACTGGTGGAAATCTAATAAATGGCACAGAGCATCATATAACCTAGAGCACTGAATAAAATGAAAGATATACCGTGAAAAGGATAAAATCCGATTTTTAAATATTGTCCATGAGATATTGTTCAATTGCTAAGCTGATTAACTTCACAAAAACAATTAAGTGACGGAAAAAAACTGGTAAAAAAATATACATGATGTTTTTCAAATGACAGAGCTTAGTAATATTTTTGAAATATTCTTTAAGAAAACAACTTTTCTTTTTCTTTTTCATTCTTGTAAGTTTGAAAGCGCATTTGGTATATTACGTCTTGTAATATTTTAAATTTGTCGCAAAAAGTGCATAAAAAACGAAAAAATCTCGTCAACGTGGGATATGTAATCTTTTACTCGGGTATAAAAACCAACATATACCTTTTGAAATCGACTTTTTTCAAAAACCGAAGAAGAATAAGTAACACTTTTCAATCTTGATATCTTCAATGTAGAATTACGCATAAATATTTGACTAAAACTATCAATTTTGATATTTTTTTAACTGACCTGATATAATAAATTTATTTAGATTGTTTATTTGTTTTAAATGTATTTTCACACATGTATATTGATTGCGTGATCTGATATCTCAAGTGGGGCCTGTCATTGTGTTTCGTCTATATAAACTGAATTACAATTACTACATGGTATGCTGTAAACAATCCTTTTTTCTTGCATTTTAGGATTCTTGTGTTTAAAACCACTGAAGAAACCATGTAGTTAATTTTGCGATATAAAAGAAGTATTAATATTAACACTTTGAATTAATATTAACTTTGAAATCCTTTCTGAAATACGTATTTCTGTCATAAGGTATGGATATGTAACCCCTTGGAACTTCTCGTTGAAAAGTGGGGAGTGTTGCAACTGGATTAGAAACCTCGGCGAAAATTTTCTACACTAGCGTAGTGGATAATTATTATTTTTCAAATCCTTAAAGATACATTTTTTCTCCCTCTTGAAAACATTACTATTACTGTAGAATTTCACAGCCCTATTAGCTAATGTTCTTATTACAAAAACCCTGTGAGATATAGGGCACTCTGACAGAAAATTGAGATATTATCCAGAGAATATTGACTTGAAATAAACAGATGTCGTAATTTTTTGATAATTTATAGAGAGAGTAATATTCAAGAGTGAGTATATATTCAAATAATTAACGTGTTCCTGTAAAAATGCTATGTACGCTAATTTGATCAATTTTTATATAATGTAAAATTGTGCCTCGAACGTCAGAAACATATTTATATTTCGTGGCAATTGGGAATTTTTACAATTATTACATCTCGTTTTAACAAAAAACATTTCATTGTCGAATCCTAAAAACTCATACTCAAGCGAATATATATATATATATATATATAATTATATAAAACTTTATGTAAAATTTAACCATTGAAACGTAAGAAACTGACCATACACAATGAAATCACAATACCAAAGAGCCGTGTCAAATTACAAATTAAAAAATGTAGTCCTAATAAATGAAATACATTGTTGAACTCAGACTGCGTTTTTCATGTCTATTAAAAGAAAATTTATAAGTTACATTGATATCAAAATATCACAAAAATGTATTGTCTAAAGAATATTCTGCAGTACTCACGTTCGAACAAATATTATATATTAAACAGTTTGTTGATGCCATGGTTCCTTAAATGTGTAATGACGTGTTAAATTTAAATACTTTAAATTACTTTATTTATCAAATTTATTTTCTATTTATTACAAAAATTCATAAACTATTATTAAGAATAATTTTAAATATCTGAAAAATTCTTTTGCGAAATGTATATACTATATAAAATTAGACTGACATTTAGAGGTTGCAAAGTAATTTGACGAAGAGCGTCTCATATTTAAATTAATTCTGCTAAAATTCCCGGCCAGACTAATAACTTAATAAACTCTTATAGTGTTACCCTTGCGATCAAACTTTTAGCGTCTGCATAAATAACAGTCTTTCTATGATATTTTTAGTTCTCAGGGGCATATTTCAAAGAAGTTCTCTCTGTCCTTTATTGTCCAACTTATTTTTAATGACATACCACATTCCATTTATACTCCTTTATTACTTAATGAGAATGACACATCTATTTACTCATCTGCACACCACCCATACACACTCTAAAAAACTTGCAAACACACATCAGCGCATACATGAACTTCTGGACTCTGACGTGTCAGGAATAACGGAAATAAAAACTGCTGCTGTTTACTTTTCTAACAAACTTTCCTATCCTAATAGTATTACTATCTACAATATCGTTATCCTTTGGTCCAACGATGCCAAGAACTTGGGGGTTATTCTCGACCAAAGACAAACAGCATATAGTAAAATAGCATATAGTAACAAACAGCATATAGTAAACATATTCGCAACATCAGGGGGAATGTCGCTGAGGTGTCCAAAGTTCTTGATCCCCTCCTCAATAACTCCGCCTTATCTATAATAAACACGTTCTCTATATTGCATGCATTTTATCTCTAATGACATATGTCTCTCCGACCTGGGGTTTCACATGAAAAACCTGAGCAAGCTTCATCATAGACATCTACGTAACGTTAGAAATGCATCTATCTTTGTAATTCAACTGTAAGAAAAGATGCACAAATTTGCACTTTTAGTAAAAGAACCAACTATTTAGTCAGAAAATTTTACGAAAATATTTATAATCTCCCGGATGAAATTGTTGCAATGGCACAAATGTAATATGATAGAATTAGCCTTTTAACCAGATTAAATGTCTTGCTGAACTCATATTTTAAACACAGTCACATAAAAACAATATATAAAATAAAAAAATGAACCTGAAAACGCAACCCTGAATGCACATTTTTTTTTCTTTATTTCCTTATCTTTCAAATACGATTATTTTTAAAATAAAAGGTTGATACATTTAAAAAACACAGTACATTACATGTATCTCAAACATTGAGGTAAAGCAACTTTATATTTCAGGAAAACATACAACTTGAGCTAAAAAACTGCGCATACAATAGAAAATATATCCATTTTTCCACAGTCTCCTTTTTTATATATATATATATTCCTTTGAGTATAATATTTCAACTAAATTCTTTCTGAAAAAAAATTACAAGATGACATTTTGGAAATAAAAGACTTTGATTTTTTTTTTCTTATTCGAACTTAGAAGAGCATATTTTATATTAAGGTATCTGACAACGTTTAAAAAGTGGTTTTCGACCAAAATTGTCAGAATAGTTTTATTAAATTTTATTAAAGCCCAACTTTTTACCTTTCAATAACTGTATTTATTTTTATTGTATGATAAATAGAACCGGAGCTGTAGCGGTTTTTAAACTACTCAACAGCTGTCACCCAAACCAGAAGTACTGTTTAAAAGATCGGAAGTATTATTAATGGTACTAACTGGGAGGGGGGGCATCAAAACTATGGCCTTAAAAAGGTGCGATATGCTATAAGTTTTGAAATATTTAAAATATCTCTTAGATTTTAGTTCATTGCCTTCACCAATGTCATAAGTATGAAGTGTAAAAAGGAAATTAAGATACATACAATATATTTTTCTGTAGAGCGTTTTGCGTATTGGGCTAAATTTCACTAAATTTTACCACAAAATCCCCCATTTACCAAAATTTCATCAATGAATGAAATAGTTTTTGTATTTTTTCACAGTTTCTAGTCATAATCTTAATAAAATAAGTTCAAAAAATAATTAAATAGCTTTTTTGGAAAAAATTGCTCCGTACGTAGTCAGGCACCTTAAAGTTTATTTAATTCACTAAATGTTACATTGTGTTATTCAAAATAGATGTAATGGTAATTATCCCTTAAAGCTGCTCGTCAATGAACTTTCCTATTCCCCTCGCTGATGTTGATCCTATGGGCGTAGGATGCATTCATGTATTTAAAATAGTTAAAATATCTCCTCAGGGAATAAATATTTTAACTTCTGTTTTCTGTGTACACTTCTTAAAGGATGTCTCTTATTTTTCTTAGTTGTCAATTTTTTTCTAAAATATATACTTAATCTTATGTGAAGTGTTAAAATCTTATTCAGTTTCGATAAGATTTTAACACATAAAATTATAAATTAAGCACATATTTTAGAAATATTTTAATAACTAATAAAAAAAAGAGACAGTTGGGTAGTTTTTGTGCTGTTATATGAGGACAGACGGACGGAACATACGACGACTATAGGTGCTACGTATTTATATAATTACGAATGCACCTAATAAGACTTTGTTAAAAACTTGAATTATTCTATGAATTATATTTTCAATAATTACCTTCAATAATTGAATTCAATTGAAATGAAAAACTTTGAATATGTATCCCTATGATTCACCTTTATCTAAAACAAAGACCTTGTTTAGTTTAAACTTGGCATTGTGCCAAGCTCGCTTCGAAAGGAGGTCGCAAAGTTGCAATGTCATCTTGGGGCGTGCCGTGTTTTTCTAGATGGGTTTTAATTAATACCTTGACTCTCGACTAATTACCGACAAATATTTTTGAAATCCATATTATCGACAATGTTTGGATGATTCCGCGTCGATAGGTACCTTGAGCGCCCGTCACCTGCCCCGCTCAGCGCCAGTAAAGAAATGTTTGTGGGTTATGGAAAAATGCGACTTTCTCAAAAACTATGGGACCTAGGATTGGTATGGTTTTCCTGAAAGGTTTAAATAAACTTCTACTATCCCTAATTTTTTCATAATTTTAGTTTGAGTAGATTCGAAAATAGGAAAGGGGGTGGGGAGATATATTTCTGCAGTACATTTTCGACGATATCTCTAAAAATATAATACTAAAATTAAAACAAATATTTTTTTGAGTTTGGTGTTGAGATCATTCGAACGATACCCCGCACTATATACAAATAAAAAAAGATTTTCTTATCAAGTAACTTACTTAGCCTCCCCCTAAATTTTTCCTAAAAATATTTGTGAATGGCTAATAATCTATACATTTGGGGGCCAATCATCTCTATAACTCTAATAAGTTGGAACTTTCCACGTTCCGTAGTATTCGAGAAAAAAGGTAGTGACAGACGGACAGACAGCCACACGAGTGCTCTTATCATGGTTCCTTTTTTACTTTTTAAGTACGGAGCACTAAAACATGGTATTAAAAAAATGCACCAAGTGGTAGCAAAAAGTATCTTGAAAGGCTCATGTAATAATGGTTTCATTCATGTTCAAGAATTCCAAATATATTCATAGAAAAAATTTGTTTTATTTCTGCGTTAAAAAGACATTTATATAACACTAATATATTTCATTCTGACACAGAATTGTGAACTAACATCTCAAGTATCAAAAGATAAGAAACTTACAACTTTATCTATTTACAATCCTTTTACAGGAAGTGAACTTAAAAGCTTATAACACAAAAAAAAGAGTAAAATAAATGTAATAACTTAGAAAGCCACTACTCTTTCTGTTTGAGTTATTCCATAACTTAATTAGAAAAAATAATTCATCAAGTAACGAAAAACAGCAAGCAGTGTTCTCTCTTAGTTAATAGCGAAATTTAGTTTTAACAAAGTTTCTTTTCTTATTGAAGTGAAAATATCTTATATGATGGTAGGAAGTAGGGCTTGATGTTTTTCCGATAAACTGAATGTGAGGTTTATTGTACATTCGTAAGAAAAAAAAACTGAACATTCCCACTAAATTTGAAACAAATTATTAGAGAAAAAAGCTACTGGTACCAAAAGATTGGGAAGGGAATAAAGTCTACTTTTACATGATGTGTATAAAATTTCCTTAAAGAGCCATCTACACATCATAACAAACCCAAACTTTGTTTTTTTTTTCAATGGCAAGACCCAATTTTGGCAAGATATTTTAAATCTTTAGTTCAAATTGTGCCCAGATATCAAATTTCATGAAATTCCTACGATTAGTTTCAGAGAAATTAATTATTTTAAAATGAGCATATTTCAGGGGCTATATCCAAATTCAAGTTCGGTACTCGATTGTTGAAATGGTACAGAATGACTTAGTCACTTCTATAAATGTATTATTTCTTGCTAATATAACCATTTTACTCACTTAATATGTTTCGGATAATTTTATATCCGGCAAAATCCTTTTCCATATCCATTGTATAATGTTTACAACAGTTAAATTTTTCGATTAAAAATATATAAATTTATCTGTGATTAAAATAGTTTTCGAATATGTGATTGGAATTTCATAGATGTTTTTATAATAGTTTTTTTTTTAAGATTTTGAATTTATTTTACTCGTTGTTTTCTAAATTTATATGTGAAGAATATCGGCGAATACAAAATTTAGAATAAAAAATGGTATGAATGAGTATAAGGAAACGATGTAGAATCCAGACAAATTGCTTTTCAGTCTGAATATAAATCTTAACTCGATTGCAAATGGCATATTTTACAAACTTTTCAGCAAATACACAACACACATGCATTTATAAGAAACTTTACTTCACGCATAGATACCGGCGAAAAATTAAAATAGGTTTATAAAAAATTGCAGAAAAAGCAAGAAATTCAATTGAAGGTAACAAAAAAAAAATGAGTAAGATTTTTTTCCTCTGTTAGGACTGTTCATTTTTAAAAATGAGCTTTGTTAATTATAAAATAATTTAATTTAACATTAGACGCTCTAAATTTGGAATGTTTATAATTCAAAAACTTATCATCCAAATGACTTGAAATTTGGTATCTAGGCATAGTTTGAACCGGATTTAAAATATCGTGTCAAAATTGGGTGTAGCTATCGAAGAAAACAAATTTTGGACTGTTTTTGTTGAGTAGATGGCCCCCTAAGCGAATTTTTTATACATCATTTATAAGCAGATTGTATTTCCAATCGTTTGGTACCAGTAACATTCTTCTACAATAATTTGTTGGAGAGTTAGTGGGGAGTGTTCAGTTTTATTTTCCACGACTGTACATGTAAAAAAAAGAGTACATGTAAAGAAAAGTTTTCGTATTCCTCGAAAAGACAGGTTGTCCGAGACGAAACGCCCTAATTTGAACAGTTTGTAATACGACATGTAATCGTAAAATTTTAAATTACTCGACAAAATTCTGCAATGATTATACATATTAAATTTCAAACCATTCCATTGGGCAGTTTTTGCGCTATTATATGCGGACTGACGGACGGACCAATCGACGGCTATAGGTGCTACGTATTTATATAATTACGAACGCATCTAATCAGACATTACTGGCACATTTAATATAGTTTAGTAGAATATAAAACAATATGATATTGAATTTAAAAAAAGGCTAATATCAATAAAGTACTTTTCTTTGATATATAAATCGGGCAACATTTAGTTCAGAATTTTTCAGACGCATGGTAAGGTAGTAATTTACTACAATAAAAATATTGCTATTTTCATGTTGAAAATTTTTCAGATGCTTCACCAGCCTGATAATTTTCTATAATATTTATTATTTTTGTTGTTATATTTACAGAACAATATTATTTTTTTTTTTAAGTTTTAGAATAAACATTTAAAACAAACCCAATTCTCTAAGTTTATGAATCAATCTGCTTTTAAAAAAATAAATCACACAATTTATTGTAATAGTTTCAATAGAGACGTAAAATACAATAGACTTATTGGGATAAAAAAAGGAGAAAAAAATTAAACAGAAGCTTTTTATTAACTTTGAAATTACGCATAATCGATTTCACGAATTGTACTGCCACGCATCTTTGCTCATAAAGAATAAAATTAAAGAAGTTTTGATAAAAAGTATTCTAAATGTTTTTGTCATATTAAACTTCAAAAGAATTGAAAATTGAAAAAAAAAATAACAAAAAAGTTTTGATTGAACATGATATTTTGAAGAGCATTTGCTATAGCAAGTGAAAAAAAAAAAAGATAGAAAGAAAGAAAAAGAAAATGTTACTGAAAATAGAAATTTGTGTATAGCGAAGTTTCACGTATTGCATAAATAAAATTCATCAGTATTTTTAGGGTTTCAATTTGATGATAATAAGTGAGAAAAAAGCTACAAGTGATTGGCTATTTCCCCCTGACTTCTATTCCAAATATAATGCATCATGTATGTAACAAGGAGTCCTTTTTTATTTAGAAATTCCGAATTCATACCGTAAACTTCGAAAGAAGAAGTTTTACTTTTTGCAATAACGAAGTAGCTGCCATTAAATAAAGGAAAAATTACTATTCGTAATTTATGGTATGAATTCGGAATTTATGAATAAAAAAAGGATGCAAAACTGGCAACCCTGCTCTACATTCCTGGCCAAAGTTGTAAAGACGCTAAACATGTAAAGAATCATGATTTTTATACAATTCTATGTAATAATAAATATTATACAATATAATCTAATCCTCATTTTATTAAAAAATATAGGAAATAAAGAAAAAAATATATTTTTATTCTTCACATTACCAATTTTACAATCAGACATCACTTAAAGCATGGTAAAAGTTTATTTTTTTAAAAACAGTCCATATTAATGAAAATTTAAAAAAGTTTCTAATAAAAACCGTCACAATTACAAGAACGTTTTCGCTCCAGCCGGAGTATCATCAGTTGTAATTTCAGGCGTTTTCCCCTTCTCTATTTATTTGACTGACAAATTCCCTCTATTCTCATTCTTTTTCCTCCCCTTCTTCCGACATCTTTTTCCAGCGAGAGTTCATTATTGCGTGCTCGATAGCCTCTCGTACTAAAGCATTATGTAGGTTGAGTTCGCTATAGCAGGAGCGAATGCCTGAAATTACAACTGATGATGCTCCGGCTGGAGCGAAAACGTTCTTGTAATTGTGACGGTTTTTATTAGAAACTTTTTAAAATTTTCATGACTATGGACCGTTTTTTAAAGAACTTTTACCATATTTTGGGTGATGTCTGACTGTAAAATTGGTAATGTGAAGAATGCAAAGATTGAAATACAGACATTAGAAATTGAGATATAGGATACCTCTTTTTAATAAACAAAATTATTACCGTTTTTACAACGGTCATAATTATAAAGACACTGCTTATAAATTCAAATTGATATAATTTTCATAGGAAATATAACCATTATTAATTTGGAGACATTCAGACGTTCAATAGCGTTGAGACGCTCAACAACTTTACTGTGAGACGGAAGAAGCGAAATTGGACGAAAGTTTGCAGGATCCTGCAGATTAGTTTGAGGTTCAGAAAGAGGTGAATTAACAGAAGATTTTCTTGATTTCGGAAGAGCGGACCGACAGTTCATTTGCCGGGTTAGGCATAAAAATAATATAATTAACAGGTAATTTTTTTAAAGCAGTGTTACTAGTTTTGTCATACCAAAGGCTTTACCTTTAATTTACTGTTGAGATATTTTTGTTAATATTATGTATAATATTGGAGTTGAGTTTCAGGAAGAGGTTTTGGAAGTAAAATAGCTAAGAAATATTTAACAGCATGATTAACAGGGGAAATGTGGACAGGACTAGCAAACGAGGGATTAGGGGAAAATTGCGCAGTAAGTGTTTTAACTTTATCAGTATAGGCCATAGTATTAAAAGTACTGATCCCGACGCGATACGCATTTAAGTTATCCGTTTCACCGATATACGTATAGACGTATAATAGGTCGGTATGAAATACGTGTACCTTAAATAATACGTTTAAACGTATCCACATACGTATAAACGTATACCGCTTAAACGTGTAAGTCAAGTATACGTATCTATAAATTTAAAACGAAAACCGCATTCTGCCAAATTTTTCACATGAATATCGTCTCTTTGCGCATGCGTCAACGTGTTTTTGAAGGCTTCTCCCCTCAAAAACGAGAAACCTGATTGATTAAACTATTTAACCTAGGGGGATTGAAAAGGGTTGATTGAAAACGGATGGATGTGTACCGTTGCATTGAAAGCATAGACTTTCTAAAACATTTCTGCTCTAAGGGTGAAAGCTAAAGCTTTTTTTTTAAGAACTCATGTGCTCACTACTAAATATGCATATTTTTTCGCAAAATTTGAAAGAGAGCTTAGATACAGTTATATTTATAACCGATCGAAATGTCAGAGAGTTCGGAAGATGAGAACCATTTTTTATTGCTATGTTAAAGGAGCCGACGCGAAAACAAACAAACCAAAAAGCAAGAAGAAAACATTTCTTTTACAACTAGATAACAATATTTTTTCACGAAATTTTTACATGGGCTGTAAAACCGTTTTATTTATCACCAATAAAGATTTCAAAGCGTTTGGACAAAAATAACTTTATATTTTAAAACTATGAAACGACTCTACGTAAAAAAAAAAGAAAAAAAATGAGTGCTTTTATCACTTAATATCAATACTTTTTTCGCGAAGTTTTCATTTTAAAATATAATTTAATACAAAATTTTAAAGAGAGCTTGGATACAGTTATATTTATAACCGATTGAAATGTCAGAGAGTTAGGAAGATGGGAACTATTTTGTATTTCTATGTTAAAGGAAAAGACGCGAAAACAAACAAAAAGAACAGCGAGAAGAAAACATTTCTTTTACAACTGGATAACAATATTTTTTCACGAAATTTTTACACGGCTGTAAAACCGTTTTATTTATCACCCCTAAAGATTTTAAAGAGTTCGGACAAAAATAACTTTTTATTTTAAAACTATGAAACAACCCTACGTAAAAAAAAAGAGAGAAAAGAAAAAGAAAATGAGTGCTTTTATCTCTAAATATCAGTATATTTCGCAATTTTTCATCTTAAAATATAATTTCATACAAAATCGGGTTAAAGATATAAAATAATAAAAACTTGATTATTATTTTTTTAAATATATCATCACGGGCCCGGGCAATCCGGGTGGGAGTCAGCTAGTATACGTTTAATACCAGCGAAATGAATTTCATCTTACGTCACTGAACGGAGAAGAAGGGGGAAATCGGTGGTGTTACCGTAGCAATCTGCATAATATTTTTCATGCATAGCATTTTGTTATTTTTACTATAAATATTTTAATTAATTTATCCTACTTCTAATTTTTATTGGATTATGAGACAAAATATTACATAAATTTGCTGGAACAGTTTAAATTCTTTTATATTTCGTTTTTCCATCCTTTTTTTCCCCCACGAAATGAATGAAAACCGTTTAAACGTTTATAACATTTAATCGCTAAGGTAAGTTCCGTATGTACGCTGTACCTATATACTGTTTCGTCTAATACGTATTATCGCCTTGGTCGTATCATACGTATCCGAAATCTATACCCCGTATAATACGTATTATACGTATACTCGTATAAACGTTTAATAGGGAGCAGTAATTAAAAGGAGTAAGAGAGTGAATGTGAGTATAAATGTTATTATTATTATTTTAATAGCCATAAAGAAGTATCCCCATTAAACGTATCCCCCCTCGAGGAAATTATTGCAAAATTTTTGTTCTTATTTTGCAATTAAAATTAAAATTTTATTGTATAATCTATTAATAATAGATTAAGGGAAGGGTCTCTTGCGGACTATGTAACTTATGGAACAATGGAAACTCTTTCATGGACGCACGTTGCATTGCAACTCTACATCCAGGACATATATATGTGACTTCCCGAGATATTAGGAAGCCATTAAAAAAAAAACTTTAACTATAGCATAAAACTCCTAGAGAATGAATCAAAATTAAATTTATAAAATAATAATAATATAAGAAAAATCCAAAAAGATTAAGCAAATAAATATTAAAAAAAGGGTTAAATTTAAAGTACAAAATCAAAACAAAAATGAAAATACAAAACATTCCATTAGTTCCATAAGGTAGCAAAATAAGGTCGTAGCCAGTAGTCACTGGAGTTTTTGCCCAACTCTTAAAAAAAGGCATTTTTTAAAAGCCATACATTTTCTTTTCTATTACAAAAGTAAGTCTCTCTCTCTCTCTGTCTCTGTCTCTCTATGTATATATATATATATAAAATAAATAAATAAATAAACACATGAAATTTTCCCATTTCAAAGCAAAATCCAAACTTGAGTCAGCAATATTACTAATTACAAGAAATTGAGTTTTAAGCATATGTTGCCAAAAAAAAAAAAGATTATTTAAAAATTGATGGACCATGGATCAAGGAACAACATATAATGCATATAGCCAAGCACAAACCCCAATAAATAAAACCAGCAGCCTCTATAGAAAAGTGAGGGGAGAATGGAAGAAAACAAATTTAGTATTTGTAAGAAAATTCAGTTTAACTTTAAGAGAGAGAAACAACTCCATGTAACTTATGTTTCGTTTGTATTTATATAAACTTTTTTCTCAAATAAAATGTCTGGCACGGAATATGTTTATTTGATCTGATCTAGCAATAAAACCATCGGGTTCATTCATATCTATTAATCTCAATTTAGTTTATTTTTATTTATTTTTTTTTACATGTAATGATGTTTGCTTTAATTTTAAAAAAATTACGTAATATTATACAAAGTAATTTTACGTAAAACAACTTTTTCAAGCATTAAGAGCACAGGATTTGTTTTTTCACTATCCTGTCATCGTTGTTTTTTGAGAAAATTTAAATATTTAATAAACTAGGTGTCCAGTTAAGCGTGACCGTTGTACTTACACGCTTATTAAAGCATACACAACAGTCTAAAACCGTGAAATCGTTTAATTTTCGCGAAGAAAGTAATAAAAAATTTTAACTCGAAATTTGCACGCTAGTGTCGAATGACCCACGTAATAAGCAAATATATATATATACATATATATATAGAAACTGACAATTTATTTACTGATAAATAAAACAGCTGAAACATATTATCGTAAATAATGTCTTTCAACAAGATCATTAAAAGACAATATCAGAATTTCTTTATACGCTCTGATATGAAAAATAAGAGGAATTTCGAAAAATGAAATCATTAAAGATACTATTCTAATTTTATATATCTCATTCTAATACTATTAATTTCACAAAATAAAATACCTTAAATTCTATCGTAATAAAGCTGAAAAGGTAAACTGGAAGATCCTATTGATTTTTATTACTAATAAAAACATTTTATTTCGAAGAATTCTTATTTCTATTCTATTTTGAACAACATAATAATATAATAATAATGATGTAGATTTTCAAATGGTAGTAAAAGTTGGAATTGATATTGGAACAAAACTATACGTAAATGACATTTACGAAAGGATTTTCAAGCTTCTTACATCTTACGATTTATTTATAATGAATCTTCAATGGATTTTCTGGTACAATTTCGGGGAATTTTTATTTGATGAGTATTCAAAACTTAGAAATACCTTGTTTTTTGCTTAAGAGGTTGGCAACAGTTGCGAAATCGTATGTAAAACAGCTGACATTGATGCACCTTCATGCTAGAAAACTATCGAAGAGGTTTCAGTGCTATTTTCTTTAATTGTATCAGTATATTAAATAGAAAAACATCGTTCAGCATGGAATAAAATTAAAAAGTAAAATAATTACGCGATTTGGAAAACAAAATCGCATGTAAAACAGCTGACATTTATGTACTTTTTTTACTGAAGAGGTTTCAATACTATTTTTTTTTAAATTGTGTCGGTATTTAAACTAGAAAAAGGTCTTTAGGCATGGGATAAAATTAAAAGTACAATAGTACAATAGCTACGCGATTTGGAATAACAAAAATCGCGTGTAAAACATCCAACATTAAAAGGCTACTTCACTGAGACGAAAACACCAGCACGCTAATGTTAATCCTATGCAGCAAATATTTTAAGATATCTCGTTTGCATTTCAATATTTTTAAATGATTTTTTTTTTTGCATTAGATAGCTGAGGTCAATCTCTATGCACGCTCCTTTGTACTTTTTCGATTTTTGTTGCACTTTTTTTTTTTATTATTATTAAAGTGCTTTCACTTTCAAAACCGGTTCCGAAAGTGAAAGTATCTTAATAAAAAAACAAACTTGTAATCAAAATCGAAAAAGTACAAAGGTACATAGAGATCGACCTGAGCTATCCAATGCAATATATATATATATATATATTTAAAAATGTTGAAATGGGAACGAGATATCGTAAAATATTTCCCCCATAGCATTAACATTAGCGAGCGTGTGTTTTCGCCTCATTGAAGTAGACTCTTAATGCACCTTCTCGCTCGAAAACTATTGAAGGGGTTTCAATTCAATTTTTTTTCTCAGTAGCTAAATTAAGAATAGATTTAAATTAAAGTGTAATAATGCTTAAAGTGATAAAAAACATAACACGGAATATTTAAAATACCTTTTAAATGTAAATTACATATGTTTCGTTCACACTATCGGTGACATCATCGGATCTGAATGATAAATACAATATTCTCGCATATTTTTTAAAATGGTAAACATAAACCACGAGATCGCATGTCCAAGGCTAGCAGGTGCTTAAATTGGCCAAACTGGGAAACGTGAAAATTATTATTTGTTTTTATTTTTATTGCTTTTTCAATCTATCGATCATCGCGTGCCAAATTTTAGCTAATTCAAAGGAAGCGGCTTCGTTGCAAATGCAATCTTTTCGCAAATATATTTCTATAGATTCACGAATAATTCTGACCGTATTATTGCTCATTTTATGTTTATAGAATATAGTTAAATTACGATTATGTAACCATTTTCTACAAAAACGGTCAAATGACTGGACAGTTTGCTGCAAACTTTCAACAGTGAAGTTATATCTCCATATTATAAAAAAAAATCTCACAAATAATATCTAATTTTATTTTAGACAGTCTAAAATACAAAACATTCTGTTTGTATATAATACCCGGATAATATTTTCATCTTATTTTTAGTTTTACCAATCTTCAGGCATTAGTAGGGGAGATGGGGGATGAATGGGACATTTTCACAAAAATGTTTATTTTAAATATTTTATTTAAGTTATTATCAATATTATATATCACATTTCATACATTAAGTGTTTGACTACATCTTATATGCACAATATTTATTCAAGATTATTATTATACAGAAATATATTGTGAAATTAAAAAACAATTCTTCTATGTCCCAATCATCCCCACAGCAGGGATGAATGGGACACAAATATTTTCCTCCCTTTATTCAATGTTAAGGACTAAAAGCTGAAAAAAATGCCTCTTGGGCAAAAGCTGACAGATTGTAAATTGTAATATGATCTCCAGAATTATTTGTTAGCCAATCATATTGGACTCATCTCAGCTTTACCTTAAAAGGCCCATAAACGGAAGCATTCAATGGCTGAAGACGATAACTACAATGAGGATGAAATGTTAAAAGAATAATTACCATGAATTATTTTTTATCAAACTATATAATACTATTTAGCTAATAAATATATTTTTCAGCACCCTATAGGGATAAATGAGACAATCCAATTCATCCCATTTGAAATGTCCCAATCATCCCCATGATGCATATATTCAATTGTAAGCCATTTTGTCTCAAAAATTATGTCACAAGTCACAATGGTTAATATTCATTAATTTTAATTACCAATATTGAGCCTTGAAATAAAAAACTACAACATATCTTAATTGTTTATATTGCATAAGATATTTAAGTAACTTCAAATGTAAAAAAATTTACTTTTAAGCAGAGTTTTCAGGAAATGATAATTTGAAGGAAACTGAAACCAGCCATATGGTCTTGTTTTTAGTTCTGAAGCACACTATGGTAGTGAAATCTATGAGGATAGGAAGCAACTAAACAAAAAAATAAATATTGCCTGAAATAATGAGAACGTCCCATCCATCCCTTGTCCCATTCATCCCCCATCTCCCCTATGTATTTTTGGAGAGCAGTAGTAGTATAAATGTATCTTCTTACAGTACTATTATCGTTATATAACATTATATTCCTCTTAAATAAATGTATTCTATTGCCAATAAGATATATACATTAACAGTTATCATTTAAAACATAGTTAGTTATTTTCTTTAAAAAACACATATGATATAGTTCTATGTTTTAAAAGGTATAACACATACCCTGTTCTCCTGCACACATAATATTTCTTCATTTTTATCTTTCATTTCCCGTGTTTCTATTTTTCCGAAAAAACTCTTATTTTAATTATCTTATTTTAATATCTTAACTCTTATGGTATGATTGTGTCTGCATACTAAAGTGAAATATAAGAGTTTTTTGCAAGAATAGAAACACGGGAAACGTGAAATGAAAGATAAGAAAGATAAAAAAAAAAAAAAAAAAAAAAAAAAAAAAAAATGCGCGCAGGAGAACTGGGTATGTGTCATACCTTTTAAATGTATATATGTGTACCTATATGTTTTTTAAAGAAAATAACTAACTATGTTTTTAATGATAACTGTTAATGCATATATATTATTGACAATACAAATACATTTATTTAAGAGAAATTTAATGTTAATTAACGATAATAGTACTGTAAAAAGATATATTTAAACTGCTACTGCTCTCCAAAAATACATACTAATGCCTGAAGATTGGTAAAACTAAAAATAATATCTAAATATCTAATTTATTCAAATCAATCAACATTTATACAGCTTTTAAACCTCAGAATCTTATGAAGAATATGTTACACAAATTCAAAATCTCCCCTCCCCCCTCACTAGAATTTTTCGGGCCCACTTGAACAAATCCCATTGTGGGTTTTTTTTTTTTTTTTTTCAAATTTTCTCGTTTTTTTCACAACTGTAATATTATTTTATCTAAAGTATAAGAATGCAAAAAAAAAAAAAAAAAAAAAAAAAAAAAAAAAAAAAAAAAAAAAAGGAAATCTCAAATATGAAATTAGACATTTTAATAATCACTTCGATCTGAAGTTTATGTTTAACAAATTCACAAAATAAATAAATTTCTAAGTTAAATTAAATTTTTCCAAGTTAACAAAACACTAATCTAATTTATTAATTTTTTCTAAGATAAAATATTTAAATATTTAAATTGATTTTTCGCAGTTTGCTCTTAAAAAAAAAAATCGCTGTATTTAAAATTTTAAAACTTCACCATTTATTTTTCAAATGCCTTGATTATTTTTTATGTATTCAATATTATGTACTTATTAAAATTAGGGATGTATTTTGCAATATATTAATAAGAAAAAAAATATATAAAATAAAAATGCAACAAAATCCGTATTTTATATTTTATTTTTCAGCATTTTTCATAGATATATGCGTTTTATTATTTTTTTTTTATCAAAAACTAATTAATTAATTGCAAAATCGATCCTTAAATTTTAGGAGTAGACACTTCTACACACAAATAAAAAAAATTACTACTTATTTTTGTAAATTGAAAAAGATTTTTAAATAGTAGAATCTTTCTTCATAAATTTTAAAAAGTTATGAACAACAATATTTTTTTGCCAGTTAAAATGAGTTTATCTAGTAATAACTTCTAAGAATATGCAGAAGAAGTAAGTGAAAATATTTTAGTAAAATCAAGAAAGAAAAATCACGCGTCAAGCATAGACTATGGAACACTTTCCAACACATTTGGAATACCGTAACAAAACTTCACAGTATAATATGATGAAAGATGATGTCTAAGTAAACAATTTGGAAAGTTCATAATATATTTGAAAACCGTCAATAATCGGAAAAGTATCCGAATTCTTTTGTGCAGCCCTGCATAGAATCTATAGATTTGTATATATACTACATAGTAAATTTATTTTAATACTTGGAAATTTTTCCATAGAACATTTGTCTCGCCTTGCATACATAATATTTCAAGTTTTAATTGTTTAAAAGGCGTATAGTCAACATAGTGAAAAAATACCCAAGCCGGGACTCGAACCCGTGTCATCGGTATAGCGCACTGACGTTCTACCAACTGAACCACTTGAGAACAATACTCAGCTTGGCACTTTCTCAGTACAACATGTTGGCAATGCTACAAACGCAGTACAAGATGGAATATTTTCCGTGAGCCACCAACCCTGGGGCAAACACGAAACCAAAGATCTTTGAAAGAAACAAAGTTGATCTTTGAAGATCTTTGAACCAAAGATCATTCAAAGAAATCTTTGGTTTCGTGTTTGCCCCAGGGTTGGTGGCTTACAGAAAATATTCCATCTTGTGCTGCGTTTGTAACCTTGCCAACATGTGATAGTGAGAAATATCAGGCTAGGTATCGTTCCAAGTGGTTCAGTTGGTAGAACGTCAGTGCGCTATACTGATGACCAGGGTTCGAATTCCGGCTTGGATACTTTTTCACTGTGTTCGCGATACGCCTTTTAAGCAATTAAAATTTGAAAAATATTACTATATAGTATTCAAAAATTTACTGCAGTTAAGATACGCATAGAACAGTTGAAAATTCTCTTGTAGCGAATTCCGCCAATAAAAGGAAATGTACTCGAGAGCTTTTATGTAGCCTTGTATAGGATGTATAGAATTTATATACACTAAGTAATACGCAAAAAAGAGTTAAATTTAAAAACGCGTTCCACAACTGAAAACGCACATCCAGCAATTGTTATTCAATTATTCTTGATAGACAATACTGCAACGGAATTCTTTTGAATGTCTCTGTAAATAAACGATGAATGCTATGCACACCCTATTCTATAGTAAGCATCTTCTAGTGCAGCTCAGTGATATATATCAATTTCAATCTGTTTGAAATAGTGTAACATCATTAAAATACACCACAAACAATTTTCCAACATAGACCGCAATGTAAAGGAATTCTTTTGAGTTTCCCTGTAAACGAACTATAAATGCCCTTCATTTTCCATACCGAACATGCCATAAGTAATCCCCAATAACATATTGCATAGCGATTCGAGCACGGACAGGCGGCAAACAGACAGACATACAGCAAACAGACAGACTGGCAGACAGACAAACCGAATTCATAAACACTTTTGAACTATGGTGGAAAACGTGTTAAAAAAGGTTAAAAGTGTACCGAGTTCCCTTAAACGTAAGTAACTTTACATTGCAAAATATTTTCATCTTTTATTAACACTTTCTAAAGTATTTGAACAACGTAGCTGTGGCAATGTCAGAATTTTCTATTCATCTGTGTTATCAGAAAAGGGGAATCTTGAAAAATGAAATCCTTAAAAGAATTTCTAATAACATTAGTTTAAAAAATACCTTTAATTATATCGTAAATAAAGTTGAAAATGTAGAGTAAATATACCTATTGAATTTTAGCATATAAAAACATTTTGTTTATAGAAATTCTTTACCTTCATTCCTTTTCAACAGCATTATTATATAATGATGTAAATTTCAGGATGGTAGTAAAAGTTCGAGTAAAATTTGGAACTAAGTTATATAAAGTAACATTCTAAAAGGGGTTGTCAAGCTTCTTATATTTTATGATTAATTTCTAACGAATCAACAATAGTGTTTAGTACATAATTTTGGGAAATTTTTACTTCAAAAGTTTGAAAATACTTCGAAATACTCTGGTTTTTTATTAGGGGTTCAGGACACATTTTTTTTAAATTTATGTTACTAGTTTCGTAATTATACAGGGTAATTCTAAATTCATGGTACAAACTTTAAGGGTTGGTACAGGACATTGTAACAAACATTTTTTGTGTAGTAAAGCAGGGTCGGAAACCCATTTATACAGTACAGTCAAAAATACAGGGCGTCTCACTCCAGTCCGATGTCGGGTTTTCATTCATAACTTTAACAGTAGTGAAGGTATTTTAACGAAATCCTTACAATATGCTTATAACATATATAAGAAATTCTGTTCAATTCTATGCATAACTTCATACACTTTTCGATGATACGATAATGAAAATGCAGCATAAATGACTATCACAGCGCCTCCTTACTGCGAATATCCCCAAATTCAAATGGGACATGCAGGTCATAGTCAAAAACATATACATAAAATTTGGCTTAATTCTATGCATAACTTCATACACTTTTCGATGATACGATAATGAAAATGTAGCATAAATGACTATCACAGCGCCTCCTTACTGCAAATATCCCCAAATTCAACTGGGACATGCAGGTCATAGTCAAAAACATATATATAAAATCTGGCTCAATTCTATGCATAACTTCATACACTTTTCGATTATACGATAATGAAAATGAAGCATAAATGACTATCACAGCGCCTCCTTACTGCGAATATCCCCAAATTCAACTGGGACATGGAGGTCATAGTCAAAAACGTATATATAAAATCTGGCTCAATTCTATGCATAACTTCATACACTTTTCGATTATACGATAATGAATATGAAACATAAATGACTATCACAGCGCCTCCTTACTGCGAATATCCCCAAATTCAACTGGGACATGCAGGTCATAGTCAAAAACGTATATATAAAATTTGGTTTAATTCTATGCATAACTTCATACACTTTTCGATGATACGATAATGAAAATGAAACATAAATGACTATCACAGCGCCTCCTTACTGCGAATATCCCCAAATTCAACTGGGACATGCAAGTCATAGTCAAAAACATATATATAAAATTTGGTTCAATTCTATGCATAACTTTATACACTTTTCGATGATACGATAATGAAAATGAAGCATAAATGACTATCACAGCGCCTCCTTACTGCGAATATCCCCAAATTCAACTGGGACATGCAGGTCATACTCAAAAACATATATATAAGAAATTTTGTTCAATTCTATGCATAACTTCATACACTTTTCGATTATACGATAATGAAAATGAAGCATAAATGACTATCACAGCGCCTCCTTACTGCGAATATCCCCAAATTCAACTGGAACATGCAGGTCATAGTCAAAAACATATATATAAAATTTGGCTCAATTCTATGCATAACTTCATACACTTTTCGATGATACGATAATGAAAATGAAGCATAAATGACTATCACAGCGCCTCCTTTCTTTAAATATCCCAAAATTCAACTAGGACATGCAGGTCATAGTAAAAAAAAAATATATATAATTTGGTTCAATTCTATGCTTAACTTCAAACACTTTTCGATGATACGATAATGAAAATGAAGCATAAATGACTATCACAGCGCCTCCTTTCTTCAAATATCAGAAAATTCAACTGGGACATGCAGGTCATAGTAAAAAAAAAAAAAAAAAAAAAAAAAAAAAAAACATTTAAAATTTGGTTCAATTCTATGCTTAACTTCAAACACTTTTCCATGATACAATACTGAAAATGGAACAAAAATTGTTATCACAGCACCCGCTTTCGATGAAACAGCGCCAAATACAACAATGAAGATAGAACAAAAATTGCTATCACACCGCCCTCTGCTGTCAGAATATCCCTAAATTCAACTGAGTCCTGCTGCTCATAGCCAAAAACATATAAATGAAATTTGGTTAAATTCTATGTATAACTTTGTACACTTTCCGAGGACACAAATAGAGCACGCACACGGACAGACAGAAATTTTGCAAAAACATGCTTTTCGTGATCTCTGACTCCTGTAACTTTTAAATCCATTAAAAACCGGAAGTCGAAAAATTTTTTGATTACAATACTTTTTTCTATTATAGGTAGAAGAACTTAAAAATTGCAGTAAAAGTGAAATATACGAGTCATGCGTTGCCACCGTTAATATGACGTCATCGGTACTCACGAACATGTTTTCTCTTTATACATACCAATTTAAAAACTATAGCAACTAAATATGATAAAGTAAAAATCTCTAGGCTATATTTTCGTAAAGACGCTTTGAAAGCCTATCTGAAATAAATAACAGAAAAATGAAAGAAAAAAAAAAATATGACACAGAAAAGTGCTACATTTACTGGAAATATATAAGAGTATAATGTTTTATCAGAAATACATATATATAGTAGAAATATTCGGAAATCTAGTTTGAAAAATTATATTTCTTTAAATTTCAATTTTCTGTATTTGATTTTTATAAGCTTTCAAAAAATATTTTAGGTGCTAAAAAAATTTCAAGCACAAACACAAATCGATTTCTCATTTTTTATTTGAAGAAAGAATTGTACTTCACAATCGTTTCTATAAAAATCAATCAAAATTCTCAAAAAATTGGAAGAAAATAAATCTCAAAGAAGTCTAAGACTTGCAAAATAATGCATAAATATCAGCTTTTCTGAATCTGAGTTATTGAATAATCTTCAAGAAAATTTTAGAAAATATTTTGATTTGTATATATATATATATATATATATATATATTCCGGCAAATGCATAATATACATAGTTTTTTCAACAACACTTTGTTTAAAAGTATGCATCTTTTATTTTATAACATAAAATTCGGGAAAATCTTCATGAAAAAAAGAAATTATGAAATTCGTGATTATTTGTTATGAAATAAAGCAATTTTTTCTCTTATGAAATAGGGAGTTTTAAAAACCGAGAGAGTTGATAGATATGAATATACATATATGAGTGTTTCAGGTAATGTATAAAACGTTAAAATTACACTTAATGTTTTTTATTACTTAAAAGATGATAAAGTTGTAAGAAAGATGTTAAACTACATTAATGTTATTCAATGTCAATTACTCCAAGTTACTTTCAGCCATACACATAGCCTTCATCAGGGATTAAAGTACAACTGTCAATACCAACGTCTTAATTTCAAAATCGCCGCTTCTTGATCCGGGAACATGGGAAAGTCCATGTCATCATCCAGGTTTGGTGGGTGATTCCAATTACTGTTGGTGTTGGTAACAGAAGAAAAGCGAAGGAGGGGGTAGAATATTATGCATTTTGAAACTCTTTAAGAAAACTTAACCATATATTGGGTATGTTATATGACAAAACGTCATTGTAAACTCTATTTTCTTTCGTGGTAATTTCAACTGATTCACGGATAATTAACTCACGGATATTAATTTTTGTTTCCTCTAAATTTTCAATATTCTGCTTCTGATTAAATCTTGGCAGGGCTGTTGCTGGTAGGTTGTATTTCAGGTCTTCTAAATGTTCTTTAACACTATCTTTAAATTTATCAATAGTCATTCCTATGCATTCAAGATAAGTTATAATTTATTCGCCAAGACAGATCGAATTCATAAACACTTGTTAACTATGTTGGAAAGATGAATGGAAGTTTTTTATAGATGTGATATTACTTGCCCATCATACGTAGTATAGAGTAAGTCTTGTAATCGTTTTAAAAATCGAAAAAAAAAATTAAGGGATTTACACGTTTCAGACACTGCAGATTCCGAAAAACATATTTTTAGAAAAAAAAAATTGTCGTCCGTCTGTGTGTCTGTGTGTCTGCAAACGCTCTATCTCCCGAACAAATTGAGATAGAGACTTCAAATTTGGTATGTACTTAGTATGTAGTAATGGGAAGAAGCTTATTAAATTTCAGTAACCTCGATTATCCGAAACTAGTTTTTTCGGACTCTCGAAATATTCATTCTGATAAAGGGATCGCCGCAGGCGAGACGCACCGCACACAATCGACCACCGATCCCAAGTCCTGAAAGACTTTTAATGCGCCAGTAGCTTTGTCTCGCTACGGCGCTTCGGCCGGTCAGAGAGCCGCACCACACCACTGCGGACCCTCTAACCTTGAACCCACATGAGACGACGTAGGCCGTTGCGACACGCGGTGAAACCACGGGGAGTCACCGCAAGACTCATGGAGGACGGGCCGGCGCACAGTGTAAGATTTTGCGAATCTAGCGGGTCAAAATTCAATTTATGAAAATTACTGATATTAATAAATAAAATTGCACTTACTATAGATAAAATGGTTCTATATTATGGAAAAATATATATTTACTCGTTACATTGTACATTTTACGTCATCATTATTACATTATCATAATCATAATAGAAAGAGTTTTCGGCATTTTCATTTATTGACTTTTACGCGGTGTTATTTTATTCGGTGCAGATTTTAAAAATATGCAATACCTAACTTTTACAACAAGAATTTTTTTTTAGTAAATAGTAATTAAGTTATTAGGTACTGATATCGCTGTCAGTGTCATCATTAATGTTTTTGGCACTGCCTATTTTTTACATCGAATCTATAACCAAAATGTCAAAGGCATTCCATAAATCTTATCTGTGCATGTAGTGTCCATAAGCCCCAAGAAAATGTGTGAGCATTACTCGTTAATGCTCAAATACATTTCAAATTATTTATAACCTTGGAAGTTGCGTTAAAAATATAGCATTTTTGGGTTGCTTTATTTAAAGATAGAATATTGCACACTTTGCCATCTAAAATTGTTTCTTCAAATCTGTGCTCTATTTCATTATGTTTGATCATCTAATTCTACTATTGTTGGCACAAGAGCAGTCATTTGATTTCTGACATTTTCAAATTTTTCCGTTATTGACTGATCAGTTTCCTTGGTGAACTTAAATTTTATGGGTCTACAGTAAGAAGTAGATAAAGGGTGTGCATTTTGCCATAATATAAAGTTTTGATTTTCTTCATTACAACCATATAGTTTTTAAAGGAACGACAGATGGGATTAGAATATTTGCATCTTCAAAGTTGTTTTCATTTGATTTTTGCTTGTATCTACTTTGTCCACCACTTCCATCTACGCCCCCCCCCCTCCATTTAAATATCATTGTTATACTTTTTAAAACAGACCCTTTTTCTTTAGTAAGAATATTTAATATCTGTTTTTGTATAATACAAAGTCTTTTTATCGTTAAATCTACTATAGATTGTAACTTAACGGTACTTTTCGGTTAGCCGGGCGCCAGTGAAATGTATATATCTATATATACATATATATGTATACATACACACATATATGTATGTGTATATATATGTATATATATATACATGCATATATAAATGTGTGTATGTATACATATATATGTATATATAGATATATAAATTTCACTGGCGCCCGGCTAACCGAAAAGTACCAATTTAACTTCTGCAATTGATTAAGAAAATATGCAGTTTTCTTGGGATGGATAGTACATTTTTTTGCAACTTTTACCTGCTCATAGGATGGATAAATGTTCAAAACTTTTTGTAACGCAGAGTTTCTCATAATCCCGTGTTTTTGGCAGCTTAATTTCATTAAATATCGGGTATCTGGCTTTTTGAACGATTTTTTAAAATTTAGTTGCTTTTTTAGGGCTTACAGATATTTGATTTAACATACCCGCGGCATCCTTTCGTCCAAATTGTCTTAATTTTAAACATGTGGCATGTGTGAGTTCATTTAGTGAGTGTTCTGAGAAGAACGGATACATCTTTTTTTTTCCGATTTCGATCCACTTGAACAAAATTTTCTTTGGAACTCCAACTTTTTTCGCGTAGTCATTATTACTTCTGTGTGGTATATAGAGATTACTTATTGTTATATTCGAATCTAGCCATCTCTTATTTTTCTTTAAAAAACGTTCTTTATGCGATGGCAATTGCTCCATCTTCGATTAATGACAATCATAAACGAATGGATCAGCCGCTTAATCTGGTCTAACATAACATATGAGCAATGTTGAAGTTTATATTTGTGTAATACATTGTCTATCAAGACATTTTTAGAATTCACTGGCAATGATTTATGTCCAGTAACATAATTTATAAATATCTCATAGAATTCTCTTTTCGAAATTAACACTTCAATACCTGTAAAAAATTACTTATATTCAAAAGTTGCAAATAGTTGCAGCTGAAATTGATTTATTTTATATGTACATGCATATATAATTACAAAAAAAATTACCTTACAATGTACCAGAGTGTACAAAATTTTTGGCAGCTTTTTTAATTTATCATATGCTATTAAATTTTCAAATAATTTACATATTAACTTACAAGTTTATTTTTAAGAAGTAACACTTTTAAATAACTATCGTAATTGTAAAATACAAATTAAATACTTCGTTGTAACGATTCCATACAGTCATAAAACAATATTTACAAATAAAGTATATTTTTAGCCATAAATATCATTTGCAATTACATCTACAACAATCGCCGCTCTAAGAAGGTTTGCAGAAAACTTGGTTTTGAGCCGACTTTTGATGGTGTTGTTGTAGAGTGAAACTGCTTTCACTTTATCTTTTTCCTCCTCAGAGTGTTAGATGTAATTTAAAATGTCTAAAACTGAAATTATTTAAAATCGATTTTCTGAATTTTTTCCCGCTAGATTTGCGAAATCTGACACTGTGCGGCGCACAGTGGGGCAAGAAGCCTTCAAATCTGGCGAAAAATCGAAAAAATGAAATTCTATTTTGAACGACCGACATACGTCACTTTAAGAGAGCAGATGTCAGTAAACATCTGCCTAGTATTCAAACGTGTACAAAGTTATCTTGGTCGTCATTAAAGAAAGAAGTTAAACTGCATATCGCACGATCAGAATAAATGAAAAAAAAATTAACAATTTTGTTTCAACTTTCGTTTGTTAATTACGCAGTAATAATTTAAAAATAATAGTTTTTGACTATGGAACCTTCAACTTCAGGTATATAACAAAAATACATTTACTTTTAATTTGTTTTTAATATGATTTTTATAGATGAAGTGACGCTTAAAATATGTAGTAGTGAAATTTATTAAAAATTTTAACAGTGTTTACAAACATTGAAGGTTTTAGTTATGAATTAAAGCAAATTAAGTGTCAACTATAACTTTTTTAACTAAGTTCGAGTTTTAGGATGGTAAATATTTCAGAAAATTTTGCTCCTTTTTGCTCCTTTTTTAACTGTATGGTCATTTTTATTGTTAATCATCCTCAATTTTTAGTTAATGTACGTACATAAATATTTTGAAAACATGATTACATTTTTTTTAGGGACGAATTTAAATACATTATATATTACCAGAAGAGAACTTCTGAATATCATGAAGCGTTCAGAAGAAAAAAAATTTGAAAAGCAATATGATTTTTTGGTAAAAGAGCTCCATAATCGGACAAACTGCGAACGTAGTAGTTCTATAGACATAAAAAAGAAACTAAATTGTTTTAAATTTCAATATAGATTCCGATGGTCAAAAACCTGTCGAGACAAGGAAAAGTTTTTTAGATTTAATAAGGAGTGGCTTGACAAATCGCTTTCATTTCCTCGATTTGAAAAACAAACAGAAGTGGCATCGAAAAGCAAACGTGGCCGACCTCATATTCCGTTTGAAAGGTGTTCTGAACGATCAAAAAGATTTAGAGCAAAATGATTACGCGATTGTAGTTCTACATCTTCGTTAGTGTATGCGACATGTATGAGTTTAAGATCTGAAGGACAGATTCAGGCCTCAAAAGTTTTAAAAAATATAACTACAAGTCCAAAGCAAGCTATCAAATATCAAAATGCTTATACAAAATCTGTAAAATCACAACAACAGCTTTTGTCAGGAGAAGATTGTCTGGCTGTATTAATAGACGCAAAATTAACTCGCGAACAGTATAATGTCATAAGAAGAAGTGCCCCAGAAAAATTTTCCTCTTACAAAACTGTGCAAGAGGCAAAAAAAGAATGTTATCCTAAAAACATCACAGTAACAGAAATTAGTGCATCAGTTACATTGCAGGCTCTTCTAGATCATAATTCAGAACGCTTGTTACAAATACTAGAACCTATTATCGAATCACTTGAAAATGAAGAATTAAAGCAGTTATGCTTTATATCAAAGTGGGGTTTTGATGGGTCTTGGGTCTTCGGGACATAGCTCATACAAACAAGCTTTCTGTGACTCAGAAGCCAGTGATTCAGCCGTGTTTATTACGTCTCTAGTTCCACTTCGAATTATATCTGGAAAAATAGTTGTATGGGAAAACCCGCGCCTTGCGTCAACTAGATATTGCAGGCCAATTAAAATAGAATTCGTGAAGGAATCTAACAAATTGTGCGTTGCTGAAAAAAATAAAATGAATGAACAGATAAAAAATATTCAAGGTAATCAATTAAATCAAGAAAATTAAAAATAAATCACAAGTTAATTTTTTCCATGGTAGATGGTAAAATTTGTAATGCTCTGACAGAAACAAGTTCAACTATGACATGCTTCATATGTGGCGCAACGTCAAAACAATTTAATAAAATTGATAAAATGATATCCAGAGATATAAAAGCTGAGAATTTAGAATTCGGCCTATCAGTGCTCCATGGATGGATAGGTATATTCGAATGTCTTTTGCACATATCTTATAAGTTACCTGTTAAAAAATAGCAAGTTCGTGAAAAAAGAGAAAAAGAAATCGTAGCTCAAAATAAAATTCGAATTCAAAAAGAATTTAGTAGCCGATGTGGTTTAATTGTGTACAAACCTAAGCCAGGGTTCGGTAAGTCAAACGATGGCAATTCTGCCAGGCGATTTTTTCAGAATCCAGAACTTTCTGCTCAGATCACAGGAATTGATGTAAATTTGATAAAAAAGCTACATATTATCTTGATAGTAATATCCAGTACATATGAGATACATGTAGAAAACTATCGTGTATTTGCGCATGATACAGCCAGATATTTTGTCTTGAAGTATCCATGGTACAACATGCCCCCGACATTACACAAGTATTTGATTCACGGACCAGAAATTATAAGTTCGGCTCTGTTGCCCATAGGACAGATGACTGAGAAAGCACAAGAAGCCAGGAATAAAGACTTTAAAAGATACAGAGAGTACTATACGCAAAAGTGCGGCCGAGAAAAAACTAACAGAGATATTTTCAATTTTTTACTTCTAAGTTCGGATCCAGTGATCACTAGCAAACAAATGAAAAGAAAGAAAAAGTTTGAACATTTGCCACGAGAAGCCCTACATTTGTTAAAAACTCCATCTCTCAACGTATCTGGTGATCAGGATAGTGACAGTGATGATGACTCATATGATAGTATAGATTAAATATTCTAAAATTTTTAAAACACACTATAAAATTAATACTAACGACGTATTTCAAAGGAATTAACGCTTCTTCCTCACACTAAGACAGCAGAAAGAGTTTTGCTTTTTCTGTCTTGATAGTAGTACATATATTTTGCTTGAGAAAGAGGGATTCACTTATTCAAAACGAGTCGCTGATATTCACTTTAAGGTGTGCTTCAGAATCATTAAAGTTATTAATTGTGTTTGCAACAACATTTTTTTTTTTTGGATTTTTAATTTGATATTATGGATGATTTATAAATATTTATTTTTTATAAAACTATCTCAATTTCTTGTTTTTAACTTATTTTTGTACAGAAAATATTTGAAAAATCTTTGTAAATTAATTAATAAATTACTCTATAGCTTATGTAAAAGTTTTAAGTTTTACTACGTAAAGTCTATAAAATAATGTGTGCAGTGCTTTTTTTGTTCAAAGTAAATTCTATTTATTGCCAACTTTGGAGGCTTCCTGCCCCACTGTGCGGCGTCCCCCAATAACTTTGGAGCTGGAATCCCAGAAGGGAAACCAGGCCCTAGGCCTTAAGTCGGGATGTTCCGACCCGCTTTTGCTTTACCACAACTCGAGGGGTGTGAAAACCTACAGAGGTAGTCACGTTCCCTCTCGTAGTGGACTCTGATAATAGGTATATAAAATTTTTCGAAATCGTTTATTTTAAGGAGGGAATATAAAAGACAATAAAGAAACATAAATTTTGCATAAAGAATGAAGTCGGTCGGATAATGAGTTGCCGATATATATGTAATCCTATTTTCTACACTCTTCGATTTTTCATGACCCTGTATTTTATCTAAATTTCAATTCAATATATATTTTTTAATTGGAAATGAGACGCTTAATCCGACGCAGTAAACTGTTAGTTATTATGATTATCAATTTTGGAGCTATAAGGATGTTTATTTTACGCAATTCAGTAATAGAGCATTTAAAGTTTAGGACGTCATCAAGCCACGATTTTATTCGATTTGCAAAGCTCTTTATAAGTAGTTTACACATCTTTTATTTTCATATTTTATATTATGCACATCCATGATGGGTAAGTATTATGGTGGCCCCCAACGACTAACGACTAGTTTATATTGTCTTGATCTGACATATATAAAAAAAAAAAAAAATACAAGAAACGTTCGATATTTATTGTAACAAGTAATAAACTATTGTCTGTGAATTCTTTTCCATACCCATGCATTCTAATACAGTTATTGCCAGGGCTTGACAAATGCGGTCGCCAGCGAGACCAAATTTTTTCATTTAGCAACCAATTATTTTTTCTTACGGTTTTTTTTTTGTTGTTGTTGTTCAAACATTGACATAAGAAATGAGCATAAACAGCTCCTCAATTTTTTTTCTCTCCCCTCCCATATTCGTGCGCAGCAGTAGTGTTCTTCTTCTTCTTCTCTCTTTCTTACAATGGAAGAATTTTATTTTTGGAGCCGGTTTATGTAAATAAATAAGTTTCCTTTTTTTTTTTTTTTTTTGAAAATCAGTATGTTTATGACAATTACTTTCCTACAATTTCTGTCAAAAGCAGCATGCATCTGTTACTCATCTTAGTCACAATGTTAAATTAAAATTATCATAAGATTATAGATGTTGCAAAGTTATGAAATACAGTAATCCCTTAACATTCGCGAGGGTTACGTTCCAGAAAATCCTCGCGAATGTTGAATCTATTTCTCTGAACTAAAAAAGGAGTAACGTTCTATAAAATTTTAATTAGAGTGGCACAGTATTTCAAAGAACAAAAGGATATACGTATTAAAAGTGTACGTTATGTATAACATATATGTATAAATGCACACACATATTCATATTTCTGAAATTTATTTAATGAAGATAATTCAAATTAACTGACTGGAGAAATAATTACAGCTAAAAAGCATAGTTTATATATATATATATATATATATATATATATATATATATAAATTGATTTCGACTCTATCTCTATTCGGCAAAGAGATGATAATGTATGCAGCTTCAGATTCATCTCTATGAGAACCTGCACATTTTAAATTAATAGATTGAAGATGCCGTTACCTTACCACTTCTAATATCCCCATTGCAAAATGAGTATTCTGCTGTTGTTATTATTTTGCTTTCCTGCAACACTCACTCCTTTTTTCAGTAGACAACTGAAAACTGATTTGTAAATACATACTGAGAAAACACAGGGGAAACAATCTTTAAACACTGTAAATTCTGAAAAATAAGTTAAAAATTTTTTAAAAAGTCGCAAATAATCAAGTTTGATTCTCGCGAATGTTAAGTTTTCCGCATTTTCATGTTCGCGAATAATCAAAACTCGCGAATGTTAAAACCGCGAATGTTAAGGGATTATTGTATTAAGAAATAAACTCAGAAATTATATTCAAACAAAAAATATTTTAATCTTTCATTATCAATTTCGCAACAATAAGTTCATCAAATGCAAATTTCAAAATAATAACATCAGAATTATTTGTCTGATATCAACAGGAAAATAAGCAAAAAAAAAAAAAATCTATTTTGTTTTTATTGATGCTTACCCTCATAGAGATATGGACATTGTAGCACTCAACTATCCGGAAAATCGACGTATTCTGATATCAGCATTTCCCGAACATGCCACGGTCAATTCAGCCTTAACAGTATTTCTTATTCTTCAGAGATATATATTTTGATAAGCTTCGTTAGAAATCTTTTAAAATATGTACTATTCTAAACTATGTAATTAATAATTCTAAACTAATACTTGTTATATTTTTTTCTCAATTAATATTTAAACAAACAAACAAATCGAAATCATAAACACTTTTCAACAAAGTTGGAAAGTGTTAAAAATGTAATTTTTATTTCTCACATATGATATTTATACTGTTCTGATCTATGATAAAGAAAAAAGAAAGAAAAAGCTAGAATCGTTCAATATCTATTGTGTTTTTACAAGGAATAAACTATTAGCTATTATTTATTTTTCATGTCATGCATTCTAATACTGTTATTGCTACGTTTTTCATTAGTATCGTTATTTACAACATGAGTTTTCTGTTACAAGATACTAAATTTTTATGCTCCTTTTACTTTCTATTATCATTTAATAGGCTACAAAAGTGCTTCCATGAAAGCTTATACATACTGCCTTACCTTAGCATTAAGTCGTCATATTTCAGGGATTATAGTTAGTCCTCGGACAACAAAATATTTTACGGCTTTGGGTTAATCCGTCTGCATATAAAACTTTTTTTTTCTATATCGCACGCAAAAAATTATAGAAACACCTACTTTTTTGTGCGCTTTTTGTGCTTCAATGTCATCAAATGGCTAAATATGCCATTTACAACAGAAAATATCGGTACATAAATCGATTTAGGAAAGTTAAAGGACAGATGGACAGACAGACAAAAGATCAGGCAAATAAATGGAACTCATAAACATTTTTCACCTATTTTGTAAATTGTTAACAAAGAACAAAAGTTAAAAATTGGCTGTGTTTAGATAAACAATAAACCATTATCTGTTAACTCTTCTTCATATCTTCCTATCTAATTCTGCTATTGCTGCGCATTTCATTAATATCTGCAATTACAACGTGAGGTTACTGCCAGCGGATACTATATTTTTATGCTTCCATTACTTTCTATTATTCTTTAACAGATTACATAAGTTCTTTCGGGGAAGCTTATAGAGGAGAAGGGGACAAGTCTGGATATTTTTTACATTTTTATTGTTTCTCAACCTCATTTTAAATTAATCAAGCAAAAACTGATTTACGCATTTTTGGGGGTGGGGGTGGGGGGGGCGGTATCTATGTAAACAAAAACATAATTTGCAGAACAAATTCCAAAACTAAAAAGTTAAATCAATATAAATCTTAGACCTTTTTTTCATTTCTAAGCTTCACAAGCTGCAGATATTTGTATTACAGATTAAATTTTAATATGTTTATAATAGGTGTATTGACAAAGTACATGACAAGGTACATGAAAAATACAAACACTTAGAAAAGGTCTAAGATTTAATTCGATTTCATTTGAGCGGTATCTAAGTTTTTACGATGGTTTAAATATTGTACTGTTTGAAAATAATATATGTATTTTTTTTTAAGTTCAATTGGATTAGCCAAATTTGGAACAAAAATTTAACATTAAATGTAGAACTAACTGAATGAAATATCTTAATATCTGTCCCTTCTCGGACCTAAACAATATAAGAAATATTTTTTTTTAATTATTATTTCTTCTGAAAATTATTTTTTTGTTTAATATGTCAAGTTTTTTAATAACTACTGCATTCAGACCAGCTCATTTCAAAATTAACAGTGGATATCATCATATGGGTTTGATTTATGCGGTATCGCATCACAATTTTTGATGTAATTTTTCCAATGATTAAACGAAAATGTTTCACCAGTGCAGTAATGCAGGTTGTTGTAGTTTGGGCAAAAACTTCCAATCTGAGCATAAAAAATCGATAATAAAAACATAAACAATTAATTTGACATTAAGTTACATACCCTAATAAACACAAGAGAAAATTATTACTTAATTTTAACTTGGGGTATGGTTCCCATGTTGATAAACATAAAAAATCCACTTTAAAGTTTTTGTTATACAATTTCCAACTAGGAGCGCTACCAGCGTAAAAATTCCTATCATGTGAAATTTTTTATCAAAACATAAACTTTACTGGTGCAGAACTTTATTCTGAAAACTTAAATAAGTTAAAGAGGAAACCATAAACCAACTTTACTAATATTTGGTTAGCTTGTTTCCTACCAGAGGGCATATAAAAGCAACAACAACATCAAAAAAATTGTTGAATCTGTATAACATAATTTTAACTTGGAGTATGGTTGTCATAAGAGAAAACATAAATATTATAATGTTTTTGTTATGTAATTTGCTAATAGTGGTGATTCCTAAATTTAAAAAAAAAAAAAAAAAAGAAAAGAAAAAAGAAAAAAAGGGTGAAACATTTTCTTAAAACATCAATTTTAAAGTGTCAGAAATTTATTACTAAGATTTTTCTAAAAAAAATCATAAAGAAAAACATTTTTTTAAATTTAGTTACCCTATTTCCTACCAGGGGATGATTTACACGCAAAAGAAAATTGTATTGTATCTGTACTATCCATTTTTAACTTCCTTATAGCTTTCATGTAGTGAAAAAAAAAAAATCAATTTTACAGATAAAAAATACATTTGGTTACCCTATTTCCCACCAGAGGGCGTTATACACACAAGAGTAAATTTTGTTGAATCTGTATTACCTAATTTTAACTTGGAACGTACGTTCCATATGAGAAAACATGAAACAAAAATCCATTTTAAAGATTTAGTTAGACAATTTCCCACCAGAGCGCTACCAGTGTAAAAAAGAAAGCTTTTTCTAATAATTTATAAAAATAAATAAATAAATAAATAAAATAAAACAAAATAAAATATCATTTTAAATATTTAGTGTTGCAATTTCCCGCCAGGGGACGCAATAAACACAAAAAAAAATTCTGTTGAATCTGTGCCAACTACTTTTCACTTCAGTATAGCTATCATAAGTAGAACTTAAAAAAAATCAATTTTACTTAAATTTGATTATCCTATTTCCTCCCAGGGTGCGCTACAAATGCCGAAGTTATTTGTGTTGAATCAGTAGTACCTATTTCAAAATAACTATCATCTATGCCATTAAGGGGCCTCTCCCCTCACGCGAAAACGCCCGCTCGCTAATGTTAATCCTATGGCGTATTACTTTTCTAATATCTCGTTTGCATTTCAATATTTTTAAACGATTTTTTTTTTGCATTGGATAGTTGAGATCAATCTCTATTTCGAAAAAGTAACCAACTGCGAAAATAGAGATTGATCTCTGCTATCTAATGCAAATATATCGTTTAAAAATATTAAAATGCAAACGAGATATTAGAAAAATAATGCCCCATAGGATTAACATTAGCGAGTGGATATTTTCGCGGGAGGGGAGAGGATCTTTAATATATAATAAAACGTCACTTACCCCAGCGAAATCTCTTTTTAATAATATAATTCTTGTTCCTTTTCTTTTCCTGTGAATCATCCTGTTTGACAGAAAATTATCTTCTATGTGTAACTGATATTCATCCTTAATAATCAGTATCGGTAAAAATATTTAATTTTTTTGTTTTAAATATGACGCCATATTCACCTGCTTTCTGTATGTACTCATATTGATACTCTTTATTATTAACAAATGTTAGAAAATGTCCTTTTTATTACAAATATGACATCATATTATCATATTTACCTTCTCTCTGTACATACTCATATTCATGCTTCTTGTATTATTACAAATATTTGAAATAATCCGTTTCTTTTCCAGTGTGATGTCAAATAAACCTTCTTTTTAATTCTTAAAAAATATTATTTCAGTTTGATTCATCAAGTGAAATTTTTTTAATTGAAAATTAATTGTTCTGGACATATTATTATTAAGGTTTTTGAATTGTTGGCAACAATAAAGAAAAATGGTTAAATTTTATAAGAAAATGTTCAATGATTTTCAATGAAAATGATGAAATTTTCAATTAATAAGAAAAATATTTGAATACAGCAAATAAAACACAGCCTATGTTATTTTCTGGATTATAATCCTCCTATATGAAAAGGCATTTACTAATCATCCGTTTTAACTCTGACATCAGCCAACATATTCACTCTTTCAAATTTACAATATTGTTAAAATTAGCACAGAATAAAAATTTTGTGGCATCCGGGACAAAACTGTGGGAAGAAGTTAAAAAAGTTACTCACTCTACGGATGTTAAATTAACACTGAGGAGTCACACTGGAAATAAATAAGCTGACGCGCATTGCTTAAATTTTGTCCTACGTGGCGCGAACATAAGGCTGAATTTGTAGCTTGCCGTTTAGAAACAACCGTGGTTTCCGGAGGGACGTTTCTCAGTGGACGTTTCTCAGTGGTTACGGTCATATGATCCATTCAACAAATCAAAATTCAAAGCAGGGACTCTTTTTAAACACAGCACGATTTTCGGCCGATGTATAAATAGCAATGGTCATTGTTTCGTTTTACGTCAAGGTGATGTATTCAGCAAATCAGCTTTTTGATTAAGAGTTTCTTTTAGACACAGCAGAAAATGTGCTGTTTACGTTTCGTTAACTTGCCAAGCGTCTGAGAGATATTGTATTTTTCACATTTAGACGAACGAACTTTAATTTCAAGTGATTTATATGTTGATTTATATTGAAGTATCTTACTATCACGTATTTTTTTCACTGATTTTTGTGGACGTTTTCGAGTAGTTTTTACGGCGTACTTATCAGGTTTCTCAACACGGAATTTGCGTTTTTAGTATACTCTCCATTCTTAATGAAACATTATCAGCTGCGCAATTGAATTTATACATGCAAGAGTGACAAAATAATATTAACCTTAATGTTAATATTAATGCTGTTAATTTATTCCGTTTGTCTGTAAAACATGTTTGTTGAACATGAAAATGTTTTTTTCCCCACCTTTCACTGATGAAGGGGATCTATGTAACCTTGAAACGGCCGTATAAGTTTTACAGTTTTATAATTTGTGTACTTCAACGTTGTTTTTAACTTTTTCGTATGAAAATTTTTATTTGAGAATGGATAATATCCTAATAAAAAGAAAACTGCCCAGATAAACTGAGGGCATTGAGCTCACAGGCTATTAACACTAATTGTATATTATACTCTTATTTCAAAGAATTTGTAATAAGCCCCTCGAAAAATAAAGACATCAACAGTATATTAAGGGGGTCATCCTCCCGTTACCCCCCTCATAGTTAACTAATGAACCCCTTAAACTAATCAGGGAAGTGTCTAATTACAATGAATATATATACAAAATTTGAAGAAAATGGGATAATTCTGCATGAAAAACCCATTTATCTAAATTAAGGGGGGATTAGCCCCCCCCCCCTTTCCCCCTTTATACTTAACCAATGAACCCCCCAAAACTCTTCAGAGCAGCGCATTATCACAATGAACCTATATACAAAATTTGAAGAAAATCGGATAATTCTGCATGAAAAACTCATTTATCTAAATTAGGGGGGAGGAGCTTATCCCCCCTTTCCCCCTTTATACTTAACCAATGAACCCCCAAAACTATTGACAGAAGCGCATTATCAAAATGAACTTATATACAAAATTTGAAGAAAATCGGATAATTCTGCATGAAAAACTCATTTATCTAAATTAGGGAGGGGGGGCTTATCCCCCCTTTCCCCCTTTATACTTAACCAATGAACCCCCAAAACTATTGACAGAAGCGCATTATCAAAATGAACTTATATACAAAATTTGAAGGAAATGGGATAATTCTGCATGAAAAATTCATTTATCTAAATTAGGGGGGTATCCCCCCTTTCCCCCTTTATACTTAACCAATGAACCCCCAAAACTATTGACAGAAGCGCATTATCAAAATGAACCTATATACAAAATTTGAAGAAAATGGGATAATTCTGCATGAAAAACCTATTTATCTAAATTAGGGGGGCTAGCCCCCCGTTTCCCCCCTTTATGCTTAACCAATGAACCTCCAAAACTAATCAGGGAAGCGCCTTATCACAAGGAACCTGTAAACAAAATTTAAAGTAAAACGGTTAGTTCTATCTGTTCTATCAAGAGTTATCGCGTTACGTACATACATACATACGTACGTACGTACATACAGAACCGGCGGGCACATAAGCTCTCAGGCTTTGATAGCTTGTGAGCTAAAAACCAATTTTCCGGGTTTAGGAAACTGATCAATGCACTATAAAAATAATTCAGAAATGTTTCCGAAAATTAGTGGAAGGAAAATAAATTTTGTTTTTATAAACGCTTCTTTAAATCTCGAAAATATATTGGCTTCTGTATGTTAAAATTTGTTCATTTTACTATTTAAATTTGTCCGTTTTCAATTTTCAGATTTTTTTCCCCCTTCTACCTGGCTTTTGCAAGTGTCTCGGTTTAAAAGGGACGTAGCAAGGACCATCACGCGAAACGCCGCGTTCCGCAAATTCTGTGGTTGTCTCATTGAAACCGGGCAAATTTAAAGGGAAAAATAAACAAATTAAACACCTCGAAAAGAGGGAAGGATTGGGCTCGCGGATCTGAAGCTATCGTCGAACCCCTGCGGCTTCGAACGTTCGTCTCTAAACATACAGAATGTTTTTCAGTATCGTGGGTAACTCAGAAGATTTACCCACATATTTTCATTTGAAGTTATACATGTTCCCCTTTTTTCCCTTACTTCTCCACCTCAGGATTAAAGTCGTCATATTTTGGGGATTATACCTAGTTATTGGACTACAAAATATTTTACAAGGCGTCTTTGACTCGTGATTCGTCTTTGTACAATACATTATTGTTTCACTATCACCTGAAAATAATTCTAAAAACAATTTATTTCGATTATTTTGTGTAAAATATCCTTTTTTTTTTCAATTAAATTTGGTTAATCTTCCTTTTTTGAGTCTTTTGAGAGAGGGGTTTCTAATAGAGTAGTTAGAGGAATTTCTTATGTTTTATTTTGTTTTGTTGTATTAAAGAATGTATTTTCACATTTGGAAGTAATGTTTTTTTCTATTTAAAATTAATGTTTTTTTTAATTATTAGTACTAAAAAAATATTAGTACTAAAAAAATTAGTACTAAAAAATTAGTAGTACTAAAAAATAAGAAGGATTGCGGGCTATGTAATTATCCCTAATTTTTATTTTACATCATCAGATCTTATACTGTTATTGCTGCACTTTTTAGGTGCGTTCGTAATTATATAAATACGTAGCACCTATTGTCGTCGTCTGGTCCGTCCGTCTGTCTGTCCGTCCGTCCGCATATAACAACGCAAAAATAACCCAACCGAATAGTTTGAAATTTAAGATATATTATATTTGCAGAATTTTTTCGAGACATTTCAAATTTTATGAAAATCGAATCAAAACTTTAGAAAATATTAATAAAAACATTTATTAAGAAATTTGATTTTTTTTAAATCGGTGCTTTCTTGTTATAGGCGCTTCCGAGGTTAACCGTCAAGCGACCGATATACTTACTTTATTACAGAAATTAATCTGCAGACGATAGAATTCATTTCGCAGAATTAAAAATTATCAAGATCTGAATATTTATATAACTATTTATAGTACGAACACACCTCATTTGTTACGTTTGACGTACAATTTCCAACTTTTTATTTATTAATATCGTTATTTCTAACATGAGCTTACTGTCACAGGATACTAAATTTTTCTTCTCGTATTACTTTCTGTCATCCTTTAACCTGATGCAAAAGTGTTTCCTTAGAAAGCTTAGACGCGCTTCTTTTCTTCAGCATCAAGCCGTCATGTTTCGCCGATTAGACTTAGTTCTTGAACAACAAAATGTTTCATGGCTTTGGTTAATCCGCCTTTATATAAAACTTTTTTTTTCTATATTATCCTCAAGAAATTGTAGAAGCAGCTAACTTTTTCTATATTACTCGTGTCCAAAGTAAAATATACTTCTGTTTAAATTTTTCGGATGGAAATTTGTTTTTGAGCAATTAAAACAAAAACTTCTGTTTTCGGTTGTTGCGTTGAGTTTTAGAAACATCTAAGTTTTCCTAAGTTATTTAACATAAAATATTTTTATCTGTAATGTTATAGTTACCATTTGTTATTAGGATGTATTTTTTTTCCTTTTTCGACTCTTTTTAAAACAGGGAATAGAACTTATAGTTTGATTTAGTTTAATTGTCTAATCTAATGTATAAATTTCACACATATGTAATGACTTTAAATGCTAAAAGGTGTAAATTAACAACATAATACATATTAAAATAACTTTTACTAGGTTGTTTTACACGTTTCAACTCACTTCGAGTCATTTTCAAAAACTAATGAGAATATTCTTATTTTCTTATATTATATACAGGGTCATTCATAATTCCCTCCGGGGTTTCGAAACGTTATTGTAAAAAAACGAAGACGAATATGAAAAAAAGAAACATATGAAATTATTCTGAAACTATTCAAGTTTTACTTACATACATTACAGGTGTTCTATGTGTGAACCCTTGGTCACAAGGCATACATCCATGCGATAGTCCAGTTCCTGCCATACTCCGTTTCTTTAAATCTGAATCAGTGGTGTCAGTTCAACGGGCCTTTCGTAATAAATATCGAAAACAGGGACCAACTGACAAAACAATTCATGTGTGGTACCGGAAATTTAAAGAAACGGAGTATGGCAGGAACTGGACTATCGCATGGATGTATGCCGTGTGACCAAGGGTTCACACATAGAACACCTGTAATGTATGTAAGTAAAACTTGAATAGTTTCGGAATAATTTCATATGTTTCTTTTTTTCATATTCGTCTTCGTTTTTTTACTATAACGTTTCGAAACCCCGGAGGGAATTATGAATGACTCTGTATTATTATATAGGTTTTGAAAATGACTCGGAGTAAGTCGAAACATGTCAAACAACCTAATAAACGTTATTTTAATTTGTATTATGTTGTTAATTTACACCTTTTAGCATTTAAAAGAAATATATTATTACAAGGTGTTACAATTTATTATATTGTTATGTAATGACATTTTTAATACAATCGAGCAGATTTATTGGAATTATTATATTGTTATAGCCTAATAATCAGAATATTTGTAATCACATCTGAAAATGTTTTTTTATATTTGAAACTAACTGATCCACCCAGCGTTGCCGGGTCCACCTTAAATATCGCCTTAAATATACTTCCTAAAATAAATGTTGAATGATTTTATATATTTAAACGAAAATATTTCTAAATTATTCTAATGCTGGAAGCTGTTCTGCTTTTCGTAGTGTACACCCTCGATTTTGTATGATTTTTTTAATTTTCAAATTAAAATTTATCCAAACAAACTTGAAGTTTGGGACCCAACTGTCTCCGGCATTGTAAACCGGATGTACTATGCACGACCCGGTTTGTTTTGTTTTTAATGAAAGGCCGGTGCCAGTAGCGTAGCAATTTAAAAATTATTGGGGGGTGGGGGGAGCTCAAATTGTGTCAGTTTGCTCAAAATGACTGCGAAACTGAAAAAATCAATTAACGATAGTCTCATTAATAAGTGATTATGCACACTGAAAAAAAAGTGTTGATTTTAAAGTATAATACTGGCATTCCAGCTGTCAGTATTATACCGTAAAATTAACAGTAATAAACAGTAAAATAAGCAGTAATACGCTACCGCGCAGAATAATTAATTTTATTCATAATTAAAAATGTGTATGCGCATTATTTCAAAGTAAACATTAAGGAATAAATTAAATTTACAATTTTGAGAAATATAACAGCAGTGTACGAAAGACGCATCAAGAATGTTTGATTAATCACAGTAGATAGAAGGTGAACAGAGACAGAACGTTTCTCTGTAGAAACTTCAGAATTTCTTGCATTGTTGCATTCACTGTCAGAAAAACTCGTCTTTATACACTAAATTATTCCTCAGTTTTCAACAAACAATTCCCGTACTCCTCGAAAACATACTTTTTTCGTGAATTTTTCCCAAAAGTCTGAAAAAGAGGGGCAAATAATTGTTTATTCCCTGCACGCATTGGTATTAGCTCTATTAATATTAAAGTTCGAATTTATTTTTTAAATAAAAAACTAAAAATTCAATAAATTAAAATTTCGAATTTAATTTAAAACAAAAATAGTGCTTTTGAATTAAAAATAGTAACAGTTAATTTTCTCATTCATTTAAAATTATTTGCAATTTATTTTTTAAATTTATAAAAAAATATTTGAACTTAAAATATATTCTAAACAAACAGATAGTGTATATATATATATATATATATATATATATATATTATATAATAGTTAAATTATATGGCAAAAATTGATTTTACTCAAAAAACAACAAAAAAAATAATGCTTTGGAATTTAAAAAAGTAACAAATAATTTTCTCATTCATTTAAAATTATTCGCAATTTATTTTTTTAAATTACATATATAAAAAAAACCGCACTAAAAATATAGTCTAAACGAACACAGTTAAATAATACATAATTGTTGAAAAAGAAATACTAAAAAATGAAACATTTTTTCTCGAATTTAATTAAAAATGTAACATTGATATTTTACATCTAACAATCAAATTAAGAATATATATAATTCAGTTTATATCCGCTATTAATACTAAAGTGCTAAAACCCCAACGTATCATCTCATAACAACAAAATTTCTCGCAATTTACTTCAAAATTGCCAGCTTTCTAAACCTCAAATTGATTAAGCCCCAAGCCTTAGCGGTAAGACACTTTACTCAAGGCAATGAGGTCCTTGGTCCCTGGATCGACCTCAAGGTCAGCCAGAAAATGTTCTTCCAATGTATCAAATAATAAATACGTTCGCAGATGGCAACACAAAGAGACAGAATTTTTTTAAACCGATGTTCTTCAAACAACGGTAAATTTCCCTCCTGTACCAGAGAAAAAAATAAACGGACATTCTTCAAATAACGGAAATAATAAGCAATATTATTTCTGAGAGTGTTGGTTCCCACTACAAATTCCCCCTGCTTGTCTATTATAAATTTCTGGTAACATTCCAAGAATACTGAAAGCGATCAGGTATATTACTTGCCTTGTACATGAAGTGGCATTGAGACTAATTCGAAAAACGTAACAACTTCGTTACAAAAGAAAACAATGCTCTAAATCCTTTTTTCATGTTTTTTAAATATTTTTTTAGTTTTTTTTTTATTAATACAATTTAAAGTTCACTTTAAGGGGACACTATAATCCGACAAAAATAAATAAATAAATAAATAAATAAATAATAATAAAAAGACCTGATTTCTAATGGAGGGGGGGAGGGGCTTGAGCCCATTGAGCCCTTTTGCCCCCCCCCCCGCCTCTTTCCTACGCCCTGGCGAAGTCTTTAAATGTACCTAAAATGAGTGTTGAATGAATAGATATATTTAAAGGAAAATCATTCCAAACGAACCTAATAACAGGACTCCCATTGCCTTCGGCAGCTAAAAAATGTTTTCTGTTCACTTTTTTTCCCACATCAAGTCATTTAATAATAATAAAAAATAAACAAAAAAATAAAAGTTCTTATTATCCAAACGCTTTGAAATTTTTATGAGTTATAAATATAATAATTACCAAAGTCTGTGAATAGTTTTCATGCTAAAATATTCATATTTAGTTGTAAACAGCGGGGTTTTTCTTCTAAACTTTTTTTTTTCACATGGAAATCCTGCGAGATTTTTTTATATTTTCAAACTGATTATTTTACCCCTAAATGCTATTACATATTTAAACCAAAATTTTATTGGAACACCATCTAACAGTTTACTTTAGGGTATTAAAATTCTACAGCAATAGCGCAAAAATAAGTTTATGTTATAAGTTTGTAAATAAGCATACGCAATGTCAACGCTATAGGAATTATTATTTATTTTTTTTCAAACAGATTATTTTCCCTCTAAATCTCAAAATATCGTATTAAAATTTCAGAGCGATTGTAAAAAATTAAGTGTGTTTTTTAACGAAATGTACGTAGTTTAAATCCTATCAGCAATTCAGCAAAAGTGAATTTTTTTTCAAAGGGTAAATATTCGTATTTTTTAAACCAAAGGCTTCTTTTGAAAGCTAAATGTACGCTTGTTATGCGCGTGTGGTTTGCTTTTCCGTATTCTGGTTAGAAATTCTGGGAGAAGAACGTTAACCATTGTAAAAAATACGGAATTTACATGACTTACGGAAACGAGCATTATTGAAAGGGTTAATATTGGTATATTATAAAACCGAAGTCGGCGATGTTAAGAAAAGTGAACATAAATATGGTTTGGTATCTTTGTTTGTTCATATTTTGATTTCCGATTTTTAGTTTTTAAACATGACTAAAAAAAAAAACGAAATTCGTGTTTCGGATAGATTTTGTTTTTGAAAGGGTTAATATTCATATTTTTCAAACTGGACGTAAATATGGTATAGCACTTTTAGTTTTTTTTTTTTTCAGAAGCGCAGATACAGATTTTTAAAGATTGTGGAAATCGCGAAACGGTGTGTGGCGTACGGAAAATAAATTTTTCCAAATTGTTAATAATACTTTTCAAAATGGAAGGCGGCGATCGAAAGAACAAAGTACTGTTTTTAATTTGGCGTAATTTGTTTTTCGCATTTTTGTTAGTTCGGCGGATGCAAGGTTCGTAAAGCGGGGGAAACACATGAATTCGATGTTTCGTAATTATTCTATTTAAAGGGTTAGCACGTTAATATTTTTTTGTAATGGATTACGACGTTTAAAATTTAAAAGTACAAAATTTAAGAAAATGCCATCCAGTTCTCCGTAATTTCTTCGGTTCAGCCACAGTGTGATAAGAAAATCGGCAAATTAAAAAAAGCCGATCTCACACTTTTCTTTTTTCTCTGCTTTTCGGCTTCGGAAAACTTCAAACTGAGCATGCGCGGGTGCGATTGCGAATTTTGAGAAAAATGTGTTTTCGATGAGTTTTTAATTAATATCTCAGATAATTATAAAAAATAACATAATCTGTGCCTCGAGTGCATCAGGACATGCTTTGGACTATCCTCATACAAATTTTCATACCTCTAAGTACGGTAGATTTCCTTAGCCATCGACAACAGATACTCAAAAATCGGAAGAATTGGCAGCTATGAAATTGACTGTATATGATTGCTCGGATGTGATCGTTGAAATCTATTTCAAAAAATGTTAGGTACTCCAAAAATGCAGGTAAGCAAAAAGACAATTGGTAAGAGGAGTAGATCCGGAATATATGAAAAATATTTTAATTGTCCAGGTTCATACCTTAATGCACAAGTACAGTAAATCTATAAGTTAGATGCATATCGGCTGCCTGCGGCTGTGGCACCCGACACAATTACACATGTTCAACTCTCCATAGAGCGGTCAGAACCGGATAAGATGAAAATCATACGTCACAAATTGTTTCTTTGACTTATTGCCATACTAAATTTGGCGAAAGTATGTGAATCATTAGATATCCCCTAGATAATAATATATGGAGACATTTGAATTTAAGGATAAATTTGATAAGTTAGAAAGACTGAATAAAAAATTTCGCCTTTTGGCAGATTTCTGTCAGTGGTTGGATAAAAATAAAAAAATCGCTATTTTAAACAGATTTTAACAGGGCATGAAAATCATGAAATGTTCTTATAAGGAAGTATTTAGGATCAATACTAATTTCTATGTAAGAACAGATTTTTAAATGTGCAAATTAACCTTAAAACGCTTTTTAGGTGCGTCCGTAATTATATAAATACGTAGAACCTATAGTCGTCGTCTGGTCCGCTCGTCCGTCCGCAGATAACAGCGCAAAAACTACAGTTTTATTCAAAATTATTTTTTCGAATAAAATTGCATAAAAGTTACATTTTGAGAAAGACCGTTCAAACAAATTGTTTGTTTGAGAGATGAGTTACATTCAAATAGATATAGATTCTCAAATAACTTCAATTGAAATTAGGTTGACAGCCCAATATCTCAATCCATTAAAGTAAATAAACACAAGAGATTCGTTCATCGTGAGTCATAAAAATATTAAACCTTGAAGGTAATCATTCGCAAATCAAGATCTACATGGTAAGTTTTGCAGCGCTGCCTGGTGTTGAAAAAGGAATTCGCATCTGAAAACGTGGCATACGTAATAAGAGGAAAGAAAGGCACGCTTATTTCACTCATTACAGATGATATAATTCACTTCACTGAAATAATAAGGATGATTTTCTTTTTTACATAGTAAAACTAGTTATACTACGAACGCAGCTTATTTGTCACGTTTAACGTAGAATTTCAAACTTGTTAAATTGTTATGAACAATTTTCTACAGCGTACTTTCGGTATTGGGCTCGAGCCATGATCACACAATTGTTTCGGGACTCCCGAAAAAAGAGCCCGAACTTCTCTCTATTAACGAGTATAGTTCCAATTAGTGATGGGCATAACGATTATTTTGATTATTCGAATGAATCATGCGGGCATGCGCAGAAGCATATCTGTTAAACTTCAATTTTTTTTTATTCAATTACTACCAAAAATTTTGAAGAAAAAAAAAAAGTTTCGGCAGAAACTTTTTTTTTTTTTCAAAATTTCTGGTAGTAATTGAATTTTAAAAAAATTTGAAGTTTAACAGATATGCTTCTGCGCATGCCCGAATGGTTCATTCGAATAATCAAAATAATCGTTATGCCCATCACTAGTTCCAATAGCTTGTGTCAGAAATTTCCAAGTCGATTCAAAATAAAGACGACAGACCGCATTCAATCATAAAGTACAATCGAACGTCGAAATCATTACTTCTTTTTTCTTCCACATTTCTTCCACTTCTGTGAGTGACGGGAAACGCTTTGATTCATAATGAACGAGCAATTAATCTTTCGTTGGCCAATCAAGAATCCATCTATCACAGAGAGTTGGCTAAGAGTTGGCCATACAATAGGACCATTTAGACTTATACTTTTGTTAAAGACTTTTTCTCTGGGCAAATGGTTTTTTAAACTGCGTTCGAGAACAAATGGAATTATTGAAGCGGGAGGAAAATCATATAGTCGATGATGTTTAAATTTTTGGGCATTTCTGGATATTTTAAAACATATCTATCTATCTATATTATAAAGGACAAACGTGTCCGTGCGTAACGCTGACGTCATTTTGCGAATGGCAACAGTTGACGATGAAATTTCGGTTTTGCGATTTTTGTTACTGTATTTTTTTTAAATTTCTAAACATTGCCTATTTAAAATTTTTACGCCGTTGGATAGGGAAAAAAATCTACTTTCAAATGCAATTTGTTTGAAAACTGTATCTTAATCGACAGATTTATTATAACATTTAAATTAAATTTCAAGCATGATTTAAAAAAATATATATCTCTATTGCTTGCAGACGATTACAAAATATTAATCTGTTTGCACTATAAACAATATAAAAAGTTCAGCATCTGTTTCCAGCTAATGTTAAATAACGAAATTAAAACTTCATACAGCAGTAAATAAAATAGTCTAAATAAAACACAAATTTAACAGCTTGTAATCGAAATAAGCGCTTAAAATCGCTGAAATTATCTGAATAAAAAGAAAAAAAAAACTACAGTAGATAACGAATTTTTTAGAAATTCCTAAGGTTATTAAGGTCTCGCACAAAGCCAATACGAAATTACCGCTTTTAATAAATTTCAAAATTTTATTTCAATGTATAATTTACATATTTCATATAAAAATGCTCTTCGGTGCTCTTAGGGGGCAATCTAAAAAAATATTAAGTGTAAAATATGTATTAAAGTTTAAAAAAAAGTTTTCACCCATATTCTCTATCCCGGGTATCCCGGGTTAGATGTCCTAGTTTTCTTAATGGCATAAAATCCATACTGTAGAACTCGTTTATTACGAGCATGGCTAAAACGAGCAATTTGCACGTTAAGAACGATTCATCATTTACACAATACAGTAGACTCCCTCAAATCAGCATAGCTTGGTACCAAAAGTTGAACCATTTTTTAATTTTTGCGGATTTCTGGTCGCTGTTTTGTTTAAAATTTTTAACAGTAATTTGAATTTATATTAATGCACTCGAACTTATAATGAATGCTTACAATAAAGTAAAATATCAAAATATTTTTTTAAAAAAACTACAAAATAACATAAAAATTAAGAAGAATAAAAAAAAAAATGATTAAAATGTTAAAATTAAAGATCAAGTAAATAGTTAATAATGCATAACTAAATATACATTCTGAAACTAAACTATACTTATAAAATAATTTTTTAATGAATTATTCACTGAACGAGTCGCCTCATAAAGGTACACTAATAATTTACATCAAAATCATAGATCAAAATAATAAAGTTTTATTTCACGTTTATCCAGACTTAATAAATAACCACATAAACTTGATTTGTACATAAATGTTTTTGGTAAAAATATCATAATCGCCACTGATATCAGGTCTGTCTTGAAAATTTACAGAAATAAATTTATATTTCCCTTATGAAAAAGCATGTTAATTAGAATCACATATTAAAATGTGTATGGAATGATATAAAAACTAGTCGTTATTGTTGGGCCACCGTAATACTTACCCATCATGGATATGCATAATATAAAATGTGAAAATAAAACATGCGTAAACTATTTAGAAAATGCATTGCAATTCGAATAAAATCCTGGCTGGATGACGTCATAAACTTCAAATGCTCTATTACTGAATGGCGTAAAAGAAACATCCTTATAACTCCAAAATTGATAATCCAATTAAATAACGGTTTTCTGCGTCAGATTAAGCGTCTCATTTCCAATTAAAATTATCTTTGAATTGAAATTTTGATGAAAGACAGGATCATGAAAAATCGAAGCGTGTGGGAAATAGGATTACAAATATCTCGGTAACTAATTACCGACCACCTTCATTCTTTATGCAAAATTTGTTTTTTTATTGTCTTTTATATTCACTCCTTAAAATAAACAATTTCTAAAATTTTTATATATCTTTTATCAGAACGAATATTTCGAGAGTCCGAAAAAAATAGTTCCGGATAATCGAGGTTGCTGAAATTCAATAAGCTTCTTCCCATTATTACATACTAAGTACATAACAAACTTCAAGTCTCTATCTCAATTTGTTCGGGAGATAGAGCGTTTACGGACACACACACAGACAGACGGATGGCAAATTTTTCTTCTAAAAATAGGTTTTTCGGAATCTCCAGTGTCTAAAATGTGTAAATCCGTCAAAAATTCTTTTTCGATTTTCAAAACGGTTACAAGACTTACCCTATACTACGTATGATGGGTAAGTAATAAATCCATTTCTCGTCGTGCACTGTTCTCTCTTAGCGATAATGTTTTCTTTTACATTACAGCTGCCTGCCAAAACCAATGAAAGCGTTCTGTACAAATTTCTAGTTTGCAGTCGATTATTTTTAAATGAGTTTTTTTCATAGGATATTTTAAGTCGATGGCTATTGCGATATCGTCGTAATTTTTCGACATAATAAGTTTATTACTGAGGACGCTTTCGATAAAAAAAAAAGTGATGGATATGTTCCGAAATTGAGTGTTCACAGAAATAAACTGCAACCCAAAACAAAAAAGTACAAATATATTGCAATAGACATCGACTTAAGATGTTAAAAATTCATTTAAAAATTGAAATGCAAACTAAAAAAATTAAAGAACACGTTCATTGGTTAAAGAGCCTATGCTAGTATCGTGGGAACACTCGCACGCTAATTTTAAACCATGGGAGCATTCTTTTAAAATTTCCCGATTGCATTTGTAAATTATTTCTTTTTATTTTGCATAGGATAGCTTAAGAATCTCCCAACTTGTTTTATGCTTATACTTTCCGATTTTTATTGTATATTTTTTTTCTTATTAGAATAATTTCACTTTCGGTACCAGTTCCGAAGGTAAAAGCATCCACATAAAGAAAACTATAAAAAAAAATCCCTGGCGGCTCGGCCTACAGTTCACAGGTGGATTTCGAAGACGCAGACCGTGGGGCACCTATTTATTGAGAATTGCAGAGTAAATGACCTTTTTGCCATGATGCGGCAGTTGGGACCGCCTACTTCTAAATCTACCTGTGTCTCTAGACGGTAATGATTTTTTTCACATCTTACAGACACAGGTAGATTTAGAAATAGGCGGTCCCGGCAAGGATTTTTTTGTTTTTTTATTTTATTTTATTTTATTTTATTTTGCTGCAAGGGTTGTTTCTATAAAAAACTTGTCAATATAAAAGTTGTAGATAATATTAAGAAGATTTATAATAAATTTAAGCGGATTTGATATCTTGTGAATAGACAAAGTTATGAATTTATTTCTTCTTAAACCCCTATCCCCCCCCCCATGAGGCTATTTTTAATAATATGAAAAATCTATCATACATAAATTTTCGGCCCTTTTCCAAGAAGTAATAATAAGTTTAAACGGATTCGATACGTAGCATAATTAAAAAGTTATGGGTTTTTTTTCTGTTTTCACAAAAAGCCCCCCCCCCCTTTAGTTCGATTTTGCCATTTAACGAACTTGACAGAGATTTTATGACCCTTTATTTTATGTATTAGTTTGGAAGAGATTTGTGCAGAATTATTGAAGTTATCGTGTCCATAAAAAAGTGATATAGATAGATAGATAAAGTTTTGAACTGTGGGTGTTTTGGGGTTCTTGGAGTCATGATCAGCGTAGATTAGCAAAAATTTTCCAGGAATTCCAACATAGGGGAGAATGTAATACGTAGTATTTCTTACAAAATTTACCTAAAAGGCCCGTTTAAAGATTGACCTCAGCAATGCTATTAAAATAAATAAATAAATAAATAAATAAATAAAAATATTGAAATACAAACGAGAAATTTGGAAAGAACGCTCCTTCAGGTTTAATATTAGAATGCGAGTTTAGTCGTATGATTAGCGTAGGCTCTTAGTAAGAGTCGGTATAAATGAAATGTCACTATACTTTTAGGTAGATTTCGTAAAAAATAGTCGTCGAAATTCGAATCCGTTTAAAGTTATTATTACTTCTGAGAAAAGGGCCGAAAATTTATCTATGACATGTTTTTGATATAATTAAAAATGGCCTCAAGGTGTGTGGGTGGGGCAGAGGGAGGGAAATAGGGGTTTAAGAAGAAAAAAATTTCATAACTTCGTCAATTCATAACATATCAAATCCGCTTAATTTATTATACAGTGGCGGTCAAAAGTTTCCGGCCAGCATACAATTTTTGGTTAATTTGTAAGTATACCCATATGAAGAGGAATCTCAAAGTGATACTTATACATTTTATTTACATAATAGTTAGGAACTTATTTATGAAATAAAATATAAATATCAATAAATATAATTGACAAAATTAATTGCAAAGGAAAACGCTTGTTCTCAAAAGTTTCCGGCCATCTTGGCAAGTTTGGGGAAAAAATGGTGGTATAATAGAAAATAACAGTGATCAACAGCATTTACAATTAGTATTTTGTCGTCATACCTTTAGCAATAAGTACTGCGGCGCAGCGACATCGCATCGATTCAATGAACGGTTGAAGACCGCATATGGTAAGTTTTTTCCACTCTTCTTGCAATGTTTTGGAAAATTCTGCTGAATTAGATTATTTATAATTCCGCACACGTTTGTCAAGTTCGTTCCAAAGATTTTCTATTGAATTCAGATCTGGTGATTGGGCTGGCCATTTCAAAAGCGGAATTTTTTTGTGCAAAAGCCACTGCCTGACGAGCTTGCATGTATGTTTTGGGTCGTTATCATGCTGAAACAAATAGCTGCGACCACAATTTTTCCTTCAATAAGGCAGCAAATGATCTCGCAAGATATCCTTACACATTACACCATTCATCTTGCCGTGGATTTCAACTAACGGACCGACACCTTTTCCAGAAAATGCTCCCCACAACATAACGTGTCCTCCGCCATATTTCATTGTAGGAATAACATACTTCGAATCATATCTTTTGTTTTTAGGTCGTCGGGCGTAGTATCTGCCATCACTCCCAAAAAGGTTGAACTTCCATTCATCGGAAAATAGTACTTTTTTCCATTTTTCACTTGACCAGTCTTTGTGTTTCTTGGCAAACGCCAGTCGGGCCCGCTGTTTTTTTTTTACTTATGAATGGTTTTTTAACACCGACCCTTCCATAAAGTCCTACGTCACGTAAGCATCTTGAGACGGTAGACCGACTTTTTTCAGCAATATTTTCACTCCGTAAATCGCGGGGTATTGCAGCGGCATTTTTATGCGGGTCATCAACGGCTTTTCTCCTGATAATTCTGCCAACTCGAATAGTCATTTTCCGGAGTCTCCCGGACCGTGGCAAGTCCTGAAGGCCATGACCATCTTTATATTTTATAAAATATCGTTGACAGTAGATTTTCCGATCGATAACTTTGCCACAATCGCACAAGAGAATTGGCCCTTTAGCGACAAACAAATCACTCATTTGCGAACAATAATTGTTGAACTTTTCATTTTTGAGTTTCAACTACGTTATTTGTGTTGATTAATTAACAAACACGGCAAAAAATACTTTACCGATAGCAAAAACTAACGAATGACAAGTGACCGGACACTTTTGCACACGCGAATTTCGAATTCCTCCCATTTGCATCAAGTGTCTTCAGTATCCAATCAAAATGATCACGTGGTCAGAGGTCATTTGCATAGTCCTAACTTTTGGAGCAATTGCGCTTCGTCTTCGCTGAAACGTTCTGGCAAACAAATCAAAGAAACTAACTGCCAGGAAACTTTTGACCGCCACTGTAAATCCTCTTAATATTATCTACAACTTTTATACTGACAAGTTTTTTATAGGACCAACTCTTACAGCAAAAATAAATTAAAAACAAAAAAATCCTTGCCGGCTCCGCCTATATACACAAATAGATTTCGAAGTAGGCGGTCCCAACTGCCGCATCATGGCAAAAAGGTAATTTTTTCTGCAATTCCCAATAAACAGGGACCCAACGGTCTGCGTCTTCGAAAGCTACCTGTGCCTGTGGACCGAACTGTCAGGGATATTTTTCCTTGTGTGCGTATGTGTGTGAAATAAACACCTTATTATGACATTTCTCTTCGACAGGTTTTCGTCATCCATTCGTCCGAAGTTTTACACATCACTATGCTAACAAATCGACGGAGTGAACAGAGTCTTTTCCTGTTCTGCTGCGTAGCTTGCCTATGTCTCCTTACAGATGCCATTGACTGCAGGTAAGACAGTAACAATACGTGCAACATTTTACAAGCGTGATTTGCATAATGTTGCATCAGAAACTGAGTTTATTTGAACATCTAATCATCTAAATGAACTTTAGAGATTTCGTTTATATGTTTATCAACTAAATGAACTTTAGAGATTTCGTTTATATGTTTATCATCTAAATGAACTTTAGAGATTTCATTTATATGTTTATCATCTAAATGAACTTTAGAGATTTCGTTTATATGTTTATCTTCTAAATGAACTTTAGAAATTTCGTTTATATGTTTATCTTCTAAATGAACTTTAGATATTTCATTTATATGTTTATCATCTAAATGAACTTTAGATATTTCGTTTATATGTTTATCTTCTAAATGAACTTTAGAGATTTCGTTTATATGTTTATCTTCTAAATGAACTTTAGATATTTCATTTATATGTTTATCATCTAAATGAACTTTAGAGATTTCGTTTATATGTTTATCATCTAAATGAACTTTAGAGATTTCGTTTATATGTTTATCATCTAAATGAACTTTAGATATTTCGTTTATATGTTTACGGTCGACAATTGAGTCTTTTATGCAGATTTAGATTACAATTTGACTACAGAGTGATCAAAAAGTTGCTCAAGCCTTGAAAAATATTTTGTTCACTAAAATACAAACGTAATTCAAATTACAAACCCGTGGCCGAGTGGTTAAGACACCATTCCGCTAATCGTTTGACAGCGTAGGAGTCAGGTCGGCGGGTTCGACTCCCGCCAGCTCCATTGCACACACTTTGTGGAGCTCCCGGATGTAACTCTCTGGTGTTGTAAATTTCCTTGTGGCTATCTCGTCCCTGTATATTGACGATGACTTATAAGCGGGCACTTGATGTCAAGCACACAAGTCAGATGTATGTTCTCAATAAACAAACAAACAAACAAATTACAAACATAAACTAAACTGAAATAGTAACAATACCGAGACACAAAAAGGAGCAAAATTAACATCGTTGCAGAAGATATTCAAAATGTGACCCTTTTCTCGGATACAACGAGTATGTGTTTTTTCAAATTTGAGGTCACTCTTCTCAATGTTGAAACACTTTTTTTTTTTTTTATCTTATATTCAATGTTTGTTTTAAGGTCAACGATGGAGTGGTACATTTTCAACGATATTTCTGAAAAAATAACACCGAAAATTAAAACAAATATATTTTTGAGTTATGTGTCGAATAATATTCCACACGATATACAATTTGTATTTCAAGTAACTTAAGTAGCCCCCATATTTTTTCTCTGAAGATATTTGGGAATGGATAATAATCTATAAATATGTGAGTCAATATAATAACTCTGCCAAGTTTGAACTTTCCATGGCTCATAGTTTACGAGTAAAAGTTCTCTGACAGACGGATAGACAGACACAGGAGTGATCTTATAATGGTTCCGTTTTACTTTTTAAATACGGAACCCTAAAAAATAGTTTATTATCATTAGGGTGAAACCTCCTGTAACTGACATTTTAAAGATTCTTTCTTGTTCAAATCACTAATACAAAAATTTAAATCTATTTTATACTTATCTTTGTTTTTGAAAGGATGGTAGAGATATATTAAAAAATTATTGATAGCAAAATTTTCAAAAATTATACATTTTACTATTAAAATTTTTTTAATTCTTAAATATGGTAAAAAACTTCAGTAACTGACACAATCCCTGTTTTGAAACATCAATAACTGACACAAAGCGAACCAGTAACTGACACGAGTTGTAATTTTCCAACTGGACGTAAAATGTCCTGGCCAGAGATCTCTTGGCTGAAGCTGCCATGCTCTACCAACTGAGCTATCCCGGTCGAATCTTACTCGTATGATTTCTTTACCAATTTGAATAATTGTACTAAAATTAATCCAGTGACTGACACTTTATTATGAAAGATTAAAATGCTTAAAAAAAACTTTATTCTTTATTATAAAAACAAAATACATTAATATTTATTATAAAAAGTGGGATTCAGTAAGCTGTACTGCATTATTAGTAATGCAGAGTATATAACAGTAATATTTAGTACTGCATTATTAGTAATGCAGATATCCAATAACTGACATTTATGAACCAATAACGGACAGCTGGTGTTAGACATCGGTAAAACAACTTAAATTTTAATGGTGTTTACTACAAGATAAATTTAATTTATTGTTATGCATTTTTAAACAGTTTAAATAATAAATTTCAACTTTCTTTAATATAACCAATAACTAACACTTCTGTCAGATACTGATAAAATGAAATTCTTGGAACCAATAACTGAACCACCCCCTTTAAGCCAAATTAAATAACTATAAACTCTAAATCATGGTCCTAATATATCATATTCATCTTTAAACTAATTTCTACAAGTATAACTTTAAGAAAAAGTTTAGGATGGTTGGATTACAAATAGATTAGAAAAACACTTCCTTAATTTTAGAAATAAGATGGTTGCTTCAAAATGGCACTTTTGTATTCTCAAAAGTTTCTTCCTCATTAAATATGTTTGAAGCTCTCAAGTGCTGAATAAATTGACTCCAAAATAAAAAGAAGTGTCTCATTTACCACTAGATGACATTACTTTGAAGAATTTTACAGCAAAATGCTTATTTGAATTAGATTTTTGCTCAAGTATCAGTTACTGGTTAGGTGTCAATAACTGGGGGTTTCACCCTAGTTGTTTTAATTAAATTTAAAATGTAACTATTCGGATGTGCAAATCCCAAAACTTTCTTCTATCTCATACATGTTAATACTTCAAAATTCGCTATCACATCACCAATAAAATCAATATTTTTCTTCATTCTGTTGTACTTCAGCTGCTTACGAATCGTCGGGTTACTTGGATGCGAAAAGCACCCTTCGTTGCACGGCAGCCGATCTGCAACACGACTAAGAAAAATCTTTCCGGCCTGTACGGGTGAGAAAAGATAGCCTCTCTGTTGCTTGATTTTAAGATTTTAGCTAATTTTATTAAAAAACCCAAAGCTAAAATTTGTGTAATCCGATTACAAAATATTCATTCCCACTCCTCGTCAATATTGAATTTGAAAGAGAATTTCGCCAAATTAGTCAGCTATATCTAAGTTGGCTTTATTTATGGCAACCTATTTTTTGTCACCAAATTTGGCGATATTTCTCCAAGTGTCACCAAGATGGGCGAGAATTTGACGCTGGCGAATATGAATATATGGTGTTAATCATTTCAGAGTTGGAACAATGGTTACAGTAATGAAAGAAAATTTGCCAGAAAGTATGTTCACTAAAACTCATAAATTAAACCTTTTTATAGAGAAATCCTGCTGTCTTGTTTCGAAATGTCAGCCACCCTAAAATTTCAAACTGCTATATCTTAGCCATTTTTTAAGATAGAGGTAAAACAAAAATTCCTCCGGAATCCTTAGATCAAGGACGAACATTTAACGGAAAAAACTTTTAGGATTTCTAATTTTTCTTAAGGTAAAGCCAGGAGAGATGGAGCGGTCGGAGAGATTGCGCACATAGAGGTTCGGAGGAAAGTAGTAGAATGAGCGCGCAGCGACTCCAGGTAGTTGTACAACAGCAGTAGTGGAGTGTCTACTTGAAAGTGCACATTGATTGTTTTGAGCGTCTAAGAGAAAGCATTTCTATTTTGTTTTGTTTTCCCATAGTTTATGAAAACAACTGATGGTATGTTTATGATAATCTCCCTCAAGTTTCTTAATACCGAGAGGTCATTCCTTTGTTTCAGAACTGCCTATAAAAAAGCATTATGTTCTATATTTTGTAATAAAAATATTGTATTTCTTTTTAGCTCACAGGCTATCAAAGCCTGAGAGCTAATGTGCCCGCCCGTTCTGTATGTATGTAAGTACGTATGTACGTATGTATGTAACGCGATAACTCTTGATAGAAATATCCGATTTGTTTAAAACTTTGGTTATAGGTTCATTGTGATAAAGTGCTTCTCTGATTAGTTTTGGGGTTTCATGGGTTAAGTATAAAGGGGGGAACGGGGGGCTAATCACCCCCCCCCTTAATTTAGATAAATGGGTTTTTCATACAGAATCATCCTATTTGCTTCAAGTTTTGTATATAAGTTCATTGTGATAAGGCGCTTCCCTGATTAGTTTGGAGGTTCATTGGTTAACTATAAAGAGGGGACGGGGGGCTGATTCCCCCCTTAAGTTAGATAAATTGGTTTTTCATGCAGAATTATCTGATTTGCTTCAAATTTTGTATATTGGTTCATTGTGATAAGGCGCTTCCCTGGTTAGTTTTGGGGGTTCACTGGTTAAGTATAAAGGGGGGAACAGGGAGGTTAATCCCCCCTTAATTTATTATCGATTTTTTTATTTTTTGAGGGCACTATTCCTTTAAATAAGAGTATAACATACAATTATTGTGAATAGCCTGTGAGCTCAATGCCATCAGTTTAACTGGGCACTTTTCTTTTTATTTGTATACTTTAATCATATATCTTAAAGACATCTCATGTATTATATTTTTTAGATAATGTAACAATTAAACCAGAAAGAAAAATCGTACGTCAATCTTAGATTATACAACACTTTTCAACACTATGAGAATACTATAACAAAACTTCCCCGTTTAATTAAGGTTAAAGATGATATCTAAGTAAACAATATTGAAAACCCAACTCAAAACCCAATTTCGACAATTTCTATCTAAAGACGGAAAATTATCCGAATTGTTTTGTGCAGTCCTGTATAGGGTCTATAAATTCGTATATGAATTATTCTCAAAAAAAGCCGCAATTCAGAAATGGATTTTGTCTTGATCATACAGAATATTTCTCCTTATAGCCCATCAATAATATATCAATTCCTTTTCCAACTGGTTTTTAAAGGATTGTAAAACACTTTAAGAAACTCTGGCAACATTCTTGTTTTTCAAATAGCAAGTTTTTTTTTCACTTTGAGCGCGAGTCCGAAGACTGGTATAAAAACCAATCACGAGCCCGTTTCGGGCTGAGTCCGTCCTCGTCGCTATTAAACACTGTAAAAAAAGGGGGAAAAATTCTTCAAAATTTGCTGTGATTAGATTCACTAACATTAAATATATCAGGTTTACAGCTTTGATGTAAATTTAAGAGCATCAACAGTTATGCTATTTGTGCTGTATTTACTATCACCATTTTGTCTTATTGTTATCTAATATGTTGCTTTTCACTTATATTCAAAGACTAGAAATAGGTGGCGAAAAATGTCCGGGCCAAGATTTGAACCTGGGATCTCTTGGCTGAAGCTGCCATGCTCTACCAACTGAGCTATCCCGGTCGAATCTTATTTGTATGATTTCTTTACCATTTTGTATAATTGTGTTAAAATTAATCCAGTGATTGACACTTTATTATGAAAGATTAAAATGCTTTAAAAAAACTTTATTCTTTATTATAAAAGCAAAATACATTAATATTTATTATAAAAAGTGGGATTTAGTAAGCTGTACTGCATTATTAGTAATGCAGAGTATATAGTAAGAGTATATAGCAGTAATATTTAGTACTGCATTATTAGTAATGCAGATATCCAATAACTGACATTTATGAACCAGTAACTGACATCTGGTGTTAGACACCAATAAAAAAACTTAAATTTTAATGTTGTTTACTACAAGATAAATTTAATTTATTATTATGCATTTTTTAAACAGTTTAAATAATAAATTTCAACTTTCTTTAATATAACCAATAACTAACACCTCTGTCAGATACTGATGAAATGAAATTCCAGGAACCAATACTGCTATATCTCAGCCATTTTTTATGATAGAGGCAAAACAAAAATTCCTCCGGAATCCTTGGATCAAGGACGAAACATTTAACGGAAAAAACTTTTAGGATTTCTAATTTTTTTTTTTTTTTTTTTTTTTGTACTCCTTTTTGAATTTGAAATCACAGCGCTCTCTTTCGGTGGTAAATAACAAATTCAACCGAGACCTGCAGGCAGATCATAGTCGAAAACATATTGCATAACTTCATACACTTTTCGATGATACAAAGAGGACACACACACGGACACTCGGACGCACGGACAGACAGATATTTTATAAAAACATGTTTTTCGAAATCTCTGACCCTTAAAACGTACAATTCCGTTGAAAAAAAAATGATTACAATAATTTATTTTATTATAGATAGAAGAAAGTAAAAAATTATGAAGTACGATCAAAAGGGAACATTGAAACTCTTAAAAAGCAATTATCAAAGCAAAATGTTCCGAAAACATTTTATACATTTTGTTTTGAAAAATGCATTGTTAACTTTAGTGGAGAAAAAACTTACAAAGAAATAAAGTTTTTTACAAAGAAATAAAGTTACGTTAACGGTAGATGTCAGTAAGATTTTTTTAATCTGCCAGATATGTAAGATAAATTAATAACATCTACCATTAAAATATTGAGATTTAATGAACTTTATAATAATCTTATTTCTAACTAATAAGTTCACAACAATAATATACTGTATACATATTATTTACTGACATGTTTGCATATTAACCGAAATTCAATATAAGTGTGTAGTAATTATATATTTTTTTATTCGAAGTACATACAAATTTCCTTTTTTAAAAAACGCCATATTGAAATTTCACATTAACGAATTTTTCAGTATAACGGATTTAATAGATGGACTCCAGAAATTCGTTATAATGAGATTTTATTGTATTTTTAAAAAAGTCTTTAATTTACTAAAATCGCGAGCAAAACTACATCTATTTCCGTCCTCCATTAGCGATAATGTACTACGATAAATAATTTTCTCATTACCATTTATGAGTTAACGTTTTACGGCTGGTCATATTTTAATAACGAGCTGAGAAACATTAGTTTATGAAAACAACTGATGGTATGTTTATGATAATCTCCCTCAAGTTTCTTAATGCCGAGAGGTCATTCCTTTGTTTCAGACTGCGGGAACCATAATGATGCGTCAGTCTATAAAAAAGCATTATGTTCTATATTCTGTAATAAAAATATTGTATTTCTTTTTTGTATATTTTAATCATATATCTTAAAGACATCTCATGTATATATTTTTTAGATAATGTAACAAATAAACCAGAAAGAAAAATTGTACGTCAATCTTAGATTATACAACACTTTTCAACACTATCAGAATACTATAACAAAACTTCCCCGTTTAATAAAGGTTGAAAATGGTATCTAAGTAAACAATATTGAAAACGCAACTCAAAACCCAATTTCGGCAATTTCTATCTAAAGACGGAAAATTATCCGAATTGTTTTGTTCAGTCCTGTATAGGGTCTATAAATTTGTATATGAATCATTCTATTAAAAAAAAAACAGCAATTCAGAATTGGATTTTGTCTTGATCATACAGAATATTTTTCCTTATAGCCCATCAATACCAAATCAATTAATTTTCAAACTGGTTTTTAAAGGATTGTAAAACACTTTAAGAAACTCAGGCAACATTCTTGTTTTTCAAATAGCAAGTTCTTTTTTCCCGTTATTTAATTTGTGAGTAAGTAAAATTTCCACTTTGAGCGCGAATCCAAAGACTGGTATAAAAACCAATCACGATCCCGTTTCGGGTTTGGGCTGAGTCCGTCCTCGTCGCTATTTTACACTGTAAAAAAGGGGGGGGGGGAATTCTGAAAAATTTGCTGTGATTAGATTGACTAACATTAAATATAAGGTTACAGCTTTGATGTAAATTTAAGAGCACCAACAGTTATGCTATTTGTTCTGTATTTACTATCACCATTTTGTCTGATTGTTATCTAATATGTTGATTTTCACTTATATTCAAAGATTAGAAGTAAGTGTTTTCTTTATGTTTACTTATATTGTAGCTTTATAACATTGTATAATCAGTTCGGTTATATATATATATATATATATATATATATATATATATATATATACCGTATCGCCGAGAAATAGTTTTGAGTCTTTTGTCTCGAGATTAAGTACTTTTTCTGAAGTTATGATAAAAGAATATATTGTACTTTACTTAGTACAGTATAGCCCCCGATTTAACGATACGCGGTTAAACGACTTCCTCAATTAAACGATAAACTTTCACGGTCCGGTTGGTTGGTTGATTGATGTTATGACGGCTGATTATCTACACGAGGGATATAGGCCCTGGGGGGAGTGCCCTCCGTTGGGGTATTTCTAAGGGATCCTAACCCATATTTACGGCAAGATTTGAAGAAAACCACAGAAAACTCTGAACGGTTAGGTTGACGAGCGCGACAGGGGTTTGAACGCAGCACCTCCTGTCTACCAGCTTTGAGAGCAGAACCTCTCAGCCACTGGTGGGGCCTTTCACGGTCCGAATTTACCTAAATTTATTTCTATGTTGAATGATCTTCGTGTTAACGATAGTTTCTCCCTATTTAATGCAAAAATTTGATGAATAACGATTTTTTTAAAACGCTTTTTTAGTTAAAAGAATTGTCAGTTTTTATTATCTGTTGTTTATCTATTTGCCGATGTCTGATGATAAAAAGTTTGATTTAGAAGAATTTGAAACATATGACATTTCTAGCCAGAATTTTTCACTTTTATAGATTGGGTGAATTCCTTATGTTTCTATTGGTGAACTATAGATATAATTTTGTGACGAAAACAAGCAAAATCCATATAATTTCGATTCTGATTCTGACACAGAGCATAATAAAATCACGAAAATTACTCCAGTTGTACTGTTCAACCAAATGCTGGATTAGCTTAAAGGAAACAATACTTAATGATCTTTTATATGGATGGACATTTAACTATTGTTTTTGGAATAATACGTGTCACATACTATATAAATGGGAAAAGACAAAATAATTATCAATATTTTTTTTATTTTTAAAAGTATATATTTAATGCGGCAAAAGAAAAATATATAGTGGTAGGTAGTTTTTTCAAAATTTAATAACCAGCATTAAACCTTTTGATTTCAACGTAACTCATTTAACTCAGTTTTAACCTTTTGATACGGCCCAGGATTGGGAATCCAAAATCACACTATTGTTGAGTGCGCGGGTGGTGAAGGAAGTGTCAAGACCAAGGGTTAATATTACATTAGTTTATAACTCGGTTATGCAATATTGTAGTATTTATGGATTTATCTAAAGTGGATTTTTCAAATCTTTTCCTTGCATTCGTTGTTCATTTTTAAACCGTTTGCTTTAGTTTTTTTATCTCCCATGTTAAAGAAAATACGATACAAGGGCTCTTAAACACTATCTCGAATGATACAGATGAATGCTTCCATTATGAAATACATATCTTTCAGAAGAAAATATTTCCTTATTTTCCGAGACGCCTTTGTTGCCATGACGACGACATCCACGCCTTTACATCCATAGGCGTGTTAATGCATTAGGTCCAACAGCGAGTTTTACGGTGCGTAGTACACTATGTTCTTGCACTTTGATGAATGATCTCTTAGAACCGGCCAAGACAAGCTAAAAACACGGGAAATCTCTCGGGTCTATTTTAGGAGGCACTAATAAATTACGGGATGCTCAAATAGATGCTGCAGAGATTGTTATAAGAACTTTGTGGGTTCAGCCAGAAGCACAAGTTATTGTTTATTAAGTTATAATGGTAGATGAAGCGTCAAAGGATTGGGTGGAAGGAGAAAGGCAGTAAAGGTTGCGTATTAAAGAAGTGATATTAAGTTAATTAAAACAGAATAATATATAATCAAACGAAAAGGGATTTTGGTCAAATTCCAGTTTAAATATTTTTAAATAATTGAATGATCTCTTAGAACCGGCCAAGACAAGCTAAAAACACGGGAAATCTCTCGGGTCTATTTTAGGAGGCACTAATAAATTACGGGATGCTCAAATAGATGCTGCAGAGATTGTTATAAGAACTTTGTGGGTTCAGCCAGAAGCACAAGTTATTGTTTATTTAGTTATAATGGTAGATGAAGCGTCAAAGGATTGGGTGGAAGGAGAAAGGTAGTAAAGGTTGCGTATTAAAGAAGTGATATTAAGTTAATTAAAACAGAATATTATATAATCAAACGAAAAGGGATTTTGGTCAAATTCCAGTTTAAATATTTTTAAATAATTGAATGATCTCTTAGAACCGGCCAAGACAAGCTAAAAACACGGGAAATCTCTCGGGTCTATTTTAGGAGGCACTAATAAATTACGGGATGCTCAAATAGATGCTGCAGAGATTGTTATAAGAACTTTGTGGGTTCAGCCAGAAGCACAAGTTATTGTTTATTTAGTTATAATGGTAGATGAAGCGTCAAAGGATTGGGTGGAAGGAGAAAGGTAGTAAAGGTTGCGTATTAAAGAAGTGATATTAAGTTAATTAAAACAGAATATTATATAATCAAACGAAAAGGGATTTTGGTCAAATTCCAGTTTAATTATTTTTAAATAATTGAATGATCTCTTAGAACCGGCCAAGACAAGCTAAAAACACGGGAAATCTCTCGGGTCTATTTTAGGAAGCACTAATAAACTACGGGATGCTCAAATAGATGCTGCAGAGATTGTTATAAGAACTTTGTGGGTTCAGCCAGAAGCACAAGTTATTGTTTATTAAGTTATAATGGTAGATGAAGCGTCAAAGGATTGGGTGGAAGGAGAAAGGTAGTAAAGGTTGCGTATTAAAGAAGTGATATTAAGTTAATTAAAACAGAATAATATATAATCAAACGAAAAGGGATTTTGGTCAAATTCCAGTTTAAATATTTTTAAATAATTGAATGATCTCTTAGAACCGGCCAAGACAAGCTAAAAACACGGGAAATCTCTCGGGTCTATTTTAGGAGGCACTAATAAATTACGGGATGCTCAAATAGATGCTGCAGAGATTGTTATAAGAACTTTGTGGGTTCAGCCAGAAGCACAAGTTATTGTTTATTTAGTTATAATGGTAGATGAAGCGTCAAAGGATTGGGTGGAAGGAGAAAGGTATAGTAAAGGTTGCGTATTAAAGAAGTGATATTAAGTTAATTAAAACAGAATAATATATAATCAAACGAAAAGGGATTTTGGTCAAATTCCAGTTTAAATATTTTTAAATAATTGAATGATCTCTTAGAACCGGCCAAGACAAGCTAAAAACACGGGAAATCTCTCGGGTCTATTTTAAGAGGCACTAATAAATTACGGGATGCTCAAATAGATGCTGCAGAGATTGTTATAAGAACTTTGTGGGTTCAGCCAGAAGCACAAGTTATTGTTTATTTAGTTATAATGGTAGATGAAGCGTCAAAGGATTGGGTGGAAGGAGAAAGGTAGTAAAGGTTGCGTATTAAAGAAGTGATATTAAGTTAATTAAAACAGAATATTATATAATCAAACGAAAAGGGATTTTGGTCAAATTCCAGTTTAATTATTTTTAAATAATTGAATGATCTCTTAGAACCGGTCAAGACAAGCTAAAAACACGGGAAATCTCTCGGGTCTATTTTAGGAGGCACTAATAAACTACGGGATGCTCAAATAGATGCTGCAGAGATTGTTATAAGAACTTTGTGGGTTCAGCCAGAAGCACAAGTTATTGTTTATTAAGTTATAATGGTAGATGAAGCGTCAAAGGATTGGGTGGAAGGAGAAAGGTAGTAAAGGTTGCGTATTAAAGAAGTGATATTAAGTTAATTAAAACAGAATAATATATAATCAAACGAAAAGGGATTTTGGTCAAATTCCAGTTTAAATATTTTTAAATAATTGAATGATCTCTTAGAACCGGCCAAGACAAGCTAAAAACACGGGAAATCTCTCGGGTCTATTTTAGGAGGCACTAATAAATTACGGGATGCTCAAATAGATGCTGCAGAGATTGTTATAAGAACTTTGTGGGTTCAGCCAGAAGCACAAGTTATTGTTTATTAAGTTATAATGGTAGATGAAGCGTCAAAGGATTGGGTGGAAGGAGAAAGGTAGTAAAGGTTGCGTATTAAAGAAGTGATATTAAGTTAATTAAAACAGAATAATATATAATCAAACGAAAAGGGATTTTGGTCAAATTCCAGTTTAAATATTTTTAAATAATTGAATGATCTCTTAGAACCGGCCAAGACAAGCTAAAAACACGGGAAATCTCTCGGGTCTATTTTAGGAGGCACTAATAAATTACGGGATGCTCAAATAGATGCTGCAGAGATTGTTATAAGAACTTTGTGGGTTCAGCCAGAAGCACAAGTTATTGTTTATTTAGTTATAATGGTAGATGAAGCGTCAAAGGATTGGGTGGAAGGAGAAAGGTAGTAAAGGTTGCGTATTAAAGAAGTGATATTAAGTTAATTAAAACAGAATATTATATAATCAAACGAAAAGGGATTTTGGTCAAATTCCAGTTTAATTATTTTTAAATAATTGAATGATCTCTTAGAACCGGCCAAGACAAGCTAAAAACACGGGAAATCTCTCGGGTCTATTTTAGGAGGCACTAATAAATTACGGGATGCTCAAATAGATGCTGCAGAGATTGTTATAAGAACTTTGTGGGTTCAGCCAGAAGCACAAGTTATTGTTTATTAAGTTATAATGGTAGATGAAGCGTCAAAGGATTGGGTGGAAGGAGAAAGGTAGTAAAGGTTGCGTATTAAAGAAGTGATATTAAGTTAATTAAAACAGAATATTATATAATCAAACGAAAAGGGATTTTGGTCAAATTCCAGTTTAATTATTTTTAAATAATTGAATGATCTCTTAGAACCGGCCAAGACAAGCTAAAAACACGGGAAATCTCTCGGGTCTATTTTAGGAGGCACTAATAAATTACGGGATGCTCAAATAGATGCTGCAGAGATTGTTATAAGAATTTTGTGGGTTCAGCCAGAAGCACAAGTTATTGTTTATTAAGTTATAATGGTAGATGAAGAGTCAAAGGATTGGGTGGAAGGAGAAAAATAAAAAAAGGTTGCGTATTAAAGAAGTGATATTAAGTTAATCAATGCATACTAAAGTTGATACTTGGCAACCATTTAATGAAAGAGAAAAAGAAAAGAAATGCTTTGGAAGTTTTTGTAAAAAAATGAGAAATTAAAATGTTTCATATCGTTCAAATTAATGCGTAAAATTTTACAATAATTTATATAATTAATTTCGAAATTCTGATAACTATATTGGCAAATTTTCAAAGCGATCGAATTAAGTTAAGATCTCAATTTCGTAAATTTAGCATCCATAATTTAGCATTTACAATTATCCCAATGCGAAATTTTCTTTTCGATGAAGGTTAAAATTAAAAAATCGTCTGACTTCCCATTGAAAATCATTATGACTTAAAACAAAATGTTTCATATTTTTCGAACGAATGAACCAAATGTAACTAAAAACTACACACCTAATTATGGGTTCCTCACTAACATACCCACCAAAAGTCGACCTAATCGGATCATTTTTGCGGCAGTTATCGCGGAACAGACAGATAAACAGACGAAAACCAAAAACTTTCGCGTCTTCACAATGAGACTTCACTGACGTTTCGGCAATTAAGTTATAATGGTAAATGAAGCGTCAAGGGATTGGGTGGAAGAAGAAAGGTAGAGAAGGTCGCGTATTAAATAAGTGATATTAAGTTAATTACAACAGAATCCTATATATTAAAACGAAAAGGGATTTTAGTAAAATTGTAGTTTTCACACGAAAACGACCCATTTGCGCATGCATTGCCATATACATATGCATATTGCTACATACCTTCAAATTTGAAAAATGCATAAAAAAATCAAGATAAGCAGTTACAGACAGTTTTTTTAAACAATCTACTACAATAGTTCATTGTGTGAAATGAAATTAAATAATCTTTGGATGTAATTGGGAGATTTTACAAAAGGTCATTTATGGGCAATTTTTTTAACTAAAGCTTTTTTAAACAAAGCTTTCGATCATAATGAAAAAAGTTTTGGATAATCACCAATATCGTACGTAAATTGAGGGGGTCGGTGCAACAAAGTGCGAAGACACATTTTTGGTTAAATAAGTCTGACACTGTAATCTGTTGCTTATTATTGTAAATTATAATATCCTACTTATTGTTTGTTTTTAATGTCACTTGGTGGCAGCATATATCCCAGGTTTCGTTTTTGCCCCAGACGTTTATGCCCCCATGAAGACAGCTAATTTACAAAGGACGTAAAAGTAATATCATTAAAGTAATGTATTGTTTTTCAGAATATCTCAAATGTTATTAAGACATAGGCAATATATATATATATATATTATATATCTCTATTACTTACCCATCATACGTAGTATAGAGTAAATATTGTAATCGTTTTAAAAATCAAAAAAAAAAAAAAATTAATGGATTTACACGTTTCAGACACTAGAGATTCCTAAAAACATATTTTTAGAAAAAAAAAATTGCCGTCCGCCCGTCTGTTTGTGTGTCTGTAAACGCCTTACCTCCCGAACAAAATGAGATAAAGACTTGAAATTTGGTATGTATTTAGAATGTAATAATGAGAAGAAGCCTATTGTATTTTAGTAACCTCGATTATCCGGAACTATTTTTTCGGACTCTCGAAATATTCTTTCTGATAAAAGGTATATAAAAATTTTCGAAATTGTTTATTTTAAGGAGTGAATATAAAAGGCAATAAAAAAAAACATAAATTTTGTATAAAGAATGAGCTTGATCGGATAATGAGTTGCCGAGATATTTGTAATCCTATTTCCCACACTCTTCTATTTTTTCATGACACTGTATTTCATTCAAATTTGAATTCAAAGATATATTTTAATCGGAAATGAGACGCTTAATCCGACGCAGTAAACTGTTAGTTACTACGATTATCAATTCTGGAGTTATAAGGATGTTTCTTTCACGCAATTCAGTAATAGAGTATTTAAAGTTTATGACGTCATCAAGCCACGATTTTATTCGAATTGCAATGCATTTTATAAATAGTTTACACATGTTTTATTTTCATATTTTGTATTATACATATCCATGATGGGTAAGTATTACGGTGGCCCCCTTACGACTAGTTTGAGTAGTTGATCAAACTTTCAATCTGATATATCGCAGAAGTTTACAAATATGTCTTAGCACTTTCTTGCCACAACCCTCTCAATTATTTATTGATTTTTTATTGAATTTCAAAATGTCCCAAGGACTTTTGGACACCCCTGTATGTTATTTTTCTTCTAATTTGCTAATTTCACTGGTTTATTTATTTATTTATTTATTTATTTCAGGAGGTTTGTGTTCGCACCACTTTGCAGAGGTATCAGCGCGAAAAGATCTGCCAAAATTAGCAATGACGAATTGAGGTAAGTGCACTTTTCAAAGTAATACTGGCATGTCAAAATAACAGGAAAATTTTAAGTGTCAAAAACATTTGCCGCATATCTTGAAGTATTTTTAAATGGGGAAATACTGAAACGAATGCAATAATTTTTTTACACTCTTTAATTAACTGAACTTGGGTTTTGTATGTGAAAATGGAATTTGTAATCGATTTTTCACTCACTTCCTGATTGGCTAGATTTATTTTTTTTAAATATATAAAAGGTGTGTTTTGATGACAGTACAACAATTTAATATTTTTATAACTTAATTATAAATTAATAAATTGATTTTAAAGTAATTTTCCATTACTTGGCCGCAGGTGATCGATCGTCAAATCTCTCGCAACAACGTCACTAGTAGCAAAAATAATAATAAATTAAGGGGAAGGGGGGGGGAATAAATAAACAATAAATCCTGGAGATATGAGCTCATAGAAATAGGAAACACATAACAATTCAGAGGAAGATTAAGAATTAGTATCACAATAAAAACAAGTAATATGTGCCAATCCCAAAACTTTCTTCTATCTCATGCATGTTAATACATCAAAAAGCGTAATTGTTTCACATTCTGCATTTTAAAATCCAAAAATGCAGCATTGCAGCGCCATCTGTTATATAATTTACACAAAACCGTAATCAGCACCAACTTATGTCAAGGTCTAAAAGAATATATGAAGTTTGATGAAATTCCGTGCATCAATTCTTGAGATAGGACTATCTCTAAAATCGCGTAAATCCTGAAAAATTCAGCATAGCAGCGCCACCTGTTGAGCTATTTACACCAAAACTTAATCAGCAACAACTTTTATCAACGTCTAACTGATTCTGGAGATTGGTGAAAATTCGTCATTAGTTCTTGAGATAGAGCTATTGCGGAAATCGGGAAAAATGCAGCATAGCAGCATGACCTTTTCGGCGAATTACCCCAAAAACTAATCAGCACCAATTTATATCAAGATCTAACTGAATCTAGTTTTATTAAATTTAGTTAATTAGTTCTTGAGATAGAGAGCCCACAAAATTTTTGTCACATACAGACACACTGACAGACAGACTCACAGACAGACATTTTCTTAAAAAAAAGTTAAACGTGTTCAAGATTTTTTAAAACGTATAAATCCGTTGAAATTTTTCACGAATCCAATACTTTTTTCTTGTAAAGATGCAAGAAAATAAAAATATGATGTTTAAGTAAAGAGCAAGAAATATTTTTTAACAATTTTATAAAATTCTATAATGCTTTTGTAATAATTTTTCAATTTTTTTGTATAAAAATAAAATAAAAATAAAAAAGGTACAAGTACACATTTAGATAGAATAGAAAAGAGGTGATTGAAAGGAGAGATAGAATGGTTGCTTGGTGCTTGTGAATTTTGTGCGAGCAATTTTATGCAGCTTGAATTGTTGATAAGACCCGACAAGAGCTTGATCCTGCTGAAACTAGACTTGGAAAAAACCTTTGCTGTTGCTCTGATGTTTAAATTTTTTTCTTAGTATTTAACTGGCCATTTTTTCTATACTTATAAATATATTAACAAACATAAATATCATATTACACAAAGCGGAAAGTAGCATAACCAAGAAACACTTTTTCTAACATGTGTATTGATGACACTTCATGAAGCAGTTCACTTTTCGTTATACTTTGTTAACAATCATTTCGCAGATTATGTTTTCTTCAAAGCAAATTTTTTCTCGTGTAATATTGCTGTCTACATCTTAGATAAGGCCTGTTATAAAGTTGTAGTAAGATTTCTTTCTTTTTTTTTTTTTTTTTTTTTATGTAAATGTGAAATTTTTATTTTTATTTTTTTCAATCAGAAAAACTTTAGGATTTACCTCCACCCCTCATTCCAATTCAGGAAAGTTTTTTTTTTAATAACTTTGTATGAAACCGATCGATAATAAGGAAAAAATAACAAAACATTATTTAAATTATTTTATTTTATTTGAATGTGGTGGTGTTTAAAGTATTACAAATTAAATGAATTTTAAAATGACAGAATATATATATTTTTTAATTTTTTATTTATTAAAGTACCAAACCGGTTAATTCAGTAAAACATTTAAAAAATATTGTAGTAAAATTAAAAATAACGACTCAAACATGCATTATAACTTACTTTTAATATTTTTATATAAACGTTTACTTTAAAGATACAAAGAAATTCCAAAAATAAATCTATATTTTAGTGAATTTGTTAAACCCATTTTGTTTCACAAAAGTTTCTTAAAAACATTCTTAGATTTAGTTTTTCCATTCAAAGAATACAAAATAAAATATTCAGATGATTTTAAAGATCTGAAAAATGCTGAAATCAGAAATTTTTAAGTTTCAGCGTTTTGCAAATTATCCATCTTCCTTGAATCTTTTGTTTTTTACTTTTTCGTTTTTGAATTTTTCCTCTGCGAGTTCTGCCATTTGTTATTCTAGTCGCTTAATTTAATGAACGATGCATTTTTAAAAGAGGGGGGGAAAGTGCACGCACTCTTTATTAAAAACTGAAAGCGAAAAAAAGTTTTTGTTAACTGACTTTAAAAAAAAAGAAAGAAAGAAAGTTACACAGTTCGACTCGTTTGCTTGATTAAACAGATTGCGGTGCGCTACAGACTGTGTTACTCCACAGACTCAACAGTGTTAAATCTATGTAAATATGTAATACAGTGCAAATATAAAGTGTATGTTTTTAAATGTGTTGTGAATGTATGTACAGTTGGAGAAAAAAAAAACGAAATCTCATTACTATTTCATCACCAAACTGCTGCAGATACAAGAGATACCTTTGAACGGGGAATCCACTGCGTCTATTATCTAAATATGAATACGATTATTGAAATATGGATCATCTACATATTAAAAATTTTAATAACTTTGATATTATTATATACAGATACATACACACATTGATTATAACACCCCCTTTTGATATTTTTGTTTGAGTTCAAAACAGCCCGGGAAAAGAGCATGATTTACATATTTTCTCTTAAATCTACATAAAGTTCTAAAATAAATTGTGTTAGGGGTTCATCCATAAATTTCTAAACATAAAATTAAGATATCACAAAATCAAAAAATCATGCATTAAGCATATACACTTGTGTCCAAACATTAAGGGGCAGGGACCGAACGCTTTCGCTTTTTACACGGTTTGTCGAATATCTACTGAGATTCTTGACAAATTGTTCTTGAAAATATAAGATGGAAAGCACATGTTTGACTTCAAGAAAAGTAGAAAGAGTAGACTGAAATTAAAAAATTAATATGTTGAATATTCGATGAAATATGGCCATTTGTATGAAATAATTTATAACTGCGCATGCGCGAACTATATCAAAGATTTTTTCATGATTTGGTAGTCAATTCTATAGAGTAACTCATATGAAAAGACCAGTCAAATATCGCGAAAACTCAGAAAGATGCCATCAATACAGTGAGTTAATTAACAAATTCGGGGGAAAATTCCATATAATCCAATGGGATTTTGCGATTGCTTAGTAAAGAGCTGCAAGAGAAAGTTCAATAATCAGGTGAACCCGATTATGAAAAGTTAGCCTTTTCAAAAAGTTTTTACGGAAGGATTTTGAAGAGATTTACTTTGTTAGGTCAATGATTTTTCTGGAATGATATTAGTATATTGCATATCGTTCTATATTGCTTAGTCGTATAGTTATGGGAGAAAATTCTAAAATCATGTGAACCCAATTATGAAAGTTTAACTTTTTTTAAGTTTTACTAAGCGGATTTTGATTACACTCGCATTGTTAGTTAGATAATTTTTAGGGATGGCTTTAGTGTATTGCATATCGTTCTACGTTGCTTAGTTATAGAATTCTGAGGGAAAGTTCCATAATCAGGTTAACCCGATTATGGAAGATTAGCTTTTTTAAAAGGTTCCACTAAATGGATATCGTTAGTTAGTTAGTTTGCATTGTTCGTTAGATTATTTTTCATAGATGGTTTTAGTATATTACATATCGTTCTATCGTTCTTTACCAAATCCTATTATAAATGATCAATAAAAGATTTGGTCCTTAACATTTCAAATTTTGTTTGAAAGACCCCGCGGAGGGCACTCCCCCCTAGGGCCTATATCCCTCGAGTAGATAATCGGCCGTCATAAATCAACCAACCAACCAACCAGTTCAAATTTTGTCTCATACATTAGAAAATATAATGGCGCAATGGCATTCGTATCGTTTTCAGCAATGCGGAAGGACATTCCAGGTAGAAGTCCATATTGCTTTAAAACGCAAGATCAAATTCACCGATGTATTTCGCTTGAGGTTCGTTAGGAGAAACCGACCGGCCGGCGTAGTGGGTGAAGCCTGTTAGTATACAATATTCATTATCTTCGTTTATTCCTTATCTTCGTTTCTGTTCTAAAACATAGTTTTTTCCGAAATTTGCTTACTATATTTTTGTACTCTTTTTTTTTCATTTTATTTGCATTAAGTTTAAATAAAAGTAATATTTCTGAGGCCTATTAGAGGCAATTATCAACCTGTTAAGAAACTTTGAATTTTTCGGCAATAAATTCTTAAGTATTTACCACGTCACCGGAAACGAGGAAACTTTTAACAAAGCAAACTTAGACATACACTTTTCAAAACATAAAACTTCTGAAGGTATTTTAAAATAACAGCCTTTATTTACCAAAACTTTCAGAATTTGCATTACAATGTTGAATATAATGAATGAAAATTCATAAATTAAACTGCGGGCATTAGAGCATTATCTGTTTTATTCTATCAAATAAATGTACTATAATGCAGACGATGAGAAATTTATCATAGTTTTAAAATATTACTCTCTATTTTCTTTTAATTTCATTAAAATTTTAACTATTTTTATAGTGATATTCCTTAACAGCTTTGTTTAATCTTATACTCTATATTACTAGCTGGACCAGCCTGACGTTGCACGAACCAGTAATAATAATGTTAACTATACCTGAAATCTGTGCTAAATATTTTTTTTTTTTTCAAATGAATGTATTTCCAAATGAACCTAATCGTGAGGGACCCGCTGTGTTCGGCAGCATGCACCATCGAATTTGAATGATTTTATATTTTAAATGTAAATCTATGGAAACGAATCTCGTGTTGGGGACGCTACTGCCTTCGGTAGCGTACATCGAGAGTACAGCGTGGATAAGCACTGCTGTCCAAAAATTAAGGGGCGGTGACCGGACACTTTCGCTTATTACACGGATTGTCGAATATCTACTGAAATTTTTGACAAACTGTTCGTGAATTTTGAGGATGTAAACCGCGTGTCTGACTTCAAGAACTGTAGAAACAGTATACTGCATTTAAAAAATGCATATATTGAATATTGAATATTGAATATTTTATGACATTTGGACATTTGTATGAAATTATTTTTTATCTGCGCATTTTTCTGTTTAATTTCAATATTTCATTCTTCGCTTTGTATACGACCCCTCAAAGTTAACTAAAAATTTTAGATGAAATAACCCTCTTTGATGATACACTTATTTAGCGATACCGGCTAAAGGTAGTTTTGCTGTAAAAAGGACATTGCACCCTGATTTCGATCTCGAATTACTCTAATTCATTTTTTAACTAATCCCTGAATGAAAGACAAAATCATGGGGAAAAAAAATCTCAAACTTTGAAATTTAGTAACTGTGTCAATTTTTGTTGTGCAGAAGTAAAACTGTTGATTTTACCACTCCTAAAATTATTTTCTGTATTTTTTGAATCCCCTTTTATATTACGGCATAGAATCTATTCCGTGTAAAAATGAACAGGAAATTTCTATTGGTGTATTTAACAGTAAACAAACTAATGCTAAATAAAGAGAAAACATAAAATGCTAGATGTAGTTAAAATTTTACAATCCTATTTAGAGTTTGAAATAACCAAGCAAACTAACAAGAAGAAATAGAACACTTAAAAGTTTCTAAAGAAAAAAAACTTTAAGTATATTATTTATTTGCTCAACGGAATTGAATAAAATCCCGATGCAATTTCAAAGACTGTTGTAGAATTGAATAATAAATACTTAATGAGAAAACATTTAAAGTTGTTTTATACTAGGTATTTTTTTAATGGCCAATGAAAGAAAGTTTTCAAAAATCAAGCTGAAAAAAAGAAAAAAATGTCACTTTTACATTCAAAGAAATGTACTTTTCATGTACTGCGCAATTTAATATTAGGTTTGTAAACAAACTACTTTTAAAGAATGTTAAATTAAAGTTTAATGTTGAAATGACTAATTATGAACAATAAAAAAATTGCCAATTAACAAAAGGAAACTTTCATATATAAGTCATTCATTATATAAACGCAGATTTACATGTATTATTTATTACATCTTCCTTTGATTAAATTTTAATTTATTTTATTTACATATATAGAGTAGGAACAAGAATTTCTCAATAACGAAATCAATTTTCCATTGAACATTTTTTCTCAGAACAATATTTCAAAGTTTCAATCGTTTTTAATGTGTTATGGTGACAAAAAAAACATACCCCTATACTAACTCTCTCGCAAATGATCGTAAAAGTATGTGACGGGTACCAATCGGTTAGTGATAACGTCTACTAATTGTCTTTAATTTAGCTTACTGGGTCATATACAAATAGAAATTATAGCAAACTTGAAACTTTTCAAAGCTAAAAAAAAAATATTTTCGCATCATATTTGTATTTTCCGTCAAATTTTATCTTCATATACCAAACAAGAGCCACTTCAACGAACAGTTTAGAAGTTATGCAGGTTTAAAATGTTTAACTTTAATGCTAAATTCATCTTTGAGGCAGTAGAGGGCGCTGTTGAGTTCGGCGGATGAATGCATTTTGCTGGCTTGAATCGTCATTTCCCGCATGGATTTCGAGCAACATGCGTCGTTATACCAATGCGAAGCTTGCCGACATACTTTTCATGTATGGGGCTGCGCAAGGAAATGTAGCGGATGCTCAAAGGATGCGCGCGTACAGCGTCTCTCGAGCTTGTCGAAAATACTCTCTACTGTACGTAATACTTCTTCTTCTACTGCAGGAATTCTGCGATATCTTCCAGTGCCCGTATTACGCCTGGAAGCATAAAACGGTCCACCTGCGCACAACATCCGATAAAGATGTTCAAATGCTCGGCGATCCCGCAGATTCCTATCCGGAAATAGTTCCATGTACATCCTTTGAGCAGCCGCTCCATTTCCTTGCGCAGCCTCATACATGAAATGCATGTCGACAAGCGCAGCATTGGTGTAACGATGAAAGTTGCTCGAAATCCGTTGAGGGGAATGGCGATTCAAGCCAGAGAAGCGCTTTCATCCGCCGAACTCAACAGCGCCCTCTACTACCTCAACGCTGGATTTCCGCACCCACATTCCTATACGAAATTTGCTTATTTAGGTCCCCACTACCTGCCTTTATATTTTTGACATATAGCTCTGAATCACCCTGTATATTATAGCTAGACTTTTAATATGCAGTGGCAGCATTTTCTATGATTTATATTAAATGAGAAATGAAGCATAGCAATTTTTGTCAAGCCAGTTTTTTTCTATTTTCAAACAAAATTTCATGACTTGTAATCATTCTAGACATAGTTTTTATGAAGGAGAATTGCATTTAAAAATAACAGCATACAAATTACAATTTCACTAAATATAGTATTTACTTTATTTCCTTCCATTTTTGCCCCATATTGTCAGGACAATCGTGTATTGTTCTGTTACACACCACAAAGAAAACCTGCATTCTCATTTTCAAAGCTAAGGAATTTCCCTATGATTGCGTCAAAGTAATGATAGTTTTTTTACTGATTGTTGTTTTAACGATTTATGAACGCAAATGAATAGAGCTCCATTATTTGTGATCACCGTATTTTTGCATTTTTATTTATTTTACCCCTTAAAACACGGGGAAAACCGGGTGGTTCTGCTGGTACACAATAAAAATTACTCGGAATCGTTTTCGAAAATTATGGGCAGCAACAGAAACTTTTGTATAATAAATGATGGCAATTGTGCTTACAAAGGGACCGCCAAACATAATGCGTACAGATTTTGATGATTTTAAAGTATGTTGTAGGGGTAGAACCCGTAACTATTCAGGTCAAAAGTTTTTTTCAAATAGGCCTTAGTTTTGGACAAAATTGGGGTTAAATTTCAGCATGCGTTTCAAATACCCATTAGATCGCCGTTCCGAGTACTCCGAGTCTCCGTGGTGCGGAACTATCGTTCGTGTTTCCAGTACCGGGGAGCTTTTTTGGAAAGACTTACGTTTTCAGCACCTTGGCACGAGAGCTACGGTTGGAGAGGTGTTGAATCCAACGCTACGTAGAGAATATGCAACCCTTCTTGTTTGTGACGTGAAACATATAGCAAACAGCAACCCAAAAATGTTATCAAGTGGAGAAAATACTGTAAGAAAATGTTATTTTACCGTGGTTTACATTTAATACATTGCTTTAAAACAAACAGTTTTTTGATAGTTAAATGCTTTTAATTTCTCAATGCGTATAATTCAAACTTAATTTTTTTTCCTTCTTCAGTTTATCCTCTTCAACAAAATACAAAGTTTAATAATTGCTCTAGTTATCTTATTTTTTACTTGCAAGTAACAATAGATAATCATTCGAAATTTCTCCTTCCACCCCCCCCCCTCTGCACACACAGAAAGAGGCTATTTGGTCGGCCTCCATTTCTTATTCCAGTTCAGATCAAAACATAAAGGATGGACGACGATTGGCAATAGAGCTGGCTGCTCTTTTAGTCCAGTCAATCTAGACTTCTGCCTGGAAAGTTTTGGAGAAGTTTTTTTCTCTTTCTTCCTTTATGTTTTTGGGTGTGCTGAACACGAATTTCAACTTTGCCACCTCGTATCTGGTCTGCTTAAAAAATTATAAGCGAAAAATCATGAAAAAATGGGAGTTTTTTCGGTTTTTCCCTTATATTCCGTAAAGGGTTAAATTTTTTTGAAAAAAATATTGCATGAAATTAAACTAGAGAATATTTCCTAAATTTTTCATATGCAGTGTTTTTTTCTAAGATGAATAGTTTTTGCCATACGAGTAAAAGGAATTTTAGCGATATAATTGAAATTCCATCATCGGAGGGCGAAAACGCGATCCAATCACTATGCATCTATTTTAAACACCAATTTGAAGCTGTTTAGTTATTTCTGGTTGCATTTCAAATCTTTCTTCATTTTTTTTATCCAGTTTTAAACCTTTTATAGCACTAAGAAAATAAATTGAAATCAGGTGATTAGGAAAGATATAAAAACACAATCACTCTGCATAGATGAGAGAACCAATTTTTAGGTGCGTTCGTAATTATATAAATACGTAGCACCTATAGTCGTCGTTTGGTCCGTCCGTCTGTCCGTCCGTCTGTCTGTCTGTCTGTCTGTCCGTCTGTCTGTCCGTCCGTCTGTCTGTCTGTCCGCATATAACAACGCAAAAACTACCCAACCAAATGGTTTGCAATTTAAAATATATTATCTTTGCAGAATTTTGTCGAGACATTTCAAATTTTATTAAAATCGAATCAAAACTTTAGGAGATATTAATAAAAATATTTATTAAGAAATTTGATTTTTTTTTTAAATCGGTGCTTTCTTGTTAGAGGAGCTTCCGATGGATGTTAAAGCGTCAAGCGACCGAGATACTTATTTTATTACAGAAATTAATCTGCAGACGATATAATTCATTTCACAGAATTAAAAATCATCAAGATCTGAATATTTATATAACTAGCTGATACATATATATCTGAATATTTATATAACTAGTTAAGATATTTGTATGAACAGTGTCATAAAATATATTTTTAACTAGCTGTTTAACCCGTTCTACGCACGGGATATCATGAATTTAATTCTAAAACGTGAGTACGAACGAACGCACCTCGTTTGTAACGTTTGACGTACAATTTCCAACTTGTTATTTTTCTAGTAATCTGATTTAAGTACAATTATAAGTATTGTATGTTTAATATAATAATAACTTACGTGGAAGATTATAAACAGGGAAAAAGAGGATTGCAGTGTTGTTCTCCAATTAATGTCGTTTTGGTCGCTTTGAAGGGCCTGGTTGATGTTCTCCAACAGAAGGTTAATCAGTACCTTCTTCTTCATCATCATCACTTGATGGCTGAGGTAGTGTCTCCACTTGACTTAAAATATCCTGCATTGGATCGTCAATTTCTGCTTCCAAGTCATCTTCGGCGAACAAAGAGCTGACATTGTCACAATGGCCATCGCAGTTCAGGCAGAGGAGTGAACAAAATAAACCTGCTTTCTTACAGCCACACATTCCACTACATTTTTTTTTTGCATTTGCAGGATATTTTTCGCAGTTTCTGGTGCGGGAGGTTTGGCATTGTTATGGGTATGATTCCTCTCTTGGTTTTATTCCAGCCCCATTCCTCAGCATTTTTACAGTTATTTAGCCATATCTGTACTTGGTGGTAAACTCGCAGACAGTGATATCGAGCTGCATCTTCTGTTGGATGGAGCGATGCAATATTTGCAGCGGTCTTAAAAGTAGATTTTATGTAGCACCTGTACCTCAGGCTGTTTAGGGAAGCTGTTGCTTTCCCTCTGAATTCGTACAGGTGTTCCAGAAACAACAGCCCAGCTTTAATAACATCGTCTGCTACAGCACTAGAGTTTTTAAATATATCGACCACATGTTGCAGGTAGGCAAATTTCTTCAAAATTTGAAGGTACTTTGTTTTTCCTTGACTGTACAATGCAAAAGTGGTATCGCATCCACTCATGGCATGTAGAAATAGGATGTGTCTGGCAATTAATTGGTCGACAGAACCCAAAGGTGAATAGATCTTCTGGGGATTTTTCCTTTTTCCTGGTTTCAAGAAATAAACATTGGGAAAATTGCAATGTCCAATTAGGATTACCAGAAGGTCTATATCTTCACAAATGACTATCACGTTCTCATGGCGAGGTGCCAAATTGAGAGCAGTGTTGATAATGAGTGTGTCGGCATCTTCTTTTGCTTGCTTGCAAACCGTATTTTCAGAGCCAAATCTACACATCTGCAGGGCTATTAAACGGTTTTTGTTCTTGTCTGGAATGAGTGAGTCATTCTCTTTCAAAAACTCGTCTGGAGAAGGATACTGAGTAGTTTCGTAAACCTGAGACCAAATATCTTCAGCCACTATCTTCTCCGCAGTCTGGACAATACGACGTCGTTCTTCCTGGGAAGATGAGCATCGTTGTTGATACCAAACATCAGTCAAAATCTTATAACCTGTGTTCTTGAAGCAAACAACAAGTACCTTGTTTGCAGTGGTTGGTATAACAATGTCTTCATTATACTTGTTTAGAAGGTGTGCTTTAACTGTTTCACAGAAGGGCAGTATTCACCTGCTTCAATCTGGTTGGTTAATTCTTCTACAGAAAATTGGCATTGTTCTTCATTTTCCTCCCTATATGAAAAGATGACTTGCATGGCTGTGTCTATGTCAGTGGCAAATGGACATCTTTTCTGCGTCTCTGTGGGTTTTGCGCGCTGATACAGCTTTTTCATACATTTCAAATGATACTGACCATCAACAGCAACCAAGTCAGTCACACGATCTAGTCTATGGATTACGTCGCGCAACCACTCCTCATCACGATTTTCAGCAAGTTGTTTAACTTTTTCAAGAACTGTAAATCAACGAACTGTGTACACTATATTTCGATTTGTTATTGTTTTATGAATTTCTTCTGCTATAAAGTGTGGTGGGATTTCTTCTCCACACAAAAAGCAATAGGTTCGAAACGAAACTCTGTTGAACGTAATTGGGGTTGGTCTTCAACGTCAGAAACCCTCTTCAAGTGGGCATCAATGAGCTTTTCGTTTGTGTACTTTTTACGGCATTTTACATGGACTCATAGAGACTCCTTGTTCATTAAAAAATTCCTTTTTGCATCTTTTTGTTTTTCACTTGCTATTCTGAAGGACTCAATATATTTTGATTTCACTTCTATTATTTTAGTTCCGTCTTCTAACTCCGTATCACTTCTCTACCATCATGAATATCACTTCACGTCGCACATAACCGTTTATAACACATAATCTGTAATTAAATACACACTACACTTACTTTAAGGCAATACAGGTAATGCATCACCAACTGACGAAACGTCTAAAAACAAACTGGGAGCTCAGCTTTCAAATTCAACACGTGTCAAAAAAGCCCTGAAGGAGAGGGGGAGGGGGTAAAGGGAAAGATGACCCTTGTGATATAATGTGCGTGGTGCCTTGGGGGTATTTCAACAACACCCTCCTACGCGTTTTGCATTCACAAAAACATTACATTCAGCGTTTTTGCTTTGCGATGATGGAATTTCAATTATATCGTTAAAATTCACTTTACTCGTATGCCAAAACTATTCATCATAGAAAAAAAAACTGTATATGAAAAGTGTAGCAAATTTTCTCTAGTTTAATTTTGTGCAATAATTTTTTCAAAAACAATTAACCCTTTCCGGAATACAAGGGAAAAACCGAAAAAACTCCGATTTTTTCATGGTTTTTGGCTTATAATTTTTTTAAGCAGACCAGATACGAGGTGGCAAAGTTGAAATGCGTGTTCAGATCCCCCAAAATCATAAAGGAAGAAAGAAAAAAAAACTTCTCCAAAACTTTCCAGGCAGAAGCCTTTTTTGGTCTAAATTTACTGGACTATTTCTCTCTTTCGCCAAGCTGGTGCTGAAAACGTGAGACTTTCTGAAAAAGCTACGATTGGCAAGGGTTCTGTCCTAACCTGTGTCTATTTCCCTTTTCAATTAATTTTATATTTTTGACGCGTAACAAGTTTTACGCAGAATTAGGAATTCTGCATCTTTGAAATTTTTTATATTTTTCTAATAAATTACATTTACATTTTCGAATTTTTCATGAAAATTTATATTTTTTGCGCAATTTTTAAACTAATATTTCTGTTGACGAAAATGCAAATTAAATGCAAAATTACTAGTTGTGCTATGATTAAGTAGTCTTTTCATAAATTTTCTAATTACTTTCTTTTGTACTTTTTCTTCTATATATATATTTATATTTAATATTAAGAAATATTGTGATCTCAACCAGTATTGTAAAAACTAACTTTGTACTAATTTTACTTTAATCTCTAATGTAATATTCAACATCTGTATTCTAAAATATGAATATTCAATAAACATTTCCCCTCGTGGTGAAAAGTTCTTATGCTTAACGGCTGGATCTCCACGAGAGGGTGATTTTAGCGCTAGTACTAGCGTTCCAACCGAAACAACATTTCATCAATATCTACACTCTCAGAAAAAAACTGTAAATTTATGACCGTTTGCCCTTCAGTTTTCACGGGCAACAGCCTTATTTGATGAAAAACGGTCTGATCCACTAAATAAGCGGCCTTATCCCTTAGATACTTAGAAAATTAAGAGCAATCCACATATTCTTACAGTTCTAGCCCATATGTTAGCAAAAATATGGTACGACCCCATACATTGTCCTCCGCTGGGGTGTAGCCCTTCATTTTACTCGTGTTTCTAAAATTTTAACCTGCCAAAACAGCGATTCTGTGATGATTATCTAACGTGCTATGTGCTACGGAAGAGTAAGCAAAGTGTTATTGTGTTTTAAAGTGCATTATATCCTGTGCATTATAGTGCTGTATTACTTTGTCCCGGAAAATTACGGGCTGTACAAAATGATGGGCTTGGATTATTTTTTTACGTGGTATGACTGGAATCTCTGCTGCCGGCCTCTGCCCGTAATTTTACTGCAATTTTTTTTTACAGTGTATAGTTAATCTTGAAATTACAAGCTAAACTGTAAAAACTGAAAAAAAGCAGCAGTCTGTGAGACCGCTAACAGAAGGTAAGGGTTAAATTATTTAGGATTTGTGATATTTTGTCTCAACGTATAATCTGAATTTAATTAAAATTAATTTATTAATTGATAATGGCGTTCTCATTAAATGAAAACACTCTATTGTCCTCGGGAAAAAACAAATCTACATAATTTCTAGAACTCTCAATTTAAACGTTTAACATGCAGAAAGTGTACAGTCCTCGAACCACCAATTTGGGGCGTAAAGCCAGTTGAGGCACCGTTATAAAACGCTCGTCTATTACGTATGCAAGGAACAAAACAAATAACTATACTTTCTTCCTAAGTCCCATAATGTATTCTGTATCCTCCCCAAGCGAATTAACTCTCACTGTAATACTTCGCCAACTAAGTGCAACTTAATTTTTGGTTCACCCACGTAAAAATTATATATCCTTATGAAATCAGATAATTATTTTTAAATAAATCTGTATTTTTGCAAAAGACACATACATTGCATAAATAAATCGAATGTGATATTCACATTTTATAAATGAAAATTACGTTCTTTATATGAATTTAATCACGTTCTTATTTATAGTCACGGTGCTTTCATGTGTAAAATTCATATAATAACCTCTTGAGACTTGAAGCTAAAATAACACTATAAATACTCATTCATTGCTTTTGCACAAACAAAATGATGTCACGGATGACAGAAAAAGCTCTTTTTCTGAAATTGCTACTTTAGGGGACTAGTAATTTAGGTTCACAAATATCCATCTAAAATTACTATTGCTCTAAAATATCAATTTAATTATCATTAACCTAAATTCGCACAATAACAAATTGAAGGTCTTAGGACAAGTGAATGATCCACAAATTCTGAAATTTTTTTATTGTTAGGTATTTAAGTTTAATAATTATGAAAATTACTTACTTTCTTGGACACATTGAAGGCCAAGGCATTTTGCAAAATCAGATGAAAATAACATATATTTTATGAAGAACATCGATGCTACTATTTATTTGTTTGGTTTTAAAGCAAAAAAACATTCAGCTATATAGAAGTGAAATTAAAATGTAAAAAAAAATAAATAAATAAATAAATAAAAAAAAAAACAGTTTAGTTTTTATGGGGTAAAGAACAGAGATACACATTTGTGTACATGGGTTCTCAAGAAGTTAAAAATTCAAAGTAACTGAATTATTATCAAAAAGTTTTCACTTTCCCAAAAATTCTTATTTAAGATATTGCAATAGAAAAGAAATCGCTCACCAAATACCTACGCAGATACAAAACAAATTAATATACTTTCTTCGGACTTCCCATAATGTATTCTACATCCTCGCAAAACAAATTGCTCTTGGATTGCTTTGTATTTTTGCATGAGGCATATACATTGCATATACATAAAGAATTTTAAAACGATGATCCAACTAGAGACATGATGCTTAAGGATGATTTGTATTTTCTTTGTTTCAGAGATCTGGGTGATGTTGATGAGTCGTGGATGGAATGGCCGAAATCCAACTCAGATGAAAAAGATTCTAACCTCAGGAAAAGAAGAGAATCGGTGGGTATATAAAGGAAACATATACGTTTTAAGAATACTTATTGTAAATAAAGGGTATATATATCGCAACGAGGCGATATATTGCAGTATACTCCGATATTATACAGTGGGTGATCGGTTAACCAACTGTTCGGTTTACGAACAGATCCGTTAACGAACACTTTCAAGAGAGATTTTTATGTTCTGAGAACAAACACATTGTTGGGTAAACGAACAACTCACAAAACAAACCCAAAAAGAAGCAATGTTGTGTTTCAGATTGGCAGAGCTATATTTAATTACATCTATATTACCGACTTAGAAAACATTTTAACAGCTGTATACTTATAGCCTAATTAATTCATGGGCTACTGGGGGTTCGGGGTCCCAAATTAGAATAAACAGATTATAAACATCAATTTTTATATTTTGTGTCCCTTTTTAAAGAAATATTTTTAACTGGAAATTAATTCTTTTAATGCAAATTTAGTTCCTAAATTATTAACAGGCTCCAGGCTTCACTTGATGTACCCTGCAGTAACCGATCTTTTAGAGAACTAATGGAGTTTTTTATAGGTCAAATTAATAAATTGATATGATTTAATGTTGTAGTCAATGAATGTGGTATTAATTTTTTTTAGAAAGGGCATGTCATTAATTTTTTTTAAGTACGGCCCGATACGGACAAAGCCATCAAAATACGATCTGCCCATATTATATACGGACGTATATTAACCCTATTAAAACAGAAAGATTGAAAACTTCAGAAAGGAAAAATAAGCTTTTGTCAAAAAATTAATGCCCCACAAACTCAAAAAAAGCATGTCTGAAGGAAGAGAAAGACTGTATGTATGTAATGTAAGTTTTATTATTATTGCATTTCAATAAATTTAGGGAGAATTTATATTAATTTATGTACATTATTTCGCACTGAAGAACGAATTAAATGAATTCCCATACAAATCTATATTAAATCTATGATCGATGAACGAACAATTCGGCTAGCGAACATTGTTTCGGAACGAATTAAGTTCGTTAACCGATCACCCACTGTACATCGAAACGAACATAATAATCACACGAGAAGGAAGATTATACTGAATATGCTGATCTTGAAATGTACCATCATAGCCAGATTGACAATGCATGGGGAAAATTATGCGATTAAATAAAGCAAAGATGACTATGTTTAAATAGTGGCATTAAAATGCAGGAATTGTGCCTACCGGGGAAATATTCCCCACCCCTGTCGATAATCATAAGCATAGCTTTTGACAGATCATTAAAAATTGAAAATGGTTAAAATTGACTGATTAATACTTCTAGTGCTAAATCTTTATGTAACACAATAATATGTCACACAAGGGAGGGGGTGGTCTTAGAATATAGCATAATAGTCAGACTGACAATGCACGCAGAAATTCTGCAATTAAATAAGACGAAGATTACTAAATCCAAGTACACCAGTGTTAAAAGTGCGAGATTTGCAAATAATACCCACCCCTGCCTATAAATATAATGACAACGATTATGCCTAGTTTATGAAATAAAATTAAAAATTGAAAACTGATAATGACTTATTAGTGCTTCTAATACTGAATCGTTATGGCCTAAATTATGAATTACTAAAAATTTCACTTACCAAAGCATTTTCTTTGAATTTTTGAAAATATCACAAAAGTTTCGTGCAATTATTAAATAAATTTCATAAATTTAATCTCTTAAAATTAATAAACTAAATTAGTATTTATAAGGCTTTCGTGCAATCTTTATGACTGTATCATTAAAAATAAATTTTAGAAAGCCTATTACAATTAATAAACTGAATGGTTATTTATAGGGATTTCGTGCAATCTTTATAACTGTATCATTGAATAAAATTTAGAAACTTAGTCTATTAAAATTAATAAACGGAATGGGCATTTATAGGGATTTCGTGCAATCTTTACAACTCTATCATTAAAAATAAATTTTAGAAAGCCTATTACAATTAATAAACTGAATGGTTATTTATAGGGATTTCGTGCAATATTTACAACTCTGTCATAAATAAATCTTAGAAACTTAGCCTGTTAAAATTATTAAACTAAATTGGTATTTATAGGACTTTCGTGCAATCTTTATAACTGTATCATTAAATAAAATTTAGAAACTTAGTCTATTAAAATTAATAAACGGAATGGGCATCTATAGGGATTTCGTGCAATCTTTACAACTCTATCATTAAAAATAAATTTTAGAAAGCCTATTACAATTAATAAACTGAATGGTTATTTATAGGGATTTCGTGCAATATTTACAACTCTGTCATAAATAAATCTTAGAAACTTAGCCTGTTAAAATTAATAAACTAAATTGGTATTTATAGGACTTTAGTGCAATCTTTATAACTGTATCATTAAATAAAATTTAGAAACTTAGTCTATTTAAATTAATAAACGTAATGGGCATTTATAGGGATTTCGTGCAATCTTTACAACTCTATCATTAAAAATAAATTTTAGAAAGTCTATTACAATTAATAAACTGAATGGTTATTTATAGGGATCTCGTTCAATATTTACAACTCTGTCATAAATAAATTTTAGAAACTTAGCCCGTTAAAATTAATAAACTAAATTGGTATTTATAAGGCTTTCGTGCAACTTTACAACTCTATCATTAAGTAAAATTTAGAAACTTAGCCTATTAACATTAATAAACTAAACTGATATTTATAGGTATTTCGTGTAATTTTTACAACTCTATCATTAAATAAATTTTAGAAACTTAGCCTGTTAAAATTAATAAACTAAATTGTATTTATAAGACTTTCGTGCAATCTTTACAATTGTATCATTAAATAAAATTTAGAAACTTAGTCTATTAAAAATAATAAAGGGAATGGGCATTTATAGGGATTTCGTGCAATCTTTACAGCTTTATCATTAAATAAATTTTAGAAACTTAGCCTATTAAAATTAATCAACTAAACTGGAATTTATTGGGATTTCGTGCAATTTTTTCAACTCTTAAAATATTGTATTTAGTATGTTAAAGAATTGGAAAATGCACAAATATAACGGCCCTATAAATATAAATATTGATTTTTTTTTTTTTAAACAAAATAATTTTAACTCCCTATTTTCAACATCAAGAAGGCTGAACCTTTATAAGAAATTATCCAATATTTTTTTTTAGGTTTTACACAACGAGTAAAACTTTGTAAACGTTATAAATTTATGTATCTAGAACGCTACCAAAATTGTATTAATGCTAATCGTTGTTTTATGAATTTTATAACAAGTTCTTTTATTCGTTCTTTAAAGTACTATCAGTTAAAATTTTTAACAAAATCGGTTAATCAATTCTAAGATAATAATAACTTTAAAAGTTTTGCTAAACTTTGAAATTTCAAAAGGTGCATAACTGAAAAAAAGGATCCATTCCGTATTAACTCTACAATAAATCATCGTATAAAAATGTGATTGGTACAAATCCATTATTAAAAACGTCTGGTAGTTAATGTTATATTTAAATTTTGCTAAGGTGGACATCTACATATAGAAATTGTAAGAAACTTTAAAATTTTCAATACTCGGGCAAGTAGTTTAGTAACTATGCAACATTAAAGTTTGGAACTCTTAATGTTAAATTTGTTTTTATCGCTGAAAAAAAATTAAATGCTGGTAATTTTTTAGGCATAACCCAAAAATTGCTTGCCAAAATGAGCCGTACAGACCTGCCAAGTCTCCGGCTTTTTGAATACCAGTAATTTAGTACAGAAAATGTTGTTTTATTTAATCAGAGAATGTTGCGATTTAAAAGAACAACATTTTCTCTAAAAAATTACTGGTGTGCAAAAATCCGGAGACTTAGCAACTCTGGCTGTAATTTTGCATCCGCATATTTAAAGCTTCTAGAAATTGATTTATGTTACAAAATTCTTGCGTTACAATTCACACTTTTTCGAATATTAATTTCGAAAAAATACATATTTCCAAATTTATTTTTCGAATGAATTGTAGCTTATAATTTTTTTATACTCTATTATAAATTCTTTAATAGATTTCTAGAAGCTTTAAATATGCGAATACAAAGTTTCAGCTCATTCCGCTATGTAGATTTTGAGTTATGCTTAAAAAACTACCCGCATTGCAACCTCTTTTGCAACGATAAAAAAAGAATTTAACATTAGAAATTCCAAATTTTGAAACTGTACAATTCTTAAGGGGGTCCGGGACAGAAAAATCTTCAAATTTTTGAAAAATATTTTATTGTTTTACAAAATTCTCTATTTTTATCCGTTTAGAATGGCGTTTAAATCACGTCAATCTTAATTAGAACAGGATATATTAATTTTTTTGTTTTCAAAATCTAGCTTTCAAGTAGTGGTTGTCATGGAAATGTTTTTACGTTTTTCTGCATGACGGGTTTTTTTTACGAGTTCTCGTCTTTAAATCGTTATAAATCAAAATCCGTTAAAGATAATTGGTTCAAACTTGGAACATGTCTTTTTCAGTTATTTTATTTTAATTTTGATTCAGCAAATTTGAAAGAAATATTTAATTTTTAAAATATAATTTTAAAATAATAAATTACACCTTTTTTTTCAATTTTTACTTTAAATATTTTTATTTTTTTTAAATTAATATTTTTTTAAATGCTGAATCAAAATTAAAGCTTATATCATTCTGTTTAATTAAATGAAAAAAAATTGTAATTTAACGAATAATATTTCGAGTTTTAACGATTTTAAATTACCCCAATTTAAAAAAAAAATTTAATTTTTAATTTTTTTAAAAAACTTTAGGAGAAGCTTTATTATATGATTTTGTTTACAAATTATATGGTTAACCATCGCAGAAAAAAATTAAAATTATAACTCAATAAATAACAATGCTTTTAAAATGTGTCCCGGACCACGTTAAACTATCTGACAGAATGATTTCCCGTTTGGTATCCGAAGTAACATTTTGCCCCAGAACTCAAACGTGATGTCAAAATTAAGTGTTAGTATTAAAAATGTTAGTTTTTTAAAAATATTAAAAGTGTTAGTATTAAATGTCAACATTAAAAATGTTGGAACAGATGTATTACACTCACGCACCGATGTTTGGCGACTTTTTGGTTGGCGGGATTTTCAAGCCCGCGCCAAACCAATAACTAGCAGCTATTTTGCTAAATTGCCACTAAGGGAAAAAATCCCCTAAATTTTGTAACTTTTTTTTCCTTTTTGTAACCGATTAAAAAAATAGTATATGAGAAATGTATGACATCATAGCCAAAATGTTAACGTTTCTTACAATTTCTATCTGTAGGCTGCTCCCTAAACAAAATTTAAGTATAGCATTAATTACTAGAAATTATTGTAGCAATGTACCAATGCAGAATTGAAGAAGTCAACTTCATTCTTATGAAAAGTTGATCAGTCGATAAATCTTGTTACATACATGTTACTCATGTTTGTAGATCTTGCTAACAAGATCCGTTTCATTGGAATTGGTTTGCCAAGCATTGAGGGTAAGGGAGGGGGAAAAGGCCCCAGAACTACACATTTTCGATTATAGAAAAATAGTTACATTATATTAAAACTTTACAAAATAATAATAATAATAATAATAATAATAATAATAATAATAATAATAGAATTAAGATTAAGTAAAAAAGAGCTATTTTACAATATTTACAAACATATTTATTGAAAGAAGTTACATATATAAGAATATTAACATTTTTTAATAAAAAAATAAAAAAAAAACTATAAAACAAAATTTACACTGAATGATTGAACTGATAACTTCATCAGCCAATCAGAAGAGAGTAGACAGCCAATCAAATTTCACCGACAGTAAAAAAAAAAGAGAAAAAGCTTGAATTTTCAGAACATTTAAAAAGGTGGGTTTTTATAAGCATAATAATAATTATTTGTGAAAATATATTAAAAGGAATTAGAAAAATGCTATAAAACAAAGTTTACACTGAAGGATCGGACTGATAATTTCATCAACCAATCAGAAGAGAGTAAGCAGCCAATCAAATTTCACCGACAGTAAAAAAAGAGAGAAAGTTTGAATTTTGATTAAATTTAAGAAAGTGGGTTTTTATAAGCATAATAACAATTATTTATGAAAATATGTTAAAAAAAATTAGAAAAAAGCTACAGCATAAAATTTACTCTTAGGGATTGATTTGATAACTTCACCAGCCAATCAGAAGAAAGTAGGCAGCCAATCAAATTTCACCGACTAAAATGTGAGGAAACAAAGAGAAAAAGGTTGAATTTTGAGGAATTTTAAGAAAGTGGATTAATTCCGGTGCCAAATGCAGTGGCAGGAACAGTATCACAAGCTAAAAAGGTAGTTAATGAATAGACATTACGAAAAAAGTAAAAAATATATTGAATTATTACCAATTACTAAAATTACTGAAATTATTACTAATCGATTGGTACAGTGATATATTTGTACTTTGATTTACGGCAGAGTTAATAGGGGTGGTTGCTTTTTTTCACGACTGAACGTCTCCTTGATAACATTACAGTTGTAAAGAGCTCTGTTTATTTAACCCCTTAACTGCCCCGAACGTATATATACGTCCTTGAAAAATCCCAGCATGTACTATACGAATGGCGAACTTGCATGACCGCGAGCCAATTTTCACCAGCAGAGCGGTGATTTGAACACGTATAACAAGTGCACTTTCTTACTGTTATATCAGAAAACTAATCGTCGCGTTATTTAATCGCAAAATTAGGTGATTAAATAAGGTATTAAAGATCACGCTAGATTTCGTCGGCAGTTAAGGTGTTAAAAGAATGCGTTTTAAATTTCTAAACACATTTTTAACATTTTTCAACGTAGTTGAAAATGAAGTGCTTAGCTAAAGTTCGTTTAAAAGGACAGTCAAAAGTATTCCATTACATTACTGTCAATGGGAAAACATTGTTTCAAATGCAACTAAATGATGTTACACTATTTCAAACATAAAGAAATTGATAAGCATTTATGAAGTGCACTAAAAGATGCATTCTGTAGAATATTGGGTGCAAAGCATGTATTATTTATTTGCAGGGCCGCGCAAAATAATTCTGTTGCATAATGGTCTACAGGGGAAAACTATTTGTAGCGTATTTTAATTATGTTACACTATTTGAAATATAATGAAATTCATATACATTACTGAAGTCTACAACAAAATACTTGCTGTAGAATATAATGTGCATTAGCGTTTATCGTTCATTTATAGGAACACACAAATGATTACAGAGACAGTATTGTACCGGAACTACTGTCTATTAGTGATATAATTACTGGAAGTGCGTTTCAGTTATGCTATGCATCTTTAAGTTTCACTAAATTTGTGCACACTACGTGGGGTATATAAATGCTATAGATAATATACAGGGTTACACAAAAGAATTCGTAAGCACTACGGAGTATGAATGTTAATTGTTTAAAGGTGGTTTTTAATTGAGTTATGCATTTTCAAGCTGAACTATATTTAGTATACTAAGTTCGGTAGTGAAAATGAAGTGTGTACCATTTATTATGACATTCAAAACTATTCCGTTACATTACGGTCAATGGAGAAAAATCGTTTTCAGTGTATCTTAATGATGTTACACTATTTCAAACATAATAAAACTGATAGGCGTCAATGAAGTGGATCGCAACGTTTTTTATAGAGTATAGAGTAAGTAGCAATTATATAGTTCGTCTACAGGTTGCACAAAAGAATTCCTTTACACTATGGTCTATGAGGGAAAAACCATTCGCAGTATATTTTAATGATGTTACATTGTTTTAATGAAATTGATATATATTACTGAGGTGTACTAGAGCATGTTTAATATATATTATTGAGTGACGTAGAATTTATTTTTTATGGTTTGTTTTCAGCAGTTGCTAAAAATAAAGTTTTACTGCATTTTTTGTTGGATACTTTATTTTTAGGTGCGTTCGTAATTATATAAAAATGTAGAACCTATAGTCGTCGTCTGGTCCGTCCGTCCGTCCGCATATAACAGCGCAAAAACTACCCAACTGAATGGTTTGAAATTTAATACAGGGTCATTCATAATTCCCTCCGGGGTTTCGAAACGTTATAGTAAAAAAACGAAGACGAATATGAAAAAACGAAACATATGAAATTATTCCGAAACTATTCAAGTTTTACTTACATACATTACAGGTGTTCTATGTGTGAACCCTTGGTCACACGGCATACATCCATGCGATAGTCCAGTTCCTGCCATACTCCGTTTCTTTAAATTTCCGGTACCACACATGAATTGTTTTGTCAGTTGGTCCCTGTTTTCGATATTTATTACGAAAGGCCGGTTGAACTGACACCACTGATTCAGATTTAAAGAAACGGAGTACGGCAGGAACTGGACTATCGCGTGGATGTATGCCGTGTGACCAAGGGTTCACACATAGAACACCTGTAATGTATGTAAGTAAAACTTGAATAGTTTCGGAATAATTTCATATGTTTCGTTTTTTCATATTCGTCTTCTTTTTTTTACTATAACGTTTCGAAACCCCGGAGGGAATTATGAATGACCCTGTATATGTAATCGTTGCAGAATTTTGTCGAGTCATTTCAAATTTTATGAAAATCGAATAAAACCTTAAAAAGATATTAATAAAAATTTTCTTCATTCTATTAAATACCATCATACGTAATTAATTCATTGATAACCCATGATGGGTAATGATTCTAGGTTGCCATGGTGATGACGTACTATTTAAGATGGAGTCCTATTATTTCCGTATTACTGAATTTAAAAACCGAATTTGTATACTAACATTGTTTAATTATAGCAATCGTTTCCGACAGTTTTTTGGAAAGATGTTTCCGGAGAAATAGATATTAAAGGGAAAAAAGGTTTAAATATAGATTTTAAGTTCTGAAATTTTCACAGTTAGGCTTAAGTTTCCTATTGAAATTTTCAGTAAATGTTAACAAAAGATAAAATGTTGCCAACTTAAAATGTACTTATTTTATGACGGAAATGAATCATAACATAATAACATACGATATAATTAATTTTTTCAGTGAACTAATAACGACTTTTTGACACTGTTTTGTATTGTATATTTGCGAATAGTATAATTTTAATGTAACAGAATTGTAATTAATTCTTTATAAAAATGTATTGAAACTTTTTTTCATAAAATAAAATTAATATCTGTAATATGAAAATCTGCACATAAAATAAATTTTGTATTCATGCATTTTCGCATATTAGGGCAACAGCTATTGCACCAAGGTCTGAATATTTATAAAACTACTTATAGTACGAACGCACCTCATTTGTTAAGTTTGACGTACAATTTCCAACTTGTTTAAGTGAAACCTCTTTAAAATATTCCGATAAAGTTGAAAAGTGTTTTATAATGTATGTCGCGATGCATAATTTTTTGTTCTCGTTAATAAATTGTTTTTCTCTTTTATTGCACTCCATACAGAATCAACTTTTGAAAGAGTTACTAGAGAAATTCCAAGACTATGCAGCTCTACGAGAGGAAGACAAGTGATGATGTATGATGATAAACAGAAAATGCGCAACGGCAACCTTATTTATGAACCTGTATATGTCGTCTGAAAGTTAACTTTATGTTGTTTTTTAACCCCTTCTAGAAGACCTGTACTTAAACCATCGCATGAAGTTGTTTGACTGATACATAAAACACCAAAATTGATCATGGCGTCTCGAATGTCATAAATGTTTTTGCCTCTTTCCGAGAAGTTCATGTTTGTAATGTTAATAAAGATCATAAAAATAAAATTACTTTTTTGTAATTTCCTGTAATTCATCTATGAGTGTTTGTAATACATGCAAATTACAATTTTATGTATATACTAGGTAGGGCATCTAACCCAGGCTTCCCGGGATAGAGAATATATGCGAAAACCATTTATTTTTTTATTTATTGAAAACTCAGGTAAATAGAATAGAAATAGATCAGAAATAGATTTTTTACATTTAATATTTTTTTTTATTATTATTTCCTCCTAACAACACCAAAGAGCATGTCAATTATATATTCCAATAAAATTTTGAAATTTATTAAAAGCTGTAATATTGTATTGGCCTCGTGCCAGAAGTTAATTGCCGAAGAAATCACTAAAAATTTCGTTATCAACAGTAGTTATTATTATTATTATTATTATTATTCTGATAATTTTAGCGGTTTTAAGTGCTCATTTCAATTACTTGTCTGTTAAATTTGTGTTTTATTTATACTATTTTATTTATTGCTTAATGAAGTTTTAAAGTGTTTATTGAATATTAGCTGGAAACAAATGTTGAACATTTTACATTGTTTAAAGTGCGAACGGATTAATACTTTTTAATCGTCTGCACGCGATAGAGATAGATTTAAAAAAAAAAAATCCTGCTTTAAATTTATTTTAAATGCCATAATAAATGAGTAAATTGCGATACAGTTTTCAAACAAATTGCACTTGAAAGTATATTTTACCCCTCCATCACGGTGTAAAAATTGAAAATATGCGATGTTTAGAAATTAAAACAAATGCAGTAGCAAAAATCTCAAAACCGAAATTTCGTCGTCAAGTGTTGCCATTCGCAAAATGACGTTAGCGTTACGCACGGACACGTTTGTCCTTTATAATATAGACACAGTAAAGCAGGCCTATTCAATCTTTCAATAAGCAGGGGCGTACTTCGGTTGTTGGAAAGCAACGAAGGGCGTCATTATTCAAATTATTGCAAATATGCAACAATATAATCTCATTACGGTGATGGAGTGTGTGGGGGGGTGGAAGGGATTACAACACATACTTCTACACGATATATTTCATAATATAGCCATAAGGACATTACGATACAAGACTTTCATGCATGGGCGCCCAGGAAGGAATACAGGACAGGGAATTGCCCCTTCCTAGATTTTCAAATTTAATTAACTAAATTTTCTTTCTCCTCATGCTTTATAAAAATAATAATATGTATTCCTCTCAAATAATTTAAAATAATTGCACTAAAAGAAAAAGGAACTAAGGATACACCGTGAAAGACAATATTATGCTCGGTTTTTCTTTTTATAGCAATGTGTTTTTTAAAATATTCATCTTATAAATTGCATGAATTCTTCATTTTGAGAAAAGCGGGTAGAATCTTATTTTTGAATTTTTACCGAGTCTTATTTTTTACTTTTCTGTATTGTTTCTTATGTCGATTTGTTAAAAAAAATGTCTTGCTCGAGCAATTCTGATGAGAAAATTCTCAATTCAGTTTATTTCAAGATTATATTCTGTATTTTTTTTTAAAGTAGAGGCATATCTGTTTCAAAACCTTGCCCCCCCCCCCCCTCCCCTTGATTTTGTTGCGTGGCCGCACATGGGGTCCCATGTATATGAGAAATAAAGTAAATCATAGATAATTTAGCATTATACTTTTTGTGGGGAGGGGGGGGTATTAAGGAATTTTGTAGGGGATAAGTTTAAAAAACTTAATGCCTTATACAATAAAACAGCATGCAAATGTTAATCATTTTAGAGCAAAACACATTTTAAATAGAATTTTTATTCTGTTTTTCAAAAAGCTACTAACATAATGCATCCAAAGTCCCTAATCATTTTGAAAGATTTTACAATAATCATGTACGCTAATGGCGCCAGGTGCATGTGAAATCCGTCGTGAGTGCAAAGTCCTCCGTGTTCCCTGTGAATTACACCTCTGGAGGTGCCTACTCAGGTAAAGGTCTCGTCACCAGATCAAGGTTCTAAATTACGAGACCAACTCGAGTAGCGATGGCATGACGTATGGGTGAGCGATACAGTGTGGAATTAGTAAATATCCCAGCATATCACATCCATCTGGCATGACTTCGCTACACTGCCAGTGCTGAACCGTCTCATCCAAAATCAATTAGCAATCGGACAACTAAGAAAATACAATTAAAGCAACAAGACGCACTGAAGCCACGTCGGCCAATAGATTTATCAAACACATCTTTGCCATGCGGAGAGCAGGCGAATCCTCGCCCCGTTGCCAGGCATCAACCCGTTAAGCTGGGCAAAAGCCCGGCAGGTAGGGGACTGGTCAGCGGTCTAGAAAAAAAAAGATTTTGCTATCTATGATGTCATTTTGTTTGTGCAGAAGCAATGAATGCGTATTTGCAGTGTTATTTTAACTTCAGGTGTCAAGAGGATGAAGATATTAACCATTATTTTTACAGGGAGGATTTTGTTGCCGGCCAGTGAATTAAATTCTTTAACTATCTATCTTTACTTCCCTTTCAGCTGTACCACTAACATCCCGTATTGAATTTGCTATTTCCTATCCACTTAAATATCCTTTTGATAACTTTCATTACATAAAGCTACCTATTGCAGCCATTCAGAGGAAAACAATTCCAAAAAATTTTGGTATATGTTCACTGATCATGACCCCCAGACCACAAAACCACCCTCCGTTCAAATGTTGATTTCTATGTATATACATGTATCACATGTACTTTTTGCCATGCTGTAGATCTCTTATTTATGAACCTATTTATTATGAACCTATTGTGACTGAGTATGTGCATAGGACATACCAAGGTCTCCACGGAATTACTTGTGCCAGCTTCGTCCGACATTTTGTTTCAAAATAGAAGCCAATTAAAAATTTTAAAAAAATTTGAATAAGATGTACAAAAAAATTATAAATTGAAAAAATTGTTTCCGTTAAGTATTAGAATGTGATACAAGGATTCTGGAACATTTTTTGTTTTGGCTATATCTTTTTTTTTTTTGAGACCGGCGACCAAGCCCCTACCTGCCAGGTTTCCCTAGCTTAAACGGGTTTAGTGCCTGGCACCGGGGCGCGTAGCGCCACTGAAGAGATGCCGCGTAGCGGCTGGCCGTTGCTGGCAGGACGGCTATGTGGAGAACTTAGTTTTGTTCCCATTTTTGTTTTGCTGCTAATTGATGTTATTCTTTTTATATGGACCTGCGCTTGGCATTACACCCATACGTCATGTCATCGTTATGCGAGTTGGTCTCGTAATTTAGAGCCTTGATCAGGTGACGAGACCTTCACCTGATTAGGCACCCCCAGAGGTATAATTCACAGGGAACTTGGAGGACTTTACACCCACGACGGATTTTACATGCACCGGGCGCCATTAGCGTACATAATTTAAAAAAAAAAACTGTAAGGGAAGGGGGTTAATACATGTTTATTTAACTTTACATAAAAAATAGAAGAAAATGATTACTTTTACCTGTGTTGGATTGTTTTTTTCCCTTACTTTTTTTCTACTGTACTTTCCAGTTACCTGTTGTTTTTCTTTTGCTGCTTGATTTTTGTAGCACATTTAGGTTTATCTCGTTGCTTTTTGGCTTCTCATGTGATGCAGTTGTTTCTCTTTTGTTGCATTTATTTTGGTTTCTCATTGTGATTTGGGTTTCTCATATTTCGCTGTTGATTTTACACTGTGTTGCATCACTGGTAACCGTTGAATTTGTTGTCATGATTGCGCTCTAGTGGTGATCAGTCCATATATACCTTATGGCTGATTTCATGAACTCGATGAAGCTATTTGAGGACTTGGTGCGCTATGGGGTGGGGCATATTCCTTGGCCATTAGTCCGTTAATTAGTTTATTAACTCCCACCCTCTTAGACGCTAAAAACGATTTTTTTTCGCAGGAAAGAGGTATACTTTACACTGCTATTTTTATTATATATACACACACACACACACACACACATATATATATATATATATATATATATATATATATATATATATATATATATATATATATATATCCTTTTTTTTTTCCCCTGAAAGATAAGATAAATTAGGCAGAGGTTATACACACTTTGAATATAGAGGTATGGTGGCTGCTGGGACTTTTATGTTTTTTTTTTGTTGTTGTTGTTATATTAGTCTATGTTTGTCTGTTTCATGTCGTCTACATTGTTCATTAGCCATCTGATCACTGCTCTACCTTTGTTTTGTACATGTTTGTTGTTTGCAAGTTGTCTGTGCCATAGTATTTCGTTATTAACTGTGATGGTGACCAGATGGTGTGGTTGTGTGAGTGGGCAGGACGTAAGGTAGTGTTTTATGGACCCTAATTCCCCGCATATGCATTCTGGAGAGCTAAATGTAGTAAATCTATGTAGGTATTGTGGGAATGCTCCATGTTCTGTGTAGATTTGGCTCAGTAATTTACAGCTTATAAGCCTTTTTGTGTCTACTTTTGGGAAGTATCCATGGGTTGTTCTACCCGTATCCCCGTAGTCCCACTCGAACTGCCATTGTTTTATTGTTAACTCTTTTAATATACGCTTAAGGTTTAATATTGGTCTTTCTATGTTGTAGGGTCTATCATTTTTTTTATTTTTAGCCGCTTCTTTTGCTAATTCGTCAGCATCCTCGTATCCTTAGATGCCAACGTGTGCCTTAACCCAATTAATTTTAAATTTGTTGTTTGATTTTCTTATTTTGTTTTGTATGTCTGCAATTAGTTTTACTGTGTTGAATGGTTTGCTGAGTGCTAATATTGCTGATAGGCAGTCCGAGTGAATGCTATAATCCATCCCTGTTTCGTTGCCCCATTCTGTTGCCTTTAGTATCGACAGTAGTTCGGCTTGGAAGACACTGTTATGTTTCCGCAATGGTGTTGACCATAGTTTAATTTTTTTGTCGTTTGTGTATGCTACGAAAGCCGATCCCGTAGCGCCTGATTTCAATTTTGAGCCGTCTGTATAAATTGTTATATCTGTTTCGTTGTAGCCTATCTTTGGTTCTGTTGTTTCTGCTGGGTGCGTTTCCCATATGTTTATTTTGTTGTCTTAGTCAGTTGGTTGAATTGTATTACCGTATAATTTACATGTTTCTCTTAACCTTGTTATTGTTCCATATGTTGCTTCATATTTGACCTGTAGGTGTATTGGAATCAGGCCCGCCAGTACCTGAAGGGCTGCTGTTGGGGCAGTTTTGTATGCCTTGACTATGGTCAGCAGAAAATGTCTTTGGCAAGTGGTTAGGACTGCTTTGCTTCTGACATTTAATTTGTGTCCCCAGATTGGGGCTGCATATGTTAGCACTTTTTCTGCTACTGTTCGATACCAAATTTTTATGATGTCTGGTTTTATTCCCCAACCTCTTTTTGCCATTTTTCCCAGCATATTGAATGATTTGCGTACTTTGGTTGTTTGGTGTTGGTAATGTGGCAGCCAGTTTAGGTTACGGTGTATTATGACTCCTAGGTATTTGATTTGGTCTTTACCTTCTAGATCCTTGTCCTGTAATTTGATTCCCTCTATCTTTCCCGAGACTTGATCTGGGAGGTTGTGTGAGCGAGGTCTGTTTAGATACAGTAGTTCTGTGTTTTCCCTGTTTAGCGTAAGATTGTTGCTTTTTATCCAGTTGTTGAATTCTTCTATTATTTTATTTGCTAAGATTACCAGTTACTCTTTAGTTTTAACTTTGAGTATTAGGATGAAATCGTCGGCAAATGCTTGGATTCTAACCTTTTTACCCCAGTTCTTTTTTAAGGCTACGTCTGCTATTAGCAGCCAAAGTAGCGGACCGAGACAACTTCCTTGCGGACAGCCGCCAAAGGTATGTCTTGATGGTTTTATTCCGTTTTCCTCTAGTATGACAAACCTGTTTTCAAGGAAACTAATTATCCAGTTTGTTAAATAAGTTGGGTTCGGGGAGTTTTTTAGTATATTTGCTATTATTGGCCATCTAATATTATCAAAGGCTCCTTTAATATCCATTGCTACTAGTAGTGTTTGGAATTTATCTTTTTTATCTTGTTTTATCGTTTTTATAAGGTTGTTTAGTGCGTGTTCTGTTGAAGTACCTTGTTTAAAACCATATTGCTTTTTTCTCAAATATTTGTTTAATATCAGATGGTGCATTATTCTACCGTATAATATTCTTTCTAGGATTTTGCTGAAGGCCGGTAGCAGGCATATTGGTCTATAGTTTTTGGGGTCCTGGGGGTTTTTTCCCGGTTTGTGGAACAGGACCACTGTACCTATTTTGAATGTTTTTGGGAAGTGTTTTAGCTTGAGGCATGCGTTGAATAACGAGAGCATTAACTTTGGCGTTGCTTTGTGTATTTTTTTAACTAAATTGTAGTCTATGTAATCGAATCCTGGAGCTTTGTTTTGCTTTATATTTTTTATTATTCTGTTAAGTTCTTGTTTTGTTATGTCTGGTGGGTTAATGTTTCTGAATTTTGGTGGCGCCGGTGTGAGTTTATGTTCTGTGTTTGGGTTTGTTAAGTACAGGTTATCTAGAAAGTGGTTAAGTGTTTCTTTTATTGTTACTGTTTGGTAGTACATTTACTAATCGTGATGGCTTTGGTTTTTTACCTGAGGCAGCTTTGTATTGTGGCCCGTATGTATCTATGGCTTCGTCACAGAATTTTTTCCAAGTTTCCCTTTTTGTTCTGTTGATTAATTTTTAAGTTTTGCCCTTTCTTTTTTATATTCTATGTGTTGTTTGTACTTTAGTTCTTCATCTTGTTGTTTTTGATATTTCCTTCTAAATGCTCTAACTCGGTTTCGGGCTGTTTTTATCTCCATTGTCCACCATGTTGGAGCTGTTATATTTGGTGATTTTCTTTGTTTGTAGCATTGTAATGCTATTGCTGTGATTTCATTTTGTATTTTCATTGTTATGTTGTCTAATTGTTCTTTGCTGGTTATCCTTGTAAGTTCATTTATATATTTGTTCCCTATTTGTTTTATTTTTTTCTCAAATTTTGCATGTTTTCCATGTTTTGTCTCTAGTTTGTGTCTGTAATAACTTATGTTGTCATATGTTAGTTTGAATTTAATGTATTTGTGGTCGCTATGGGACTCGTCGTCACTTACTTCCCATTCCGTTATTTTGTCCCCAAGGTTTATCGTTGCTATTGTTAGGTCTGGCCACCCTCGGATAACTTTTTTCCTCCGCATTGTGCTAAATGAGGCTGGTGCGTTTGGGGAATTTTGTACGTATAAATCGTTAGCTAGTAAAAAATCTGTTAGCTGTTCTCCTCTTGTATCTATATCATTGTAACCCCAGACCTGAGAGTGTGCATTGAAGTCTCCCGTCAGCAGAATTTCACCTTTGGCTATTTTCAATGTGTCTTCGACCTCTTGACGCATGCTCATGAAGTCTGCTGAGGGGGGGACGTATACATTTATTATCGTTATTATTTCCTTTTTATTTTCTAGTGTTACTGCTGTTGTGTGGTCGGTTTCTTTTAGTGTTATTGGGTTTGTTCCTGTGTTTGTGATTATTGCCGCTTTGTTTGTTTTTGTTTTTGATATTTTCCATAATTTTGAGCTAAAACCTATTATGTCTCCTGTTTGTCTATTTTGGTAAAAGTCTTGGATCAGCGCGATGTTGATTTCATTTGCTCCCATATACCCCGCAAGTGAATTTGTGGCATTTGCACTACCGTGTAGATTTATTTGTATCATTTTTATTGTGTCTGTATCATTGTTTGTGGGAGTTGTGTTTGGGCTTGGTTTATTCGGGGAAGATTTACTTTGGTTTATGGTGGCGGGTGTGTTTAAGTTTGTATTTTCTGTTTGTTTTGCGCCACGCGAGCACTGTCTTTTATCGGTGTCCGCGAAAACGTTGCCCTTGTCTTTGCCTGTGTTGCATGTTATTTATTTCTTCCTGCGTCCTCATTTGTATTCTTGGGACCCCGCGGTATGTTACAACTGTGGCTTGTCCACGCAATACTTCTAACCCGCTTGTTAACCTCTTTTTTCCCTCCTCCAATTCTATTTGTCCAATAGTGAGGAGTCTCCGGTACACCGTGCACCTCCCATCGTGAGCCGTGTGGTCCGTTGATAGCTGAGAGCGTAAATAACCTTTAGTCATCTCATTGTAGTTTAGACACATGATACATCTTTCTCTTCTCTTAGGGCATTCGTCATGCTTGTGATCTCCAGCACATTCAGAGCAGACTTGTCGCTGGTCGCAGTATTGTGCAATGTGATCAAATCCCTGGCAACGGTGGCACCTCAGAATCGTCACATAGTTTTTTATCGGGCATTCCCTGAGCCCAAGGCACACCGTTCTTCTCTTGAGGAGATGGTCTGCCAGTGGCTCCGGGAGTGTGACTGGTATGTGCATTCGTTCTGTTGGTATCAGTATTGGTTTGAGTATATTTACTACTTCCTCAGGATCCTTTGATCCATCCAAACCTAGTAGTTTTTCCAGTTTTACTTGTATGGCCTCTTTACTTACCGTGTTTGGAACGTGGAAGATCATTATTCTTTCCTGCCTCAGGTTTGCCGTCTTGATATTCAGGTTTGAGCTTGTTTCCGTGTTTTCTTTCAGTGTTTCTTTTAACCTTGTTGCCTCTGTTGCATTTTCACACTCAATTCGTATACCATTTCTGATTCTTGTCACTCTGTTGATTCCTTCGTGGTCTTTTACTGTATTCGGGACTTGCTTTTCTACCTCTTCTGCACTTCTTTCATCTGTAGCTTGTATTATGACCGTTGATGTCGCTGCCTTTATGGCCTGGGCATATGTGGCCGGCGCCCTTGGTTTGACCTCCTGTGTTTGTACTGGGGGGTTGGTAGGTTTGTAATTTTCCGTGGTTTGTACTTGTTTGGTTTCGATGAGATGTTCTATTGTTTCAGCTTTTGCCTCTGCATATGTTACTCTGCGTTCCAATTCCTGGAGTGAATTGATGATTATTTGGAGTGCTTGGTTCATCGGATTGGTTGTTGGTACTAGCATCTTTGATTTCTTCTGGAGCATTTTTATGTAGCTAACTGCTTTCATGGCTTTATCCATCTCTGCCGATCTTCTTTGTGCTAGACCGCTTTTGTCACATATTTGCGCAAGTTCTTTCTTGAGCTTTTTCACTTCCTTGTCTTCTGTTACCAGTTGCTTCTTCCCCATTTCTGCTTCATATTTTTCCTCTTCTTCTTCACTTGAAATTTCGAAGTTTTTTTCTATTTAACTGGAACTGACATTTTCTTCTGTCTCTCTTTCTTCTTCTTTCGTTTCATTTATTTTGTTTGTGCCTTTCTGGGTCGCACCCGATGCACCCGAGACCCCTGCATTTTTTGTGTTTTGAGATATTTTTAGTTCTGCTAGGTCTTTCTTTATTAGGTCATTCTTTTGTGCGCCTTGAGTGGTTATTGTTTTCTTTGTTGACGATTTTTGTAGGGGTGGTGAGTTGTTTTTATTTGAATGTACTGAGCTCGATCTTGAAAATCGCATTTTGTCTAGCTGGTGTTTTTCCTACAATTTATATGTTTGTGGTCCCAGCAGTTATAATAACAATTCTACACTTTGTCTATCTTGAATCAGACTGAACTATGTAATTTAATACTTTATTGGATTAATTACTATTCTCACTAAAATAGCTATAGGCATTACGGGAACCCTCAATGGTCGGGAGTTAAGGTTTGTGTTTTGATTTGTTGTTTTTACAAGTGATGAATATGGGGAAGGGGGGGGGGTTGATGTTGTTGTGGCACCAGCAGCGGAGGGGAGGGGGGATACAGAATTTCTTTCTTTCCTACTTATCTTAGTTTTGAATAGTAACCGAGGTGTTACTGCATTGAAGCCCTCCTATGAGGAGATACTGGTTTATTTGCTCTGGATGAGCAAATACATGCTTTAACAAGTGTAACTGGTTTAATGCTCAACTTGATTTGTTACGGGATATGACTTATAAACGGGTAATTTGATTGTTACCGTGTTGTTAGTGTAATCCATTATTTATAGTGTTACGGTGATGTAGCAAGGGGCGAGACCTCCTAACTTACCTCAGCCTTTTTACATATTTCTGGAGTTGTAGCTAAAAACTAGAGAAGAGATGAATAGTATATATCATTCTGCCCCACCGGGAGGGGGGGACTAACTCAGCCCCCGATGGATATATAACGATAAAAGCTCCCACCAACATGAAGAGCGTCCCATAAATACTACGGTATAGGGAAACTAATTTCTAAAACCTTCCTAATTTGTTAGAGTAGAAAATGAAGTAGTTAAAAAAAGACTGATTTGTTAGTAAAAAAAAAAAAAAAAAAAAAAAAAAAAAGAGCTTGGTGGGATGAAAATATTGAGTTAGAAAGCTGCTCATTAATTGCAGAGCCAAGAGACCTAACTAATAATATGTTAATTAAATATGATTTTTTTTTTTTTTTTTTTTTTTTTTTTTAAGGGGGGAAAGATGTGTGCAGCAGTTGTCGAGAATTTAATTGTCCATCTATAGACATGCTGTATGTGCTGGAAAAAGCAAATAAAGACAACAAAAACCCCACCATCGTGGAGAGCGAACCAAAATTACTACTAATGGTGGAACCAGGTCATAAACCTAATGATTTAGAGTAGAAAAATTTGACTTTGAAATCTAATTAAAGAATAGAAAAATAAATGAATAAAAAAAAAGAACCGATAAGCTCAGTGGGATGAAAAAAATGAGGCGGAATGCTCTTTAATAATTGTAAAACCAAAAGACCTAATGATTACTAATGATACTACTTGTGTGATAACTACTTGTGGGGATTAAAGTTGGAATAGTTGGCGCCCCCCCCCCCCCAAAGAGCATATGCCCATGGCGGGAGAGGGGTGGAAAAGAGGAATGAGGTGAGCAGTTGTTGAGAATCTAAAAAAACTAAAAGGGCAAAAAAAGGGGAAAATTATTATTAATATTATTATTATTATTGTTGTCCCCTTATTAGAATTTATTTTATTTAATGTTATTTTTATTTTATTTTATTTTATTTATTTATTTATTTTTATTATTATTTTTTTTAATACTTATTTATTTACTTATTTATTTTTTTACAACCCCAACGGGGGGGGGTGGCGAACTCAGCCCCTGTTGGAGATATTGAAAAAAGCCCCCCTCCCTTAAGTGAAGGAAAGACGACGAAAAGGGAGAAAAGGCCGAAATCCTAAGCGGTGGGATGAAAATATTGAGGCAGAATGCTGATTATTAATTACAAAACCGAAAGACCTAACTAATGATAAATTACATGTGGGGAAAAAAAGTTGAAATAGTTTTGGCTATATCTTAAAAAATGGCTGAGATCAGGCAGTTTGAAATTCTAGGGTGGCTGAGATTTTGAAACAATCTGATATTTGTTATACTGTAACTCTCGTATTTATGAACCGATATGCATGTGACTGATGTGTACACAACATACCAAGGTCTCGACCAAGTTCGTTGGCCAGCTTCATCCACCATCTTGTTTCAAAATTTCGACCAGTAAACTTTTTTTATTTTTTTTTTAATTCAAAAAGATGTACAAAAAAATATAAATTGAAAAAAATGTTTCCGTTAAATGTCAGATCGTGATACAAGAATTCCGGATTTTTTTTTTTTTTGGCTTTATCTTAAAAAATCCTTGACGGCTCGGCCTACAGGCACAGGTAGATTTCGAAGACGCAGACCGTGGGGCGCCTGTTTGTCGGGAATTGCGGAAGAAATGACCTTTTTGCGATGATGCGGCAGTTGGAACCGCCTACTTTGAAACCTAACTTGTTTGCAGGTGGAGCCAGCAGGAATTTTTTTTTTTTTTTTTTTTTTTTTTTGCTATAAAAGTTGGTCCTATAAAAAACTTGTTAGTATAAAAGTTTTAGATAATATTAAGAGGATTTATAATAAATTTAAGCGGATTTGAAATCTTGGGAATTGACGAAGTTATGAATTTTTTTCTTTTAACCCCCCCCCCCCTTAAGGCAATTTTTAATTATATCAAAAATCTGTCATATATAAATTTTCGGCCCTTTTCCTAGAAGTAATAATAACTTCAAACGGATTCGATACGTATAATAATTAAGAAATTATTGGGGGTTTTCTGTTTTCACAAAAAGCCCCCATCATTCCCCCCCCCCCCCCCTGGTTCGATTTTGCCCATTAACGAACTTGACCGAGATTTTATTTCCCTTGATTTTATGTATCAGTTTGGAAGAGATTTGCAGAATTTTTCCGGTTATCGTGGTCATAAAAAAGTGACATAGATATATAGATAGATAGATAGATAGATAGATAGATAAAGTTTTGAACTGGGGGTGGTTTTGTAATAGGTAGTATTTCTTAAGAAATCTACCTAAAAAGGGCTGAAATATGGCAGTTTAAAATTTTACGGTGGCTGACATTTTGAAACAATCTGATTTTTGCTATGTTGTAACTCTCATGCTGAAATTCGCATTCATATTCAGTATTAACGACAACCGAGATTGAATCTTCGATAATCGGGTTCGAAGCATTTTAGCTTCAAGTGTTTGAGTAAAATGGGCTGAATTTTTAAAAAACATAGACTATGAAAGCTACCTTTTGCCTCCCGGTACAGGCCGGAATGACTTTCTTCATTTCGGCAACGTGCGGGATCCAGTTTCAAAAAATCCTTCGGAATTTTCATTCCTTTAAATAATTTTGTCAATTTACTCAATATTATTCCTGTCTAAAAAAGATAAATGTTTCTTAATCTATGAAAATATAATATAACCACAAACGAAAACATACAATAACCTTTTCTGAGTTCCGCACGATTCCCGAAAGCGTTCATTTATCTTTAGAAACCACAGAAATAAAAAGTTTTGCGATTTAAAAAATAATTTATAAAAACTTTAAAGTTGAAAAAGGTTAAAAGTTATTTTTTTTTTTCCCCAGCCACTGATTTTCGGAATCATTTCCAAGTAATTTTTATAGTGTATTAATCAGTTTTCTCAAACCGGAATATTGGTTTTTAGGATGCTCTCAAATCGGAAGTAAACATTTTCATGTTCAAAAAACATGTTTTCCAGAGTAACGTGATAAATTAACAACATTAACATTAACATTAATATTATTTTGTTACTCTTCCATCTATAAATCTGGTTACTCAGCTGAAACTGTTTAATTGAAAATGGATAACATCCTAAACACCGCTATTCCGGTTTGAGAAAAGTGATCAATGCATTACAAAAACTACTCGGTATCGGAAACGTATCCGAAAATCACTGGCAGCAAAGGAAACATTTTTACAAATGCTTTTTTAGATCTCGAAAATATATTGTTTTCTGGTGTTTTTAAAGATAAAGGAACGCTTTTCGTAATCGTGGGTAACTCGGAAGAGGTTATTGTACATTTCCGTGGATAAAGAAATATTTATCATTTTTTTTTTTTTTTTTTTTAATAGTGTTTGCAGAAGGTGAGTGAAGAAAATAAGCAAAATCATCTATTTTTATTTGAAGCATCTTTTCCATGTCTGAGAATCATTCTTTCGTCAAATTTTGCAAAAGCTACACTTCTGTCACATATCGAGCTAAGCTATCATATATCGACTCCTATATATGATAAAAAGTAAAAAAAAAAAACATCAATAAATAATTTCTGCATGCAAAGTGGTGTTTGTTTATCGGAAAAGAACCATTAAAACATCTGAATACAAATGAATTTATAACATTAAATGTCCTTTGTAAAAAGCTTCATTGAATACTTTCTTATTCTAAAATAACATGAAAATTAATCTTCGTCAATTTTATTATGATAATTTTTGTTTTAAAGTCCTACTTATAGATGACAGCACTAAATATCTAATGTAAAACAGTAGATGAAATAAAAAATTAATTTCTTGAAATATTGCAACTTGCAATATTTCAAGAAAAGCATTTTTTATTTAATCTACTGTTTTACATTAGATATTTAGTTCCAACAGCTACACTTTCGACTCCTAAATATCATTAAAAAAATAATAATAATTTCTATAGCTGAAACTAATTTGCAAGCAAAGTGGTGTTGGCCTAACCGAAAGAACCATTAAAATATCTACCCTATATATATAAAATCCTAATGAAACGAATTCGTGAAACGATTTTATGAAACGAATTTATGAAACGATTTTATGAAACGACTGATTAAACGACTGATTGTGTTTCAGGGCAATTTTTAATAAAATATTAAACGCTTGATGGTGAAATTAATACCAATTGTCCATAAAAATCCGCGGATGTCAAAACTGGTAATATAATTTTGAAATTGGAATTAGTTTTCGAGATATTAATTTTTTTCTAATTTTAATGACATTTCTGTAATGATGGCAACTAATTACTCAGTTTTTTTGTGACAAAAAATTGGAAAAAATTGAAAAGGATCCCGATAGGGATTATTGATTTTTTTTATTCGTCATTTTCAAATTGAAAGTGAATTTATCTTTTATTTCAATTGATAATGAAGACAAGATTGTGATTAAATTATGTTTTTCAGGAAAATTTGAAAAAAAAAATCACATTTCTATCGTCAGGATTCAATCGTCTGTCAGCATTTAATTTAATTTATAAACTGGAAATATTTTGAATAAATTCGTCCAAATGACGTCATTTATGTAAACGCAAAAGAAAGGGAGGGATAGTAATTAATATTTATTGATATCATTTTGTTATTTTTTTTTATAAAATTTAATTAAACGAATTTATAAAATCACTAATTCGGATATTTGAAACGAATATATCTCATCAAAAACGTCACCTGTAAAAAATGCAGCCAAGTCTCCTGACTCTTTTTTCGTAAAAAGTTCTGAGATCGTGTAAAGCCAAGTTTAGCTATCTTATTAACTCTGCAATTTTCATTCACAAATCACTCTTAGTCTGAAGATAAATTCATTTATAACATTAAATGTCATTTGTAAACAGTTTCATAGAAAACTTTCATGAATTATAAAATTTATCCAAATAAAAACCTGAAATTTTATCTTTGTTAATAATAATACGATATTTTGTTTTAAAATCTAACCCGTAGGTGGCAGCACGAAACATCTAATTTATCACAGTAGAATCATGGTAATAGAATACCTATCTATATCTCCCTGAGTAGAATAAATAAAAGATGCTTTTCGTCAAATATTGCAATAGCTACATTTTCGTCTGCTAAATACCATAAAAAATAACCGATTTTAAAATTTTTATTTCTGTAACAAATTTGCAAATGAAGTAACGTTCGTCTGACGAAAAAAACAAAACAAAGAAAAAACATTAAAATATTTTAAAATAATTGCATTTATAGCATTGAATCTCCTTTGTAAAAAGTTTTATAAAATACTTTCACTTTTTTGAATCAAAATAAATTTTAAAATAACCTAAAATTTTATCTTCGATAATTTTTGTTTAAATGTCTAACCTGTAGGTGGCAGCATTAAATATCTAATATATCATTGTAGTTTTTATGAAAGTGTTACGTGGCGACACTAGATATCCGGCATAGTACAGGATATTTTAGGAACGTCCAATAGTGGATTACACAGCACAATCAATTGTTCCAATAGCAACATCGTTTAAAAAGTTATTCATCGATAGATTATCGATTTATCATCATTTCATATTTTTGTTTTAATAAACTTCAGTTTAAATATATATTTTGTTTTCAAATATTGCTTTTTTGTTCTCTTTTATTCAATGATAAAAATTTATAATAAAAATTGTGCATTTTTTTAGATTCCATTTTAATAATAAATCAAAATTGCGGTTTAAATTACTTTCGCAATTTTTTTTTAAGAATTTTTAAATAAAATAAATTAATAAATAAATAAAAATACATAATATTAAAACAACTGAAATAAATGCATTTATAGACTTAAACGTCTTTTATAAGAAGTTTTAAAAATCAATTAATTTTATGGATAACATTTAATATGAAATAACAAAAGTATTTCGTTACGTTTAAAATAATAGATATCAAAATATAATAAATTATAACACCTTATAGTAATATATTTATTTTAAATGCTAAAAGGTGTAAACTAAAAACATAACATAAAGTAAAATAACATTTATTAGATTGTTGACATGTTTCGGCTCATTCCGAGCCATTATCGAAAACAAATGAGAATATTCTATAATTGCACGGTCTTTGAAGTTATTATTTGAAATGCTATCATTTAATTTTAATTTTAATTTTATTTTCTTTGAAATGCTATCATTTAATTTTAAATTTAATTTTTTCATTTAATTTTTTTAATTTTAAATTTAATTATATTCTTATTTGTTTTCGATAATGGCTCGGAGTGAACTGAAACATGTCCACAATCTAATAAAAGCTATTTTACTGTATATTATGTTTTTTTACTTTACATTTTTTAGAATTTAAAAGAAATATATCTTAGGTATCGTTTAGAAATTTAAAATATAGATGGCAGCACTACACATCATAAGAAGATCGTAAATGTCGTTCAGCTCTCAGCGTTCGACTTCCGGGTGTTGTCCGATTGGGATATTTTTTAATGCAAGCAAATATCTATCGCGTTTCGGAGTAGTAATTTTCGCTTTTATTCTCATGGAATGTTTGTCATTAAATAAAAAGAAGATTTTTCTTCTGGAATAGTGGTAAGTATTTTGAATAAAAACTATTCTTCAATTTGTCAACACTGCCAGTATTAAGTACTACCTTCTTTAAAAACACTCTATTTAATTTATAGACAATTAATTAATCGGAATTTTGACAGTCAAATTCCACTAAACTTTAGTTTAAGTTAGTATTTTTCCAAAAATTGATTAACTATTATTTTACACTTTTTAACACTTTCCAACCTAGTTGAAAAGTGTTTATGACTTCGGTTTGTCTGGCCGTATGGCCGTCTGCCGTCTGCCGTATGGCCGCCTGTCCGTGCTCTACCTCCCTTAAATATGCTCGGATTGCTCTGCAATTTTTATATGTTATTGTCGTTATCCATAGCATGTTCCCTATTTCAACGGAAGTGTGTAGCACTTATAGTTTTTTTACAGGGACACTCATAAGAATTCCGTTACATTGCGGTCTATGGGGAAGAACCATTTGCGGTTTATTTAAATAATGTTTCACTATTTTAAACGCAATGAAATTTATATATGTAACTAAGGTGCATTAGAAGAAGCTTAATATGGAATAGGATATGCATAGCACTTATGCATGTTACTTTACAGGGACAGTCAAAAGAATTCCGTTACATTACGTCTATGGAGAAAAATCGTCTGCGGTTTATTTAAATAATGTTTCCCTATTTTAAACGCATTGAAATTTATATAAGGTACATTACAAGAGACTTACTACAGAATAGTGTGTGTATAGCTAATGTAAGGAAAGTACATTATCGGGACTTTCCCATAAGTCGCCTCAGTTGAAAGATTTAGGATGGCAAATTTATGACCAGAGACTCGCTGGCGACAATTTTAAGCCATAAAAGTCAAATAAGAAGAACTTTGATTTAAGTTGGTCTGGGAGATAATATCAAAGAACACACACATCGTTCCGAGAAAAAAAACAACACGCTACAGCAACAACTGATGCATAGCCATTGGTTGGGGTTGGTAAGGAGGAGGTGAAACTGACCCTCTGTTATGCAAATTTCAGTTAAAACGGGAGATCAACTACCCAATGAAAGAAAAGAAGGATGGGCTTAAAGCACTGTCATGCAAATTTTGGGCAGAACAAAGTACGGCCCACCGTGGTCATAAAAAAAAGCAGTTGTGAGAAAGAAAATACAGAACATCACATCGATATCAGAAGCGAAAGTGAGAGGTGATATAAAATGACGCGATGAATTTTGTGCGGTCCGAAAGAGGAAAATATATGTAAGTGGCAATTCTGATGGTAAGAAAGCAGCGAACCCGAACAACATATATGGAGAGTGGTGAAGTTGCGCTAAGTTTTGTGAAATGAACATTTTCAATAAGCGCAGCGCTATTTAGTTAGCGGAAAGTGTGCTCTGATACAAAGAGAAACCTTCTTCAATCAATGTGTAGAGGTAAATATGACTCTGACCTAAGTAATTCCCCAGTTTGTTTGATTTTATCAAAATATTATAAGAGAAGCTGGTAGTGTGACCTTAGTCACAAATGGAAGTCAGTATTTTAATTGTAAACAAATAATGTTGTCAAAGATCAATTTAAATATAAATACAAACAAATATAAGTATCCTTTGCAAGGATCAAAGTGTTAATGCCAATATTATAGGAGAAATTTTGTTAGGAAATTAAATCAGATGTGTTCTGATAAATCTTTTTATTTTCTTGAAATAACTGTAAATATTGTAAATAAATAATAGTGTTAATTATTTGGAGTCTTCTCATTTAAATTATCTAGTATGTGTTTGTTTATTTAGATTTCCACTTTAAAAGTCAGCTAGGGGCAAGAATGATCATTCTCAAAAAGGGTAATGGGCTACTACGAAATTACACAACGCGATGGGGGAACATATCCAAAATTTAATCTCTAAGGTTCCTTTTATTATTATTATCTTGGTAAATTAATTTATTCTATTAGCCAACCCCAGAGAAACCTTTATGTACTTAATTCTAAGCTGTAATTTTGATCAACTTGTCCCAGCAAAAGGGTTATGTTGGAATGGGCAGCAATTAGAAGGGAAATTAAAGAATAAAAGAATCTTAAATAAATAATATAACTGAGCCATGCATATTTCTCTTCAACATCTGCAATTCCTAAATAATTCACTGGTGCCGTCCAGTTCTTAATTATTGTTAATTGAGTTTTCAATTTTAATGATTAAAAATTGCAACTGGGTTATTGTCAAACATTAAGTTAAATACCTTTAATGTATTCTAAAATACAGGCTCATGTTAAAAGTAATCAATTTCAAATTTTATATTCAAATTGTGGAAATTTACAATCTATATAGTATATTGCAAAATAATAATTATGAAACTGTTAATTAGAATAATTTCAACTCTTTTATTTTAATGATAAGTTATTGGAAGATTAAATGGAGATTTTTTATTTTGATGGTTTGTTTGACTTCCTCTAAAAGGCTCCACTACCAGCAAGTCGGTGATTTCGTAAATATCAGTATTCAACTTAGTAAAATCAGTATATTCGTAATTGTATGTATATTTTATGTTACTCTTATATGAACTTTGCATTTGATCTTTAACAGTATACTGAAACATTGTGCTAAGAAAGTAAATCATAAAAAAAAGAAAAAAATCAAATGATAGCGTAAAATGATATGAATAATAAAAAAAATTAAAAAGATAAGGATTTATGTAGCAGATAAAATAGTGTATTAGTAGATTGTTAATGCATATATATTTTGATACTGTATACTTTATTGTATAATGCATTTATATTTTGATATCTTTGAAATTTTGCAAATGTTTACACTTGGCTTAATAATATTTTTAGGTGTAAGAATTTCCATGCATTTTTAAAATTAGATTTAGGATTCAGTATCTAAATAAATTTTAATTATCAAAAAGCTGAATGCCAAAAAAGAATCGTAGAAATCATAGAAATAGCTTGAACTCGAGTTTTTCTGGCGTATTAACGCGAGGGCATATAAAAAAGTTAAATAAAGAAAAGCAAATTGATTCGAGTAACACGATGGCAGATCCATCAGTGGACACAATAATTTCTCTAATCCCGAATTTCGATGGGAAAAAGTTAAGTGATTGCGAGTATTTTCTCAGACAATTTGAGGACTTAACTAAACAAATATTAAAAGACGATGCGAAGCTTACAATTTTGAAAGCAAAATTGTCGGGTACTGCGAGAGAGAAACTCTCACAAAATAAATCGCTTATAGAAGAGAAAAACTACAACGAATTCAAAAAGAAATTGTTAGATTTATTTAAAATCAAGAAATCATTTACGCAGGTACAGACTGAATTTTTCAATCTGAAACAGAAACCGGGACAAGACTTAACAAGTTTTATTAGCGAATTCAAAAACGCAGCGTCTCTTTATATAGAGAAAAGCCATACAGAAGTTGATCCGAACGGAAACGGGAAATTTTTGGACTTAGTAAGATTGACACGATTTTTGGATGCGATTAGACCGGATTTAAGTATGGATTTAAGGAAAACCTTTCCCGATAATTTTGAGGATGCTTGCAAAACAGCAATTAAATTAGAAGAGGCGTACAATAATATAGGGGCAGAACAGGTAAATACTATAACAGCTAACAATGAATCGCAACTTTTTGAGAAGTTATTGAAATTAAATGTAGAAACGGCGGAGCAGATTAATAATTTATCAAAAGAAATAAATAACATAAAATTGGGAACAATCGGAAAAAGAGAGGAAGTCGAAAAATTTTGTAATATCTGCAAGAAGGGGTCACACAATGAGGATAGTTGTTGGTATAATAAAGCTAATAAAAACACCAACCAGAATTATAGGCATAGATTTGTAAACAATAGGGGTAATTACAGAGCAAATTACAAGAATTATAACCAGTATGAAAGACACGATTCTCACAATGCATTTCCGGAGGGTAATATTTACTATAATCATGTACCAAATGCTCAACCTTTTCCACCCCCACCACAACAACATTACAACACGCCGTATACTTATTATCAACCTGACTTTAATAATTATGATGCACAGGGGTATTACACTCAACAGAGAGGAAATTATAGAGGTGCACAGAGGAATAACTATCGCAATAAATATACGGACTCTAGGGAAAACAGAGAAAATCATACGAACAGTAACAAGGATAGTAATCAAAGGGGTAAATTTCAGAGGGGCAATTATAAAAGATACAAGCAGTACAAAGATAAGGATGCGGAAAACTAAATACGAGACTTGTAAATACAGATAAAGAAGACCCGAGCAAGTCTCACGATAGCGGGCATACTTTAAGGGATAAAACTATTGCAAGTGTACAGAACGATACAAATGAACTTCCTCTAATTAAATTTAAAATTAAAGATATTGTAATTAACAGCCTTTGTGACTCAGGCGCACAAGTGAGCCTGATCTCACCGCTTTTGTTTGAAAATTTAAAACAAGCAAATATAAAATTTAAATATTTGGGAAATCAAATTAAGATTCAAACACTTACAAATTCACTGATTACATTCAAACAGTGCATTAGAATGTCATTTAAATTACAGGACACTTTTGTAAAAGGAACTTTTTATGTTACAAATAAAGATTTTGGCCGCAAATATCAATTATTACTAGGGTACGATTTCTTAAAAGAAAATCAAATGGTTCTAGATTTTGAAGAGAAGTATCTTAAATTCAAAGGAAGAAAAATGGCATTAAACATCAAAGATTCGGAGGACACTGGGGAAGTAAATACATTAATTACAGAACAAAACACAAGGACTAAAAAATACAGAAAACCTACAAAGGGGAAAATGTTTGCAAAAACGGTAGGCCATAATATTATAAACCCAGGGGAGAAAAAATTTGTAAAATTAGAATGCCCCATAAAATTAAAGGAAAATCAAACATTTATCCTAGAACCAATACAGCACAAAAATAAAATTTTCTATGAAAGATCTATCCATGACACCCCAAATAACAGAAAAATAAATATTTTAATTAAAAATATTACTAATAACAAGATACATTTAGAAACAGGTATGAACATCGGGCAAATTCTCACTAATTTGGAATACAAACAAGATAAATCTATAGACAATATTGAGCAAGGGAGAATTTTTGAGGTCAATGCATTAAATTTGGAAGATGTACATAAATTAAGAGAGGCAGAGATAAATGAGGAAGATTTTGATCTTAATCATTTACCATCGGATGTACAGGATTCGTTCAAACAAATTCTTTTAAAACATGTACACGCTTTTTCGAAATCCTATCAAACTTTAGGTCAATGCTCACTGGTGACACCAAAGTTTACACTTAACCACGACTATCCTATTCAAACAAAACCCTATAAAGTGCCACAAGCAGTGAAGCAATATGCAAAGACAGAGATAAGAAAATTATTAGAAGCGAAAATCATCGAGGAATCGGACTCTAATTACGCATTTCCTGTCATTTTTGTAAGAAAAAAAGCTGATAGCAAAAACAATCCTAAATTTCGAATGGCGGTAGATTACCGGCTGCTAAATCAGATTTTAGAGCCATATTCCTATCCGATTCCAGATATTAAAGAAATTTTACAGAATATTAGTGGGAAGAAGTACTATATAGTATTGGACTTACACAGTGCTTTCTTCCAAATTAATTTACGACCTGAAGATAGCCAAAAACTATCGTTTATCACAGAAAATGGTAAATTTCGACCTCTGAGACTTGCGTTCGGAACTCGAAATTCGAGCGCCTATTTCGCTGAACTGATAAATAAGGTATTGGGTCATTTTAACAAGCATCAGGTAGCCTACTTTATTGATGATGTTTTAATAGGGGCTGACACTATATCAGAATTATTAAGAATTTTGGAAGAAGTGTTACAGGCGCTAATCCAACATAATCTAACAATTGAGCCATCCAAGATGCAAATATGTAAAGAAAAAATAGAATTTCTTGGTTTTCAAATTCACAAGCACGGCTATTCACCATCCACAAGGAATATAGATAAAATTAAAAGTTTAGTAAGACCTAAAACAAAAAAAGGAGTAAGGTCACTCTTAGGTTTGGCTAACTACTTTAGAACACTTATTCCAAAATATGCGGAAATAGTAAACCCATTAGTTAATCTTACTAAAGATAAAATTAAATTTAAATGGGATGAAAATACTGAATTGGCCTTTAAGAAAATCCAAGATGAAATTATAAACAACCCAACATTACATCCTCCTGATTACACCAAACAATTTACTTTAATCACAGACGGCTCAAAAATTGCAATTTCAGCGGTACTGGCGCAGGAAATTGAAGGAAAATTACAACCTATTGAATTTTTTGGGAGAAAATTACGGGAACCGGAAAAGAATTACCCGAGCTTGAAATTCGAATTATTAGCGGTTCATGAAGCGGTGTTACACTTCAGAACTATGTTGGAAGGCAGACACTTCAAGATTCTCACCGATTCCAAGGCTCTCACGGAAAATTTACATCTAGAGAATCAGTCCGATTTGGTTAAAAGATGGGTGATAAATCTCAGCGATTTCTCTTATGAATTCGATCACATTAAAGGGGACACCAACCCAGCGGACTATATTTCGCGAAATATAAATAATATTATTACGGATACAAATTTACACAATAATTTATTTTCCGTTAATCCCGCATTATCTAATGAGAATATTAAACAACATCAATATTCAGACGAGAAATTAAGCAAAATAATTCAGAAAATAGAACAAGGTAAAGAAAACAGAAATACCAAAAGGTATACTTTAAATGAAGAGAAGATGCTAATTTTAAAACCGGGGAAACAGAAAACAGAACTAATTATAGCGCCGGATGCTTTAAAGATTGCTTTGATGGAAGAAGTGCACAAACCGCATTTTGGTTTTGACAAAACCTATGAAGCCATGAAAAGTAGAATATTTTGGCACGGGATGTATACAGATATTCGAACTTATTGTGCCAATTGTGTACCATGTAACACCGCAAAGCCACATAAAAAAATGAAAGTGCCTATTCAAAAAATGGTTAAGGACCATGAGATAGGGAGTGTATTACATGCGGATATCGTCGGAAAGCTTCCACTTACACTTCGCAAGAATAAATTTATTCTCACGATTATGGATTCTACTTCAAGATTCCTAGAAGCCATACCTATTCGCAATGTCGAGTCCCAGACTATTCTCAATGTCTTTAATAAATACTTCAGTTATTTTGGATTGCCAAAACAGTTAAAATTAGATAATGGGCCCTATTTTAGGGGAGCGGTATTCAAAGAGTACATGCGTGCTCTAAACATTGAAATTCGCTTCAGTTCAGTTTACAGAGCCCAAGGAAATGGACTGATAGAAGTCGTGAATCGAATACTGAAAGGATCACTGACAGCCATGGCACAAAGTTCCTTACAATGGGACATTCGCCTAGAGTTTTTCAAACTCCAATACAATATGGCGAAGCACAGAGCGACGGGATTTTCACCCGCCTTCCTTTTTTTGGAAGAAATTTACGCACTCCTTTTACTGCACACATGCCAACAGAACAAATTCACACTCAGACATATGTCAAAAACCGAATGGACCACATGCAGGAGGTTAGACTGCAAGCGTTGGCACAGCAGGAGAAAATGATGGCTGAATATGTGACAGAGGAAGACCTTGATAAAATAAAAACACTTGAACTAGGACAACAAGTTTACCTTAAGTCCATTAACCCTACCGTTTTACAAAAAAAATTTGAAGGCCCATTTAAGGTGGTTCGAAAAGTGCGAAATAACAATTACATTTTACAAGATGTAACGGAAGAAAGTAAAGGAACTATAAAAAGACACATTGACAGACTCTGGGCACCAAAGCATGCTGACAGGTGCAAAACAGAGGAGTCAAGCTCATCAGAGGAAGAATAGTGGGGATAAAATACCATTAAAAAGGGGTCGTAAGATGTTACGGTTACAGAAAGACTAATAGCTTAAACAGTTTATGGAAAAAAATTTTTAGTTGCGGTTGGCAGAATTCTACTAACTGTCAAATTTAAATATTCTCAAAACAGCGAGGGCATCCTCAACTAGGGTTGAAAAAAAAAAAAAAATAAAATAAATAAATAAGTACAATAAAATAACATAAAATAAGATATCCCTGGCACATTTTTCAAATTTTGATAAGAGATAATTTCATAGTAAAAGCGACCCAAGGTATCACAAACAATAATAAAAAAAAAAACAAAGAAAATCACATAATCAATTGAATAAATATTTGGATAAAAACAAATAAGCAAATAAGGCTAGGTTACGCAGGGCAATAAAATCTCTGAGGCGGTGTGAAAGATTTTGGTGACGTACCAGGTAGGCGCGGAGTGGGGATTTGTTTATCAACAAACATCCCCAGTTGCCATGTCAACAAGCAGTGCGGACAACTTCGCGGAAGGAAGGGTCAGTAAAGATAAAAATAAATAAATAAAAATAGATAAATGAGGGTATCACTTACTCTGATGATGTCTTCTTCGCGAGGGTGCACTCTTTGGGTGTGTGTCTATTCCTTGGGGGATAATCCAGGCGTCCCTGACACACACCAATTTTTTTCCTTATCACACCAAAATAAATAAAAAAATATTTAAATTCACAAACACACACCGGGGGGGAGTTTTCCATAGGCGTCCCCCGGTCTTTTCCTGTTGACACTGAGACATTTTTCCTCCAGGGGCGTGAAACGGTAGCAGTTGGTTCCCAGCTCGTCCGCTTGGTCAGGTTGGCAGGGGCCACATCATAAAAAGGAAAAAAAAACGAAATCAGTAAACAGATAAACAAATATCGAACATTCGTTTTTCATGGTATCATTTTGTTTTAATTTCGTGTTTATTTTGGAAAATTTAGATAACGATTTTAAACTCTTAGAGAACGATAAAATAATAATAGTAATAATAATAATAATAATAATAATAAGACGAAAGGAAATAATTCAGTTAATTAATTAAGTGATAATGATAATAATGACAGAATTTATTTTCTTGTTTCTATAAATTAAGGATCACTTTTCAAAAGACTGCATGAAATTGGGAAATGAATCGGTCAAAAGATCATTTCATTCACATTTGCATGGTAAAGCCAAGCCGTTTAAAAAAAAAAAAAAAAAAAAAAAAAAAAAATTAATTAACTAATTAATTAATTAAGTTACATTATGTTTTTTTAATTTAACTAAACAATTTGGATTTAACATTTAATCTCATTAACTAATTCGTTAAGCTGAGTTTTAAAAAAAATAAAAATTAATAATAATGAATAATAAAGTATATATACATATAATTCCAGCTGTGTAAAATTTTTAATTACTAGGATGCTAATTGCATATTAAGTTCCAACACTAATTGGAAATTTTTGCGGGCAAAAGTTTCTTAACTGCAGTAATTGGTGGCGGGCAATTAATATGTAATTAAAAACAATAATAATAAATAAATAAATAAATAAAAGTTTTTTTTTTTTTTCCATTTAAGTTAGGTTAAATGTTCTAAGATGTTATTTATTAATAAGTAGATCGGTAGTAAAAAAAAAAAAAAAAAAAAAAAAAAAAAGGAAAGAAATAATAATACAAAAAAAAAAAAATAATAATATTAATAATTATTATAATGATTAATAAATAAATAAATAAATTTTATCGGTTTTAATATATTCAAACTTTTTTTTTTTTAAATAAGCATTTGGAGATAATCTTAAAAGTTGTCAATGATTCAGAGGCTTTTAAGTACTATGCATTTCAACGTGGGCTGCTCATCTAAAGGGGAAACGAAATTGATAAGATTCCCATATGCATATTTATGAAATTAATTCGATAACTGATTTTAGGAAATAAATGTATGGCATTCCGGTAGTGGACATATACCATTTAATAATCATTTAGCGTGGAGATGACTTAGTTCACACGATCTTGTAGGCTTAAATTTTTTTTTTTTTTCCCTCCTTCTCGCTAAGTGTTTGTAATTATAAGGCCGTGATTAGATGATAATAACCTTTCAAGGATATTTGTTTTATATAAAGATGGTAATTTGGTAACATATTTAACGGGAAATGGATTTTTGTCTTAATATTAAATTGCATGAAAGACCACGTGCATGTTATTTGGTTGATCTCAATTTACGGGTCAAGACGAAGGGTAGTTTAAACAATTGGCTTATAGTCATAATTAAGCTTTTAATATATATCAAAAAAATTATATATATAGATATAAATATCATTAAATAAATAAATAATGAGAAAAATAACTCGTAAACTTACATCATAATTCACAGCCATACTCCATGTGACGGGCCAGATCAGCAAGGTACATCTGAGATGTGTTGAGGTGTTATGCATACCGAAGGATCGCAAACGCTATTCACCTGCAGGGTTGAAAGAAAAAAAAAAAGGGTGCGTTCAGGTGGCGTGTTAGAAACGCATTATCGCAGGTAAAGAAGCAGTTAGGTGTTGAACCGGTCGTGGTATGGGATTAGGCCAGCATTTTCAGGTGTACGAGGAAGGAATGAATCACCTGTTCAGTAGGGCTACATGATTGACAGAAACGGGGTGAGTGTTTGACCTGAGGTCACGCAGCTTTCCGATTCTTATCATTGAGTAGAAGTTTTTTTTTTTTTTTCTTCTTTCTGTCGGGCAGAAAAAAATGAACAGTGACAGAACGGGGAGTTATTATTTTCAACAGGTTAGAAGTAACATGAGAATTTTTACGCTTAGGCGTTTAAAAAAAAAAAAAAAAAAAGAAAAAGAAAAGGAAATAGAGAAAGAAATAAATAAATAAATAAAAATAAAATAGGAAAGAAGGGAAAATTATTAAAGAAAAATTTCATTTTTTTTTCTTTTTATTCATTCTTTGTTGTTTAATAATTCGAAAGAATTGTATGTATATAATAAAATTACAACAATCATATGAATGGACAATACAAATGGTAACTGAATTAATCCATAAAATTGGGTCAAGTAATAGATGAATATCATAAAGTTACAACATCATGAATGTGTCATGTTTTCAGATTGCTAGGACTGTTTTTGTGTCCATCTAAAATATTTGTCTGTTTGCATTTATTAATTAGATATAGTGCTGAATTCATTCATTAATATGTGTAAATATTGTAAAGTGGAAGACATGCCATTTAATCGAACTCAGAAGAGTATTGCTATTATATATATATATATATATGTATAGATATACATTTGTTCCTTTTGGTTTGTTTTGGCCTAATTTTGGTTTCAATTTTAATAGCACTAGATATAATTAAATAATTTAAAAAAAAAAAAAAAAAAAAAGAAAATCTGAGAATGTGGATGTACAGTTTTATATTGGATTAAACTCTTTGCTCTATATAAATATGTATATATATATACATATTTTGAATGTATACTCATTATCATAATTTTTCTCTCAGGTATCTTACATATTCAGTTATGTATGTGTAATTGTAAGATTTTGCCTGAATTGGGTTTTATATATTGTATGATGCATGTATTGTGTTAAAAATAATTATCAAGAATCATTGTAAAGTTGAATACTGATCCTTACATATCACAGTGTATTATATCTTTTTGTTTTGTATGGTCTGTTTGGCTATTTAGATATTTTGAATTTGGTGAGTGCTCTATCTTAGACACACCGGTTATATTTAACCACAAAATTTAAAATTTTTGTACTAATGATAATATTTTATCTCTAAATTGTTTGGGAATACTTAGGAAATGTGTACATATATGAACTGTTCTTTATTAAAGTCACACAAGTAATTTACAAATGAACATTTTCCTCTGCATGAACTTTAGTCTACAATATGATTCTGTATAGATGAACGTGGACTGATATCATCTATGTGATCTATAGATTATCTGCAATGGTGATGGACTTCTTGGGTATGCAATGCTAAAGAAAACTGGACGTTTTCTTTCTTTTAGTACGGGGGGAAAGATAATGTAAGGAAAGTACATTATCGGGACTTTCCCATAAGTCGCCTCAGTTGAAAGATTTAGGATGGCAAATTTATGACCAGAGACTCGCTGGCGACAATTTTAAGCCATAAAAGTCAAATAAGAAGAACTTTGATTTAAGTTGGTCTGGGAGATAATATCAAAGAACACACACATCGTTCCGAGAAAAAAAACAACACGCTACAGCAACAACTGATGCATAGCCATTGGTTGGGGTTGGTAAGGAGGAGGTGAAACTGACCCTCTGTTATGCAAATTTCAGTTAAAACGGGAGATCAACTACCCAATGAAAGAAAAGAAGGATGGGCTTAAAGCACTGTCATGCAAATTTTGGGCAGAACAAAGTACGGCCCACCGTGGTCATAAAAAAAAGCAGTTGTGAGAAAGAAAATACAGAACATCACATCGATATCAGAAGCGAAAGTGAGAGGTGATATAAAATGACGCGATGAATTTTGTGCGGTCCGAAAGAGGAAAATATATGTAAGTGGCAATTCTGATGGTAAGAAAGCAGCGAACCCGAACAACATATATGGAGAGTGGTGAAGTTGCGCTAAGTTTTGTGAAATGAACATTTTCAATAAGCGCAGCGCTATTTAGTTAGCGGAAAGTGTGCTCTGATACAAAGAGAAACCTTCTTCAATCAATGTGTAGAGGTAAATATGACTCTGACCTAAGTAATTCCCCAGTTTGTTTGATTTTATCAAAATATTATAAGAGAAGCTGGTAGTGTGACCTTAGTCACAAATGGAAGTCAGTATTTTAATTGTAAACAAATAATGTTGTCAAAGATCAATTTAAATATAAATACAAACAAATATAAGTATCCTTTGCAAGGATCAAAGTGTTAATGCCAATATTATAGGAGAAATTTTGTTAGGAAATTAAATCAGATGTGTTCTGATAAATCTTTTTATTTTCTTGAAATAACTGTAAATATTGTAAATAAATAATAGTGTTAATTATTTGGAGTCTTCTCATTTAAATTATCTAGTATGTGTTTGTTTATTTAGATTTCCACTTTAAAAGTCAGCTAGGGGCAAGAATGATCATTCTCAAAAAGGGTAATGGGCTACTACGAAATTACACAACGCGATGGGGGAACATATCCAAAATTTAATCTCTAAGGTTCCTTTTATTATTATTATCTTGGTAAATTAATTTATTCTATTAGCCAACCCCAGAGAAACCTTTATGTACTTAATTCTAAGCTGTAATTTTGATCAACTTGTCCCAGCAAAAGGGTTATGTTGGAATGGGCAGCAATTAGAAGGGAAATTAAAGAATAAAAGAATCTTAAATAAATAATATAACTGAGCCATGCATATTTCTCTTCAACAATAGCGGTCATCGTTCATTTACAGGGACACACAAAAGAATTCTCTACTGTATGTTAACAATAATTCCTGGAAGTGCGTTTTAAGTTACTGAACGCAATTTTAATTTTAAATCGCTTTTTGTATATTACGTGGTGTGTATAAATTCTGTAGATCCTATACAGGGAAGCACAAAAGTTCGCGAACACATTTCCGTATTATTTAACTCCAGACGGAGAATGTTAAACTGTGCTGCGCGTTTCCTAACTGAACTATAATTTAGCATCCTATGTTGCATATATACAAATCTATAGATCCTATACAGGGCTGAATGAAAGTATTCGGATTAATTAGATGTTATATTTTAGCTTATTAAAGAGTATGATTCGTAAAATTATTTTGGAAGCGTTGGAAAGTGTTACATAATCTATGCTTGACGCATGATTTTTCGTTCTTGTTTCTTTCCTGTTGTCCTATCTTAAAAAAGAACTGCAAAAATTAAATTATTTTTAGAATAATTTTAAATTAAATTATTAATTAAATTAAATTAAAAAATTAAATTATTTTTTTATAAATTTTTGCACTTTCTACCAAGCGTAATAAAAGTAGTGAAATTTTCAAAATCGAGTGTGGTACCCACGCCAAATGAATGTATTGTAACGAAAATTTTTAGGAAAAACACATGAATTACAGTAAAAAAATTAGAGGTAATTTTCAAGATGGACATTGAATGCTTATAAAAGAATGTTTTTTTTTTTTTAACAATTTTTACATTTGTGCTTATATTAATTACTAGCTGATCTGCCCGGTGTTGCCCGGTTCGTCAAAAAATAATACGAAACGCCAAATCACTCTAAGAATCGCTGCACGAACCGTTCCTAATAACTCTTTGTCTTTTGGAAATTAAATAGATGGACCCCGAAGCGAAAGTAATTTCAATACCACCACCCCACATGTCTGGATCATTTGATTCAAAAAAGGTCAGTTTTTGGTCAAAATTTAAAAAAAAATGTTACCGTCGGATTTTTACAATTTGCATTTTCGGAATCAGAAAAATTATCTACAGCCTGCGAGTTTCAATTCAATACCTCCAATACTTTTCTTAATACTCAAGGATGAGTGAAAATAAAACTATTTCGTTGTCTGGGATTATCAGATCGGTAACTTTCATTTGCAGTTTCAATAAAAAAAGCTATTTTCTAAGAACGCGCAGGAAAATCTTTTAGTTCCACCGCCAGGGGACCATTCTGTTCTAAACAAATCTCCGACACGTGCCCCCCCCCCCTCCTCGCCTAGGATACCGTGTATGGCAGACGTCCTGCGCACGCGCTGCAAAATCTTTTAGTTCCAGTTTCCACCACCAGGTGGAGCATTCTGCTCTAAATAAATCTCTTTCCGAACGAAACTCCGGCACTCACTCCCGCTGCTTACGGTACCGTGCAGATGAAAATTTGTTAGTTGTAAATGAAAGTCTGTTAGTTCAACTTTGCACCGCCAGGGAGTGCCAAATCTATGTCTTAATTAATTAGCTATATCTTAATTAGTTCATGTTAAGTTGAATGAACCGATTACCGTTGAAATCGGGCCCATAGAACCCGAGAGAATAAATCACCTCCTGGATATTCATAACCCTGAATATTCATAAATGGTGGTAACGAAGACCTGAAAAAATGATACCGAAGTTTTAGTACCTGGGAGACCTCGGAAGAATGTTAGAAAAGATTTCGTTTGAATCAGACCAAGATTAAATGCAAAATCTTTTAGTTATATTTTCCACCGCCAGGGGAAGCACTCTGTTCTAAACAAATCTTTTTCCAAACGAAACTCCGACACTTGTCCCCATTGCTTATGGCACCGTATAGAAGACGTGCTGTGCGCGCGCTAAAAATCTTTTAGTTCCACTTTCCACCGTTAGGGGCACCAAATCTATCTCTTAATTAGTTATCTATATCTTAGTCCATGTTAAGTTGAATGAATCACTTCTCATTGAAATCGAACCCTTTGTTTGTATCGGACCAATTTTAAATGCAAAATATTTTAGTCCCATTTCCCACCGCTAGGGGTGCACTCTGTTCTAAATAAAACTCTTTCCGATCGAAACTCCGATACGTGTCCCTGCTACCTATAACACTGTACAGCAGGCGTGCTACGTAGTGCTGCAAAATCTTTTAGTTCCATTTTCTACCGCCAGGTGGCGCAAAATCTCTATCTGAATTAGTTATCTATACCTTAATTAGTTCGTATTAAGTTGAATAAACAAATTCTCGTTGAAATTGGGCCCATAGAACCCGAGTCAATACTCCTCCCTGGTAATTAATGTTCAGAAATACTGGTAACGAAGGGCTGAAAAAATGATACCTAAGTTTATCTATTTCCTGGGGGACCGGAGAAAAAGTTTCGTTTAATGACAAAATGACTTTTTTTTTTTTTTGACATTTAAAAACAGTAAGTTATCGTTGCCAATTTCGGAACTCAAATACATAAATGACGTCATGTACATGAAAAAACTCTAAAAATCGCATAAAACAAATCGCGAAAAATTCACAACTCGCTGTTCGAATTGCAATCAGCTGACGACCTTTTCATCTGCCAATCACAATTGCGTACAATCCTATCAGCTACCAATCACAACTGTAAGTGGTCCTGTTTCCTAGACACTGACGTTGCTACACTACAGCCACCACTACGGAAACCTGTAACAACAACAACAAAACCTTGGTTAATTTTCCAAAATTTTGGCACCAGTTTTACATGTCTATCTTACATAGAGCGTATATGAATAAATTTTGTAATCAGGGAAGGAAAGACTTTTCGGGCACCTTATATATTGTAAATTGGAGTGACTTAGACACAAAAGTGCTATTTGAACCCGTAGCAAGAAAGTGTTTTAAATCAGACATGGGCCTACTATGTGGACAGTATTGATATAAATTCACCTATACTGTAACAGGTAATCGCACTATTTAGTAACATAGTAGACCAGGGGTGTCAAACTGTGGCCCGCCAGATACCACTAATTTCTAAAAGAGGTAGTCGACTTCTTGAATCGCATAAGTTAGATGATTAGATAAGGAAAAGTTTACTATAAAATTTTAGCGCAATCCGGCGGGCCACAGTATGACACCCCTGTAGTAGACCCACGACTATATGACACGTTTTGTTTAGAATCCAAGAACAATCGCAGGGTTCAAGTAACCCAACGTTACGGTCCGTGTACACGCTGTTTAAAATCTATTAAATTAATTGCTGTCTTACATGTGATGATAAAATATATCTTCTTCCCTTGATAAACAGAAGTTTAATCTGTGTCAGTGGAGTTATTATTTTTCTCAAGCATAGAAATACGTCTTATCTTTTATTCAAAAATATGATTTAATTTTTTTTAAAGCATGAGGAAGGATTACTTTAATTTAGCACAAATCAATTTTTTTATTAAAGCAATGATAATCAATACGTTTGTTCTTATATAAATAAAACAAAATAAATAAATAATTCAAAAACAATATTTTTAAAGCATTTTTAATACAGTGTGCCATTTCTTATCGTTGACCAATGGTTAATTTCTAAACTTAATTTCTGAAAGCGTGTTTTTCCGTTTTTAGTTCCGAAAAATGCTGGAAAAGCATAAAATTTAAAGTAACATAACTCGGTAAGTTTTCGTTGTAGAAGATGGAATTTTTAGAATTTTATTTCTCAGAAAATGGAGAGATTTCCTAAATATAACTTCCAGAAAACCATATGAAAATTTAAACAAGAACGAAAAATCATGCGTCAAGCATAGATTATATAGCACTTTCCAACGCTTCCAAAATAATTTTACAAATCATACCGTTTAATAAGCTAAAAGCTAACATCTAAGTAAACAATTTAGAAAACGCATAACATATTTAAAAACATAATTTCATGAATTTCCAACATATACAATATTCGGAAAAATATCCGAATACTTTTATTCAGCCCTGTATAGGATTTATAGATTTGTATATAGACTACATAGGATGATAATTTTAGTTCAGTTAGGAAACGCGTAGCACAGTTTAAAATTCTCCGTCTGGAGTTTGTCAATAAACAGAAATGTGTTCGCGAACTTTTGTGCTGCCCTGTATAGGATCTACAGAATTTATACACACCACGTAATAGACAAAAGCAAGTTAAAATTAAAATCGCGTTCAATAACTTAAAACGCACTTCCAGGAATTATTGTTAACAGACAGTAGAGAATTCTTTTGCGTGTCCCTGTAAATGAACGATGACTGCTATACAAACAATATTCCGTAGTAAGTCTCTTGTAATGCACCTTAGTGATCTATTTAATTTCAATGCGTTTAAAATAGTGAAACCGCAGACGATTTTTCTCCATAGACGTAATGTAACGGAATTATTTTGACTGTCCCTGTAAAGTAACTATAAGTGCTATGCACACCCTGTTCCATATTAAGCTTCTTCTAATGCACCTTAGTAATATATATAAATTACAATGCGTTTAAAATAGTGAAACATTATTTAAATAAACCGCAAATGATTTTTCCCCATAGACCGCAATGTAACGGAATTCTTTTGAGTGTCCCTGTAAAAAAAGTATAAGTGCTACACACTTCCGTTGAAATAGGGAACATGCTATAGATAACGACAATAACATATAAAAATTGCAGAGCAATCCGAGCATATTTACGGGAGTTAGAGCACGGACAGACGGCAGACGGCAGACGGCAGACGGCCAGACGGCCAGACGGCCAGACAAACCGAAGTCATAAGCACTTTTCAACTAGGTTGGAAAGTGCTAAAAAGTTGCAACTTTTTAAAAGAGAATTATTTTGACGTAAATGAATTTTCGCGTCATGAAGAACAATAATTGAAACACTTTTGCAACTGGCCATCAATATCTTAAATTAAAGGTTTATGAATTACCTATTGGTCAACGGTTAGAAGGGGCACCCTGTATACATGCATATGCTATTTACAATCTTTCATGTGATGAGAAATGCTATCTTCTCTTTATGAACTGAAGTCTAATTGGAGTTAGTGGAGTCATGATTATTTGCCAGCTGAAAAATACGTCTTCTCTTTTGTCCAAAGATATGACATCAAAATTCTTAAGGATGTGAGCCAGGATTACTTTAATTTCCATCAAAGCGAAATTTTTACCTGGAATAAAAGAAAAACTATTATAATACCAAAATGTAAATAGTGTGGTACCTTGTTCCAAAAATTTAGTTTGTGAAACAAATAGTTTGAAATAAGAATGAAATTTTACTATAAGAAATAAGGAAAATACGTTTAACTTGTTTCTACCTCACAAGTTCCTCCATGTATTTACCTGTTTCAAGCATTACACATTATAGTACAATACAGTAATGTACGTGATTTTTCTTTATTAAGAAAGAAAAATCACGCGTCAAGCGTATATTATGAAACACTTTCCAACAAATTAAAAACATGAAAATCTTTAAAATGAATCACAATTTATTACTTACTAGGGAAACGAACCCGGGCTTCCTGGGTTACAGAACACCACAGAAAACTATTTTTTATATTTAAAATTCTAACAGATTTTTTACATTTAATATATATATATATATATATATGCTAAAAAAGAAATGGCGCATATAGCATTTGTCGAGAATTAAATAAAAATCATGCACTCGTGACATCATAATTCACTTTTATATTTTAAGAGAATAATAAGGCTAATATAATTTGTGACTCGTGCTATACCCAGTATACGCGTCAGGACACGTTGCCGTTATCATTATCTTTTTACGCGTGAAGGTTTTGCTATGGTACTCCATTGTGAAATTTGGTAATTTTTGAAATTCAATATTTGGAAAACGACATAATCATTAGATTTGAAATTTATATCAAGAAAAATACAATTTTTTACCTTTCTAACGCAGTTTATCTAACAATTTTCTGACAAATACTTTTCGAGCAATTAATTTTTTCAGTAACTTCAAATGTTTCATTTTCCGAGATTAATCTGTGGCAACGATTCGCGAGAATCCCAGTCGTCAGCAACGCATAGCTTTTTATTAAAGAGGATTACTAAAATAGGTGTAAAATGAAATATTGTGCTGTGCTCTAAAATAACCCATTTTTTAAAGTTTTCTCTATATAAAGTCTAATAAAGAATTTAAAAAAAATTAAACATGGCTAAATTTTTACAGATTGTTCTGACTAAGATTTTAATGTTGGGCATTTTTCATTTTATCACTTTATTACAAAATGACAGCCAATTAAGCGACAATTTGAAAAAAACCCACTTTTCCAAAAATTAACCCATGTTACCTGAAAAAAAAAACATACCTGACATAGTCAGCGGAAAATGAAGCATTTTATTACATATTAATGGTTATATAACATATAACTTAAAAAAAATCCCTGACGGCTCGGCCGACAGGAAAAGGTAGATTTCGAAGACGCAGACCGTGGGGCAACTGATTATTGGGAATTGCAGAAGAAAGACCTATTTGCCATGATGTGGCATTTGGGACCACCCACTTCGAAATATACCTCTGCCTGTAGGTGGAGCCAGTAGGTATTTTTTTGCTTTTGCTTTTTTTTTTACCGTAAAAGTTGGTCCTATAAAAAACTTGTCAGTATAAAAGTTGTATATAATATTAAGAAGATTTATAATAAATTTAAACGGATTTGATATCTTGGGAATTGACGAAGTTATGAATTTTTTTCTTCTGAAAACCCTATCCCCCCCCCCTCCTTGGGGACATTTTTAACGAAATCGAAAATTTGTCATGCATACATTTTTGGCCCTTTTCCTAGAAGTAATAATAACTTTAAACAGATTCGATATGTATAAAAATTAAGAAGTAATGGGTTTTTTTCTGTTTTCACGTCTGCTTGTAGGCGGAGCCAGCACGGATTTTTTTCTTTTAATTTTTTTTTTTTTGCCATAAGAGTTTGTCCTATAAAAAACTTGTCAATATAAAAGTTGTAGATAATTTTAAGGAGATTTACAATAAATTTAAGCGGATTTGATATCTTGGGAATTGACGATGTTATGAATTTTTTTCTTCTAAAACCCCCTCCCTCCCCCCTCCTTGGGGCCATTTTTAATGATATTAAAAATCTGTCATGCCTATATTTTCGGCCCTTTTCCTAGAAGTAATAATAACTTTAAATGGATTCGATACGTATCATAATTAAGAAATTATGGGGGGTTTTCTGTTTTCACAAAAAGCCCCCATTTCCCCCCCCCCCCTCTTGGTTCGATTTTGCCCGTTAACGAACTTGACCGAGATTTTATGCCCCTTGATTTTATGTATCAATTTGGAAAAGATTTGTGCAGAATTATTGGAGTTATCGTGTCCATAAAAAAGTGACATAGATAGATAAATAGATAGATAAATAGATAGATAAAGTTTTGAACTGGGGGTGTTTTTGGCTTCTGGGAGTCATGATCAGCGCAGATCTGCAAAAAATTAATTTTCAAAAATCAACTTAGGGGAGAATGTAATAGGTAGTATTTCTTATGAAATCTACCTAAAACAATAAAAATGTATGTTGACCATTCTAAAATTATATTATAACGAGAAAATCCGTAAAATTGAAGCTCATGTTTTGCCATAATTCTGAAATTGTTAATTTAAACTATTTTAAAACTAAATAAGCACTCCTTAGGTATTTTTAACTATTTTTATTATTCTAAATGGTGCATAAAAACAGAACAAAACAAAAAAAATTGACTTTAGTGAAATATTTGATGTAGTTAGTTCTAGGGAGGGTTTTTTTTTTTCGTAAACATTTCAGGGTGGGTTTTATTTTTTAGAGGACAGCACAATAAAGGTTTTAAAACATTAAAAACCTTCTGTAGGTGTTAAAATTTTCATCGGAGTCCCGAGCGCTTTCGACCAGAACCTGGACATCAACAAGAGGGCGGAAATAAAATAAAAATTCTCTATTTTAACATCTATAAAAGGGTTTTAATATTTTAAAACCTTCATTTCCTTTTACACCTATTTTAGTAACAAGTAATAAATTGTGTAAATTCACATTTAATACTTTGGAAATTTTTCCATAGAAAATTTCACACGCCTTGCATTTATAATAATCAAATTTTAATTGCTTAATAGGCGTATAGCCAACATAGTGAAAAAGTACCCAAGTCGGGACTCGAACCCGTGTCATCAGTATAGCGCATTGACGTTCTACCAACTGAACCACTTTTGAACGATACTCAGCCGTGAACTTTCTCACTATAACATGTTGACAAGGCTACAAACGCAGCACAAGATGGGTTTTTTTTTTCGTGAGCCACTAACCCTGGAGCAAACACAAAATCAAAGAAAGACGTTTGTAGCCTTACCAACATGTTATAGTGAGAAAGTTCCAGGCTGAGTATCGTTCTCAAGTGGTTCAGCTGTTAGAACGTCAATGCGCTGTACTGATGACCCGGGTTCAAGTCACGGCTTGGGTACTTTTTCACTATGTTGGCTATACGCCTATTAAGCAATTAAAATTTGATTATTATAAATGCAAGGCGTGTGAAATTTTCTATGGAAAAATTTCCAAAGTATTAAATGTGAATTTACACAATTTATTACTTGTTACTAAAATAGGTGTGAAAGGAAATGAAGGTTTTAAAATATTAAAACCCTTTTATAGATGTTAAAATAGAGAATTTTTATTTTATTTCCGCCCTCTTGTTGATGTCCAGGTTCTGGTCGAAAGCGCTCGGGACTCCGATGAAAATTTTAACACCTACAGAAGGTTTTTAATGTTTTAAAACCTTTATTGTGCTGTTCTGATTCATTCTGATTCATTTAAAATGTTTTTAATTTGTATACGAAGGTGAATTTAATGTTCCAACATTAGAAAAAAATTCTATATATTGAATCACCTTTCCAAGATATTCACACAATTCTAACAAAACTTCACCTTTCAACAAGGTGAACGATGTTGATGAAAGAAAGATGTCTAAGTAAACAATATGGAAAACACGTAACATATTTAAGAACACAGTATCAGCAATTTTATCCAAAGGACGAATTATTTTGTGTAGTCCTGTATATATCTATGTGATGATTTGTACATATACTAGATGGTAGGCAAAAATTTAGTTCAGTTATCAAACACGTAACACAGTTGAAAATTTCCCTGTAGTAATTTCCGTCAATAAGTGGAAATGTACCCGAATTCTTTTCTGCAGACTTGTATATGATCGTTAGAATTTACACACACCAAGTAATATGTAAAAAAATTAGTTACATCTAAAAACGCATACCACATCTGAAAACGCACTTTTTGCAATTATTACTCGTAAGCAGTACTGTAACCTAATCCTTTTATGTGTCCCTGTAAATGAGCGATAAATACTATGCATACCCAATTCTAAATCAAGCATCTTATAGCGCACCTCAGTGATGTATATCGATTTCAATACATTTGAAATAGCGTATCATAATTATAATACACTGCAAAATATTTTCCCCATACACCATAACGTAACAAATTTCTTTTGAATGTCCTGTAAATGAACGATAAATGCTCTTCATACCCAATTGTACAGCAAGCATCTTATAGCGCACCTCAGTGAGGTATACCAATTTCAATACATTTGAAATAGCGTAACATAATTATAATACACTGCAAAATATTTTTCCCCGTGACCATAATGTAACGGATTGTAACCATAATGTACTATTGAGTATCCCTGTAAACAAACTATAAATTTCACACACATAATTTTCAATGCCGAACATACCATAATAAACCGCAATAGCATGTATAAATTACGTGGTAATACGACTACATTTACGTGAGTTAGAGCACGGACAGACGGACAGATAGACAGACGGCCAGACAAAGCGAATTTAATTTTCAACTACAATAGATTATGTTATAAACGCATAACAATATTGTACCATCGAAAACATGTCAGTGACAAAAAAAAAAGATACACCCAATTTTATTTGTAGACCGTTTACGATAAAATCACACCCAAATTGTCATTGGTCTCTGAATAATATCTTATTTCAAAATATAAATACAATTTTTGAAGTATGGGCCGTCTATATATTAAAAATTGCACCAATTTCGATTTTTCAAATAATAAGACCTACTTTTGACACTTTATTTAAGTTTTTCGGGTCGAATAATTTTTTTAAAGTTTATAGTTTTAGTATTTTTGAAAAATCTTCATGGAGTTAGAAGAAATAAAAATTTGAAGATGATAATGAGACAAATTCACGAAAATTCACAAGAAAAACGATAATTTATATCTTCCTAAAAATAATCCGATTTAATTTTTTCTATTTTGAGTGTGATATTTTCAATAGACCTAAGCATATTCTAGGAATTTTTTAATACTCAAAAGTAGAATTTTCATTATGAGTATTTATTAATAACTTTATGTTTATAAAGTCCTTCCTGCCTGTACCGGAATGAAAAGATATAATTTCCTTATTCCTTGTTATTAAGAATTCAACTAATTTTACTCAAACAAACGAGGCTAAAATGCATCGAACCCGATTACAGAAGATTCATTACCAGTTTTCGTAAATACTGAATTTGAATGAGAATTTCGCCAAAGCTTGCTTAATTTATATCAATTTATTTTTGGTTTCAAAACTTTGCGACAATTCTCCAAATGTTACCAATCTGGTCAAGAATTTGTCGCTGCGGATACGTACTATACATACTTTTAAGTTAATAATAAAAATCCTGCTGTCTTGTTTCAAAATATCAGCCACCCTAGAATTTCCAAATGCTATATATCAGTCATTTTAAAGATAGAGGCAAAAAAAATTATGCTCCAGAGTCCATGTATCAAAGCCGAACATTTCATTGAAAAAACTTTTAGGATTTCTAAATTTTTTTTGTACATCTTTTTGAATTTGAAATGTTTAAATGGCCGCCATTTTGAAACAAGATGGCGAATGAAGCTCGGCAATGAACTCGATATATATATATACATATACGTATGTATATATATATCAACATTTAGACGGAGGGTGATTTTGGGGTTTGGCTATCATTTCGTTAAAAATATACCAAATATTTCCTTAACTGCTTTCCTCTGGACGGCTGCAATAGGTTGCTTCTTAGTTTTTGTAATGGAGGCTAGTTAAAATTGTGGTGCGCTGCATCATATACACTGCCGGAGGTATTGTTACATGACAATGTCTTTGGGTGATGGAAAAATGATAGAACGTATGGGTTTGTTTAAATCAATTTATTTGTTATTAGCACACAACGGGAATTCAGCGGCGGTGTACAAACTATTGAGCATTGTCAGGGGCAATGTGTTTGAGGAATGCGATGTGCCTTGATGTAGATGGTTGATCGCCACTAGCAATTTTGTCTTGCACAGGTAGCTTATTTTTCTTCCTTTCACGGAATGTTCTGGATCGTTCTGTAGATACCATCGGAGGTTTTTCATTGTCTCAGAGGTAGAATTCTGCTCGTTTGGCTGAGCAGTGACTGGCTGAATTGCCATTGGTGGCTCATGTCACTGAGTCGTGTCTGGTTGTATCATCATTAATACATTTGTTATTGACTTCTTCCTTCATTTTTCGTTTAATTCTCTGAGTTGTTACAATCTATAATGGTGCTTTTTGCATTTGCGCTGATTGAGTCGTTGTGGTTTAGTCTTAGTCTCCTCATGTGATGTGGCATGTGAAGATAACGCAATCGCCACGTTCGCATTTCGCTGTGGAATAGAATTCTCAACATCTTCAGAATTTTCAATTCTGGATTGGGTAGGTCAGTAACCTTCCGGTATTAGATTTATCTTGTTGGACACTATTTAATATTTATATTGTTAAGCGGCCGCTTCACTCAAACAGCCCGATCTCGAAATCCCATGTTAATCTATGGGAAAACTTAAAAGCGCGATTACGCATTACCCAATATAAGTATTAAAATATGGTTTTCACCATCAGAAAGTAGACGTCAGATGCCGATGATGTGCGTTTTTAAAAAATTGTCTCCTTAAATTTTAAGTACTTAAAAAATTCCTCTAAACTTTGAAATTTCCACTTGATGAAAATTTATCATCTTATTAAAAATCCTTAAAATTTACGGAGACAATTTGTAAAAACGCACATTGTCGGCATCCGACGCCTATTTCCTGATGGTGAAAACCATATTTTAGTAATTATATTAGGTAATGAGTAATTGCGTTTTGAAGTTTTCACGTAAGTTAACATTGGATTTTGTGATCGGGGAGTTTCAGTAAAGCAGCCACTTAACATCATTAGTGTCCTATTCACCTAAATCGTAATTTTAAACTATTTTGGCCCCCAATCTGCAACGAACATGATTATTGAATAGAAAGTTTCTGTGTGTGTTTATTGTTTGTGAGTCTTGGTTATGATTTTAATTACTGTTTTGTTACGCACAAATTGACACCAAAATTTCTCGATCGAATGAGTCCTTCGGTCGCTATAGCGATTTTAAGCAAACTTCTCGAAAACAGTGGTTCACAGTGCGACTTCCGCTGCGACAAGAGGATGTCAGTACAATATGATTGTGTGATTGTGTGTGAAGCATGAAGCCAAAGGATTGACCTATACTATTCTACATTTATATTTAACGTACTGCCTATGTTCACCGAGTAACGTACATGGACCCGAGAGCAAAATATCAAGAGGCTCACTTTCCGAACATAAGGGGCTACGTTGTAAGACGTTGTCATGTCAAAGCATAATATAAATTAAAACCTGCATCAATTTTTACATTAATAGAATGGGCATCTTCCAAAACATAGATGTGTAAGTTTACAGTTCATTCCAATAATTATTTTTCGAGATATAAGGAAATTTTATTACTTTTAGAAAGTCTAAAGGGACCGGAAAATTTACATCAAAGATCCTTGGACTGATTTAGCCAAATGTGTTAAAGATAGTAATAAAGAAAAATTCATTGCACTAAACGGCCAGCGTTTGATGGGTTCTATGTAAAACTGATGAAGATTTTAGAACCACACAACGTTATTTAGATAAAAGTACTTGAAAGTATACTGCTCTGCATCTAAGACATCAGAGACCAAACTAAATCTGCATCAAAGGCCTCCCTTGTTATACTGAGTAATACTTGGAAACGTTACGAAGTAGTTTTTGCAGGGTATTAATAAGTTTTCTCAAGCAGGTATCCACATGAAATAAAATAGGTGAACCAAAGGTGGCCATAGTTAAGCTTTAGGGATTTATTTTATAATTTTCTAGTTGGTTGAATGTGGCTAAATTTTTGTTTGTAAAAATTTACATTTCTCTAAAACACATATCAGCTTTCTTTGTAAAATAAAATTTAGTTACTTTTATAATACAATTTCAAAATTGTAGCTTGTGGGCCACCTTTGAAGTATAGAGCTTCAAAGGTGGCCCATGTATTGAAATCACTTTTAAATATATGAAAAAGTACCTGACAAAATAGCAAACCTGACAAACTATTATGCTCTGATGATCCTTTCTTTCTTTTTATATCTTTCGAGTTTTTTTTCCTTATAAAAGACCTTGAAGTTCTTTTTGTGCCCGGTAGTTCATGGATTTTCTTCTGGGAGTTACTGACTTCTTTTGAGTGATCTCTGGTGTTAACAGTAAATGGTAATAAGTTTTTCAGATATCTATGTAGAATTTTTGAAAATCACCCTTACTAAACTGATTTCCACATTTGTTTTCTAAGCTGGCCACTTTGGGAACATACGTACGGTCGCCATTTGCACGACGTAAACGTAATTAATCTTATACATTTTTTAGAATTGAAGTAAATGTGGTTAAATAGAAAAAAATAAGCTTTCAGAAAACGTATCATAACTCAAAGTTCTAATAATTTAAACACGTGTAAATTAAAATATTTAAAATATCTTCTTACCTGGAAAATAGAAGGACTACTCCTCAAAAGTAAAATCACTGCATAAAATGTCGGGGGATCAAGTTGATCTCTTTAAATTCAGCCGCGTGCACTGCAGCTACATGATTTATAATGCAGTAGCACCATTTTATGATTAAAAATTAAATTAATTCTACTTTTGAAGGGTAGTCTACCTTAGGAACACAGGCCCCCTTTGGTTCACGCACCTTATGGATTTTTCGGATACTATCAATTTTCAAATAAACATTTTCCTGTTCAACAAACATGTTCAACAGACAGACATCCGAAAAATGAACATTATTTTATTACTCTTGTATGAATAAATGTTGTTATGCAGCTGAAAATATTTTCTTGAAAATTGATAGCATCCAAAAAATAGATATTTTATGTCGATATCGGGTTGAGAGAACTGATTTATAAAAACTACTTCTTAACATTTTTAAAAATTACGAGAAGCAAAAGAGACTTTTGTTCCAGAGATAATTTTTTAAATCTCGGAAATCTACTGGTTTCAGAGGCTTCTGATGATAAATGATCGTTTTCGGAATCGTGAGTAACTCGAAAAAGGTTATATGACTTTTCTTAAATCTTTTTGCTAGATCAAGAAATATTTATCTTTTTTAAAGTGTACAAACACAATCCGAACCACTGTTCAGATAGCTGGTACAAAAATAATTACATTTATAAGTTTTAGTATTATGCCAATACTCACCAATGCAGCTTCTTGTCCCTTCAGCAAAAGGAATGTAAGTCTAGGGACTTTTCTGGGATTTCCCATTAAATCTCTCCGGATCAAATTTTTCAGGATTTGGAAATACATCCGGATTTCTGTGGGCCATATATGGGACGAATGCTATCGTTGTACCTTTTGGAATTTTGTATTTACCTGTCATTAAATACAGTCACCATCAGATATAGCATAGAATGGAATCAGTGTTGCCAGATTGGAAACAATTTTTATTCGAAATATCAACCACTTTTCCAGGCTTGTAATCTTCGTTTTTAGGTGCGTTCGTAATTATATAAATACGTAGCACCTATAGTCGTCGCTTGGTCCGTCCGTCTGTCAGTCCGTCTGTCTGTCCGTCTGTCTGTCCGTCCGTCTGTCTGTCTGTCCGCATATAACAACGCAAAAACTACCCAACCAAATGGTTTGCAATTTAAAATATATTATCTTTGCAGAATTTTGTCGAGACATTTCAAATTTTATTAAAATCGAATCAAAACTTTAGGAGATATTAATAAAAATATTTATTAAGAAATTTGATTTTTTTTTAAATCGGTGCTTTTTTGTTATAGGAGCTTCCGATGGATGTTAAATCGTCAAGCGACCGAGATGCTTATTTTATTACAGAAATTAATCTGCAGACGATATAATTCATTTCACAGAATTAAAAATCATCAAGATCTGAATATTTATATACAGTGTCTCACAAAAGTGATGGGACACTTGTGCTTTATAAAAAGAAACTGCAATAAAATAAATAAACAAACATGTGCAAAAATTTTTTGGGTGTGTTTCATATTTAAAGTTAGTAACAATTATTACATAACATACATTTTGTCAAAATATTAAAATATTAATTTAGTAAAAATACAATTGTTCAGAACGGAGCAAAAAATGGCTCACATAAGTGATGGGACACTTACTTTTCCATCAAATATTTATCCAAAAATTTTACTTTTTAAAAGGTTTTAATATTTTGTTGGATTTCCTTTTACTTTTAAAACATGATTTAATCTTTTTGGGATGGATTCGACTATTTTTTTTGTGATTTCTGGAGTGATTTTACCCCATTCTTCTTGAAGCACCGATTTTAGTTGTTGTTTTGAAGAAATGGTGTGTTTGCGAATTCTTGATTCCAATTCTTGCCAAATATTCTCTATGGGATTTAAGTCTGGAGATTGTGGTGGTGTTTTTTTTATTTCAGGACAGTTATATAGCAGCCAGAGTCTAACGTTCAGAGCAGTGTGCTTGGGGTCATTGTCCTGGTAGAATTTAAAATCGTTATGAAGGTTCAATTTTCGTGCTGAAGATTTCAAATTTTGCTTTAAAATATCAATATACTTGTACTGATCCATTATACTGTCAATAAAAACAAGATTACCAACTCCAGCGGACGACATACACCCCCATACCATAACTCCTCCTCCACCATGTTTTACTGTTGGTACCAAGTTCTGTTTGCGAAGTTCTTCCCTGGGTTTTCTCCACACCAAGATTCTACCGTCAGAACCAAATATATTAAATTTACTCTCATCAGCAAATATAACTTTATTCCAGTAATCAGAATTCTTATTTATGTTGGATTTTGCGAAAGCTAGTCTGAGTTTTCTATTCCTTTCACTTACGAAGAATTTTTTCCTGGCTACTCTACCGTGATATCCAGCAGATCGAATTACCCTTCTAATAGTTTCAGGATTAACAATTATTCCATATAATGCTTGTAAATCAGCAGCAACTTTTGAAGCACTAATTCTTGGATTTTTTTTAATATTTCGAACGATAATTCGCTTTATTCCATTGGATAGCTTTGATGGTCAGCCAGGTCTTCTTTTATCCTGAATCATATGATTCTTTTTATATCGTTTAATGATATTGAAAACTGTTGAACGACTCAAGTTAACTGTTTCAGCAGTTTTTCTAATAGATTTTCCACGTTCAATATGCAAATTAATAACTAATTTTCGAATTTCAGGCGAAGTTTCTTTTCGTTTAGCATTCATGACTACACAGAGCTAAAAAACACAAAAATTCCAAAACAAACTGGAGAGAAATACTGCAGACGATTTTATAAATTATTGCCAATTGCTTTTAAGTAAAAATAAAACCCCAAAAAATATTTTTATTGCTTATTTCAGACGATTTTTGTTGCATATATAATGGTGTCCCATCACTTATGTGAGCTATTTTTTGCTCCGTTCTAAACATTTGTATTTTTATTAAATTAATATTTTAATATTTTGACAAAATGTATGTTATGTAATAATCTTTACTAAATTTAAGTATGAAACACACCCACAAAAAAAATGTGTACATTTTTTTAATTTATTTGATTAGTTTCCTTTTGTAAAGCACAAGTGTCTCATCACTTATGTGAGACACTGTAACTAGCTGATACATATACAGTGTCTCACATAAGTGATGGGACACTTGTGCTTTACAAAAGGAAACTAATCAAATAAATTAAAAAAACATGTACACATTTTTTTTGTGGGTGTGTTTCATACTTAAATTTAGTAAAGATTATTACATAACATACATTTTGTCAAAATATTAAAATATTAATTTAATAAAAATACAAATGTTTAGAACGGAGCAAAAAATAACTCACATAAGTGATGGGACACCATTATATATGCAACAAAAATCGTCTGAAATAAGCAATAAAAATATTTTTTGGGGTTTTATTTTTACTTAAAAGCAATTGGCAATAATTTATAAAATCGTCTGCAGTATTTCTCTCCAGTTTGTTTTGGAATTTTTGTGTTTTTTAGCTCTGTGTAGTCATGAATGCTAAACGAAAAGAAACTTCGCCTGAAATTCGAAAATTAGTTATTAATTTGCATATTGAACGTGGAAAATCTATTAGAAAAACTGCTGAAACAGTTAACTTGAGTCGTTCAACAGTTTTCAATATCATTAAACGATATAAAAAGAATCATATGATTCAGGATAAAAGAAGACCTGGCTGACCATCAAAGCTATCCAATGGAATAAAGCGAATTATCGTTCGAAATATTAAAAAAAATCCAAGAATTAGTGCTTCAAAAGTTGCTGCTGATTTACAAGCATTATATGGAATAATTGTTAATCCTGAAACTATTAGAAGGGTAATTCGATCTGCTGGATATCACGGTAGAGTAGCCAGGAAAAAATTCTTCGTAAGTGAAAAGAATAGAAAACTCAGACTAGCTTTCGCAAAATCCAACATAAATAAGAATTCTGATTACTGGAATAAAGTTATATTTGCTGATGAGAGTAAATTTAATATATTTGGTTCTGACGGTAGAATCTTGGTGTGGAGAAAACCCAGGGAAGAACTTCGCAAACAGAACTTGGTACCAACAGTAAAACATGGTGGAGGAGGAGTTATGGTATGGGGGTGTATGTCGTCCGCTGGAGTTGGTAATCTTGTTTTTATTGACAGTATAATGGATCAGTACAAGTATATTGATATTTTAAAGCAAAATTTGAAATCTTCAGCACGAAAATTGAACCTTCATAACGATTTTAAATTCTACCAGGACAATGACCCCAAGCACACTGCTCTGAACGTTAGACTCTGGCTGCTATATAACTGTCCTGAAATAATAAAAACACTACCACAATCTCCAGACTTAAATCCCATAGAGAATATTTGGCAAGAATTGGAATCAAGAATTCGCAAACACACCATTTCTTCAAAACAACAACTAAAATCGGTGCTTCAAGAAGAATGGGGTAAAATCACTCCAGAAATCACAAAAAAAATAGTCGAATCCATCCCAAAAAGATTAAATCATGTTTTAAAAGTAAAAGGAAATCCAACAAAATATTAAAACCTTTTAAAAAGTAAAATTTTTGGATAAATATTTGATGGAAAAGTAAGTGTCCCATCACTTATGTGAGCCATTTTTTGCTCCGTTCTGAACAATTGTATTTTTACTAAATTAATATTTTAATATTTTGACAAAATGTAAGTTATGTAATAATTGTTACTAACTTTAAATATGAAACACACCCAAAAAATTTTTGCACATGTTTGTTTATTTATTTTATTGCAGTTTCTTTTTATAAAGCACAAGTGTCCCATCACTTTTGTGAGACACTGTATATCTGAATATTTATATAACTAGTTAAGATATTTGTATGAACAGTGTCATAAAATATATACTTAACTAGCTGTTTAACCCGTTCTACGCACGGGATATCATGAATTTAATTCTAAAACGTGCGTACGAACGCACCTCGTTTGTAACGTTTGACGTACAATTTCCAACTTGTTTTAAATGACGAAATGTTTGTCATGGAATAAAATGAAGAATTTTATCCTGAAACAGTGGTAGTTATTTTGAATAAATATTCTCCAACTTGGCACCACTGAATAGAGTTTTAATGAATCTGGGATATATGCAGTATACCGTTTCTAATCACTTAACTGTTTTACCCGAGATGCGTTCGGGCAAGAAGAGTTTGTTTGCTTCGTTACTAAAAGCTTTTGAGTACTATTAAGGGGACAGTGGACGTTCAAAACCATTTTTTTTTTCATTTTTCACTCAATTGAGCTGAAATTTTGCACACATAGTAATTCATGCATTTTATAAGTAAATTAAGCAATTTTACTCAAAAATGTGTATAATTAATTTATTTATTAATTAAAATATATTAATTAATAACTCTAATTAAAAATGCTTCATGCGTATTAAATTTGGCTTCAGGAACATAGTGTTTTGTTAAATGGTAGCTGTTTATTATTGCAACAAAAGTTGGTATGCATTTTAAAATTGTACCAATATATTAAGAAAAATTAATAAAAAACTTCCAATATTTACATTTTTTTTTTTTTTTAATTTCACGAAAAAAAGTTATCTAACTACGAAATTTTCCTTTTATGTACAGTAATGCATGCACATTAATACCAAGTTTTAAAATATAGCACACTGCTAACAATAGTACTTAATATTATGAAAATTCTATAAAGCAGAAGACGCCTGGAACATTTTGAATATTTTAACTCTGCGAAAATTATCATTTATAGAAAACGCGATTTAAAGTTTTATTTTTTAATGTAACTCAATTACGGTGTCAAATTTGAAATGCTCGTAACTTTGATATGAATCTTTGCAATTGCATGCGGTTTTTTGCAAATGTTGTAGTTAAGATTGAACTATAGTAAACCAAAATAAGTAAAACTATTTTTTAGTCGATTTTAACCCAACTGAAGGTCCACGGTCTCCTTAATTTTCAATTGTAATCTTCGCTTTATTAATTGGTAGACCTTTTGCGATTATATTATACAAGACGACTATTTTAGTACGGAAAAAGTGATGTTTCTTCCCTATTTTTAGTTTATAGTAAAAGAAAAACAAAACATTTAAAGTTTTAAAGGTTTGATAGCAATACCTCAATTTTATTAGACATTTAAATCCAGTATATGAAAATGACGGGTAAATGCAAATTATTCTCAAAGTTTCATACTTAGTTATTGCGGTATAAAAATTACTGACTGAATTATTCAATGCTAAAATCACTTGTTGATTAGTTAAGCATAACTCGAAGAATAAATTATACATGTCTCTCTCCAACACGAACCTAGATTTTTAACAATAGCCAAAGTATTTTAAATAAATTGGCATAAGATCTACATTTCTTTGTGTCAAACGAACAATATCGTAGGGACGAACAATAAACAAGGGCGTAGAGGTGGTCGCCATTTGAATCTTATATTGCTGAACTAGACGCTCCATACTTGTTGTAATGTAATTGGCATTATATGCGGTCTCATTGGTCGAAATACAGCGATCTTTCACTTATATGCGATGTTCAGTAAATACTTTTTCATACTACTATTTTAAAACAGTAAAATTTGATTTATAAATTCTGCGATTTAAAAAGCCGAAAATTACCTTATAAAAAAACTGGTGCGGAAAAATGATTTCCGTGTATCGCGTATAAGTGAGAGATCACTGTACTATACATTTTTATAGCTCATTAAAGTAAGATAAAAATTTATCATGACATTCTGCATGGCTTAGTTTGAGGCCCAGTAATTATTGATTTCTGGCCTTTAATTCTACAATTATGTTTTTCAGCATAAAAATTGTACTAGATCACATAAATTCAGTAAGTGAGGTTTCTTGTATATGAGCAGTAAGATGATAAACTTGGTGATTTTATCGTTTTTTCTGCGGCAGTTTACAGCCAGGGCCTGATTACTGACGGGGCACACTTCCATCAGTAAAATTTAATAGAAAATTTCGTCTTATTAAAACGCCCTATTCATGCAAATTACTGCCATGAATAAGGAAAAAAATTGTATTCCTTTTGTACTGGTGGAAGTGTGCCCCGTTGGTAATCAGGCCCTGTTTCCAACAGGACACTTGGTGACCCAACTATGCTACTTCTTACTCTGACAATTTTCAAATGTCCATCGTTATACTTATATGGCCAAAATTTCATAAGTGTAATTTCTTATAATTTCTTAGTTATCAATATGTCTCATGACATTTCTTTCCAATGTAAATTCTCATTTAACGTTAAACTGTTTCTCTGTGATTGTTCTACATTATTATGTTACATCTACTGTGAAAAACTGTGTTTTTTTTTAATCTTATCTTTAAAATGGAATTTAAATATCTCAAAAGTCACTTACTGTCCTCTGTCCTCAACCCTTAACTTGATCATTAAAACCATCAACAAACAATAATTATTATTTCTTTTTGAAAAAACAATGCATTTATTATAAATATGAATCTCATGGAGCATAATAATATAATTTTTGTTTGAGTGAAATGTGTAATATTGTTTTTGATGGGTCACTGCTATCACAGTATATGAATTTCTTTATATTTCCACCAGGTGGAAGGATGCAGTGATTTTCGGTATTGTTTCCAGTAGGGGAGTACATGTGGTTCTTAAAAAGTTATATTGCTTGCTGTTTGTTCATAAAGAAGATTTTCTTGATAAAAAATACAGAAAATGTAAGCGTACCTTTATTAACCATCGCTACTGTCCAAATTGTTAATTTAAATATTGACCAATATCTATCCATTTAATCATAGGTTTAATATGTTTTTGAAAATAGTGCATACAACATTCCAAAAATTTTCTTTTTTAAGTAAAGTGGCAATATTGCAAATAATGTCACTTCTGTCACTTACAATTTGCGTTTTGCCTGATAAAAACTGCCATATCATTTCTGTTGTTCAATAAAGTTTATGTCCATCTACTAATTATTATTTTGCAATATATCAGTGGTTATTGAAAATTGAGCCTAATATGAGACTTTTAAAAATCAGATATAAGCAGAAAATCAGCAGCCAAAAACCACACTTATGACATTTTGGCCAATATATAAGTCGTTTTGAGATCGCATTAAAATTGAAGGGGATCGAGCAGGAACCGTATCCAAATTTAGGGCAGTTCACAGGGGATGACTCTATTACCAAATGTTAAAAATGAATAAAACATACCACATGTCGTGTCTTGTCCTGTTACTCTTCCAAACATAGGAACTACCGTATAAATTCGTAAAGTTTCCTGTAAAAAAACATTTTATGAATGTAGTTCTCGCACACAAAACAATAGCATTAGGATTTAAAGGTACTTTCGTGTTATAGCGACCCGCACAGTTAGGATTATGGCAAGGATGCAGCTATGATTTCGCCAAGATCGTCGCAAAGCTTATATATGCATCCTATATACGCATATCTCAAAACACTCATATATGTGCCATATACGTCATTATGTACATATTATTTACGTCTTATATTTCATATATGCATCGTATACATCTTATACACATATCATACACATATATCATATATGCGTTATATATGACTATAACATGGCCATATACGTCACGAAATGTTATATGCATCATATATTGTTATAATGTCATACATGCTTTATAATTTGGCGATAAATCTTGGTCGCTTGGCGATTCCTTCTTGGTGGTCGCTATAACACGAATGTACCGAGTTAAGTTAGCATATCATAATGACCTTCAGTACATTTTCATTCACATAGGTTTTCAGTTACAATGCCTTTCTTTTAAATAAAACTATAGGGATAGATCATTTCCTACTTATTTCGGTACGGGTACTTGATCTTGTCACCAACCTCTATTTTCTGACTATGAATGTGAAAGAAATAGGATTTTTTTTTAAAATATTGTTGATTTTTTTTTCCCACAGTAAAAACTTTTTTTTCCCCACAGTTATGTTTGTGCTTTTTCAAAGTAACATACAAGAAAAAAAAAAAAAACGCGTAATGAAGTAAAAAATATTCTTCACGTTATGGCTAAATAACGGACATTTTTATCTTCGACATAGATTGAATTATTTTTCAATAATTACACCCCGCTATTATCTTTTCGATATATTTACTGGCAGAAAGTTCTGCCATTAAAGAAGGAAAATATTTCTTGTAAAAAATAATGGTATGAAAATTATTTGTGTTTCAGGCATGCATTTAGTGCCCCCCCTCCCCCCCCAAAAAAGACAGTTTCGAGCCACCACTAAGAGCACTCCCTCCCCCACGCTTTCCTCTGCGTCCTCTAGTTATCCAGAGCAAGACGCGGCACACGCAAGCGCTTAACGTCAAATGCGTCAAATGTGACGGACGTGGGAGGGGGCTAGGAACGGCTTCAAGTGACGTCACAAATGACGACTCCTTCTATTCTGTCCTCCTAAGTATACATGTGTCCGTTCATAAGTTAAATGGCTGCCAAATTTATGCGGTTTCCAGCCGTTATCAAAATTCTAATAATACATAGCTGCCAACTTTTACGCTTTTTTCTTACCACTAAAATTTGACAGTAAATTTTATCTTATTAAATCGACAAAATCGTGTGATTACATAAGGAAAAAAATTCTATTAAGTTTTAGTGGTAACAAAAAAGCGCAAAAGTTGGCAGCTATGAATATATGTCTAAAATTTATAATTTATTTTTTCAATTCAGGTGATGTTATATTTTACCTTGATTATGCATTCCAAATACTTCAAGTTATTCAAGTCAGAGTAACTGATGGAACCATCGCTTTCACTTGTGACTGCATCTACTTCACTAAACGCTTTTTCTTGCACTTCAGGATGGTGACCCAGCATGAAAAGACAATATAAAATTGCATATGATGAAGTATCGTGTCCCTAAAAATGTGTAATAATAATAATGAAAAAAAAATCATAAATAGAAACACTAGTAAAACGAACTTCGGATAATTCAACATTCTTGATAAGGGAAATTTTTTATAAAAATGACTAGGCTAATATGTTTTATATGGGATAAAACCCTAATAATTCGGCACATGTCGATAAAACTTGCATAAGTGGACATCCATTCAAATACTTTTGAACTGAAGTATGAAAATTACTCTTTCAAATTTGGCTCTCCACAATAACAAAAATTGCTGTCTTGTGTCTACTGTTATGTTTTATACACTGGTCGGGCCCTTCAGTGGGGAAGACGACCAGGAGACCGAAATTCCGAGTTTTTCTTCGACACGACGGGGGCAGGTAAGCTGACGTATCACCACCTCAACGTGGAGGACGCACAGTGCAAGATTTTGCAAATCTAGTGGGAAAAAATTCAAAAAATCGATTTTCAGTAATTCCAGTTTTAGACGTTTTAAATTACATCTAACACATTGGAGAGAACTCCACAAAAACACTATCAAAAGTCGGCTTAAAACCATGTGTAAGCCTTTTTAGAACGGCGATTGTTGTAGATGTAATTGCAATGATATTTATGGCTGAAAATATACTTATCTATATAATAAAACCGTAAGTCATGTGACTGTCATCAACAGTTCCGGGATGCCCGCTTCATTTTTCATATGCCAGGCGGCCATTTTATTCAAAATTATTTTTTCAAATACAACTGCATGAAAGTTACATTTTGGGAAATATCGTTCAAAATAAATTAATATTTGAGAGACGACTTACATTCAATTATGTATATATTCTGCAATAACTTAAGTTAAAATTAGGTTCGCAGTTCAAATTCTCCATCCATGAAAGTAAACAACAACAAAAAAAAGAAAAACATTCTTTCGTCGTGAACGTTTAAAACATTAAACCATGGAGGTAATTGTTCGAAAAGCAAGTTCTCTGTGAATGAATTTTTGGACCACTACCTGGTGTCAAAAAGAAAATAATAATTCGCACCAGTCAGACAATCAAAGTTTACCATAATTATGTGCTATTCAACTCAACTTCCTTCCGGATCTTTTCTTGCTGTAAGCTGAGTGCAAACAAATACAACTTATGTAATAATATTTAATAAATCAAATTTCGAAACGATTTGTCAGTCAATTTGGTATTTATGTGTTATGGAAAGAGGCCAGAAAGAGAGATGATTATTAGTCACCAATCATATTTACCATTGTTATTGATTAATCGCGTTCAAAACAGTAATTTAATATACATAACATCATTAAGTACTTTTATGTTATTTGAGCGCAAATCCCGCCAATAGCATTTTTAAAATGGAACAGCTTTCGCAGACGCATCGGGATTGGCGCGATTTTTGTTTTGCGCCATTTTGGCGAGAAACCCCATTTTCAGGTACCTGTTAGAGATTGCTAAAACAGCATGTTACTTTTATTTTATTATGAAATATTTTATTTTATATAAAAAACACACAATTTTATTATAAAACATACACAATGATCAATTTATTATTGAACACAAAATATTTCTTTTATTATAAAACATACGGAATCTGCTCTATCGGGTTGCCATACCAAGCAAAATCTAGCCGAAACTGCCGGGTTGCCCACGCATAAAATCGCCATTTGGGCGCCAAAATGATACGCCGGTGCGTCTGCGACAGCTGTACCTAAAATTACGTGTAATAATATGAGCCCGATTATGGCAAATTATTCAAAACGTTTTAGATGAGAATAATGATATATTTTCTAATCTTCAGAAATCGAGTCTACAGTCAAAGTTAGCGCGAAACAGAAAAAAAAAAAATTAGCAACAATATTGTACTTCAAAATTTTTTTCACAAAATAGACTTCATTGCATCAAATCGTATTAACTAAAATACGCCAATTAGCAATGGACCCAATTACGGAAAATTACTTAATATGCTTAAGAATCTCCGCATTAGCGAATAAATTGCAACTGATAAGCAAATGGTCATGTAGCATAAATGTTTAATTGGGTTAAGTGGTTTTTATCAAGAAAGGTGAAATACATAACAACACAAAATATGCGAAATGCTACCATGATGGCAAAAGTTCTTGATTTGTTTATTAGAATCTTTCGGTTTGGCAAAGGATTAAAAAATATATGTGAATAAAAGTAACGTGTTACAATGCTTAACATGCATTTAAGGGAGACCAAACTGGTCGCCAGTGGCGGCTAGTTTTGTAAATATTGTTTTATGATAGTATGGAATCGTTACAATAAGGTATGTACTTTGTATTTTACAATTATGATAGTTATTTAAAAGCGTTAGTTTTTAAAATAAACCTTTAAGTTAATATGTAAATTATTTGAAAATTTAATAGCATACTATAAATTAAAAAGGCTGCAAAATATTTTGTACACGCTGGTACATTGTAACTTAATTTTTTTGTAATTATATATGCATATAGATATAAAATAAATAAATTTCAGCTGCAACTATTTGCAACTTTTGAATACAAGTAATTTTTTTACAGGTACTGAAGTGTTAATTTCGAAGAGAGAATTCTATTTCATATTGATAAAGGATGATACTGGACATAATCCTTTCTTGTGAATTCTAAATATATCCTGATAGACAATGTATTACACAAATACAATAGTCAACATTGCTCATCTGTTATGTTAGACCAGATTAAGTGGCTGATCCATTCGTTTATGATTGACATTAATCGAAGATGGAGAAACTGTCATCGCATAAAGAAATTTTTTTTAAAGAAAAATAAGAGATGGCTAGATTCAAATATAACAATAAGTAATCTCTATTTACCAGACAGATGTAATCATGACTACGCGAAAAATGTTGGACGTCCAAAGAAAAAATTTTGTTTAAAAAGACCGAAATCGAAAAGAAGAAAACGTTCATTCGTTATTCCCAGAACACTCATTAAATGAACTAACATATGCCACGTGTTTAAAACTAAGACAATCTGGACGAAAGGATCCTGCAGGTATGTTAAAGCAAATATCTGAAAGCCGTAAAAGAGCAACTAAATTTTAAAAAATCGTTCAAAAAGCCAGATGTCCGATATTTAAATATTCCCCTGAAGAAGCGTTGGCTTTAATAATCACTATGAAATGAAGTTGCCGAAAATACGGGATTATGAGAAACTCTGTGTTACAAAAAGGTTTGAATATTTATCCATCTTATGAGCAGGTAAAAGATGCAAAAAAATGTGCTATCCAACTCAAGAAAACTGCTTATTTTCAGAATCATTTCCAGAAGTAAAATTACAATCTATTGTAGATTTAACGATAAAAAGACTTTGTATTATACAAAAGCAGATACTAAATAATATTACAAAAGAAAAAGGGTCAGTGCTAAAAAACATAACAATGTTTGTTGTAACAATGTTAAAAAACATAACAATGTTTTTTAAATAGGGGTCGATGGCAGCGGTGGACAAAGCAGATGCAAACAAAAATCAAATGAAAACAACTTTGAAGATGCAAATATTCTAATGACATCTATGGTTCCTTTTACAACTACATGGTTGTAATGAAAAAAATCAAAATTTTATAATATGGCAAAATCCACATCCGTAATCTACTTCTTACTGTAGACCCATAAAATTTAAGTTTACCAAGGAAACTGATCAGTCAATAACGGAAGAATTTGAAAATGTCAGAAATCAAATTACTGCTCTTGTGTCAACTATAGTAGAGTTAGATGATCAGACATATGAAATAGAGCACATATTTGCAGAAACAATGGTAGATGGCAAAGTGTGCAATATTCTATCTTCAAATAAAGCAACCTAAAAATGGTATATCTGTAACGCAACTTCAAAGGTTATGAATAACTGGAAACTGATTCGAATACATACGAGTAATGCCCACACATTTTCTTGGGGCTTATCGACAGTACATGCACATATAAGATTAATGGAATGCCTTTTACATATTGGCTATAGATTCGATGTAAAAAATGACAATACCGAAAGCCTGAAGAGAAACGAAGTATCGCAGAACGAAAAAAATGATAATTGAAAGATTTCAATCTGAAACTGGATTATTATTAGATACTCAAGGAGGAGGCAATAGTAATGATGGAAATAGTGCAAGAAGATTTTTTAAGAATGCTGCTCTGGCCTCTAGCATAACCGGTGTTGATCAAACTCTCATGGAACGATTTTACGTAATTTTACAAACATTAACATGTGGATACGAGACAAACATACCCGCCTTTAAGCATTACTATGACGAAGCTGCTGACATGTATGTGTCTTTATATAATTGAAAAAGTTTTACTACCCATCGGTGAGATGTTAGAATAAGAACAAGAGTCTCGTCATAAAGAGTTTAAGAAATTTCGATTGGAAAGGTATCAAGAGTAAAGAGTATCGAAGATATCATGCACAATCTTCTAATAAAGTCAGATCCGGTAATCACGTCATTGAAACCTCTAGAAAATTGCAGATCAGCTGAAATTCACCGTGAAGTTTTAAAAGTTTTACCGTCACCAAATATAGAAATATCAAAAGAAGAGCAAACAGCGAAAAACGACAGTGATTCACTTTATGATGACAGTATCTAATAACTTAATTACTATTTACTAAAAAAAAAAATCTTCTTATTGTGAAATATGATATGTATTATATATAATTTTTTAAATCTCCACCGAATAAAATAACACTGCGAAAATGTCAATATATGAAAATGACGAAAACTCTTTTTATTATGATTATGATAATGTATTAATAATGACGTAAAATGTAAACTGTAACGAGTACAGCTATATTTTTTCATAATACAGAGTCATTTTAACTATAGTAAGTACAATTTTATTTCATTAATACCAATAACTTTCATAAATTGAATTTTGACCCGCTATATCACATAATCTTACAATGTGGGACGGGTGGTAAAGTGTTGTCCAATTAGCCGGTAGTGCCGAAGGTAGGTGGACTAGCCGCCCACATGACTTTGGACTATCCCGTCCTTTGAGTCGGTTGTCGACTGCAGGAGGTTTGCGGTCTAATTTCGTGCCACTGAGGACCACCACAGAGACTCATCTATGGTCCGTGGTCGATAACGCCCGCCCACGTGGGATTCAGGATGATGTCACTTGTGAGGACTTCTGGACGGCTGAGGGGCAGAAAGCATCACGTAGGCCAATCCCTCGCGTCTAGGCGCTTTGCACCCAACAAGGATGATGACACGAGGGCAACGAACTAGCGAACGGTGCTAGGACATCTTCTACATTTATCTAAGGGGAAGACGGACTCCTTAGGACAAGGAACGCAGGTAGTTCCGTAGCGGCCACCGGATAGTGCGTGAGGCGGCGTGTAGTACCGTCGGTACTGGCAAGCAAAAAGGTAGACATAGATATAGGCGCGCAAGGATCTGGACCTCGGCCTTACGACGGGGTCCTTGCGTTCCGACCGCCCCCTGCACCTCCCTCTGTTGGTGTAGTTGTGTGCCGCCCTCAAATTTCGGTCGGAAAGAGAAGATGCCCGGTTGACCAAGAGTGGTTCGAGTTGCGAAGGATCCTTCAGGTCCGAGGCTTGTACCACCTTCACTTGGAGGGGTCTGAACCTCTTCTCGGACTGACCAATTACGAGGAACCGGGCCGGTGGCTCGCAGTCAAGTGACGGCGTCCAGACCTAAGTCGAACCGTGGGTCTAAACCAGGCTTCGTGTCTGTACGTAGTCAGAGTTTTCTGTGCCTGACGGTTGGGACAAGCAGTAGTCTTAGAAATTAATTTCGCGCTACTAACCGCGATCGGGACCGCCTCTTTGGCGCTTTTGAAATAACTTACAACATCCTTCAGAGCCCGATAGCGGTATCTAACATAACTTTCCGTTTTATCTATTTGTTGTGTTTTTGTTTGTTGTATATGTCATGTGTTTCCGAATGGCTCTCGATCGAGTCGACCGCATCCGTCGTTCTGCCGCCGGTAGAAGTCGGAGGGAAAGCCCTCGGGGGTCACACGGAAATAACCTAAGCCAGGACATGTCTATGCGTTCAGGGATGCTTTTCCTCGTCATCCCGAGCTGGCGAGAAGCTCCTCCTCCTCGCCACAGCCGATGGGGCCAGACGCAACCTTTTCTTTGGCAGAACTTTAAAAAGTTCCCCTGAGGGCTGACGGGGGGATTGTCGGAATCAAGGGCTTTTATCTCTTGAGCGACTTTGCGCCAGTCCATATATTTGAAATCAATAAAGTAGGAGTGCTTGTATGTTTTCAAACTGTCAACATCGGTGCTTGCAGCACCATCTTGGGTAGTGTCTTGATCCATAAGATCATAGATATCGAGATTAGTTTCTGAATTTAGATTTCTGAATTTCTTTTTCGTGGGAATAGGATTTTCAGATTCAGGGTTTCTTCTTTTTTTTACATGGAGGGGGGGAGGTAAGGATTTGAGCTACAATTCTTTAGAATTTTGAGTTTTTCCAATTGTTTATTCCCTAGAAATCTAATATAATAAGTTCTACATGTTAAGTCAATTAAATCTAATCTAGATGACTCCCCCAAAATAGATATAACAAAAACACAAAGGTTTTTTCTGAGCCTTGTGGGTGACATTGTAGTCCGTGCGTTGTTGTATGTGCCGTATTTCGTCATCACAACCGGATAGCAGTTCACGAAAAACCTCGTTCGCTTGTTAACTCAGCGTAGGATATTCGTTGAATTCAAGAAGCCAGTCCGCAGGCACATATGCGTGTAAAATACAATTCATAAGGTCTTCATGCTGTTGTTTATCTTTCATGGCCGCAGCCATGACGCGTAGAATATAACAGATCAGGAGGAACCGATCAGGAGGACGGGAATAACACGTCCCCTTTTAAGTTCCGCCCGAAAACACACACAAACAGTTGGAAAACTGGATAGAACGTTGAATCATAACCATAAGAGAGCGGGAGTAACACGACCGGAGAGCTTATTCGCCTCCTACAGAATGATTCCTAGGAGGGTGAGAACATGTATATGTCGCAAGGCACACTTAGATTATGCAGGCGAAGCTTAGGTGGATTTTTATAAATAAGAAGCTGCTCGAAATTGCTAGACGGGTTGGGAATGGTATAAAAGACAAGATTCGCTGAAACTGTTCAGTTGACTCGGAGGAGAAGCCAGTTGCTTTTGAGACTGAGTTTAGTTTTGACTGTAGTAGTAAAGCCATTCGTCAGAGGCATTTGCGTCCCCAGTTTGTCCCTGAAATTTCAGTTGCAATACGCTGTGACTGATTGCATAATATTCTGATATAATATTCTCAAATTAATTCATAAACAAGTTGGAAATTGTAAATCAAACGTGACATATGAGGTGCGTTCGTACTATAACTAGTTTTATAAATATTCAGATCTTGGTGCAATAGCTGTTGTACTCTTATGCAAAAATACTTGAATACAAAATTTATTTTATGTGCTGATTTTCATATTTTAGATATTAATTTTATTTTATGAAATTAAGTTTTTATCCAATACAAGACAATGTAAAAAAAAAAAAAAAATCATCGTTATTATTTCAGTGAAATGAATTATTCCGTCTGTTATTATGATATGATTCATTTCCGTAATAAAGTAAATATATTTTAAGTTGGCAACATTTTATCTTGTGTTGGCATTTACTGAAAATTCCAATGGGAGACTTAAGCCTAGCTTTGAAAATTTCAGAACTTGAAATCTATATTTAGACTCTTTTTCTATTTAATATCCATTTCTCTGGAAACATTTATCCGAAAAAAAAACTGTGAGTAGACTATATGATTGCTATAATTAAACAAATTTGGTTTTTAAATTCAGTTATGCGGCAATAATATAACTCCATCTTAAATATTATGATAACCTAGAATCATTACCTGTCATGGGATATCATTGAATTAATTACGTTTGGCAGGATTTAATATAATGAAGAAAACTTTTATTAATATCTTTTTAAGTTTTATTTCGATTTTCGTAAAATTTGAAACGACTCGACAAAATTCTGCAACGATTATATACATTAAATTTCAAACCATTCGGTTGGGTAGTTCTTGCGCTGTTATATGCGGACAGATGAACGAACCAGACGACAACTATAAGTGCTGCGTATTTATATAATTACGAACGCACCTAAAAACGCACATTGTCGGCATCTGACGCCTACTTTCTGATGGTGAAAACCATATTTTAATAATTAATATTAGGTAATTGGGTAATCGCGCTTACAAGTTTTTCCGTAGGTTAATTTGAATTTCGTGATTGGGGAGTTTCAGTGAAGCGGCTCCTTAATATCACTAGTATCCTTTTCACATAAATCGTAATTTTAAACATTTTTTACTTCTAATCTGCAAAGAAAATGAGGTACTTCTCTATTATCCCGGTGACCACTTTTCATAACAAACAAGAACGAAAAATCATGCGTCAAGCATAGATTATGTAACACTTTCCAACACTTCCAAAATAATTTTGAAAATCTTTACCGTAACGTGTAAGATGATATCTAACTAAACAATTCTGAAAAACGCATAACATATTTAAAAATCCAATTTCAGGAATTACCAACAATATTCGAAAAACTACCCGAATACTTTTGTTCAGCCCTGTATATGATCTATAGATTTGCATATGTACTACATAGGATGCTAAATTTTAGTTTAGTTAGGAAACACGTAGCACAATTTAAAATTCTCCTTCTGCAGTTTCTGTCAGTAAACGGAAATGTGTTCGCGAACTTTTGTGCTGCCGTGTATAGGACCTACAGAATTTATACACACCAAATAATAGACAAAAAGTGAGTTAAATTTAAAATCGCGTTCAGCAATTTAAAACGCACTACCAGGAATTATTGTTAACAGACAGTAGAAAATTCTTTTGTGTGTCCCTGTAAGTGAACGATGACTGCTATACACACAATATTCTGTAGTAAGCTTTTTGTAATGCACCTTAGTGATATATATAAATTTCAATGCGTTTAAAATAGTGAAACATTATTAAAATAAACCGCAAACAATTTTTCTCCATAGACGTAATGTAACGGATTTCTTTTGACTGTTATATGCAGACAGACGGTGTGACCAGACGACGACCATAGATGCAACGTATTAATATAATTATGAACGCACTTACAAAAACCGTCTTAAGATCTGTTTTTAATCGAGTTTAAAGTAAGCGATTGGAACAGTGGTATTCATACATATACTGATATATTTTCACTGGAGAGTAAAACAAGTAATATAAAAATAATTTTTTTAAGTCAATTCCTACTTAGATCAACAAAGCAAAATTTTATTTTAGTTACTTTTTTATTAAAAAATTACAATTAATATAAATATGTATATACATATGACAGAATCACAATATTAAGAAGCAAAATAGAAAGCGAATTTCCTTTTGAGCATTTGAATTTGAATTTTGCTTTTTAATCATAAATATATAAAATAAACCCGTGCAGCATTAATGTCCCACGTTATTTTTATTGAACATTTTTTTTTTATAATCATCGTTGCGGTATTTTATTTTGGGGCATCACTAATTTGAGTAAAATCTTTCATTTGATTTATGAAAACGATGGGAGAAATTTTTTTCTCCTATATAAAACTAAAAGAAATTAATTTAATTTAATTAATGAATTAATACTTGAAAAAAACTGTATTAACATCCAGTGTCATCCACTACAAGTTTAAAAAATGTATTTGAACTTGAGTGGATGAATAAAAATAATTTTATTAACGATTGAAAATTTGAACAAGATATATAAATATATAGAGAGTGTGAGCTAATAGTAGGAATTGAATAAAATAAAAAAATGGGAAGTACAAACCTACCGCAAAAAGCAAATTATTGACTGCACGTTCAACATCTCGAATAGTGAAAGATGGATCACTGGTCAACTTTTCAATGAAGATTCTTCGAAGCAATTTCTTCTCTTTAGCCATTCCAGAGTTATTAAATGTATCATCAGAGCTTGATTCTACCATTCTTTTAGCGATCTGAAAAATCAATAATGGGTTTCATGTCAGAACGCTTTTTACACGGTTTGTCGAATATCTACTGAAATTCTTGACAAAATGTTTTTGAAATTTGAGGATGTAAAGCACAGGTTTGACTTTAAGAAGAGTAGAAACAGTATACTGCAATTCAAAGATTAATCTATTGCATATTTGATGAGATAGAGACATTTGTATGAAATACTTTTCAACTACGCATGCGCGAACCATACCAAATTTTTTTTCATGATTTGGTAGTCAGTTCTATAGAGTAACTCATATGAATAAAAAAGAATACTGCCCAGTTAAACTGAGGGCATTGAGCTCACAGGCTATTCACACTAATTGTATATTATACTCTTATTTCAAAGAATAATGCCCCTCGAAAAATAAAGAAATCCACAATATATTAAGGGGGATCATCCCCCCGTCCCCCACCCCCTTATAGTTAACCATTGAACCCCCAAACCTAATCAGGGAAGCCCCTTATTACAATGAACATATATACTAAATTCGAAGCAAATCGGATAATTCTGCATGAAAAACCCATTTATGTAAATTAAGGGGGGATAATCCCCTTTGATAGCCTGTGAGCTAAAAAAACAGTACGATATCATGAAAACTCAGAAAGATACCAGCAATACAGTGAACTAATTGACAAATTCGGGTGGAAATCATCTAATTTGATTTCCCTCCCCCCTCCAATTCCCTCGTACCACAATTTAGATTGTTTTTTTTTTTTTTTTTTTTTTTTTTTTTTTTTCTCTTGGAAATTTCCTGATAAAAGTGTAGAGCAGTGATTATGTTTCTAAATGTGGTAAAGAAATAGTCGCTTGGACGATATATACGCCGACCCCGTAATCAGGGGGTTAGTTTGAATGGCGGTGCAATTCTACACAATGTAAACTGAGATACAGCTATTTATTTATCGCAGTCGATATTTTTTAACGATTTTATCGCTACTATGGCGAACTCGATTTTATCGATACTATCAATTTTTTTATCGATGTCTCCAGAGTAGAGATGGGTGACATAGATGCGTTTCATAGATTTGCTATCTTTATCCGATTTTGATATCAAATCCAATCTTATTCTTATCGAAGAAGAAAAGAACATCGAACAAGAAAAGAACATCTGTCAGAAAAGAACATCGAGCAAGAAAAGTACACTTTTCAATTATGTTAGAAAGTGTTAAAAAATCATGTTAGCTCAGAAATTGACTATTTAAAAAAAAAATCAGTGTTATTTACAGGGCATATTACAAGCATCCTGAAAAATGCGAGTAAGGCTGAAGGTTGCCAGAACAAATTTGTTAAATGAGGCCAAGCTTTTTCTGAGAGAGAGCCGAAAGGGGCCTAATGATGATAAAATTAAACGAAAAAAGGGCCAAATTCCTTTTCAAAATTACCTCAGGGTGGATAGAAGTGAGAATATTTAAGTATCATTATTATAATAATGTTCTTCTTATTTTATTGTAGAATAATGGGACTAACTAAAGCCAATATTTCTTTTCGGAAATAGTGGTGCTGAAATATAAGTACCTCTTAAATTAAATTAGTTTTAAAATACAGGGTGTCCATAATTAAACGACCCTACTTTAAAGTTGTCTACAGACGAAACTATTGGCCAGAAAGTTATGAAATTTTGTGAAGGACATAATGAAATAATGGGAATTTGTTTAAGCGAAAAAAAAATAGTTCAAAATTTTGCCACCAGAGGGTGTTTTTTTAACGAATTACATATTTAGCATACATTTACGATAGTTTAAATATTTTATTACAACATATCATGTTGCATATGGCGGCCATCATTTTCAACTACCATCTGGAATCGTAAGATAGCATGTTCCACAGTTGACCGCAGTGTGTTTTGGGAAATTCTAAGAAATGTCGTGAAAAAAGTTTTGTTGAACATGTTTTGTTGTAATAAAATTTGTAAACTATATGTAAATTTACGCGAAATATGTAATTCATTAAAAACGCCATCTGGTGGCGAAATTTTGAACTAATTTTTTTCCGCTTAAACAAATTCCCATTCCTTCATTATGTCCTTCATAAAATTTCACAACTTTCTGACCAATAGTTTCGTCTGTAGACAACTTTAAAGTAGCGTCGTTTAATTATGGACATCCTGTAATTAGATATCAAGCTAATTTTATATGCATCACTCTAAAAAATTACAAAGTATTTAAGTTTTGATGATATTGACTTTGTGTTTATGGGAAGCAATTCACAAAATAACGAAGTTTAAAGTAAATTAATATTGGCTAACTAATCACTACGCTATCAGATGTACGAGGGACGTTCCGAAAGTAAGTTTCGTCATTTTTGTTTTGAAAGAGAAGGTGGCTGAAACAAACAACCGCCATAAGAATCCACATCCGTTGCTGGTTCAACGACGGAAGCAGCGCCAACGGAAGAGGAAGGACGCACTCACAGAGTGCCGAAGAAGAGACAGTAGCAAGCAAACCGGCGTACCCGAGGTTATTCGAATACAAATTTCACTAAACTCAGGTCCGCCATCCTATGAAAGAGACCAGGGCTCTACAGTGAAGGTGTGCTTTTGGACGACAACGCAAAACCACATATAGCAGGGCTCACACAAGATCCGATTCGTCGCTCCGGATGGGAGAGATTGGATCAGCCGGCCTACAGCCCCGATCTTGCGCCATCGGACTTTCAACTGTTCCCTGCATTGAAATCCGCACTCTCGGGACGTCACTTCCAAAACAATGCTGAGGTGGAGCAGGCTATGCGACAATTCCTTGCATCTCAGGGCACTGAGTTTAACCAGATTGGTTTATTCAAACTGATTGCACGCAACGACAAATGTCTAAATGTCGGTGGTGACTATGTCGAAAATTGGTGCAAGGTGTATAGTTCATGATGCCATGGTGTATTTTTTTAAATAAAGTTTTTGTGTGAAAAAAAATGACGAAACTTACTTTCGGAACGTCCCTCGTACGAAACAATTTTAGAACCGCTTACCATTTCTGCAAAATTTTGAAGTTTCCTGTGCAGTTTTTGCATTTATCTCCCTTCCTTGAATAAAAATAAGAAGTGTTTCGACCACAACCAAGGCTGAGAAACTCTATCTATGGTACTCTCCGCTAATCTATAAATTAGATATAATAACTTAAAATGTCATACATGTAATATATTAAAACAAGTGAGAAAATAATAACTGATGCTTCGTTTATTGTTAACTAATATTCTATCTGTATAATGTTTAGGCATTTAGAGCACTATTAAGGACTGATTAACCAGTTAGGTGTTTTGCCAGAACGCCGCTCGGGCAAGAAGAGTTTGATTTCTTTGTTAGTGAAAGCCTTTGGATGCCACTAATTTTTAACTGTAATCTTCGCTTTATTAATTGACACACATTTTTCGATTATATAAAGAAAAATATTTTAGTATGGAAAAAGTGGTGTTTACTTCCTATTTTCAGTTTATTGTGTCAAAAAACCGAAACTGTTAAGGGGATAATAAACATGTGAATTCTTACATTGCTATCTAAGCGTAATACCTACAGCGTTAAAAATGTCAAAGCCGGGAATCAAACTCGGACCCTTGGAATAGTCTTTGGAACTACTATTCCAAAGGTCTTGGTTCGATCCCGGCTTGGACATTTTTCACTCTGTCGGTATTACGCTTAGATAACAATGTAAGAATTCGCATGTTTATTATTCAATAATTTCGGGCGAATTTCACTTGAAAATAAAAGAAAAAATTAATAAAATTATCGTTAAGGGGTTAAGGACTTATGTGTTGTTTTCGTAACTTTGTTAAAAACAGCACACTTCTCCTAAAAAAAAAAAAAAAATTAGAAAGTACACTGCGGTTAATTTACGTCGATTTGGCATAAACACGAATTATTGAAAATTCGTCCAGAACAGTTGTTCACAAACTTATTTTGGACACGCTCACCTAATCATATTCTAAAATCATGATACCCCTCCCCATCCCAGAAAGATTTGATTCTTATTATTTAAAACATGAACTCTTATTCACACGGAGAAGGCCTTGAAAAGAAGTTAAGGCCTTCGGAACGAACATCCCGTATGCTTCTTTTAATTTTTGGGTGCAACGTTATACGAATTGTAATTGTCACTTATTTAATCACTTAACACTTCGAGGACGAGTGGTTTTCGTCTTTTAAACAGGAAGCCCCGCCTATGGGCGTTACATTTGCATGTTACATAATTTAACCAAAAGATATTTTCACTTTGTGTTTATATTATGAATGAATGTATATAAGGTATTGTATCTAATCCAACTATTTATATGCATAGTACTCTAATTGTAAAAATACGAATTTTGTGTATGTTTTTTTAAGAAATAATGTAACATATAAAACGCAAAAGTAACCGCTTATAGCGAAATTAAAGGTGTCCAAAATACGTGAATTTACGTCTGCCGCCCTCAATGTGTTAAAATCGATGATTAGATAAAGTGAAAATTACTGTCGTGTTCAAATAGTAGTTTTCATTTCAAGAATTTTGTGCACGTATACGTATTTTATAAGGCACGTATACGTGCAGCTAAATCTCCTACAATCCGGGCTGACTCACGCCGCCATTTAATTGCCCGTAGTAGAACAACAATTGGCCACGCCGCGTGGGCAACAAAATGTTTGATGATTCAGCATGTTTTATAAAAGCCCTACATGCAGCTAATCGCAAAAGGGTTGACACTGTGATAAGTTCCTTCAACTGCTTTTAGCTTATTAAACAGTAAAAATACCGCCACAATTATGTTTTAACAAATTTTACGAAACAAACAACAAATTCTACAAATTCAACGAAGCTATACATCTGCCCCTTCATATTTAAAGTAGTTTTGTTTTTCTTTTCCAACTCACCTCTGTATGAAACAAAAGTGTTGTATGATCTGCAATTTTATTTTCACAAAATTTTTGGAAGAAATTCGTCATTTCGCAATAATTTTGAAGCATTAAGGCATTTTATAAATGTTTCTATACTATCTACATTGAGAACAAATGAAATATGTTTCGATACTAAAATTTCTCTATGAACAATATAATACACGAAAAAGCATTTCTGGATTATCATCCTTATGAAAGGCAGGGTCACGTGCTGGTGGACTCCGGAACTGGAGATCTAGAGATTCAGAATGAGTGCACTGAGAAGGCTCTACTTAAGCTAATTTTATTTAATCGGATTTTGGCGTCAATAGTTGATCCTAATCAAACGTTACAAATATGACCAAGGAAATTATCATCTACGGGACTAAATTTAAACGTTTACCACAAAACAAAAAACATACATGGAACAACATGTAATTAGTGCCAAACTACATTTGTTAAAATCCATCAATTGGCTGAGTACCGATTATACGGAACTGTCCATAAACAAATCCCAATAAAGTATCGTCCATAGACGATATAGTATATTTCATGCACTTCTATGTTGCCTTATATTATGTATGAACTATATATAAGGTTCATTAAAATTCACTTAAAGGAATAACAACATTTAATTAGTAGCGGATTTTTGCCAGATTAATTGGAGTGCTATTGAGATTTGAAATCCCGGCATTTCTAATAGAATAATTTATTTAAAAAATGTAAAATACAGAAAGTTAGGACAAACTGAAAAATTTACCTTATCAACATTTTTGGAAAATCATATAAAAATGTCATTCATTTAGAAATCATGTCTTGAAAACTCAAGCTAATTTTCTGTAATCGGGCTTAGGCGTCCAATTTTGATTAAGCCAGGCTCTGCGATTCCATCATATTGTGACTACGTAAACATTCCTCCTGTCAATGCCACTGAAAGAGATTATAATACCCTCCGGTGCAAACTTCCACCAATAAAAACATAGATAGACAATTTCGCCTCATTTGAAAAAGAAATTTTGCATGAATGAGTCGTTTAAATGAGGTAAAAATTTGTATTCAAATTTACTGGTAGAATATTGCTCATGTGGTAATCAGGCCCTCGTAGATTTGATGTAAACAAACCATAGCCGCCACCCACAGTTACTTCACTGGCAACTGCTACGCTATATTTCTCCTCCAATTTATTCATAGCTCTATTATAGTATTCACCGACTTACAATTGTTGATCCGATCTTCTCATAGCATTTTTTTTATCGCGAAAAATTTTGCTTGAAAGTAAGTTTTCACATACAGGTTGGATCAGAACTATATGTCAAAAATGTAAAGGCAGGTAGAGGGGACCCAAATAAGTAAATTTCGTATAGGAATGTGGGTGCGGAAATGCAGCGTTGAGGCAGTAGACAGCACTGCTGAGTTCGGCGGATGAAAGCGCTTTGCTGGCTTGAATCGTCTTTTACCGCACGGTTTTCGAACAACATGCATCTTTACACCAATGCGGAACTTGTCGACATGCATTTCATGCATGGGGCTGCGCAAGGAAATGGAGCGGCTGCTCAAAGGATGTACATGAAACGATTCCCGGGTAGGAATCTATCGGATCGCCGAACATTTGAGCGTCTTCATGGGGAGTTCTGCGCGAGTATATCGTTTTATGCTTCCAGGCGTGATACGGGCACTTGAAGATATCGCAGAATTTCAGCAGTAAAAGAAAAAGCATTGTGCACAGTAGAGGATAGTCTTTCAACAAGCTCGAGAGCCGTTGAACTTGCGCATCCTTTGAGCAGTCGCTCCATTTCTTTGCGCAGCCCATACATGAAATGCATGTCGACAAACCTCCGCATGATGTATCGATGCATGTTGCTCGAAATCGTGCGGCTAATGACGATTCAAGCCAGCGAAACGCTTTCATCCGCCTAGCTCAACAGCGCCCTCTAATGCTTCTACGCTGGATTTCCGCACCCATATTCTTATACGAAATCTACTTATTTAGGTCCCCTCTACCTGCCTTTACATTTTTGACATATAGTTCTGAACAACCCTGTATATAACAGGTTGTATCATGAAGTTTAGATTAATTTTATGTCAATCAATAATAATAATAATAAAGGTTAGCATTTACCTCGAAGTTATTTTTATGTATTCATTAAGTTCATCTTCATTCATTTTATCATTCATATTTACGCCAAGTATCGTTTCTGTAGGAGAAGAAAAAATATATACAATATAAGTATAAAAGTAAAAGTAGCTTTAAAAAAATACATTATTTTATAAGCATTTAGTGTTTATCTTGAAAACCACTCCTCATTACATGACTGCAATTCATGATTATTTCAAACACTTTCCGTTAAAATATATTAATTTGGCGTAGGAACCGAACCCTACACCCAGAAAAAGGAATTGATTAAAACTACAAAACATGTTTTGTTGAGTACAGTTTGGTTGTTTTAGCAAAATTCAAGTAAAATTGAACCATTTTACTTGAATTAACAAAATATTTTTTGCTGACGATACAAAAATTTTTTTTTGGAATTGCAAAAAAAATTTTTTTTTTGTTGATTCAAACAAAATTTTCATTGACCTATATTTAAACAAAAAGTTTTGTTGGGCCAACCAAATTTTTGTTGATTCAACAAAACTTTTTTCTGGGTGTATTATGGAAAATTCATCGTTTTTTTAACACTTGGTAGACAGCGTGAGCTAGAGAATTTATTTAAAAAATCTATAAATTTCCCACTGTTTCTTTTTTAAGATAGGGCAACAGGAAAGAAAAAAAAAAGCAGTATTCAAACTATCTTTTCAAGATTTCGAAATGATTTTCTCAGTGTATGATCATAATTTAATTAATATTAAACTATGATTATAAGCTGTAATAGCATTTTTTAAAAATATCAAGCGTATTTTTTTTATTATTACTCTTTATTATTTATTTATATTTTATTTTCTGTTTTATAGTGTTTAAACTTTTTCTTTGTTGCAGCTTCACAGCCAGTTGGCTTTTTTAGACGAGCGTGGTTTGGCCCATAATTAAATCCATTGCTTTTGTAGCTCGTATACAAGTGTAACCGTAAAGAATATTGAACTATTTATCAGCTGTATGCGTTAAAATTAAGTTATTACATCATCATCATCATATCATATCATCATCATATATATATATTATAAAACACGAGGCCTCTAAGTGTTTGCATGTCCGGGCTAATTTTAAAAAACAACGGATGGATTTTTTTTTTTTTACGCCACTGGATAGGAAATTTTTCCGATCTCGTTTGTATGTTCAGTATACTTATATAACCATGATTATTTTTTATAGGAAATTTGGTATTTTTCACTTTTTTGGAGTGCAATAGTTTTAATTTTTTATCATCTTGGCGGAGGCATATTATTGTTGGTTATAGAATTGAAACGGCTATATTAGTTAAAGAGTAATGCAAACACGTCGAAAGAAACTGTTACTGATTTTATTTAAAATAAAACACACAAAGACAAAAAATACAAAGAAAAGAAACAGAAAAAACCGTTTTAATGAAAGATAATATCATGAAACGAAAATATTTAATTTCAACATGAAAGGAAAGTTTGCAATTCCTAAAAAATTTTCAACGTCAAAAGATCGCGATTAAAACAATATTTGTTGATTTATCTTTTGCGTCATGTTAAGAAAAATGCATCTGAAAATTTGATTAGATAAAACCTGAGTGACAATTTTGTTTTGATTTTTGATTTTTAATTTTTATTGAACTGACCATCATGTGACAGTAGAAACTATCAGATATAATTATAAAAATAAATGTATTTGTAAGTTGCGATACATGTTATTTGTTTATTTGAGATTTTGATTTGACTTTTGTCGCCAAACAATGTAATTTTACACCAAAAATGCAGAGCGTGACATCGGTCCCAGCGATGTTCGCAATAATAATGTTTTTTCAAGTGTACAAGAGCATTTTCGGAGTAAATTTTTATACTGAAATGTAAGTTATATAAATAGCAGTTAATATTATAAAAATGGTCATACACTGACCATATAGTATGAAAGTCACATATTTAAATTTTTAAATAAATGTCTGCCACACACACGTTTTAGAAAATATTTTATTTTCAAAGGGTTAAACAAATTTTCACCATACTTTACTACGCAAAGATACTGGTTTGTTTTCCCCAAACATGTGATTTTTATATTCTAGGACTCAGATCAGTAAATATTGCCTTTCTTTCAATTTTTTTAACATATCATTAGTTTCACTTATAGAAACATTCACTGCTTCGAAAGCTAGGAACTAAAGATTGTTTTTATGGAGATTTATGCAATTATTTGTTATTTCAAATTTATTATTTTCATTTGTTATTGGCAAATGTGATGGATAGTTATCGCTAAATGTTACAGAATTCAAAGGAAACAAAGAACTGCAATAACAAATTTTTTGGACTCATTGCATTTTTTTGAACGAGTATGTAACGCAGACTGAAAAAAAAACAATATTCCTTTCAAAACACTTTATCCTCTCATTAATAAATCCAAATAAACTTCATTTAGCAACAACAAAAAATAAGTCGTGTTTTTTTTTTTTTATATAAAATAAAAATTTACCGGTCTATTTTTCTCGTTTTTTCGAAAATCTGAACCGGTCCGATAGCGGGCGAAGCCCGCTATACTCTGCCATAATAATATCTGTCATGTGGACTAAATTCGATATTTAAAAAAGAATTAATTTCAAAATTATACATGTTGTATAGAGACCTTCAAAATGTTAAAATATGCCAATATTTCCATAATCGAGTTTTTATCATGATTCAATACGTTCCTCAAACTTATATATTTACTATTCTCTATTACTAATATAGATTCTCTCTTTGTATTATTCTCAAACATTTGAAAAATCCGTTAAACTTCCGATATGACGTCAGATTATTATTACTTTTTAATTCTCTAATGACGTGATATTAATCTGCTTTCTGTACATTACACATATTCATACTCCTTGCATTATTGAGAAATGTTTGAAAATTTCCGTTTTATTACCAATATGATGTCATATTAATCTTTTTTTTTTCAATTGGTGAAACTTTTTATTTCATTTCCATTTTTCACGTGGAAATCTTTCAGTAGAAAATTAATTATTGTAGGAAGAATTTGATTGTGGATTTTTAATTGTTCGCAACTACTATAACGAAAAATGTTCAAATTTAATAGGAAAAGGCTGTTAGATTTTAGGGTTTTTTTCTATCTATATATTAAAATAATATAATTTTTTCAAATTTTAATATTTCGAGCTTCATAGCAGGTATTCAGCTATAACTACACAAATTTTCATGCCTGTAAATTATATAATTTCTGAGACCGGCTCTGTGACGGACAGACAACGGAGCGGGAGTAATAGGGTTTCCTGAGATGAACGAAACCCTAAAAAAGAAAAAGAAAAAAAGGTGATTGGTTGTGAATGTAAAATACAAGTTTATTATTTTTGCAGCCGCGCGTGGGGTAGCAGTTTTAATCCCTTCTCTCGAAAATCAGATTCAAAATATGCTGAAATTTCGAAGATCATGATGAAATAAGTTTTCTATAGAGATTTTTTTTCAACTCAACATTCATAAAACTGAAATGACTAATCTTTTTAAGCCGTAAATAAATTCATTATGAGAAAGCATTGGACATTTTTTTTAACAATCCAAAATCATCCATTACACTGAAAAATTCGTTAAAGTGACATTCGTTGTAACGAGATTCTACTGTATTTTATTTCAAAGTACCCAGTCCTAAGTGGAGAAGTTTTTATGCATGGTATTTATACATACAATGCTGAAATTCGTGTATTTTAATATACATATATTTAAAAGAGTAGACGCTAGAGTACAGATGCTCCGCGCGGGATCAGCTAGTTCCAGTTAAATCGCAATTTATAACGTTTTTTAAAAGTTTTCAGCTTATTTCACCCTTTTAAATTTCATTTCTTTCTTCGTTTCTTTCTTTTTTTCTTAGAAATATTTCTTAGTAAGTATTTACAATCATATATGTAACCCATGCCAAATTTAAGGTTTCTATACCGAATGGTATGACAAAAATCGGAATTTTACAACTCCTGTGCTCCTGCAAACTTTTAAATTTCTAATTTATTAGAAAATTTTTCTTTGCGAGCATTTACGTCTTAAAAGTAACAAGTTTATGCACTAACAATTACATTCAAATCCTAATTTATGACGTTTTTAGAACGTTATTCCGCTCGTTTCACTTTTTTTTTTTTCAGAAACGATTCTTAGTGATCATTTACATCCTTAAAGAAACCCCAATGCAAAATTTCAGGTTTTCATTACGAACGATATCATAGAAATCGAAATTTTTTAATGTTACTTGTTCCTGCCGCCTTTTATATTTCGAATTTATTAGAAAATGCTCTCTGCGAGCATTTACGTCTTAAAAGTAACAATGTCAAATTTCAAGATTATGCTTTAATAATTCCATTCAAATCGTAATTTAGAACGTTTTTAGAATGTATGACGCTCGTTTCACCTGTTTAAAATTCAATTTTCTAAAAACGACTCTTTGCGAGTATTTAAATCTTAAACATAACTAACGTGCCTAATTTCAAGTTTTCATCTCGAAACGATATCACAGTAATCGCAATTTTAGAAAGTTTTTTCGCCTTCACTTTTTAACACTTTCCAACCTAGTTGAAAAGTGTTTATGACTTCGGTTCTGCCGTCTGCCGTCTGGCCGTGTTCTAACTCCCGTAAATATGCTCGGATTGCCCTGCAATTTTTATATGTTATTGTCGTCAACTATAGAATGTCCCCTATTTCAACTAAAGTGTGTAGCACTTATAGTTTTTTTACAGGGCCACTCAAAATAATTCCGTTACATTACGGTCTATGGGAAAAATCATTTGCGGTTTATTTTAATGATGTTACACAATTTCAAACACATTGTAATTGATATATATCACTAAGGTGCATTACAGGAAGCTTAATATGGAATAGGGTGTGCATAGCACTTATAGTTACTTTACAGGGACAGTCAAAAGAATTCCGTTACATCACGTCTCTGGAGAAAAACCGTCTGCGGTTTATTTAAATAATGTTTCACTATTTTAAACGCATTGAAATTTATATATATCACTAAGGTGCATTACAAGAGGCTTACTACAGAATAGTTTGTGTATAGCAGTCATCGTTCATTTACAGGGACACACAAAAGAATTCTCTACTGTCTGTTAACAATAATTCCTGGAAGTGCGTTTGAAATTGCTGAACGCGATTTTAAATTTAACTCACTTTTTGTCTATTACTTGGTGTGTATAAATTCTGTAGATCCTATACAGGGCAGCACAAAAGTTCGCGAACACATTTCCGTTTATTGACAGAAACTCCAGGAGAATTTTAAACTGTGCTACGCGTTTCCTAACTAAACTAAAATTTAGCATCCTATGTAGTATATATACAAATCTATAGATCGTATAGAGGGCTGAATAAAAGTATTCGGATACTTTTCCGAATATTGTACATGTTGGAAATTCCTGAAATTACGTTTCTTAAATATGTTATGAGTTTTCCAAATTGATCACTTAGATGTTATCTTTCAGCTTATTAAACGGTAATGATTTGTAAAATTATTTTGGAAGCGTTGGAAAGTGTTACATAATCTATGCTTGACGCATGATTTTTTGTTCTTGTTTAATTTCGATTTTTTTTTTTTTTTTTTTTTTTTTTTTTAACGTCCTGTGCGACCATTTACGTCTTAAAAGTCACAACCATGTCAGATTTCAACTTCCTACTTCTAAAATCTCCATTCGGAACGGTATCACAGAAATCGTAATTTAGAACAACTTTAAAACGTTTTAAACTTTTTTCTCCCTTTTAAATTTCGATTTTCTTAGAAACAATTCTTAGAGAGCATTTACATCTTAAATAAGCACTATGCCAACTTTCAGATTTCATTCCCAAAATATATCACAGAACGCGCAATTTTGGATCGTTATTTGCTTCTGCACCCCCTTCCGAAGGGGGCGGGGGGGTAGTGATTCCGACATAAAATGCAGTCTATGGTGGAGCATAATCGGTCACAATCATTTAGGTCACACCATTAGGTCACACATCGGTCACACCATTACATTTAAAAAAGGTTCGGTAATTTCAAAGTTACCCTCTATAAACAAACACACAAACTAATGTTTCAAGCTAAAACCGTACTGCATTAATTAATAGGCAAGTGATGTCAAAGGTATTTTCTGATTTGATTCTCTGCCTGAGAACAAAGTGCCTATCGTTCACCATGTTTTATATATACAGGGTGATTACAAAAAAACTATCCCGATATATGAGCCCATAACTGTCATACCATTCACAGAAACTGAATAAAATTCTGGCCTAAAGTATTTTGAGGTATGCGCTCAAGAATCACATGAAAAACAACAGTTAAATTCTAACAATTACGGTTACAGTGACATAATTTCGAAAATTTCAAATGGCAATACCTACTTTTTTTATTGGAATGTGATCTTCGTAGTGAAAAACCATAAAAAGCGTTGGAACGGTACCTGTAGCACGAAAATCGCCGGCGCTTAGACGGACTAAGAAGAAAAGTGAAAACAACCAATAAAGGACAGAGAAGCAACAGGAAGTAAAACATTTTGTTGTTCAGTGCTATCCACCATCTGCCGCATGTAAAGTGTCGTCGTGTGTAAAATGGAAATGTATGAAACACAAAAAAATGTTTTGTTTTCTGTTGTTTCTCTGTCCTTATTGGTTGTTTTCACTATTCTTCTTAGTCTATTTAGCGCCGGCGATTTTCGTGCTACAGGTACCGTTCCAACGCTTTTTATGGTTTTTCACTATGAAGATCACATTCCAATAAAAAAAAGTAGGTGTTGCCCTTTGAAATTTTCGAAATTTTGTCACTGTACCGTAACTGTTAGAATTTAACTGTTGTCTTTTATATGATTCTTGAGCGCATACCTCAAAATACTTTAAACAAAAGTTTCATTCAGTTTCTGTGAACGGTATGATACATAGGGGCTCATATATCGGGATAGTTTTTTTATAGTCACCCTGTATATATATATATATATATATATATATATATATATCCAACTATAATAAAGAAGGAAGTTTGTGTGAGTGTGTGTGTGTCAGTCAGTCTGTTACTCCGTTGTGTTCCGACTGTACGCAGAGCTACAAAATTTGGTGAGAAGGTACCTCTTTGCATGTAGTTTTGCACCCCGAAGCCAGATTTTGGAATTTTTGAAAAAAAATTTTAATTTAATTTTTAATGCAATTTTTAGTATTTTTTCACGTTTCGCTGCGTTTTATCCGCATTAGTAACGGGAATACGGTTCCAATCTTTTAGCACAATATAGTAAATTTTATCTTCTTTTCAATAAAGTTTATGCGAAATTTGTACAGCGATTTTTGAATATTTGGCGAATTTTTTCCTTCGACACTAAGAAATTTTGCCAGAATGCTTGATTGGTTCGGTGGCTGCGCTTCCATTTCAGCCTAAGATACGATCAGAATCGTCAGTTTTTTTTTCTCTTTTTAGCTTGGAGAAAGTTGATAATTCTTTACATATAAAAAAATCATGATTTTAAAAATGCGATTTTCAGTGTTTTTTGACGTTTTGCTGCGATTTACCCACATTAGTAACCAGAATCCGGTTCCAATCTTTTAGCATAATATACCTTTTTTTATCTTCTTTTCAATAAAGTTTATGCGAAATTCGTACAGCGATTTTTGATTTTTGGGCGAATTTTTTTCCTTCGACACTAAGTAATTTTGCCCAGAATACGTGATTCGTTCGGTGATTGCTTCCATTTCAACCTCAGATACGCTCAGATTCATACTACGTTCATTTTTTTTATTATTTTTGGGTTGGAGAAAGTTGATAATTCTTTACCGATAAAAAATCATAATTTTAAAGGATAAGGGCGGATTATTTATTATCCCGATTTTTTTATTAGAATTTTTTTTTAATTTAATTTTTTATGCGTTTTTTTAACTTTTTTTTCATGTTTAGCAGCGTTTTTTGTTTTTAATGACGTCACAAATCGCCCACTACAATTACAAGTAAAACACCATTGGAGGGCAGTTGTGCTTGGTAGCTGTGCTTCAAGTAGGCACAGCTTGAAGTCAACCGGGCAGATGTGATTGGCAGATGAAAAGGTCGTCAGCTGTTTGCACTTCGAACAAAGAGTTGTGAATTTTTGTGATTTCTTTATGCGAGTTTTAGAGTTTTCTCATGTAAACGTCATTTATGTACTTGATTTCAGAAATCGACAACGGTAACTTACTGTTTTTGTATGAAAAAAAAAGTCATTTTGTTTCTGTTTCGAAAGTTAATGATATGTCCATTTTTTTTAACGTCGTTGGTTAAATTCTGTTGGTAGTGGGGGAGGTGAGTATTCTGTTGTAGTTTAAATATCGCGTTAATGCCCTGATCGAAACTCCCTTCCCCCCCCCCCAGCCTGCCTCCAATATCAGAACTATTTAATTTTTAATAATCAAATTTTAATTGCTTAATAGGCGTAAAGCCAACATATGAAAATGTTCTATCCAAGTATTAAATATGATGCTTAAGCCAAGTATTAAATATGATGTTTAATCCAAGCATTAAATATGAATTTATTCAATTATCGATGCTGGATTTTCTTTGATTTCGAGTTTGCACCAGGGTTGGTGGCTCACGGAAAATATTCCACCTTGTGCTGCGTTTGTAGCCTTGCAACATGTTATAGTGAGAAAGTTCCAGGCTGATTATCGTTCCCAAGTAGTTCAGTTGGTAGAACGTCAATGCGCTACACTGATGACCCGGGTTCGAGTCGGGGCTTTGGTACTTTTTCGCTATGTTGGCTTTACGACTATTAAGCAATTAAAATTTGATTATTATGAATGCAAGGCGTGTGAAATTTTCTATGGAAAAAATTTCCAAGTATTAAACATGAATTTATTCAATTATCGATGCTGGATTTTCTTTGATTTCAAGTTTGCCCCAAGGTTGGTGGCTCACGGAAAATTGGATATTGAACGTCAAGATTGGGAAGTGGATATTGAACGGTAACTTTTCTTTTAAATTTTGATCCAAAACTTACCCGTTTTGAATCAAATGATCCAGACATTTGAGGGAGTGGTATTAAATTTACTTCCGCTGCGGGTAAATATCTCTATTTAATTCCGAAAAACAAAGAGTTACCAGAAAAAGGGTTTCGTGCAGCGATTTTTAGAGTGATTTCGCGTTTCGTATTATTTTTTCACGGGACCGGGCAACGCTGGGCAGATTTGCTAGTATATATATATATATATATATATATATATATATATATATATATATATATATATATATATATCACATTTAATTCAATTCCTTTCAAAGTTTTGTTTCCGTTAGGAATAACATTTTGCATCCCGATAACTCCAAATACATGCAATTTATAAGGTAGCTCATCTATCAAAAAATAAATATTTTTAAAGATCTTTCTAAAAATGTTACTTTTATGCAGTTTTCTTCGAAAAATTAATCTTTAGAGAAAATGGCTGACTAGCAGATGAAATGAAAAGTGGTTGGTCTCGTATATGGTTTGCACTACTGCAATATACAAGATAGTAGGCTGCCGTTGGCGGCTTTATCTCTATTTTGGCATGTTTTGTTAAATGTATAGTTAATTCAGTTTTCTACTAATTAAGGATAGAATTATTATTTTTTTTAACTGAACTTTATAAAAGCACGTAGATTAAGTAATTACCTGTCCAAAAATGAAATTGCCCCACCAGTGGCTGAGAGGTTCTGCTTTCGAAGCTGGTAGACAGGAGGTGCTGGGTTCTATCCCAATCGCGCCCGTCGGCCTAATCGTTCGGAGTTTTCGTGGTTTTCTTCGAGCCGTGGACTTATCCATGCGTAAATACGGGTTAGGTTCCCTTAGAAAGACCCCCACGAAGGGCACTCCCCCTGGGCCTATATCCCAAGTGTAGATAATTGGCCGTCAATAATCAACCCAACCCAACCCAAAAATGAAATTCTTTACTTTTTTCTGTCCATTATTTAAGTCTTTATGTTGTTTATAAAAAAGTTTGACGAAGAAGAAAAAATGGATTATTTTCAGTATCTCGACATCTACTTATAATAAAATCCGACGGCAAGAAAGTGTCTGTAACCATTCCGGGCGGGACCACTCAGGTCTGCAAATCGACCGTAGTTAAACGCCATGTTAGGCTTAAGGAAAAACCTATGCTAACATATGACAGCTAACTGATAATATCTTCTACTTGAAATCATATCTGTTCAGCATATTTTTCCTATAAAACGTGTATATCATATCCTATCATAATGTTTAAAGTTCTTAATTAAAAATCCAGATTAAACATCGGAATCCCAGATATAAATAAACGAACTCTGTTGAGAACAATATTGTTTTGGCGCCGTCTACCGGCTTTAAAATGTACTTTTCTACAGTAGAAACATTTCAATAATAAAACATTCATGCTGTTTGTTTGTATGAAGTCTTATGAAAATAGAATGCAGACCAACAATCCGTCATTTTTGACGGGGATTATATACTAGTTTTTAAATAAAATTCTATATCTCTGTTTTTAATTATTCACTTATGAAGATGAGCTTGGTTTCAAATTAAATAATTTCTTCATTAGATTATTCTACTCTTCGTTTTATTTTTCTGCGATGCTTGCCTCTTTTGATATTTGATGTTTTACGCTGGCACGTTTGGTCGATTAAACATCGAGAAGTATTCTGCTGTGTAATAATATGCAGTAAGGGATCTGATTTTTGGTCTCTGGCGTTTGTTTGTTTGGCGGGTTTAATATTCTTTTATATCTTGGCTTGGTAGGACGACCGTCTTTCTTGATAAGATATCCCACTCAATTTTTGTTTGTTACTTTCAAGCATTTATATAACTTTTCTGTGTATAATTTTATTTTGTATGTGTGAGTGTGCTGTTTTCCCTGTTATTTTCTTTTGTTATGTTGATATTAATTATGTTTAATAAAATTATTTTATATTCGAGCATTTTGGTAGTTTTTCTGCGTGAAATTTTGTGAAGCACGCACACAAGCAGGAAAACATTGAATTGACTGATCCTTTTAAAAGTATTTTTTAATAATATAAATCGTAAAATTCTTTCAAAATTTACTGCAACTACAATTAACTACCGCATTTTTAAATTACAAATTTTAATACCAAATATTAATTACACTAGTTTACAGGACTTTTGTTCATTAAAGGAAATATACACGGTTACGTTACTTTGTGCATCTACATCTAGGAAAAAATATTTTTAAAAATCCTGCCCGTCAGTTTTTTTAAATATTTATTAAGAAGATGTTTAGAAAAAACTACATCTAAATAAACAATAGACAGTTAAAAATGGGTAATTTTTGCTCTTTTTTTATAAATATTTTCATTTGTATCTCTCACAACAGACCAACAATAGTCACCTAGCATATTTTGGTCCCAAAAACCTTGATAATTTTGCTCAAATGATTTTAAATCTTGGTGAAATCGCTCACCATGCTCATCACTCATACAACCAAGATTTTCTGGGAAAAAATCTAAATGGGAATGCAAAAAATGAATTTTTAGTCACATATTTACACACCCACACGCTCGTAATTTTGCGATAAATTTTCAACAATCTCTTTATAAATACTAACTTTTGTACTAGTAGCAAGCAATTTCCACTGTTGCAGCCTGGAGCCAAGTAATTCCGCTTTTGACTTAGACAACTCCAAATCTCTTATAAGATCGTTGAGTTCAGACCGAGTTATTAAATGTGGACTGTTCTCATCATCGACAAAGTTATCTGAGCTTGATTGTTCACTGTCACTATGCTCATGCATTGTAATATTACTTCAATGTATCTGTGTGAATTTGGTAACTTCTGCCAGGTGGTGTGGGAACTGGTAAATCCTCTGAATGAAGAACCGACTTAGTCACTGATGGAGCGTCTGCATATTTTGTTCTATCTTTATTTTTTGAGTTAAAACCAAAAGTTTTTGTTAAACAAAAGTAACAATCGGTTACGTGGTTAGTTGGCTCTCTCCATATCATTGGTTTATCCAAATTTCAGTGATCTATTTTTACCTGAATACTAGAAGCTGTGGACCAATCTACAATTAGTGCAAATCACATAAGGAAATCTTTTATCTTGATTTGACACCTGAAATCCAAAATAATGTAAATAGGCTTCATGCAATGGTTTTGTTATAGGAAAACCACGATTTAATTGAACAATTTTGCCACAAACATAACAAAATCGGTTTGGATGTAGTTTACCCACTCTAGATGACATTTGTATATAAAAATAAGACTTTTGAATTACACGCTTGTTTACAAAATAAAACGATAAAGGTATTTAAACAATTGCAAGTAGATAAAAAACAAAGACCTTCATATCTCAGAATTGTGACGTGCTACAAAAAATAAAAAATAAAATTTTAACTACCGTCCATAGCCTACATAAATAATATATGTTTCATTTCATGAACAAAACAATTTTTTTTTGTAAACTAGTGCTATAGATGAATAACGATTACTTACCACAAAATATCTTCAAAACTCCCAATTTAAGCACTGGAAGAACATTCGTAGAAGAATTATTGCTTTGTTCGGATATGCTTTTTACAATACGTTCAGCTCCTTCGTTCAAACCTGCCATGGTATCTCTTAGTTCCTTGAAACTAAAAGCAGGATTCATCATTTTTCTACTTTTCACCCATCCATGGCCGCTTCTTAAAAAATAAAATACAATAAATAGTTTTTTAATCATTTTTAAACTTTATGTTCATTATTAAGTTTAATGATATTTTTATAAGACATAAGATAAGCTTTTTAAAAGAGTAAAATAAAACAGATATTTTAAACACTACTTTTACCTTTATAATTGTTATTCAGTTTGATGATTTTACTAAATGGTACATATGACTTCACTTTTTAAAAATGAAATAAAATAAAATAAACACGTTTAAACAGAATCTTTAATTCTATAATTATTATTTTGTTTGATGCTATTTTTATAAGAACTAAGATGAGCTTTTTAAAATAATAAAATAAAAAAAAATATTTTAAACATTACTTTTATCTTTATAATTATTTCAATTTTACATAATAGTACATATTACTTCACAGTTGAAAAATGAAATGAAATGAAATAAGTAATTTTAAGTAGAATTTTTAACTTTATAATCATTATTTAGTTTAATGATATTTTTATAACATATATATGAACCGCTTTTTAAAAGTATAAAATAAGATCAATATTTTAACCCTTTCAGGGGCAAGCACTTGTGCTCCTGTAACGTTGAATTCCCACCGGAATTTAGGAAAGAATTTAGTTCAAATTAAGAATAAGCAATTTTCCAACTATTTTTCGTCAAAATTAAAAAGTAAAGTTTAATTAAAAGTTTCTGGTTTGATATCGGATTAAAATTAGGTGGTATATAATATATACCACCGCCCCTCAAAGGGTTAAACGAAAACTTTCATCTTGATAATTATTATTTTGCTTGATAATTTTACTTAATGACTTCGTTTTACGTATGACTTCGTTTGTTAAAGACGCTAGGCTAACGAAAAAGACAGGCTACCGCGGTATATTCCACTTATCTTTTTTCACAGACCGCTAGACAGACGTGATGCTCTTCTCCTACACTTTCATTGGTGCATTCGAGCATCACGTGACTCCCGCGGTCTGTAAAAAAAGATACGCGTAAAGCACCGCGGTAGCCTTTCTTTTTCGTTAGCCTCGTTAAAGACGAATTAAAATAAAATAAATAAATTTAAAAAGAATTTATAAATTTAGAATAGTTTTTCAGTTTAATGATACTTTTTTATAATATGGCTCGTTCAATTTTGAAAAACATAATAAAAAATTATAAGCATATTTTTATGATTTATAATCATTAAGTTTAATTATTCTTTTTTTAATACACATGATCTGCTATTTAATAAAATACAATAAAAAATATTTTATTCGAAGTTTTTTTCTGTATAATTAATATTCAGCTTATAATGCTTATTGCAATGTCTAAATCTCTTCTTTTCAGCACTTTCCAACATAGTTGAAAAGTGTTTATGACTTCGGTTTGTCAGTTTGGCCATCTTACCGTCCGTCTGTGCTCGAATTAACGTAAATATACTTGGATTTTCCTGTAACTGTTTCATGCATTGAAGATTTCAGTAGCATATTCGGTATTGAAAATGAAATGTGTAGCATTTATGGTTCGTTTACATAGGCAGTCAAATCCTTTACATTACGGTCAATAGTGAAAAATCATTTGAAATTCATTTTAGCAAACATAACGAAATTCTTGCGAATTTCTGAGGTGCACAAAAACGTGCTTTTTGTAGAATATGGAGTGAAAAGCATTTGCCATTCATTTAATTATAACTTCGTCTGTTAAAAATGAATTAAAATAAAATAAATAAGTTTACAAAAAAATTAATTTTAGAACAATTGTTTAGTTTAATGATGATTTTTTATAATATGGCTCGTGCAATTAACTTTATAATCATTATTTAGTATAATGATACTCATTGATTAGTTTAATGATAATGATATTAAATGATATGGTCACACTAAAGAATTCCTTTACATAATGTTTTAAGGGGGAACATCGTTTGCAATGTATTTAATGATGTTACATTATTTCACATTTAATGAATTTGATATACATTACTGAGGTGCACCACAAGATGCTTACTTATTATTTAAAACAACACAAATGTCATAAACACATATGCATCATTTAATAAAACTTTACTTAAGGTGTTTTTCAAACATACATAACTGTATTTCACAATGATAAAAACCTAGCGCTTTCGAGCAACCTTAGCTCGTCATCAGGGTTATAAAACTAACACGCAGACATACACAAAACAAATAGTCTAAAACTAGTAAAAACATCGTTTTCTGTTGAAGAATGGTCAAACCATTACAAACAGGTCACTAGGGGTGGGAAGCATTGGGAGGGATGTGCTAATCTTATTCAGTCTTGAACAATCTGCAAAAGTTTATACCACAATTTAGGGATGTTGTAAGATAACGAAACATTGCATGTCTTATCTTTTCTGGTTAAAATTTCTATGGATTCATTTATTATTGCTTGATGAAAGGAGGATGTAGGTTTAATTATTTTAGCTTTATCAAAATCTACTTTAATCGACTGCTCTTGTTTTAATCTGGAAAGTGCCGTTTTACTTTTATTGTATTTTAGATCAGCAATATGTTCTTTTAAACGAATTTAAAATTTTCTTAAAGTCATCCCAATGTAATTTTAAATTTTCTTAAAGTCATACCAATGTAGATAAAGATTGTAAGATAAGATTAGCACATCCCTCCCAATGCTTCCCACTCCTAGTGAGTAGTGACCTGCTTGTAATGGTTTGAACATTCTTCAACAGAAAACGATGTTTTTACTAGTTTTAGACTATTTTTTTGTGTATGTCTGCGTGTTAGTTTTATAACCCTGATGACGCGCTAAGGTTGCTTGAAAGCGCTAGGTTTTTATCATTGTGAAATACAGTTATGTATGTTTGAAAAACACCTTAAGTAAAGTTTTATTAAATGATGCATATGTGTTTATGACATTTGTGTTGTTTTAAATAATAATTATAGTACAAAGGTGAATATAGATTCAAATGAGTGTTGTTTTTTCATAGCTCAAGTTTGTTTTGTTAAGATGCTTACTGTAAAATATGGTGTGCATAGAAAATATCGCTCATTTACAGGGAAAATACTTCGGGTAGAGTACTGTCTAATGTGCGATAATTCCTTGAAATTCTTTTACAGTTGTGGTACGGAATGCATATTTAAGTTTAACTAAATTACTGTATATTTCGTGGTTTGTATAAATTCTATTGATCATATACAAGACTGCACAAAAGAATTCGTAAGTATTACTGCTTATGGGTGTGCATTGTTCAAGGATGGTTTTTAATTATGTTATGCATTTTCCTGCCGAACTATGTACAATATACCAAGAAAAGTTTGTGGAATATAAATAAATTTTGATACAAGACTACGCAATGAAATGGATACATTGCCGTTTACGGTTAGTTATTGCTGGAAGTGTGTTTTTAATTGTGTTGCGCATTTTTTACCTGAATTAAATTGCAGATTAACATGCAGCGTGCATACAAATCTCTAGATAATATAAAGGACTGTTAAAATGAATTCGAGTGGATCTCCGTCTATTGGCGAAATTACTGCAGGCGAATTTTCAACTGTGTGACGAGTTTTCTAACTGAACTAAATTTTACAATTCTATGTAGTATATATGCAAACCCATGTATCATATACAAGGTTGCTCGAAATAATTCGATTCCTTTTCTCACTGTGGAACGGTAATTGCTGAAACTGAATTTTTAAATGTGTTATGCATTTTCTAAACTGTTTACTACAATATCACACAATTTACTACAAGCTTCACTACTATAACTCATTTAAGTCCCCACTCCGACCCTCTGAACCCCACCCCCCCCCCCCCCCCCAAAAAAAAAAAAAAAAAAAAAAAAAAAAAACCTTATTAACTCCCAGTATTGAAACATTTAATCAAATGCAGAATTCTTTTCTTAGTTTTCTTATTCTTCTAACGATTCAGTAAATTTTTGAAACTTAATTTCAATTTTATTTTGAAAACTTCCTTTATGTGCTATTCTGGATTTGAAAAAATAATGAAAACACTCTTAATTTTCAATGTCGATGAAGCACGTGTTCGTGATGTTCAAATGAGATTTAACTTTGCACCCGAAGTTTTTTAATGCATTGGAACAAATCTAAAGGGGGCTACGATTCGATTCTCAAATAAATAAATAAATAAATAAATAAATAAATAAATTATAAACAAGGACCACAGTACATTATATGCAATGTATAGAAATCAATCAAAATAAAATCACCTTTTCCAATATCTTCAGACATTTTTATAAAAGGACATTATCACAAACATTCTATAATATAGTACAATAAAAATATTTAAAAATTTACATTGTCAGAAGACTTTTTCCAATCGCATCAGACACTATGTCGTAGAATACGGGTCTGTCAATAGTTGTCTGATCATTTGAAAGTATCTGTGAATGAAACGGAAAAAAAATTAGAATAGAAATTTTATTCATTACGTTATACATTATAAACGTTCTAAAGAAAATCTTCACAAGAAAATAACATGTATAGACTTAGTATAAAGTAGATCCATGATTATAAAAAAATATTTTTCATATAAACTATTACACATATGGTCCAAAACCTCCTAAATGTGATTTTTGGCTGCTGATTTTCTGCTGATACATGATTTTCATAATTCTCATATTATGCTCAATTTGCATTTTTAATATCCACTGATATATCGCAGAATAAGAAATAGTAGATGGGACAAACTTTATTGAATAATAAATATAATATGGCAGTTTTTATCAGACAAAACACAAATTGTAAGCAACAGATGTGACAGGGACAATAGTGACATTTTTTGCCATTTTGCCACTTTACTTAAAAAAGAATATTGTTTGAATGTTGTATGAACTATTTTCATAGATATATCAAACCGGCGATTAAATGGCTAGATATCGGTTAATCTGTAAATATGAATATTTAAATTAACAATGGGGACAGTAGTGATGGTTAATAAATGTACCTTTATTAACCTTTTCCTCATTTTTTGCAATCCAGAACATCTCAATAAAAAGTTAAAATTTCAGTGCAAATTCACCTTGTTTAATAACTAAAAATCATAAAGATACAGCTAAATGTAAATATATTGCTTGAAGGTGTGTAAAAACATACATAAAACATTTAAAAGCACATTAAAGTCCTTTTAATGACTGAGGAAATTTCGGGACCTTTAACTGAGGAAATTTCGGGACAGATTAAAAGAACATTAAGTAGATCTGAGATTAAATAGATCCCTTACTGCGTTAGCAAGATTAGCACAAACTGAACCTATAAAAATAGATTTCAATGGATTCAAAATTATATTCCGCACAAATAATCACCTGGAAGCAATCATAAGAGAGTCTCTAGAAATGATATCTAAAAAAGAAATAGTCTATAACGATGTATTATCATATGATATCCACGCAGTCTGAAATGAATTAATACATCATTGATTACCTTTCCCATCCCACCTTATATTCCAAACCCTTGAGGTAAAATAGTTTATTGCGGGCAAGCAAGAAAACGCGAAGAGACAACAACTCAACTCAACAATTAGTTTTTCACTGATGATGACCGAGTAGTTCGGTTGAAAACGTTTTGAATTTATTAAAAGGACTTTAATGTGCTTTTAAATGTTTTATGTATGTTTTTACGCACCTTCAAGAAATATATTTACATTTAGTTGTATCTTTATGAATTCCAGAACATCTCTTTTATGAACAAACAGCAAGCAACGACGACTTTTTAGGAACAACATGCATGTCCCCTAGTGGAAACAATACTGAAAATGATTGCATACTGCCATCTAGTGGAAATAAGACGGAATTTATGCCTCGGGACAGTAGTGACCTAAAAAGTGAAGAACACAAATTTAAACCCATCAAAAGCAAATATTACACATTTCACTCATATAAAAGTTATATCTTTAATCTCCATGAGGTTCATATTTATAATAATTGCATTTGTTTTTCTAAATTTTTTAATAATTTTTGTTTGTTGATGGTTTTAATGATTAAGTTATGAGTTAAGGATAGGGGAGTAGTGATTTTAAATATATTTATATTCCATTTTAAAGATTAAAAAAACAGATTTTCACAGTAGTTGTAACATAATATTGTAGACCACTCACAGAGAAACATTTTAACATTAAATGAGAATTTATATTGCAAAGAAATAAAGAAATGCCGAGAGAGATACTGGGGACAGACAAATTACACTTATGAGATTTTGGCCCATATATGTTTTACTTTTGTAAATTGTAAATACTGTAATCGAGTTTATAGCAAGTCCAATTACCCTAGTAAATTTCAACGTGTGGTTTAAGGACGTACCCAGTCGGCAAAATCAGAATGCGCTTTAAAACTCTTTGCTGGTGTTAATTCAGAGGTTGTCTTTCCCCATGATATATAAATATAGACAGAAGTAGAAGCAAGTCCTGCTCCTGTCCTAAAACTTTTCATTATAAAGTTTAAAATTTTTTAAATGGAATATAGATGATAATATAATTCAAAATTATGGTTTATAGGGAGCTTATGAAGTCGCTTGCAGGGGCAGGAAGAGGGGGCGCCCAGTACACCTTGCCTGGTTATAGGTCTAATGTAGTTCCTTGTAGTCTCCCTCGCTACTCGGAGTATGCCAAACTGGTATTCTGTTTCTTGCTATGTGGTGTCCAACCTTTTTTTTAATTTTTGTTATTTTTTATTCTTCTTAGTGGGGCGCTACAGGGGGTGCACAATCACTTTACTACCAGAATTTTAGTATATCATATTTGACCTTATCTAATCGTACAATGTCTTATGATTAAAAATGAAGATATTTAATTGATGAAAATACTGGTAAAAAAGTTATTATGAACCCCCTGACGAGCCGCTTGTGATTCCTCTTCACTTCTGCTTTTGGTTATAGAAGAAATATTGGGCTACGCGTGGCAAGAACTAAAATACCGCATTGGCTATTTCCTAGTTACAAAGGGGAAGCATGTCGAAAATTACTAGATACGTATTACAAATTCGGTTACTGTGTTTATAATTTATAAACTAAACATATGTCTGAGTAGTCTTTGCGCAATAATTTTTTTTAGTTATGAAAAGTCTGGGACAAACGCTAAGTAAAGAATCCCTCTTTACAGGACTAAGGACAAATCTAAACTACTAAAAGCGTGAGAACAGATCCTACAAGGGTGGTCTGAGAAGTATTTACCCACTGCAGAGAGCTTCTGATGATCAGAAATCGATTATAAACAATCTTCTTTCTAAAAGGTGCCGGAAAGAATAAAGTTACTGAACTCTACGTGTGAGGTAGAAGCTTTGATAATAGAAGTTCGGTACAGTATGAAAGATAAACTCACTCAGATAGATCGGAGATTATTTTGATCCCCTCGTCAACCAATGCTGATAGAGCTTGAAGATGACATCACTTTCTTATCGTCGGATAGAATGGGTTAAGTCCCTCCCGAATTTGATTGCCATCAAAGAATTAGGAAGTCTAAGCTATTCAGTCCCGAAAACGTTTGTTAAAGTCTAACATCTCTGTTTGGAGTTGTGGTGAGTTTACTATTAATAACTCTGATTGATACGTCCGGTAGCTTACCTAAAATTGTTGAGTAGTATCCTCAGGTATCTACCTCTGTATGCGTTGTGGAGACGTTGTAAGAAAGTAGTCGACTCCAAATTAGACTTGAATGCACTTGCAACGAGACTTTTTGTCATCTTTTATTTTTCACCAGGACAACAGTTCGCAGCTACTTAAGAGCCTACGCTAGTCACGCGAAGAAACGCTCAGCTAATGTTAAGTCTATGGGAAGGTTATCACGCGATTTCTCGCTCGCATTTTAATATTTTTAAATGATTTGATTTCTTTTTCATGGGATAGCAGTGGTCGATCTCTAACGTTGTTAGTTTTTACTTTTTCGATTTTGGTTACGGTTTTTTTATAAGCGGACATTTTTCAATTTTGGAACCGGTTCTGAAAGTGAAATTACCCTTATATAAAATACAGGAACCACAATCGAAACGTTAGAGATCGACCTCAGCTATCCTATGCAAAAAAAATCATTTAAAAGTATTAAAATGCGAGCGAGAAATCGCGCGATAACCTTCCCATAGACTTAACATTAGCTGGAGCGTTTTTTCGCGTGACTGATGTAGGCTCTTAAGAAAATAATATTATCGAACAGGTTCAGGTAGGTGCGGAGTGCTTTTACAAATCATCATTGCTAGCGCGATTAAGAGCGATGTCGAATGTTGATTGGTCGATTGCCCAAGACATTATAGGAGGACTTAATGCGCCTGAAGAGGATATTTTTAATTTCGTTAAAGATTCATAAAAGCGTCGGAGCTTGCATATTCACATTTGTTTTATTTTTAATGATGCGTGTGACATATTAAACGTTTCAAACAAATATTGTTAACTTAAACCATTTAAAAGAAAACAAGTCATATATACAAGTATCATTTTATATGAAACAGTTCGAATTACCAATCAAATACTTCACCTCTTTATTATGGTTTTTTAAGAAAACGAAAACTAATGTTTTTACTGAAGAGTTAAATGAAAAACAATTTGAATTTGTAGCAGATTATGTCATTGTTTAAGGGGGGGGGGGGGCAACTATTCGGTTAGGATAATTTAGTGATATATAACAAACCTTGTATAAAGTTAAATAATAAATATTAATATTTTTTACATAATAATAAATATTTAATAAAATATACATAATTAATTTTTTTTCTGTAGAAACAGCTCTTATTTTGAATTTTATTTATAGAATTCAGTAATTACATGGAACTAAATAATTAAACTTAAAACAAAATACTAAACTAGTATTTCACAAGAGTGAAATTTAGGTACAAAAAATTAATGGATGTTCTTTGTCATAATTATAGTTGAAGTAAAATTAAAGATAAATTTACCAAGCGGTTACTAACTTTTTGAACTGTTTCATAAAACTGATAGTTAAACTGGCATATAAATTATGCAGTTTTATACATTTAGCTTTAGGGGGGGGGGGGGGATGGCCAGGTGCGTTACTTCAAAGGTTTTTTTAAACCATCGCTTTAAATCAAAAGAGCATAAATTACAAAATTTTTCATGTAAATTTACTTATTTTTTACTTCCACAACAAATAACACATTGCAATTGTTTTCCATATATTCACAGAAAAATTTAATAACACTTTATTCGGTAATTAAATAATTTAGCTAGCTATACAAATTATTAAAAAAAATTCCTTGCATTTCAAAAACAAATTACAAGGCACAATATATATAATTAAAATCAGTTTTAGAAGTAATTTAAGCATCTTATTGCATGACTTAGCCAGTATTCAATAATTAAACCCTTTCCTGCACGGTAGCGGCATCTTTTAACAAAATTCAACATTAAGAAAAAATATGAATTCTAAAAATATATTACATTAGAACTTTCTTATCAAAATTGAAGCACTAATAATGTATTTTGTGTATATCATACAGCTGTATCGAGTAAAAGCTAATACCCCCTCCTCCCTCCCCCAAAAATCCTTTAGTTTATGTAACACCTCCTTCAATCCAAATAAAACTTAAACATACATTAGAAGAAAAGAAAATTGTAAGCCACTTTTCAAGATCATATAAACTCCTAATTATTTAACAGTAATTTACATCTTATTTTTTGTCTAGATTATTATAAACTTAATTTAATCACTTATACAGAAAACTGAAGCATTATTTAATCAGAAGTAAATATCAGTATAAAATAAAATTTTATATCCAATAATTGGAGTACTGAGCTATCCCGACGATATCCTGGGTAGCTCAGTAGAGAAAGCGTTGGTACGGCAAACCAAAGTACTGAGGTTCGAGTCCTGGTCCAGGCATAATTTCGCTCTGTTGGAAAAATCTCAAATATAAAGAAAAATCTCAAGAAAAATCTCAAGTCTCCAATTATTGGATATAATTTACCTAGTTGAATATACTTTCTTCTGTCCATTATGAATAAAAATTTATTTCAATTTTATGAAGAGTTTTCTTAATTAAATAAGAATTCAAAAGTCTTCATGATTCAAATTAATATTTAATGATAAATATATTTTCTTCTTTTTTTTAAAATTATGGCTTTAAAGAATTTATGTATACGAATGTATAAGAAAAAATATATCCTATGTTTAAAAAAATGTTAGTTATGCATGTGCATAATATTGTTTTTTACAATTAGAAGGAATTTAGATTATTACATACTTTCTATATGTGAAATTGGTTACTAAAAGGACACAATACAACTGCCCTTCCTCCCCCTTCTCTGTATTGAAATATAAGTTGTGTAACTTTTTAAAGTGCCTTAATAAAATACAAACATTGTAACGTGTAAATAAAATAAATAAACCAACAGAAATCTGCCTTTTAATATTCCCGAATAATAAAAGCATATTCCTCCACCGCAGAAAGGAAACTTCATTAAAATAATGAGGCGAATATTTATTTTAAATATTCGATGTAGCGAAAATCCATGCCTTATGAGAAAATATATAAACATTTCCTGACAATATACCTTCATCTTCTCCCCCCAGCCTCCACGTAATCCTGTTTCAGCCAGTCATAATTTGACATTGCTCTTAGTCGCGCTAGCAACGATGGTTTGTAAAATTTCAGATGGGGTGGCCTACTCAAATGCTTAAGTTGTACAAGCCCCAACCAAATTCTTATCGAACACTTATCAATCAAACTGAGTGCTAAGTTAACTATCTGAAAGACTCAGTTTGTTGTACAAAACGATTATACAATATTAACTACTAGCAGGCTACACCCGCTTCGCTGATCGATTTTTCCAACCGAACCACGAAATATTAAAATATCTTTTAATTCCACCTTCCACCACCAGGGGGCTGTTCTAAAGAAACCACTTTTCAAACGAACTTCCTGAACAGGTCCCCGCTACTTACGGCACCGCATAGCAGGAGTGCTGTGCACGCGCTGCAAAAATAAATTAGTTCCTCCTTGCACCACCAGGGGCCCGAGATCTATAAACCTTTAACATTAACGCTATATTTAAATTACGTGCGGACACCCCCCTCTCACAAAATTTAACCAATGATTATTAACATTAACAAATATTGGTAACCTTTGAAACTGAAATAAAATGGCATGTTTTCTGGTTTGACTAGTTATTATGAATATCCAAGCACAAAATATTTCTTACCTTTATGCATTTTTCATCAAAAATAAAAATATGAGGTTTGAATATCCACAGGATAAAAATGCCTTCCTTTTCAAACTGCTTGCAGAAAGAAATTAATAAAGTGAGGGCAACTGAAAAGAAGCAAGTAAAATCATACGTGAAACGTACATTATGATATATTTTTCAACATTAGGAGAAAATTATTAGAAAATCTTTTAATTTCCGTACATTGAAAAAGAGAATTGTTAAAAAAGTATCTGATTTCCACTGAAAAAGAAAGTTGCTTTATACACCAAACGTCGCACAATTACGATGTTCACTGTCGAAATTTCCAAAAATGCTAGGCCGGAAACAACTGTGACTAGAGTTCTCCACGGACCCGGGCCAATTTTCTTTCACGAGACAAGGGCTGGGCCGGGCTTGTTTTTCACCTTTCCAGACTAGGGCCTAACATTTTTCGGTACTTCTCTATTATCCCGTTGACAACTTTTCATAACAAAAAACCATCGCCAAACTGTAAGATTAAACGCCAAAAATACAGTCCCATTTACTTGATGTCAGAAGCATTATACGTGTTTGTTATGTCATCAAATGGTTTTTAATTCGACATTTGCGTGTATTTTTCATTATGTTTTACTTATAAGTTATTTCATTAATTAAAATAACAATTGTGTTCTTAAATTATTATATTTTATTTATTTATTTATTTTGATATTCCAATGGCAACGTTCTCCCGTTTATTTGGCGTTACAGTTTGGCAATAGTTTCTTGTTATGAAAAGTGATCGATGGGATAATAGAGAAGTATCCCTTTTTCTTCAGGCACGGGCCGAGCCGGGTCTAGTCATCACCCTTCCCTTGCCGTACCTGGGCCGGGTCTAACTTTTTTCTGCAGACTCGTGTCAGACCATTTTCTCTGGGCCAAGCTGGGCCTGGACTCCGTTCTTCCTAGATGTCAGTAAGGGCCGAAATTTTAAAGCCCTTGCGAAAATCAGTAAAATGAGCCCGGCATAACAATTTTTTTGCAAAATATTCATAAATTTTTAAATGCCCATTATTCTACAGTTAAAATTCGTTTTAAAGAATAGTATATACATTTCTCGCCAATATTAACCAAACCTGTGAAATAGAATCAGTCTATGACGGAGACCTGTTTTAAATGGAAAAATCCGTGCAAAAAGAATATAGCACATATACAACAGACGATATACCTGCTAAGAATAGAAACTGTCTATAAGGATATTTTCTTCTCTAATGATTTTTCTTCTGTTACTGAATCTTCATTTGAATGAAATTGTCGAAGTCGAATTTTTTAATTTAGTGTTTATGTACGTAATTGTATAAGTGCTCATTAGTATTGTTCATCTTCTGCATTCTATGCATTTCGAACATAATCTGACAATAAAATCAATGCATAAGTAAGTGCACTTTTTGAATAACGTTAAATTTAGGAAAATGTTAATTCAGAAATTTCGGCATGTTTTGTAGAAAATCAGTCGGACCGGGTCAGGCTTGGACCGAACTTTTATCTTTTATACCGGGCAAGGGTCGGGCCGAAGTTCCAGTTTTTATACCAGGAAGGGTTTTTTTTAATGGTTTATTTATAAATCAAGCTTCTGACATGGTCAAATTTATCTTTAATAAAAAAATTCACATGATAGGTTTTTTTTTACACTGGTAGCTCCCCTTGTGTGAAATTGCGGTACTAAAACTTTAAAATAGATTTTTCTTGCTGTGAAAAATTATTGAGATTACAGACAACTTATTACAATTATATAGAATGTTAAAACCACTAAAAAACATTTTAAAAGGACGTTTCGAATCCCACATAGTCTCTATTCGGCAAATTTTAACGTACAAGAACAAAAAATCATGCGTCACGCATAGTTTACTCTACAACACATTCAGAATACTGTTACAAAATTTCACAGTTTATTCAGTAAACAATTTAGAAAACGCATAACACATTTGAAAACCCAATTACAGCATTTACTACCAATAATCAAACAAAATATCCCTTTGCTTTTGTGCAGCCCTGTATATGATATATAGATTTGTATGTATGCTACACAGTATGCTAAAATTTATTTCAGTTAGGAAATACATAGCACAATTAAAAACAAGAGCGAAAAATCATGCGTCAAGCATAGATTATGTAACACTTTCCAACGCTTCCAAAATAATTTTATAAATCATTACCATTTAATAATCTGAAAGATAACATCTACAATTGGTAAAACGCATAACATATTTAAAAACGTAATTTCAGGAATTTCCAACATATATATTTCCAACATATACAATATTCGAAAAATATCCGAATACTTTTATTCAGCCCTGTATATGATTTATAGATTTGCATGTATACTACATTAGATGCTAAGTTTTAGTTTAGTTAGGAAACGCGTAGCACAGTTTAAAATTCTCCTTCTGGAGTTTCTGTCAATAAATCGAAATGAGTTCGCGAACTTTTGTGCTGCCCTGTATAGGATCTACACAATTTATACACACCAAGTAACAGACAAAAAGTGAGTTAAATTTAAAATCGCTTTCAGCAACTTAAAACGCACTTCCAGGAATTATTGTTAACAGACAGTAGATAATTATTTTGTGTGTCCCTGTAAAGGAACGGTGACTGCTATACACACAATATTCTATAGTAAGCCTCTTGTAATGCACCTTAGTGATATATATAAATTTCAATGCGTTTAAAATAGTTTAACATTATTTAATTAAACCGCAAACGATTTTCTCCATAGACATAATGTAACGGAATTCTTTTGACTGTCCCTGTAAAGTAAGTATAAGTGCTATGCACAGCATATTCCATATTAAGCTTCTTGTAATGCACCTTAGTGATATATATCAATTACAATGTGTTTCAAATTGTGTAATTTCATTAAAATAAACCGCAAAGGATTTTTAACCATAGACCATAATGTAACGGAATTCTTTTGAGTGGCTCTGTAAAAAAAAAAAAAACTATAAGTGCTACACACTTCAGTTGAAATAGGGAACATGCTATAGATAACGACAATAACATATAAAAATTTCAAGGCAATCCGAGCATATTTACGGGAGTTAGAACACGGACAGACGGCAGACGGCCAGACACAAAGACAAATCGAAGTCATAAACACTTTTCAACTAGGTTGGAAAGTGTTAATTACCCTTCAGCAATTTCCGTCATTAAACGGAAATGTACGGGATATCTTTTGAGCAGACCTGTATAGAATCTATAGAATTTATATGCATCAATTCATATTAAAAAAAATTAGTTACCCTTAAAAACGCGTATCACAAACGAAAACATGCTACCAGCAATTATTATTCATAGACAGCACCTACTGTAACCAAATTCTTTAGAGTGTCCCTGTAAATGAACGATACATTCTATGCATACCCTATTCTATAGTAAGGGCCTTGTAGTGCATTTCAGTGATATGTATAAATATTTTTATGTGCAAATTGGGAAACATCATGAAACTATACGCTGCAAATGATTTTTCCCCATAGACCGTAATGTAACGGAATTATTTTGAAAATAACCAAAGAACTCCATAAAATAGTCAATCAACATGTTGGAAAGTGTTAAAAAGGTTGAAAAACATAATAATTCTTTGCACTACCCATTTTCACAGACATTATTGTATTTTCAAACACATAAACAAGCAGTGGACATGTCTTTAAAAAAAAAAAAAAAAAAAAAAAAAACTTGATCCACACTCCATCTTCCATGTATTCTGAATGCATTGGTTTTTCCTACTGATAAAAAATCTTTAAAGTATTATAGAAATTCAGATGATGTCCATTATACGAAAACAGTTATTTCACCCGATGGTTTTCAGAGATTATCTTTAATGACATAGTATTTCTCTTATTTTCCGTATGATTGACCTCAAATAATATCCGCACTCATTTTTTTTTTTCCATTGACATATGACAGAGTAACGTCTCTTCGTAATCATTACATAACAATCTCTGCGATCAGAGAGGAATAGCAATTTTATGATTTGACGTCATATATTAATGATAGAGCTTCAAAAGAATTATTTATTTTCTATTTTATTGGATATTAATTAAAAAAATATGACAAAGGAAAATACAACAAGGAAAATAGACAAGAAATCAAGAAAAAATAAGGAAATATAAAAACAAATTGAGTAAATAAAGACACTGGAAAATCACATGAAAGTTACTTTGGTAATAACGGCTTCATAGAATCTCATTTCGCTTTATACTCACGAGCAGGGAAGACCGAGCTATGCTCGGTCAAAATTAAATTTCAGTTCAAATATCATGACCCATGACCAAAATGACCCACTAATTAAATTTTCTCGAACATGTGACTGAGCCCAACAGTCTTCTCGTGCCCGAAAACCATAGAATGCTAAATTTATTTCAAATCCTCTGAACCGTTTTTAAGATAAAATAGCTTGACCCATAATGACCCATGACCAAAATGACCCACTAACTGAATTTTCTCGAACATGTGACCTAGCCCAACAGTCTTCTCGTGCTCGAAAACCATTGGATGCAAAATTTAGTGTAAATTGAGCCGCTTTTTAGATCTTGACCCACAATGACCCAGAAATGACCCACTAATCGAATTTTCTCGAACATGTGACCTAGCCCAATGATTTTCGCGTGCCCGAAACTCGTAGGATACAAAATTTAATCAAAATCGTTAGAGCCGTTTTTTAGATAAAATTAATTTGACCCGCTTTGACCCAAAAATGACCCACTAATCGAAAGTTCTCGAACATGTGACCCAGCCCAATAGTCTTCTCGTGCCCGAAAATAGTCGGATACAAAATTTCGTCAAAATCGTTTGAACCGTTTTTTAGATACAATTAGCTTGACCCTGACCCAAAATGACCCAAAATGACCCACTAATTGAATTTTCTCGAACATGTGACCTAGCCCAACAGTCTTCTCGTGCCCGAAAACCATTGCATGCAAAATTTAGTGTAAATTGAGCCGCTTTTTAGATCTTGACCCACAATGACCCAGAAATGACCCACTAATCGAATTTTCTCGGACATGTGACCTAGCCCAATGATTTTATCGTGCTCGAAACTCGTAGGACACAAAATTTAATCAAAATCGTTAGAGCCGTTTTTTAGATAAAATTAATTTGACCCGCGTTGTCCCAAAAATGGCCCACTAATCGAAAGTTCTCGAACATGTGACCCAGCCCAATAGTCTTCTCGTGCCCGAAAATGGTTGGATACAAAATTTCGTCAAAATCGTTTGAACCGTTTTTTAGATACAATTAGTTAGGCCATGACCCAAAATGACCCAAAATGACCCACTAATCGAATTTTCTCGAACATGTGACCTAGCCCAACAGTCTTCTCGTGCCCGAAAACCATTGGATGCAAAATTTAGTGTAAATTGAGCCGCTTTTTAGATCTTGACCCACAATGACCCAGAAATGACCCACTAATCGAATTTTCTCGGACATGTGACCTAGCCCAATGATTTTATCGTGCTCGAAACTCGTAGGACACAAAATTTAATCAAAATCGTTAGAGCCGTTTTTTAGATAAAATTAATTTGACCCGCGTTGACCCAAAAATGACCCACTAATCGAAAGTTCTCGAACATGTGACCCAGCCCAATAGTCTTCTCGTGCCCGAAAATGGTTGGATGCAAAATTTCGTCAAAATCGTTTGAACCGTTTTTTAGATACAATTAGCTAGGCCATGACCCAAAATGACCCAAAATGACCCACTAATCGAATTTTCTCGAACACGTGACCTAGCCCAATGGTTTTCTGGTGCCCCAAAACGGTAGAACATAAAAAATGTCCTGTCCATCCAAACTAAACAGACGATGGTCTGCATAGCACTTATAGTTCCTTTACAGGGATACTCAAATGAATTCCGTTACATTACGGTCTATGGGGAAAAATCGTTTGCGGTTTATTTTAATAATGTTTCACTATTTCAAACATGTTAAAATTGATATATATCACTGGGGTGCATTACAAGAGACTTACTACAGAATAATGCAAGTATAGTATTGATTGTTTATTTACCAGGGACACACAAAAGAATTGGGTTACATTAGTGTCTGTTAACAATAGTTGCTGAAAATGCGTTCTCAGTTCTGGAACACGTTTTTAAATTTAACTAATTTCTTTCCTATTGCTTGATGTGTATAAATTCTATAGATCCTATACAGAGCAGCACAAAAGATCTCTAGTACTTTATTGACTTTATATCAAGTAGTTTATTGACGGATATTCCAGAAGGGGGATTTAAAAATGTGTTATACGTTTTCTAGCTGATTTAAAATTTAGCATTCTATGTAGTATATATTCTAATCTATAGATCATATACAGAGCTGCACAAAATTTTCGGATATTTTTCCGAATATTGTTGGTAATTTCTGAAATTGGGTTTTTCAATGTGTTATGTGTTTTCCAAATTGTGTACTTAGACATCATCTTTAACCTTATTAAACTGTAAAGATTTGTAAACGTAATTTGGAAGTGTTGGAAAGTGTTACACAATCTGCGTTTGACGCATGATTTTTCGTTCTTATTTAAAAGGATGTTGTTATTTACGCTAATATCAAATAAATGTTTTATTCACCATCAATTTTATTCCATCTTATCCATTACTATTTTTTTAAGCAAAACACTTTTATGTGAACATAAAAGTTTTGCTGTAAACAAGTCCGGAATAATGCATCGCAGATCGGATTATCAGTTACAATAATACATGCACATACTTGTGTGATTCGACGACTTGGGGGGTCATAGGCGGGTCCTGATTACCCAAAAAGGCACGTAAAGCACATGCTTCCCCTCTAAAATTTTAAAGGGCCCCAAAATGTCTATGAAGAGTCCCTGTAATTCCCATTTTCATTTATTACATTGTGTTTTTATTTTATTTTATTTTTTTTTTTTTTTTTGGGGGGGGGGGGAGAGAAAGTTTGTTTAATCCAAAAGGAAATCCACGCATTACTTCACGAAACTTATTTAACAGAGAAATATGAATGTCATCAATGGGATGTTAATTAATAGTCATTGCATCCTGAGGTGCCTATTAGAAACCACCCGGGAAATTCAGCATACAACTATATGTAATAAATACATCTGAAGTAAATGCAGGACACATAAAAAAAGAAAAAAAAAACTCGTTTAAGGAAAAATGTGTGATTTCGGCTAAGCTACTCCCGGGAATAATATTACTATCATCGGTGAGTTTTGAAAGAATTACGAAAAATTTTGCCAAAAGGAAAGGGGCCCCAAAATGATGCCGTGTTTCCCTAGATTCAGAGGTTAATCGGGCACTAGAACGTTTAAAATATCAAAAAGTGAAAAAAATATGTCCATTTTTGTCATTTTATATCTTAAAAGTATAAGAGACACAGATTTCAAGAGGCTATTGCTTCCATTACCCCGGACTTGTTAACCGAAGTTTGGGAAGAATTTGACTTTAGGTTGGATGCGTACCATATAACTAAAGGTGCACATATTGAACATTTGTAAGAAAAACTACATTAGTTTACCTTTAATTTGAAGTATGATTTGGTTGTAAATAGTCTAAATTAAACTGCTATAATATACCATTGAAACTGCGGGAATTATTTTATGAACATACTGTATACTTGAGAGACTTGTGCTTACATTGAACCTAAAAAAATGTCTAAAAAAATGTCTGTTTACAGCATTTCTATATTTTAAAAACAAAACTGCATCTTGCTTGTATGCATTTTTCAAAATTTTAGCAATATAACACCGATTGACAGAATATCTTATTTTTACGGAATGCGGTGAAAAACTAGTCGTTGGGGGCCACCGTAATACTTACCCATCATGGATATGAATAATGTAAAATATTAAAATAAAAAATGTGTAAACTACTTATAAAATGCATTGCAACTGAAATAAAATCGAGGCTTGATGACGTCACAAACTTTAAAGCGAGGCTAACGAAAAAGAAAGGCTACCGCGGTGCTTTACGAGTATCTTTTTTTACAGACCGCCGGAGTCATGTGATGCTCGAATGCACCAATAGAGATGTACGAAAAGAGCATCGCGTCACTCTAGCGGTCTGTAAAAAAAGATAAGTGAAATGCACCGCGGTAGCCTGTCTTTTTCGTTAGCCTCGCTTTAAAGGCTCGATTACTGAATTGCTTGAAAGAAACATCCTTATAACTCCAAAAATGATAATCCTATTAACTAGCGGTTTATTGCATCTGATTAAGAGTAAAATTTCCAATTAAAATATATCTTTGAAGTGAAATTTGGATGAAATACAGGGTCATGAAAAATCGAAGAGTGTGGCAAATAGGATTCCAAATATCTCGGCAACTCATTATCCGATCGACTTCATGCTTTATGCAAAATTTATGTTTTTTTATTGTCTTTTATATTCATTTCTTAAAATAACCAATTTCGAAAATTTTTATATACCTTTTATCAGAACGAATATTTCGAGAGTCCGAAAAAAATAGTTCCGGTTAATCGAGGTTATTAAAATGAAATAGACTTCTTCCCATTATTACATAGTAAGTACATACCAAATTGAAAGTATCTTTTTTCGGGAGATAGAGCGTTTACAGACACACACACAGACACACAGACGGACGGCAATTTTTTTTTTTCTAAAAATATGTTTTTCGGAATCTCCAGTGTCTGAAACGTGTAAATCCGTCAAAAATTTTTTTTCGATTTTCAAAACGATTACAAGACTTACGCTATACTACGTATGATGGGTAAGTAAAATGAAGAATTTTTTCTTGATAACAGAACTGACATGTTTGAAAATTAAAATCATGAGGACACATGCATACACAAAAGAGTAATTGCCGAAACGTCAGTGTAGGCTCACTGTGGAGACGCGAAAAGTTTTTGGTTTCCGTCTGTCGGGTGAGGTACCCGGAATCAGCTCTATAGTTTTTAGTTACACTTGGTTCATTCGCTCGAAAAATATAGAACATTTCTTTTTAGGTCATAATGCTTTCCTATGGAAATGCAAACGATTTTCAAATTTCATTTTTAACTGAAATGAAAATCGCATATTTGAATAATGGCTTTCAACGTAAAATCATGGATGCTAAATTTTCGATAAGGAGGTTTTAAATATACCCAATAATTTTGAAAATTTGCCGATACATTTATTAAAATTTAGAAATTAATTGTTTAAATTATTGGAAAATTTATGCATCTGTTAAATAAGTTTTCTTAAATAAAAATCTGTTATATAAAACTTTTATTTTCATATTTTTAACAAATTTTAAAATGCATTTCTTTTTACTTTGCTCTTTAATTTATCAGTTGCTTAGGAACCCTATTTCAAAGAATATCAAAATAATAAAATTCAAGTAACTCGCACTATTTTGCTGCAATACTTTATTAGCAAAATATATTATTTTCAGGTGATTTTCGTATTTTATTGACATAAAAGAGAATTTATTTTGATACAAGTTGCCGTTTAACTATTATAGAATGATTATCGAAATATTTTTTTCAAAACGAAAATTACAAAAATATTGAACATGAAATATGGATTCAAGTCTCTTAGTACGAGTTTACATTTGCACTGCACTGAAAAAAAAATCGATAAATTAACAGTAATAAACAGTAAAATAAGCAGTAATATGCTGCTGCGCAGCGCATGCGCTTTAGCGGATTACTTCTTATTTTACTGTTTATTACTGTAAATTTTACTGTTAATAATACTGGCAACTGGGATGCCAGTATTATATTGTAAAATCAACATTTTCTTTTCTATTTTCAGTGTGTACAGTGTGTTTCTTACATGAGATATTATTCATTTTCTGGAACAGATGTGATAATGTTTCGTCGTTGAAAAGTTAATATAATTTTTAAAATAGGATAATATCACTGGTGCAACAAGGTAACTGATCAAAAAAAATTAGAGTAGTAAAACATCTTGAAATATTACAATTACTGGAAATTGAGAACATAAAAGCTATCACAAAACTGCTTTATAGTACCAAATCACGTTTGCTATTTAGTAGTTTGGCAGTGGGTATACGATTATGAATGAACCCAATAGTTTAAAAGCTTCCAAATATGCCTATTCTTGAGAGATTTTAGCATGATATTCCCATCGAGTTAAATCAGGATGTACTTTGATAAAAATAAATATTATAGAATGAACATAAAATCTGTTTTTTCGAAACAAAAATTGTAATAACTCTACATTTCTAAAATATATATAAGTGAAAATAGTAGATTCAGTTTACATTTTATAAGTTGATTTGGATATGAGATATTATTCAACTTTTCCATCCAATGCAGGTGTTTCGTGGTTGGCAGGTAAGTAAATATTGTTATTTGAGTATTAGGATAACATGAAATTATTTTCGAAATTGTTGTTTATAAATGTTTGCGAAATTGTAGTCCAAATAAAACCACTGTGTAGAACGAAATCCAAGATATACTAGAATCATTCACACAATCGATAGAAAATCACGGATATAAATTTAATAAGATTACGGGGGTTTCAGGGGGGAGGAGCCCACCCTGAAGAAATATTTTTTTTAATCTAAAAAGTTACATGAGTAAGAAGTTCGTAAGAATTTTAGAATATCATTGCATAAACCGAGTTTAATTTAATGCTTCTAATTTCTGAAACCAACGAAGTATTTTATATGTCTATAAATATGTATGCAATATAAATAAATTAAATTGCGGATTGTAAGATGCTAAATAAAATGAAAAGTGAGATTAAAAAACAATGACTTTCAGAGCTGACGTTGAGACTCCTGATCTGCAGATTTACTAGAGTAAAAACTATCAAAATGCATGGTCTCAGAAAACAAAAAAGAAATGCAATACAATTACAGGATATTAAATTTTTGCCGAAACGTCAGTGAAGGCTTACTGTTGAGACCCGAAAAGTTTTTGGTTTCTGTCTGTCTGTTTGTCTGTTTGTCTGTCTGTTTGTCTGTCTGTCTGTCTGTTCCGCGATAACTGCCGTAAAAATGATCCGATTAGGTTGATTTTTGGTGGGTATGTTGGTGAGATACCCGGAATTAGCTGTATAGTTTTTGGTTAAATTTGTTCATTCGTTCGAAAAATACAGAACATTTCTTTTTAAATCATAATGCTTTCCTATGGGACTGCAGACGATTTTCAAATTTCATTTTTAACTGAAATGGAAATCGCATATTTGAATAATGGATTTCAACATAAAATTATGGATGTTGATTTTCGATATGGAGGTTTTAAATATATCCAATAATTTTGAAAAATTGACGATACATTTATTAGAATTGAGATATTAATTGTTTAAATGATTGGAAATTTTTTTGCATCTGTTCCGGAAATATAAAACTTTTATTTTCATGTTTTTTACAAATTTTAAACTGCAATTTTTTTTCTCTTTAATTTATCAGTTGCCTAGCAACGATATTTCAAAGAAGATAAAAATAATAAAAGCAACACGCACTATTTTGTTCCAATAATTAGCAAAATAAATTATTTTTGTATTCTATTGACATAAATGAAGAATTTATTTTAATACAATTTTTTTTTTTTAATCTAAAAAGTTACAAGAATAAGAAGTTCATAAGAATTTCAGAATATCATTGCATAAACTGTGTTTAGTTTAACGTTTCTAATTTCTGAAACCTTCGAAGAATTGTATATGCCTGTAAATATGTATGCAATAGAAAAAAAATAAATGCGGATTGTAAGATGCTAAATAATATGAAAAGTGAGATTAAAAAACAGTGACTTGAGCTGACGTTGAGGCTCCTGATCTGCAGATTTACTAGTACATTTTATTGCCGAAACGTCAGTGAAAGCTTACTGTTGAGATCCGAAAAGTTTTAGTTTTCTGTCTGTTTGCTTGTCTGTTTGTCTGTCTGTTCCGCGATAATTGCCGCAAAAAGGGCTCGATTAGGTTGATTTTTGATGGGTAAGTTGGCACGGTACTCGGAATTAGCTGTATAGTTTTTGGTTAAATTTGGTTCATTCGTTCGAAAAATATAGAACATTTTATTTTAAGTCATAATGCTTTCCAATTCGAAGTCAAACGATTTTTTTAATTTTAACATTCACCTAAAAGAAAATTACGCATTGGGATAATTGTAAATGCTAAATTATGGATGATAAATTTACGAAATGGAGATCTTAATTTAATCCGATCGCTTTGAAAATTTGCAAATATATTTATTAGAATTTCTAAATTAATTGTATAAATTATTGGGAAAAATTATTCAGAAAAAATACAACAATAAGTAGTTTATCCTATCATTTATCCGACATAAAATTGTGTTTAATGTGATACTTCTAAAATTTTTGGAACTTTCAATAAATCTTATATTCTTATAAATGTATAAATAACTTTAAAAAAAAATAATTTTAGGATATCAAATATTATGCAGATTATATTAAAACTTAGTGAGATTAATGAGCAATGATTTGTAGAGCTGACGTTGAGGCCTCTGATCTGTAGATTTGTAGATTTACTAGTAATTATAAAATTTTATATTTATTAGAATTACAGTATTACATTTCGAAGTAATACATATATTAATTAAAAAAATAAAATTGGATTAATTCTGTAACTTAAACATGTATGAATTAAGTGCCAAGTATATATTATTAAATCTATAGAATTTTTTTTCTAATGTTGGAACGTTAAATTTGCCTTTGTATACTTAATTAAAAACATGAAGACATTTAAAATGAAAAAACATAATTTATTACTAAAGTAGCTGTAAATTAAAATAAAAGGTTTTAGAAGATTAAAACCTATCATAGATATTAAAAAGTCTGGCCGGAGTTCCCGAGCGCTTTCGACCAGAACCTGGTCACCATCAGGGGACGAAATGGGAAAAAAAATCTTTCTCATTTGAGAATTTTTCTCATTTCGTCTCCTGTGATGACCCGGGTTCTAATCGAAAGCGATTGGGAACTCCGGCGAAACTTTTTAATATCTATGGATTGGTTTTAATCTTTTAAAATCTATTACAGCTATTTTAGTAATAAATTATGTGTTTCATTTTAAATGTTTTCATGTTTTTAATCTATATTAATATTCACACAAAACTCAAAAATTTATATATGGTACGCAAATATAAATAATTATTTTAGACAAAAGTAAAACATACCGGTGGCAATTGGCAGCTCCTTTATGTATAGACCAGTGGTTCGGATATAAGCTATTAAAAATTCTACGGAAACAGATGGAAATTTCAAAAAACAATAGCGCAAGTGAACATAATACAAAACAGATATGCAAGTGATAGTTAGAGGCATAAACAATAATTCCATATATACAAAAGGCGTTTCCGCAAAAGAAACTACCATAAACTTATCACTGATGTTCTGCACCATTTTTGTAGTAAAAGTCGAATTTCTTTTTCGCGCTTGTTTTTATATTCTTTGAATTTTGTAATATTGACGCGTGATAATGTAATCATACATAATGAAATAATGTATTCACTATAATCACATATCAATTTTCATTCATATGTATAACAATTTCTCTTTATGAAATGATCAGAATCTTTTTAATACAATATATATTTCTTCCTTATTATTAAAAAAAAGAAAAAACTTTTCTAAATACTAATCCATTCCATGTAAGTAGTATCAACATTTCATGTTTAAATGCGATAACATCTCTCTGTGCATATAAAATTTTGTGATAGCAATCAAAGAGTGTCCTTGAAATTCACTGCCGTGGAAATGTAAATTGTGGTATTTGCCGCGCACAATGCCAAGTAAAATATAATCATTAGTAGAGTTTACGGTAGAAGCATATAATTTCAATCTCCCAAACACAGAGGAAAAAGTTCGAATTATTCCAAGTATTAATTATGCAATACTAAAATGCTGATGATCTTTCATGCTGTTATTAAAGAACAAGTAGTTATACAGGGTGAAACTGAATTCATGGTACACACTTAAGGGTTGGTACAGGACACTGTAACAAAAAATTTTTGTAAGGAAACCAGTGTCGGAAAACCATTTATACAGTGAAAAATACAGGGCGTCTCAATCCAATCCGAAGTCCCGTTGTCGTTCATAACTTTAACAGTAGTGAATATATTTTAACGAAATCCTTACAATATGCTTACAATCCATACAAAGATGAATTTGTTGTGAATTTTTTAAAAATATCTTTTCACAACTGCTAAAGATCTGAACGAAAGCGCGACTTGGGATTGGAGTGAGACCCCCTGTAATTTTGACTAAATAAATGGATTTTGGACCCTGGTTTCCTATACAATAAATGATTTTGATAATAAATAAATGATAAATAAATGTGTCCTGTACCAAACCAAAAGAAAAATCATTTATTGTATAGGAAACCAGGGTCAAAAATCATTTATTTTATAAGAAACCAGGGTAAAAAATCCATTTATTGTATAGGAAACCAGGGTCAAAAATCATTTATTGTATAGGAAATCAGGGTCAAAAATCATTTATTGTATAGGAAACCAGGGTCAAAAATCATTTATTGTATAGGAAACCAGGGTCAAAAATCATTTATTGTATAGGAAACCAGGGTCAAAAATCATTTATTGTATAGGAAATCAGGGTCAAAAATCATTTATTGTATAGGAAACCAGGGTCAAAAATGCATTTATTTAGTCAAAATTGCAGGTCGTTTCACTCCTATCCGAAGTCGCGTTTTCGTTCATAACTTTAACAGTGGTGGATATAGTTTAACGAAATTCGCAACAGACTCATCTTTGTATGAATTGTAATCATGTTGAAGGATTTCGATAAAATATCTTCCCTACCGTTAAAGTTATGAAAGAAAATGTAATAAGTATAAATGTAATGCCTTATAATTTTGACTATAAAAATGGATTTCCGACACTGGTTTCCTTACAAAAATTGTTTGTTACAGTGTCTTGTACAAACACTTAAAGTTTGTACCCTGAATTCAGGATCAGCCTGTATAACATTAGGAAAAGATACCTTCTCTGTAATTCGAATTGCGTTAAGGGGTCTTAAACTTTTAAAACTCATCGAAAATCAACAATAACTTTCGAAGTTTGAATTAGTGTATCTTCAAAAACTTTTTATTTGTAAACATGAAATTTTGACTACTATTTAAACAGATTGTGCGTTTTAATATACTACCATTAGAAACTGGCTAGTCTTTTACAGAATTTTTGTATTGTTGAAATTAAAATATAGATCTTTAGTTTTCTCCGTACGTCATTGCGCGCATGGTATCTTGAGAAAGTATGTATAGATTGTCAAGAAATTTGAGTACTTTTATGTTATCTGGGCGCCTGAGATAACTCGACAAATTTTGTTTCGATTGACATCATTTGAATTCCCACCTTATACTTGAGACTTTGTTACTTGTATTGATATGTTTGTGTTTACACATTTTATTATGATTATACGAGGGGCAGTCGGAAAATAAGTTTCCCGTGGCGACTGTGGACAGAGGTGTGTATGAAAGACAAAAAATGCAATGAGACATTAAAGATAAAACATAACTTTATTTTTCCACATAAGTACCAAGTACATTGAGACATTTGTCATACCACTTTATAAGCTTCAAAAAGCCCTCCAGGAAAAAATCAGGGCTTTGCATACGAACGAAGCGTTGAACGGCTATGGGCGAAAGATGACACAGCAGGTGAACACGAGCGAGCAAGACACCGATACCATTGGGTAGAGGTCGACCGCGATCAAGCAGATGGTGCTGTTGCAGTTCCTGCGCAGATGGCGCTGTTGACTGCAACTGAACCATCTGCGCAGACACTGCAACAGCGCCATCTGCTTGATCACCGTCGACCTCTACCCAATGGTATCGGTGTCTTGCACGTTCGCGTTCACCTGCTGTGCCATCTTTCGCCCATAGCCGTTCAACGCTTCGTTCGTATGCAAAGCCCTGATTTTTTCCTGTAGGGTTTTTTGAAGCCTTTAAAGCGGTATGACAAATGTCTCAATGTACTTGGTACTTATGTGGAAAAATAAAGTTATGTTTTATCTTTAATGTCTCATTACATTTTTTGTCTTTCATACACACCTCTGTCCACAGTCGCCAGGGGAAACTTATTTTCCGACTTCCCCTCGTATATTAGCTAATTTTAAATAAGTTTTTTAAGATATTATATTGCAATGTTAAAATATCGGCTGTTGATATTAGCTAATGTTAAAACATTGGCGAAAAAAAGGATTGGCGAGATAAAAAGAAAATTTTTGGCGATCACTAGCGCCCAGATAACATAAAAGTACCGAAATTTGATATAGATAATAATCACATATACAGAGGTGCAAAGCTCTTACTAATTCTGCGTAATATGTGGGTTAATTTAACCCAGGTTTAGTACGTTTTGCACCAGAAATTTTTTTATGTAATGAAATTAAAAATATTTCATGTAGAAATCTGAAATTAACTAAATAAAGAATCCTCAAATATTTTTCCTGGTTCGAAACGTTGTTAAACTGGGTCAAATTAATGCACATATTACGGAAGATTAGTGAGAGCTTAGCACCTCTGCATATATATTTAAAAAATGATCTACTCTTAGGTCAAAATTATTTAATTAACTATGTGAAAAATATATTTTTGGAAAAATAAATAAATAAATAAAATTTTTACATTTTTTAATGAATAAAAATAGTCATAACTAATAAAGGTAGATCACTTTAAACACACATATGTGCTTATTATATAACAAATTTCATAACAATCCATACATATGTTTACATGATGCACTCAATAATTTACGGAGTACATAAAGAAAAAAAAGATTTATTTTAAATTTAAATAATGCACAAATTCTGTAAAAAAGCTAGCCAGTTTCTAATAATACTACATTAAAAAGCCCAATCTCTTTAATCAGCAGTTAAAATTCATGTTTATACATAAAAAAAGGGTTTTGAAAATAAACAAATTATTATAAGTATTTGAATGTTTTTGTTGATTTTCGTCGCGTTTAAGAGCTACAAGACCCCTTGAACATGTTAAATTATTTAAAAATCCATGTTATAATCTGAAATTAAAATCATTAGAAGAATATTGATCTTAGAAAGCCAAAATTATTTCAAATTGATCGTAAATTGAAGTATAATAATGCAAATAAAACCGAAGAAATTAAAATATAAATTTAAAAAAAAATCCATTAAAACAAAAATTTCAAACGAATTTTGTTCGATTTCTATATACCAACCATGAACTAGTTTCTAAGGAATTGTGTACACTGTAAATAAAGAACAGATTTTTCTTAATCTAGGAATATTTAATATAACGACTGACAAAAATATACGAAAAGCGTTCTTTATCTTTAGAAACCTCAGAAATTAACACATTTCCGAAATTTAAGGCAGCATTTATAAAAATGCAGTTTTCTGCCACCGATTTTTAGAAACGTTTCCGAGTATAGATTTTACAGTGTATTAATCAGATTTCTAAAATCCAAATATCTGTTTTTGGGATGTTATCCAATCTCAAGTAAACATTTTCAGCTGCATAATTCAATTTACACATGCAAGAGTAACAAAATAATATGACGGTAATTAATGTTAATATTAATACTGTTAATTTATCATGACCATGTTTGTCTGAAAAAAAAAGGTTGTAGAACATGGAGATGTTTAATTACGAATGGGTAGTATCCTAAAATACTATACTCCGGGTTGAGAAAACTCATAACTACACCATTAAAACTAGTCGGAAAAATTTCCGAAAATCAGTGGCTTCAAAAGAAACATTGTTTATAAGTACTTTTTTATAAGTACTTCTTTAAATTTCAGAAATCTATTGGTTTGTGAGGTTTTAAAAGATAAAGAACACTTTTCATAATTGTGGGTAACTGGGAAGAGGTTATTGTATATTTTCGTCAGTGGTTATATTTTCCTAGATTAAGAAAGATTTATCTTTATTTATAGTGTAGAAAAAATAGTACAAAGCATATTTCACGTGATATAAGCAATAATTTTTTAGGAAGATTTTTAACACTTTCTAACGTATTTAAAATGTGTTTATGAACGGTTTGTCTGTCTGTCTGTCTGTCTGCCGTCTGTCTGTCTGCCGTCTGTCTGTCTGCCGTCTGTCTGTCTGCCGTCTGTCTGTCTGTCTGTCCGTTCTCTAACTCACGTAAATATATTCGGATTGCCTTGCAATTGATATATGTTATTGAGGTTCCAAATAACAAAACTCAAGATAGATGTGATAAATCTGCCTGCCGGTCTGTTCATCCATATGCAATTTAAATATCTAAAAACTCCCTTAAATCCAAGAATTTCAAATTTTTTTTATTTGGGTATATTGCAAAGTGTTTCCACCTATGAATGTATTAGGAACAAGTTTACAACGCGCTATCTTGTTTAAGGTCCTGGATTTGGCGTACGAAGGGCGCAGGGAGCAATGCTCCTTAGCATGCTTATTCCTTTTTGTTCATTATTCAAATTAAGTTTATATTAAAAAAAATTATTTAAAATTATGTCATGAGCAAAATTATATATTTACAATTTCAAATAATCTTCATTAAATTATAATTAAATCCCGCAAGAAACGCATATTTTTTTTCTTTTACCAGGCTTCAATTGCCTAATTCAGGCCACTCGTTATGATGAAAATGACTGTTGTTACAAAAACTTATAATTTCTGATTTAACATACACACTTGAAAAAGAAGAATAACTGAAATTTAATGTGATATGTTTTAGGTAGATTTCGTAAGAAATACTACCTATTACATTCTCACCTAAGTTGGAAATTTTGAAAAATTTTTGCAGATCTACGCCGATCATGACTCCCAGAACCCAAAACCACCCCCAGCTCAAAACTTTATATATCTATCTATCTATCTATCTATCTATCTATCTATCTATCTATCTATGTCACTTTTTTCTGACCACGATAACTGGAAAAATTCTGCATTAATCTTTTGCAAACTGATACATAAAATCAAGGGGCATAAAATCTCGGTCAAGTTCGTTAATGGGCAAAATCGAACCAAGGGGGGGATGGTGGGGGGGGGGGCTTTTTGTGAAAACAGAAAAAACCCCATAATTTCTTAATTATGATACATATCGAATCCGTTTAAAGTTATTATTACTTCTAGGAGAAGGGCCGAAAATGTATGTATGACAGATTTTTGATATAATTAAAAATGGCCCCAAGGGGGGGGAAAAAGGGGGGTTTTAGAAGAAAAAAAATCATAGCTTCGTCAATTCACAAGATATCAAATTCGCGTAAATTTATTATTAATCCTCTTAATATTATCTAAAACTTTTATATTGACAAGTTTTTTATAGGACCAATCGTTATAGCAAAAAAAAATTAAAAACAAAAAAATCCCTGCCGGCTCCGCCTGCAAACAAGTTATTTTTCGAAGTAGGCGGTTCCAACTCCCGCATATTTTCGAAACTGATACATAAAATCAAGGGGCATACAGTCTCGGTCAAGTTCGTTAATGGACAAAATCGAACCAAGGGGGGGGGGGGGGGACTTTTTGTGAAAACAGAAAAAAACTCATAATTTCTTACTTATGATACGTATCGAATCCGTTTTAAGTTATTATTACTTCTAGGAAAAGGGCCGAAAATTTATGTATGACTGATTTTTGATATAATTAAAAATTGCCTTAAGGGGGGGAAAGGGGGGTTTAGAAGAAAAAAATTCATAACTTCGCCAATTCTCAAGATTTCAAATCCGCTTAAATTTATTATTAATCCTCTTAATATTATTTAAAACTTTTATATCGACAAGTTTTTTATAGGACCAACCGTTAGAGCAAAAAAAAAATTAAAAAAAAAAAATCCCTGCCGATTCCGCCTGCAAACAAGTTAGGTTTCGAAGTATGCGGTTCCAACTGCCGCATCATCGTAAAAAGGTCATTTCTTCCGCACTTCCCGACAAACAGGCGCCCCACGGTCTGCGTCTTCGAAATCTACCTGTGCCTGTAGGCCGAGCCGTCAGGGATTTTTTTTTTAATTTTTTTCTATCATCATGCTCAAGAAATAATTATTTTGTTCAGAAAGAAGAAGTCGTAATACAAATTGATTAGTTATTAACTTTTCTAACACCGATTGCACTCTCGCTCTTTTTAACACTTTCCAACCTAGTTGAAAAGTGTTTATGACTTCGGTTTGTCTGGCCGTCTGCCGTCTGGCCGTCTGCTGTCTGCCGTCTGGCCGTGCTCTAACTCCTGTAAATATGCTCGGATTGCCTTGCAATTTTTATATGTTATTGTCGTTATCTATAGCACGTTCCCTATTTCAACTGAAGTGTGTAGCACTTATAGTTTTTTTACAGGGACACTCAAAAGAATTTCGTTACATTACGGTCTACGGGGAAAAATCATTTGCGGTTTATTTTAATGATGTTACACAATTTCAAACGCACTGTAATTGATATATATCACTAAGGTGTATTACAAGAAGCTTAATATGGAATAGAGTGTGCATAGCACTTATAGTTAATTTACAGGGACAGTCAAAAGAATTCCGTTACATTACGTCTATGGAGAAAAATCGTCTGCGGTTTATTTAAATAATGTTTCACTATTTTAAACGCATTGAAATTTATATATATCACTAAGGTGCATTACAAGAGGCTTACTACAGAATATTGTGTGTATAGCAGTTATCGTTCATTTACAGGGACACACAAAAAAATTCTCTACTGTCTGTTAACAATAGATCCTAGTAGTGCGTTTTAAGTTACTGAACGCGATTTTAAATTTAACTCACTTTTTGTTTATTACGCAGTGTGTATAAATTCTGTAGATCAAATACAGGGAAGCACAAAAGTTCGCGAACACATTTCCGTTTATTGACAGAAACTCCAGAAGGAGAATATTAAACTGTGCTACGCGTTTCTTAACTGAACTAAAATTTAGCATCCTATGTAGTATATATACAAATCTATAGATCATATACAGGGCTGAATAAAAGTATTCGGATATTTTTCCGAATATTGTATACGTTGGAAATTCCTGAAATTATGTTTTTAAATATGTTATGCGTTTTTCAAATTGTTTACTTAGATGTTATCTTTCAGCTTATTAAACGGTATGATTTGAAAAATTATTTTGGAAGCGTTGGAAAGTGTTACATAATCTATGCTTGACGCATGATTTTTCGTTCTTGTTTCTTGATTGAGTATATTTTTTGTGGTGTTCGCGGATTTTGGTTTTCTGATAATTCTACACATACGTGCATAAACAAGAGGACGGGCAGGGAGAACCCCCTCCTGACTACGTGCATGATTTTTGAAAAGAAAATTCGATTTCATCGTTGATAATTATTACAAAATTCTTCAAATCGTACATGATTATTTAACTTTATATAATAAAACTAGCTGACATGCCCGGCGTTGCCCTGACTCTTGATAATAACCTTAAAAATACCTACAATCAATGTTGAATGATTTTATATTTTTAAATGGAAATGCAGTGGAACTTCCCTTTAACGAAGTCCCTATTTAACGAAAGTTTCTACTTAACGAAATTTTCTGCAGAACTTTGACTTTGAACACCATTAACATGTAAATTAATCTCCATATTACGAAAAATATATTCTATATAACGAAGTTTATTTCACATTTGTACGTGTACAGAATTCAAACGAAGAGGTTGCTGCTGCGATGGATATGCGAATTTATTTCAGCGGATTGTATGAAAATGAACACATTTAAATAATTTCCATTCTGCTTGGTTCTAAAGAAAACGATTTTTTTTTTTCGCACTAAGAAAAACACTTGCTATCACCACTCTCCAGCGCTGACAGTTGGGGGAAGTCAAAATCTCCTTTTTACATTCAATGATTTAGAGGATGCAGTGACGCAATTGGACCAAAAATATCAATTAGAGACATATTTATCATTCAGACCTTCCACTGCTGATAGACAGTTGCACAAGAATGCGCTTCAAAATGCAAATCGCAGAACATCAAAGTTATTTTTGTTCCTGCTAATAAAACTTCTAAACATCAGCCATTAGTCACAAAATCTTGAAATACATTATGGAAAAAAGACAATGTAGTAAAAACATTAGTTTGAGAATCTGTGTATCAGAGCTGATGAAAGCTTTGGAATATGACGTCATTTCATCGACCGTACACAACTTTTTTGTAAAAGATTGCTTCAAAATTGAAACGGAATCAAATACTTTTGAATCCATTACCTTTTTGTCATATCTGAAGGAAAAATTTCCTGAATTTAAGTTGATTTCTATTTAACGAATTTTCTTCATAACGAAGTTTTTAAGTGTAACGATGAGCCTTCGTTAAATGGAAGTTTCACTGTATATCCAAACGAACTGAAGGACAGTCGTTATAGTTATTGCCGATTTAATGTCTGACGTTTTGATATATTAAACTTTCAATTCTGACCAAAAGATCCTGAGGAAACGTAAATAATATAAAGCGCTCCCCCACCTTTCCTCTTTTAAACTCAAAATAATATGCAGTATTGGCCAATTTATTAGTCCCATTCGAAACAAATTTCCAAAACCTTGTTTCTAAGATGATTATATTAAAATTAAATAAAAAATAATGCACTCATGGCATCATAATTCACTTTTATATTTTAACAGAATAGTAAGGCTACTATAATTTGTGACTCGTTCTATAGCCATTATACGTCAGGACACATGGCCGTTTTCATTTTCTTTTTACGCGTGAAGATTTCTCTATGGTACTCCATTGTGAAATTTGGTAATATTTGAAATTCAATATTTGAAAAACGGCATAATCATTAGATTTGAAATTTATATCAAGAAAAATACAATTTTTTACCTTTCTAACGAAGTTTGTCTAATAATTTTCTGGCAAATACTTTTCGAGATATTAATTTTTTCAGCAACTTCAAATGTTTCATTTTCCGAGTTTAATCTGTGGCAACGATTATCGAAAATCCCAGTCGTCAGCAACGCATAGCTTTTTATTAAAGAGGATATTGTTATGCCAAAAATTTCATTCACAAGTATGATTCCATTTTATCTTTAATATTTATTAAAACATTCTTTAAATCGTATATTATTACAGACAAAATTATTTAATTTTATTTAATAAAAGAATGTCATTATATATTCATGACAAAATTGTCATTCAAAGTATAAAATTCTACTTTATCTTTAAACACTCTTTAAATCCTAGAGTATTCCGGACATGATTATTTAACTTCATATAGTAAAAAAATGTCATTACATAATAATGACATAAAAATTTCATTCACCAGTATAATGATTCTATTTTGGCTTTAATATTTGTTAAAACATTCTCTAAATCCTATAATATTACAGACATGATTATTTAACTTCATATATTAAAAGAATGTCATTACATAATAATGACATAAAAATTTCATTCACCAGTATAATGATTCTATTTTGGCTTTAATATTTGTTAAAACATTCTCTAAATCCTATAATATTACAGACATGATTATTTAACTTCATATAGTAAAAGAATGTCATTACATAATAATGACATAAAAATTTCATTCACCAGTATAATGATTCTATTTTGGCTTTAAAATTTGTTAAAACATTCTCTAAATCCTATAATATTACAGACATGATTATTTAACTTCATATAGTAAAAGAATGTCATTACATAATAATGACATAAAAATTTCATTCACCAGTATAATGATTCTATTTTGGCTTTAATATTTGTTAAAACATTCTCTAAATCCTATAATATTACAGACATGATTATTTAACTTCATATAGTAAAAGAATGTCATTACATAATAATGACATAAAAATTTCATTCACCAGTATAATGATTCTATTTTGGCTTTGATATTTGTTAAAACATTCTCTAAATCCTATAATATTACAGACATGATTATTTAACTTTATATAATAAAAGAATATCATTACATAATAATGCCAAACTTTCATTCACATGTATAATGATTCCATTTTGTCTTTAATATTTATTAAAACATTCTTTAAATCCTATATTATTACAGACAAAATTATTTAATTTTATTTAATAAAAGAGTGTCATTATATATTCATGACAAAATTGTCATTCAAAGTATAACATTCTACTTTATCTTTAAACACTCTTTAAATCCTAGAGTATTCCGGACATGATTATTTAACTTCATATAGTAAAAGAATGTCATTACATAATAATGACATAAAAATTTCATTCACCAGTATAATGATTCTATTTTGGCTTTAATATTTGTTAAAACATTCTTTAAATCCTATAATATTACAGACATGATTATTTAACTTCATATAGTAAAAGAATATCATTACATAATAATGACATAAAAATTTCATTCACCAGTATAATGATTCTATTTTGACTTTAATATTTGTTAAAACATTCTCTAAATCCTATAATATTACAGACATGATTATTTAACTTCATATAGTAAAAGAATGTCATTACATAATAATGACATAAAAATTTCATTCACCAGTATAATGATTCTATTTTGGCTTTAATATTTGTTAAAACATTCTCTAAATCCTATAATATTACAGACATGATTATTTAACTTTATATAATAAAAGAATATCATTACATAATAATGCCAAACTTTCATTCACATGTATAATGATTCCATTTTATCTTTAATATTTGTTAAAACATTCATTAAATCCTAAAATATTACAGACATTATTATTTAACATTATATAGTAAAAGAATGCCATTATATAATAATGTGAAATTTTTCATTCACAAGTATAATAATCATCATATATATTATTTCTGTTGTCAACATTACTTTTTCTAAGCAAATACAAAACGCAGAACGATGAAAAAGATAATGCTGAGCTGTGCCGCCAGGAGCCCATGAGGCACGTCAACAGCCGTGCCCAAGATCTTTTGAGACCTTTTGAAGAGAGAAATTTCCATGAGACCTTTTAACGCGCTCGGCCAGGGGATTTCCTGTAAGCGTTTAGACTGGTTGGAACGCCGCCACATGCTGACCATCCCCACTGTCCCAAGGATTGACGACAGAGGTCACTGCGATTTGCGGTGGAACTCGCCCTCTTGGGACACCATTACGTTGCACTTGGGGAGACGCCGGAGACCCTCGAAAGCTTCGGAGCCGAAAACGGTTCCTAGGCCTTATGACGAGATTTCCTGACAACTCTTGCTTTACCGCCGCCTTCGAACATAGAACTCCTACAAAGGAAACTATTGGACTCTTCAGCGGCTGCGAAGAAATAGGTACCTCTCGCTAGCAAGGGAGGACGAGGAAAACTCCATCGCTGGACGCATAGACACGTCCCAGCTTAGGCTTTGGGCCACAGAGTTGGGACCTTCCTTCGCCCTGCCCAAGAACTACACACACACTTTACCTCCCGACGACCTGGTCTGAGTACTCCGAGGAGCCCTCTCGACGTGCAGGGTAGCCGTTACTAGGAAACCGTAGATGCCACTCTCGGTCCCAGAGGGTCGTAGAAGACTCCCTCTCAAGCGCTACAGAAACGCTGAGATACCATATGAAAGGATTTTGAACAGGCTTCTGACATAGAACACCCACATTTCTTTAAAACGAGTTTTTTAAATTTAAAATTTCAGTTAATTAAAAATTAAATCAACATTGTTTTTATAAGTGAAATGAAAGCTTTCTCAAATCAGTATTGCCACAAAAAAGAAATACCGCATTTTATCGTGCTCAACATGATAAAAATAAAAAATAGTCTTCTCACGTGTTTATTTTATATTTATGGTTAAAAGAAAAATTCAAATTGAAATGTTTAGAAGAAAAAGAAATCATCGATCGATCGAATCAGATGAATTTCACGTGTGGCCTAAAATGTAATGCTTTGTTATATTAAATTGTATTTTTTATTTATTCAATTTATTTTTCTTTGTCCCGTGTTTTTCCTGAAGCGGATGACGTCATTCTCTAATGCAGTTAAAATACGATTGTTAATTTTTTTTTTCACGTGTACACTTTGACAAAAATATCGAGCTTTTAATCGGATTTTTACTTAATTTTTATGTGTGCGTCAGCTATTGTTTTATTTGTTTTCTTTGTTTCATCATCACTAAGTATATGCGTACTGTAACCGAGTACCAGTACATTACTTAATTTAAGGATTATATTTTAATCGGATATACAGCTCATTAGGAGTTATAAAAAAGTATTTATTTTTTAATGTTTCATTATGCTGTTAATACGTCAAAGAAATTTGCGTCATTTAAATGGCGGCCGGAGACACAAAGTTTGGATATCCCATCTTTAAGTTCCCGTAGGCTTGGAAAAAAAAGTGTTCCAATATTAATTTATGTATTAAAAACATTTCTGTAACAGTTTTGCAAAATCTGAGGAAATATTTTCATATCAATTCACTAAACTTCTGATTCAGTGCTTCAATGTTTTTATAATTCGGTATATTTTCAGTATTGGGGCCTTGGCAAAATAGAAAATTCAGCAACAAATTTTCTGGCAACCAATTCAGTTTCATTTGCCCAAGCAATTTTTTCAATATTTATACATTTATTTAATATAAATAATTCATTTATTTTTATATACAAGCTTAAGTAAATTGTATATTAAAAAGCTATGTGCGAATTATTCGCACGAGAGAGTCCACTGGTTCTATTTTATCTTTAATATTTGTTAAAGCATTCTTTAAACCCTATAATATTATATACATGATTATTCAACTTTGTATAATAAAAGAATGTCATTACATAATAATGATAAAATTTTCATTCAGGTGTGTAATGATTTTGCTTTGATGAAAAGATCATTGATGCAAAACAATGCAAATATTTTCCTTAATCTTGAGTGTGGCATAGCAATTACCGATCATAAGTATATGTTTTACGACGTTTCGTCTCAAAATATAATATCATATTTTTCTGTTTAAATGTTTTATGATGATAATCGAATTTTACCTTAAAGTTTATCGTACATGTTAGTATCAAATATGTATTTGTAGAGTGATGATAGCTGTAATTTACATTAACAAAAGGATAAAATCAAACGACTAAATAATCTCACAGTCGACGTTAGATATATGAGAAAAGGTTATGCCTGGAATATCCGAAATATATATATATATATAGAAATTTTCAAGGGTATATTAAATAAAATAACTCAAGTTACATCATCAAACTCCTTTTTTGAATTTTGTTAAGTCGAGAAAATATTTGGTGCACCATTGCACCTTTTCTCAGTAAATAAATGCTGAAAACTTATCGTATTTTATTGTAAAGTTATCTTACGACGGACTATTATAATACGCGCAGAAAAAATGAGTTATAAAATATTATTAGTTTTTTTAAAAGCATTCTTTTACAAGCATTCAATGTTAATCTTGAAAATCACGCCTAATATTTTGACTTCAAATCACATTTTTCTTAAAATATATTTTACAATGCATTAAATTCGTGTGCGTCTATCGCTGTGATAAAAATTGCTCTTGGTAAAAAGCGTAAGCAAGTGAATTTTTTAAAAAAGCATAAATTTTGTTCTGTTTCTTTTTTAAGGTAGGGCATCACAAAAGAAAAAAAATGAAAGATTATTTAAACTATCTTTTTAAGATTTCTAAATTGATTTCTCACCGTATAATCGTTAATTAATTATCATTAAACTATTAATTGGTAAAAGCTTTTTTTTCTTTAAATATTGCTCTTATCATTTTTTATTTATAATTTATTTTCTACATTTTAGCCTTTAAAATATTTGATTTTTGCAGCTTCACAACCATTTGGCATATTTTGGCGAGTATGCATTGGCGCATAATTTAATTCATTGTAGTTTCAACTCGTATACAATTGTTCGAGTTACAGAGAATATTTGGCGATTTATCACCTGTGGCGGCCTTACAGAAAAGAAAAATGCCATAATGTATTAATTTATGATTAAGTTCTAAAAATATTAATATGTTGTATTGTCATCGGAAACACACCTGCGAACGTAATTTTACTTACCCATCATACGTAGTATAGGGTAAGTCTTGAAATCGTTTTGAAAATCGATTTTTTTTTTTTTTTTTTTTTTTTTTTTTTTTTGTCGGATTTACACGTTTCAGACACTGGAGATTCCGGAAAACATATTTTTAGAAGAAAAAAATTGCCGTCTGTCTGTCTGTGTGTTTATAAACGCTCTATCTCCCGAAAAAAATGAGATAGGGACTTGAAATTTGGTATGTACTTAGTATGTAATAATGGGACGAAGCTTATTTAATTTCAGTAGCCTCGATTATCCGGAACTATTTTTTTTCGGACTCTCGAAATATTCGTTCTGATAAAAGGTATATAAAAATTTTCGAAATTGTTTATTTTAAGGAGAGAATATAAAAGACAATAAAAAAACATAAATTTTGCATAACATTGAAGTCGATCAAATAATGAGTTGCCGAGGTATTTGTAATCCAATTTCCACACTCTTCGATTTTTCATGACCCTGTATTTCATTCAAATTTCAATTCAAAGACATATTTTAATTGGAAATGAGACGCTGAATCTGACGCAGTGAACTGCTAGTTAATATGATTATCAATTTTTGAGTAATACAGCATTTAAATTTTATAGCGTCATCAGGCCACGATTTTATTCGAATTGCAATGCATTTTATAAGTAGTTTACACATGTTTTATTTTCATATTTTATATTATGCATATTCGTGATGGGTAAGTATTACGGTGGCCCTCATCGACTAGTTTATAATTCTAGCCTATCAGAAAGTAGGTTAAAAATCCATTACAAAATTACATCTAAACTTACAAAACTCAAATTGAGTTCACACAAGAACAATAAATGATGCGTTAAGCATAGATTATGAAACACTATCCAACACAATCAGAATGCTATCACAAAACTTCATAGATTAATAAAGTGAAATGTGATATCTTAGTAAACAATTCTCGAAAACGTATAACATATTTGAAAACATAGTTGCAGTAATTGCCATTAATAATCGAAAAAATAACTGAGTTTTTTTTCGGCATTCGTTCATACGGCAGCCCTGTATATGAACAATAGATTTGTATATATGCTACATAATATGCTAAAATTTAGTTCAGTTAGGAAACGCACAGCAAAATTCAAAATTTCCATTCTTCAATTTCGTCAATGAAACATAATGTACTCGACATCTTTTGTGCAGCCCTGTATATGATCTATAGAATTTATACACACCAAGCAATATGTAAAAAAAATAGTTCAATTTAAAAACGCGTGCCACAAAGGAAAACTCGCTTTCAGAAATTATTGTTCACAGACAGTAGTGTTCCGAATTATTTTGTGTGTCCCTGTAAATGAATAATGAATACTATGCTCTCCATAATATATGGTAAGCCTTTTGTAGTGAACCTCAGTGATATATATCAATTTCAACATGTATGAGATACATTAACATCACTAAAAAACACCGCAAACGATTTTTCTTCATAGGCCGTAATGTAAAAGTATTCTTTTGAGTGGCCCTGTAAATGAACTATACGTGCTACATACTTCATTTTCAATACCAAACATGCCATAGTTAAGCTCAATGACATGTATCAATTGCACAGCAATCTGAGTATATTTAATTAAATGAGACCTCGGATAGTCAGACAAACCAAATTCCTAAACACTTTTCAACTTTGTTTGAATGTGTTAACAGGAGAGTAAAGAAATAGAGGGGAGAACTTTTGGATTAACAAGGAAGTTCTCCATAAGCGTATACTCAGAAGATTCTGAAAAAACTACACTGCAAAAAAAAAATTGTTGATTTTACCGTATAATACTGGCAGCTGGGGTGCTAGTATTATACTGTAAAATCAACATTTTTTTTTTTTACTTACCCATCATACGTAGTATAGGGTAAGTCTTGTAACCGTTTTGAAATTCGAAAAAAAATTTTTGACGGATTTACACGTCTCAGACACTGGAGATTCCGAAAAACATATTTTTAGAAAAAGAAAATTTGCCGTCCGTCTGTGTGTCTGTGCGTCTGTAAACGCTCTATCCCCCGAAAAAATTGAGATAGAGACTTGCAATTTGGTATGTACTTAGTATGTAATAATGGGAAGAAGCCTATTTCATTTCAATAACCTCGATTAACCGGAACTATTTTTTTCGGACTCTCGAAATATTCGTTCTGATAAAAGGTATATAAAAATTTTCGAAATTGGTTATTTTAAGGAGTGACTATAAAAGACAATAAAAAAACATAAATTTTGCCTAAAGCATGAAGTCGATCGGATAATGAGTTGCCGAGATATTTGGAATCCTATTTGCCACACTCTTCGATTTTTCATGACCCTGTATTTCATCCAAATTCCACTTTAAAGATATATTTTAATTGGAAATTTGACGCTTAATCAGATGCAATAAACCGCTAGTTAATAGGATTGTTATTTTTGGAGTTATAAGGATGTTTCTTTGAAGCAATTCAGTAATCGAGCATTTAAAGTTTGTGACGTCATCAAGCCACGATTTTATTTGAATTGCAATGCATTTTATAAGTAGTTTACACATTTTTATTTTAATATTTTACATTTTGCATATCCATGATGGGTAAGTATTACGGTGGCCCCCAACGACTAGTTTTTTTTTTTTTTTTTTTTGCAGTGTACGTAATATTCTTGTCATGAGGATGTATACAGTATTCCACAAAAGTGAAGGTAAAGGAAGTAGATTTCGGAAAATATGCAAATTTAACCATTATGAGTACAAATAAAATTGAATTAACAAATAAGAATTATTTAATAACAGCCTTTGCTATATTATACAAGGAAATTACCTTTATAATTTCCAAAATAACAAAATAATATTACGGTAATTAATGTTAATGTTAATACTGTTAATTTATCATGACCATGTTTGTCTGAAAAAAAATGGTTGTAGAACATGGAGATGTTTAATTATGAATGGGATGTATCCTAAAATACTATACTCCGGGTTGATAAAACTCATAACTACGCCATTAAAACTAGTCGGAAAAATTTCCGAAAGTCTGTGGCTTTAAAAGAAACTTCGTTTATAAGTACTTTTTTTTTATAAGTACTTCTTTAAATTTCAGAAATCTATTGGTTTGTGAGGTTTTAAAAGATAAAGAACGCTTTTCATAATTATGGGTAACTGGGAAGAGGTTATTGTATATTTTCGTCAGTGGTTATATTTTCCTAGATTTAGAAAGATTTATCTTTTTTTTTTGCAGTGTAGAAAAAAATAGTACAAAACATATATGCACGTGATATAAGCAATAATTTCTTAGGACCATTTTTAACACTTTCCAACGTATTTAAAATCTGTTTATGAATTCGGTTTGTTGTCTGTATTCTATCTGTCTGTGTCTGTCTGTCTGTCCGTCCATGCTCTAACTCACGTGAATATACTCGGATTGCCTTGCAATTGATATATGTTATTGAGGTTCCAAATAACCAAAATCAAGATAGATGCAATAAATCTGCCTGCTGGTCTGTTCATCCATATACAATTTAAATATCTAAAAATGCCTTTAATTCCAAGAATTTGAAATTTTTTATTGGGGTATATTGCTAAGTGTTTCCACATATGCATGAATTAGGAGCAAGTTTACATCGCGCGAGCTTGTTTAATGTCCTGGATTTGGTGGCGTACGAAGGGCGCAGGGAGCAAATATCTTAGCATGCATATTCCTTTTTTTTCATTAAAATTAATATGCTGTTGTTCATATTAAAAAATAATAAAAATTATGTCATGTGCAAAATTAGATATTTACAATTTCAAATAGTCTTCATCATATATATTATTTCTCCTGTCAACATCCCTTTTTCTAAGTATCCCTTTTTCCATATAATAATGTCAACATTTTCATTCACAAGTTAAATGATTATTTAATCTTTAATATTTGTTAAAACATTCTTTAAATCCTATGATATCACGGACATTATTTTTTAACTTTGTGTACTAAAAGAATGTCATTATGTAATAATGATAAAATTTTCAGTCACGAGTATAATGATTTTCCATTGATAAAAAGATCATTGACGTAAAACAATGCAAATATTTTCCTTAATCTTGAGTGTGGCATAGCAATTATTGATCATAAGTCTGTTTCAAAATATTACATCATATTTTTCTGTTTGAATTTTTTATGATGAAAATCGAATTTTACCTTAAATTTTATCGTACACTTTAGTATAAATTATGTATTTGTAGAGTGATGATAGCTGTAATTTACATTAACAAAAGGATAAGATCAGAAGAATAAGTAATCTCACAGTCGAAGTAGATGAAAAAGGTTACGCCTGGAATATCCGGAAAAAAATTATGGAAATTTTCAAGGGTATATCAAACAAAATAACTTAAGTTACATCATCAAACTCATTTTCAGAGTTTCGTTTATCTCTTGAAACCCTATTCGTCCCGCTTCTCTGTCTGTCCGTCACAAAGCCGGTTTTCAGAAACTGTATAACTTACAGACTTGAAATTTTGTGTACTTACAGCTGCATACGTACTATGAAAATGAAAATCATAAAATTAAAAAAAAATCATATTACTTTAATATAGAGCGAACCCCCCCCCCCCCCCCCAGAAATCTAATAGCCTTTTCCTATTAAATTTAAACATTTTTCGTTATAGCAGTTGCCAACAATTAAAAATCCACAATAAAATTCTTTCTACAATAATTAATTTTCTATTGAAAGATTTCCACTTGGAAAATGAAAATGAAATAAAAAGTTTCACCAATTGAAAAAAGATTAATAGGACGTCCTATTGGTAATAAAATGGAAATTATCAAACATTTCTCAATAATACAATGAGTATGAGTATGTGTAAGTACAGAAAGCAGGTTAATATGATGTCATTAGAGAATTAAAAAAAATTAATTTGACGTCATATTGGAAGTTTAACGGACTTTTTCAAATGTTTGAGAATAATACAATGAGAGTATCAATATGAGTAATGGAGATAGCAAGTAGATATGACGTCAGCAAGTGATTATAATGTCATATGAGTTTGAGGAACGTATTGAATTATGATAAAACCCGATTAGGGAAATATTGGCATATTTTAAAATTTTGAAGGTCTCTATACAACATGTTTAATTTTGAAATAGATTTTTTTTTTTCAATATCATATTTAGTCCATATGACAGATATTACTCTCGCTATCGGACCCGCTTCGCCCGCTATCGGACCGGTTCAGATTTTCGAAAAAAGGAGAAAAATAGAGCGGTAAATTTTTACTTTATAAAAAAAAAAATTTTTTTTCCTTTTTTTTTTTTTTTTTTTTTTTTTTTTTTTTTTTTTATTGAAAATGAAATTTATTTGGATTTATTAAAAAAAGGATAAAGTGTTTTGAAAGGAGTATTAAACGTAACTCTTTGTGCAATCTTCGATCACACTTACCCACTTGTTTGAATTTTGTTAAGTCGAGAAAATATTTGGCTTTTATTGCTCTTTTTTTTTCAGTCAATCAATGCTGAAAAGTTATCGTATTTTATTGTAAAGTTACCGCACGGGCTATTATAATACGCGCACAACAAATGAGTTATAACGTATAATTAGTTTTTTTTTAAATATTCTTTAATAAGCATTCAATGTTCATCTTGAAAATCACGCCTAATCTTTTCACTTCGATTCACAATTTTCTCAAAATTTTTCTTTACAATGCATTAAGTTTGTGTGCGTCTATTTAAAATTCACTGATCTTGTTAAAAAGCGTAAGAGAGTGATTTTTTTTTTAAAAATGCATACATTTTATTCTGTTTTTTTTTTTAAGGTAGTGCAACAGGAAAGAAAAACAAGAGGGTAAGTGTGATCGAAGATCGCACAAAGGGTTTCGTTTAATATTTCTTTCAAAACACTGTATATTTTCTTTAATAAATCCACAAAAAAAAGTCATGTTTTTTATAAAGTAAAAATTTACCAGTCTGTTTTTCTTGTTTTTTCGAAAATCTGAACCGATCCAACAGCGGGCGAAGCCCGCTATTATATTCTGTCGTAATAATATCTGTCATGTGGACTAAATGCGATATTAAAAAAAATCAATTTCAAAATTAAACATGTTGTATAGAGACCTTCAAAATGTTAAAATTTGCCAATATTTCCATAATCGGGTTTTTCTCATGATTCAATACGCTCCTCAAACTTATATGTTTACTATTCTCTATTACTCTTTTTGATACTCTCTTTGTATTATTGAAAAATCCGTTATGACGTCAGATTAATTTTCTTTTTAATTCTCTAATGACGTCATATTAAGCTGCTTCCTGTATTTACACATACTCATACTCCTTGTATTATTGAAAAATGTTTGAAAATTTCCGTTTTATTACCATTATGACGTCATATTAATCGTTTTTTTTTTTTTTCAATTGGTAAAACTTTTGATTTCATTATCAGTTTCACGTGGAAATCTTTCAATAGAAAATTAAATATTGTAGAAAGAATTTTATTGTGGATTTTTAATTGTTGGCAACTGCTATTACGAAAAATGTTTAAATTTAATAGGAAAAGGCTGTTAGATTTTTGGTTTTCTATCTCTATATATTAAAATAATACGTTTTTTTCAAATTTTATGATTTTGAGCTTCATAACAGGCATTCAGCCATAAGTACACAAAATCCCATGCCTGTAAGTGAAATAGTTTCTGAGTACCGCCTCTGTGATGGAAATACAACGAAGCGGGAGTAATACGGTTTATTGAGATGAACGAAACCCTAAAAATGAAACATTATTTAAACAATCTTTTTAGGATTTCTAAATTGATTTCTCACAGTATAATTGTTAATTAATTAACATGAAACTATTAATTTGTAAAAGCGTATTTTCTTTAAATATTACTCTCTTTCTTTTTTATCTATAATTTATTTTGTACATTTTAGCCTTTGAATTATTTCGTTTTAGCAATTTCACAGCCATTTGTCATATTTTGGCGAGTATGTATTGGCGCATAATTTAATCGATTTTTGTTTCAACTAGTATACAGTTGTTTGAGTTACAGACAATATTTGGCGATTTATCACCTGTGGCGGCTTCTCAGAAAAATGCCTTTATGTATTAATTTATAATTAAGTTCTTAAAATAATAATATGTTGTATTGTCATCGGAAACACACCTGCGAACGTAATTTTTATAATTCTAGCCTCTCAGGAAGTGGGTTAAAAATCTATTATAAAATTCCATTTTTACATATGAAAATCAAATTCTGTGAAATACAAGAACGATAAATCATGCGTTAAGCATAATTTATCGACGCAATCAGAATACTACAGGGTTCCCGAAAGTCTCCGTACAACTTCAAAAATTTATTACAAAAAAAAATAAAAGGCCTACAGCAAAAACGTTTTTCATGTAACATCACCAGTAGCTACTGCTGTTTGGATCTTTTGTTTCAATTCCATGAGACTATTAACTTTTGTTCAGATTTCATCAAACAGTTGTAACTACTGTTGATGTTAGATGATGTTAGATGTTAGATGTTAGATGTTAGATGTTGTTACTGTTGATGTATGATGCTGAAACGTACGTTGATGGAATTGGAATATCGAATTGATATTCTTCGTGCAACGAAAGGATCTCATGTACAAGTATACTATGATAGTAGAAAAAAACATTTTAAGTTAATCTATGTACTGTTGTAATTATTTTTGCTGTAGGCCTATTATTTTTTTTGTAATAAATTTTTGAAGTTGTACGGAGACTTTTGGGATACCCTGTATTTCAAAACTTCATAGATTAATAAGGTGAAATATAATATCTAAGTAAGAAATTCTGGAAAACGTATAATATATTTGAAAACCCAGTTTCAGCAATTACCATTAATTAACAAAAAAATAACTGATTTTTTTTTGTGCAGCCCTCTATATGAGCGATATATTTGCATATATGCTACATAATATGCTAAAATTTAGTTCATTTAGGAAACGCACAGCAAAGTTCAAAATTTCCATTCTTCTATTTTGGTCAATGAAAGATAATGTACTATACATCTTTAATGCAACCCTGTATATGATCTATAGAATTTATACACACCAAGAAATATGTAAAACAAATAGTTCAATTTAAAAACGCGTTTCACAACGGAAATATCGCTTCCAGAAATTATTGAACAGACAGTACTGTTCCGAATTATTTTGTGTGTCCCTGTAAATGAACAGTGACTACTATGCTCTCCATAATCTATGGTAAGAATTTTTAATGCACCTTAGTGATATATGTCAATTTCAACATATTTGAGATACATTAACATCACTAAAATACACAGCAAACGATTTTTTTCCATAGGCCGTAATCTAAAAGAATTCTTTTGAGTGGCACTGTAAATGAACTATACGTGCTACATACTTCATTTTCAATACCAAACATGCCATAGTTAAGCTCAATGACATATATCAATTGTCAATCCAAGCATGGCAATCTGAGTATATTTACGCGAGTTAGATCTCGGACAGACAGACAGACAAACCAAATTTATTAACACTTTTCAACTTTCTTGGAAAGTGTTAAAAAGAGAATAAAACAAGAACAAGAAATCTTGCGTCAAGCATAGATTATGTAACACTTTCCAACTCTTCCAAAATAGTTTTACAAATCATTACTGTTTAATAAGGTGAAAGATAATATCTAAGTAAACAATTTGGAAAAAGCATAACATATTTAAAAACCCAATTTCAGGAATTATTAACAATATTCGGAAAAATATCCGAATTCTTTTGTGCAGCCCTGTATAGGATCTATAGATTTGTATATATGTTACATAGAACGCTCAATTTTAGTTTAGATAGGAAACGCGAAGCACAGTTTAAAATTTCCCTTTTGGAATTTCCCAAAAGGGAAAACTTAAATGTACTCCAGAACTTTTGTGCTGCACTGTATATGATTTGTATATGATTTATAGAATTTATACAAACCAAGTAATAGAAAAAAAATGAGTTCAATTTAAAACGCGTTAAGCAACTGAAAAAGCACTTCCAGCAATTATTGTTAACAGACAGTACCAAATCCTTTTGTGTGTCCCTGTAAATGAGCGATAAATGCTATACTCTAAATATTCCATAGTAAGCCTCTTGTAATGAACCTTAGTCACATATATAAATTTCAATTTGTTTGAAATATTTAAACATTCTTAAAATAAACCGCAAACGATTTTTCTCCATAGACCGTAATGCAACGTAAATCTTTTGAGTGTCCCTGTAAAACAAATTTAAGGGCATACACACCCTATTCTGCAGTAAGCCTCTTGTAGTGCACCTCAGTGATATATATCAATTTCAATCTGTTTGAAATTGTATAACATCATTAAAATAAACCGCAAATGATTTTTCTCCATACACCGTCATGTCACGGAATTATTTTGAGTGTCCCTGTAAAAACTATAAGCGGTACATACTTCATATTCAATACCGAACATGCCATAGTAAATCTCAATAACATATGTCAATTGCATGACTATACATATATATTTACGAGGGTTAGAGCACGGACAGACAGACGGCAAACAGACAAACCGAATTCATAAACACTTTTCAACTATGTTGGAAAGTGTTAAAAAGGGAGGGGCGGAGCTTTTGGACTGACGAGGAAGGTCCCCATAATCGCTATACTGAGAAGATTTTGAAAAAACTACGTAATATTCGTGTCATGAGGATATATCTACCCTATATATCTAAAATCCTAATGAAACGAATTTGTGAAACGATTTTATGAAACGAATTTATGAAACGATTTTATGAAACGACTGATTAAACAACTGATTATGTTTCAGGGCTATTTTTAATAAAATATTAAACGCTTGATGGTGAAATTAATACCAATTGTTCATAAAAATCCGCGGATGTCAAAACTGGTAATAGAATTTTGAAATTGGAATTAGTTTTCGAGATATTAATTTTTTTCTAATTTTAATGACATTTCTGTAATGATGGCAACTCATTACTCAGTTTTTTTGTGACAAAAAAGGGAAAAAAATTGAAAAGGATCCCGATAGGGATTATTGATTTCTTTTTATTCGTCATTTTCAAATTGAAATTGGATTTATCTTTCATTTCAATCGATAATGAAGACAAGATTGTCATTAAATTATGTTTTTCAGTAAAATCTGAAAAAAAAATCACATTTCTATCGTCAGGATTCAATCGTCTGTCAGCATTTAATTTAATTTATAAACTGAAAATGTTTTGAATAAATTCGTCCAAATGACGTCATTTAGGTAAATGCAAAAGAAAGGGACGAAAAGGAATTAATAGTAATTATTATTTATTGATATCATTTTGTTATTTTTTTGTAAAATTTAATTAAACGACTTTATAAAATCATTAATTTGTATATTTGAAACTAATATATAAAATAATAATTGCCCAACTGAACGGAAGAATAAAATATCCTGCTTGGTTTTCTATCCTGCTTGGTTTTTTCCGCCAAGCTTTTTAAAAAAGCGTCAAGAACCCTATAATAGAAAAGCACCAAAAGTTTATTGGGTTTGTTTTCATAACTTTTGGCAACAAATCTATGTATATTAACGAATCTATCCCTTTTTGAAGCTCGAATTAACCTAAAAGCAAAGGATCCTATAATGGAAAAGTACCCGATTTTCTTATGGACAATATTCAAGTGACATAACATGGTGTAAAATTATCGGGGATAGCAAATTTGTTTAAATATCTCATCAATTGATGCCGAATAAATGCAGGCATACATGCACAAAATATTTAATTAATTTTGTATGATAAATAATTATTAGAAAATTCGTATATACATATTAATTAAAAAAAATAATTTACATATTTAAAATAACATGAAAATATGCATGATGGTGCACTAAAATAGGGAGAAAATTAAAACCTGTTACTGAAAATGTCTATAACATAGTACTTTTCAATACCGTGGTTCTTAATGTTATTCACAAGCAGATGTAATTTTTCTCATCCTTAAACGCAAAGGAAGAATAGAATACAGATCGTTGTTATAAAAGTCCGAGATGTAGCCACAATTTAAACCTAACCATTTTATACAAGTTGGTTTTCACGTTTTAATTGATTTTACTTATCATTCCCGAAAACAGTCGTCAGTTGTCGCAACAGCTGTGTATGAGGCCATGATAATCAAAAAATGCCCCATTAAAACGTTAAAAGCATGGCAACCATTACAGATTTACCAATATTTATAAAATAAAGCACGCTGTCATGTTTTTAGAGGCCTCGAAATCTGAGCGGGGGTTGGCGAGCGTAGCTCGCAGGGGGTAGGTCCCCTAGTATGTGTATAAAAAATTTCTTTCGGAGCTATGATATAGCGTTTGTAAAAAAAATAATGAAAATTTCTTTTTTCTATATCAATTTATCGTCGGTTGGCGACTGAATGAAAATTTAAACAAGAACGAAAAATCTTGCGTCAAGCATAGATTATGAATCACTTTCCAACACATCCAGAAAACTATAACGAAACTTCACCGTTAAATAAGGTGAAAGAAGATAGGTATAGCGAACAACTTAAGAAGCATATAACATATTTAATAATCCAGTTTTAGCAATTACTTTCCATAATCAAAAAAGTAGTCCAATTATATTGTGCATCCTTGTATATTGTCTATTATAGATTTGGATATATACTACACAGCATGATAAAGTTTAGTTGAGTTAGAAAATTCACATTTAGCAATTTTTGCCAATCAATGGAAATGCACTCGAAATCTTTGGTACAGCGTTGTAAAGACTTTTGTATATACAGGATATAAAGCTAAAATTTAATTCAACTAAAAAACGCATAAGGCAATATATAACTCACTTCCAGCAATTACAAACGATAAGGCACAATGTATATTCTTCTTTGTGTAGCCTTGTATATGAATTTATTTATGTTTCACAAGCTTCTATTAGTCTACTAAATGTAATTCAGCAGGAAAATGCGTAATACAATTAAAAATGCCCTTAAGCAATACACTCCCACTGTCAGTAGTTCAGAATTCCTTTGTGCGGTCCTATATATGATCAACAGAATTTATACACGTCACTTAGTATGCAAAAATTTTGCTAAATTGAAAAACGCAAACCAAAGCTATAAAAGCATTTAGCACACATATACTGTCATTATCGCACTAAGACTGTAACCGAACTTTTTTGTGTGCCCTGTAAATTAACGAGAAAAGCAATGAACACCATACTTTTCAGTGAGCAATTTAAAGTGCAGCTCAGTAATGCAAATTTCATTATGTTTGAAATACTGACACATCATTATTACACAGCAAACAATTTTTTTCCCGTAAAACATTGCATAATAGAAATCTTCTATGTGATTCTGTAAATGAATAATAAATGCTCTGCACACCACATTTTACAATAAGCATGCTTTAGTGCGCTTTATAATTCTGTATCAATTTCATCATGTTTCAATTTCATCATAATTCTGTAAATGAATAATAAATGCTTTGCACACCACATTTTACAATAAGCATGCTTTAGTGCGCTTTATAATTCTGTATCAATTTCATCATGTTTCAATTTCATCATAATTCTGTAAATGAATAATAAATGCTTTGCACACCACATTTTACAATAAGCATGCTTTAGTGCGCTTTATAATTCTGTATCAATTTCATCATGTTTCAATTTCATCATAATTCTGTAAATGAATAATAAATGCTTTGCACACCACATTTTACAATAAGCATGCTTTAGTGCGCTTTATAATTCTGTATCACTTTCATCATGTTTCAATTTCATCATAATTCTGTAAATGAATAATAAATGCTTTGCACACCACATTTTACAATAAGCATGCTTTAGTGCGCTTTATAATTCTGTATCAATTTCATCATGTTTCAATTTCATCATAATTCTGTAAATGAATAATAAATGCTTTGCACACCACATTTTACAATAAGCATGCTTTAGTGCGCTTTATAATTCTGTATCAATTTCATCATGTTTCAATTTCATCATAATTCTGTAAATGAATAATAAATGCTTTGCGCACCACATTTTACAATAAGCATGCTTTAGTGCGCTTTATAATTCTGTAACAATTTCATCATGTTTCAATTTCATCATAATTCTGTAAATGAATAATAAATGCTTTGCACACCACATTTTACAATAAGCATGCTTCAGTGCGCTTTATAATTCTGTATCAATTTCATCATGTTTCAAATGACGTAACATCATCAAAATGCACTTGAAACGATTTTTTCCCATTGACTGTAATGTAATAGCATACTTTTGACTATCCCTGTAAATAAACTATGATGAATACTACACATTTCATTTTCAATAGGAAACATGCTATAGCAATCGTCAATAACATACAAAAATTTCAGGGCAATCCGAGTATATTTACGGGAGTTAGAGCACGGACGGACGAACAGACGGCCAAACAAATCGAAGTCATAAACACTTTTCAACTAGGTTGGAAAGAGTTAAAAATACTCTTTTATAATAATTAAAGAAAAACTTTTTTAAATCTTCATACTGAACTAGTTTAAGTAAGTTTAAATTAAATAAATACAATTTTATAACTACGGTTTTGTCGTATACATTTATATATATGTACAGTAAACGGCTTTGTCCACCGTGTGCTTCGTGGTCCAACCACCGGATTACCAGCAGACAATCGCTGTCTTTTATTTACGCGGAAATAATGTTCTAAGCGTTCCCAGAAATACACTAAAATAGGCTTATTGATCAATTGGAATGTTTTAATATCGAATGAATTGAGGCGGGAAAAATATTATGGCCATCAGTGCCAAAGAAACTATTCGTTGGAGGCCACCGTAATACCTACCTATCATGGATATGCATAATATAAAAAACATGAAAATAAAACATGTGTAAACTATTTATAAAATGCATTGCAATTCGAATTAAATCGTGGCTTGATGACGTCATAAACTTTAAATGCTCTATTACTGAATTGCGTAAAAGAAACATCCTCATAACTCAAAAATTGATAATCATATTAACTAACGGTTTACTGCGTCGGATGAAGCGTCTCATTTCCAATTAAAGTATATCTTTGAATTAAAAATTTGAATGAAATACAGGTTCATGAAAAATCGAAGAGTGTGGAAAATAGGATTGCAAATACCTCCGCAACTCATTATCCGATCGACTTCATTCTTTATGCAAAATTTATGTTTTTTTTATTGTTTTTTATACTCATTCCTTAAAGAAAAACAATTTCGAAAAATTTTATATACCTTTTATCAGAACGAATATTTCGAGAGTCCAAAAAAAATAGTTCCGGATAATCGAGGTTACTGAAATTCAATAAGCTTCTTTCCATTATTACATACTAAGTACATACCAAATTTCAAGTCTCTATCTCAATTTGTTCGGTAAATAGAGCGTTTACAGGCACACAGCCAGACGGACGGCAATTTTTTTTCTAAACATATGTTTTTCGGAGTCTCCAGTGTCTGAAACGTGTAAATCCGTCAAAAAAAAAATTTCGATTTTCAAAATGATTATAAGATTTACCTATACTTCGTATGACGGGTAAGTGAAATGGGAAAGGGAAATGAAAGAAAAGTATAAGATGAAAAATAGCAAATTGAATGGGGGAAATTTTTTTAACTATTATAAAATATATTATTATATACTATAAACAAAAACTAAATTTCTTAAAAATACACTTTAAATCTTATAGAAATTCAGATAAAATTCTTTGACTAACATTCACGTATATAGCTAGAATTTTATTTAAGTTGGTTCTCAAACGGCCTGCTCAACAACGCGAAACTTTCTGACACATTTTCTGTCGCATTTTTAAACGCAAAGGCAGGCCTGACTATTGAATCAATTTGGAATCGAAATGAGTTTTTCTTTTTTGGATAAATAAAATACTTATCGAGTTATAAGCGATTCGTGTCACGTGATGACACGTTTTTCGCTTTCTTGTGCTGTGGTGTGGGAAATTCGGTTCAAATTTCCAACTTTGACAATATTTTTGGAAAGATCTTCTGCATTAAAAAAAAAAACCAGAACGAAAAATCATGCGTCAAGCATAGATTATGTAACACTTTCCAACGCTTCCAAAATAATTTTACAAATCATACCGTTTAATAAACTGAAAGATAACATCTATGTAAACAATTTGGAAAACGCATAACATATTTAAAAACATAATTTCAGGAATTTCCAACGTATACAATATTCGGAAAAATATCCGAATACTTTTATTCAGCCCTGTATATGATCTATGGATTTGTACACTCTGACGCAAAAGTTTAGACAATGACGTCATTCAGCTTTAAAATGTAGAATTATGACGTCAGAATTACAAAAACCTGTAAATATATTCAAAAACTGATTTAAAATGCTATGTACAAAAGACAGTCGTTTTATTTGCTATAATACTAATTTTTTTCATAAAAATTCAAATGTGCTTGTCGCAAAAGTTTAGACACTATTCTAAATTTCTTTGAATATTCGCTGGCATATGCAAATTTAGACTCGATGATGTCACAAATTTGGAGTACTTAAGTTCTGCAAACGATTGCGCTTCATAGTCGACATGCCGAGAGCTAAAGAAATTCAAGTGAATGAGGTTTCAAGGATTTGGCAGTTGAAAGGTGAAGGGAAGAGCGTTTCTGAAATTTCTGCTATTATTAATAGGTCAAAAAAATCTATTTATCGAGTTTTATCGAGTGGTTCCGAATATAAAGCAAAATGTCGGTCTGGGAGGCCGCGTGTGACAAATGTACGAGAGGATCGCCTGATACAAAGACTAGCGAGTACTCAACAAATGAGCGTACGTGGAGTTCAAAGCTCATCGGGACTCTCTGTATCAAAGAATACGATTCGTAGACGAATTTTGGAAAAAGGAACAATCGTTTATAGCAAAATGCAGAAGAAACCAGCTCTGAAGCCACATCATAAGTTACAAAGAATTATGTGGTCTCGAAAGCATATGTCATATGGAGAGAAATGGCAGTCAGTCATATTTAGCGATGAAAAAAAGTGGAATCTGGATGGTCCACATGGTTGTTTATCGTATTGGCATGACTTGCGGAAGGAACCTCGACGTTTTTTTAGTCGCAGACAAGGAGGGGGCTCGGTGATGGTTTGAGCAGCCTTTTGCTATAATGGACAAGTATCTCTGACCTTCACCAGTGGTCGTCAAACTTCACAGCATTATACACAGACATTAGAAGAAAACCTACTGCCATTTGCTGAGCTTCTAGGGGGTCCTCAGTGGGAATTTCAGCAAGACAATGCTTCAATTCACACTGCAAAACATTCAAAATCTTGGTTTAATTCCCATAATATAAGAGTTCTCGACTGGCCAGCATGTAGCCCAGATCTTAACCCTATAGAAAACCTTTGGAGCATCATGTGTCGCAAAGTTTATAGCAACGTTAGACAATACTCTTCTGTACAGGAACTTAAGACATCTATTGAGGATGCATGGTACGATATCGATCCCCAAACTATGCAAGATTTAGTTTCTTCCATGCAATCTCGTGTATATGACGTAATATATAAGCATGGATGCGCAACCAGGTTTTAAAAATTGTTTATTTCGATTTTATTTAATTTGTGTCTAAACTTTTGAGACAGCAGTTTATTTTTGTTACCATTTAATTTATTGCAATATGCACAATTCCACTTTTCTTTGTTATAAATATTGTTTATATGTACAGCACATTAATTTCAAGCAGTGATTTGAAAATTGAATAAATATTTTTCAAAGTATGTAAGAATTTCTTCATTGTCTAAACTTTTGCGTCATAGTGTATATATACTACAATGGATGCTAAATTTTAGTTCAGTTAAGAAACGCGTAGCGCAGTTTAAAATTCTCCTTCTGGAGTTTCTGTCAATAAACGGAAATGTGTTCGCGAACTTTTGTGCTTCCCTGTATATGATCTACAGAATTTATACACGCCATGTAATAAAGAAAGAGTGAGTTAATTTTAAAATCGCGTTCAGTAACTTAAAACGCACTTCCAGGAATTATTTTCAGACAGAGAATTATTTTGTGTGTCCCTGTAAATGAACAATGACTACTATACACACAATATTCTGTAGTAAGCCTCTTGTAATGCACCTTAGTGATATGTATAAATTTCAATGCGTTTAAAATAGTGAAACATTATTTAAATAAACCGCAGACGATTTTTCTCCAGCATAGACGTAATGTAACGGAATTCTTTTGACCGTCCCTGTAAATTAACTATAAGTGCTATGCACACCCTATTCCATATTAAGCTTCTTGTAATACACCTTAGTGATATATATCAATTACAATGTGGTTGCAATTGTGTAACATCATTAAAATAAACCGCAAATGATTTTTCCCCATAGACCGTAATGTAACGGAATTCTTTTGAGTGTCCCTGTAAAAAAACTATAAGTGCTACACACTTCAGTTGAAATAGGGAACGTGCTATAGATAACGACAATAACATATAAAAATTGCAAGGCAATCCGAGCATATTTACGGGAGTTTGAGCACGGACAGACGGCTAGACGGCCAGACGGCAGACGGCCATACGGCCATACGGCCAGACAAACCGAAGTCATAAACACTTTTCAACTAGGCTGGAAAGTGTTAAAAATGGAAAACGTCTTTCGATTACAAAGTTTCTGAATAAGAACGCCAGCAAACTTCATGCGTTTCTGAACAAAAATGAATTTAAAAATGTCATAAATTAGTCAGTTTGGATCTGAAAACAGCCTTAAAAAACTAAGAGGGCGAGTGGAGAAAAATTAGTTAAGAACATTATTCTCTATGACTAAATAAAAACAGATATTCTGATTTTTTGAAAAAAACATTCCCTGCTAATTGAAGTTCTTTATACGCATATTCTTCGCTTCATACAAGTTTTATACCGAAGAGAATTAAGAATTGCTATAGAAAAGTAAAGTATATTCACCTATAAATTAAGAGTAAAATCAAGTGCCCCATTTATTGGATATTATAACCTCTTTCAAAGGAAATTACCGGACATTTATACTTAACGAAAGAAATATCAATAGATATTAAAAGTAATTATCGATGAAAAACCCATTTATCTAAATTAAGGGGATTACACCCCGTTCCCCCTTTTATACTTAACTAATGAACCCCCAAAACTAATCAGGGAAACGCTTTATCACAATGAATCTATATACAAAATTTGAAGCAAATCGGATAATTCTGCATGAAAAACCCATCTATCTTAATTAAGGGGGGGGCGGTGTTGTCCCCTGTTCCCCCCCCCTTTATACTTAACAAATGAAACCATAAAACTAATCAGGGAGGAGCATTATCACAATGAACCTATATACAAAATTTGAAGCGAATCGGATAATTCTGCAAGAAAAGCCCATTTATCTAAATTAAGGGGGGATTAGCCTCCCTTTTACCCCCTTCATACTTAACCAATAGACCCCTAAAATTAATCAGGGAAGCGCCGTATCAGAATGAACCTGTATACAAAATTTGAAGCAAATTGGATATTTCTATCAAGAGTTATTGCGTTACGTACATACATAAGTACGTATATACGGAACATGCGGGATTATTAGCTCTCTGGCTTTGATAACCTGTGAGCTAAAAAGGACCTTTCGGATTCCATAGCATCATGTCCTCATCAGCAAATATTAACGTAAAAGTCACAAAAAGTTGTAAAAAATCTTCTCACAGAAACATTTCATCCAACAACCAAGATGAAAATTGTAGTTATATTAACTGGGAGTATTAGGTATTTTAATACAATTAGGCGTTCGTCTTGGCTGACAGTTTTTCTGTAAAATAAATGGATTTTTTTATAGTGTAAAAAAGATTGAAAAACTTTTATCTAGATTCCATCTTTTCTGCAAGCATTGGTTTTTCATACTGATAAATAATCTTTAAAGTTTTATAGAAATGCAGATGGCGTCCATTATACGAAAACAGTTATTTCACCTGATGCTTTTCTGAGATTATCTTAAATGGCATACAATATTTCCTTTATTTTACGTATGATTGAACTCAAGTCTTATGCTGACTCATTTTTTTTCCATTGACGCATTTTTTTTTCTTTGACATATGACTGATTAACATCACTTCGTAATCATTACATAACAATCTCTGCGATCAGATTGGTAGCAATTTTATGATTTGATGTTATATATTAATGATGGAGCTTCAAAATTACGATGGAGCTTCAGAATTACGATTTTTTCTATTTTATTAGATTTTAATTAAAAAAAATTACTAATGTAAAATACATCAGGCAAAGTTGCAGTTTTAGAAACACAGAGTATTCTGTTGGAATCGTTCCAGCTTCGTTAATAGTTAAGTCGGTAGTTCTGGCTCTTAGAAGTCAAACTTTCCAAGAAGCATGGTACACAAGAATTACCGATTTAACTATTAATGAAGCTGGATCGATTCTAACAGAATACCTCACAAGGAAGGTCTCCATAAGCGCATAATCAGAAAATTTTGAAAAAAATTACAGAATATTCTTCTCATGAGGATATATACGTTTATAAAAAAAATTGTCGCGGAACCTCGATATAACGTCCGTGTAACAAATATGAAAATTTCGTGTTTTGGCGATTTATTGCTGGGTTGGCGACATAATGGGGAAAAAAATACGCATTTACGATAAATGCGAAAGGAAAAACGTTTTCTACTCTTTATACTGAGCTATTTTAAGTATGTTTAACTTAAAAAAATTCACTTTTATAAATACGGTTTTGCCATATACATTTATATGTACATCTAAAGAAAATTAACGATCGTATTCTACGATTTAGAAAAATTGTTATAAAATTATTAAAAATTAAAAATAAATTAAAAATTATTCTAAATTGATTAAAGATGCCTCAAACTAAAAATTAATTGTCCTATTCTGAGTATAAATGAGTTAAAACTTATCTAGTGTAAAATTAAATAACTTCAGCAATACTTAACTTGTACGTATATTATATAAGCTTATAGAAAAAATAATAAACTGTTTAATCGTTGAAGTTTAAATTCATAAAGTACTGCACATTTAAACACTCATTTTACCAGTAATTTTCAAATTCATTAAAATCACTTGAATTTGGCGAGGAAAAAATGTTGCTCGCCAAATCGCGTCTTTTTGCGCCAAATACCCGAAAGTATTTTATTTTTTTGCAGATTTTCTACTGAGATTCCGCAGCTAAATTTGACTGATCCTTTATTACGCACATGAGTAGTTCCATTAGCATTTTTCTCAAAATATTCTGAGTATGCGCTTTAAGGAGAACTTCCTTGTCAGTGTTAATATAACTACAACTTTCACCTTGACTATATGATGCAATGTTTTCTGTGACTTGATTTGTTAAAATTTCTTATGATTTTTACGTTAAAATTTGCTGATGAAGGATTCTATGGAATCGAAACGTCTTAAAAAAAAATAATAGTGTTTTTAGCATTCTATATAATTGTAAGAAATTGTCTGCAATCTCAATAATCTTTTGTAGTTATATTACCATAGTTTCATAATATAATTTTACCCTTAACTGCTGTGTCAGTTATTGTTATATAATTACTGTGAGCGGCCTCTGAAGCCTCTTAATAAAAGATTAATACAGTCGAAGCTCGTTATAACGACCCCTCGTGTGCCAAAGAAAATGGTCGTTATAATGGAAGATCGCTATAACGAAAGTGAACGAAAAAATAATAAACTCTAATCAGATGCAAAATAATAAGTTTTCAAAGGAAAGTCTCCAATACAATATTGTTACATATTTTTATTTACTTTTGTATCATATAAACGTTGACAATAAAAAATTATTAAAAAAATCAATTCAATAGAATGATGACGTATTTCTAAACTAAAATTTAGCGTAAATGTTAAATCACAAAAAAGAAAAAAAAAAATAGTTACTTACGTATTAACATTTCTTTTTTAGAAAAATAATTTTAAACTTTTGTTTGCTTTTTGTGCATTTGATGTTTTCTTAAAACAAAAATTTCCATCTCTTGTCTTTCAAAAAAAAATATTTTAAAGTGTCAATAGCATTTGAAACGTTTTTACATTAGGTATCGACGGTGACTGCATACTTTCTCTTTCTGCATTCGGTTATTCATTTCTTTCTTGTGTAGAATAGCGACAAATAATGTGATTTTCCGTCAGATTTTCCACACAGTATACATCAGTCAATCATGAGGAAAGAAAATGGCAATTTTATCTCGGAAAAAAATCGCAAAGAGAGGACAATTCAGTCGCTGTATTGGGAAAAAATCAGCAGACCGGTCGTTATATTGGATGTAAAAATAACATAGCATAAATGGGATATATTTCGGGACATTTTGCATCGGTCATTAAAATGGAATGGTCGCTATAATGGACGGTCGCTATAACGAGCGTCGACTGTAAAAGACTCTAATAAATCATCATAGGATACTGTTTTAGTACTAAACTTTATGTACAATTATAATTAAGATGCATCTATTAAGAAGTCTGTAGCGATAGTACTAAGGCTCCAGACGAAACAAAATTTCCTCAATTTCTATAGTTAATCTGAAAGTTACAAGTTAAACTGTGAAAATAGAATAAAACGAAGCTGTCTGTAGCGATAGTACTAAGACTCCAAACTAAACAAAATTTCTCTAGTATCCATAGTTAATCTGAAAGTTACAAGTTAAACTGTGAAAATAGAATAAAACGAAGCTGTCTGTAGCGATAGTACTAAGGCTCCAAACGAAACAAAATTTCTCTAGTATCCATAGTTAATTTGAAAGTTACAAGTTAAACTGTGAAAATAGAATAAAATGAAGCTGTCTGTAGCGATAGTACTAAGGCTCCGACCGAAACAAATTTTTACTAGTATCCATATTTAAACTGAAAGTTACAAGTTAAACTACGAAAATAGAATAAAACGAAGCTGTCTGTAGCGATAGTACTAGGGCTTCAAACGAAAAAAAATTCTACTAGTGTCCATAGTTAAACTGAAAGTTACAAGTTAAACTGCGAAAATAGAATAAAACGAAAAAACGGTAAGCTGTCTGTAGCGATAGTACTAAGGCTCCAAACGAAACAAAATTTCACTAGTATCCATAGTTAAACTGAAAGTTACAAGTTAAACTGTGAAAATAGAATAAAACAAAGCTGTCTGTAGCGATAATACTAAGTATCCAAACGAAACAAAATTTCACCAGTATATTTAGTTAATCTGAAAATTACAATTTAAACTGTGAAAATTGAAAAGCAGCGGTGTCTGAGACTGCTAACAGCAGGCAAGGGCTAAATTAGTTACATTATAGTAGTAATTAAATAATGCTTGTTCAAAAACTTATAGACAATAACTTCGATACTAAGTGCTAATAAAGCGCAAACATATCCAATTATAAGAAGAGCAAAAGCTCCTTTCAAATCATCAACAGTTAAACATCTTTCATTTTTGCTTGTTTCTTCATCGTCTGGATGCAATAATACGTTCAGTGATGACAAAAAACTATGAACGTCAATCATTTTGTCGTAAATTCCTGAGCTCCAAAGATAACCTACAAAACGATCCAGACGTTTTTTGCAACAAAAATCCTTCCGCATCCAAATTGTTTGCAAAGCCGGAAAAAACTCATCTTCCGAAACAAAATATTTTGTTGACAAACCCATGAAATGTTGTTTTCCTCCGACAAATGTTGGTTTTTTAGAAGATTTAACATTTCTCAGCACCCCATCAACGTCGTGAGAACCTTTATTTTGTAACATATTTCGTCCTATGACTCTAGAATAAGGATCACTGGATGTTGCTAAAGCAGCACTGATGAAAGTTCCTGGATATGTGGCACACTCGTATGTTCCTTTAGCAACTGCTGTTGCTAGTTCTGGAATTGTCCGAACTCCACTTAAAGGAGGGACTGTCAAATAAGATAAAAGAACAGCACTATAACAGTAACTTATAAACATAGCTCCGAAATTCCAGATTATGATCAGAATAAAATCGTTAATTTTTTGTAGTTGTAAACAAATACTTTGGCGCAAAAGTGTACCTAGAGAGGATAATAATAAATCTTGTAAAGAATATGTCTTTTTTAACTTTTTGTAAAGTATTGTTGTTATGAAAACATAAGTTATTAATGTGTATATCCATACTCCCACAGAAAATGGCCTAAGGAATACGGCAAAGTCTGACTCATATTCTGCTTTTCTTGTAGCAAATGTTATACTTGCTTTATAATACGGGTAACTATAATCTAACACTGTAGTTCTTTCTTCAGAAAGGGATAGTATACTGACTATAAGATCTGCTTCACCCTGCAGTACCATTTTTACCATTCCGGTCCAGGTACCATTTGGTAAAAGTCTACCCAGTTCACCATCAGCGGGTGTGAGTAATTCGTACACAAATCCTAAATATTGAGCTAACATTTTCGTAAGTTCAACATCATTTTTACTCAGAACAATACTTTCAATAATGGTGGTTTCATTAATTTTTAAAAGCTTTTTCTCTGACCGTACCGCAACTCTTAAATAATCCTGAAATTTAACCATGCTGTCAAAAAGAAATTTTAATAGTTATTTTTAGAAAATTTTAAGTTTTTCTTTTGAAAATTTTAATAGTTATTTTTTGAAAATATTTAAATAGTTTATAGTTTATTTTGAGAAAATGTAATAGCTTAAAAGTTTATTTTTAGAAAATTTTAGTAGTTATTTTTTAGAAAATTTAATAGTATATTGGTTTAATTAAAAAAAATTAACAGTTATTTTTAGAAAATTTAACAGTTTAATTTTAAAAAACTAAATAGTTAGTTTTAGAAAAAAGTTAAATAGTTTAATAATTTATTTTAAAAAAATACAGTTATTTTTAGAAAAATTTTATAGTTTTTTTTAGAAAATATTTAAATAGTTCAATAGTTATTTTTAGAAAATTTTAACAGTTTTCTAAAAAAAATAAATCGTTTAATAGTTTATTTTTAGAGAATTTAATAGTTTAATGAATTATTTTTAGAACATTTTAATAGTTAATTTTAATAAAAAATAAATAGTTATTTTTAGAAAATTCAATAGATTAATAATAATTTATTTTTCGGAACTTTTAATAGTGATTTTTAGAAAATACTTAAATAGATTATAGTTTATTTTGAGAAAATGTAATAGCTTAAAAGTTTATTTTTAGAAAATTTTAGTAGTTATTTTTTAGAAAATTTAATAGTATATTGGTTTAATTTAAAAAAATTAACAGTTATTTTTAGAAAATTTAACAGTTTAATTTAAAAAAATAAATAGTTAGTTTTAGAAAAAAGTTAAATAGTTTAATAATTTATTTTTAAAAAATACAGTTATTTTTAGAAAATTTTCATAGTTTTTTTTTAGAAAATATTTAAATAGTTCAATAGTTATTTTTAGAAAATTTTAACAGTTTTCTAAAAAAAATAAATCGTTTAATAGTTTATTTTTAGAGAATTTAATAGTTTAATGAATTATTTTTAGAACATTTTAACAGTTAATTTTAATAAAAATAAATAGTTATTTTTAGAAAATTCAATAGATTAATAATAATTTATTTTTCGAAACTTTTAATAGTGATTTTTAGAAAATAGTTAAATAGATTAATAGTGTATTTTTAGAAAAATTTAATAGTTATTTTTAGAAAATTGTTACGTATTAACGAAACGTGCCATCGCATTCTGTGAAATAGCACTGTTAATATATTTTTGAAACAATATCACTGTGATACGATTTAGTGGTGTTAAAGAATATTGTTCCATTACATTGCTAATATACTTTACATTCATTAGAGAACCTTTTGTGATACAAGGCACACGTATATACTGATGGTATATATTAATTTTTAGGTTTACTATAAAATGATAAGCATTCAAAATCTCAGTCAACTAAGTTTAGTATCGGTTTGGGTCAAAACTACACTTTCAACAGTTTTAGGCAATAATTTTTAATAGGTACATTTTTTCTTGTCATTATGGCGATCTTCATATCATTCTGAAATGCTGCTATACTGAATTAAATGGAATTTCTAAAAAATTTGGTTCGATAACTTAACCTTTTATTTTTATACTTCACACAGATGCAATATAAAGTCATTAAAATGATTATCAAATTACACAATTCTAAGATCTGGGCCAGCATTTGATGTATTTCATTTAAAATAATATATTATTGTTGAAAATTATTGGAAGTATCATTTCGAACAAAAAAATGTTCTGCCACATCGCAAAAGTTTTTTTCGAATTATTTTAGAAAAGTTGATTACATTTAATTAACTGTAAGATGCTGCAGAACTAAATTTATATCGTTGGTTGAAATCTAGATAGGTTGATATACTGCGTTCTGAATTTTCGGTTGAAAATCTTTCCGGCAGTTCACAATGAAAATATTTCTGGCATGTCTACTGTAATATTTAATTGTCATAAGAAAATATATCACAAATTTATTGCAGTTGAGGAAATAAATCTTCTGTTAATGCTTCATACGAAAATCTTATTTTCATAGGAGTTCCTTTTTCCATCTGTGTAACACTAAATTACAATATATGATATTAATTAGTATTATTACTTTTACCATTGTTTTCCTATTTTACCTAGGAAAATCTCGTTAATTGTGCAGAATATAATTGAAACGAAATATGAATTATTACATCCTTGAACTACAAATGATAAGAAGATTAATTATTTTCCAATTTTTAGTTAGCATTGTGTTGCTTGGATACTAGTATTTAACACTGGGATTTCAAACTACCATTGCTTTTAGCATTTAATTAAAAATCCTTACCTAAAATCCTTACTCCAATATGGTCATCAAAAAGAATGCAGCGTATTGTAACTTTCATGATCACGGGAAACAAAGTTGGGATTTATTAGCAGTTCATCTATAATTAGCACTGCATGGATTTGATACTAATTAGTATTGGAATCGGAATAAATAACTTTTTAAATTTTCTTTGAAAATCAATCAAATAAAACTAAAATCAGTGGAACAGAAACATGCTGTGTTATACGTCATATTCTAACATACAACAATTCTGTGGTTCTATATGACAGTTTTTACTTGTCTTAAAGAAAGTGATCACAAATGCAATATAAATAAAGGAGTTAATATACTCTTAATATGTCATCCGAAAAATATGAATCGCCAAGTTTGCACTTCAGTAGGAAACTTTTTTTTAACTCCTAAACCAGAACCAGTGGAACAGAAACATACTGTGTTATACGTCATATTCTAAAATACGACAATTCTATCGTTCTATGACAATTTTTACTTGTCTTAAAGAAAGTGATCACAAATGCAATATAAATGAAGGAGTTAATTTACTCTTAATATATCATCCGAAAATATGAATCGCCAAGTTTGCACTTCAGTAGGAAACTTTTTTTAACTCCTAAACCAGAACCAGTGGAACAGAAACATGCTGTGTTATACGTCATATTCTAAAATACGACAATTCTATGGTTCTATGACAATTTTTACTTGTCTTAAAGAAAGTGATCACAAATGCAATATAAATGAAAGAGTTAATTTACTCTTAATATATCATCCTAAAAATATGAATCACCAAGTTTGCACTTCAGTAGGAAACTTTTTTCAACTCCTAACTAAATCTTAAACAACCACATTTAAGAAGTCAATTAAAAATCTCTCTGATCATAAATAAAAATATTAGCATACATTTCTGGTGTTTTGAATTGTTGTAATAGTCATAAACTTGAATCGAAATTATAATTTTGAAAGATTAGTACATTGAGAAGCGAAGCCGAATATAAATCATTTGTAGTACATAATCCGCTAATTTTATATTTATTGCTATAGCCAAAGGATCCTTTTTACACCACTTATTTCATATTTAAAGAAGTATGTATACATAAGTATGTATACATGCCTCAAAAAAATCTGAAAAAATAGCACATAACTCAACAGATCTGTTTACAGATGCTTTTCGCAAAATCATACGCAAACTACTCATTCGCACTCTACAAATGAGTTTCGCAAAATTATAATATAACAGCATTAGAAATTTCACACAAAATCTAAGAAGACTTTTCGAATGATAAGTTTTAATTTTCCGACTGAAAATTCTGTGCACATAGATCCTGTTTTCTTTCCTAAAATCCGGAAGCAGTCAGCACAATATATACATACGTATACAAATATCTTTCATGCTTTTCAGTTCGTTTTCACTTTTTTTTTTTTTAAATAATCACAATAGCTGACTTTGTACACATTTCACTAGTGAATCTGCACGATTCAATAAAAGATAAATTATTAACAATACGTTAACATAAAAGAAGATAAAAGAACTGTATTTCCTGACAAAGGATCGAAATAAAGTGATCAATAAGCCAATGTATTTTGCAGTAAAAAGTGAGAAGTGAATGAAGAATAAGATATCGATGAAGCGAATAAATGTTAAAAGCGTCTTTTATTGAAAATTGCCTGGAACCGGAGTTGTACTACAAAAATGTTTATACATAAATAATGTAAGGGAAACATTTCACCTTTAGTGACTGATTTCTGAACGAAATACATAAACTATGCGAAAAGAAAATTGGTTGACATGAGAGTTTTTTTAAAAAGCAATATCGATAATAAGTAAAAAGGAGCTAACAATCTATTAACAAAATCTGATAAAACGATACGAAAGTTTTTATAAAAGTTGCTTTACCAATACAAAAGATTAAAACAATTACCTAGATAGCGTAATATAATGATTTAAAAATATATATACATAATCGCAGTTAAGTGCTCGTTTCTGTTGAGGGTGGATTTTCCATATCTTATTTTTGCTGAAAATAGATCGATATAACTATGAACTAAACATATGGAAATATATTGTAATGCGTCCAAGAAAAAAAAAAGTAATTAAAATACAGCTATTTAAAAGGATCAGGTTGGAAATTTTCAAATCTTTTATGTCTCAGTTGAATCTTTGTAATCACACACTTCTAAAATCAAATCATATTCTAATATAAGCAAGTTGGAAATAGTACGTCAAACGTGACAAATGAGGTGCGCTCGTACTATAACTAGATTCAGTGAAATCAATTATATCGTCTGTTATTATGATACGATTAATTTACATAATAAAATAAGTATATTTTAAGTTGGCAAGATTTTATCTTTTGTTGACATTTACCAAAATTTCCAATGGGAAACTTGAGCCTAGTTTTGAAAATTTCAGAACTTTAAATCCATATTTAGACTCTCTTTCCATTTAATATCTATTTCTCCGGAGACATCAATCCTAAAAACTGTAGGTAAGTTATAGGATTGCTATAATTAAACAATTTTAGCATACAAATTCGGTTTTTAAATTCAGTAATACGGAAATAATAGGACTCGATCTTAAATAGGACGTAATCACCATGGAAACCTAGAATCATTACCTATCATGGGATATCACTTAATTAATTTCGTATGATAAGTTTTAATAGAAGAAGAATGTGACTATAATTTGGTTATAGAGGTTATGAAATGTCATATATGTCATATATGACTATAACGTCATAGATGTCAGATAACTTGGAGATACATATCTTTCGCTTGACGATTAATCTTCGGAAGCTGCTATAACAAGGAAGTACCGATTTCTAAAATATTCAAATTACTACATAAATATTTGTATTAATATGTTTTTAAGTTTTGATTCGATTTTCATAATATTTGAAATGACTCGACAAAATTCGGCAACGATGATATATATTAAACATCAAACCATTCGGTTGGGTAGTTTTTGCGCTGTTATATGCGAACGGACGGACCAGACGACGACTGTAGGTACTACATATTTATGTAATTACGAACACACCTGAAATAAGTACATTTTAAGTTGGCAATATTTTATCTTTTGTTGACATTTACTGAAAATTCCAATGGGAAACTTGAGCCTAGCTTTGAAAATTTCAGAACTTGAAATCCATATTTAGACTCTCTTTCCATTTAATATCTATTTCTCCGAAAATATCTATTTAAAAAACTGTCCGTAGATTATAGGATTGCTATAATTAAACAATTTTAGTATACAAATTCGGATTTTAAATTGAGTAATGCGGAAATAATAGGACTCCATCTTCAATATTATGTAATCACCATGGCAACCTAGAATCATTACCTATCATGAGATCTCATTGAATTAATTACGTATGATAAGATTTAATAGAATGAAGAATGTGACTATAACTTGGTCATAGAGGTTATAAAATGTCATATATGACTATAACGTAATACATGTCAGATAACTTCGCGATACATCTCGTTCGCTTGACGATTAATCTTCAGAAGCTGCTATAACAAGGAAGTACCGATTTTTAAAAAAATCAAATTATTTAATAAAGATATTTATTAATATATTTTTAAGTTTTGATTCAATTTTCACAAAATTTGAAATGACTTGACAAAATTCTGCAACGATTATATATATTAAACCATTCAAACAATTCGGTTGGGTAGTTTTTGTGCTGTTATATGCGGAAGGACGGACAGACAGATGGACGGACGGGCAGACAGGCGGACAGACAGTCAGACAGACGGACGGACCAGACGACTACTATAGGTGCTATACGTATAATTACGAACGCACTTAAAAATGATTGCAATGCATAAAATGTATGTTTTATTAAATATAATGGATTACAATTCAGAATCTAATGGGTAAATATGAAGACGTGCATTGATAAAGTGAGTAAATAGTATTCATAGCGTCTTTTATTCAAAACTAGCTGTCGCGTTCGGTATTGACCATGCTAAATTTGTTGGACTTCCGATTCCCGCGATAATAAACAAAAATGAAATATCCTAAAAATATGGCAATCCTAATAACGTGGCTCTTTGCACTTCACGCCCGTAAATCATTGATATTGTGACTTCTATAACCAGGCTCTGTGTTATTCGCGCCATAAAACGCTGTATAATGACAATCACTATGACGAGTACTTGTGCGCTTCGCGTCCATAAGCGCTAAAGTGACAATCACTATAACACACGATTATAAACTATTAATGTGACGATCACTATAAAAGGACTTTATGGGCTTTAAGCTCATAAATTGTTAACATGGCAATCGCTATAATGTGGCTCTGGGTTCTTAGTTCTCATAAATCTTAATCATTACTTTCAAAAACCCTTTTTCTATAGACGAGAAAATGTACTACATTTTGTACATAGATTGAAATCGGTTCGCTAAACCACAAAAGTGTAAAAATATTTAATAAATCATAAAATAAAATAAAAATTGAATGGGATAGTCATCTGGGAAAATGTGTTGCACAAAAAATCTAATAAAAAATTAATTTTCTTATAACAAATAAGGTAACTATAAAGCTAATTTATTAAATGAAACTGCACATTCTATGACAGTTTTATAGAGATATGTATAAGAAACATGTTAAAGCAGACGGTTTTTATATCGAAGAATTATTTTATGCGCTATCTGATGTTGAAATAGTTCGAGATATTTCAGTTACATTAGTACTATCTGGTCAAAAACTACCCATAGCAATTTGACCATCTTTTAGAGTCTTATACTTGACTAGATTCTGGTGTGCAGTGTCCAATATTTTTAATTTGTCAAATTTATTTTTAATTTTTTCTATTAAATTTCATTATTTGAATAGTGATTTAATTTATAGTTTGAAAAATCTGTTTTTATCTGCTTTTACCAGATTTTAAAAAGCCTAAATAATAATAAATCCAAACACTTTTCAATTGAAAAATATATTTACGTTTTTTTAACTCTGATTTAAACATAAAAACATGATACTTGCAGGAAGGATTATTGAAGTGATTTGGAATCGAACATATTTTCTCATTTTCCAATAAATGAATTGCATCTTGAATTTTAAGCGATTATTGTCTCAAGATTGTAGATTTTTTCATTTCCTGCGCCGTCATGTACTGAAATTTGGTTCAGACATTGACAGCATTTTCCGAAATATCTTCTGTCGTTACCGAAAAACGGAAAAAATTGTCCGATTACACAGTTTCTGAAAATAAGAGCACCAGACATTGTGATAGCGAAGAAAAAAGACACATTTTATAATTCACTCTTAACTTATTAAGAATTGCTGAAAAAGTTTTGGAAACTATTTTTTTGAGGGGGGGGGGGGGGGATGATACAATACACAAGAAGTATTTCAAAATTCTCAACTTTATTAATTTTAAGTAGCCATTATTCCCCATCAAAACACATGTCTCTGTTTTCCTTTTCAAATTATCGTTAATTGACTACAATCAACCCAATTGTCGTATTATCTGATTTTAAAATTTAAAGTGTATATATTATGATGTATATTTATTTACTATGTAAGAGGCCAGCGCTAGAGCTATAGATATTTACTATTTTTCCATTTCTGTCAGTTGTTGTGTTGTGTTGTTGTGGTCTATCCTCCAACTGTCTGACGAAGTCAGACAAGATCCAATAGATCGTTAATCCTTAGAAAATCCAGAACCAGAAGGGGGAAACATATAAGACCTAAGCAGTCCAGGATTTGTTCAGCAGAGGCCTGTTGAGCTTGACATTTAGTGCAGATTTTAAAGATCTGTCTGCCCTCCAAGAACGAGAGACTTTTTGTGTGTCCACTTGCCATTTTTGAAATCGCCGTTCGAGAGGCTCTGTCACAGTTGATAGCGAACGAAGAACCCGGCGCTTTGCCTGCGTACCAGTGGTGGCTGGGAGGGACCTTCCACTCCTTTGAAATTTCAGATATAACTCTAGATTGATGCTCTGAGTAGGTAAGGGCTGAAGAGGAAGATATATATTGCCAACACCCTCCTTGGCCAAGCGATCAGCTTGCTCATTGCCATAAATGTCTTCGTGGGATAGAATCCACTGAAAATGAGCATCATGGAGCTTTGAAATAATTTTAAATTTAAGAAGGATGGAAATACTAGTTTTATCTCCAACTGTAATACAATTGTGAAGGTGTTGAAGGGAGCTGTGACTGTCTAAAAGAATCCAGAGGCCTCCGAAGTCCCGCTCGCTGAGAATAGCCTCGAGGCCTTGTTCAATTGCAATAAGCTCGCTTTTATAGTCTGAAGAGAAATCAGGGTTACGGAGACTGATGGACAAATTTTGCCCTGGTTTCTCAATGTAGATCCCACTCCCAGCGTGGTCGTCCAGTTTACTGCCATCCGTATATAATTTTATGGCGTTACCATCAGGGATCTCATTTATAACTTCTAATGCCAACTGCCTAAGATGAGCTGGTATAAGGTCCTTCTTAGTGACCGGAGCGGAAAAGCCGAAGTGGAAATGGACTCTGGGGAGTCCCTCTGAGGGATTCAGAAAAGATTTGAAGGAGTGGGGATCAACCCCACTATAAGGTAAGTGCAGGAGTTCAACATGACTGAATGGTCTGTTTTTCTTCAGTCGCTGATTATTACGCCAGTTGTTTAGGTATAGAGACGTTTTGTTATGTTGACCATAGCTAGAAAGCTTGTTGAAATATTTGGTGAGGTTAGCCTTTCTTCTAGTTTGGAGAGGTTGTAGGTCGGCTTCATAGAGAACTATCTCCTTAGGACAGCTACGTCTCAGCCCAGTAATTATTCTCGCAGCACTGAGTTGAACCCTCTCCAATTTATCCAGTTGAACCCTCTCTAATTTCGGTCAGTTTTAGATACAAACATAAGTAGTTTCATGTGTAAAAGTTTATTCATGTGACATATAGCAGGACGAATATAAATAAAAGTTGGAATATTTGAAAAAGATTTGCAGTTGTACGCCGATCATGAGTACTAGAGCCTAAAACCACTGCCAGTTCAAACCTTTATCTATCTGTATCACTTTTTTATAGACACGATAACTTCCATAATTCTGCACAAATCTCTTCCAAACTGATACATAAAATCAAGCGGTATAAAATCTCGGTCAAGTTCGTTAATGAGCAAAATCGGACCGGGGGGATGGGGTGCTTATTGTGAAAACAGGAACACCCCTTAACTTTTTAATTATGATACATATCGAATCCGTTTAAAGTTATTATTACTTCTAGGAAAAGGACCAAAAATTTACGTATGACAGTTTTTTGATATCATTAAAAGTGACCTCAAAGGGGGCAAAAATAGGGGTTTAAAAAGAAAAAATATCATAACTTCGCCAATTCACATGATATCAAATCCGCTTAAATTTATTATACATTTTTTTAAGATTATCTACAACTTTTATAGTGACATTTTTTTTATAAAACCAACTCTTACAAAAAAAAAAAAAAATAAAAATAAAAATAAATGAAAAAAATGTTTGCTGGCTCCGCCTACAGGCACAGGTATATTTCGAAATCGGCGGTCCCGAAGTGGGCGATATATGCTTTATCAATGGAATAATATTGAACAATTGTGTCAATTCGTGATTTTACAGAAACATCATTTATATATTGCCTTAACAAGTGAAGTCGATGCGATGATAATACTACTCTGTTTTAGGTAGACTTCGAAAGAAATACTACCTATTAGAATCTCCCCTATGGTGGAATTTCTGGAAAATTTTTGCAGCTCTACGCCGATCATGACACCCAGAACCCAAAATCACCCCCAGTTCAAAACTTTATCTATCTATCTAACTATCTATCTATCTATATCCCTTTTTTATGGACACGATAACTTCAATAATTCTGCACAAATCTCTTCCTAACTGATACATAAAATCAAAGGGCATAAAATCTCGGTCAAGTTCGTTAATTGGCAAAATCGTACCAAGGGAGGGATGGGGGTGCTTTTTGTGAAAACAGAAAAAAGGCCATAACTTCTTAGTTATGATACGTATAGAATCCGTTTAAAGTTATTATTGCTTCTAGAAAAAGGGCCGAAAATTTATGTATGACAGATGTTTTATATCATTAAAAATGGCTTCAGGGGAGGGGGGGGGGAGAATAATTGGTTTAAGAAGAAAAAAAAATCATAACTTTGTCAATTCACAAGACATCAAGTCCGCTTAAATTTATTATAAATCCTCTTAATATTATCTATAATTTTTATATTGACAGGTTTTTTATAGGACCAACCCTTACAGTAACAAAAAAATTAAAAACAAAGCAATCCCTGCCGTCTCCGTCCCCAGACACAGGTAGATTTCGAAGTGGGCGGTTCCAACTGCCGCATCATGGCAAAAAGGTCTTTCTTCTGCAATTCCCAATAAACAGGCGCTTCACGGTCTGCGTCTTCGAAATCTACCAAGGCCTGTAGGCCGAGCCGTCAGGGATTTTTTTTTAATTCAATTAGAAAACTTTTTTTTTAATTTTGCATATATATTGCTTTTATTTTTAATCTTCAAAAATACTATGAAAAAAACTGACAGTGATTGAGTGAGTAACAAATTTAGAATTGTCCTCCGGTGGGGCGTACGCCTCACGTTGGGAATTACTCATTTAGTTGGATCCATTTACACAAGAACGGCTGCATGGGAAATTTTAATTCAAGTCAAATAAAGATAATATTTCAAACCAGAATTTTTATAAAGTGTTATTTAATTTATTTTTTTAACTTATTACTAGTTTTTTAGGGGCTCCCGCTGCGTTGTCTGTCTGTCACAGAGCCATTCTCGAAAACTGTGTAACTTACAGAGTTGAAACTTTGTGTATAAATAAGAATATCAGCTGTGAAGAGCTGAAAATATTAAAATTTGAAAAATTCGTATTATTTTAATAAATATAGATAAAAAACCAAAATTCTATCAGCCTTTTCTTATTAAATTTGAACATTTTTCGATATAGCAGATGCCAAAAATTAAAAATCCATGATGAAATTCTATCTACAATAATTAATTTTCTATCAGACGATTTCCACGTGAAAAATAAAAATGAAATAAAAAGTTTCACCAATTGAAAAAAAGATTAATATGAAATAAAAATTATTGACGTCATAGTGGTAATAAAACAGAAAGATTTCTCAATAATACAAGGAGTATGAGTATGTGTGCATGTACACAAAGCTAATTAATTACACGTCATTAGAGAATTAAAAAGAAAATATGACGTCATATCGCAAGTTTAACGGATTTTTCAAATGTTTCAGTATAATACAAAGCGAGTATGAATATGAGTAATAGAGAATAGTAAATATATGATTTTGAGGAACGTATTGAATCGTGATAAAAACCCGATTATGGAAATATTCGCATATTTTAACATTTTGAAGGTGTACAACATGTTTAATTTTGAAATTAATTTTTTTTAAATATCGCATTTAGTCCACATGACAGATATTATTATGACAGAATATAATACTGGGCTTCACCCGCTATCGGGCCCGGTTCAGATATTCGAAAAACCGAGAAAAATAGACAGTTTTTTTTTTTTTTTTTTTTTTTTTTTTTTTTTTTTTTTAGAAAATGAAATTTATTTGGATTTTTTAAAGAAAGGATAAAGTGTTTTGAAAGGAATAATAAACGAAACCCTTTGTGCGAACTTTGATCACACTTACCCACTTGTTTTAAGTATAAATTTGATTTCTTTTTTCTTTTATTTTTTATTCTGTTTAGAAAGAAATATTGCCAACTTGGGGTTTTTCCTTCTATACTAAAAGGAAAATTTGTGGATCTATGATTATTGAAATTCCAGTCTTAGGTAACAATCTTCTTAGATTTTTGGATATATTTTTCTGTTATAAAATTTTCTCTTAAAGTAGATAAACAAAAAATATCCATATTTCGTAATTTACACAGGCAAACCGTCAGCTAGGAAAAGTTACTTAGGCGAATACCGATGAGTCTTTATGTACAACATAGCTACAGCAGAGCTCCCTATATTTTATTTAATTATATAGGTTGTGCTGCTGACTTTTCTGATTTTTTATTTTTTTTTTTAAACTAAATCTACAAGTTTAGTTGGTGTCTACTGAGAAATATTTATTAGAGTTTTGGAACACTGTTCGAAATATGTCTGTATGGCTTTGGTCATATTGACCGGTAATGGCCGTTCTATAGTTTCGGTTCATATATACACACGGAGTTAATATAATCATAAGAATGACAGTTACCACTGCAATACACTTTAATTTCTCAAATTATTAAATATTAATATTTTTATAACACAGTACGCACGAATGACAATCATTACTTTGAATGAAAAAAAAAACAGTCCTGCTATTTTTTTTTTTTTTTAATTCCTAACTGATTTCTTTATTCACTTCTAGCTAACCCGCCCGGCGTTGCCCGGACCCGAGATAAAAACAATCTCAGAGCAAGGCATTAACCCCCTCCCTCCCCATACCCGCAAATATAACGAATATTTTGTACAAGAAAACTACCTTCACCTACATTAACGCGATCATTAAAAAAATAATTAAATTTCTCTGATAATTAGAACATAACGGAGACGCTACGCTAAAATAACTGCTAGATGACACCCCTTCCCATCCTCAATTTCAAATCTATATCTTAATTAGTTATCTAAATATTTGTTCATTAGTAAAAATAGGCAATTATTTCCTTTCATTTTCGCAAACTAAATGGAGGGATCGGCCAGAGTAACAGATCTCTTTGTAGTTCAGTTTTTAATGAAAGCAGATCCCTGTCTGAAACTTTCTCGGATTTTTTTCACTGGCGCTTTCAGATTTTTGGATAAATTAAGAAAAATTACCTGCCGAATTTTTCAAAAATCCCATAGTCGGATGCAGATTTTTTTTTTTTTTTTTAGATATGCTCAGAAATTTTCAAATTGATATCTTAATTAGTTTTTTTAAATTCGCTAATTAGTAAAATAATTTCGAATTCGTTCATTTCCGCTTGCAATTCCAGAACAGCTGTTCTTTTCTTTAGTCATTTTGATTTAACAGATGGCATTTTCGATACGATGATTAATGAGATTATAATTAATATGTTGAGTAAATATCAAAATATTAAAATTCTGAGACTCAGGTGCACATGGCCAGACCTTGGACTATCCACACCTAAATTTTCAGACTTCTAGGTAAACTAGATTTTGCTAGCCTTCGCCAACAGACACACACACACAGAGTAAAACTTTATTCATCCTCTAATATTTCCAACCAATAGCTGTTGAGCATATGTTACCATTCTTTCATTCTCCTTTAGCGTGAACTTTTCGTTTTGGATTTACAGGGAACCCTTAAATGGACTGACAGTTTTTAAAACCCGCCCAGTAAGTGTAAAAATCCTGTTCGAAACCGACACAAACCCGAAACAAATAAAAACAGTCCGACTCGAACCCGACCCCCAGTGAACAAAGATTAGCGCCAATTTGATGCGACCCGCAAATCGAATGGGTTCTAGGTAGAGATCGACTGAAACAGGTTTTAAGACCGAAACAGAAAGTGTAAAAAAATTAAAAACCTGATTAATACATATATAACTGCATATGATTATTAATTAATTAATTAATAACAAATAATTAATAATTACTTAATGATAATTAATTACGTTACTAATTAATTTATTAATTATATGTGTATTGAACCACATTTCTAACAAACAAACGTAGATATATATATATATATATATATATATGTATATATATATATATATGTGTGTGTGTGTGTGTATAAGTTTTAAACTATAATGAAATATAAATAATACAACTTTTATATTTTATTATTTTATAGCAACCATTAATTATAGGCATTTATCAATAATTAGTCAACAATGTAGTTAAATAATGTAAAACAAATTTTCTGTTACTGTTAAGTTTGCAGCTTTTAAAGATCACGTGGTAAGCTTCTTTTAAGTTTAGTCCTATGCATTGCTTGCTTTATAATTTACACTCGCATCATGAATCAGTCATGACGGATAATGATAAAGAGTGGAGTTCACAGCAATAAACAGTGTCTCATTTGAGCCGATACAACTCATATCAATGAGTAAAGTTGAAATTTTCCGAAAGAAGGAACGATATTTTGAATTACAGATAGTTTCGGTCAGGCCAAAATTTTGGCAGCAGTTTCGCCGAAAACGAATAATCGGCAAACTCCGATTTTGCGTCGAAACCGAAACCGAAATTTCGGTCACTACTTCTAGGATCTCCCCTCTAGCGCCGCCCTTGCTGGGATATTTAAAGTTTGTAATACTGGCAGAGTTACCAAATTGAAGAATTGTTTTATTCATCAAAATATCTACCACTATTGCAGAATATATATATATTTTTTAATTTAATGACAAAGATTCGTTGATAATAAATCGAGATTACTAGTCGAAAAATGTGGTAGATATTTTTAATAAAAAAATTCCCCACTCTCACAACACTGAGAAGCTGAATGACCATTAGCCAAATCATCTATGTAAGATATGTAATGCTGCCATCTATATTTAAAATGTGTAAACAAAACCTATCATTTTAAAGTTAACGAAATACTTTTATGTTATTTTATATTAAATTTTGCTATCCATAAAAATATTTAATTTTTAAAACTTCCTTTAAAGGACATTTAAGTTTGTAAATGCATTTATTTCAATTGTATCATATATCTTTATTTATTTATTTTTATTTAAATATTGTTAAAAGAAAAATTGCAAAGGTAAGTTAAACTGCAATTTAGAATTATTATGAAAAATGGAATCTGAAAAAATGCACAATTTTAATTAATGTATGAAAAAAATAAAAAATCAGTATTTGAAAAAAAAAAAAAAAAAAAAAACTGAAGTTTAGTGAAATTAAAACACGAAATTCTGATAAATGAATCATTTATCGATCAATATTTTTTTTTTTTTTTTTTTTTTAAGATAATACTATCGGAACAATTGAGTATGCGGTGTAATCCACTATTGGTCATTCCTAAAATCTACTGTTGATATATATAATATTACTAAATATTAAATATTTAATGTCGTCACCTACTACCTTCATAAAATCTACTAAGTGGCTGAGAGGTTGTGCTCTCGAAGCTGGTAGACGGGAGGTGCTGGGTTCGATCCCAATCGCGCCCGTCGGCCTAATCGTTCGGAGTTTTCGTGGTTTTCTTCGAGCCGTGGATTTATCCATGCGTAAATACGGATTAGGTTCCCTTAGAAAGACCCCCACGAAAGGCACTCCCCCCGGGCCTATATCCCTAGTGTAGATAATTGGCCGTCAATAATCAACCCAACCCAACCCATAAAATCTACTGTGATATATTAGATATTTAGTGCTGCCACCTATAGGTTAGACTTTTAAACAAAAATTATCATCTTAAAATTAACGAAAATAAAAATTTCCGATTATTTTATAATAAATATTTTAATTCCTGACAGGATTGAATAAAACTTTTTTCAAAGGACATTAAATTTTATAAATGTATTTATTCTCAGATGTTTTAATGGTTCGTTTACGTCAGAAGATTACCACTTCGCATGCAGTCACCGCCGATGCCTAATGTTTAAAAAAAATTTTTGAAAGACAAGAAAACACAAAAAATTACTTATCTCTGAGATGGAAAATTTTGTTTTAAAAAAATATATCAAATGCACAAAAAACAAAAAAACAATTTCGAATTATTTTTCCTTCTATATTAAAAAAAATGTAATCTGGAACTGAGCCAAAACGAAATGGACCAATCAAATTCTGCGTAGATATTCCGGGTTATTCTTATCGCTTTTTTACAAAGGACTTTTTTGAGGAGCTATTACTTTTTTTTTTTCTAGCCATCTTACGGATTCGAAAATCATACCACCGAGCGCGAAATATAACAAGCTTTCAGAAAATAAAAAAATTATCACGGTCGGACAATAAAAACTCAAAAAATCCTTAAAAATCGAGTAAAAAATCTTTTATTGAAAAAGTCATTTTTTTATATTGTTGCCAATTTCTAAATAAACGCGAAGGATTATGTTTTATCTCAAATAAAAAATGTATTTGCGCCAGACTATTAAAAACACTAATGAAAGTTTAAAATAATAATTAAATGATCACGTGTTGAAAGCAGGAAATAAAGAAAATTACGTCATAAAAATTGTGTGTACACATGAATATTAAAAATAAAAAAGATGAATTAAACGAAAAAACATTATAACCAGTTAAATGAAAAAGCATTATAACCTGATTACAGAAGAAAGTCGCCGTTCGTGATATCATCATCATCATCTTTTTAAAACAGAATACATTACCAGGTTTTAAGAGGCTGTGAAATCAGAACGGGGGTTGGTGAGCGTAGCGAGCAGGAGGCAGAGCTCTCTAGTGTAGAAAATAAATGTTGTTACATAAGTAACTCTTAAATTGATTTTTTTTTTTTATAATTTTTCACTGTCAATGTTTATTTGATACGAAAGTAAACAAAAAATTTTAATAATATTGCATTGTAGAATTTCTTTTGAAACCTTAATTTTCCTGGAGCTGATGAGAGCGGATGCGTCAACATTTTTTAGAAGGCTTCTCCCCTCAGAAACAGAAAACCTGATTGATTAGACTGTTTAGTCTAGGAGATTGAAAAGGGTTGTTTGAAAACGGATGGAGGTGTACCATTTCATTGGAAGCATAGACCTTCTAATATATTTTTGCTCTGAGGTTGAAAGCTAAAGCTTTTTTTTAAGAACTCATGTTTTCACAACTAAATATGCATATTTTTTTTTTTTTGAAAAGTTTAAAGAGAGTTATACAGTTGTATTTATAACTGATTGAAATGTCAGAGAGTTCGGAAGATGAGAATAATTTTTTTTTTATTGCTATGTTAAAGGAACCGACACGACAACAAACAAACAAGCAAAAAAGTGCGAAGAAAACATGTCTTTTACAACTAGATAACACTATTTTTTCACGAAATTTTTACACGGGCTGTAAAACCGTTTTATTTATCACCAATAAATATTTCAAAGAGTTCGGACTAAAACAACTTTTTATTTTAAAACTATAAAATGACCCTACGTAAAAAAAACCACAAGAAAATGAGTGCTTTAATATCAATATTTTTTCGCGAATTTTTCATTTAAAAATATAATTTCATACAAAATCCGGTTAAAGATATAAAATAATAAAAACTTGATATTTCTTTTTAAATTTATTATCACGGGCCCGGGCAACGCCGGGCGGGGGGCAGCTAGTTTATTATTATTTATTTTTGTTCTCTTTTGTTATAGCGACATCACATTATAGAGACCCTTTTCTTTTCTTTTTCGACTGTACGTTACTGGGAGGCGCTACAACATGCTTTCTAGAGATTATTGACTACGCAGAATTTATCTTTTTTTTTACAGAGACACTCAAAAGAATTCGGTTAGAGGACAGACTATGAGCCATAACTGCTGGATGTGTGTTTTCAGTTTGATATGCATTTTAAAACTTAACTAATATTTAATAACCATTGTATTATGATGTGTGTAGATGATATACAGGGCTGCACATAATAATTCGCACACATTACTGTGGCTATGGGCAGCAATGGCTGAAAATGAATTTTTACTGAGTTGTGTTTTTTTAAACACTTTTCTAGCATAGTTCAAAAGTGTTTATTAATTCGGTTTGTCTGTCTGCCGTGTGTACGTGCTCTAACTTAAGTAAATATACTCGGATTGTCATGCAATTGATACATGTTTTTGAGGTTAACTATGGCTTGGTCGGTATTGAAAATGAAGTGTTTAGCATTTATAGTTCACTCACAGGGACACTCAAAACTAGTAACATTACGGTCAATGGGGAAAAATCGTTTTCAGTGTACTTTAATAATGTTACACCATTTGAAATATATTGAAATTGATATATATCACTGAGGTGCACTACAAGAGGCTTATTATAGAATAAAGTGTGCTTAGCATTCATCGTTCATTTACAGGGACTCACAAAAGAATTCGGTTACAGAATTGTCTATTAATAATAATAATAGAATAACAATTGCTGGAAGTGCGTTTTCAGTTGTGGTACGCGTTTTAAAATTTGTTGTCATTTTTTGCATATTACGTGGCATACATTCTATATATCCTATGCAGGGCTGCACAAAAATCTCTGGTACATTTCTTTTTATTGGCGTAATTTGCTGTAGGGAAATTTTCGACCGTGCTATGCATTGCCTAACTGAAGTAAATTTTAGAATACAATGTAGTATATATACAAATCTATAGATCCTATACAGGCATGCACAAAATAATTCGGATGTTTTTCAGAATAATGGTAATTTGTGTTTTTAAACGTGTTTCAAAGTTCTTTACTTAGACATCCTCTTTCACCATGCAGTACGTGTTGGAAAGTGTTTCATAATCTATGCTTTATGTATGACTTTTCTTTCTTGTTTAAATGTATATTTAGATATCTCATTTTATAGCATGAACAACAATATAATTACTTAACAATATTCACTGAAGAAAATGGATTCTCAAAAAAGTACTCAATTTTAAATACGTCACATATTCAAAATATTTCCAATTTAAATGTTCTCAAAATTGAGAAACATGTGTACTCCTTTTTGATTCCAAGGATGTGTTCAAATATGAACCGTTATTATGTACCTATTTTTGATCGCGTGGATGTATTCAAATATGAACTGTGATGTACTCATTTTTGATCCCATGAACTGTGTGTGCTCTCAGTTAAATATTCAATACATTTTTATCTTATTTTATGTAATCAGTAGTACCTTCTGTAAATATTAAATTTATTTAAATATTAAACTGTGCACAGTATTTTAAAATAATTTAAAAGTGCTTAAAAACAATGCTTTTAGGTCATAAAAATATGAAGGCATATATACAAGATGACGTCCAAGATGGCCGATTAGTAACAAGTGGAAAACCAAAATTTCTGTAAAAACATGGGCTTAAAGACATTTAATAAAACATTTTCAAAATTAAAATAAGTTAAATGGGAAAAAATATTTTTCTTTTCAAGGGGGCACTGCCCTGAACCCCCTCCCGTTTATTACAGATTAAAATAAAACTGTACTGACATTTATTTCCTGCTCAAACGTATTAACAAGAAACATTTAATTAAATATTTATTTAGGAAAAATAGCAAAATTATTATCAAGATACGCAAATCAAATATTTTTATGACAAGAGCATTGTTTTAAAGCTCTTTTAAATTATTTTAAAATACTGTGCATAATTTAATATTTACAATAATTTAATATTTATAGAAGGTACATTTGAATATATAAAATATGAAAAAAAAATGTGTTAAATATTTAACAAAGAGCACTCACTTCCAAAGTTGTCGGAAGAATCTTGTATCTAATTTTCATTTCACAAATATTCATGTCACTCAGTGCACAGACCGGACCGACTGCCTATGAGTAGTGATGGGCCGATTCGAGATCTTTTAAGAATCGATACCTTAGTTTTCGAAAACTTTTCAGAATCGAAATCAGAATCGATTCTTTGTATTCAAATGTAGTAGCACTAAAAACTACTCCTGACTTCCTTCAAACTAATAAATGAGGGACGACATTTCGCCTGTTTCACTCTTCGAATCTTTATTCTACGTAAAATCGTTTGCCTTTTTTTTATGATCACGTGTCAGATTCACATCAGTCTATTAGAAAAGTATGAGTAGCGCCTCTTTCAACAAATGAAATGTTTAATTTTCGTACAAACGCAACTCTTTTGTTTATGGTAACGTTTTATAATTTACAGCTACAGAACAATTTCTTTTCTTTTTAATGTTTTTGAGTTTTGATATAAATATTACGATTGTTATTAGAGAAAAAAAAAAACAAGAATTTTTTGTCTGGATGACTCTATCCCATTGAACCCTACACCACCCCCTCCCAGGGTAAGATAATTTTAGGTAGATTTCGTAAGAAATACTACCTATTACATTCTCCCCTAAGTTGGAGTTTTTGAAAATTTTTTGAAGATCTACGCCAATCATGACTCCCAGAACCCAAAATCACCCCCAGTTCAAAACTTTATCTATCTATCTAACCAAGGAAGGGGGTGAGGGGGCTTTTTGTGAAAACAGAAAAACCCCCATAATTTCTTAATTATGATACGTATCGAATCCATTTAAAGTTATTATTACTTCTAGAAAAAGGGCCGAAAATTTATGTATGACAGATTTTGATACCATTAAAAATGGCCCCAAAGGAGGGGGGGAGAGGGGGTTTTAGAAAAAAAATTCATAACTTCGTCAATTCTGAAGATATCAAATCCGCTTAAATTTATTATAAAATCTCTTAATATTATCTAAAACTTTTATATTGACAAGTTTTTTATAGGACCAACCCTTATAGCCAAAAAAAAAAAAAAAAAAAAAAAAAAAAAACAATCCCTGCCGGCTCCGCTTGCAAACAAGTTAGGTTTCGAAGTGGGCGTTTCCAAATGCCGCATCATGGCAAAAAGGTCATTTCTTCCGCAATTCCCAACAAACAGGCGCCCCACGGTCTGCGTCTTCGAAATCTACCTGTGCTTGTAGGCCGCGTCAGGGATTTTTTAATTTTGTTTTCCTGTTAATGTTCATGTGTTTCAAACTTATCTTAAAAAAAGGATTGAGGGTGGCAAAGCTCTTTGACGAAAAAAAAAACTGCTTCAATTTCTTTTTTAAAAACATGTTGGTATATATATAAAAAAAAAAAAAAAAAAAAAAAAATTATTTATATTTAGTATTTCTTAATTGATAAATTCTTTTATTGCTTTATATGTTGATATGTTTAAAAATTGTTCTGCATGATAACTCTGACAAAAAAAAATCTTAGTTTAGATTATTTCCTTTTTATATTCTGCAATTTTAAAAGCAGACTAGACTGTGGGCCATTGCCACACGTGTTCCAAAATCTTGCCCGTCCCAAAATATAATTCTGCCGACGTCCATGTCTCTCAGTATTGCAAGTTATATCTTATTATTTTCTAAGATTTAGAAGGCGAAGAACCGGCCCTCCCCTGCATACGCCCGTAAAATTAAGCAATTTGTCTTTAATTAGCGAAATCAAGAATTTTTTTTCTTTTTTACGAACGTACAATTTTATTTTCCACTGTGAGTAATTATTTCAATCGTAAAATTTTTAAAAAATGAATTAAAAAAATTATATTTACGTTTCTTAAATACAAACTCACAGAATGTTATTCATTATAATCGTTTTCTTAAATTAAAATCCATATGATTGATTTAACTAAATATACATATATATATATTAGTTGAATTGATTGTACGCTTGAAAAAATAAAACTAAATATCAAAACTAAAAGAGCGCTGATCACCCTGTTAACCGCCGCAAAATTCCGGAGAAAAAAAGTCTCAAACAGCGCCGAGTATTTGAATACTAGCATTCGCTGGCGCACCTTATGAAACCACAGAAAACTCCTGATATGAGGACTGAATACTGAATACAGTCGAAAACCGCAGATTTCGCCACCGATACAGATGCCAGGTGACTTGTATTCGAATACTCTTGTCTGAAACCGAGACCACTTGAGAACAGTGTTTGTATTCGAATACTCCCATCACTAATTTGAATACAAACATTCACTGACGCAGTTTATGAAAACAGAAAACTTGAGCTATGAGAACTGAATACAGTCGAAAACCGCAGTTTTCGTTTTCGTCTGCGACACAAATGCCAGGTGGCTTGTATTCGAATACTTTTGTCCGAATCGAGATCACTCGAGAACTTGGCTGAATCGAGACCTCAGACATTTTGAATTCGAATACTCCCATCACTACCTATGAGTATACGAAGCGAACCTTACGCCTTATAACGGAGACACAAGATATAGTTCCTTCCGAGGAACAAAGAATGTAATATTATTCCTTTATTTCCAGAGTACATTGCATTGTTTTCCTATTAATGAACATATTTTATGCCGCCATGAATGAAATAAATCATTACAAAATGCAAAAAATTATCGTTTCTGTTGAGTTTTATTGCATGTGCAGTTTCAAAATTGGGAAAGAATATGTTCATTTTTTATCCAAACATACTCAATTCGATATGAATACATCGATTTACTCATTTTTGAGTACATAATTTTTTAGGGTTTCGTTCATCTCACGAAACCCTATTACTCACTCTCCGTTGTCTGTCCGTCACAGAGCCGTTCTCAGAAACTATATAACTGACAAGCATGAAAATTTGTGTACTTATAGCTAAATACCTACTATGAAGCTCAAAATATTAAAATTTGAAAAAATCGTATTATTTTAATATAGAGAGATAAAAAACCAAAATTCTTACAGCCTTTTCCTATAAAATTTAAACAAATTTCGTTATAGCAGTTGCCAACAATTAAAAATCCACAATAAAATTCTTTCTACAGTAATTAATTATAAAATGTATTGAAAGATTTCCACGTGAAAAATGAAAATGAAATAAAAAGTTTCACCAATTGAAAAAAAGATTAATATGACGTCATATTGGTAAAAAACGGAATTTTTCAAACATTTCTCAATAATACAAGGAGTATGAGCATGTGTATGTACAGAAAGCAGATTAATATCACGTCATTAGAGAATTAAAAAGAAAATTAATCTGACGTCATATTGGAAGTTATAAACGGTCATAACGGATTTTTTAGATGTTTGAGAATAATACAAAGTGAGTATCAATATGAGTGATAGAGTAAATTATGAGTTTGAGGAACGTATTACATCATGATGAAAACCCGATTATGGAAATATTCGCATATTTTAACATTTTGAAAGTGTACAACATGTTTAATTTTTAAATTGATCTTTTTAAAATATCACATTTAGTCTACAGAACAGATATTAAGACAGAGTATAATAGCGGGCTTCGCCCGCTATCGGACCGGCTCCACTTTTAGAAAAAACGAGAAAAATAGACCGGTAAATTTTACTTTATAAAAAACACGACTTTTTTTTTAATGAAATGTATTTGGATTTATTAAAGAAAGGATAAAGTGTTTTGAAAGGAATATTAAACGAAATCCTTTGAGCGATCTTCGATCACACTTACCCACTTGCTTCAGTGTTCCGCTAGTGCTGGAACGTGTTTCATAATCCATGCTGTAATACATGATTTTTCGTTCTTGTTTTCTTTACGGTTTTTCAAGCGCTTGAATACGCCATATTATGGTGAAAAGATGTAAGTGTACCGCTTCAGGAAAATCTGTAGCAAGCGCATTGCATCACATGTATTTTAACTTCTTAAAACTTCTTAAAGTGAATATTTGTTTTGTACGATTACATGTTTCATGTGACATTAGTGTTCTGCGTTAGATGACAAGGTAAAAATTATCCGAATTCAAATATTTAAAACTTCAAACGAGTTTATAATAAAAATAGCACTTTGCACCATTAGTAAAAGGGACAATTTTCCTGTACAGACAGCTTCGATTATCACCATCTACAGTCCGTTTTTATTACTATGATAACTTTATAATAAAATACGCTTTTTAAAATTGATTTACTTCAGGAAAAAAGGCAATGCTACACTAATTATTTTCTCAACGAAAAGCGATACACGATAATGCAACTTGAGAACAAAAGCGATAATGCAACTCAACAAGTTATTATTTTGTTTCATATATCCTTGAAAATTTCAATAATATTTTTCGAATATACCAGACATAACCTTTCGATCTGTCTATTGCGACTGTGAGATTATTAAACCGTCTGGTTGTAACTGAATATTTATCAGTGTAAAATATAGCTATCATTACGGAACCATAATTTAGTCTAACCACGAGCAATAAAATTTAAGGAAATCTTGATTGGCATCATAAGAAATTCGAACAGAAAAACTTATTATTATATTTTGAGACCAAATGTCGTAAAACATACTTACAATCAGTAATTTCTATACTACACTTAAAGTTAAGGGAAATATTTGATTGTTTTATTCCAATGATCTTTTTATTAAAGGGAAAACATTTTTTAAGTGAATGAAAATTCACTAAGTCATTATTACAGTAAGGACATTCTTTTAACTTCAATAATCATGTGTGTAATATTATAGGATTTAAAGAATATTTAAACAAATAAAAAAGAAGATATAAAACTTTTGGTACAAAAAAGGGGGGGTGCCCCTTCCCCCGTCTCATCCACGCACACACATGTAGAATTATAAGAAAACCGAAATCCACGCACACAAAAAAACTTATACTGAAGGAAAAATGAAATTAGTGTAAAACAAAAACGGAAAATTATGCATAGATTATGAAACGCTTTCCAACACATCCAGAAAACTGTAACGAAATTTCACCGTTAAATAAGGTGAAAGAAGATGTGAAAGTAAACAGTTTAGAAAACATATAACACAATTAAAAGTACAGTTTTAGCAATTATCTTCCATAGTCAAAAAAGCAGTCGAATTATTTTGTGCAGTCATGTATATGATCTATACATTTGTGTATATACTACATAGCATGATAAATTCTAGAATTTAATATTAAGTTCAGTTAGAAAATTAGCAATTTTCGCCAATCGAGAGAAATACACTCGAAATCTTTTGTAAAGCCCTGTATATTATCTAAACACTTTTGCACACACCCCATATTAAGCTAAAATTTAATTCAGGTAAAAAATGCATAAGGCCACTTGAAACTCACTTCCAAAAATTACCAACCGTAAACGACAATGTATCCTGTTCTTTGCGTAGCTCTGTATATGAATGCATTTATATTCCACAAACTTCTATTAGTCTACTAAATATAGTTCAGCAGAAAAAGGCATAACACAATTTAAACTATCCTTAAGCAATTCACTCCCGTAGGGAATGATCATAGTACGCAAGACGAGTAATACTTACGAATTCCTTTGTGTTTCCCCGTATATGACCAACAGAATTTATACACACCACGTACTATTCAAAAATTTAGTTAAACTTAAAAATGCAAACTAAAGTTGAAAACACATTTATCACACATAGACTGTAATAACTGCACGTAGACTGCAACATTTTTTTTTTCACAGAATCTGAAGTTTGCTGAAATTATGTGCATTAGTGCTTGAGATATAGCTATGAGCTATCATGAAAATCGTGAAAAATGTACCTGAGCAGGGCCACTTGCTTGGCGATTCACACCGAAAACTAATCAGCACCAATTTATATCAGGGACTAACTGAATCTAAAGTTTTATTAAATTCTATGCAATAGTTCTTGAGATAGAGCGCCCGCAATAAATTGTGACAGCCAGACAGACGGACTCACAGACTCAGAGACAGACATTTTCTAAAAACAGTCAAATCATGTTCAGTACCCTCTAAAACGTATACATCCGCAAAAAAACGGAAGTCCAATATTTTCACGAGTTTAATACTTTTTTCTTGAGGGTGATCAATTTAAAAGAGCACCCGTTTGTTTTTTGTATTATCCACATCTCTAATATATATAGCGAAACTTTCAACATCATTTTTTATTATTTTATATTTAATGTGCGGGTATCGTTTTTTTCACTGTCTAAATGCGAAAACTCGTTTTTTAAACATAAATTCACGTAAACATCACTAGTAATTTTTAATCCGCTTCTGCGCAAATGATTTGTTTAAATCGTCTGCTTCTTTCAACATGGCCAGATGCCTATTGAAATTAAATGCAGAAATTGATTACAAAAAAAAAACAAGTAATATAAAAACTTTTTTTTTAAGTCAATTCCTACTTAGGTCAAATAGAAATATTTTTCAAGCGATCTACACGCTTCGCCACTGGCGGTATTTATTCCTAAATTTATATCCTGCTAAATATCTTACATAAGAGAAATTTTTGAAATGTATTAAAAATTAAATAAAAAATAAATAGCTAAAATACCAAAAATTAATAGCTTGAAAAGTATTTCTCACAAAATTGTCAGACAAACTGCGTTAGAAAGTAAAAAAAAAAAAATTGTATTTTTCGTGATATAAATTTAAAATCTAATGATTATGCTGTTTTTCAAATATTGAATTTCAAAAATTACCAAACTTCACAATAAAGTGCCATAGCGATGTTACAGTTAACGATAATACAGTTTTTTTTCAAATATTAATTAATTAAATTTTATTATTAAATTTTAGTTTTATACTTCATTTCTGTTCAAAAGTATAGACTCACTCCACATTTATAGTCTCCTTCGCCCGCGAGCCGCCTGATCTTCGTCCGTGAACAGCCCCATTATATTTTTACATGTGAAGGTGAGACTATAAATATGGAGTGAATGTATACTTTTGAACAGAAATGAAATATAAAGTTAAAATTAATTAATTAAATTTAATTAATGAATTAATATTTGAAAAAACTGTATTAACATCAATTGTCATCCAGTACAAGTTTAAAAAAAATTATTTGAACTTGATAGGATGAATAGAAAATATTTTATTAACGATTGAAAATTTGAACAAGATATATAAATATATAGAGAGTGTGAGCTAATAGTAGGAATTGAAAAAAAAAAAAGGGGGGGGGGGGTATTCTTTTAAATTGATCACCCTGTAGAAGAAAGTAATGAGTACTTCCTCTTTAGCAACTAAGCGTATGCAGAATGTAGATTGATTTATTTTTTAGTATTGCGTAACTACTACTTACAATAATTCGAACGTTTTCCTTGATGTCTGCGGTTTTGGATTTGTAAGCGGTAGGAATCTACTGTATACCCTATTGTCGATTAAATTTAATTACAGCCTCCATTTATACGCTACAAATACCACAATTTCCACATCTGGTAAATTGATTGCTATCCTAAAATTTTATATGCAGGAAGACATATTATCGCATTTTAAATATAAAATGTTACAAAACAGTTACAGTCTGTAACTACTGGCAATTTTTAATCATAAGGAAAATATTCATATTGTTTCAAAACGATTTTGTTAAAAAACGTCTTTATTATAATAGTTACATTGTTCTTTTTTTTTTTTTTTTTTTTTTTTTTTTTGAATGTATGAATACATAATCACGTGTGGATTGCCACAAAATTCAAACAGTATTTAAACAAATCTAAAAAATTAAATTGAACTTTTGCTACAAAAATGGCGCACAACATCAGTGAAAAGGGTGCGTCAGTTTCGTTTGTGGAAATGCCTTTCGAGTACATAGAATTGTTGCTCATACCTCTAACTATCACTTGGATATCTGTTTTGTATTATTTTTACTATCGCTCTCGTTTTTACAAATTTCCATCAATTTCCGCCGAACTTCCAGTAGTTTACTCTCGGATTACTGGTTTATACATAGAGGAGCTACCCATTGCCACCGGTACGTTTTGCTTTCGTCTAAAATAATTATTTATATTTATGTACCGCATAAATTTTTGAGTTTTGTTTGAATAATAATATAGATATTGACAATCCTCTCCTCTGTGCACTGTGAAAATAAGACAAATGTTTCTTAACCCTTTATATCCTGAATTAATTTTCCAGCTACTTTTTAACTGTATTTTTGCATCATTGGATAAGTTTTAGTGCAGAATAAACATAGGAATTAGGAAAATAATTTTTATAGTGTTTTAGTGGTTAATTATGCAACTGTAACCACCATAATTTTTTTACCCTATGATATTAAATAAAATAGTGAATTTCAAATAGTAAACTTCAAATAAAATATAGGAAATGTTCATCTGTAGAGTATAGAAAACAATAGAAAATAATAGTACTAAATAACCGGTAATAAACCACTAAAATTACTCAAATGAAGAACAACATGCATGTCAATTCTATTGCAAAATGGAATTCGAATGTGCGTGGCAAATGTAAAATCCCTACAATGCAAAGAAAGAGGATATGTGCTTGAATTTGCCAGCTCCTGCCTGCTGTCAGAAATACACTCTTTGTGCCATTGTGAATACCGTTAGGAAAAACGGTCATTTTACGAATATATAGGTGTTTTATTAACCCCTTCGGGACGAGCGACACGAATATGTGACGCATAAGATGCTAAGAATCCTCGATTATTCCCACCAGTTTTTTTTTTTTTTTTTTTTTTTTTTTTTGTAAAGTTTCCCTTATCTAATCATAGCATATTTGCGATTCAATTAGGTGAAAATTTCTCATTTGAAAAACCGGTGGTAACAGATTAAAAATTCTGTAAAAGACGCTCGTCACGATTGGTACTTATAAGTACCGTCAGGATAAAAATGGTTAATCTATGAAAATATGAGAGTGTCCATAAATGACTGTCCCGGTTTTTTTACCTCATAACTTTTGATTTAAAGATATGACAAAAAATATTATTACATATTCGTAAATGACAACTCAAAAAGTTTTTTTAATAACACAAAGTTACATATGGGTAAAGTTGCAACTCAACACGCTATTAATCAAATAACGATTATAATCAAATATTAATTAATATTAAAATTTTATCAAATTTATCAAAAAGCTGTTAATGAACTATCGGTACAAAGTTAGACAGATAGATATTACATACTTAATTGATAATGTTTTGATAAATTTGATAAAATTTTAATATTAATTATTATTTTATTATAATCGTTATTTGATTAATAGCGTTTTAAGTTGCAAATTTACCCATATATAACATCGTTTGTGTTATTAAAAAAAACTTTTTGTGCTGTAATTTACGAATATGTAAGAATATTTTTCGGCATATTCTTAAATCAAAAGTAATGAGGTAAGGAAACTGGGAAAATCATTTATGGACACCCACGCACGAAAATATGCATTAACCCTTTATATCCTGAATTAATTTTCCAGCTACTTTTTAGATGCTCAGAATCCTCGATTATTCCCACCAGTTATTTTTTTTTTTTTTTTTTTTTTTTTTTTTGTAAAGTTTTCCTTATCTAATCATAGCATTTTTGCGATTCAATTAGGTGAAAATTTCTCATTTGAAAATCCGGTGGTAACAGATTAAAAATTCTGTAAAAGACGCTCGTCGCGAAGGGGTTAAAGTGGTACTTATAAGTACCGTCAGGATAAAAAGGGTTAATCACTTCCGAGTTACACATGATTCCGAAAAGTGTCTCCAAAATCAATATATATTCGTAATTTAAAAAATCATTTATAAAATCTTTTTTTTTTTCTTTTCTTTTGACAACGTTTCCGAGTAGTTTTTATAGCGCTGTAATCACATTTCTAAAACAGGAATATTACTTTTTAGGATACTATCAATTCTCAATTAAATATTTCCAACTGAATAATTGAATTTAAAAACACAAGAGTAACAAAATAATAATATTTTAAAGTTAATGTTAATGCTGTTAAATTTTCTTGTTCGTCAGCAAAGCTTGTTTGTTGAACATCAAAATGTTGCTTAAGAATTGACTAGATGGAGCCCGTCAAAACTTGACGAAAAAAAAATATTCTAACAATATCAGTAAAATAGGCTTCTATATTATTTAAGGAAGAGAGAGTATGAAATAGTGTTTCAAAAATTTTATTTAAAAGTTTTTTTCCTCAGTGAAATACAGTGCCATTTTCAATGCAAACTCCAAACAAACGATTCGGAAACAACTGTAAAATGCAAATCAGTTCGACATTACCGCCATATTCAGAAAGAAAATTTCATGAACCTATATTATACAAATAGTATTATATTCCTACGTCCATACCATATTAAAAGTAAATAAAAGAATATAGTAAATAAAGCACACATCTCTTCCCCTGTGATAATGCAACCGAGTGAGCTACTATGCGCATGTGCATTGCATCTGCTCAACAGCACCATCGAAATTCGACGTTAAAAAGTTTTAAAATGTTTAAATAAAAAGTTTTACAAATCCATTCCTTCTAAAATTCATCCATTGTTTTTAGCTAATCAATTTTTATGTAAAATTGTAAAAATGTTTTTACAATAATTATACACAATCGGCAGATCAGGTAGATTTTTAATGTTTTCAAGGGTAATTTATTTGTATGGCTTCTTCGGTTCTTTTCCATAATCAGGATAATTATGTCTTTTCTACAATCGGAGATCTTTTCCCTATTATACAATGAAATGTCAATGGATCTTTAAAAAAATAATAAAATACAATTCCTAGCATATTCTGAACAAATTCAACAAATTAATTTTATGTTTAACAAAAACGAAAAATCTTTTTTTTTTTTTTTTTTTTTTTTTTTTTTTTTTTTTTTTTTGACAGATTTTAGTTTAGCGCCAAAATGTTCCATCTTATGGATAATTTAATCTTATGATTTATCAGGGTTTTTTTTTCACTTTTTATGTTGGTTAGGGAAATCAATTTCCAATTGTGGCAACTTTCCCTGATGCTATTTTACATTAGTGAAGCAAACTGATGCCCATTGTTGAGATAGTATTTTAAAATAATTCATGCTTGAAAATTATTTAAAAAGTCGCTAAATTAAGCGGCAGTTTTCAAATAGATTTCATTCAACATTTTTCTAATTGATGATGTAAGGTATTTAGAATTGATGTAAGCGCGATAACTGCGAAAGCGATAGCGCCGTTTGTAGTCACAATCGTTATGCATTTCTAAAATTTGCCACTGATTTTTGGCTGGCGTCCAAAATTAGACTACCATTTTTTGACGCCAACAGCTAAATACACAATGAAACAAATATGAGTTTGCCTTTAATAAGGAACTGTTAAATATATTTGTTATAAACTTACAAAATTAATTCGTAAAAAATATTAGCCTTACATTATTCTAACTAAAAAAAACGATCATTATTTCAAGCTTTTTTTTTTACCGTAACACTATTTTTAACAATTTTAATTTTCCTAAAATCCTTCACTTTTGTGATTTTTTTTATTAAAAATGAAATTTTCTAACCTATAATTAAAAAAAAAAGGTAATTGATAACATGTAAGCAAGGTATGCAATCAAAATGGAGCAATCAATAAAGGCTCCAATTCTAAACTTTATAATTAAGAATTGAAAAATCTGTAAAATTACGTCATGTTCACAAAATCATGTACATTTTTCCCTTTAGTTTTATCAATGTAAAAATGCATTTCAAGCTAAGCATAACGTCATTTTCACGACATTTTTCACATCATTCTTGTTGTTTCAGAGGAGGAGAGTATGAAATAGTGTTTCGAAAATTTTATTTTACACGTTTTTCTCTCCAGTGAAATACAGTAGTATTTCAATGTAAGCTAAAAAAAAAAAAAAAAATCATCAAAATGTTAATTAATAAAAGTTTTGAACAAACGAATGCGCAATAACAAATCTGTGGCCAAATATCTTTCATTTAAAATAAGAATCATGTGATTTGATTAAGTAGTTTTTTCGCACGAACTGCCGAAAGAAAACGCTTAGCGTTTTAAATATGTACATATCTAAGATTATTTTTGTTTCTGTTTTCATTAATATATTGTAAATTTTATTGTTTAAAGTTACTGATAAATGATACTTTAGTGAATGGCGCTTTTCTTCCATGTGTTTATTGGGCGTTACAGTTTGGCGAATAATTTGGCGATAGTTTTTATTATGGGAAATGGTCAACGGGATAATGGAGAAATACCAGAATATTTTTCTGCATTTTATAGTTATATTAAGAAATATATATTTTTAAGATTTGATGAATCACTTATTTGTTTACTTTTTCATACATTACATTAGTGAACATTGGCAGTTCTGTTATTATTTTTAAATATCCCCTGCTTATTTAAAATAGCGTGTGTTTTCTTTGGTGTTTTGCTTAAATGTTGTAAAATTAAGATTATTAAATTTTATCCAACTTCAAATGTCATAACTGCTGATGAAGCAGTCATTTTTTGGCGATGTATCTGTTACCTGTAAAATATTTGTGTTTAGTATAACCTCAACTAAGAAAAATTTACGATCGATCAAATAATTGTATTTCGGTAAATATTAAAATTTCTTATTTTTAATCTGAGAAGGAAACAATAATCATGTATTTAATTATTTTTAGGGTTTCGTCCATCTAACGAAACCCCTGTTACTCCCGCTCCGTTGTCTGTCTGTCACAGAGCCATTCTCAAAAACTATATAACTTACAGAGTTGAAACTTCGTGTATATAGATGAATACAAGCTGTAAAGAGCTCAAAATATTAAAATTTGAAAAATTCGTATTATTTTAATAAATAGAGATAAAAAACCAAAATTCTAACAGCCTTTTCCTATTAAATTTAAACATTTTTCGTTATAGCAGATGCCAAAGATTTAAAATCCACAATGAAATTATTTCTACAATAATTAATTTTCTATCCGACGATTTCCACGTGAAAAAGGAAAATGAAATAAAAAGTTTCACCAATTGAAAAAAAGATAAATATGAAATAAAATTGATTGACGTCATAATCGTAATAAAACGGAAAATGTCTAAGATTTCTCAATAATACAAGGAGTATGAGTAATGAGTAAGTAAACAAAGCAGATTAATATAACGTCATTAGAGAATTAAAAAGAAAATCTGACGTCATATGGGAAGTTTTACTAATTTTTCAGATGTTTGAGAATAATACAAATCGAGTATCAATATAAATAATAGAGAATAGTAAATATATGAGTTTGAGAAACATATTGAATCGTGATAAAAATCCGATTATGGAAATATTCGCATATTTTAACATTTTGAAGGTATACAATTTGTTTAATTTTGAAATTATTTTTTTAAATATTGCATTTAGTCAGTATGACGAATATTATTATGACATAATATAATAGCGGGCTTGGCCCGCTATCTGGCTGGTTTAGATATTCGAAAAAACGGAAAAATAGACCGGTAAAGTTTTACTTTTTAAAAAACATGACTTTTTATTTGTTGTTGCTAAATGAAATTTGTTTGAATTTATTAAAGAAAGGATAAAGTGTTTTGAACGGAATATTAAACGAAACCCTTTGAGCGATCTTCGATCACACTTACCTACTTATTTCAATTTGCGGTGCACTCAAACAATTTTGATTAAATAGGTACAGATGGCGCAGGCGCACCGAAGTTTCTTTATGGCACCAAAATAACGAATTTTTCTTTGTATGCAAATCTGGTGTTTTATAATAAAATCGAATATGTGTGTAAATAAATGAAATAATATAATGTAAGAATAATTAATAAATACTATTAAATGCATGTTTTTAATAAAAATAATGTGTGAAAATTGGGTTTCGTCACCACAATGGTGAAAAAAAATCGCGCCAATGACAGTGCGACATTTGTTCCATTAAATAATGTAAGGGTATTTTTTATTTAATAAATAAAATTTATTAAAGTTTAAAAACACATTTATCAGTAATTTAATATATATTAATATTTCTGTATTAGTTTTATTGGTTCAGCAAATGTTAAAAGTAAATAAATTAGCGACATTAATATTTTAAAACGTAATCGATCATCGTTTAAAATTCTACCTTGACCAGATCACTTGAAGTTACGGTAAGAGTCACCCTTCAATTTTGTGCAGAATTGTAGCGTTCTCTGATGATTGACTTTATGACGTCATACGCAGAAGTAAGAGTTTAATTTACAATGATGGCTAATTAATAAAACTTTTGAACAAAGGAATTTACGATGACAAATCTGCATTCAAATATCTTTCATTTAAAAAAGAATGGTGTAATTTGATGCAGTAGTTTGTTCTCACGGACTGTCGAAAGAAAACGCATAGAGTTTTAAATATTATAAGACTAGATGGAACCCGTCAAAATTTGATGGAAAAAAATTACTATAACAATATCAATAAAATAAGCTTCTTTATTATATAAGAAGGGGTGGGTATCAAACAGTCTTTCAAATACTTTATTTTTAAAATTTCTTCCCCCAGTGAAATAGAGTACTATTTCCGATGCAAACTCCAAACAAACAATCTGTAAGCAACTATGTAATGCAAATCAGTTTGATATTATCGCTATATTCCCCACGACAAGAAAGAAAATTTCATGGACCTATGAAGTATCATACAAATAGTATCCCTACTTTCATCTCATATTCAGTAAATAAAAGAACATAGTAAATAAAGCACACATCCCCCCCCCCCGTGATAATGCAACCAAATGAGCTCCTACGTGCATGTGCATTGCATCTGCCCAAAGGCAACGTCGAAATTCGACGCTAAAAAAAGTTTTAAAATATTTAAATTAAAAGTTTTAAAATGTCCTCTTTAATCATTGTTCATTTCAAATCCATATCTTCTAAAACGCATCTATTGTTTAAAGATGTTTATGTAAAGAGTGTATGTTTGTTTATGTAAAGATGAAGAATTTTTTACACTAATAAATCAATCTGCAGATGTGGCATATTTTTAATGTTTTCAAGTGTAATTTATTTGTATATTTTCTTTGGTTCCTTTAGATAATCAGGATGATTATTCCTTTTCCATCACAGTCGGGGATCTTTTCCCTCTTATAAAGTTAAATATCCAATGGATCTTTAAACAAATAATAAAATACAGTTCCTAGCATATTCTGATGCAACATATACATCAACGAATTCAACATATCAATTTAATGTTAAACACAAACTGAAAATAGTTTTTTTTTCTTTTGACAGATTTTAGTTTAGCGCCAAAATGCTCTATCTTATGGATAATCTGATCTTATGATTTATCAGGGTTTTTTTTAATTATTATTATTCACTTTTTATGATGGTTAGGGAAATCTATTTTCAATTGTGGCAACTTTCCCAGGGGCTATTTTACATTATTAAAGCTGATGGTCATTGTTGAGATAGAATTAAAAAATATTTCATGCTTGAAGATTATTTAAAAAGTCGTTAAATTAAGCGGCAGTTTTCAAATAAATTTCAATCGAAAGCTTTTTTTTTTTTCCTAATTGATGATGTAAGAATTAAAATTGTAAAATTTAGTAAAATGTAGTAAAAAATTGAAATTTGTAGTATTTAGAAGTGATGTAAGCGCGATGAAAGCTAAAGCGATAGCGCCGTTTCGTGTCACAACCGTTATACATTTCTAAAAATTGCCACTGTGTTTTGGCTGGCATCCAAAAGTAGACTACCATTTTTTGACATCGACAGAGAAATTTACAGTGAAAGAAATAGGACTTTGCCGCTAATAAGGAACTGTTAAATGAACTTATAACAAACATACCAAAATAATTCTTATAAAATATTAGCTTTACATTGTTTATTCTAGCTAAAAATACAATAGTTATTTCACGTTTTTTGGGTTTTTTTTAATAACTATAACACTATTTTTAATAATTTTAATTTTCCTGAAATCCTTTACATTTGTGAATTAATTGTTTTATTAAAAAATGAAATCTTCTAACCTATAATTTAAAAAAAATAATTGGTAACATGTAATCAAGGTATGCAATCAAAATGAAGCAACCAATAAAAGCTCCAGTTCTAATCTATAAAATTAAAAATTAAAAAATCAGTTAAAATTACGTCATGTTGTCACAATTATATAATTTGTTCTTTTTAGTTTTATCAATGTTAAAATGCATTTCAAGCTAAGCATAACGTCATTTTCACCGGTGCAAACTTTTCACACGTACTTTGCATACGTTACTTTTATGCTTAAACATCATGTATACAAACAAAAATATATTTTGTATTTAATTGTAATGAAAAAATGGCATCGACAAAGTTACAATGCATAATGATAAAATAAACCCAATGGATAATATCCCCGTGACGTCACAATAAATATGAATTTTTATTCGCTTATAAAACACGCGAATAAATATTTTTTACCGAAATTTAACTCGCAAATAAAAAAATTCGGCCTAAAAGCCACGTGCTTTTAATATTTATTATTTCTCTTTTATCCACGCAACCACAGAGTTTCTCGTTACTCTGTGCCTCGCAACAGTGGGCGTTATCCGATTGCCGACTTTATGGTTTCATACACAGAAGTAAAAGTTTAATTTAAAATTACGACTAATTAATTAAATTTTCAAACAAACGTATGTACGATAACAAATCTGTGTCCATATATATTTCATTTTAAAACAAGAACGAAAAATCATGCGTCAAGCATAGATTATGTAGCACTTTCCAACGCTTCTAAAATAATTTTACAAATCATTACCGTTTAATAAGCTGAAAGATGACATCTAAGTAAACAATTTGGAAAACGCATAACATATTTAAAAACGTAATTTCAGGAATTTTCAATATATACAATATTCGGAAAAATATCCGAATACTTTTATGTAGCCCTGTATATGATCTATAGATTTGTATATATACATAGGATGCTAAATTTTAGTTCAGTTAGGAAACGCGTAGCACCGTTTAAATTCTCCTTCTGGAGTTTCTGTCAATAAACGGAAATGTGTTCGCGAACTTTTGTGCTGCCCTGTATAGGATCTACAGAATTTATACACACCACGTAATAGACAAAAAGCTAGTTAAGATTAAAATCGCGTTTAGTAACTTAAAACGCACTTCCAGGAATTATTGTTAACAGACAGTAGAGAATTCTTTTGTGTGTCCCTGTAAATGAACGATGACTGCTATACACACACTATTCTGTAGTAAGCCTCTTGTAATGCACCTTAGTAATATATATAAACTTCAATGCGTTTAAAATAGTGGAACATTATTTAAATAAGCCGCAGACGATTTTTCTCCATAGACGTAATGTAACGGAATTATTTTGACTGTCCCTGTAAAGTAACTCTAAGTGCTATACACCTACTATTCCATATTAAGCTTCTTCTAATGCATCTTAGTGATCTATATAAATTTCAATGCGTTTACAATAGTGAAACATTTTTAAAATAAACCGCAAATGATTTTTCCCCATAGACCGCAATGTAACGGAATTCTTTTGAGTGTCCCTGTAAGAAAACTATAAGTGCTACACACTTCAGTTGAAATAGGGAACGTGCCATAGATAACGACAATAACATATAAAAATTGCAGAGCAATCGGAGCATATTTACGGGAGTTAGAGCACGGACAGACGGCCAGACGGCCAGACAAACCGAAGTCATAAGCACTTTTCAACTAGGTTGGAAAGTGCTAAAAAGAATGATGTAATATAATGCCGTGTAGTTTTTTCTCACGGACTGTCGAAAAAAGACGCTTAGCGTTTTAAATGTATAGATAGCTTCCGAAAAATCTATATTCCGTGTTCGGAAAACTGATTACTACACTTTAAAACTACTCAGAAACCTTTACGAAAATCAGTGGCAGCAAAAGAAACTTTTATTTTTATATGTGCTTGTTTACATCGTTTTGTGCCACCAGATTTCACGATGTGCACTGTACATTGTGATTTTGAAACATTTGCTGTATAAAGCGACTTTTTTTTTATGAGAGCCATATTCTTTATTAACAAATCTACTTTCAGTGTACGTAACATTTAAGATTTTTCCAATAATTCTTCTCTCCTAATATTGGAAAATATATCGTAATTTATTTTTGACGCATAATTTTTCTTTCTTGTTTTCAGTTATTTTCACTTTCCTAATTTATGTCTGGAAGCAATTTTAAAAGGAAGGCCTCTGCATCATATGGTTACTCAAGCCTCATATTTTTATTTATGACGAAAAATATATAAAGGTAAGAAATAAGTTTTCTTTGAATAGTCATAATAATTGTATAATCTTTTTGTATACTAAAAGACTGTGTTTGTGTGTGTGCTTACCTGCTTGAATTAACAGTAGTTTTCAGTACTACTAAATTTCACATAGAGATTACATTGGACTTGATCACATGCATTGCGAATTAAATGAATTATTTAATTTTCTTTATGTATCTATATATGAATTGCTTCATAATAACCTTTTATAAAACAGTCGATTGTGTTTAAGAGTGAATTCTGTGGATAGTGCAAATAGCAATCGGGCAATCGGTATAGTACAATTGGTAATCCTGTATCACAATTATTTTACACATATTATTCAACATGCACTGAGTCTTTCCGGAGTCTCCACGAAATCTGCTCTTTCTCATCGGACCTGATCGCGAGCTACGTTATACACGGCCGGTGCATGACGTTTAAAACGTCACATGCAGTGGATCATTTTTGCATCGGCGATTGGTGCAAAGCGGCGCGCCCCCCCGTTTTGCACCAATCACCGTACAAAAATGATCCACTGTATGTGACGTTTTAAACGTTATGCAACCGACCGTGTATAACGTAGGTCGCAGCCTGATACAACGTCATTCATCTGTGACGTCACGAAAGAGATCCTACGTTCGCCGATGGAATGACATGGAAAACACATTTTTTAATCCTTAATTTTATTCACGATTGCAAACAGTTGTACTTTTTTATTTTGCTTACTGTTTAAAGAAGCTGTAAACATTTATTAAGAACTATACATATGTGTACGAAATTCACGGTAAGTTAAAAATTATAACAGTCTGAGTTTGTAAACATGCTTGACGTATGAAATCAAAAGTCCTCCCCCCTTCCGCGTTCTATTATGATCTAACAAATAAAATGACATATAAAACACAAGCTTCGTTTTTTTGGCCAAGATGCTGTTTCATGCTTCAGAGCTCATTTTGTTAATTTTTCACCAATAAATCAAATTTATTTTGACTTCACGAAATTTTAATTCAAAAATTATTCACGAAATTTTAATTCAATGTATTTACTGCTAAAATAATGTAACTAGTTTTAATTTAATACTTCTGCCGTAGTTTAATTACATAACTCCCCCCCCTCCCCCCCCACTCCGCCCCCCCCCCCCCCCCACTCACCATCTTTTTTATGCTACTAGTAGATACCCCGCCAGAGTGACTTGTTTGCATTTTTAAAAGAGTGATATGGCATTGCACTATAAAAAGAATTATGAAGTAATAAATTTTGTCTTATCTGACTAACATGGTCAGGTGGTGTAAAATAGTTATAAAAACAGCCCACTTTTCATTCAAACTTAATTTGCAAGGAAATTATTCATTGAATTGGTAAAATAATGACAGAATATGCAAATGAACTTCATTCAAAAAATTTGAAGAACTATTAAACAAAAAACAGTTTAAATTTGTTGTTTTTAAATTTGTTAGCTAATAGTAAAAAATACCACCTGTTATATGATTGAAAAATCAAATCTAAACATTAAACATTCACTTTTACTTGTGATGCCACTTGAAAGAATATATTTCTTAGGAATAACAATGGAGTCATTCACGTCTGTGAACAAAAACTTAAAAAAGTCCTTCCGGCCTGTACGGGAGGAAAAGGTAGCTTTCCTACATCTTCGTTTTAAAATTTTAGCTAATGTTACACGAAAACAGCAAGTTAAAATGCAAAGAAACTTTTACAAAAGATTCGTTAATACTGAATTTGAATAAGAAATTCACCAAATTATTGAGCAATAGCCAAATTGGCTTCATTTATGAAGACTTATTTTGGTCGCCAATTTTGGCGAGAATTTGGCGCTAACGGATATGAATAGTTTTATGCGTATGATTGGGAAAATTATTACAACAATGAAAGAAAATAATTTGCGAGCAATCGCGTTAATGTGCTGTTTTGTTTCAAAATGTCAGCCAGCCTAGAATTTCAAACTGCTCTATCTCAGCCATTTTTTAAGATAGAGGTAAATCAAAAAATGCTCTGGAATCCTTGTATCGAGGCCTAACACGTATTTAAAAAATAAATTTGAATTTTTAACTTTTTTGTATATTTATTTTAGTTTTAAATTTTTAAATGGCCGCCATCTTGAAACAAAATGGCGGACCAAGCTGGTGACATTGGTGACCTTAATACATACAATTAGTTTCATCAAAATTGATTTATAAATACGAGCGTTATCGTATGACATAGGTCAGATATATATATATATATATATATCTGTATATATATATATATATATATATATATATATATATATATATATATATATATGGATATAAAGTGAAACACGTTTAACACGAAAACGCTTAACATGAAAAATCGGTTAACACGAAAGGATATGTCCGTCCGGGCGGTGTACTATGCAATTTAATGCATTTTTTCTCTTTTAACACGAAACAAAAATCGTTTAACACGAAAAGAATTCGCTTTCGATCTTTAGTGGCATGTTTGCTACGTCTCTGTAGAATTTATTTATGCAATTGTTTAACTTCCGGGAATCGGTTCTTCTTCCTTTACGATGTTTTCCCCTCTCTTTTTCTTCAAGTGGTCATCATCCATCATTGCTATCCCCCTCCCCCAATGAACAGGGTTTCTTTCAGACAATATGCTTCGGGGGGGGGGGCATTTGAGGGGTTTGGATAGGACAGAGTAAATAAAATGTTAAAGAAAACTTAGGCTCCGATTTTCTGCGGTGGATTTGCTTCGGGGGTGCACTGCCCTCCCGGAGGGATGCCTGAAAGAAACACTGCCAATGAATAGAATCCTTATCTGTACCAAAGAATTGCCGATTGTGGGAACCCGTTTGGTTGTGCTTTTCTCGCCCGAAGAAAGGAATGTCGGGAGTTTGGTAATAAGAAATTCTCAGGCATTTCAGGATTAGTACTGCTCTTCAGTTCGTTTCCAAAGTCGGTTAGTTTGAGTTGAAATTCGGAATTTTGTGTTAAAACCTTGAATTTTGCGTGAAAATCAGTGAATTTTGTGTGTTTTGTGAATGAAAAGGAGTGAAAAAACGAAAACAAACCGCTATTTCACTTAAAATGAAGATGAAGCTGCTTAATGCAGTTGATGAAAAACGCAGGACGAAAACAGAAATCTGCAAAGAGTTTGGCATTGCCAATTCTACTTTATCAACGATAACAAAAAACAGAGATAACATTACGTTAATGTTTGAGCGCAGTATGTTTGAACCAGAGAGAAAACGGATGAGAACTGCTAAGTACGAAGATTTAGAGACAGCTTTGCTTATTTGGTTCAAACAAGCTAGATCTCAGAATGCTCCTATATCAGGTCCTTTATTGCTGGAAAAAGCAGATGAACTGGCAAAACAAATGCGTATTGAATTTTCGGCAAATCCAGGTTGGTTGGAACGTTTCAAAATAAGGAACGGCATTGTGTTAAAAAATGTTTGTGGTGAAGCTAATAACGTTTTACCAACTATGACCACAGAATGGTTGCAATCTACGTTGCCTTCAATACTTGAAGAATATGACCCAAAAGATGTCTTCAACGCCGACGAAACTGGCTTATTTTACCGCTGCTTATCCAATAAAACTTTATCGTTTAAAGGACAGTCGTGTTCACGAGGAAAAATCTCTAAAGAAAGAATTACAGTATATTGGTTGGATGCAATTCGGATGGATCTGAAAAACTACCCTTATTTGTCATTGGTAAAAGTTTAAAACCGCGGTGTTTTAAAAATGTAAGAACATTACCAGTTGAATATACGGCAAACAAAAAAGCATGGATGGTGGCCACTATTTTCAATGATTGGCTTAGCAAATTGGATAAGCGATTTTTAGGAGAAAACCGTAAAGTCGCGCTTATCAATGATAACTGTCCAGCACATCTCTATATTGAATTAAAAGCTATAAAGCTTATATTTCTGCCTCCAAATACCACAAGTGTTTTACAACCATGTGATCAAGGCATTATACAAAATTTGAAATTAAATTATCGAAAGCAATTGCTTCGCAAATATTTAGTCGCGATAGAAGCAAAAGAAGATTTCTCCATTAATTTATTGGATGCATTACATATGTTGTGCTCGGCATGGAATTTAATGAAGCCTACGACAATTGAAAATTATTTTCGCCATGCGGGAGTCTCCAAAGTGTTAAATTCTTTGGCACCTCCAGAATCAGCCGATATTGAGACTGAGCCGACATTTAATGAAATGTTTGGAAAAGTCTCAACATTACTAGACTGTCCTACAATATCATTAAATGAATATGTTGCAGTCGATGATGATGTGTCTACAGCACCGATTCTGACAGACACAGACATTTTGGAGATCGTTCATAATCCAAATGATTCCACCTTTGTAGATTCCGACGATGAATCTGACAACGGAATCAATGATGCAGTTCCTGTCCCCTGTACTTCAGAAATGCAGAAAATGATTAAAAGTATGCGCAGTTATTTAGATGCGCATTCGAATGGAGAGATGAATAAAACAATGGATGATCTCGAACAATTTGTGGACAATATGGTTCTGAAAAAGACACTTCAAAAAAAGATATCTGATTTTTTCCCCAAAAAACAATAATATTTTTGCTTGTTTTTTATTCTAATGGATGTAACCTACTAGTATAGTTTAACTGGAAATCGAAATAAAATTTCACGACATCGAAAATATTGGTGAGTTTTGTCCTTTTTTTATGAATCTGTTAACACGAAAAAAAAATTCGGTCCCCTCAGTTTCCTGTTAAACGTATTTTACTGTATCTATATATATAAATCAACATTTGAACGGAGGGTGGTTTTGGAGTCTAGGGGTCATGATCGGTGAAAATATATCGAAATTTTCCGGAACTGCTTTCCTCCGAACGGCTGCAATAGGTAGCTTTATACTTTTTTGTATTGAAAGCTACCTAACAGCCCGAATATAAAAATTCTAACAATTTTGCATTTAATACACACTTTCGCTTGCATTAAATTGGCATTTTAAAAAGAAAGTTTTAATGTATAGAGTTCGTTCAAATCGCTATATTGCCAATGAGCTCCATGGTCTATATTTTAATGAATCTCAAAGGAATGGATCGGAAATAGTCATAATTAAGCATTGTTTTTGAAATGGTGAAATGATTGCAGAAAAGTTTTTAGTTTTGTATGTTTTATATTGCCAAATTATTGCATCCATGGTCTATATTTTAATGAATCTCAAATGAATGAATCGCATATTGTTTAACACAGCTGATTTCTGGGTGATACGATTTTCAATGCAAGATATATTGAAAAACAAGCATATTTCGATGTAGCTTATCACTCAAGTTGTTTTTGTTTTTCGCAATCTTTCTAAAAAGGTTACTTTTATGCATCTTTATTGAAAAAATTAAATATCTGAAAATTAAAATAAATTTGCTGATTTTAACGAAAGATTATCAGGATCCGGATGAGTTCACTCCGGAAGTGTTATACACTTAGCGCTATTATATATATAATACACATGTGTATATCATGAAGTAATATACAAAATAATTCCCAAGATATTTTTTTTCTGTAATAAGATACTATTTCCTATTCCGATTCTTATAGTATTTTGTTAATTTTTAAGCAACTATTAACGTAAAGTTTTTTTAAAAATTTAAAACGGTTTGTCTCAAAAGTTTAGGCACATAATAAAATTGGAAAGAGAAGTATATGGAATAATTTCACGATAAATACTCTAAATGTAATTAAAATGAAACATAGTATATTACAATGATTACATCACTACTATTTATGCTAATCCTTTAAGCTTCCCAACGTGATTTTCCGTCACGTAATTTTTTAATTCAACAGCTGAATTAACAAAAATTTGATATTAACGTTAATTTTTATCAGTGCATAAGAAATATAGATATGTAAGGTTATTAAATATAAATCCTCATACCAATAATTTTTATATCTATTATTTTATGGCCAGTTAAACACACATGAAAAACCCCTTTTTACTTTCTTCTATCTATAATATGACATAAAGCGGCAGTGTATAACGTAGGTCACGGTTATACACGGCCACTTGATGACTTTTATGAAGTCACAGGTACTGGATCATCTTTACACAGAACGCCTTCTATACGTTGTCATAAGCAGCGGGAACATGTGCTGGAGTTTCGTTCGGAAAGAGGTTTGTGTAGAGTGCACTCCCTGGCGGTGGACATTGCAACTAAAAGATTTTGCATTTAATCTTGGTCCGATTCAAACGAAATCTTCGCTGACATTTGTGATATGAAATCTCACAATGTTTAAATCATGTTATATTTTTATTTCTTTCGGCCTTTCACGTCGATATTATTTGGATTCAATTCCGTATTTATTTTTACGCGAGCGTTTCTTATCAGGCATCGTTCGGCGGCCGTATTGCGCTATTACCGATGTGTTCGCTCTCTGCCTTCTCCTCGTATTGTGATGACGTCATCGAAGCGCCGTCTTTCCCCCTCTTGTGACGTACGCATCAGGTGACTGTAAAAGGAGGCTCATCATCTCGGAGGCGTGGTTTATTTGACGATTGCTGGCGCAAATTGAAATAAGTGTTTTTAAATGAATTGTTCGGGATTTGTTAATTAAGATATTGGCTAATTTTTTAAATTGTCTAATAGATTTAAGTCTTGTCGTCTGGATACTTATGGTGTCCCCGTTTCTTACTATAAATTAAAAATTTCGTTAATTTTAAATCAGAATCTGTTTTGTTGATGAACTGTCATGATGTAGTTTTCGTTTCAAAAAGATCGCGGGCCCTGCCTGCCTGCGGCCGACGTTGCGTGGTCCGGCGAAATTCTACGACGATGTCTCCCTGTCTGAATTTATTGCCTGATGGCGCGTAAAAGTTTTAATTGAAATTCTCATCTTTAAAATCTGGATTAATGCTGCATTTTAATTTTTAAAGACGTTTCTTCGAGTGGAAAAGATCATTTTTATGGGCCAACGTTTTTATTAAAATAAAAAGGTGACCAACGGATGAAGGCCTCTTTCTTCTCTTCAAAAGATGAATAAAGATATTTGATTTATATCGTTAACAAGGCTCCTCTTCATTTTGTGTACAGCAGACACCATTCAAGTAAGAAGTTTCTTTTCCTTTTATTTTATACCACTGCTTTGACCAAAAAGAACGCTAAGGGGTCTAGCAAATACAACGCAATATTTTAAATAAAGAACTTCATAACTATTTAATAATATATAACTACACCTTCATCTACATCAAATAATATTATTTATACCACAACATTCTTACGAGGTCTCCCAGGTCCCTTGGTTTACCAGCATTTAGGAATATTAATATCCAGGGTGTGATTTATTTTCTCTGGTTATGTGGGTCTGATTTCAGCTCGAATCGGTTCATTTAAATTAACATGAACTAATTAAGATATAGCAAATTATTTAAGACATAGATTTAGTACTCCCTGGCGGTGGAAAGTGGAACTAACAGATATTTTGCGTGTGCACGACACGTCTTCTACACGATGCAGTAAGCAATAAGAAGCAGGAACGAATGCCGGAGTTTCGTTCGGAAATAGGTTTATTTAGAACAGAATGGGTAGACATTCACCTGGTGGTAGAAACTGAAGTAAAAGATTTTTCAGCGCATTCCTAGCACGTCTGCTATACACGGTATCGTAGGCAGCGGGGGCATGTGTGGGATAATTTGTCGAGAACAAAATGCATCCCCTGGCGGTGGAAACAGAAGATTTTCCTGCGCGTGTGCCAAAAATGACTAGTCTTATTGAAACCGCAAAAGAAAGTTACCAATTTGATAATCCCAGAAAACGAAAATTTTTCATTTTCACTCATCCTCGAGTATTAAGAAAAGTATTGTATTCTCTGAATCGAAACTCACAGTTTATGTTTCTGATTCAGAAAATGCAAATTTTGTGAAAATCAGACTGTAACTTTTTTTAAATTTTGGACCAAAAACTGAGCAGTTTTGAATCAAATGATCCAGACATTTGAGGGGGTGGTTTTAAATTTACTTCCACTTCGGGTTTACTTTCACTCTCTATTTAATTTCTGAAAGACAAAGATGGAACTAAAACGGGAAATGGAACTAAAAGATTTTGCAGCGCGTGCGCAGGACGCCTGCTATACGGTGTCATAGGCAGCAGGGGCACGTGCCGGAATTACGATCGGAAAAAGTTTTAATTAGAACTGAGTACACCCTTGGTTCTACCATGGAGTCATCAGAGAAAGGGTTTCGTGCAGCGATTTTAAGAGTGAATTCGCGGTTCGTATTGTTTTTTGACGGGATCGGGCAACGCCGGGCGGATCTGCTAGTTGAAAATAAAGCGTGTAGCCATTATACTTCATTTACAGGGGCACTCAAAAATATTCCGTTTCATTATGGTCTATAGAGAAAAATCATTTGCGATGTATTTTAATGATGATACACTATCCGAAACATATTGAAATTCCTATGCATTATTGAAGTGCACTACAAAATTATTATTTTACATGTTATGTGTAGCATTTATACTTCATTTATATGGGCACTCAAAAGAATTTTGTTATATTATGGTCTGTGAGGAAAAATCGTTTGCGACCTATTTTAATGGTATTAGACTGTGGAAAACAGATTGAAATTGATATTCATTTCTAAGGTGCACTAAAACATGCTTTCTGAAGAATATGGAGTGCAAAGAAATTATTATTCATTTACAGGGTCAAACAAAATAATTTGGTTATATACCATAATATATACCGGTCATCAAAACTGATTCCAGAGTATTTTAATTTATGTTGCACTATTTCAAACATCATGAAATTGATGTACATTACTGAGGTTTACTACAAGATGCTTACTGTCGAATATGATGTGCATAGCATTAATCGTTCATTTACAGGGACATACAAAAGATTTCAGATACAGTACTTTATCCGAAGTATTCTCTTTTAGAGATAATTTCGGGAAGTGCGTTTTCAATTATGATAAGCGTTTTGACGTTTAACTAAATTTTGCACACGACGTGGTGTGAATAAATACAATAAATCATATACAGGGCAAGACAAAAGTAATCGTAAACATTACTGAGCATAAGCCGGAATTTTTAAAAGGTATTTTTAAATTGAGTTATGCTTTTTCAAGCTTATTTATATTTAGTATACTAAGAGATGTTTGTTGAATACAAATAAAATCATATACAGGACAATACAAATAACTGCATACATGTCCAGCTATGAATAGTAATTCCTCGAAATGTGAGTTCAGTGGTTTGGGGCGTATTTTTGCCTGAATCAAACTTTAGCTTAATATGTGGCGTGTATGAAAATATGTAGGTAATATACTGAGCTATGCAAAACATTTCAAGTACGTTTCCGTCTATTGGTAGAAGTTGCTGAAAGTGAATTTTCAATTCTGTTATGAGTTTTCTTTCTAAACTTAATTTTAGTACAGAGTTTAGAATATATTCAAATGTAATGATCATATACCAAGGATAGATCCAAGAAAAATTTGGGGCCTATTTAGTACCCCTTCACAAAAATCTATTTAATAAAATGGGCCCTTCACTAAAATCAATTTGATAAATGGAACCCTTCACAAAATTCTATTCCATAGAAACTTACTATTTATTAATAATTTATTATTTTGTGATATTTTAAAATGTGTAATTTGTAAACAAACAAGTTCACCAGAGAGGAAAACTTCAGCAAAATGATTTTAAAAAGTTTTTGTTTTATGATTGGTTCGAATTTGAGTAACTGGATTTCAAATTTCATTACAAAATGTTATTTTTCACAAAAATATAATATATTTCACAAAAATGACCTTTACTTTTCACAAAATGGGCCCCAATAAAATAAACCTGCATCGACCCCTGTATACACTGCTGCCCAAAATAATTTGATTACCTTTCCAGCTATAAACGGTAATTTCTGAAATCAGGTTTTCAAATGTGTTATGCATTCATATTTTTAATACTTGGAAATTTTTCCAGAGAAAATTTCGCACGCCTTGCATTCATAATATTCATATTTTAATTGCTTAATAGGCGTATAGCTAACATAGTGAAAAAGCACCCAAGCCGGGACTCGAACCCGGGTCATCAGTATAGCGCACTGACGTTCTACCAACTGAACTACTTGGGAACGATACTCAGCCTGGAACTTTTTCACCATAACATGTTGGCAGGTTACAAACGCAGCACAAGATGGAATATTTTCCGTGAGCCGTCAACCCTGGGGCAAACACGAAATCAAAGAAAATCCAGCATAGACAATTGAATAAATTCATATTTTTAATACTTGGAAATTTTTCCAGAGAAAATTTCTCACGCCTTGCATTCATAATATTCATATTTTAATTGCTTAATAGGCGTATAGCCAACATAGTGAAAAAGTACCCAAGCCGGGACTCGAACCCGGGTCATCAGTATCGCACTGATGTTCTACCAACTGAACCACTTGGGAACGATACTCAGCCTGGAACTTTTTCACCATAATATGTTTGCAAGGCTACAAACGCAGCACAAGATGGAATATTTTCCGTGAGCCGCCAACCCTGGGGCAAACACCAAATCAAAGAACTGATGACCCGGGTTCGAGTCCCGGCTTGGACACTTTTTCACTACGTTGGCTATACGCCTATTAAGCAATTAAAATATGAATATTGTGTTATGCATTTTCTAAAATGTCTATTTTGCTTCTTTACCTTATTGAACGGCGAAGTTTTGTTAAAGTATTCTGGAAGTGTTAGAAAGTGTTTCATAATCTATGCTTAAAGCATGATTTTTCTTTCTTGTTTAATTGTGTATTGTTAATTAACAAACAGCATTTTCCGATTGCGCCTAAACTTTTGAGACAGACTGTAATATTGTACACACTTAAAACATAACTGTATAATGTGTAATTCCCATTTTGTGTCCGAATAGTTAACCCTCTGACTGTCATCTAACAGGTTCAAGTTTCGAATCCTCATCTAGGCATGTGTTTTTTCATTATTGTTTAATTTTAAGTAGAAAGTGTACTAAGGTATAATATTATTGACTTCTTTTAAAAATGACTATCGCTAATTTAAAATAAAACAAATACATATTATTCTGCTTGATAATATATTTTACTAAAAGGCAAAAATTGAATTTTAAATTAGATTCCTAGAATAATAACTATCATAGTTAAATTATATGTTTTTCCATTCTAAGATTAAGATATTCTTCCACATAAGCGTTTTAAAATAAATAAAAATAAAAATTTTAGATGCTTAAATAAACTCACATGTTTTGAATAAAATTACAGAGTAAAATCATAACATATATATATATAATTGTTTTATTCGTTTCTGAGCATTATTTTTTGTATATAATAGGGGGCTCTGCCCCCTGCTCGCTACGCTCACCAACCCCCGTTCTGATTTCACAGCCTCTTAAAACCTGGTAATGTATCCTGTTTTAAAAAGATGATGATGATGATATCACGAACGGCGACTTTCTTCTGTAATCAGGTTATAATGCTTTTTCATTTAACTGGTTATAATGCTTTTTCATTTAATTCATCTTTTTTATTTTTAATATTCATGTGTAAACACAATTTTTATGACGTAATTTTCTTTATTTCCTGCTTTCAACACGTGATCATTTAATTATTATTTTAAACTTTCATTATTGTTTTTAATAGTCTCGCGCAAATACATTTTTTATTTGAGATAAAACATAATCCTTTGCGCTTATTTAGAAATTGGCAACAATAAAAAAAATGACTTTTTCAATAAAAGATTTTTTACTCGATTTTTAAGGATTTTTTGAGTTTTTATTATCTGACCGTTATAATTTTTTTAATTTCTGAAAGCTTGTTATATTTCGCGTCTGGTGGTATTATTTTCGAATCCGTAGGATGGCTAGAAAAAAATTAATAGCTCCTCAAAGAAGTCCCTAGTAAAAAAGCGATGAGAATAACCGGGAATATCTACACAGAATTTGATTGGTAAATTTCGTTTTTGGCTCAGTTCCAGATTACTTTTTTTTAATATAGAAGGAATAATAATTACAGTTCATAAATTCACTGCATAAATAAAATGTGTAAATCTTTTTTTTTATTTTTTTTTTAACGTGTGAAATGTGTGTTATTTTATGATTATAATTTTGTCATTTCTGATATTGGACAACAAACAAATATTCAACAAATATTGGAATTAATATTTGTTTATCATATCTTTTTCATTCTCTTCAAATAGATAATCTACTGAAAATTAATATAATTTTTATTTACAAGATGCGCATGTATCTTTTTCTTTTTAATGTAAACTATATTTTAAAATATTTATAAATATGAGCGAAAATGCAGCGTTTTATTTTATTTTATTAATTTTTATTTTTATTTTTATTAGCCACACACAGGGTGGCTTATTCTTTCAATCTCTATCATTTTTCATGTTTATGAAAAGTCACAGCAATCCATGGTTGCCACAGATTAATCTCGGAAAATGAAACATTTGAAGTTACTGAAAAAATTAATAACTCGAAAAGTACTTGTCACAAAATTGTTTTACAAACTGCGTTAGAATGGTAAAAAATTGTATTTTTCTTGATATAAATTTCAAATCTAATGATTATGTCGTTTTTCAAATATTAGATTTCAAAAATTACAAAACTTCACAATGGAGTACCGTAGCGAAACTTTTACGCGTAAAAAGATAATGATAAAGGTATTGTGGCTCGACGTGTATCGTGTAGGCCATAGCATGAGTAACGAATTATAGTAAACTTATTATTCTGTTAAAATATAAAAGTGAATTATGTATATACATTTTTAAAAAATAAAGAAAAACATTTTATCCCAAACATCAACAAAAAATTTTCTTCTATTTATCCCCTTATTCCAAAGATATCGTTTTATCTTCTGCTGCCATAGCAACATGAATTAAATTTCATTAAAAAAAATTGCTCAGTGGTAGAAAAATATTTTTCTAAATCGAATGGTTATTGAACAACTCAACACTTTAACAGGGGAATTTTTATTTGTTATTTAGATATTTTAAAATTGTTTGTTGTCATTGCGTTTTTATTCTGAGTTACAGCTAGTTTATTTATTTTTTAAATAAAAGCCGTGTGTGGCAATCTATATTCGGCCTTATAGCAGAATTTTCCCCTCTTGTTTTTATTTTTATTTATTTATTTATTTATTTATTTTGTAAATATTGCGAAAATAATCATGTAAAATGATTTTGATCTTAAAAATAATAAAGAAATCCATTAAAGATGATTCATATTATTATATTTTGAGTAATAAAAATATTCCAGTAAATCGTTTTCGAATAATAGAACACCGTAAATAGGGATCTGTTTAGGAACAAGTGATATAAAAAATTTTTTAAGTCAATTCCTACTTTTTAATCATAAATAAATAAAATAAACCCGTACAGCATTAATGCCCCACGTTATCTTTATTGAACATTATTTTATAATCATCGTTGCGGTATTTTATTTTATGTTGGCATCACTAATTTGAGATAAATCTTTCATTTCATTTATGAAAACAATGGGAGAAATTTTTTTCTCCCATATAAAAATTAAAACTAATTAATTAAATTTAATTAATGAATTAATATTTGAAAAAATTGTATTAACATCAATTGCCATCCAGTACAAGTTTAAACAAATTTATTTGAACTTGAATGGATGAATAGAAAATATTTTATTAACGATTGAAAATTCCAACAAGATATATATAGAGAGAGTGTGAGCTAATAGTAGGAATTTAAAAAATTGGGTTCTTTAAAGGACATTTCCCAAAATTTTTCAACTTAAAACAAGACCCCTCACAAAAATTCTAATCTTAACACATTTGCCTTCACAAAAATTCTGATCTTTAAACAGGACCTTTCACAAAGTTCTTTGATTTATAGATAGACCTTCTACAAAACTTTTCCACTTCCAAACTGAACCTTTCACAAATTTAATTATTTAAAAATGAAGTCTGACTTTCACAAAGCTGAACAAATCAAAGAATAGATTGCTCAGCTTTTTTATACATAAAGAATAGATACATAGGAACCTGAATATAATTAAAATTTTAATCTCACAAAATTCTGACTAGAATTTTCACAAATATGAAGGAAAACTGTTCACAATTTCACACACACACAAAAACAAAAACAAGTGCGAAAAATCATGCGTCAAGCATAGATTATGTAAAACTTTCCAACGCTTCCAAAATAATTTTACAAATCATACCGTTTAATAAGCTGAAAGATAACATCTAAGTAAACAATTTGAAAAACGCATAACATATTTAAAAACATAATTTCAGGAATTTCCAACCTATACAATATTCGGAAAAATATCCGAGTACTTTTATTCAGCCCTGTATACGATCTATAGATCTGTATATATACTACATAGGATGCTAAATTTTAGTTCAGTTAAGAAACGCGTAGCACAGTTTAAAGTTCTTCTGGAGTTTCTGTCAATAAACGGAAATGTGTTCGCGAATTTTAGTGCTTGCCTGTTTAGGATCTACAGCATTTATACACACCTCGTAATAAACAAAAAGTGAGTTAAATTTAAAATCGTGTTCAGTAACTTAAAACGCATTTCCAGGAATTATTGTTAACGGACAGTAGAGAATTCTTTTGTTGTGTCCCTGTAAATGAACGATGACTGCTATACACACACTATTCTGTAGTAAGCCTCTTGTAATGCACCTTAGTGATATATATAAATTTCAATGCATTTAAAATAGTGAAACATTATTTAATTAAACCGCAGACGATTTTTCTCCATAGATGTAATGTAACGGAATTCTTTTGACTGTCCCTGTAAAGTGCTATGCACACCCTATTCCATATTAAGCTTCTTGTAATGCAACTTAGTGATATATATGAATTATGATATGTTTGGAATTGTGTAACATCATTAAAATAAACCGCAAATGATTTTACCCCATAGACCGTAATGTAACGGAATTCTTTTGAGTGTCCATGTAAAAAAGCTATAAGTGCTACACACTTCAGTTGAAATAGGGAACATGCTATAGATAACGACAATACCATATAAAAATTGCAGGGCAATCCGAGCCTATTTACGGGAGTTAGAGCACGGACAGACGGCCGACGGCCATCCGGCCAGACAAACCGAAGTCATAAACACTTTTCAACTAGGTTGGAAAGTGTTAAAAAACAGGACTTTGTGAGAAAAGTCTGGACAGATTCCTGGTAAGTGAGAGCGAATTTCATGTATCCCTTCTGTTACATCACAGGCCCGATTAGGAACAAAGTGGTGCAAGCTTCGCGTATGCCCCAGACTTTCTCTAATTAAAAAATTTCATTGTGCAAAGATTATTATACTTGGATATATGGGGTTTTTTTGTAAATTTAGTAACAGAGTCTCTAATATTACCAATAATTTTCAACATGCACCCCCTTTCTAGCTAGTAAAATGTCAATGCGGCATTCCAGTCCTCGCCACGTTTTGCCCTGTATTTGTTCTATAACCAAAAGCAGAAATGAAGAGGAATAAAAAATAAAAAACAAGTAATATAAAAACTTTTTTTTTTTTAAGTCAATTCCTACTTAGGTCAAATAGAATTTTTTTTCCAGCGATCTACACGCTTCGCCACTGACGGTATTTATTCCTAAATTTATATCCTGCTAAATATCTCACATAAGAGAAATTTTTGAAATGTATTAAAAATTAAATAAAAAATATATAGCTAAAATACCAAAAATTAATAGCTTGAAAAGTATTTCTCACAAAATTGTTAGACAAACTGCGTTAGAAAGTTTAAAAAATTGTATTTTTCTTGATATAAATTTAAAATCTAATGATTATTCCGTTTTTCAAATATTGAATTTCAAAAATAAAAAAACTTCACAATAAAGTGCCATAGCGATATTACAGTTAACGATAATACAGTTTTTTTTTCAAATATTAATTAATTAATTAAATTTTATTATTTAATTTTAGTTTTATACTTCATTTCTGTTCAAAAGTATAGACTCACTCCACATTTATAGTCTCCTTCGCCCGCTAGCCGCCTGATCTTCGTCCGTGAACAGCCCCATTATATTTTTACGTGTGAAGGTGAGACTATAAATATGGAGTGAGTCTATACTTTTGAACAGAAATGAAATATAAAATTAAAATTAATTAATTAAATTTAATTAATGAATTAATATTTGAAAAAACTTTATTAACATCAATTGTCATCCAGTACAAGTTTAAAAAAATTTATTTGAACTTGATAGGATGAATAGAAAATATTTTATTAACGATTGAAAATTTGAACAAGATATATAAATATATAGAGAGTGTGAGCTAATAGTAGGAATTGAATAAATAAACGTTGGACAGCACGTGAAGGAATTAGAATACCACTTTGACATATCCCCAGCTGCAAAGGAGCCGACAAGGGCCATAACCAGACCGGGGGCATAGTAGTCTTAGCGCTCTGTCCCTTTCCCTGCAAGCGACTCCTTGAGCTCCTTCTAGATCTTATGATCTTTCGTTACTATTATCATCTATATTACGCTTGAAATGTTTGAAAACTTTATAACCAAAAGTTTTATGACAGGAGTAGGATTTGCTCTCTACTTCTGTCTATATTTATATAATATGAACGTAGAATAGGAAAGACAATCTGTGAATTAACACGACTTAAAACCTTCAAATCCCCCTCTGATTTTGCCGACTGATTACTACAATGAGAGGCACGTTGAAATTTACTAGGATAATTGGTATTGCTACAAACTCGATATACGGTTCTTACAATTTACAAAAGTAAAAATACCTGTAATATGATATGTACTTTTCCCAAATGGGCGAAAAAGTCCGGGCCAGGATTCGAACCAGGGATATGTTGGCTAAGGCAGCCAATGCTCTACCAGCTGAGCAATTACGAATATGGCTATGATCAATAAGGTTAACTGGATGAATTAGTTCCGCCATATTCGCCCCGGGATTGGTCAGTTGTAGAGAATTGGCGGCTTCAGCCAAGAGATCCCTGGTTCGAATCCTGGCCCGGACTTTTACGCTCAGTTGGGGAAATTACATCTCATATGATTTCTTTACCAATTTAAAAAATTGCGTCAAAATTTATCTAATACGAGTAATAGTTCAGTTGCAATTTTTTTTTGTAATCAGATAAATACTGATAAAAGCACGACTACTTCAGAGAAATACATTTTATTTTTTAAAAACGTTTATACGAAGGTTCCTGCAGGTCAGGGACATTCTGACTTTTGGTCAGAGAAACACCAGTATTTACTTAGACAAAAACTCGGCTTATGAAATCGCTCGATTACATAAAATGAGTTTTCCTATAAGAAAATGCTGGTATTTTCCCTGAAACTGTAGGAACCCTGTGTAACGTATAACTTAATGAATAAAATTTTTATTCTAAATACACTTTTGTATCTCTTTTCATTCACAGATGCTCTCAAATGATCCGACAACTATTGACAGGCCCGTATTCTATGACATAGTGTCTGATGCGATTGGCGAAAGTCTTCTGACAATGTAAATTTTTATTATTTTTTTTAATGTAGAATATTTGTGATAATGCACTTTCATTAAGATATCCAAAGATAGTATTGAAAAAGGTGATTTTCATTTTCATCGATTTCTATTCATTGCATATACAGTAGATTGGTCCTTATTTATACGTGTTTTTTTTAATCAAATTACAGCGCTCAAAATGTTAGTTCTAATACATTAAAAATGATGGGTGCAAAATTGGAACAGCAAGAACACGTGACTCATCGTCGTTGTAAGTTAAGAGTATTTAAATTTTTTTCATCTCTTATAATATTCAAACATGATAAATTGACAGCATTAGCATTAACATTAAAATTAATATATATATATGTGTTTACCCTTGCATGTATAAATTCTATTACACAGGTGAAAGTGTACGATTGAGCATCCTAAAATACCATCCTAAAAACCTATTTTCAGTAATTCCAACATCCAGAACTTTAGACGTCACAGGAGCCAGTCGGTATTCTAATTGCCGGTATTTTCGAGGAGCGCCTTTGTATCTCAGAGGATAATTACAAAGTTTATATCTATATTAAAAAGAAGTAACCCCCACTGTCACCGCTGACAGTGAATTTCTTGTGTTCGGAGGTCTTTCTAGGCTATTAAAGAAAACTATTATATATGGGTCACCCCAATGTAAGTGGCACTAGAGTCGGTTAGAGAAATGATTTAATGGTATTAATATAAATTAGTATACAAAAGAAAGAAGTAATACAGACGTAACCGATAGGCTAGACAAAGTCACCTTGTAGGTCCTTGGTGGTAACCACAAGCGCTTGACCAAGTCGTGACCTGTCTTCAGTACTGTTTCTTTCACTAAGAAAATCCCTACACCATCGGAATACCGATCTGCGTGACATACACTCCGTGCCATACACATTTTGCATTCGTCGATAGATTTCACTAGCACTTGCATTTTCCGCTGCTAAAAATTGCACGACCGCGCGTTGACACCGTTTGGAGGCATCCATGATGTGAACGATGCCTTTTAACGTGCTCCACTCCCACGCTATCACACACGCATCTCGCAGGATCTGACGATATCGCATGTATTCCCAACATTCTACGCCCTTTATAGAAGCATGCGCAGTCATCTGTTTTCTTCAAATGGCGGAGTTATTACAGCAATGTCATTTTCATTTGGGCGACCCTTATATATAAAAGTATGAAAATCGGTAGTTTTATGGAGAAATGTTTGATAAAGATGCTAGCATGAGTGTTGAGAACATTCCCATTGAATTATAAGGGATTTCTTTGTCAATTAGCTCATTGTATTGCTGGTATCATTCTGAGTTTTCATGTTATTTGACTGGTCTTTTTATATGAGTTACTATATAGAATTCACTACCAAATCATAAAAAAAAATATATTTGGTATAGTTCGCGCATGCGCAGTTATAAATTAATTCATACAAATGACCATATCTCATCAAATATTCAATATATAAATTTTTTAATTGCAGTATACAGTTTCTACTGTTCTTGAAGTCAAATATGTGCTTTACATCCTCGAATTTCAAGAACAATTTGTAAAAAAAAAATTTGTAGATAATCGACAAACCGTGTAAAAAGCGAAAGCATCCGGTCACTGCTCCTTAATTTTTGGACAGCATTTAAAACTTATTCTAACTGTCGAAACCGTGTAAAATTAAATAGCTGAAGCTACACGCAGTTTATGTATATTATTTATGCTTATAGAAATAATAATAAACTATTTCATCGTTTTTGTTTAAATTAATTAAGTGCAGCTCATTTAAACACTCATTTAACAAAAAATTTCCAAATGCATTGAAATCGCTTGTATTTGGCGCGTGGAATAAGTGCTGTTGACTAAATCGCGTATTTTTGTGCCAAATACTCGAAAGTATTTTATTTTTTTACATATTTTCTACTGAAATTCAGCAGTTAAATTTGACTGGTACTTTATAACGTACTTGAATGGTTTCACTAGCATATTTTTCAAAATATTTTGAGAATGAGCTTTAAGGAGACCTTCCTTGTTAGGGCTAGAAACTTTAAATGTTTAATAAAACTAGATTTCTTTCTCCCTAAACAATCGAAAGATCTTATGCTACGTAACTAGTATTAAATAAATTGTGGAAATCTTGAGAAAATGGTTTTGTGCATCAAACAGTGAGTAAGTTGCCTGAAAGCACTTGTGAAAGTGTTCTTTAGCTTGGCTTTTCTCCATCTTGCCATGGCTCCTAACAGAGGGAATTGCCGGCTTAATTTTGATGTATATATTCGTATTTTTTTCATCTTCACTAACCTACAGATTTTATGGAAAGGTAGTTTTCTCAATTGTCATTAGCAGATTTTTTATATAGTAACATATTCGAAGAAATTTCCGTAATCGTAAAACTACCATTATTTGCTCAGAAAATGTGCATCGATTCGTAAATTACTAGGAATGGCATATTGACAGCCCAAAAGCATGCAGACGGGATTTTCAGATCTCATGTCATACCTTACGCTGCAGCCATTGCCGATTCCTTTCTTTTGATGCATGCTAATGCGTAATAAAGCTCAACTTGTGAAGAATATTTTTGAAAAGGGAACAACACAGCTTATGTCATAGCCAGCATGTTCTCCTCAGTCTAATGCTATCGAGCTTGTTTGGGATACACTTGGACGACACATTGCAGCATAAACAATGCCTTTTTTGATTATTCGGGACTTTCAGATAGCACTTTCTGAAGAGTGTAACATAATTCCCCAAACTCATATCGGCAATCTGATCACATCCATGGAAAACAGATGTACAACAGCCTTAATTATTCTAAGAGACCACACAAGAGACCAAAAAATTATCCATTCTTGTCAAACAACACATTTATTGTTATTTACAGGTACACAAATTAACACGAAATGTCTCTTCATGTTCTTGACATCATTTCAAAAAGTTAAAACTCCGATATACGAAGTTTTAGTATTTTATTTTCTGTATTACTTTAAATGTATGCACTACTACCAACTTTACACCTATGCATGGCTGTCTAAATTTGTTTGTTTGCTTCCCTAATTTTTTTAACAATGTATAAGAATTTATGTATGGTATTTTGTAATTCAACCATTTAATTTTCTCATTTTCATCATTTGAATTTGTACCATTATATAATTCATTAATGATAACATCTATTTTTCATTATACATGTCAGAAGATACGAGGGAAAGTCATTAAGTAAGTCACAAAAGATAATTAAATAATAACTTACAATGATATTCGCTTCAAAACTATTTTTATTTCTCAACATGTTCTCCACCAATATTTATGCACTTATATCACTGTTTTATCAGTGCCCCAACACCAGCTGAATAACATTCTTTGGGTTGCTGTCTCAGCCACATTGGGACTTCAAGTTGAACCTATTCATCATCTGTGAACATTATCTTGCTTCCAAGATGTTTTTTTAGGGGACTAAACAAATGAAAATCGCTTGGGGAAAAGTCGAAGCTGTATGGTGGATGTTGAAGAAGTTGCAAGATGATGTTCACAGATGATGAAAAGGTTCAACTTGAAGTCCTAATGTGGGTGAGACAGCAACCCAAAGAATGTTATGCAGCTGGTGTTGGGGCACTGATACAACAGTGATATAAGTGCATAAATATTGGTGGAGAACATGTTGAGAAATAAAAACTAGTCGTTGGGGGACACCGTAATACTTACCCATCATGGATATGCATAATGTAAAATATTTAAATAAAAAACGTGTAAACTACTTATAAAATATATTGCAATTCGAATAAAATCGTGCTTGATGACGTCATAAACTTTAAAGGCTCGATTACTGAATTGCTTAAAAGAAACATCCTTATAACTCCAAAAATAATCATCCCATTAACTATCGGTTTATTGCATCTGATTAAGCGTCTCATTTCCAATTAAAATATATCTTTGAATTGAAATTTGGATGAAATACAGGGTCATGAAAAATCGAAGAGTGTGGAAATAGGATTACAAATATCTCGGCAACTAATTATCTGATCGACTTCATGCTCTATGCAAAATTTATGTTTTTTTATTGTTTTTTATATTCATGCCGTAAAATAAACAATTTCGAAAATTTCTATGCACCTTTTATCAGAACAAATATTTCGAGAATCCGAAAAAAATAGTTCCGGATAATCGAGGTTACTGAAATTCAATAAGCTTCTTCCCATTATTACATACTAAGTACATACCAAATTTCAAGTCTCTATATCAGTTTTTTTTTGGAGATAGAGCGTTTACAGACACACATACACAGACACACAGACATACAGACACACACACGGACGGCAATTTTTTTTTTCTAAAAATATGTTTTTCGGAATCTCCAGTGTCTGAAACGTGTAAATCCATCAAAAAATTTTTTTCGATTTTCAAAACGATTACAAGGTTTACCCTATACTACGTATGACGAGTAAGTAATAGTTTTGAAGTGAATATCATTGTAAGTTATTATTTAATTATCTTTTGTGACTTACTTAATGACTTTCCCTCGCATTATTAAATCTATGTAATCTATGTTCTAAGTAATATCGCTCACACTAATCCCTTTGAGGGAAGTCCTAAGTCTTAGCTTCATTTTATTCTTTTAAAAAGCGGTTCATATGTCTTATAAAGATATCATTAAACAAAAAAAGCATTATAATGTAAAAAATTCTGCGTAAACTTATTTATTTTATTTTATCTATACTATTAAAAACCGTTCGCGTATCTATCTATGTAACCTCAAAAACTCGAAAACCGCAGGGCGCAGGGCTATTAAATTTTGCACACGGGTAGCTGGTAGGGCGGTCATGAAAGATCGTGACAAAAAAATCGAAATTTTTAAATAGATTTTTGATAGATTAAATATTAATTAAAATCCATCCACAAAGAGATCTCATCAAAAATCCGCCTTTTTTCATTGGTTGGTTGGTTGTATAATATCTCCACAGAAGTCATTAAATAAAACAAGGTAGCATTTGCAACTGCGATTCGAGTGTTTAAATTCAATTGATCAGAGATTATATGATATGTAGACAATCAACTTAATTATTAATCGTTGCCAAATGCTAAAAACTTAACTTTAAAGGATTTTATCGACTTAATGTATGATAATTAGCTGGGTTAAGGGTTTTTTTTTTTTGCATGACATATATTAGTATGATAGAGATTATTAATACAGAAACTATTTAACAGATTATTTGTTAAATTTGCGGGGAGGGGAAGGAGGGCGTAAGCGACTTTTATTAAGTATAAAATTTATTTTACTTGACCACGCGCCACCTGGCGGTGGCTTTTTCATTAATTGCCCCTCCTTATTAATACATCCAAATCTACTGCTCTGATTTCAACAGAACTAATTACATTTAACAAATTTAACTTTTTTAGCCGAACTCGTAACGTTTAATCGCTGTTTTATATAGATAATACCACTATTTTAGAATAACAGTTTTTATAAAAATTAAATTTATGTTCCTAATAAAAGTACAGAGCCCGTATTCAGTTGATGCATACCAACACTCAAAATTAGTGATTTGTTGTTGAGCGCTTGACCGCGCGCCTCCTCGCGGACCCTCTCTCAAGGTTTTTTCTCTAACTGTGCTTTATTTTCAGAACTCAGATAATTATGTTCCTAACTTCTCCAAGCCAGTTCCATTTTGCTAAATTATCATAAAAATCAGCATTCATAGCTTCAGCGTGTATTTCTAGAAAACAGCTACCAGTATTTCCGAATAATAGTCTAAGCAAAATTTCAAATTTACTTCCTAGCTTAACCAAATGAATCAATCTTTAAAGATGCATATAGAGGTTCTCCTAATTTATCATTTGCTGAAAGGCACTTAAACATCCGTTCCCGCTCCGGCCCCTCCCTCAAGATTTTTTGTCTAACTTTACACTGTTTCCATATCTCAGCAACTAATTTTTCGATTTCAGTCAACTGATTCCAAACATCATATTTAACTTAATAATCAACGTCTATATCATTAAAATAAATTTATGAGCAGCGGGTACCCCTATTTCCGAATAACAGTCTAAGACAAATTTCTAATAAAGTTCCTAGCTTAACCAAAAGAACGAATCTTTAAAGATGCTTTGTGGTCCTCTGATTGGTTATTTACTGAAGTGAAATTGAACATCCACTCCTCCCCGGCGCAGCCTTCAAGGTTTTTCTCTAACTATGTCCCGTTTCCATAACTCAGCAACAATCATTCCGATTTCAACGCAAGTGATTCCAAACATTGTAATTAACCTAATAGTCACCCTCTATAACATTAAAGGAAATTTATGAGTAGCAGTTACCACTTTTTCCGAATAATAGTTTAAGCCAAATGCGCAATTAAGTTCCTAGCTTAACCAAACGAACGAATTTTTTAAGATGTATAGTGGTCCTCTTAATTAGTCATTTTCTGAAAGACACTTGAACATCCCCTCCTCCCTGACCGCCTCTTTCAAGGTTCTTTTCTCTAACTATGCCCCGTTTCCACAACTCAGCAACTATCTTTCCGATTTCAACGCAACTGATTACAAACATTATAATTAACTTAATAGTTACCCTCTATAACATCATTTCAATCTATAACATTAAAGTAAATTTATGAGTAGAGTTACCACTATTTCCGAATAATAGTTTAAGCCAAATTTGTAATTAAGTTCCTAGCTTAACCAAACGAACGAATTTTTAAGGATGCACAGTGGTCCTCCTAATTAGTCATTTTCTGAAAAGGACACTTGAACATCCCTTCCCCCCGACACCCCAGCAAGGTTATTTTCTGTAACTGTGCTTATTTCATTAACTCGGCTAATAATGTTCCCATCTTCTCCAAACCAGCTCACTTTTGTAACACGTCTACTATACGGTGTCGTAGGCAGCGGAAACCTGTGTCAGAATTTCGTTCGGAAAGAGGTTTATTTAGAAAAGATAGCTCCCCTGGCGGTGGAAGGTGGAAATAAAAGATTTTCCTGAGCGTACGAGCATGTCCGTTATACGGTGCCGAAGACATCGGAGACCCGAGCCAGAGTTTCGTTGTTTAAGAGATTTACGTTTATTACACGGACCCGGGCAACGCCGGGCGGATCAGCTAGAATAATCTACTCTATTAAAATCCATGCGCGTATATAAATCTATGTAACCTCAAAAACTCGAGGGCTCAGGGCTACGAAATTTGGCACACGGATTGCTGGTATGGGGCCCATGAAGGATTGGGTAAAAAAAAATTCGAAAATTTTAAATAGATTTTTTTTTTATTTTATGTGTTTGACGAATTTTTGTCATTTTTTATGCTTAACCCGTAATCACGCGAGTTCTAACCAGTTCTAAATGTTTACTGCAATGTGAGATATGCATATTATGGCCGCCAAATGCAGTACTAAGAAACTGTAGAGGGTATTATACACTGTAAAAAATGACCAATGTTTCTTATTTTATGAAAATATGCTATAAACACGAACGAAAATATAATATAATCTTCTGAGTTATCCGAAATTTCCAATAGCATGTTACATTGTCTTTTGAATCCCCAGAAACGAATACATTTTCAAAATTTAAAGAATAATTTATAAAAACAAATTATTTTTAGCTGCCCGAATTTTTCAGAAACGTTTCCGAAGGGTTTTTAAAGTGTATTAATTAGTGTCCTCAGGCTGGAATACCTGTTTTTTGAATGTTATCCATTCTCAAGTACACGTTTTCAGCCGCATAAGTTAATTTATACATGAAAGAGTAAAGAACTTTATGTATTTTAATGTTATTGTTAACGCTGTTAATTTTGCATGTTTGTCTGTTAAACATTTTTTTTTTTTTTGAGCATGAAAATATTTACTTCAGAATTGATAGCATTCGAAAAATAGGTATTCCGGGCTGAGGACACTCATTAATACACTATAAAATCCCTTCGGAAACGTTTCTGAAAAATTCGGGCAGCTAAAAATAATTTGTTTTTATAAATTATTCTTTAAATTTTGAAAATGTATTCGTTTCTGGGGATTCAAAGGACAATGTAACATTCTATTTGAAATTTCGGATAACTCGGAAGATTATATTATATTTTCGTTCGTGGTTATAGCATATTTTCATAAAATAAGAAACATTGGTCATTTTTTACAGTGTACGATAATTCTTTTACCTCTCATGGAAATAATTAGAGATTATTTAATTGCGCTTAACTATTACCTTTTTTAAAAAATAAATAAAAACATTTCATCACAAACATCAACAAAACTTTTTATTATATTTATTCCCTTATTTCAAAGATATCGTTTTATCGTCTGCTGCCATAGCAACATGATAAATTAAGTTTCATTTAAAAAAATGCACAGTAGTAGAACAATATTTTTCTAAATCGTATATTTATTGAACAACTCAACACTTTAACAGGGGGATTAAATTCATTTTATTCACATATTAGAATTAAGTTCATGAACTCCCGTGCGTAGAACGGGTTAAACAGCTAGTTTCATTTTTAAAAAGTGAAGTCCTATATACTATTAAGTAAAATCACGAACCTGAATATTAATTATAAAGATAAAATTAATGTTTAAAATATTTATTTTATTTTATTCTTTTAAAAAGCGCATCATATGTAATATAAAAATATCATTAAACTAAATAATGATTATAAAGTTTAAAAAATATCCTCAAAATTTTTTATTGTATTTCATTTTTAAGAAGTGGCACAGAATGGTTGAAAAGTCGAAAAATGATGAATCCTGCTTTTAGTTTCAAGGAACTAAGAGGTACTATGACATCTTTGAATGAAGGAGCTGAACGTATTGTAAAAAGCATAGACGAACAAAGCAACAATTCTTCTACGAATGTGCTTCCAGTGCTTAAATTAGGAGTTTTAAAGATATTTTGTGGTAAGTAATCGTTATTCATCTGTAATTAAAATGTGGTACTAACATTTTTAGTTTAAAAATTAGGAAATTAATTGTTGTTGCAGTAAATTTTGAAAGAAATTTTCGATTTATATTCTTTAAACAAGACTTTTAAAAGAATCAATCCATTCTATGTTTTCTTGCTTGTGTGCATGCTTCACACAGTTAAAATTTCATGTAGAGAGATTACCAAAATTCTTGAAAATAAAATAATTTTACTAAGCACAAATAATATTAACATAGTCCGGATAGTTGAATGCTACAAAACCTACACTCATGTCCAAAATTAAGGTCACAAACATAAAATCTGTGAAAACTGATGGACTATTCACTGTGTTGCCACGAAATTTGGCACAGAGGTATATTAGAATGGGAGAAAGAATATAGCAACATATCAATATGGAAAAGATTTTAATTGTGAATTAAAATACAGGGTATATTAAAAAGTGTTATATCATGAATCAGAGATAAATCATTTATCTCAGGAAATATATGTCTGATATGAAGTGTGACCACTGTGCACTGCTATACAAGCCTCACAACGAGCTCTCATACTGTTTATGAGGGTGTCAATAAATGTTTGTGGCAACAAATCCATTTCTTCCAAAATCGTGGCTTTTAACTTCTGGCAGGTCATGGCAGGGGGTTACGCTGTGCAATGGTTCTTCCTAGACCATCCCAATGTCACCAGGAAGGCCAGCCAAGACCTCCACAGAGCAACGACACCTGCACAGAATAGCTATTTGGCGTTAAGCGCACGACGACATAGGCTGGCAATGACTCCTCAGCTTGCTGGTGACCTTACTGCTGCGTCTGGAATACGAATTTCCAGGCAAACAGTATATAGACGACTAGCAGAGAGGGTACTTTAAGCCCGGCATCCAGTCGTGTGTGTCCCTTTCACTGCATCGAACAGGAGAGCGCAGTTATTATGGAGCCGAAGACATCAGTCTTGGACACAACAAGAGTAGGAGCGTGTTCTTTTCAGTGATGAGTCCGGATTCATCTCGGAAAGTGATTCTAGTCGAATCTTCATCTGGAGAGAACGTGGAGCTCGCTACCATCCCTCCTACGTAAAATAAATCGACAGATATGATGGCAAAGGAATATTGTCTGAGATGGCTTAATGTTGGGCTGCTGTACCCACTGCACGTCTTTGATGCGGGTACTGTCAATGCACATCGCTATAGGGATGAAGTCCTTGAATCCTATGTGAGGTTGTTCCGGGGTGCTGTAGGCCCAGACTTAATTTTTATGGACGATAATGCGAGGTCACACAGTGCTCACACTGTTGATGATTTTCCTGAAGAGGAGGATATAAATGGGCCCTCGAGATCTCTGGACCTTAATCCTATTGAACATGTTTGGGATGATCTAGGAAGAGCCATTGCACAGCGTAACCCCACTCCTAGGACCCTCCAGGAGTTAAAAGCCGCGCTTTTGGAAGAATGGGATTTGTTGCCACAAACATTTATTGACACCCTTATAAACAGTATGAGAGCTCGTTGTGAGGCTTGTATAGCAGTGCACAGTGTTCACACTCCATATCAGACATGCTTTTCCCGAGATAAATGCTTCATCTCCGATTCCTGATTTAACACTTTTTAATATACCCTGCATCTTAATACGCAATTAAAATCATTTCCATATTGCTATGTTGCTATATTCTTTCTCCCATTGTAATATACCTCTGTGCCAAATTTCGTGGCAACACAGTGAATAGTTCATCAGTTTTCACAGATTTTATGTTTGTGACCTTAATTTTGGACATGAGTGTATATCTAATGAGGGAGGGGGGGGGGGGAGGATTGATGAACTAGTGAAGCAAGAAAATAATTTTTTTGCCTCTTTTGCCTCTTTTGACTGTCGAAGTCAGTCAAATAATTCTGATTTTATTATTTTAAAAATTGCATTTGATGGACGTATTTGTGGCAAACGAAATGTAAAAGTTAAAATATTTTTTGTTCGAATATAATTTCTACGTTTATTTCGTAATATTTTGTAACATTGCAACATCTATAATGAGACATCTTATGTGAATTTGAATTTATTATAGTGATTATCCTGAGTAACAGATGCTGCTCTTTATAGAAATTATAGGCAAGTAATTACCGTAAGCATATTAATTGTAAAAAAAATTTAAAAAAAAGATTATATACATAATTATACACATAAGGCGGCTCGAATAATAAAATGTTTACGTGCTTATCAAATAATGAAGAACTAGTGAAGCAAGAAAATAATTTTTTGCCTATTTTCCTGTCGAAGTCAGCCAAATAATTCTGATTTTATTATTTTACAATTTGCATTTGATTGAACGTATTTGTGGCAAACTAAATATAAAAGTTTAAAATATTTCTTGCTTGAATATAATTTCTAAGTTTTTTTTTCGTAATATTTTGTAACTTTGCAACAGCTATAATGGTACATCTTATGAGAATTTTAAGTTAACATTGTGACTAATATGAGTAACAGATGTTGCTCTTAATAGAAATTGTAGGCAAGTAATTGCCGTAAGCATATTGATTGTATCAAAATATAAGCTTATACACTGGGTTGTCCGGAATGTTCGTGCCAGTTTGGAAAATCATTTCGTATCGGAAAATTCTGAACGTTAATTATTACGTACTAGCGGATAGGGACAGCTTAATGCAATACTAATGTTAAAACTTCGACTGCCTTTTGAGAATTGAGTGCACATGCGTGAACTACTGAGTAGCATAACTATATGGTTAAAAAATAAAAAATAAATCCCTAGCCGACTTCGGAACGTTGTTTTGTTGATGTTCGTTTCCTTAGTACTTAACCATAAAATTACTTATTTGATTTTGATGTTACTGCCATAAAGAATTATGGAGAGTTTTCAGCATACATGTGTGAAATTTTAAACATTATAAAGCACTGTAAAGTAAAATTTTAATCAGGAGATTGCCCACACTTATCGTATTTAAATGAGTTATTTTACAATAACAATAGAAATAAATTTGTAATTGTTATTAATATCAAAATTTACTTTTATTAAACATATTCCATTTATCATGAAAAACATAAAGCAACCAATAAGCATTTTAAATTTTAAAAAAAAATTAAACAAAAAAAACTGAAAAACAATATTTAAATAAGTATTTTTTATTTTAACAATAAGTATTAATCTGAAATTGTTATTAATGTCAAAATTTACCATTTATCATGAAAACATATTGCAACCTACAAAACATTTTTAAATAAAAATGCAGAAAAATAAAATCTGATGAAAGCGTGGGATTCGAACTCAAACTATCTATATATATATATATATACATAGGTGCAAGACCAGTGCCTTAACCATTCACCCACCAAGCACACAACCAGGGCCCGACTAGCAAGTTTCTGTGCCCAAGGCGCCTTCAATTTTTCGTGCCCCCTTAGATTGGTTGATTTACGTATACTTTTTTTTTGTTTACATATTACACACTTATTCGAAAAGTGTCAACTCCAAAAATTAAGTTTTTTGGAAAATTGAAAAAAGGTTCCAGGAATAAAAATAAAATATTTTTTCTATTATTTATTGAAATGTGCTTTTAACCATAGAGATATATTTTTGTCATTTCATCTTATTAACGTCTCAAATATCACATTTTTTTTCAGTTGTATCACTTTTTGAATAAATGTGCAATATGATAAAATTGAATGACACATTGAATGCACAATTTCAGATTTCATGTGACATGAGCCTGAAATGAAAAAAACTTAGAAAAGTGTATCCCCAAAAACTATTATTAGATTTGTTATGCTTAATTTTTCAGAAATAAAAACTTTGGCACAATTATGATTTTTTTAAATAGAAATTTAGATGAAATTATGAAAAATTTCGTGCCCCTCAGAAAATTTTTGCCCAGGGCATGAGCCCCGGGTGCCCGTGCGATAGTCTGGGCCTGCACACAACCGAATAGTAACAAAATATTAATAAAAAACAATGTTCCAAAGTCGGCTAGGGATATTTTTTCCCCATGTCGTTATGTTACCCTATAGTTCACGCATGCGCATTGAATTCTCAAAAGGCAGTCGAAGTTTTAACATTATTGCATTAAGCTCTCCATATCCGCTAGTATTACATATCGGAATCGATGTCTAATAATTAAATGATATAATTTTCCGTTACAAATTGATTTTCCCAACCTGCACGAACTTTCCGGAAAACCCAACACATAATTTTATACATAAAGCGGTTCGAATCAGAAAAATCTTTACGTGCTTATCAAATAAATTCCATTATGAGATATATTAAAACTAATTAAGTTTGCAAAATAACTCAAGATTTATTATGTACTATGCATTGCTAAAATAAACCTTCTTCCGTTCTGGTATTACGTTATCGGAATCAGCAGAAAAAAAAAAACACCAGATTAAATATCTTGGTCACCAGATAAAAAAACTTACCCTGGCCATATGTATTTGCAAACATACACATGTGTGTGCAAAACAATTCTCAAAAAGTCCTTCCAGCCTGTACTTGGAGGAAAAGGTAGATTTCCTATATCTTCGTTTTAAAATTTTAGATAATGTTACACGAAAACAGAAAGTTAAAATGCAAAGAAAACGTTTACAAAAGATTCGTTAATACTGAATTGGAATAATAAATTCGCCAAATTATTGAGCAATAGCCAAATTGGCTTCATTTATGAAGACTTATTTTGGTAGCCAAATTTGGCTATATTTCGCCAAATGTCGCCAAGTTTGGCGAGAATTTGGCGCTAACGGATATGATTATATAGTTTTATGAGTATGACTGGGAAAATTATTACAACAATGAAAATTTTTGTAATGTGCTGTCTTTTGTTTCAAAATGTCAGCCACCCTAGAATTTCAAACTGCTCTATCTCAGCCATTTTTTAAGATAGAGGTAAACCGAAAATGCTCGGGAATCCTCGTAGCAAGGCCTAACACTTAATTAAAAAATAAATTTGAATTTTTAACTTTTTTGTTTATTTATTTTAGTTTTAAATTTTTAAGTGGCCGCCATCTTGAAACAAAATGGCGGACCAAGCTGGTCAACGAACTCGGTCGATACATTGGTGAGCTTAATACACACAATTAGTTTCATAAAAATTGATTTATAAATACGAACGTTATCGTATGACATAGGTCAGATATATATATATATATATATATATATAATATATATATGGATATATCTATATATATGTATCAACATTTGAACGGAGGGTGGTTTTGGGGTCTGGGGGGTCATGATCAGTGAAAATATATCGAAATTTTGAGGAACTGCTTTCCTCCGAACGGCTGCAATAGGTAGCTTTATACTTTTTTGTATTGAAAGCTACCTAAAATAGTAGGGAAAAAAAGGTTATCACCAAACAATCAACTAACTAAAAGATCACCCATAGATCTCTATTTTATTTCGACTTCATCAGTTTTTTTCTAAATTTCTATCCTTCATAAAAGTTAAATAACATATACAGTGACCTCTCACTTATACGCGATGTTCAGTAATTACTTTTTCGCACCACTATTTTAAAACAGTAAAATTCGATTTATAAATTCTGCGAGTAAATAAAGAGACTTTAAAAATAAACTGGTGCTGAAAAATAATTACCGAGTATCGCGTACAAGTGAGAGGTTACTGTAAATTGAGAAAGACTGATATTTTGAAAATTTGAAATTGATTTTCATTGCTTTTAAACGATTAATTACTCTAAGAAATAAATGATATGTAAACAAAATGTATACATACATATTGTGTTTTATTGTGTTTGCTCCCTGCGTACAAACATTCTACGAGAACTCATGTTAATTTCAGTGAGTAGATAATTTAAATTATGTGTTGAAAAAAAAAAAAAACTTTTAAAAGTAAACAAGAACGAAAAATCATGCGTCAAGCATAGATTATGTAACACTTTCCAGCGCTTCCAAAATAATTTTACAAATCATACCGTTTAATAAGCTAAAAGATGGCATCTAAGTAATCCGAATACTTTTATTCAGCCCTGTATAGGATCTATAGATGTGTATATATACTACATAGGATGCTAAATTTTAGTTCAGTTAGGAAACGCGTAGCACAATTTAAAATTCCCCGTCTGGAGTTAAATAATACGGAAATGTGTTCGCGAACTTTTGTGCTTCCCTGTATAGGATCTACAGAATTTATACACACCACGTATTAGACAAAAAGCGAGTTAAAATTAAAATCGCGTTCAGTAACTTAAAACGCACTTCCAGGAATTATTGTTAACATACAGTAGAGAATTCTTTTGTGTGTCCCTGTAAATGAACGATGACTGCCATACACACAATATTCTGTACTAAGCCTCTTGTAATGCACCTTATATAAATTTCAATGCGTTTGAAACAGGGAAGCATTATTTAAATAAACCGCAGAAGATTTTTCTCCATAGACGTAATGTAACGTAATTCTTATGACTGTCCCTGTAAAGTAACTATAAGTGCTATGCACACCATATTCCATATTAAGCTTCTTCTAATGCACCTTAGTGATATATATAAATTTCAATGCGTTTAAAATAGTGAAACATTATTTAAATAAACCGCAAATGATTTTTCCCCATAGACCGGAATATAATAGAATTCTTTTGAGTGTCCCTGTAAAAAACTATAAGTGCTACACACTTCCGTTGAAATAGGGAACATGCTATAGATAACGATTATAACATATAAAAATTGCAGGGCAATCCGAGTATATTTACGGGAGTTAGAGCACGGACAGACGGCCAGACGGCAGACGGCCAGACGGCAGACGGCCAGACGGCAGACGGCAGACGGCCAGACGGCAGACGGCAGACGGCCAGACGGCAGACGGCAGACGGCCATACGGCCAGACAAACCGAAGTCATAAGCACTTTTCAACTAGGTTGGAAAGTGCTAAAAATGAAAGAATGGACAATATTCGCTGATCTCTGTTCGAGGATATACAAATCACATGTTTGGAGAGAACAAACGGACGTCCTTCCGTAGTAAAGTATTATGGAAATTTGTAGAACTCAACTCACTGAAACGAAATTATTTTACAATACGTGTGTGTGGCAGACAATTTACACTAAAATATAAATATACTCCAGTTTTATAATATTAACTACTATTTATGTAATTTACAATTGAATATAAAATTTACTCCAAAAATGCTCTTGTACACTTGAAAAAACACCATTATTGTTAACATCGCTCGGTCTGATGTCACGCTTATGCATTTTTAGCGTAAAATCACATTGTTTGGCGGCAAAAGTAAAATCAAGACAGTAAATAAACAAATAATATGTTTCAAAACTTACAAGTACAGTTATTTTTACATTTTCATCTGCTAGTTTCTTCTGCAAGTCACATGATGTGGGAATTGGATAAAAATGAAAAATCAAATCAAAATAAAAATAAAAAACAAAAACAAAATGAATTTTATTTAATCAAATTTCCAGATGCATTTTTTCTTAACTTGACTCAAAACATAAATCGTCAAATATTGCTTCAATCATCGCAATCTTTGACATTGAAAAATTTGTTAAGTTTTACAAACATTCCCTTTTCGTTAAAATTAAATATTTTCATTTTATAAGATTATCTGACATTAAAACGGTTTTAATTTTTTAATTTTTCACTACAGGTGATAAATCTCCCTATATTCTTTATGGTTACACTTGTATACGAGATACAACACCAATGGATTTAATTATGTGCCAAACCACGCTCGCCTAAAAAAGCCAACTGTCTGTGAAGCTGCAACAAAGGAAAATATTAAACACTATAAAAGAGAAAATAAAATATAAATAAAAGATAAAAGTAATAATTTACAAAATTCGCTTTATTAAAAATAAACTACGTTGTTGCAGCGTATAATCTTACTTTAATGATAATTAAATTATGTTTATAATCTGAGAAAACAATTTTACAATCGTGAAAAGATAGTTGAATATTGCGTTTTTTTCTTACCTGTTGCCTTATTTAAAAAAAAACAGTTAACATTATAGATTTTAAAAAAAAATCATTAGCTCGCGCTTTCTACCAAGCGTTGAAAAACCCGGTGAATTTCCCGTAATCGGGTTCGGCGCCTACGCCAAATTATTGTATTGTAACGGAAATTTTTTGAAATAATCATGAATTGAAAGTCATGATTTGAAGTGTAAGTTTCAAGATGAACATGGAATGTTCATAGAATGCAAAGGAATGCATGGAATGCAAAAGTGTGTTGCTATTTTTCAGTACTTCTTTTTATACTAATTTTATATATTTTTTTCATCTGCAGAAACGATACTTGGCGTAAATATGAATGATAAAATGAATGAAGATGAGCTTAATGAATATATAACACTAACTTCAAGGTAAATGCCTTTTTTTAAATTACAAATTGACATAACATCAATAATACAAACTGTGATGATACAAACTGTTCTATATGTGAAAACCCACTTTTGAGCAAAATTTATCTCGATAAAAAATGCTATGAGAAGATCGGGTCATTAACTGTATGACAAGAAAGGAGGACACATCTGGTGTAGTGTCTACCAGTTGCGAGGGAAGTAACTGAAGATGTAGTTACAAGAGGGCGGCTGTTGTTTATTGCATCGGATCAACGGGGTCCTGATTACCACAGGAGCAATTTTCAACCAGTAAATTTGAATAGAAATGTTTGCCTCATTTAAACGCCTTATTCATACAAAATTTCTGTTATAAATGAGGGTCAAATGTTTATACGTTTTTATTGGTGGAAGTTTTCCCCGTGGGGTATTATAATTTCTTTCACTGGCAGTGACAGGAGGATTATTTATACAGTCACAATATGGCAGAAATGCAGGGTCTGACAATCGCCGGGTAATTTTTAACCAGTAAAAACGAATAGATATATCTGCCTTAACTACGAGGGCATTTCAAAAAGTAAAGATACACCGTACGCCGGAGGAAAAGAAAAGTTTTGGCAAGCAAGTTGGCAACACAGGTGTTAACCTTGATCCGTTAGCTTTCTCCTCGCGGTCGTTCGGCATTTCAACGTTGATTCTGGTTGGAGTAGGTCGTGTTTAAAATGGTTCCGCCGATTCAGAAACCCGCCAAATGCGAAGTGCGCTCCGTCATACGTTTTCTTCATGCAAGAGGTCAGCGACCAGCGGATATTCACAAAGAAATTGTTTCTGTTTATGGGAACATTATGAATCGACAAAATGTAACGAAATGGTATCGTCATTTCTCTGAAGGTAGGACCGATGTTCATGACGAACAAAGAACAGGTCGGCCATCTGTGATCTCTGATGCCCTTCTTCAGAGAACGGAGGAAGCAATTCGTGCGAATAGACGTCTCAAATTGAAAGAATTACATCAGATCATACCGGAAGTGTCAATGACAATTCCACGACGATGATGAGATCAAAGATGAAGTTGAAATGTGGTTCCGACAACAGGCGGAAACCTTCTATGACTGTGGGATACAAAAGCTTGTGCCCAAACTTAACAATTGTTTGGATAACGAGGGTGATTATGTCGAAAAATAATAAATAATCCAGTTAATAAGATGTAACTTACGTTTTCTAAATAAATGTTTTTTTTAAGGAGTGCGAGCCATTGTATCTTTACTTTTCGAAATGCCCTCGTATAATAGAAATTCTACATGAAAACGACGATTAGATAAGGAGACAGTTTCAATGCTTTACTGTTGAAAGTTTTCCCCGGCGAAACCGGTTACAGTTGAAGCGTAACCATTTTGAGGGTATGTCAATTCCCCTTTATTCATAGTTCATGGTAAATATAAAGATTCTGGTAGATAAATAATTAAAATATTCTGTCAAAAATGTTTGACAGAATATTTTTTAATGTTATTTTAATGGTTTTAAATAATAGAACACATTAAAAATACCTGGGAGTGTGATAACTGCAATTGTAGTTATATCGCTCTTGTGTTAATCGTAATCGTTTATATCGTTCTTGTTAGTTGTTGTTTATGTCAATAAATGTCGTCTTACGTGTTGTAAGCTTCAGCTATTATTAATTACTAGATACAAGTTATCACATGGTGTCAGGAGTGGGTTTTAATGTCAGTTTGGGGACATTCGACAGAAAAATCTGCTGTATATTTAAAATTTTTATGCAGCCGATTCCGTGAAAAAGTTTTTGAAATTCATCTTCTAGCGTGTTTACTTGATTCATCCTTTTTGTCAGGCCTGCGTCTGTGCATGTCTTAATACTGGGTTTAAACCACCATGTGCGATAATTATCCGTAACTGCATTTCTTTATTTTTAATTTTGCGGGTAACTATCGATTCTCCCGCAACATTTATGGCATGGCAAGAATACGTAAGAAGTTTGCGGACGGTTGAAGAACTTATTAGTAACCTCAGTTCTTTTGCTATTTTATACGGCATAACGTTATATTGCGCGCATGTATCTAGTTTCATGGAAATGGCTTTATTTTTAATAACGACGGTTTCAAACCAATCGTCATTAGTATTTGCGTCTACTGCCCCAATGACATAGTTCTCTTCATCAGCCGTCGATTAAATTTTTTCTATTTCCTGTATTTTCTACTTTTCCTTTGATCTGTATTTCTTAGCAAAATGGTTCAGTTTTTGATTGAGGTTGCATTTTTTGCCAAAAACTGGGTATTCATTCAATTTCTGGGGGAAGCCACAGTTTCTGAAATCATCAATATATTTGGCGATTTAGCTTATACCACCATGTGCGATAATTATCCGTAACTGCATTTCTTTACTTTTAATTTTGCAGGTAACTATCGATTCTCCCGCAACATTTATGGCATGGCCAGAATACGTAAGAAGTTTGCGGACGGTTGAGGAACGTATTAGTAACCTCAGTTCTTTTGCTATTTTATACGGCATAGCGTTATATTGCGCGCCTGTATCTAGTTTCATGGAAATGGCTTTATTTTTAATAACGATGGTTTCAAATCAATCATCATTATTATTTGCGTCTACTGCCCCAATGACACACTTCTCTTCATCTCTCTCAGCCGTCGATTCAATTTTTTCTATTTCCTGTATTTTATATTTTTCCTTTGATTTGTATTTCTTAGCAAAATGGTTCAGTTTTTGACTGAGGTTGCTTTTTTTGCCAAAAGCCGGGCATTCATTCAATTTCTGGTAGAAGCCACAGTGTCTGCAATCATCAGTATATTTGGCGATTTTCGGGTTTAATTGAAAGTTTTACCTTGAATATTGAAGGTTTTACATTTTCATCTCCTTCTCCAAAAATGTCGATAAGGCAGTTTTTTTAGTTTGCCTATCTTTTTGTATTTTAATTCCTTAAAATAAATTCTATTACAAATATCGGGATTTTCTAATGGCACCAGTTCTAGATATTTTTAAAAAGAAATATAGATTATTTTATGTTAGCCGGACGCAGGTCATAAATCGCCAGATATTGCTTGTATCGCTATATATTTTTTTTTTCTTGGGCGGACATTTTTACTGTTTAATAAACTAAAAGTACTTGAAGTTGCTTATCATTGCCACTTTACGATTAGCAGCTTGTATACGCACATTATAGGATGCACAAAATTCTTGAAATGAAAACCACTAGTTGAACAAACACCACAGTAATTTTCACCTTATCTAACAATCGCTTTTAATCGATTAAGTAAAGCGACATATAGTAATGGAGCAGTGGCGCAGCGGAGAATCAATTGACATCGTCAAATTTAAATGGTACATTTTGTCTTATTTAAGGACAGAGTTTCAGAAATTTTTTAATACGAAGAATACTATTAAAATTTAGTGGTGAGAATCGCTCAACTGCTGCGCCACTGTTTCATCACTGCGACAATAACTGTTTGGAAACGTTGTACCTAAAAATTAAGATAATTTTACGGACGTTCGTAGCGAAGGGCCTAATGTCCTTTCAAGGCTTTCTCCGCGTGAATAAGAGTTCGCGTTTTAAATAATAAGAAATTATAAGTTTCAAAGAGGGGGGGGGGGCATTGTGATTTCAGAAATGCTTAGGTGGGGCGTGGCCAAAATAAGTTTGTGAACCTTCTAGATCTAGACACTCTAGAGGATTTTTCAATAATTTGGGCTTATGCAAACTTTTATGATTTTATTTTTAGTAGAAGCTCACTGTTTTCATCAATGTTATTTAAACACAACACAAGTCCTTTATCAGTCCTTAAGAGTTCTCTAAATGTCTAAACATTTTACAGATAGAATATTATTTAAAAATAAATGAAGCATCAGTCTCAAACTTTCTCACTATTTGCAATGTGTTACATGTACGAAATTTTAAGTTACTATATCTAATTTACAGGTTAGCTGAGAAAACCATAGATAGAGTTGTTCAACCGTGGCTGTGGTCGAAGCACGTCTTGTTTTTATTCAAGGAAGGTAGAGAAATGCAAAAACTGTACAGGGAACTTCGTAATTTTGCAGAAATGGTAAGCGCCTCTAAAATTGTTTCGTACATCTGATAGAATGGTGATTAGTTGGCCAATATTAATTAATTTTATATTGAAATTTCGTTAATACACTTTTTTATTTAACTCAATCTGGTTTTTGTATGTAAAGATGAAATTTTGTAATCGATTTTTCATTCACTTTCTGATGGGCTACAATTATAACAAGTTGGAAATTGTACGTCAAACATGACAAATGAGGCGCGTTCGTGCTATAACTAAATTTATAAATAGTCAGACCTTGGTTCAATAGCTGTTGCAGTCTTATGCAAAAATGCATGAACACAAAATTTATTTTATGTGCAGATTTTCGCATTATAGATATTAATTGTATTTTACGAAATTAAGTTTCAATACACTTTTACAAACAATTAATTACAATTCTGTTGCATTAAAATTATACTATGCGCAAATATCCAATACAAGACAATGAAAAAAAATCATCGTTATTAAATAATTATATCGTCTGTTATTATGATATGATTAATTTCCGTAATAAAATAAGTATATTTTAAGTTGGCAACATTTTGGCTTTTGTTGACATTTACTGAAAATTCCAATGGGAAACTTAAGCTTAGCTTTGAAAATTTCAGAACTTGAAATCCTTATTTAGACTCTTTTTCCCTTTAATATCTATTTCTCCGGAAACATCTATCCAAAAAACTGTCGTTATATTATAGGATTGCTATAATTAAATAATTTTAGTACATAAATTCGGCTTTTAAATTCAGTAATACGGAAATAATAGGACCCCCATCTTAAATATAACGTAATTGCCTATCATGGGATATCATTTGATTAATTACGTGTAATAGGATTTAATATAATGAAGAAAACTTTTATTTATATCTTTTTAAGTTTTGATTTTATTTTCATAACATTTGACATGACTCGACAAAATTCTGCAACGATTATATATATTAAATTTTAAACCAGTCGGTTGGGTAGTTTTTGAAATGTTATATGCCGATAGACGGACGGACCAGACGACTACTATAGGTGCTACGTATTTATATAATTACGATCGCAACTAAAAATTACGTTCAAAGGTGCATTTCCGATGACAGTACAACATTTTAATATTTTTATAATTTAATTATAAATTAATAAATTAATTTTAAAGCATTTTCCCGTGAGGAAGCCACAGGTGATAAATCACCAGACATTCGCTGTAATTCGTACAATTGTATACGAGTTGAAACAACAATGGATTTAATGATGCGGCAATTACCTCTCGATAAACAAGCCAAATCGCTTTGAAACTACAACAATGAAACATTTTAAAAGCTAAAAAAGTAGAAAATAAATTATAAATATAAAATGAAGCGTATGTGGTAACGTGAGTGTACATATATATAATCAGACGTTTCATATCGTTTTAAACGAAAAAAAACTTTACTCCAAAATAACAATTTTAAAAAAATGGCATGCTGATGAGTATTTACATAGCATGTTTGTACAACTTCAGAAAACGACATTCTGACGCAGTTCAAAAGAATTTAATCCTCGATCTTCATTCTGCATCCCCACACAAACCAGTCTCTCTTATATAGGAAAGAAAGACTGCCTCCCAACGCTGCATAAGCTTCTGTGATTGACATCTCCCTTTATTCGCTTACTTTACTATGAACTTCCTCTTCTTTTAATCCTCTCTCAGAAGATTTTGCTATCAATATCATACACACAGTTGTCATGGCTTATTCAAGATGTAAAGCTTTTCACTTTTACTTGAAAACAACAATGAGGTTCTTCATTCAATAGGATTATCTTCTTTCAATGAATGTCAATCAATAAGATTATTTCCATTATTAGGGATTATCTTAACCCTTTACGGCACAGTGGTCCCACTCCGGGCACACCTAATTTTAATTCCAAACTTGCATACGGCACCAAGAATATTTTAATAAAATTTTGTTTCTATAATGAAAGCTTAAAATAAGCAGTTCATAATTTCTAAAAAAGTCGTTTCTAAATTCCGGTGTCAGTTTAGTAATTTATCATTTTACGAACAGAACTTGTCTGTGTCGGAAAGGGTTAATCCCACAAATAAGTATCCAGTTGACTGGTCAATTTATCACAATACACGAGTAAGTGCTGGGTTGACTGGTCAATTTATCACACGTATAATATTTAAAAATTAATACGCTTTTATCAATTAATAGTTTAATATTAATCAATTTAAGATTATACGTTGAGAAATCAATTTAGAAATCCTATAAATCCTAAAAAGAAAGTTTAAATAATGTTTTATTTCCTGTTGGCTTAGCTTAAAAAAGAGATCGAGCAAAAATTATATATTTTTTAATAAATTCAGATGCTTCTCCTTTCTACCAAGAGTAAAAAGGGATAAAATTTTCATAATCGAGTTCGATGCCCATGCTAAATTAATGGATTGCAACAGAAGTTTTTGGGAAAAACCATGAATTGCAGTCATGAAATTTGGCATGATTTTCAAGAGAAACATTGAAAGCTTGTAGAAGAGTGTTTTTTTTAGAAAAATATTTTTACTTTTATTTTGTGAATAGCTTCACACAAAGCAAGTAGCATAAAATCTTAAATACTTTGTAATTTTTTTTAGAGTGATACATATAAAATTATTAAAATAAATTATCACCGTAAGAAAATAGCACAAATAAAATACATATAAAGTAGCAAACAGCTGTTTAGAAGCCTCCAAAGCTCCATCACCAGTGCCAAAGTTAAAAAGATTAAAAACAGATTTTAAAAAGTTTAGGCGATGTAAGTATGCTTGCGGCCAAGATGGAATAACGATGAGTGTTTAAAAACAGCAGCGGAGTCAGGAGTCCCATGTGACGAAGGAGACCAATCAGAAGTGTTCCGCCAGTCTGGACGAGTTTAAGTACGGAGGAGAAAAAAAAGGGGGGTGAGGGGGAAGTGAAGAGAATGAATTAAAGGAAAAGCAGCCAGATATTTGAAAAATTTGGTGTACTAGACATATCATTAGCTAAGTTGCTTGAATTCCTCCATATATGATAAGCTTCTCAAAAATCAAGGTCGTAAATCGATGAGCACTTCTGAATTATTGAACCTTTCTGAAAAATTAAAACTGTGATTGTTAGACCAGAAATGGTTAGCAATAGCGGAGCGTTTAATGTCTCAATTTTTAAAATAGTTTTTATGTTCCCCCAAGCGGACCTTAAGAGATCGCTATGGAATTAAAGTTAATCGCTAAGAGATTAGTTTGACCTATGTACATTCTATCACACTCTCAAGATGTCTTGTAAATTCCCCAATGTGAAAATCTGTCAGTTGGATGTCTGAGGTTTGGAAATTTGATTTTATTAAATGGTGCATAATTGAACCATATAAAAACTTTGTATATTTGATGACTAATTCTCGGAAAATGTAGAAGTAGGTCCGCTTGGGGAACATAAAATATATGTTAAAAATTGTGACATTAAATACTTCCATACTTTCCGAGAACGAGCCATCAAATATCCAAAATCCAAAATTCGGTGGTACATCGCTCAACAGGTGACACAGCTATGCAGAATTTTTAACGATTTCCGTGATAGCTAGATCTCGGTATCTGATGGAATATCATTATACATCATATTCAGTTAGACCTTCGCACATATAGGTGCTGGTGCTGATAATGTTTCGGTGTATCTAGCCCAACAGGTGGCGTTGCTATACTCCGCTAATCACGATTTCTGTGATAGCTATTTCTCGGCATGTATGGGATGGAATTCGAGCAAATTTCGTACTCACTTAGATATTGAGATTAGATATTGGGTGCATCTTGCTCAACATGTGGCGCTGCTCTGCTGTGGTTTCTCTAATTTCTGTGACAGCTATATCTCAGCATCTATGGAATGAAATTTTACAAAATTTAGTATGTAAAATATTTATTAAAAATTTTATTGATTCAATTTTGGCTTTGTTCACTGAATAGAGGCCTTACTGTACTAGTTTTTGCGATGAACATTATAGCTAACGTTAAAAACTGTTTTAAAATTAAAAAACTTTAAAAACATACAACTTCACCTTTTCTGAAACATATACACAAATTAAAAACATCTTTTACTTAAATAAGGTGTCAAATACATGTAAAACACAAATATCCAAACTTGACATGTTTCGGTTTAAAGTATAAAACCATAATCATAAGTACACATACATCGTCAAAAAACAAACCCGAATGACACTGGACGCTACAATATATACATAATATCACACAACAAGCACACCATCTACCATCAAACACACAAAGTAAAAGCACAGAAAAACATTAAACATCAAATCAAGCTTGTATACACAATTACCTCCCTCTATTCAAATTAGCCCCACAATGTTTATTTAAAAGCTCTAACCATAAAGGTGGGATAACAAAAGAGAAAGTATCATTACAGATTAAGCCAATTCCGCAAATAAATTTCAATGGACTCTCTTATAAGGGACTTGTGGTAATAATTCGATATAAAAATCAATTTAATATCTTCAAATAAAATTTTAATCCCTCCCCTCCAAATATAACCTAGACAAAGCTGTTTTCATGCGGCCAAATTTAATGTCAGATTCATGTTCCTTCTTTCTTATACTTAATTTTTTTAATTTATGTATATGAACATTATAGCTGTATCTGAGTTTCTATTGGACAGAAATTCACCAAATGTTATGCGAGAAGCTATTAATTTAAAAAAAAAAATTCAATTTAGCATTTAAATACCGAAAAAAGGGGACTGTTGAACTGTGCTTTTTTTATTCAATGATTACTGTAACTCTGAATTAAATTCAAACAAAATGCACTCTACTTCGTAGTTGTTGGTGTGTAGCAGAGCCATTTAGATTAATATAAGTGAATAATATAGAAGAAAGTTTATTTGTGATGGCCACAGCATACTAGTTATAATTAATATAATTATTATTCTCGGATCTTTCTGACATGAAAACGCATTATGAATTTTTCAGATTGCTAAAAGAATGGTGGAATCAAGCTCTGGTGATACTTTTAATGACGCTGGAATTGCTAAAGAGAAGAAGTTGCTTCAGAGAATCTTCATCGAAAACTTGACCAGTGATCCATCTTTCACTATGCGAGATGTTGAAGATGCAGTTAATAATTTACTCTTTGCGGTAGATTTGTATTTTGCATTTTATTTTACTTTTTTGTCAGAACATATCAGTATATGTGTGACTTCCATTGTTCTAATTGTTTACTTGAAAATAGCTTAAAAACAGACCTTAAGATGGTAATTTTATGATTTAATTCTAGAAATTCCATGCAATCAGTCACAGCGTAATGCAACTGAAATTTCAGGGACAAGCAGAGGTCGCAAATACCTCAGACGAACAGCTTTACTGCTACAGTCAAAACTAAACTCAAAGTCTCAAATGCAACTGATTTATCCCAGTGCCTGACTAATGTAGAGGCATACGGGGCAGCTAACCCGGGTACCCCGGTTGAGCCCGCCCCCCCCCCCCCCCCATCAGAATAAGTGGGATTTTCGTTAAAAGGGAGCTAAGTGTTAAAAATTGGCCAAAATTCTTACATTTGTAAATATTTATGCAGGAGGTGGCCCTCTTCCCCAGCTTCTGTATCCTATGTCCCCTCTCTTTCCAAAAAATAACCAATTACAGCATCAGAAAGCTCATGATTAAAATTTTACTGTAACAACTAAGTAATCCATTGTTTTCATGAAAAATTCATTATTGACATTATCCTCGTAACAAGGCAAATTAAAACTTTTAATGAGGCCATTTTTCTTTTAGACATTTTATGACATACATATGATGTTATAACAAATAGCCAAGAATGACAGAAAGACCTGTATTTACATTTCAACGACTCTCATAAGCCCTTATATTCCTATACAAAAAAAAGGTCAATTGTATCATCTCTTATCATCTTTCTTATGATACCCTGTATGAATCCCCTGTATGTATATACCTGTATGTAAATACCCTGTATGTATGTGTGTTTGCAGATCACTTCAGCGTATTTCAAGAACATTTCTTATGGATAGAAAGAAAGAGCCTCCTCCCAGAATAATGCCTTCCCCGGGGTCCTAGATACTCTAAGTCGGGCAATGATTTCTCCTCCAAGCAACTGAAAAGTTTCAGCGAATCTTGTCTTTTATACACCTGTGACAACCAATGGCAACCCGTTCAGCGATTTCGAGAAACTTCTTATTTATTAAAAATGCACCTAAGCTTTGCCTACATAACCTAAGCTTCCCCACTTGCGAGATATTCATGTCCACTCCCATCCAGGAATCTACATGAGGCTAAGACATTTTAAGTCATTCAATCTTTCTAAACTCCCTCAATGAAAAAATAAACTTTCAAATCTGTAACATCGCTTCGCCCACCAGTGGGAAAAGTAAGCTTTCAAATCTGTAGCATTTAGAACATGCAATCACTACAATGCAGCTTGTAGTAATGTTGATTCTTGCATTCTTCTTTCTCATTTTGTTTACCCCCAAAATTTACTAGCTTCGCTATTTCTGAATAATTTTAATTCCTACGTCGAGCGCTTTTTTTTCTGTATAAACAAATAGAATTGTTTTTACTCCCAAAAGAATAGAAGTTTAGTGATAGTTTCGAAACCCGATTTTTAACCACTTAGCTGTCTTGCCCGAACACCGCTCGGGCAAGAAGAATTTGCTTTCTTCGTTACTAAAAGATTTTGGATACCACTAATTTGTCACTGTAATCTTCGCTTTATTAATTGACAGACATTTTTTGATTATATATGGCAGTAATATCTATTCATTAACTACCTTACTAATTTGTGAAATCGTTCCAGCCACTGCATTTGGCACCGGAATTAATCCACTTTCATAAATTTCCTAAAAATTCAAGCCTTTTTCTTTTCTTTTTTAGTAGATGAAATTTGATTGGCTGCCTACTGTAGGTTAAATTTGATTGGCTGCCTTACATATCTCTGATTGGCTGAGGAAGTTATAGGCCACATCCTCTAATGTAAATTTTGTAATATAGCATTTTTCTAATTCTTTTTCTTATTTTTGCATTTATAATCGCTAATACTCTTAGAATTTTTATCTTTTTTATTGTTTTTAAATATTGTATTATAGTATTTTTATCCCTATTCTATTATTTTTTTCTTGCTAAAATATTAATTTAATGTAACTGTTTTTCGAAAATTGAAATGTATGGCTCTGGGGCCTTTTTACCTTACTTACCCTCATATGCTTGGCAAACCAATGACAATGCAACGGATTTTGTAAGAAAAAAAAAACACTCTTTTTGCTCAACACATCTATGCAATAACCCCTTGGGGACGAGCGACACGTATACGTGACGCAAAAGATGCTCAGAATCCTCGATTATTCTCACCAGTAACTTTTTATTGTAAACTTTGCCTTATTTAATGACAGCGACTTCGAACAAATTTGGGCCGAGGAGCCCGTGGCCAGACGCCACACATCCCCAGAACATAACAATAGTAGAATAAAATGTCAGTGATTTCAATAAAAACTGGAAGCACCGGGGGGGAGGGGGAGCCTAAGCAAGACTAACAATCACTAACAACTAAATAAATTAGGAGCTCATAGAAAATAAACACATAATAAACATAGGGAAGGTTAAGGATAGCATTACGACAACAATATATATTTTTGAATTTTTTTTTTAATTTTTTGTATGTTTTTGAGAGATATTTTGGTTTTTTATGATATAACATGGAAAAGACTCTAAAGTAGGAGAAAACTGCTTGATTCTGATTTAATTATCTATGCCTGCATAAGGATGCGGCCTAAAAATTCCACTCAGAGCGGCACTAGCAGCAACCAGCCGGTGTGCTGTGCTGACCTTGAAAAGAGGGGCAAATTGGTATATATACTAGGGTGGCAGCTGGAGGAGGGGTTACCCCTCTGCCCGACCAACCAAATTTCAGGATTCAAGCAGTTGATTTGGAAGAGAACAGAGATTTAAAAATATGTCAGCAAAAATACTGAACATTAAAAAGATCAAAGCTATTAATTGATAGAATCTAAAATAATTCCAATCCTGGGTCTTTTACGATTTTGGCTGTCAAAAATGTCCTAATTTGGAAGATTGTGACATTTTTGGCACACATTTTGGACATTTTTAATGACAGCATTTCTGGGATTCAATTAGGCGAAAATTTCTGTTTTGAGAAACCCCGGTGGTAAAAGATTACGGTGGTAAAAGATTAAAAATTCTGTAAAGGACGTTCGTCGCGAAGGGGTTAAGACAATCCGATTGATCACTTCTGAATGAAGGTAAACGAAGTCAGTACGAACTTCGTGAGCGCTTCTAAACATATACATTGGTACATTGGTACATATATGGGTAATATTTTAGTACGAAAAAGTGGTGTTGATTTTTTAGTTTATTCTTTGTTTATTGGTTCAGAAAAACGAAACTGTTAAGCGGTTAATTTAACAATTACAGCTTTTGGGTATAAATCACAATAATCACTTTTAATATTGTCATGTTATCGCACATTGAAAATTCAAATTTCATTTTAGAAGATTATTTGAATAATACGTAGGAACTTTTGTTTATCTCATTGTATAGCTCAAAAACACAACTTTCCCCGTCCGCTACCTGTCGCGTGGGGGCTCCAGCGGATGGGATTTGTTATGTGAATCTGCTTCATTTTCTGCCTATCCCCTGCCCCATGTCGCGTGGAGGTCACTCACCTGGAAGGGCCAGCCACTTGGCCTAGCATGTATAAGTCTCAATTTTTTTATTCCCTGGCCCAAGGCCATTGCACTTTTCAACTCGCCACCTGTCGCGCTTGAACGGCAAGTTCAGTTTCAGCTGAATTTGTAAGTTTTTTTAAAAATTTTATAAAGTTACCGGGAGGGACATCTATGCTTTACAGACTTGGACTCCTCGTCTGAGCTGTCTCTCTTAAGCAGTGAAAATATAACTGAATTTGGCTGAATAGAAAAATTATCCAATTCTTAGCTTGCTTCTTTGTCGAGTACTATAGCAAAATATCTTGTGTTTTCCTTAAGTATCTTACTAGTAGAGGTATTCATCAAAATGTTATACTGTCAGTTTCTTCATTTGGTAATGGTTCTGAATCGTTATTACTCCTAAAATTGAAAATTTTGCTTTTTACACACTTTTATTTAACTCAACTTGGTTCTGTATGTAAAGATGAAATTTTGTAATCGATTTTTTACTCACTCCTTGATAGGCTAGAATTATAAAAAAAATATGTACACAGGTGTATTTCCGATGACATTACAACATTTTAATATCTTAAGAACTTAATTTTAAATTAAGAAATTAATTTTAAGGCATCTTCCATTCCATAAATTGCCAGATATTCTTTATAGTTTCAACGATTCGCGCGTTACAAAAACAATGGAGCTAATGATGCGCCAAACCACGCTTTCCAAAGTATGCCAAATGGCTGTGAAACTGCAACATTGAAATATTTTAAGCACTAAAAGTAGAAAATATAAATAAAAAATAAAAAGTTTAATATATTTAAAAAAAACACTCTTTTATTTACATGTTGATAAAGTTTTTTTTTTTTTATATAAAATACACGACGAGGAAAACCAATTTAAGGAAAATCGCAAGCAGCCAAAATAAATGTCTTACGACATTTCAAGGCTTGATAAAAGACTAGAATTTTCAGTGAAAAATAAGAGTGATCAACAACAGTAGCCGTAACACCAGTACTTTATTGTGTAGTTCCTCACTCTCTCTTCCATTCATTTTACAGTACAGAAGATATCCTTTTATGAAACCTTGAAACAATATGTTAAATATTTTTGCTCTTCATGTTTTTCTTCGCTTTGTTTTTTAACATCATGTATTCATTGTAACATAATGGGGTTTTGCAAAGTTTTTATAAGTTTTTAAGGAGTCGGGGATAGATTTTATTCCCTTAGATTGCCCCCCCCCCATCTCTTGGCCAGTGGATAAAACATAATAGTAGACACAAGACAGAATTTTTCGTTATTGTGGAGGGCCAAATTTGAAAGAATATTTTACATACTTCAGTTCAAAACTACTTGAATTGATGTCCACTTAACCGACTTTTTATCGACATGTGCCAAATTATCAGGGTTTTATCCCATAAGAAATATATTAATCTAAACATTTTTATAAAAATTTTGACTTATTAAAATGTCGAGTTATACGAGTGCTATTTTACCAGTGTTTCACTTTATTATTTTAATTATTATTACTTTTTCATTATTATTATTATTATACATTTTTAGGGACACGACACTTCATCATATGCAATTTTATATTGTCTTTTCATGCTGGGTCTCCATTCAGAAGTGCAAGAAAAGGCGTTTAGTGAAGTAGATGCAGTCACCAGTCATAGCGATGGTCCCATCAGTTACTCTGACTTTAATAACTTGAAGTATTTGGAATGCATAATCAAGGTAAAATATAAAATCACCTTAATTGAAAAAATAAATTATCAATTTTAAATATATATTATTAAAATTTTGATAACGAGTGGAAACCGTATAAATTAGGCAGCGATTTAACTTATGAATGGACGCAGAGGAGGACAGAATAGAAAGAGTCGTCATTTATGACGTCACTTGAAGCCGTTCCGCGGCTAACGAAAAAGACAGGCTACCGCGGTGCATTCCACTTATCTTTTTTTACAGACCGCTAGAGTGACGTGATGCTCTTTTCGTACATCTGCATTGGTGCATTCGAGCATCACGTGACTCCCGCGGTCTCTAAAAAAAGATACGCGTAAAGCACCGCGGTAGCCTTTCTTTTTCGTTAGCCTCGAGCCGTTCCTATCCCCCAACCACGTCCGCTATATTTGACGCCCCGCGTCTTGCTCTCGGTGAAAGTTAAATATAGCGGACGCAGGGGAAAGGTGGGGATTCGTTTGTCGGCTTCAGAACTTTCCATAGTAGAAAATTGATATGTCTTCGCCTCCTATTCTATATTTCTAAAATTATACTTATAAATGTGTCGTCTATACATATGAAAGTGAATATACATTACACAATGGAACAACTCGAACATGTATGTACTACACTTTTAATTCCGTTACAGACAAATTGCTTGAAAAAAGAGTGGCCGAATTTCAATCAAACAATACAACTGGTTCTTTCTACAAAAAAGGTTACTTTCTGACAAGGAAGATCTTTCAAGGCGAACGAAAAAAATACAGGAAATTATATTCATATGAAGCTGCACAATGTGTTTAAAAAGCAGCTGCTAAATATCAGTACGAAACAGGGTTGCCAGTTTGGTCTCTCTTTTTGTTCAAAAATTTTGAGTTCATTCGAGAATATCCGAACAGGAATTTTTGTTTATTTAATGTCAGACATTTCGTGATCATATGAAGTCTAAATTCTTTTTTCGGAATTTCTGAGTAAAAAAGGAAGGCAAATAAAAGAAAATCATCGCAAATGAAAACCTATGTGAATGAAAATGTACTGAAGTTCATTACATTATGATAATTTAATTTCCAACAAGAAACCAGAGCCCTTGATTGCGAATTTAGATTCTGTAGCTCATTTGATTCGTCTCATTGCGCTTAGTAATTTTATGCTTCGCATTCAGCAATTGCGCTCCATAGCCGGTAACGTATTCGCATTCTTTCGTACAACCCTAGGATACACACACCTCGTAATACTCTAAAATTAAGTTAAGTTTTAAAATGCTTATCACAGCTAAAAATACACATCCAGCAGTTATGGTTCATAGTCAGTCCTGCAACCGAATTCCATTGAGTGTGTGCCTGAAAACAAACGATAAATTCTACGTACTCAATCATCTGTAGAAAATATTCTGTACTAGTGCACTTCAGTAATGTATATCATTTTCAGTGAAATTGTATAACATCATTAATATACACTGCATACGATTTTCCCCGTAGTAAAGTGAATTTTTTTGTATAGCCCTGTATAGGATACACATAGCTCGTAACAAACAATAAGTTTCGTTTAAAAATGCATATCACAGCTAAAACTTCACATCCAGTAGTTATGGTTCATCGTCAGTCCTGTAATCGAATTCCTTTGAGTGTGTCTCTGAAAATAAACGATAAATTCTACGTACTCAATAATCTATAGAAAACATGCTGTACTAGTGCACTTCAGTAATGTATATCATTTTCAGTGAAATTGTATAACATCATTAATATACACTGCATACGATTATCCCCGTAGTAAAGTGATTTTTTTTGTGTATCCCTGTATAGGATACACATACCTCATAATAAACAATAAGTTTCGTTTAAAAATGCATATCACAGCTAAAAATTCCCATCCAGCAGTTATGGTTCATTGTCAGTCCTGTAATCGAATTCTTTTGAGTGTCTTTGTAAATAAACGATAAATTCTACGTACTCAATAATCTGTGGAAAACATGCTGTACTGCACTTCAGTAATGTATATCAATTCCATTTAAATAGTAACATCATTAATATACACTGCATACTATTTTTCCCTGTCGTTTCATAATTTAATGGAATTTTTTGTGCGACCCTGTAAGCGAACTATAATTGCTATTTTTTCTATACCCAATAAAAGCATGTTGCCATGCACCTCAGACCATTGCTTTGTGTACCAGTACTACATTCATATATTTTTTTTACAGGAAACTCTAAGACTTTATACGGTAGTTCCTGTGTTTTCAAGGATAACAGGAAAAGATACGACATGTGGTATGCTTTATTCATTTTTAACATTTGGTAAAAGGGTCCTTCCGTGTCAAATGGCCTACATTTGAATATCCTTCTCATCTATGTAGCATTATCATTTGAATCCCCTTCAAATTTGATGCAATCGAAAAAGGACGTACATATAGTTCTAAGATGGACATTTTCAAACTGTCAGAGTTAGAAATAGTCTAGTTGGATCCAGGGCTTAATTTCTAATAAACAAAGTACCGGAGCTGTAATATTCTGCAGTAATAACAATCGTAATGATGTATTTCCCCGTCCCCTCCATCCGCGTAAAAATTAAAGCAATTTCGTCTTCAGTAAAAGAAAATTTTTAATACATTTTGACTATATCTATCTGAATTTATACATAATAAGATCTAATAAATGGACAGAACAAAAATATTAATATCAGCAGTGGGGAATTTTCAGAAAATACTACTCGTCAAGGATTTCTCTGTATGAAGTAGCAAAACACTGCACACAGCGCTGCTGCGGTGGGCTTCTATGCGCAGTATTTATAAGCTCTGGTGAGTTCTGAGCTCTATAGTGTAGAGCTCAGTGACATAACATGATCAGTAGTAAAAATGGCGAATGCGGTGTCAGTTAATTCTGGCATTCATAGTCGCCGTTCGAAAACCATTGAAAAAAAAATTGAGTCTACACTTGCGAGTGCTAGATAGATGTAAGCGCCTACGTGTGTGCCACGATACGTACATATGTAAGCACTTTAATAGGAAATAACTCAAATGATTGATACTGTTCCGTTGCGCTCCGGAGCGCAGTAATTATGAGATCTGGTGAATTCCGACCAATATTTAAATATTCACTAAAAACAAGGAAGTACCAGAGCTGAACTCCGGCACAAATTAAGTACTGGTTGGGTCACCAGGGGTCCTGCTGTAAACTGCCGCAGGAAAAACGATCATTTCACCAAGTTTATTGTGTACTTATTGATAAGATGTGATCTAGTACAACATTTTGTGCTGAAAAACATAACTGCAGTATAAAAGAGCAGAAATCAAAATGCTCATCATTACTTGGCCTCGAACTAGGCCATGTAGCATGTCACGATAAATTTTACCTTTACTTTAACAAGCTGTACAAATGCACAGTATTTAGACCAGTGAAACCACGTTTAATGTCAATTACATTACAACAAGTACGGAGTGTCTAGTTCCATAAAATTTTCATTACCTTTTAATCGCGAGCGTACAATATTTTGCATTTGTCGAAAACATTTTTAATTTTAAAAAGCAGTGAATTTTGCTGTTATAGAACTTGTATTGATTTTTATTATGGGTACAGCTGTCTCAGACGCACTGGGGTATATTTTTGGCGCCAAAATGGCGATTTAATGCCTGAGTAACACGGCGATATTGGCGATATTTTGCTTTGTATGGCAACCCGTTAGAGCAGTTTGCGTGTGTTTTATATTAAATTAAACATTGTGTATTTTATAATAAATTAAGCATTGGGCATGTTTTATAATAAAATAATTTGTGTGTCTTTATAATAAAAAAATGTGTGTGTTTTTCAATAAAATAAACTGTTTCATAATAAAATAAAACTAACATGCTGTTCAGCAAACTAAGTCTAACCCGAAAGCGAGGTTTTTCTCGACAAAATGGTGCAAAACAAAAATCGTACCAACCCCGGTGCGTCTGCGACAGCTGTTCCTTTTTCAGTAGTATCAGATGCTAGTAAATTGATATTAAAATTTTTTAAACAATTATACATAATTTCTTTAATCTGCTATCTAGCAACCAATACCTGGGGTTACTTGTAGATGGTCATTATTAAATTTAAGTGATTTACAAAAAAACCTGTTGTATATTTATAAACATTTTAGTTGTGTCCATCTCAAAGCCATGTATTTCGTTATTCGTGCTTCGACGCATATCCATTTTGTTTCGGATTATTGGTGCTCAGTTCAGCATCAATCTACCGCAGCCGGAGTTGGGGTTGCGTAAGACTCGGTTCTGATTGGCTGAACCGGTTCCGATTAGCTTGGTTTTTCGACTGAACTTCAAGTTGAGCACCAAATCTGCGAGGATGCGTAAGCCTCTATTATAGGAGCTCTAATCTCACCGTATAAAGATGATCCAGTCCCTGTGACGTCATGAAGTGGCCGTGTATTACGAAGGTCGCGCTACTATACGATGCCGCAGGCAGCGGGAAAATTATGCAGTTCGTTTATATCAGAATGCACCCCCTATCGGCTGAAAGTGGAAATAAAGGACTTTCCTCGCGTGCGCAGCATTTTTAAATACATAATTTCATACTAAATCGGGTTAAATATATAAAATCATACAAACTTTAGGTTTGTTTAATTTTATCATAGGCCCGGGAAACACCGGGCGAGTCAGCTAGTGTATAATAAATTTGAGGTGTACGATTGAAGTATTAAAAAGGGCATGCTGTATATATCCCTGATTCATTAAAATTCCAATCAATGTTGCCAAATTGGAGAATTTTTTATTCAAAATAGCTACCAGCGTTTCAGGATAAATTTTTTTTTCATTTATTTAAAGACAAAAACCCCGTTATTAAATAAACCGAAGATTACTAGCCTGGAAAAGTGGTTGATATTTTGAATATTTTTTTTTTCTATCTGACAACACTTATTCCATTCTATGTTATATCTAACGGTGACTGTATTTAATTGCAGATAAATACAAAATTCCAAAGGGTACAACTATTGGATTCGTTCCATACATGTCACACCGAAATCCGGATGTATTTCCAAATCCTGAAAATTTTGATCCGGAGAGATTTAATGGGAAATCCCAGAAAAATCCCTGGGCTTACATTCCTTTTGCTGAAGGAACAAGAAGCTGCATTGGTGAGTATTGGCATAATACTAAATCTTAGAACAGTAATGATTTTTGTACTAGTTAACTGGACTGTAGTTCGTATTGAGTTCGTACACTGTAAAAAATAAGAGAACTATTTCTTGATTTAGAAAAATGGCTTAAAAAAATTAGTCCTTTGTAAGTTTTGCGATGATCTTGGCGAAATCATTGCTGCAACCTTGGCATAATCGTAATTGTGTGGGTCGCTATAACAAAGAAGTACTAAAGTTTTTTCCGTGAAATGTTCAGATTCGATGCAAGGATTCTGGAGCATTTTTTGTTTTGCCGCTGCCTTAAAGTGTGGCTGAAGTATAGCAGTTTGAAATTCTAGGGTGGTTGACATAAATGAAACAAGATAGCAGGATTCCTCCATAAACGTGTGTAATTTATGAGTTTTAGTGAACGTGGCCCCTCGCAAATTTTCTTTCATTGTTGTAACCAGGGGTGCAAAAATCTAGGCGCCAATGGGTTGATTCCCACCACTAAATTTTTATTATTCTTCGCCTAATAAGAATACTGATAAAATTTAGGCAAAGTATACTAATAAAATTTGACGAAGAATACTGATAAAATTTAGTGGTGGGAATCAGTTCGTTGGCGCCTAGATTTTTACACCCCTGGTTGTAACCGTTGTTCCAATTCTCATACGCTTAAAACTATATATTCATATCCGCAGCGGCAAATTCTCTCCAAACTTGGCGATACTTCGTGAAATATTGCCAGCTTTCGCGACAAAAAATAAATCGTTTTACATAAAGCCAGCTTGACTATAGCTGACTAATTTGCTGAAATTCTCATTCAAATTCAGTAACTGGGAATGAGTCTTCATTCCCAGAAACGAAAACTGGGAATGAATCTTCTATAATGGGGCTCTACGCATTTTAGCTTCGTGTGTTTGAGTAAAAATAGCTGAATTCTTAAAAATAAGGAATAGGGAAGTTACCTTTTCTTCTCGTTAATTAGCCATGTCATTCCCCCCTAATTTATTAATAATTGTCATAAATAAAACTAGAATCCGTCAGGCTGAAATGTCGGAGCATTGAAACGCATGGACTTAAAAGATAACACTTGGAAAAAAATATTTTTTATTTTTTATGTTTACAGTTTAATAGAATAATAGTAATTTTTCAATAACAGCTGTTGAATCTTCATTTCCAAGTTCACCTTCATTCACCACCACACCACCACCTTCATCACCACAGTTCACTTGCATTCACCTTCATTCAGTCGCCAGTTACCTCAAATGCTCAAATGCTAATCTATCATAATTTGGTCAAGTCTATCCTTTGCGAAAGGCACTTCAAAAGGAACATCCTCTAAACGATGAACTCTACTAAAAGTGACATAAGTTGCTTCAAGGGACAACCCTTTTGGAACAATGTGCACAGTTATTTTTGACAAAATTAAACCCTGGGGTTTGTGTATGGTGACAGTGTATGCACCTGTTAAAAACAACTGAGTTCGTGAGCATGAGACATTTTTTTTTTCTTTACAAGATTTAAAAACAGGTGTGATAAAGTTTCTCGGTTAGAAATGACCGATGATAATCATCAAAATAAAAAATTACAGCCTGTGGCAAGCCTGCTTACCAAATACTCGCTCTGTCCACAGATTGGTATGTAACATAACTCTGTATCCAACTGCTAAGAAAACTTGGCACATATGTTATATACGCACCACGTTGGCGCAATTTTTTCTCCCGCAAATTTGGCGCAAAGTATAAATTGTTTATTTATACTTTTATTTTTTATTTTAATTCTATAAATTATTTTTATTATGTATATCAATATTTATTTATATCAAACTTTCATTTATTTATTTTTATTTCCTTTTAAAAAATAATAGAAGATCTGCTAAGAAAACTTGGCACAGATACGCACCACGTTGGCGCGATTTTTCCCCCGTCAATTTGGCGCAAAAAATAAATTGTTTATTTACTTTTATTTTTTATTTTAATTCTATAAATTATTTTTATTATGTATATCAATATTTATATTTATATCAAACGATCATTTATTTATTTTTATTTCCTTTTTTTAAAATAATAGAAGGTACATATTTTATTTATTACATTATTTTTTTTATTGAAATAAAAAATCGTGTTCCATTATTGCATGCTATTTGTAACTAATATTCAAAAACAAAGGTTTTGCCAAATTGGCAAGGGAAAAATCGCGCCAATGTGGTGCGTTTATGACATCTGTGCTGAAAATTTCAGCCTTAAGTCCAGATTTCGTGATCCTTACTTACTCCATCGTGCTATTTGATAATTGTGGTCTGCTAATTTTCTGGCCATTTTGATTTATGAAGTATTTCTTGATTATGTTCTTCAGCTTGCTTATTTATGGGAAAAATACGTATGGCAACTTTTCAAATTCAAGCAAAGACAGTGTATCTTTGCGCCGTAACATAAAGGATGTGTATTGGTCACCTGTAATTCGGCCCACGAGATTGTCTTTGTTGATCGCCGCTTTGTCTCATAACATTTGTTAAGGTGAAAAATTTTTCAAAAGTCATAAACACTGTTTGTCTGTGCAAAGCCAAAATAAGTATAACAAAAGAAAAAAAAGAAAACACTCTTTTATAAGCATTCAATGTTCATCTTCAAACTCACGCCTAATTTTTTGACAAATTCATATTTTTTCCCAAAAATTTCCGTTGCAATACACTATTTTGGCGTAGGCACCGAACTCGATTATGAAAAATTCACTGTTTTTATTTACGCTGAGTAGAAAGCGCAACCAAATGAATTTATTAAAAATATATTTAATTTCTGACCGGTTTTTTTTTTTTTTTTTTTTTTTTTTTTTTAAAGATAGGACAACAGAAAAAAAAATAAAATGAAACGTTATTTAAACTATGTTTTTTGTATGATTTCTAAATTGATTTCTCAACGTATAATCGTAAATTAATTAATATTAAACTATTAATTGATACAAGTATTCTTTATTAAATATTACATACACTATTTATTTTTTATTTATAATTTATTTTCCAGATTTTATGCTTTAAAATGTTTCATTGCTGCAGTGTCACAACCATTTCACGGTGGGAGATTTGCCGATTCCAGCTGGCCAAAATTATTTTTCAACTTCTATTTGATGAAATCTATTTTTCGTTTATATAAACGATATATTAGGCTGATTTAAAGAAAATATATGAAATTTTAAACGGTAGTTTAAAAAGAAATCATTATATTTAATTAAAAATTATTAATGCAGTACATTAGATGTGCAGGGTGGCTAGTGGTCAGTGAAAAATACGGTCAAAAAAAGTTATAAACACCAATATATTTTTATAGAAAAATTCATTTTAATTATTTGATCGAATAATCGACATGAATCTTTCTATGAGAATATACTGGTGATTATCACTTTTTTTGACTGTATTTTACCTTGACCACTAGCCACCCTGATGTGAATTTTTTTATTATATTACTATGATGTACCATTCAGTTAAATATTTAAATTATTTAAAGCTTTAAAACATGTAATGAATGAGTTAATCTTTTACTTGATAACTAAAAAGGACAATATTTATGAACTTTTATAATATTATTAAGTTTTAATCGATAGAATTATATTTATTATATGATACCAAATTATAAAAGTAATTTTTTATAATTAATCTACTAGAAATTGGGATACAAAATAAATATTAAAGAGTAATACATAATATTATATATACAAAGGAATAGGAAAATTGCGTAGAAATTTTCTGACAATTCATCATCTAATAGTTCTTCATTCTGGCTTTCCTCAGTAACTTACGAGTACTCATTGAACGAGACATTTCAAAACTGCTTTGCAGCCAAGTTTCATATTTTTTCAGAAATTTCTCATGTGCTGTATGTACAGCAGTCCACTTTTGTCTAAACTGGGTCTTCTGTATAATCATTTCCTGCTTGAAAACTTTCATTTGTACTTCGTTATAATTTTCATTTGTCAACAAAACATATTAAGCCAATTCGATTTTTTAATTGAAGGTGGAAGCTTGTTGCTGCTGTATAATATTATAAAAGCTTATTCGTGTGATTGGTTTACATTCTGATGACCCGGGTAAAAAAAAAAGTATTCTTAGAATAAAAAATATAATAACAACATTAGACTTCGTATGATAAAAACAACTTCAAAATCTACGGAAGCAGATAGATGCAGACAAGTAAACGTTTATCCAATATCTAAGACTCTATACTATTTACTAAAATTAAAAGTTGAGATTTATCTAGCTTTATCATATAACTTTTTGAATTTTCAAAATGCAATTTATTAAAAATACATAAAGTCATTAAAAACCTTAAAGGTGAAATAACTATTGACAAAAGAAAAAATTATGCTTATAAATTTAAAAAAATAAAGTACATGCCTTGTTCTAAAGCACTCATAATGTACAATTTCTTTCAATTTCTTCAACATTCACATATTAAAACAATATACTAGAAATCATCGATTTATTCTCCTCTAATAAACGCCAACTTCATACTCACCTACTGGCAGTACGGTTGCATTTATATCAAAAACATCTGCAGTGCCCACCACCTGCACATATAAGGTACATGTGGTAAAAAAAAAAATTCCAGTTGGATAAACTTTGAAAAATCGACTTTTGGCCAGCTAGAATCAGCAAATCGTCCACCGTGCATTTTGCCTATTTTGGCGGCCGTTTATTGGCGCTTAGCCCTTTACGTCACAGTGATCCCACTCCGGGTACACCTAATTTTAATTCCAAACTTGCATTCGGCACCAAGAATATTTAAATAAAATTTTGTTTCTATAACGAAAGTTTAAAATAAGGAATTCATATTTTCTGAAAAAGTCTTTTGTAAATTCCGGTGTCAGTCAGCAATTTCTCATTTTACGAACAGACTTTGTCTGTGCCGGAAAGTGTTAATAAAATCCATTGCTGTTTCAACTCGTATACAACTTTACTAATTACGGGGAATATTTTGCGATCTATCGCCTGTGGCAAGATAACAGAAAAATGCCTTAAAATTAATGTATTAATTTATAATTAAGTTATAAAAATATTAAAATGTTGTATTGTCATCGGAAACACACCTTTTTACGTAATTTTTATAATTTTAGCCTATTAGGAAGTAAGTTAAAATAGATTAGAAAATTCCCTCTTTACATACAAAAACTATTTTGAGTTAAGTAACAGAAAGTAATAACAGATTCAGTTCAGACTTCATTGAAACACAGAGTTGAATTGCACCGAACGTTGGGTTCAATTAAAAAAGCTAAAGGATCAGGGTCCATAAGCCGTGTTTTTGGCCCATGAAATAAGACTAAAATTCGATTTTGTTATACTGACTTAATTACTGCACTTTTTTACATTAGAAGGTTTATCCTGTACGATTTCAACAATATTTTGTGCTTTTTGATCGGATTTATATGACTTACACCAAGCTCAAAGTTCGTATTAATTGTAGTTTTTTATGAAAATTACGCAATTTCCCCTAATTTTACCTCAATTATTTATATGAGCACAATCGTGCAACACTTTCTTCTTTACATATATTATTAAATACATCAAAATGTACAATACATGTAAAACTAAAAGTGTTGCAAATCTTCACTCATAGTAAAATATTAAAAATATAGAGTTAAGTCCTTCACGTCAGTAAGAGACTTTAGGATGCTGCAACGTATTTAAACGTGTTAAAATGAACGTAACTATTAATAATATCCTCGAACGAGGTACCACTGTATTCACACTTTGGTATTATAATAGTTTTTCTTTTATCCCAGGTAAAAATTTCGCTTTGATGGAAATTAAAGTTATCCTGGCTCACATTCTTAAGAATTTTGAAGTCATATCTTTGGACAAAAGAGAAGACGTATTTTTCAGCTGGCATATAGTGATGACTCCACTAACTCCAATTAGACTTCAGTTCGTCAAGAGAAGATAGCATTTCTCATCAGATGAAAGACAGGCTGTTTCTAAATAGCATATGCATTTATACAGGGTGCCCTTCTAACCGTTGACCAATAGGTAATTCATAAACTTTTAATTTAAGATGTTGATTGCCAGTAGCAAAAGTGTTTCAAATCTTGTTCTTCATCATTCAAATATCCATTTACGTCAAAATAATTCTTTTTTTTTTTTAAGTTACAACTTTTAAATTTTTATACGATTCCCTGGAAGTTATTTTTAAGAAAACTTTCTCCATTCTCTGAAACATAAAACTATAAAAATTCCATTTTCTACATCGAAAACTTACCCATTTATGTTACTCTAAATTTTATGATTTTTCAGCATTTTTCGGAACTAAAAACGGAAAAACACGTTTTCGGGAATTAACTATTGGTCAACGATAAGAAGTAGCACACCGTATTAAAAAAAAAAATTGTTTAAAATATTGTTTTTTAATTATTTATTTATTTTGTTTTATTTATATACGAACAAACGTATTGATAATCACTACTACTTTAATAAAAAAATTGGCCTTGTGATAAATTAATTTAAACCTTCCTCATCCTTTAAAAAATAATTAAATCATATTTTTGAATAAAAGATAAGACGTATTTCAATGCTTGAGAAAAATAATAACTCCACTGACACCGATTAAACTTCAGTTTATCAAAGAAAGAAGATGCCCTTTATCATCACATGAAATATAGAAATGAATTGAATAGATTCTAAATAGCGTGTACACGGGCCGTAACGTTGGGTTACTTGAACCCTGCGATTCTTCATGGATTCGAAACGAAGCGTGTCTTATAGTCTTGGGTCTACTACAGGGATGTCAAACTGTGGCCCGCCGGATAGCGCTAAAATTTTATAGTAAACTTTTCCTTATCTAATCATCTAATTTATGCAATTCAAGATGTCGACTATCTCTTTTAAAAATTAGTGGTATCTGGCGGGCCACAGTTTGACACCCCTGGTCTACTATGTTACTAAATAGTGCGATTACCTGTTAGAGTATAGGTGAATTTATATCAATACTGTTCACACAGTAGGCCCAGGACTTATTTAAAACACTTTCTTGCTACGGGTTTAAGTAGCACTCCGGGTTATACAGAGGTTTATACAGGGTTTCCGAAAAGTCTTTCCTTCTCTGATTTCAAAATTACCTCATATCCGCTATATGTAAGATAGACATGTAAAACTGGTGCCAAAATGTTGAAAAACTAACCAAGGGTTCCTTATTTTATTTTTTTTAAGATATCAGTGCGTACGGCTTCACGTGAATTACAGATGCCGAAAGGGTCTCGTGATACCTGAGGATACAAAGAGCTTTTTTCCTGATGTGTGAACATTTTCGGCTTCCTGGACACTGCTACACTACAGCCAGACTTACGGAAACCTGAAACAAAAAAACTTGGTTAGTTTTCTAACAGTTTTGCACCAGTTTCACATGTCTATCTTATGTATAGCGAATATAAATATTTTTTGTAAATCTGTCAAAGACTTTTCAGATATAAAGAAATTGCCAAAAAATAATTAGGCTGATTTCTTTAGAAATCGACCTATTTAAATCATTTCGTATGTAATGCGAAGCATTGCAATCATTTCGTATATATGTATAATTCGAAGCCCAGTAGCTTCGGGATCAGCCCAATACCTTAGGAGTATATTGCGTTACCACGCTATAAGTCCATAGTTTGATTCCGGACAAAATTCCATCTTTACATAAAAAAATCGATCAAGTATGAGTATAACTCGCGCTCAAATGTTTTCGTACGTTACATTTATTAATTACTATTTATTAATTAATAAAGTCCTACTACCCCTAATTTTTTTAACATAATTTTTCGGAAATAGGAGGAGTGAGGGAACATATTTTTTAAGAATACTTTTGACGATGTCCCTGAAAATATAATATCTAAAATTAATAGAAATATATTTTTGAGTTCGATGTTACGAGATCTTTCACACGATATACAAAAAGAAAGCTTTTTTATCTTTTCAAGTAACTTAATTAGCCCCCTAAATTTTCCCTAAACATATTTGTGAATGGCTAATAATCTGAAAATGTGGGTAAAAAGGCTTTATACCTTTCCCATGGTTGAACTGTCCAAGTCCCATAGTTTACGAGAAAAAATGTTCTGATAGACAGACAGACAGACAGAGGAGTGATCTTATAATGGTTCCGTTTATACTTTTAGCCTCACCAGTGGCTGAGAGGTTCTGATCTCAAAGCTGGTAGACGCGAGGTGCTGTGTTCAAACCACTGTCGCGCTCGTCCACCGAACCGTTCGGAGTTTTCAGTGGTTTTCTTATAACCTTGCCGTAAATACGTGTTACGAATCCCTTAGAAAGACCCCCACGGAGGACACCCCCCCACCCCCATAGGGTATTATCCCAAGAGTAGGTAATCGGCCGTCATAAGTCAACCAACCAACCGTTTGTTTGTTTTTAAGTACGGAACCCCAAAAACCAGGTTGAATAAAATAAAAGAGTGTACAATGATAGTTAAGCAGTTTTTGGAAAAAGACGAACTTAAACTAAAGTTTAGTGGAATTTGACAATCAAAATTCCGATTCATTAATTGTCTATAAATTAATACAGCGTTTACAGAAGGTAGTACTTAATACTGGCAGTGTTGACAAATTGACGAATAGTTTTTATTCAAAATACCTACCACTATTCCACAAGAAAAATCTTCTTTTTATTTAATGAGAAACATTCCATGAGAATAAAAGCGAAAATTACTAGTCCGAAAAAATCCCCCAATCCGACACATAGAAGTCGAACGTCAAGAGCTGAACGACATTTACCCATGCCATCTTCTTAAAATGTGTAGTGCTGCTATCTATATTTTAAA